>BSBM01000093.1:60945000-63345000 GCA_027924585.1 Larix kaempferi | reverse complement strand
CATACACAACAAAACATAAGTGTGGGTAGGATACCCTAATCCATGTATCCTAATGGACCCATCCCAAGAAGCACTGGACACCAATATAGGGCGCAAATGGCCCAAAAATACGAGGGAATTCCTTCTATCAAGAGTTAGTAAACAATTCCACTAAGCCAATAATTCCTGGGATGAAATCAAATAGGACCTTCCATGATGAGACCATGGTTCTTGACCCCTGCTAGACCACCAGAATTACATAATCAAGCCCAAACTTGGCCTTTTGCAATGGCAAAAGACCCTTCATGCTAGCATATCCTGGAAAGCATGTTGTGGACGATCTAGGCTATAACAACTGGCTCTGATTCTGGGACATGTGATTCTCTTGGGAGTGCATGAGAACCTTGGAATCATCTAAGACCGATAGACCTACACACACATCTAACACCAAATATGTCAAATGCACTAGAGGCATACACTTCCTTCCCGCAAACAACAAGTGCAATGAATGAGTAAAAGTAAATGTTGAAATCAAATGAAACCAAATATATCATGAAACCTACCTACTCTACATATGGTAAAAAATAGGTCAAGCGAAATCATACCACCAATGATGCCACCTTAGCATATCATTCATGCTAGGGTTGCTTCCTTTGACTTTGGAAATAATCTAGGACAAAACCATATTAATGATGAACTGAGTATATGTCATTACCTTCATTGGAATGGGGCTGGAACAATGGAAAAGACCATGAACTTGGATTCCTTTAAATTCCTTCAAAGAAGTAGGGCTCCTTTCATAATCCCCATCTATCCAAGCTTGGATAGGGATCAAGTACAAACTACTGTCATCATAAGCCTCCTTACTGATCTCTATTTGTTGCCCCAAATGATAGTAAAAACAAGAAAGGAACCCTGAAATAGTTTTTCCATGTTGTTCTTAAACTCGTGCATCTGCTGATCATCATAAAAATATATCAATAATCAAGGATGTTGTGCAGTAAATCTACCTATGATAGCGAATTGAAGAGATAATCAACATACATGTAATTGAGTTACAAAGATAGAATGGAAAACAAGTGCAACATGCAATACTTATTTCAAAAAGAACTAAGCTCTAAAGTCAAAACAAATACCTGAATAACCGACATCTGATCCAAGCTTCAAACTTTAATCTCCCGCCCCACTGCTCTAGATGAATTACCTGCAATAAAACATATACCATTCTCAAATCCTTTGACTAAACAGAGATGAATTCTTAACATGAAACTCATATATAAATAGATATGAAAGATTCAATGACATAAATTCATATAATAGACAAATACTTATGGGAAGGAAAGTATCTGTATTATTTCATTAAAGAAAATCAACTAAACCTGCTCTACAACTGGCACCGTTGAAACCTGACCCTAGGCTTCTGCTCCTCTTCCTTTAGTGGAATTTTCTCTAGCATTTCCTTATCAAAATTGGTTATCCTTTTCTCAAGGCCCTCTCCTTGTATTTATAGCAAGGCTGAGAGGATAGGCTCAAAAGGTAATTGGTTGGGGAGGTTATGGTAGTTAGAATAATTGCCATAACTAATATCTAATCATCTTTTAATATTTTTTTCTCGTGATTTAGAGATACTCGTGAGTGTGTCTCTTGAAAACTAGCGAGTGATTCGCGAGTATAGTGTCCAGCAACATGCAGGTGCAACTTTTTAGGTGTTACCCGCAGGTTGTCAGTATAAATTGTTGTGGTTAACTCGCGAGTTTACTGATAGGAGAGTCACGGTTATATCTCATAATATGTCACAAAAATAATTATTTTAAGGAGAATATTGCAAGATTTGGGCCACAAGCATCTATGATCAATTAGGCTCTTCCATCCATAAGGTTTGTTTATGTGACCGAAAATGCAATGTGTTCACAGATGGAGAAGTGTCATTTTGAATGATAATAGATGCCCCATAATGTATGAGGTCATAGGGGAAGAAACTGGATGAAATACATTACAAACCAAGAAGTGAAGGAGCATAGAAACCATAGGGACAAGGTTGCAAACAATACCTGAAAAAGAAACAAGGTTAGCGAGAAATTACAATCTTGATATCAGGAGATGTTCAGAATGTTAGAACATGATCTCCAATACATAACTAAAAATATGTATATAGCATGGCCACTAAAATACAAGTGTGGATCTATGTCAAAAGGAGATCATAGCCATAGCAACAAACTAGATCTATGTCTCATGATGAGCCAATATAAGCAGGGCTTGGTCTTACGCAAATTGGGTGATAAAAAATGAGCTATATCATAAACCCAAGGTCTTCAAACCAACCATCGATAGTACAAATCCTAAGCCATGCAAATAAAGGAATTGAATTCGAACATGGAGGATTTCGTTTGATTAATGGTTAATGATGAGAACTGTTAACAAACGCGAGGACACCCACCAATAATGAAAATGGGGTCCAAGGTACCTAGTACATTCTTACAAGTGTGAATAAGAGGTATTGAAGTCGAACACTTGAAGAATCTGTCGATTAAGGGACATTGATGTATTCCCATAACTCAACAATGAGAGGATCTGCACCAATGACTACAAATCTCAAGGTACTAACCGAGAACTCTAAGTCTACTTCCTAGAGAAAAATATGTTGATGTCGATAGGAATATACCTGTGAGAAGGAAGGCTTTGAAATATCCTTCATCATATCACATGAGGAACACTGAGAGATTGAGTTGAAACAAGACTAAAGGGATGACCGACATGAGGAGTCAAGATGAACTGCAGAATGGCCAACACAAGGGTAATCCTTGAACACTGAGCACCAAAGTTAAGTAATTTAGGCAGCTTTGGACTAACAAGAAATGTGATATAAGTTTGTCATGTAGGAGACAAAAAAAACTCTCCATATGATCGGAAAAATAACCAATCAGAGGATTACACAACTCTGGAATCAGGTTAAATACTAAAGATGAAAACTAAGACCTATTGACTCAACGGAAGTGCTGTGTTCAAGGATGGATTAGACTTGCTGCCAAATAATAAACGAAAGAGTGGATATTTTCCTTCCCTCCTCTTTTTAAATGTCTTTTCTTAGTTTAATGAGTATGAAAAGGTTGAAAATAAAGCTCGATATTGTCTCTCTTGTGAAATTTGAATGAGTCCATGAAATTTGAATGATTCCAAGAAAGTAAAATCAATAATCCTTCTTCATTTTTTAAACAAGCTTGAAGAGGAGAGAGAAGAATGCTTGATATAGGTCCAAGCATGTGTAATTTAACGAGTCCATGGGAGGGAAACTCAAGAGTACCTTCTTCATGTTTTAACGAGTTTGAATAAGAGATAGACTAATACTCGATAAGATACTGATCCGTGGATTTTAATATCAAACCCAGATCTGTTCATGCTTGCCGGTGTTTTCATATTTAAGGAGTTTGAAAAACTTAAACAAGAACTCCATACACCTACTCGTGGATTTTAGTATCAAGCTCGAGTTGGTATGTGCTCACCGATGTTTTCATATTTAAGGAGTCTGAAAAACTTAAACAAGAACTCCATAATGTAATTTTTCGTAAATTTATCCTCCTCCTCCAAAAAAGTGTAAAAGTACGCGAGAGAGGAATCTTCTATTTGACAGGACCAAAGTATACCTTTTTCATAAATAATCCACAAAGATCCGAAAAAGGGATAAACTTAGATCTAAGTGGATGTCTGTTCAATTCCTTTAAGGAGTCTAAAAAAGACAAGTATGCTAGTCGATAGGACCAAAGTACACCTTTTTCTTAAATAATCCACAAAGATCCAGAAAAGGGATAAACTTATATCTAATTCAATTCCTTTAACGAGTCTGAACAAGACAAGTATGCTCGATAATCTTGTTAATTTTAAAGGAGTCTAACAAGAACATGAAAAAACTCCATAAGGATGGGAAACTTGATATAAATATAAATATGATGCATAATGGATAAGTTCCCAAAGAGATCAAATGACGGCACGGGCTCTAGAAAGAAACAATGATAATGGATAGCAAATGGTAGTCCACAGTGAATGAAGGAAATCCGAATGACATAAAATGACGAAATATAGATTCAATATAATGATCTAATCGACATGTCGTAAGAAATAAAACCTTATATAAATCACCATTATGAACATAGTAGTGAGAGAATGCCTTCTTGTGATTTTACCTAGTCAAAACAACTTGAATTAGTCATTAAGATTAAGAAAACTGACAAAAAGAAATTTGGAAATTATAGAAAGTGGGTAAAAAATCAAAAATATTTTTATAAATAGTAACATATTCAAAACATAACTCACATTTACCATTTTACCATTGGAGAAGAGGAAAAAATACCTACAAGTTCAGACGTTGATTGCGATCGATCCGGGAAACCAAATCAGAATCCGTCGCTTGGAGGTAACTCATCTCACCTTTCTTTGCAATTTTGATCCATTTTTTGAGTTTTTAATGGTTTTTTAATTTTTTAGGAATGTTTAAAATTTAGGTCTGCGTACCTGCGGGTATGCCTTTTTGAAACGTGCGGGTACACAAAAAAGGTGCAAGTTGTTGTGAAAGAAACTCGCGGGTACCTGCCTTTGTGTAAGAGAGAAATCCACGGGCGGCGCAGATTAAAAAGAAGAACTTCAAAATCTAATGCATAAATGGATTAATGCAATGTAGGATGGTGCTCACTTGGAGGGAGAGAGAGCATGAGGCTATGGATAGAGTAGCCTTGGGGGATCCACTAGCATTAAACATGTAATACCCCATTTTGACCCTCAGGAAATATTAGCTTTTAATGTAAATATTGTATACATGTGATGTATGTTTTCCTAGCGTGGAGCTCAAGGACAAGGCCTCGCTAGTGGAAGCTTGAATTTTATTTAAAAGGAAAGTATTAGATATTATGTTACCCATGTGCTATTTAGCCATGGAACATTGTAAAAATGATGTAAATAAACATCATGCAATAAAATACCAAAAACTGGCTATGGGAGCAACGAATGAGAAGGGGCCATGTATATCCATTAGGGGGTGGTGAGGGGGCTGTGGGGATGAACCATATGCTGCCAAATGTCATTGTGAGAACCCATTTGAATTTCCTTGATGACATTTATTTTTGTTGTAAGGAAGTAGTTGAAGATTTCAGCTCATGGCTTCAATGAAGCATGGGCAGCCCAAAAATTCGTATGGCAGAGGTATGGGCTCTGTTTTCTTGACCCAAAAGTCACTCTACCTCAATGGAATGGATTATTCCTCATTCCCATTCCATTGTTGAGGATCCAGCATCAGTTCTAGCCAAAAAAACGAACGCCAAATAGTGAGAAAAAATAGAAATCACAACTGTGAATTAACCCACATTTTGAAGTGCCAAAAATGCCCAGAAACTTGTGTGGACCATGGAATCCAATGGGGGATCCATAGATCTTAGGCTTGGTGCGATTTTAAGAGTGTTAGATGCCCAAAAATTGGTGGGGAAACCTAGTTTTGGTAGCCCTAAAACCCAGTGACGAGATTGAGTTATTGGATGACAAAATTGTGAGAAATCCAAGCGTGAATAATTGAGTAGAGGTTGGGTTTGCTTGATAAACCCAGTGAAGGCTAGAATCTCAAGGAATTAGTAGCTGGACCTTTCTATGCCCATTCTGAAGAGCACTGGAGGGAAGGGACGCCTGAGGGACTATGCAACAGAGAAGGGGACCTTCCTTATGTTGGATGGGTAGGTAATGTGGGTGCCTTGACTGTTGAATTAACTTGAGATGCATGTAGCTCTATGGATGAGCTTACTGGCTTAACATCCTCCTCATTTGTCATTTTTATGCTTGATAAACCCAACTGTGTGTTGGCTTAGCATAGTTGTTGAGTGAAACCATGGCTGTGAGTGAGCCCAATTAGTTCCTCCTTAATGGATACATGACCCAGCTCGTGGGTGATCTCTCAAATGAAAGAATATAGGTTGGACAGAGATATATGGTTGGGTGGAACGTTTCTCTCACATAGCCAGTTGTTTGGACAGCTTCAGCTCAAAGATAAGTGTTCTCTGTGTTTAAAATTATATGCATTCTGTGTTTTTCAATGTTAGATATCACTATGGACGACATCTATTTCATAACAGGGTTATCCCACCGAGGTGAGGTTTGAAACCTCAAAAGAACATTCATAAGCGTTGGAGCCTTATCGATATAAGATTACATCAATACTTACTATGTGGCCAGGACTGAAAAAAGTGGTAGTCAAGTTCCCATTGGCCAAGTAGCGATATTTCCATTGAAAGTGATCCTGAGCACTATAAACAGGATCGGTGGAAGTGCAATGCAACATTTAGCATCCCAAAGCTACATGCATATTAGCATGGAATGTTTGTGCAATGTCATATTTGATTGATGTTCTGGTCTATTGGTGAACATGAAACACCAACTAACGGAGTGCAAAAATTGGAAGAAGAAGAATTTCGGATATGACAACATAATTTGTACCTTCTTATTCGAGAGAGTTCATTCCCTTAGTCTAGGAATGGCTCTACCAACACTGAACCCTCATGAGCCACTGATGACTCGATGGGGCGATATCTTCCTTCGTCAGGGAGGTGGCCGTGAGACTAGTGCTTCTGACTCTGACAAGGACTATCTTGGATGGTGGAGCCATCAGGTTCTAGCATTCGAGCAGTTCCCTTATGTCGGCATGGAATTTTGAGGAGATCCCGAGCTTATGTTCCCTCTAGGAGCCTCCTAGGGAGATATAGGTACCAAAATTGTTTTTAAAAGTTATTTAATTTTTAATATTTTTGTATATATATGTGATTTTTTTTTTATGAGTGTGAGTACTAACAACATGCAACTTATGCATATGTAGGGCCATCAAGGCCAACTGGGAATCCAAGAATATATGTGTGACCTACCGAGCCAAGTGGTACTGATGCCATGCTGTGGATTATTGAGGGAAAGATGGGTCAATTGACCCATGCTATTCCTACATACAGGATTGAGCGGATGCCCCTAGAGATGAAAGAACATGTGGTGGGTGTGCCCCCTGCATGGATCCGGTTGCTTAGGAAAGTAGCCAGGCTGGTGATCTGTTATAGGGAGTCCTTAGCAGAGAAATATGAGGCTCCTTCCTCTCCGTAGAGAGAGTGACACTTATTTTTGAGGGTGTTATGCCCTTTTTGTACATTGTAATATTTTGACAGATATTTAATCAAACTCATATATTTTTGGACCTTATATATATACAGTATTGATTTATATACATGTTTTCTTTATGTATTTTAATGGTTTATTTTATTGTGCGTGATACAAATTCCATTCAAGTATATAATTTGCATATGCATCAACTAATGTATTGTGATTTCTTGAAATATGTTGACATGAAATGTAATCAAAATGTCTCTCAAGAAATCTAACTCGCAAAAACTGATGTAGTAAAGAAGGATCCATAACCCGATACTCACCCATCAACTGAAGTACAACTAACTGCAAATCGATTCTAGCTCCAAACATGAAATTCAATGACGGATAGCATCTCAGAGTAGTTCAATAACCGCGCTATACTCAATTATGTTTTGCGTCGTAGGGCCCAAACAAGCACCTACCGAGGAAACAAGTTGGCTTGTGGGTGAATAGATTACCCAAGAAGCTGAAGCCAAGTTACGAGTGTGATGACTTGTGCCATCAACAAATCCTAAACCACTCGCTTGTCATCTGAAAACACAGTCCAAAAGATACATAAGCAAAGTCTAAAAAATAACTAACTCTACAAAAATGTACAACTATAGTACAAGAAAACTCATATATGCCTAGGCATAATACTTTTTCAAGTAGAGCCCATTTCTAGGCTTGGGAAGCTTAAAACCATCATAATCCATCAACTCATATGAACCTTTCTTCAAAACCTTAGAAACAATATAGGGTCCGAGCCACATAGACTTGAACTTTCCTGCCCCCAAAAGATCCTTCTCCTTATCGTAAACCAAAACAACGTCGCCTTTGGATAAAACCCTACATTTTATAGACTTGTCATATTGATGTTTGACTCGGTTCTTATGAGCTTCAAGAACTGTTCATCCAAATGTTCTAAATGAAGAAATCATTCTTCCAAAGCATAGGTTTCGGGTAATAGTTGGATATCCAACTTCAATGATGGAATCTCACATTCAATTTGTGTGACTGACTCCAGCCCATGAACGAGTTGAAATGGTGAAAAACCAAAGAAATCTTGATATTGGAATGATACACCCAAAGATCCGGATACAACATGATGTGCCAGTTTGACCTACTGGCATTGACGGTACGTTGAAGAATAGTTTTCAAAGTTTTGTTGACCACTTCAAATTGAACATTCGCCTGCAGATAAAACAGAGACGAGTGTTCTTGTCGAAATCCTAGCATAGTGTCCAACTCTGTCATCATGTAGTTCTGAAAATGTCTACCATGATCAGTGATGATATCTTTAGGTATGCCAAACCTAGAAATGATCTGATTGAAAGCGAAATAGGATGCAGTTTCTCCATATTCTTTCACAGTAGGAATTTCCTTGGCCCACTTCGTAAAGTATTCAAATGCAATGATGATGTACTGATGTCCCCCACTTGGTGAATGGACCCGCTGTGATAATAGGGTGAACAAGAGCTAGATGTGCTCGCATTTTCTTTGTGAAAAACTAACATGGATGACAGTGTTTCACGGATTCCACTCAATCTTTGAAGATGGCAGGCCAAAAATACCCAACACACAGTATTTTCTGGGCTATTTCCAACCCCCAGATATGACCCCCACAGGCTCCATTGTGAACATCATTCAATACTGACTCGGCTTCATCCAGAGTCAAACAACGGCGTAATATTGAATCTACCCCCCGTCTATATAGCGTATCAGAAATAATGAGGTAGTTCTTGACATGATGCCTAATATTTCATTGTTCTTCTCTAGTGAAAGTCAACAGACACTCCAAAGTATGGAGATATATTAAAATGTCTCCATACCATGGATTGGAGGTTGCAATGAGGAAGATATGTTCATCAGGGAATGAGGGATCTTCTTCATCGCGTGTTACATCACTAGGAAACTTAGATATTAGTTGTGCGAACACTAAAGACTTTTTTGACTTAGCAAATTGAAAGGTAAGATCAAATTCTTGCAAGATGACAATCCATTTGTTGAATTTACCCCCGATAATGCATCGGTTTAAAACATATTGGAAAGGATTAAAATATTCTATTACTGTGGTAGTTCGCAATAAAATATTGTGATGTAGCCTCTGAATGACATACATAACAACTAATGCCAATTTCTCGACATGAGAGTACTTAAGTTCAGGAGTTACGAGCGCACAAGACAAGTAATAAATGACATGCTCTTGGAGTTTTTCATCTTCCTGAACCAAGACTATGCCAATGGTGGAAACATATGCGTCCATATATAGAAAAAAATATTGAGTATAATCCGATGGGATCAATAAGGGGGCTGACAAGGGTGCTTTTTTCAAAGCATCAAAAGAGTTTTTTGCAGCCTCATACCAGAAGAAATGGATTTCCTGTTTAAGAAATCACACGAAACCTTTAGTGATCTTAGCATAGTTGATAATAAAGCGTCTAAGAAAATTGGACATGCCTTGTAAACTTTGAATTTGTCGAATAGTACAACGAGGAGGCAATTTGACAATGGCCTTGAATTTTAAAGGATCGACCATAATCCTTCGACTAGAAACAATGAAACCAAGTCGTCATCCAGACTCGACGCAAAATACACATTTGTTTGGGTTTAACCGAATCTTGTAGTGTCTGCATCGTGCAAACACGAGCCATAAGTGTTCAGGATGATCTCTTCTCTTCCGAGATCGTTCAGGTAGATCATACAAGTAAGGTTCAACCACATGTTTGATGTGATGAAAATCAAAGTTCATAGCTTGCTATAAAGTAGGCCCATCATTTTTCAATCCGAACGACATTTTCCTATAGGAAAAAGGTACCCTAGGGACATATGAAATCCATTTTATGTTGGTCTCGGGGTTTGATTTGAATTTGGTTATATCCAAAAAAAACCATCCATGAAAGAAAACATTTCATGGCCCGCACACGCATCAATGATCTGATCGATAAATGGTGTGGGATAGTTGTCTTTTGGACAAGATTTGTTGAGGTCCCTAAAATCTGTGCACACGCGTATGGTACCTTGATTTTTATCAACCAAGACTGGGTTAGACACCCATTCTGTCATGTCGATAGGATAAATGAAGCTGGCCTTGAGGAGATTTTAAACCTTAGCCTTGATGGCTGCAAATTTAATAGGGTTAACTGGATGAAGCTTTTTCCAAATGGGTTTCACATTAGGATATGTCGTAATGATGTGTTCGATGATAGACGGGTTGATTCCTGGCATCTCCTCATATGACCAGGAGAAAACATCACGGAATTCTTTAAATAAGTTGGTGTACAAACTGATCTCTTAGGGAGAACAATTTGTGCCAATGAAAATATTTTCCACGACATTCAGTCTAATGGAAATATTGATTGGGATAGTTTTTGAAATATTTTCCATGTTACCTTCAGCGAAAATCCCCTATTTCATTAAAGGATTGATGGACAAATCAACATTTCCACCAGGTCTCACTAAAAACTCTCCATTCTCGATTTTGTTCAGATCTAGAACGAAATAGGATCTATATGCATATGTTTCCAAGGATGATCCAAACCTACCATGGCTTCCAGAATAACCTCATCTGATAGTAAAACAATGTTTAAACAATCGAAGGAATGAGTAGATTTTATTGCCTATGCAAGTGAATAATCGATATCTGACTCCATGGAGACTGAAGGAGTCGAGATATAATCTATCAAAACTTTTTGTGATGCTTGATAAGTCACTTATGAGACATATAGGGGAACGATTGGTTCCTCTTGAGTAATAAGAATCCAATGATCGGTTCTTTGAACAACAATGAATACCTCCTTAGATGACATTTTAATGTTACTCATTGAACCAATATAATTTATAGGAGCGGGCAAATCAAAAGTTCCCTTCAAATATTACTACATACCTACTCCTAAACTCTCACTAGGCGGACGGGCTTGATCAATCCACGAGATATTTGAATCCGACGGAGTTGTGTTGCTTTTCTAAGCATAGGATATTTGGTCAATTGTGACAATCTTTCCTTCATGGGGGAACATAAGTACCTAGAAAATAGAGGAAGAATGGATTGCATTTCATATGTACAACTTCTTCCCAACAACAAATTGTAGTCAAGAGAAGCATCTACAACTTCCACCTCTACTGAAACTACCTTCCCTGCAAGCTGGATCTCAAATGAGGGTAAGATTCCATGCGGACGAAAGGATATCCCATCAAAATCAGTAAGTAATGTAACCAGAGGGGCTAACTATGGAGAGCCGAAGGATTTCCAATGATATATATACATTACGCACATTGATGCGCCTTCATCCACTACCATTCATACAATGATTTTTGAACCATGGACTACTTTGATTTGGAAGGCCACGTGATAGGGAAACCAGGGTTTGATGTTTGACATATCAAATCTAGATAGCATATTTGACGAATTCATACTCCCTATTGCCACCAAAAGTGAATTTCATTGTGATGGGAAGCTTTGCAGAAATTCTAGAGCAGACATATTAACATGTGGCGTTTGGGCTAGGTCCTCTACAACTGAGTTGTTTGGAGTGGCTCGCGGATTAGGGTTGTGTGTTGCTCGTTTGTAGACACCTTTCGGGCATAGGATCTGTAGGTCTCTCTATATGAAGTGGAACATATAAATTAGAGATTTATTTGTCTTTATGTTGCATATCCGGGGTATAATTCCTGGCTCTCTTTTGCAGTAAAGCATGGGAGTTAACCATATTGATGTAGGATTGATCATCCTGTGTGGCACGAGGTGTGCCCCCAGTATTATAGCTTCCAGAAGCTGGGATTTGTACTTTGGGAAAAGGATCCTTTAGGATACTTGTTTTCTTTTGACTTAACAGCTTTTGGGCTTCATCCATTAGAGGACACTGATGAGTGAGGTGATCGTCTTTACAAAGTTTGCAAGTAAACTTCACCTTCTTCTTTTCTCTTTTTCTCTCCTCGACATTTTCAGTGGTTTTGGGATTTTTTGTTTTCCTTCTCCTTTCTTGCCCTTTTTCTTATTGTTGGGTTGCCAAGGACCCTTTTGATTTGACTGCACATTTTGTACAATTTATATTTGTAAAGGGGAAGATGCAACCATAGTTGCTTCCACAACATAATGATTTATAGAGAGTGCATGAAATTGCTTAGTCAAATATTCTAATGCGGATGAGTCTGCTGAATATACAATGCCATCAGCATGTGGTCCAGGTTTAGGTTTACCAATATCAATGTTTGACCTAGGTGCATCTAGAATGATTTCATAAAGGATCCCAAACTGAGCATAAGTCAAGTCAAGCTATTGGGTCCTTAGAATGGATTCTTCCTCAGAAGTAACCCCAGAAGTGGACACATATTTGGAAATGTAAGGTAACAGTGATTTCAAAAACCACTTCAATAGGAATTCCAGGGGAATCTCAGCTTTAATGATCCGTTTCCATCTTCTCCACTCCTGAATACAATCATATATAGGAGTGGCTTTGTTCTTTCTAAAAGTAGACAGAAGGTTTGTTCTGACATCATACCGAATGGGAATTTGGAAATGGTTCAGGAAAACTGTCGCTAAATAAAAAAAGTTGTTATAATATGCAGTCGGTAACTTGATATACCATTTGGCCACAAAACTAGTCAAGGTTATTTGAAAGATCCTCAATCAAATCAAGTCATTATTCAACGAGTTCGAGGAGTAACACAGATGAAATTTCATGACATGGTCCCTGGGGTGTTCACCAATTTTTCCTTAAAACTTAGGAATGTTTGAAAGAAGTTTGGTTGGGACCGGGGGCCAAACAGGATTATGTCGCATTGGGTCATTCATTAAATTTGAAAGATTTGGCAGATTCAAAGTTTCCAGAAGAGGTAAGCGAGGCCTTGCCGATGGTGTTTGATTTTGAGGAATCTGGTAAGGAGAACCACCAAAACCATGACTCCCATAAGGTTGCTTGGGGTTTCCCCCAACCATCGGTTGTGGTGAAATTTTTTTTTGGAAATTACTCCAGCCATAAGATAGTGGATTGCTTCCTTGTGTCCTAGTCCATTGCGGCTAAGTGTAGGTACTTCCAAATGGAGTATGATTATAAGTGTTGCTGCCTCCTCCACCAAAAAGTGAAAAATGAGCACTTCCTAAAGGCACATTGGAAGTTTGAACATTTGAATAATGTACATTAAATCCTATAAATGGATTGAAACTTTGAATTTGTGCAATAGAAGGGGTAGTCATTGAGCCCACAAATAGTGGAGAAGGAGAAATATGCCCTCCATGCCAAGGAAAACCTTGATCGAAAGGAGATGAGCTGGGATTAACCTGGAACTGTTGGATGAAAGGGGAAGATGTGTACGGTACCGTAGGTATCCCCGAAAAAGGGATATTGGATGAACCAAAAGTGGATCCAAAAGGAGAAGATGTCATTGCAAACTGAGTGCCAGATGTTCTTGAGGGTCCAACATTGAAACTAAAATAAGTGCTCGGAGCAAATGACATATGCAACGAGATCGGTACCGAGGTATTAATGTGTGGAGGAGACAAACCTCCACATCTGATAGCCGATGTGGGAGTATTTGGAACTCCTGATCCATCCCCTATACTATCCATATTAAGTCTAGATGTGAATCTATATACACTTAACTTAGGTAATCCTAAAGATACAACTCTTTCTAACAATGGATCATCTGGTCCAGTTAAGGGAGGGTTGAAGTGTCTTGCAAAGTATTATGTTGGTAAATATTCAACCTCGATGGTTTGTGGGACCGTTGAAGTTTGATAAATGAGTTGAGGTTCTCTAGGGGGTTCAGTTGTTCCAATTAGTTCAAAATAACCACTTGAATCCATTCTGCGCTACTAAGGTGATGGTGGAGGGTCCACTGTGAGTGGAGGAAGGTTTCTCAACCTTCTTAACCTACGAGGAGGTTGGTCCTCCACAATTACAACAAAAATATTCTATGTAATAAACCTAGGGGCCACTAGAACAACAATAAACACACAACACACTGCTATAAAATTTCATATAGTGATTGAGACCAAGCAAACAGATAGTATCCCAAAGGGAAGTCTGGAATGATTAGGGCCCAGAACAAGCCAGTGGAGTAATGAAGAATAGTTATATGGGGTCCACAATACAGTCACGATGGGGCTAAGTGTTGGAATCACCCAACCACCTTCCCAAATAGATGCAGAGGATTTCCACCTATATTTGTCCTAGGTGAAGTGAAAATATCCTTTCACTCACACCTATGTAGAGCCCTAATGGTCAATATACTAAGGCCACCAATAGTTCAAAATGATTCCGGGGGACAGTTGCAAGTCAAACTAACACGCATGGGCAGGGTAACTAAGCTCGAAATCCAAGAGCACACAAGGTACTAGTGGATCCCCATACACGTATCAGTCCTAGTAGATGCTCGATTGAAAAGTGGGGGGGGGGGGCATATCCCCAACTATTCAACCTCACACGACCTCGTACTTGACTCCAGTTTGAGTGGAGATTCCTGGAACACCTTCCACAAAGGTGGATTTACCTAAAGATAGTTCACTATGATTTTGAGTTAAAATGGTTTTGGATAGTTTAAGATGATCTAATCCAAAACCCTAGCCTAACCTAGTTGGTGTGTGTTCCCTAGAAATAAAAATTTACTAATAGATTTTAACTTAAAATATTCTTTTATGGTTTTTACTTATTCGGAAAGGAGTGAATGTGTGTGTAAGATGGTTACAACTGAAAAAGAAAAGTGTATAAAATACAAATTCTTTTCACAAATTTATTTTTTCTTATCTTTCAAAATCAAAATCTTGGACAATAAACCTAAAATTAACTTAAATATGTTTTTTAATTTTTCAAAGAGTTAGCATATATGACAAAAATCTAGAAAAATAAATGCTCTTGCTTAAAGAAAGTACTTGCTCTTTGGTTTTTCTTTTAACAAAAAAAATGACAAATAAATGTAAACAAGACAAGAACACTATAAAATGCAAGTATAAATGAATATACCTAAAGCTATAAAACTCAAAATTCTACCCTCAAATGAATTTGAAGATAAAAAACCCAAAAATTTTCTTCCAAGAAGCAAGAAGTAACTAAGTATGGTATAGAGACAATATGTAATCCACTGACATAAATAAGAAAACAAAGAATCAAACAAGATATTAGACTTCCCTTCCACAAACTAGTGACCATAAATGGAAAGATCCAAGTGCCTAACAAACACAAAATGGATTTGAAAGACCTAGGTACACTCTACAAGCAAACAAAAACCAAATAAATCTCAAAAAGAGCCAAGAAAACTCAGTGTAAACCCACAGACAGATGTAAATGGTCCATAACTTAACAGAGAAAACTTTCATCAACAAAGCGAATATCCAAAGCTCAAACCCTAGGATAAAAACCCAAAATATCAAGAAAAACTGTGACTGTCAGTGCAACACCACATGGGTGACCCATGGGTCCATAAATAAACAACTCAATGGTAAGGGGAAAAATATGCAACTGTAACTAAGTACAACTCACGAGCCTGCTTTGATAAACATTAAAAAATGAAAGAAAACTCAAGCAAGACCATGTCCGAGTCAAAAATAGGGGTACAAACACCCTATAAGCTCTCCTAGAGACCTATATGAATAATGAAACTAAAGAAAACTACCCTAGGATTCCAATATCAACAACGAGAACTCCCCAGTGGATTCGCCAGTTCTGTTGTGCGGTAAATCTACCTATGATGGGGAATTCAAAATATCATGAACATACGTGTAACTGAGTTACAAAGATAGAATGGAAAACTAGTGCAGCATGCAATACTTCCTTCAAAAAGAACTAAGATCTAAATTCAAAATGAATACCCAAATAACTGACGTCTGATCCAAGCTTCAAACTTTAATCACTGGCTCCACTGCTCCAGATGAATTACCTGCAATAAAACATATACCCTTCTCAAAGCCTTTGACTAAACAAAGATGAATGCTTAACATGAAACTCATATATAAGTAGATATGAAAGATTCAATGAAACAAATTCATATAATAGACAAATCTTTATGGGAAGGAAAGTCTCTGTATTATTTGCATTAAAGGAACAACTAAACCTGCTCTGCAACTGGCACCGTTGAAACCTAACCCTGGGATCCTGCTCTTCTTCCTTCAGTGGAATTTTCTCCAGCATTTCCTTATCAAAATTGGTTCTCCCTTTCTCAAGGCCCTCTCCTTGTATTTATAGCAAGGCTAATAGGATAGGCTCGAAATGTAATTGGTTGGGGAGGTTAGGGTAGTTAGAATAATTGCCATAACTAATCTCTAATCATATTTTAATATTTTTTTCTCGTGATTTAGAGATACCTATGAGTATGTCTCTTGACAACTAGCGAGTGAGTCGTGAGTATAGTGTCCAACAACATGCAGGTGCAAATTTTAAGGTGTTACCTGCGAGTTGTTAGTATAGATTGTCGCAGTTAACCTACGAGTTTACTGATAAGAGAGCCACGGTTGTATCTCAAAATATGTCACAAAAATAGTTATTTTAAGAAGAATATTGCAAGATCTCGGCCAAAAGAATATATGATCAATTAGTCTCTTCCATCCATAAGGTCTGTTTGTGTGACCGACAATGCAATGTGGTCATGAACGGAGAAGTTCCATTTTGACTGGTAATAGATTTTATTAAGGACTGAAGGTTTGAAAACTACTTGTAATTTTGTTGATTGTAGGATGACCTCGCAAGGGTAAATAATAGAAGCATATGCTTCCAGGGAATCAACTAGTCTATTTCGAGCTCTGGGAATCACTTGTAAATATAAGGTGCAAAAAATTTCCATGGCCAATCGTACTACATCCCTGTACTTTTCCAACCTTTTATTTTTTCATGCAAACTTTCCTTTGATTTGCATAACAATATACTAGAGGTTCAAATAATATTTAAAAACTATGAGATTATTGGTGTCCAAATAAGCCATGCCAAATTATAGTCCCTTTGTGCAATGTCATTCCAATGAGTGGTGCCATCTTGTAGTATTTCCTCATGGGGATGTGTGGATTGATCTTTTCTACGAGAGTCATTTGCTTCTCATCATGGAAGAAAATATACACTACTACATGTGCTTCATCTTCTATAGCAATGAAATTTGAATGACATCCTTCACCTACAACCATAAACTCTATGAATTTTCCAACATCCAGTTTGTTTTGGTGGATGTCATGGAGTTCCGTGAAACTCCCAAGGTCGACATTGATCTATGTGCACCATTTCCAACACATATCTAAGAATGGATATCATTGTTCCAATACTAAAAGAAACAATTGGCCGATTGTGTATTCCCTTGATATTGGTGTCAACTTGTTTTTCACATCATTGGTGTCATTGAACTCTTGTGCAGTTGTAACTTCTTAAACAAACTCTGGCACTCCTTGAGATAGAGATTTAGGAAATTCTTAATCATTTCTCATCTTCATTCTCTACACTACTCTCTTGGTTGCATGCTAGCTAGGTGAAGCTTTAGATGAATCCTCCAACACTTCTCAATGTAGTGTCCACTCAACTTGTAGTAGTGGAAAAAATTCTTGAACCTTGATGGACTGCTTGGCTTGCTTGTATTTTCCATATGCCCGTGATTCTGCTAGTGGTTTAGAGAAAAATTATTGTCATTCTTCCAATGAAATCATTATGGCTTGTGGCATGTAGCTTGATTCTCTCAGCAAGATGCCACACCATGGCCTTTCTTCCCACAAAAGGAACATGCCTCTAGGTACCAACACCTATCAACTGTGTGGCCTTTCTTCTTGCAAGAATGACACACAATGGATGTCTTACCTAAATTATACCCTTTTATTTTATTCTTTTTGTTTTGGATAAGTTGCATGCTACTTCTCCAAACTACTTATGTATACCAAGTATTTAAACTCTTATTTTCACTACCCTTCTGCAATATGCCACAAGAAGAATGGAGTAGTGTTCCACAATCTTCAATCACTACTACTCTTCTCTCTGACTAGAAAGAAATACTTGTGACGTATTTGGAATTCACAAAGGCAATCTTGGATTTTGAGGCTTTCTTCTCTTTACCATCAAAACCTTTCCTTCATTCTTGGACCTTGTTTCAACTATAATAGGGATAAAGGTGTCTCACCTCTACTCTACTTACCTAGCCCTTGTCCATCATAGCCCATTTTTCTTAATCGTTTCAACCAATGCCTCTTGTATGATTTTTGAATTCACCAACATGTTCTTGAGGAATTTCTAAAGAAGGTGAGCTTACCTCAATGGTCTTAGTCATGGTGCTAGCTTCAAAAATGGAAATGGAAGGTGACCTTTCTTCATGGTGCCCTTTGACAACTGCTTCTAACTTTTTCAATTCTTATTCCTTTTCTTTCATTTCCTTATTCAACTATGTTTTCATTTGAATGAGCCTATACTCCTACTAGTTATCCATCTAGATGACCTTATCTCCCAATTACATGAATTGAACTCTACACTTGTCCCACTCTACCATGACAATAGTGAGGGGGTATTTACAATCATCAAACCTATTCTCTAGAAATGGCAACAATTTAGTAGAAGTATCATGTTTTTTTCCCATCTCTTTCATCCTTCATTCATACATTTTAACCTTCTCTTTCAATTGCTTGTTCCCTTCTTGAAGATGAGCATTACTAGATTACAAGTCTTCCAACTTTACTCTATTTTCTTTACCCATGTTAGGTCTATATTTTTTTCTAGTTTTCTTGAAGTTATGTCAGTCGCATCACGGTCAAGGATTTAGCTGCTTTGATACCATGTGATTTGTATCGAGGGGATTATAGTCCAGTCACCTCACTAACATGAATACTTGTGGAGAAATTATGTTTAATCTCCATTCTTTGTATTATTCGGGAGATTTTTTCTCCGGAATGGATTCAAGGTCTGTTTTTAAGTGTAGCCTTCACACAACAACTAGCTACAATGCAAATCACAATCAAGACTTTGAGTTGCCTTCTCAATTGTTACTTACCAAGCAAAAAAAACTATTTATGCTCTATAAGTTTGACTGCAATTGTCAAATTTTCCAACTCGATTCTAAGGACACTTGCAACTATAATTTGTAAGGTCTCAACACTTTTGATTTGAAGTAATGCTCATATATGCAATGTATTCTCATGGTGGTTGGGAATTGTATGCAATATTTGCATAGGAATTAAAATATCCATACATGTGAAAATGTTACATTGAATTATGAAAACAGAGACAAGCAACCAAATTCCATACCATTCATTTAAGACAACTCTCAAGGTTCCAAATGTTGATATGTGAGGCTAACCTCAAAAGAGAAGCAATGTATTGCACACATCATATAATTCACAAATCCAATGTTGTTTACAACCTAGAAATTCAATGCTCAATACAAGGGAGGAGGTGAACCATACCAAATTTGATTTGTATATGTTAGAATACCCAAGATATATTCAACTAGGTACCCAGGATGTACTCTGGTGACTTGTATAACCAAACAAAGAAAAACATTAGCAATTCGTATTCTTAGGAAATACCCATGAGGAAGAGCATACAACCTGTTTGGTCTCTTGGAGTAGCGTGGGGAGTGAATATTAGCTGAGGGATGACTCCAACCTCTTAGACGACTCGAGTTTAGTTCAAATTCACCCAACAAGGAGAGGAATTGACCCAACTATGAAAAAAAAACACCTAGGCAATGATAAAAACGCCCCAAGCAATGATAAAATATCCTAGGAAGGTGGAAAATCACCCAGCCACTAAAAAATTCTCCTCAAGTAAAACAAATTCATCCCAAGGAATGAGAGAATGACCCAAGATAAAGAAAAAGCACCTCAAGAAATGAATAGCTCTTAAAAACATAATTTAGAAACTCCTACACAAGTGCAACAAGTCTGAAATTAATTCCCTTGATATTTGAGAACAATTGGGCATCCAACATATGATAAATTTACTAGTTGTTACAACTCTATGTCTCAATAAAACAAAGGAGAAAAATGTATCATTAGTCTATTCTACTCACAACTCTCTAGTTCATCCATTTTCTTCACTCATTTGCAACCACTAATGTAAGTCTAGGATCTTAATTGACATAGTATATAAAACAAATGCAAAAATCAATCACATATTCAACAATGATGCACATAACACATTATCTACCCTAGAAAACCAAATGGGAAAACTGGCATTCAATAGGTGCTCAGTAATTCATTTCAACAATCTTTGGATTACAATGCAACTTTGGGCTTCTTGACACTCTCCTCTCTAAGCCAACAATAGGCTAAAATCCCTTTGTTAGTATAAGTGAAAAGAGAGATAGGAGAGTCGAGGAGTAGTGGGAAGGCCAAGGGACTAACCTTTCAGTACCCATTCCTCCCTTTCTTTTCCTCTCCTATTTCATTTTTAAAAAATTTAATTAATTCATCATTTTTTTCTCGTTTGTATTATTCCACATTACATTACATTTCCTTTACATAGTGTCTAACCTCCATCAGTTTCTAAATTAAATTGCAAGTTCCGAGTCTTACATCCATTCTTTTGTTCAGATCCATTTTTGCATCAATTGAGGCATTTGATCAATCACTTTGCATGCATGCAAACTACAACCATTGAGGCATTTAATCGAACACTTTGCAATGCATGAGAGCGATAGCCATTAAGGTATTTATTCAAACACTTTGTGTGCATGAGAGTTACATCCATTGAGGAATTTTATCAAACACTTTGCATGCATGACAACTACAACTATTGACGCCTTTAATCAAACACTTTGAATGCATGCAAGCTACATACATTGAGTAATTTAATCAAACAATTTGCATGCATGAAATATACAACCATTGAGGCCTTTAATCAGACAATTTGCATGCATGAAAGCTACAACCATTGAGGTCTTTAATCAAACAATTTGCATGCATGCAACCTACAACCATTGAAACATTTAATCAAACACTTTGCATGCATGAAAGCTACTATCATTGAGGAATTTAATCAAACAATTAGCATGCATTAAATTTACACCCCCTTCTACTACCATAATTCAGGTAGGGGTTTGGTAATGATTTGCAAGATTGCATAGTTTGACCCCAAGACAATGCCCACAGGGTGCTTGGGAAATATGGAAAACTATACAAATCACAAAATATGATTCTAAAAAAAATTGAACTCAAATCAGAAGTTCTAGGCTTGTACGGTATGAATAGTCTCAAAAATCAAGTTTCTAAAACCCAGTAAAATTAAAACCTGTAAGAGTTGTTTGCACAATTTGTCAAACACATGGCCTGCAAGGTAGCCATTAAAACCACAAATAATAGAATATGATCTAGAATTTCAAAATTAGCAATATAATATTTTCAAATACCATTAGTGATGATAATACATACTATGGAAATAATTCATTCCATAAGCATAAATTAAAACAAGAAATAACATTTTTGATAAACCTTCTTGCATGCCCTCGCTAAATAATTTTTGCTTCTTCCAAGGAGAGGTCTGTAGAATGAGGCAAATAATAGAAGAAGAAAGAAAGATGATATTTAGCTCTAACATCAGATTTTTTTCCTTTAATCCTTGCATACAAATTTTACTTCTACATATGCCATATAAACTGTCTGATTACTTGAAATGATATATGCTCAATACTCAATAATTAACTAAATATTTATAATGTTCTCAACTAGGAACTTAGAGTAATTCTTAAGGAAAACATAATTTATTTCAAATAGATAAATAACACAATGTATCAACATTGAACAAAACTGCAAATTATACATGAAACCCAACTGATTTCCTCTCTTGTACAACTCCAGTTGCCAACTCCAAATACCAACCGGGTTTCCTCCCAACCTTATCTCATATATACACCTTTATGAGAGCCTTCCTTAATCATGTGTATATTGCATCCCATGATTATGTGGGAAGGTATACATTGGTGAAACAGGAAGGTCATTAAATGTAAGGTTGAAAGAATAATGCTGACGTTAGACATGATATATTTCAGAAATCAACCTTAGAGGAACATATTCATAATACAAACCATCAGATCTTCCTTGAGGATACGTACAAGGACCATTTCTAAATAGATCATCATGTGAAGAAAAAAATCAAAGAGAAAGTGGAGATTACAATGCACCAAAAAACATCAAGAAAGACAAAGGAAATAAGGTTAGTGAAACAAAGAATCCTTTACATTAGGTAATCGCTAATCAACGAAAAATTCACAAGAAGTAGATATGATTCGACGTGATTATACTCGTCCTAAAAATGGTTAACATGCATATTAATATAGTGGTTCGAATCAAATTACCAATGAATGTGTCTCTTGGCGATGATCCCTGTGAGGGATCGAAACGTCGAGAAATCAAAATTATTGCACACAGTATCCTTTCTCCATTCCACATAATCCATGTCATTAACTAGATGTAGAAAAATAAACATACATATAAAATGTAGAATAATTAACATCGATATGGTACACATAATCAAATATTTAACATCCACAAGCAAGGATTCAACCATGCATATATACATAAGTGTTCACTAGTCAAGCGACCCAACCAGGTCCAATATAACATACAGGTATGGCATACAAAATCCATCAAAATCATCCTCCTTGGGTGTCACAAAGCTATATTATCCATTATGGGACACTACATACTCCCCCTCTTGGGTTAAACTTGGCCCGAAGTTTAATTAAACAAAGAAGGAAAGTAGCAGAACTAGGATTGTATAGGTCCCATAGGACCTTTACTTTATCAATCACACGACATATGAGTTTTCAAGTGCCATGATCCAATATATATCAAGTTTGAATTTCAAGTTAACACACTTTGATACCCTTATAAAATCACAATCCATTTCAGGCCACTAACCATCAAAATTTCCTTGGTAGTCACAAGGTATCAACCAAGAATAGACTTTACAAACACTTAGCTATCAAGAATTGTGTCAAGCATTCTTAATATGGCATCCAAGCATAATATGAAAAAATAAATATAATTAAAATGGTTACCAACAACCACTTCATTAGTTAATCAAATCTTTATGGTACAAACTATAGTCACATATATAACAATAACTCATACAATTGGGCTTTGAAGTCATACATTCATGGTAAGGATATTAATTTATATTCTCACATAGATATGATACTAGGATATGGTTTCCCATTGACATATAATGCTCAACTACAAGATAAATAGCTTGGCATTCATATATCTATCCATGGCATTAACACTTAACTACTAGCAGTTCCTAAGGTATGTATATGCATCATGAACTATTTGGCATTGTCCTTCATAAACATGTTTATATTGAAAATTAGTTAACCAACCTATGCAACTTATTAATAGGTTTATTTTTACATCCACATCCTTCAAGTGTAGCAAGAAGTGGAATACTCAATGGATCAAATTTTATACATACACATAGCAATGACTAGCTAAGTTGGAAATTCAACCACAAACCCAAAATAATAATAAAAATTGTTGGCAAAAAATTCATATTTTGAAAATTAAAAATAACATGTATAAACCATTGAAGTATCCATCATTTTGATGGTTAACATGTTTTCATTGGTAGTGTTTAGCTGCTAATGATTTGGATAAGATTATTGGCATTACCGTCCACATTTCTCAGGGTTTTAACAATGCAATGATCATATCCAAGGTGCATATTAACATTTACCACCACCCAATTGGAAGAATTAATAATTATACACATTCCCACTCCACATTTATTACACCAATAAATATTGATAGTAAGAATATGGTCATGATTTCACCATTACATGCAAAAATTTGACACAATTGGACACTCATGTTGGAGTACATATATCCATCACAGATCTTTCATTTAACACTTAAAAAGTGTTAAGATTCAATATGCTAAGACATAAAATATCAGCATTGCATTTTATTTCACAATAATAGCATATACAAGATCACTGAAAGAACAACAAGCACAACATAAATACAAGAGACACAGATTTATCCTGGGAAACCCTCATGGGGTAGAAAACCCAGCAAAGCTTCCTCAATATAGATGACCAGCAAATACAAAGATGCAAACCAAAGACATGAGCTCCTCCTCCTCCATAGCAGACCTCTCCCTCACCTATGCGCTATTCACAAGTGAGTGTAGTGTGTGTTAAATGAGGAACACACCTCCTCTATTTATACACATCTCCGACTTGTATTTTATATTAACTAGGTCGGCCCCAACTTTACCACTGGGTTAAACACCCCATTACAACTGACTGGGCCGACCCCTCTAGGGTGGTCTAATAACCCTTTGACCCATATAACACATACAGGGCTGACCCCCACTTGGGAAGTCTAATAACCCAAGTTACCACATTACGATGGAGGAATAAACATCTCCGGATATACAATAAGATATTCATGGAGGAATGAAACATCTTCGGAATAATAAAGTACAAACATAATATTCTTTGAAGTTACAATATTTCAACACTCCCCCTTAATGAGAATGATATTATAACAACATCTGCATGAGCAAGGAGTCATCAAAATCATACATGATACATCTATAAATCATTGGAAGCTTTCTTTATACATCTTCATCAGTAACTCAAGCAGTTACGGGAACATCTTCAAGATCTTCAATACTGGAACATCAACATCTTTAGTACCGAGTCTTCATCTTTCTGTAGCACTCGAACAACTATAGTATCATCATCATCGGATCCTCTGATCAATAGCATCATCTGGATCTCTCGATCATGATAAGCAGCATCGTCAATATACGATCATCAGCATCGTCATCATCTTGATCTGCAGCATCTGGATCATCATCTCGATCTACAACATCTAGATCATCATCTCGATCTACAGCATCTAGATTATCTCGATCTACAACATCTGGATCATCATAGTAGCATACTCTGCAATACACACAATCATATTACAGGATGATCAATCCTGCTCTCTTTAGGACATAGGTCCATGGATGATACAATCCAGATCAAGTTCCAAGATGATCAATCCTTATCTCTACAAGACAAGTCTCATGTCTATGGACGATGCAATCCAGATCAACTTCCAGGAGGATCATTCCTTATCACTTTAAGACAAGTCTCATGTCTAGGGACGATGCAATCTTGATCAACTTCCAGGAGGATCATTCCTTATCACTTTAAGACAAGTCTCATGTCTAGGGACGATGCAATCCCAATCAACTTCCAGGAGGACCATTCCTTATCACTTTAAGACAAGTCTCATGTCTAGGGACGATGCAATCCTGATCAACTTCCAAGAGGATCATTCCTTATCACTTTAAGACAAGTCTGATGTCTAGGGATGATGCAATCCCAATCAACTTCCAGGAGGATCATTCCTTATCACTTTAAGACAAGTCTCATGTCTAGGGGCGATGCAATCCTGATCAACTTCCAGGAGGATCATTCCTTATCACTTTAAGACAAGTCTCATGTCTAGGGACGATGCAATCCCATCATGTACATTTTGAACCAAGGTCCAGGGACGATGCAGTCCTATAATCAATTCTCGGATACATCTGTCTACAGATCAATTCAAGGGACCTAAGTCCGGGGATGATGCAATCCCCACTTGTCCACTAAGGAATTCATTCTCAAAGACATCTGTCTACGGATCAATTCAAGGGACCAATGTCCAGGGACGATACAATCCCCACCTATCCACTAAGGAATTCAATCTCGAAGACATCTGTCTATGGATCAATTCAAGGGACCGAAGTCCAGGGACGATACAATCCCCACCTGTCCACTAAGGACTTCATTCTCGAAGAAATATATCTACGGATCAATTCAAGGGACCGAAGTCCGGGGATGATACAATCCCCACCTGTCCACTAAGGACTTCATTCTCAAAGACATATGTCTACGAATCAATTCAAGGGACTGAAGTCCGGGAATGATACAATCCCCACCTGTCCACTAAGGACTTCATTCTTGAAGACATATTTCTATGGATCCTTTTAGAACATGTGTTCAAGGATGATGCAATCCCTCTTCTTTCTCAGAGACATATGTCTACAGATCCTTTTAGAACATGTGTTCAAGGATTATGCAATCCCCTCGTCAACTTAGATCTTTTCTAAGGACCATTCACCAACCTCACTGTCGGCATCACCAATATAGGTATCCACATCATCGACCTCACTTTCGATGCAGGAAATCTCATCATCAGTGACCATATCACTCCCCCTTTCGAGGAGGGTCTTTCTGAACTACACCAAGCTTGTCTCAGAAATACTCAAACTTTACTTGAGACAGAGGTTTGGTCAATACATCAACAACTTGTTCTTCAGTGCTTACATACGTGAGCTTTATAGTTCCTTTCTGCACCATATCCCATATATAAAAATATCGGATCTCTATGTGCTTTGACTTATCATGGAACACTGGATTCTCTGTTATCTTGATACAAATATGGTTGTCACACAGGATCACAGTTGTGTCTATCTCTAAGTCAAACAATCCTGAAGCCATACCGCTTCACAACTAGCAGAGCAAGCAAACATATATTCCACTTGTGCTGAGAGCCACACTAGTCTGCTTCCTGCTAAACCATGAGATCATGGCTGATCCCAGACAATAACATCCTCTCGATGTGCTCTTCCTGTCTGATACACTTCCTTCCCAATCAGCATTTGTGTATCCATCTGAATTCATGATCTCCAAGATAAAATAGATCAAATTCTATCATACCCTTTAGGTACCTCATCACATGCTTTGCAACTATCAGGTGAACACATCTAGTTTCCACTAGATAATGACTCAAGGTGTTCAAAGCAAGGCATATATTTGGCCTGGTATTTGTCAAATACATCAACGACCCAATAATATGTCTATACAGAGTCACATCAACTAACTTTGAGGAGTCATCAGCTAACAAATTCAAGTTGGAACCCATGAGAGTGGCCATGGTTGTACATTCGAACAAATCAATTCTTCTCAAGATTTTCACAGCATACTTTCCTTAGTTGAGAAAGATTCCTTCTGATCCTTTTCATGCTTCCAATCCTAGGAGGTAATGTATCAATCCGAGATCATTCATCTCGAACTCTGTAGCTAGCTTCTTCTTGCTTTCCATGATCTGTTTCTCATTCCCTGTCAGAAAGAGATCATCTACATACAATAATAGTATGATCCATAACCCCAAGCTTTTCAAGAAACTGTCAATTCTCCCTCTGTGACTGAACATCATTAACACTCTGCATTGAGTGATCTTCTGCATATCTATTTGTGCCATCTCCCATCATATGGGTCTACTGATATGAGCCTCGAGATCATTCGAACTCCATGGTGAGTTCCTTCTTGCATCCATGTCATCTGTATAAAAAAACCATCTTCAACCTTGTAGCAAGGGTTGAAATCCGCATAACCCATGGTGATCATTAAGCTCATCAAATGATTATCGATCCTGGGTACCCGTACAGAGCTTTCTTCAATTGAATCCTGGGAGTTTTCTCGATTCGCAATTCTTTTTCAATTTCACCATTAAGATAATGGTCTTATCTAGCCACTTGGAGCAAACATCTTGTCATGATCCTCTTCCTCTTTCTAAGAGAATCTTCTAGCCACGAGCCTTCTATATTATATTTGATTTGTAAATCTTCTTGTTGAACATCCATCACTTGTTTGGTGTTCATCATTCTTCATGATCTTTCCTACAAATCAAAATTAAGTACATGATTAGTAATACTTCATAATCATCAAATCATGTTGACATGATAACCTATTATGCATACATATATGATTTACATAGTTATGCAACTATCTTGACCAATACTTTGGCACAACACTTTTCCATATCCCGTATACATACAGTGGCTATCTAGATGCCTTCCATCTCTACCAGAACATATTATCGAGAGCGTGCACAGCTCTCAGCATGTCAGCAAAGAGGTTTCATTCTATACAAGCAACAATGGAATGTTTGTCCAACTTACCAATCATATGCACATTAGTAGTACACTGTTCAATGCTATGTGATGTTTACACTCAGCATGATATATTCTAGGAATACAAATATGCATACAACCATTACAAGCAATATCATTTACTATTTCAGAGATTCAAATAACAACTCAAATGCTTATCTTTTATGTTTGTGTGGTTGCCTCCCGCTTGATCTTCTATATGTCTTTTGAACTTCTATTCATTCTGTACCACTATGCATGCTCAAGTGTGCACTAGTGTCATCCTCATGATCTCATACACAAACATACATTCATTAGTATAATCTCAATATTATCAACACATTATCATTCTAAATAATCTTGAATATGTATGGTCATGATCATTCAATACATGGGTATCTAAGATCCTAGCACAAAGTAGGATTCTAACATAGGAAGACATACCTGGATTAGATACATGCTTATTTATTTCTAACATACCCAAACAATGTCTTTAGTCTCTTCAATGATTTAGAGACCTTGTGATAGTAACCTGCATACCTCATAAGTTAAGCATAGTAGAAATAAATCATACATACATCGTAAGTAGAGCTTCTAAATACTATAGATAAGTCTTTGTCTTTATGTTTTCATGGTCATAGAACTTGATTTGTCTTTCTTGATGTACCTGTCTTTTGTTAGCAGACAACATCATACTCATACAACACCACAGGTGCATTAGTACAATCATATAACCTTGATCAAAGAATGTCTTCTATCGTTCTCATACATTCATATTTTTATATTAATCAAGATTGTACTAACCTAAATAATATGAAGACAACCATATTATGAACTTAATCAAGAATCAGATTTCAAGACATACCTGTATCTCCTTAAGTCATACTTGTCGAGACTTCTTGTAGTCTTCTTATGTAAGGCCTTAGCCTCATCTCCCCCTGAAACTGGATATGGACCTCGATTAGGGTTTGTCAGAGAAACCCTAAAAATTCAAACTTTGACTTTCACACTTCTGAATGTATGGAAGGATGTGTCTTGCTAAGATGATCAAACTAGCATACTTCAATTTTGAAATCTCCAAAATTTGACCCCTCAAAATTGCCTTCGAAACTTCTGGATCTTCTGGATAAGATCTCGAACTAGGGTTTGATGAATCCCACCCTTATTCCCAATCAAAAGGTTCGATCCAAGGCTCTAAACTCTTATTTTTTCTAAGGAGCTTCCAGCCATGGTCACAGAATTCAAAAATTCCAACTTTTGTTGAAGCCCTAATTTTCCACCTTTCCGATCAAAATCCCGAACTGGGGTTTGATCAATCCCAGTCTTCTACCCAACCAAAAAATTCGATGTTGGTCTCTAAATTTTGATTTTTCTAAGTAGCATTCAGCCATGGACTCCGATTCCAAAAATTCCAACTTTCTCCGAAACCCTAAATTTCGGAAGCCATGAATGAAGGTGCTCAAAAATAATTTTGTTTTGACATAAATATGTACCTGATTGTTTCTGGTGTAACTCCAAACTTTTCGATTCACAGGGTCTGAACAATTTTCTTGTGGTATCCTGACCTGTCATCATTCCATCCCGATAGGTCTGAACTCAATTGGATTCTCTGAGAGATAGTTATGCCAAGTGTCGCAATGTGACATGTTTATGGGATAAAACAGGAGAGTGAAGTTGTACTGCGTGCCACATGTCACTGGTTCAACTTAGGCCTATGAAAAAGTTTCTTGAGATATTACCGTCCGTGCACTACCTGTCAATTTTTACGAAATTTCATTTGGAGCTTCCTAGCCCAAGTTATGACCTTTTTTCCTAGGTCACCTGATTATGACTGATATCTGGAAGAGGCCGAAACCCTAACTTGTACTAATCATAACTCACAAAGTACAACGAATATGAGGGTTTCCTTTGGACACAAGGTACCTAGCGATGTTATCTACAACCTGTAAACGTTTCAGATCCTGAACCTTCGCCAAAATGGATTTATAGCAAAAGTTCCATGATGACTAGTTTTTTCTATACAAAACCCTAACCTTCAAATTGTCGCAAGTGAAGCAAGTGTCATACATTTCCTTCCTTCAGGTTAGCTATGATACCATGTTAAGATTCAATATGCTAAGACATAAAATATCAGAATTGCATTTCATTTCACAACAATAGCATATACAGGATCACTGAAAGAACAACAAGCACAACATAAATACAAGAGACACAGATTTATCCTGGGAAACCCTCATGGGGTAGAAAACCCAGCAAAGCTTCCTCAATATAGATGACCAGAAAATACAAAGATGCAAAACAAATACATGAGCTCCTCCTCCTCCATAGCAAACCTCTCCCTCACCTATGCGCTATTCACAAGTGAGTGTAGTGTGTGTTAAATGAGGAACACACCTCCTCTATTTATACACATCTCCGACTTGTATTTTATATTAACTAGGTCGGCCCCAACTTTACCACTGGGTTAAACACCCAATTACAACTGACTGGGCCAACCCCTCTAGGGTGGTCTCATAAACCTTTGACCCATATAACACATAGAGGGATGACCCCCACTAGGGAAGTCTAATAACCCAAGTTACCACATTACAACGGAGGAATAAACATCTCCGGATATACAATAAGATCTTCATGGAGGAATGAAACATATCCGGAATAATAAAGTACAAACATAATATTCTTTGAAGTTACAATATTTCAACAAAAAGGAATGGGTATCTAAAATCCATACCTACAACAAGATATGATTATAGGCATCCATCTCATATAATTTTCCCAATGCAATCTATGGGATAAGCTCATGCAAACTATGAGAAATTTGATAAATTTGTGGAATTAAGTACAACTTAAAACCCTACTTAACACGGTGACTCCAGACATGCATACAAAAGAACTTATGGATTTCACTTGGTTTCCAAAAGAGATAATATGAATGACAACAAAAATCTGCTCAAATATGTGTATCATGTTTCCAATATATATCGTATAGAAAAATGCATCCTAGCCAAGGAAAACATAATTTGAGACTAAACCAAATATCCAACTCTTTTACCTTCATTGAATCATCTAAGTACTAAAGGACTATGCCCAAAATTTTAAAATGGATTTTGGGTTCTAAATCAATATATGGGTCTCAATAAACTAGGACCATTGTTTGCTAGGAACTCAAAAGAGGCCAACAAAATGATTTACAAACAAATGCCAAAATTTGTATGAGTGATAAATACCATTCCAGCTCTACCCAAAGCCATGAGCTCTTTGGTATTACGGTCTCACATAAGGTTGCTAATTTCTATAATTGAGGATTCATATTCTCCTAAGTCCAAATTTAGAAGTAGAGAGAGTTCAAACATGCAAAGACCTATTTTAAAGGTGAACTAGCCACCGAGTCAGCTATCCAAGAGTAAATTTGTAGAAATGCATCCATTAGAGGGGAGACTTCAAACACATAAACATTCTTCTTTTCTAAAGAAGTTGGGAAAAAATATAACAGAATAAGAGGAATTTCATAGTAGAAATAGAAAAAAAAGAATAACTCTAGAAACAAAAATAAACCTCAAGTGACTCGCTAAGCCATTTGAAGTCAAACCCACCTTGAGTTGTACGAGGGCGCAATAGAAAAGAAACTCCACATGAAAAATTATTTTCACAACCCTTCAAGCATAAGAAAACTAGAAATCTCTTTAAAGTTAATGGGTGTTGGAATTCAACAATGTAAGCCACATATAACAAACCAAAAAATTCAATATCCTTTCATACTCAATATCTAAACCACACATTTATTTTGTATTTTCAAAAACTAGATTGAATCTCCGCTCGAGTCGAGCTAAAGAAATCACAACCAACCCAATGCATGCAACCAATAGTAACCATGGGACTAAGTGTTAAGACCTAAATGTTGGCACATTACCCCCTATAAAGTGGTGCATTACCCACTATATGGTGGTGCATTACATATTATTGATGTCGGCTTGGTTCTATTAGTTGTTATTAAACACATGTGTCTCCTATATATAGGAAGGGGATCTTTTCATTTCAGTCATTCATTATTAAGGTGTGGATAAATTTCTTCTGGTCTATGTCTTCTATTTTTATGCTATATCTAGGACTTGGTTGCATAACATTTAGTCATCTTGGATTTTTTGCTATAATTTTGTTTCTACAAGGATTCATAAATCTAGATTAAAAAACCATCCCCAAAACAAGCTGAGCTATCTATGGTCCAATTGTCAGATCCTAAGACCGTACATGCTCGGAGATATTCTCCTTGGAAGATAGGGTTTTTACTAGTCCAAAAACTAGTCTTAAACAAGTGTTTTAGGGAAAAGGTCATATATGGGGCATGAAAGATCCAAATTGAATGAGACCTATTGCATCAGAAATAAGACAGACCGTAGTATATGTGGTAGGTTTTTCAGCCTCATATCTGAAATATTGGACATGTGGTAGACCATACAAATTCACTCTTCTGGAAAGACAAAAAAAATAAGTGTTTGGAGATTCACAATAACTTCTTATTGGTACATCAGAATTAGGTCAGACCTATAGAATTGGAAAAAGGACACATCAGGATACACCATGTCGATGTTTTGTAAAATCTCAAGCACAGTTGAATCTAGCTACTGTGGATTCCTCACTGGTGAAAGATTGCACAACATTTGCAAGAATTAGCATAAAAAATTTAAATGAATGAAGAACAATACTCATGAATTGGTGAATAATGTCAATATTATTAACTGTCCAACCTTAACAAAGGTTAAGAACACCCATATATACAAATCTGGAAGAATTCGAATCCATCTGGAGTGTTCACACTGATCTAGCTTAGAAAAAGCTCAAACCCCCCTAGGTTGACCAAAATATCCCAAACCATCCCAAACTGGTTCGAATCTGCAGTGTGAATGCTGGGAATGACTGGATAGGCCCATGTGACCTCACACATGTGAAGAAACTGGTTGGTTAGAGGTTTGGAGTCTAAAATTGGTCAAAAATGTGACAAAACAAGGCAAGATTGTCCACAAAGAGAGCAAATGCGCCCTAGGTAGAAGAGAAGCATGCTGAGTGCATTAAATGACCTGAGGAGGGCGCTCTAGGCATGCTGAGTGCATTAATTGCCCTGGGGAGCGCTCCACTTAGCTGGTTTGACTCAGCACTTGTTCACATTTGCCATCTAGTTCATGATAATTGACCATTTAGTAGCTAATCAACTTAGGGATGTAATCATTAATCACTTGGGCTAATTAATCATCATTAATAAATGATTAATGTACATAGGTGGAAAAATGTTCTAACACCCCCCCTTAAGCTAGACTTAGTGAAATATCAAAAATTAAGGCCTTGGCAACTAGGCTCAAGTCACCTTTTACATCATAAAATTTATTTGTCCATGTAACCAAGGTAAGGAGGAAAACCACATGGGAAATAAAACCTCCCCTCTAAAATGGACATGTGGCATATATCAAAATACACCAATCATCACCATGCATCACTCACCCCAAGCAAAGATCTAAGGTGAGTGAAGGTCTTCTCGGTAAAACACTTGGTGAAGATATCAGCAGTTTGCTCACTGGATGGGCAATACTGCAATGCTATGATCCGGTCATGCACCAAACCCCGAATGTAATGCATGTGTATCTCTATGTGCTTGGTCCTCTGCCTCTGTACTGGATCGGTAGAAATCTTGATTGTACTTTGATTATCACACCAAAGAATAGTGGGTGAATCAAAGACAATCCCGAACTCTGCAAGAATACCTTGCAACCAAACACATTGTGTGGCTGCATTGACTGCTCCCCTGTACTCGGCCTTAGCTGAAGATAAGGAAATAGTGCTTTGTTTCTTGCTTGACCAGCATATAGGTCCATGTGCAAGCATAAAGACATAACCGGAAGTTGACTTCCGATCAATACAATCACCGGCCCAATCAGAATCTGTAAATCCTACTAGTTCAAGGGATGAACCAGCAGCATAATGGATACCAAAGGACTTAGTACCCTGAACATAATGAAGGATCCTCTTGGCTGCCTTCCAATGGATCTCATGAGGCTCTTGCATGTGCCTTGCAACAGCCCCAACAGCATAAGACAAATCTGGTCGAGAGTGTGTAAGATACAACAAACTCCCAACTAGTTGTCTATACAACGAACTGTCAACTAGTGGTGAAGAACCCCATTCTGTAAGCTTAACTCCTGAAAGAAATGGAAATTTTGCAGACTTACATTCAGCCATCTTAAATTTCTGCAGCAAATCTGAAGCATACCTTGACTGACATACAGAAATTCCATTCACAGATTGATCAATCTCCAAACCTAGAAATTGTTTTAGCAATCCTAGATCGGTCATGGAGAATGCACTGTGCAATGCTCTCTTAACTGAGTCAAGTTCTTTGGTGCAGCTACCAGTGATCAAAAGATCATCAACATACAGTACAATAATCAATATCAGATCACTAACATGCTGCATATACACATTTGGATCAGACTTACACCTCTCAAACCCCAAAGATAGCAGAAAATTGTCCATTTTTGCATACCATGCTCTAGGAGCTTGCTTGAGCCCGTAGAGTGATTTGTTCAACCTGCAAACAAGTGTATGATCAGAGATAAAACCTTCAGGCTGCTGCATATAAATCTCCTCATTCAGATCCCCATGAAGAAAGGCACTTTTTACATCCATGTGATGAATCTCCCATCGCTTGGAAGCCCCAATTGCCAAAACTAGTCTTATGGAGTCCATCTTTGCCACCGGTGCAAATGTCTCTGTATAGTCCACTCCTTGGACCTGAGAGTAACCCTTAGCCACCAACCTGGCCTTATACTTCATATCAGAGCAATCAGATCCAATTTTGGTTCTATAAATCCACTTGCATTGCACTAGTTTCCTCTTGGGAGGAAGAGGGACCAAATCCCAAGTTTTGTTCTCATGGAGTGAGTTCATCTCCTCTTGCATGGCTGATTGCCACCTTGGGTCTGTACATGCTTCTGAATATGACATTGGATCAGATCCAACCATCAAATAACATGCCTCACTCAGATCAGAATTATTATATGCAAAGGAATTGTGAAATTGAGATCTAGTTTTCCTAGCATCTTGGGGATCTCCCACTAGCTCTCCGGCACTTTGAATTGTTTTCTCTACCCACTTGGGCCTTGAGGGAGGGATATGTTCAGAATCCATATCAACATCATCTTCAGCAATATCAGAATCAGAAATATCAGAGAATGAATCACTACTTACTTCATCATCAAGACGAGGGAATGAGCATTCCCCATCACCTTGTTCACTAGCTTGCAAAAATTCTTCCTCTTCGAATTTGACACTTCTTTCAATGAAAGTTTTGTGAGTGGATGGATCAAAGAGCTTGTAGCCCTTGGAATCCTCTGCATACCCAACCATGATTGACTCCTTGCTTTGGGGCTGCAATGCCTTTCTCTTCTCCGGTGGAATTCTGGCCCAAGCCCTTGAGCCAAAAATTCTGAAATGTGAGACATTTGGCTTGTGGCCCATCCATGCTTCAAATGGAGTGATTCCTTGCAATGCTTTGTGTGGTGCCCTGTTCTGAACATATGCTGCACAATTCATAGCTTCAGCCCATAATTTAGGAGACAAATCCCTTGCTTGCAACATGCAAGTTGCCATCTCTTTCAGTGCTCTATTTTTGCGCTCTGCAACACCATTTTGCTGAGGTGTGTAGGGCACTGAGTGTTGCATCTGAATGCCATGCTCTTGACAGAGCTGCTGAAAATTGTTGTTGACATACTCTCTACCATTATCAGTCCTCAAAATCTTCATGGCCTTCCCACTGAAGTTCTCAACCATGCTCTTAAAAATCTTGAAACAATCAAAGACTTCAGATTTTTGCTTAAGGAAAAATAACCAGCAGTACCTTGAGTAGTCATCGATGAAGGTGAGCACATATTTGCTGCAGCCATAGGAGGGTGTGGGGAGTGGCCCTATGAGATCAGAATGTACTATCCCAAGAGGTTGATCATCCCTCCTAGCCTTCCCTTTATCATACTTCCTTTCAGGATGTTTCCCAATCATGCAACCCTTGCATGTTCCACTCGAAAATCTGATTTGGGGCAGCCCTTCTACCATATTTTCTTTTCTTAAAACTTGAAGATATCTGTAGTTTAGGTGCCCATACCTTTGATTCCATAGCTTGCTGGTCTCATTCCCATGTGACAGCAGCACACTTGGTGAAGAAAATTCGAGGAAGTGGGAGAACATGTACATCTTCATGTCATGGTCTGCAACACCCTTTGCAACAATTTTCCCGGTGGAAACTTCTGATATCTCCACTTCATCCTGAGTGAAGACCACCTTCTTTGCTGCTCCAGTATGTGTCATTTGATACACAGAGAGCAAGTTTGCTGCGAGATTTGGCACATACAGCACATTGGAGAAGAAGCCATTCTCCATAGAGATTTTCCCAATGCCATGAGCAGGGATTTCTGAGTCATCTCCCATTCGAATTGAGAGGCCACTGTAGGGAGCAAGTTCAGAAAACGAGTCTCTTGAGGAAGCCATGTGCCTTGAGGCACCTGAATCAATGATAAACAAAGGTGAATGAGATGAGCTAGCCACCAAAGCATGGCAGCTCTCCTTGTCTTCAGAAACGCACTCCTTCTTCTTGGAACTTTCAGGAAGAGGAATATTATTTTTCTGTAGGAGATGTGTCATGGTGTCTATGGTTTTCTTCATGCATGAGCTCTCTGGATGAAAACCTCTTTGACAGTAGCTACATTTTGTCTTCTCAGCCTTCTTTCCCTTGTTCTTGACAGGATTCGAAACCCCCTCAGAGGATTTGGGCCTCTCATCCTTTCTCTTCTTCTCTTGAGGTTTCGAAACCCTGGGTTTTTGCTTGCTTCTTCCACATTTCGAATCTCCAGCTGCAAGAACTTGATCTTTTTGTTTGATGGAGCCCATCAAGACCAGCTTGTCTTGCTCTTGAGTTAGCATCTCCATGAAGTCAGCCAAGGATGGCATCTTCCAACCTCTGACTGTGAGCCTTGTGGAGTTGAAGGAAGACACAAAAACTGAGTATTCAGAACCCAATTTGGAGAGAATGGACAACACCAACTGTTCTTCTTTCTTCTCTATGCCACATTGTCTGATCTGCAAGACCAAGTTCTTGAACTTGGTGAAGAAGTCCTGGATGGAATCGAAATTCCCTAGGCTCAGTGAGACAAGCTCATTTTCGAGCTGGTGGCCTCTCATCTCATCAGTCTTTCCAAACAGTGTCTCAAGCTTGAGCCACACTTCATTTGGAGTTGCTAGACTTTCTACATGAAACAGGAGGTCTCTCGAAATGCTGAGACAAAGGAGGCCAAATGCCTCATCCATTCTGTTAAAAAACTTGGATTTCTCCACAGCTGAGTTTGGCTCAACCTCAGTGCCCATCGTGATTCTGTAGAGACCCTTGGATCTCAGCAAAATCACCATTTCTGCCTTCCAATCGAAATAGTTGAAGGGTGTGAGCACGTTTGGGTGAGATGGCTCCATTCTCCTCTGCTGCAATTCGCACTTGCTGACAATGCTGAACTCCAATACCTGCAAACAACTCTCAAATCACTCTGGAGGGATCTACACTGACAGATTCGAACCCTGTATGGATAGTGGGTGCATTCGGAAGAGCATCACACCTGAGAGGAGCCACTAGATTTCTCCAGTAAGCTCAAGGCAATGGCCTCAGGAATTATGTGGTTTCTCCACTGCTTCTGGCAATCCACTACAACAGTCTGCTGGTTCGAATTCTAGCTCCAAGAGCTCTGATACCATGTAAAATCTCAAGCACAGTTGAATCTAGCTACTGTGGATTCCTCACTGGTGAAAGATTGCACAACATTTGCAAGAATTAGCATAAAAAATTTAAATGAATGAAGAACAATACTCATGAATTGGTGAATAATGTCAATATTATTAACCGTCCAACCTTAACAAAGGTTAAGAACACCCATATATACAAATCTGGAAGAATTCGAATCCATCTGGAGTGTTCACACTGATCTAGCTTAGAAAAAGCTCAAACCCCCCTAGGTTGACCAAAATATCCCAAACCATCCCAAACTGGTTCGAATCTGCAGTGTGAATGCTGGGAATGACTGGACAGGCCCATGTGACCTCACACATGTGAAGAAACTGGTTGTTTAGAGGTTTGGAGTCTAAAATTGGTCAAAAATGTGACAAAACAAGGCAAGATTGTCCACAAAGAGAGCAAATGCGCCCTAGGTAGAAGAGAAGCATGCTGAGTGCATTAAATGACCTGAGGAGGGCGCTCTAGGCATGCTGAGTGCATTAATTGCCCTGGGGAGCGCTCCACTTAGCTGGTTTGACTCAGCACTTGTTCACATTTGCCATCTAGTTCATGATAATTGACCATTTAGTAGCTAATCAACTTAGGGATGTAATCATTAATCACTTGGGCTAATTAATCATCATTAATAAATGATTAATGTACATAGGTGGAAAAATGTTCTAACATGTTTCAAACCCACGAGAGCATAAATTTCAAATTTATCTAAGTTACAAGTCATCCATAAAACAATATTCCAATTAGGGTTTGAAAAAGAGGATCCATCCCTGACGTACAATGAAAGGGAAGACCTATGTTTTCGAGTGTCCCAGTTGGAATATATGATCAAAGGGACTGTGAAAAAAATTGATTTAGTTAATTTAGAGGAGAAGTTGAATAAAATGGAGAAAAATATGAAAGGTTCAGTGAGAACAACTGATTTACTCAATTTAGAGGAGAAGTTGAACAATGTTTCTAATCTCATACAAAATTCAATGGATACTCCCCCTACAGGTGATTATCCATTCCATGATACTCACAAGGATAAAGATAATTTCCATGTTGGGAAACATTCCATGAATAAGAATATTCCAATAGGAAATGATTATGGTGATGGAAGTCATCAGGGATGGTCACCAAATGGTACCCAAATTCCTAAAATTGACATGAGAAAGTTTGATGGAAATGATCCAATAACTTGGATATTCTAGATGGAGCAATTATTTGATCTACACTAAGTTCCAACTTTGCAAAAGGTAACTATTGCATCCTTATATTTAGATCCTGATAAATTTGTATGGTACCAATGGCTTTGTGATCGTAAAAAGGACTCTATTATCTTCTGGTCTATATTCATAGAAGAATTGATTGCACATTATCGGGATATAAATAGTAACACCTTCTTTATGCAATTGGTAAATCTAAAGAAAAAAGGCCCAGCTATAGAGCAGATCAAGTAATTTCAGAAGCTAAGTCTCAGAGTGAAGAATATTTCAGAAGACAATTTGTTGGATATCTTTATTGGAACTTTGAAGGATAAAATCCAACATGAGGTTCGGCTTTGGGAACCTAATTCCTTGGAACATGCATTTACGGTGGCAAGAAAAGTTGAAAACAAAATTATGGAAACAAGGAAGTATACTACTTACAACTATAAGGAAGGAAGTGTGGTCTCGATTCATCCACAACCTACAAGGTTGACATAGCAACAACTAGAGGAAAAAAGAGCAAAAGGGATTTTTTACAATTGTGATAGCAAATATAGTAAGGGGCACAAGTGCACTGAAAAGAAAATATTTTACATAGATTGTGAAGAAGATGAAGACAATGAACAAGAAGCATCAAAAGAAAAGGATTCACACCTGAAACCAACACCAGGGATTGAAGCAGAAGAAATTCACCCCACCATATCTTGTAATGCTTTGGCTGGAATTACCACTCCTCAAAATATCCATATAGAAGGCTATATCAAGAAGAAAAAGGTAATAGTACTAATTGATTCTGGAAGTACTCACAATTTTATTCATTGTAAGATAGCACAAGGTTTAAATTGCTTTATAGATCTAGCACCAAGTTTCGGGTGATGGTTGCATATGGAGGAACTATAAATTGATCAGGGAAATGTCATAAAATAGATCTATCTCTGTGAGAGTATGTCCTAAATAGTCCAATGATCGTCATTCCAATGGGCAGGGTTGATGTGGTCCTAGGGGTCCAATGGCTACAATCCCTGGAAACAATAGCTTTTAATTTTCAAGAGATTTTCTTGAAATTTTTTCATCGAGGAAAATAATTTGTGTTAAGAGGTATCATAGGGAGACCTAGTAAGATAATCAACTCTAATGTCATGACCAAGCTTTTGCGGAAGGAAAACTGAGGTGTAATTGCACAATTTTGTTCACTAAATGTTCAAACACCTAAATTGTCCATCTCTCCAGATCTACAGTATGTCCTCAACAATCATTGTAAGGTATTTGATAATATTCCCAAAGGTCTCACACCTAATCGAGAACATGATCATGATATTCACTTGGTTCCAGGAAGTGTTCCACCCAATATCATGCCTTACAGATATCCCTATGCCCAGAAAAGTGAAATTGAGCATATGGTTACAAAAAGTTAGTGGATGGAATAATTCAACCTAGCCAAAGTTCTTACTCTTCTCTAGTAATATTGGGGCACAAAAAGGATTTCTCATGGCGTATGTGTGTATATTATAGAGATCCCAACAATGTCACTATTAAAGATAAATTCCCCATTCTGGTTATTGAGGAATTGTTAGATGAATTACACGGGGGAATTTACTTCACCAAGCTAGATCTTCACTCGAGCTATCATCATATTAGAATGAAGAAAGAGAACATTCCAAAAAAAACTTTCTGCACTCATGAAGGCCATTATGAGTTTTTGGCCATTCCTTTTGGCCTTACAAATGCGCCTTCCACATTTCAAGGTTTGATGAATTCCATCTTCAATCCCTTTCTTCAAAAAAATTTGTTAGTATTCTTTGATGATATATTGATCTACAGTAAATCTTGGGAATCCCATGTTCAACATGTTGATAATGTGCTCACACTGTTGGAGGAATGACAATTATATGCAAAATCCTCTAAATGTTTCTTTGGAGTACAGGAGGTGGAATACCTGGGTCATATCATCTCTCATGAAGGAGATAAGGTAGACCCTAATAAAATTAAAGCAATCTAGGAATGGAAAATCCCTACAAACCTAAAACATATTACGATATTTCTCGGGTTGACAGGATATTATCACAAGTTTGTTCAGAATTATGGGCGAATAGAAGCACCCTTAACAACATTACTGAAAAAAGGATGCATTTTAATGGACTCCAGATGAAACTAAGGCCTTTTAAGAACTCAAAGAGGCCATGTGCAGAGCTCTAGTCTTGGCTACACCTGATTTCACAAAAAACCTTCATCGTGGAATGCAATGCATCAGGGAATGGCATTGGTGTTGTTCTAATGCAAGATGGAAGGCCCCTTGCCTTTGAAATCCATCCAATTAAGGGGAAGAATATACACAAAACAATTTATGAGAAGGAAATTCTATCAATTCTACATTCCCTGAAGCAATGGAGCCCGTACCTCATAGGAATACATTTCAAGGTTAAAATTGATCATGATATCCTTAAATATTTCTTGGAACAAAGGATATCTTCAGAAGAGCAACAAAAATGGGTAACAATGATGTTGGGATATGACTTTGAAATCATCTACAAAAGGGTGAATCAGAATGTCGTGGTAGATGCACTCTCCAGGAAATATTAGGATGTTGAATCATTTCTCTATGCTATCTCCATCATCCAACAAGATTGGATAACCGAAGAAAAGGATGAATGGAAGAATGACGAAGAAATATGGACACTCATTCAAAAGCTGCAGCAGGATCCTGGTGCCTCTAATAGATTTGTGTGGAAATATGAATTGCTATGGTACAAGGATCGCTTATATCTTTGTAATAGTTCCCAACTCAATCAAAAGGTACTTTTGGAATTCCACTCTTCATCGGTAGGAGGGAACTCAAGTTTCTTAAAAACCTACCACAGGGTTAAGAAGATTTTTTGGGGATGGTCTTAAAATTGATGTTCAAAAATTTGTGACTGAATGCTTGGTTTTCCAACGAAATAATGTGCAAACAATTAAGAACCCGAGTCTTCTACAACCACTTTCCATTCCAAGCCAATGGTGGGCATAGGTCTCAATGGATTTTATCACATGTTTACCAAAGTATGAGGGAAAGAGTGCCATCATGGTGGTTGTTGATATACTTACTAAATATGCTCACTTTTGTGCACTATCTCACCCTTTCAAATCTAGCACAGTCACCACTGCTTTTATGGAGACATTCCAAAAAATACATGGTACTCCAAATATTATGGTAAGTGATAGGGATATGATTTTCACTGGCAATTTTTGGACTGAATTATTTTCTTGTTTGGGTAATCAACTAGCTCATAGCTCATCTTATCATCCTCAATATAATGGAAAAAAATATAATGAACAAATGTTTGGAATGATATCTTCGATGTTTTGCAGCCGATAAACAAACACAATGGGTCAAGTGGTTACCCTTGGCAAAATGGTGGTATAACACTTCCTTCCATACATCAGTAAAAATGACCCCATTTATGGTACTTTATGGATATCATCCACCATCCATCAAATATTAACTAAGAGAATCATCTAAGGTTCAAGCAGTGGAAGACCACATGGACCATAAACAAGAAGTTCTTCAACTCTTAAAGGACAACCCGAATTTGGCACAAAATCAAATGAAACAACAAGTAGATCAACACCATAGTGAATGAAGCTTTGATGTGGGGCATTGGGTGTTTTTAAGACTACAACCATACAAACAAATGTCCCTAAAGAACACCAAGAAGGATAATAAATTATCACCTAAATACTATGGTCCCTATAAGGTGATACAAAATATTGGTAGTATGGCCTACAAATTGGAACTACCTGCATCTTCATGAGTCCATCCAGTTTTCCATGTTTCAAGAGTCCACCTAGTTTTCCATGTTTCATGTTTAAATAATGTAATCAATGACAAGCTATCGGTTCAAAAAATATTAACATAAATTGATGAGGAAGGAAAAATCATCTTGGATCCTGAATCAATCACTGAAACAAGAATCAGATAGCTTTAGAATCGACCAATTCCAGAGTATATCATTAAATGGAAGAACCTACCAGTGGAATATTCAATATGGGAAGACGATTCCATTATATAACAACATCGAGAACTACTTCAGGGTTGAGGACAACACATTTTGAAGGGGAGGGGCATGTTAAGCCCTAAATGTTGGCACATTACTGCCTACAAAGCAAGGATGATTTTAAGAACCCCCCCCCAAATTTATATGTATAAAAAATTGGCGAATCTCCCTGATATATAGGAAAATTTGAAGGTGATTTTATCAATAATATAATATGGATATATAATTTTTTGGCGAATCTTTCATTTTATTATATGATATTGTAAAATCTTGGTGAATCTTTCACTAAATTATAACATATTGTGAAATCTTGGAGAATATTTCACTGAATTATAAATTATTGTAAAAATTTGGCGAATATTTCATTGAATTATAAAATATTATAAAAATTTGGAGAATCTTTCACTGAATTATAAAATATTGTAAAAATTTGGCAAATCTTTCATTGATCTATAAAACACATTGAATGGCACTCTACTTGTAAATGATGAGTTCAAGGCTTCCTCAAATGTTGAGTTCAATTGCTCTATTTCAAGTTTTTGTCTCAATACCAAATGGTGGTGTCCTTAATGAAGCCTTCATATCCAAGCAAAGCCGAGTAGATCTTGGAGACATGTATTCTAAATGTGTGTGTTTGGAGGATGCGCATAAAGTGTTTGGCCAAGTGCCAAAGCGAAATACAGCCTCATTGAATGAAATGCTTTCAGGATGTGCTCAACATGGACATGGCAGGGAGGAACATTATTAGAGGGGTTCTTCGGGTGGAGATTGTCATTCATAGCTTTGATGACGATAGAATTTGCATCTTCTTCTTACTTGCAGTTTTTTCCTCTACTACTTGAGTTTCTAGAATCTATTTGTAGTTCTCCCTGCAATTATTAGAGTTTTATTCTTGTTCTTCTTTAATAGTCTTGGGAGATGACTTTTTTGAATTTCTTAGATCAACAAAGGAATTGCACCCACAGACTATCCTTCAATAGATTGTGTGGCTACCCTAGACTGTGTTTGATACTTCAAGTCAAGTTTGTACATAGGTTTTAAGCTAGGCATGTTCCTTAAGTATTTTTCTTGGCACATACTTTGAATAACATTATAGTGATTTTGTTGGCATCATGTAGTGTCGACTATGGGGGGCTATCTTATTGTTGTGTCATACTTTTGGACAATGTAACTTTTTTCCATCTAAATTCTTCAACACTAGTACCATATCTAAATGTTATACCATTTTTTGATACCATATCTAAATGTGTATAGTAGTTGATTTTGATTGTAGATGTTGTATTGTTTGTTGATATTGTTGTGTAGATGTTATTATAACCCATGTTAGAGATTTTATTACAAATTGTGGTTTTCTATTGATTAGAGTTCCCATGACATGTGGGGACCTGGATCTTGACAAGCTGATAAACTAATAGAATCAGACATTATGCATCATTTTGGCCTCCACTAGCCAATTATGCCCGTGGAGGCTAGGAAAATTATGAAATGTAATTATGCCAATTGGACTAGAGGAATGTTGGCCTCATGCCAATAGGTCTCCTACGATCAATGCATAGGAACCTAGTGCATAGACCATTTTTCTCTTCGCTTAGCTATGCAGAGCTCATTTATTTTTCTGAATAACGATAAGTATTTACAAAGAAAATATGCAATCAACATAAAAGAATCGAAAAAGTGAAGACAATTAATTCATGCAAATAAAAGGTAATAAAAACTTATTTTCTCAAACCCTAATTCAATGGAAATCAATTAAATCTAATATTGATTCAAGCTACAACAAACGGTTAAATCAAACATCAAATGAGAACTAGAAGCATTCAAGGGTCTAACAAAATAATTAACCAAAATACGTGCAAACTCCACAAATCGACAAAATGCTTCAAATAAAAGCAATAAACAAACCATAAAAATTTGCACAAAATATTTGAGATAAACACCAACATGGTTTCATGTACTTGAATGAGATCATTCTTGCTTAGTGAAAGTGTAATCAAATTAGTTATTTATCCTTTAATGCTAGGACACTATCTATGTGAAGAGATAGCTCTTAGGCCTAGCTTTGTCAAATTCTAGCGTCATTTCCTATCACATACAAGAAAGAGACAATGTAAAATATAAATATAAAAACATCAATCTTAAAATAAACTACATCAAGGAAATGTCATATCATCAATGTTATAACAAAAAAGTACAAAGTAGAATATATTTTTAATTAAAACGCTAGCTCAAATTTACATATAGTGATCACCTGCAAGGGTCCATGGAACAACTATACCAAAATAAGACTCAAGAGTCTCTCATGTGTATTGGATCATATACAATCTTAGGTGAAATCCATTTCCCAATTCACATTTTGGGCATGGTCCTCATTTTCGGCACTCTGAACATGGCCTTCTTCAGATGAGCCGTCATTATGATCCTCATGAACATGATGTTCCATACCAAGTTCATTAGATAAATTTGCCATATTGTTTTCTCCCCTCCTTTCACAATTTGATCGCCAAAGAGTTACTGCTCTTTCATATGGAAAATTGTCAACCCCATACTTTGTTACATATAATATCAAGCATGTATCCACATTTTTATCAAGCTTATTCCTCAAATTTGACTTCAAAAATGTCAATGCACTAAACATTCTCTCATCCTCCACTGATCCCAAAATCATGGTTTGACATAAATCTACTAATTTGAAATACTCTGACATATTTTGTAGTAGATATTTGCTACCACTGAGTGTAGTCCATAATTTTGTAATTGCACCATATTATAGAGCATTGTCCAACTTAGAAAATTGCTCCCACATTGTATCAGCAAAGCATCAGGCTTGATCTGTCAATTTGTTTCCATCTAAAATACCTTGAATATGTTCTCCTTGTATCTTGGTCTCTCGACAAAATGGCTCTGCAAAATCTTTCATTTTGCTATAAAGTCAACCTTTATAGTTTCTATACATTGACGATGGTTCTAATATTGAGGGTATACCACAGACATGGCCTCCAACAATTCATCTCGATGAAATTGTTCTCTTATCTCTGATGACAGTGATTTTGCAATTTCTATCAAGTTGCGCCTCACTGAAATCACAACATTGTCAAATTGTTCTCTTGACTCAGGGCACTCTTTGGTGGTTCTTCCTATTTTGTCATTATAATAAAAAGGAACCATATACCCACGCACTGCCATACATAGAAACCATTTTTCATCAAACTTCAATAAATTTTCATCATTTTCAATATTGATTATCTTAGCCCAATTTGTAAACGCTAGACCTATAAAAGAATCTGCCATCATATACAAATTATCTAATGCAAGGCATGCTAATTTTCTAGCATTTGTGTATTCAGCAATATACATCATGCAACTCTGAGACATCTTCACGAGGCTATTCATTTCATGAAGCAGAAGAAGAACTCCAGCCAATGTTAAATATGTCTCTATATCAGTTAATAGAAAGAGAAGAGTTTGAGCTTTTTCTACACTTAGGCGATGTTCATACATCACCCCTACCAAGGATGCATATTCATCGAATAGTCTTTGAGCTGGTCCCTTCAGTGAGATCCATCTTGTATAAATATCTTTTAATAGTTTGTTTCCATTTGTAACACCGTCGGCAAATTTTTTAAACTCTAAAAACCATTTGGGACTCGGACAAAAGTATGCATGAACCTCACGTACAAGATATTCAACTTTTGAAACCAATGGAAATTTGCTCACTATTTTAAATGCAAGATTCATTCTGTGAGCCATAGAATGAATACCAATCATATACGGTGAAGCTGAGAGTTGTAGTCTAGCACAAAGGTAGTTACTTTGTCCCTGCATTACTGATGCTCCATCTACTCCAACACATACCAACTTTTTTGCGATCATTGAATGATCCATACCACCAATTTCCTTCAAAGTATTAATAACAAGTTCATAAATGTTTTCTGCTATAGAACTTTTGCTCATTTTATGAATTCCAAGTAGATAGGAATTCCTGATATGGTCATTGACCGTATAAATGCTCATGTAAATCCATGCAATATTATCAAAAACTGTAACTTCATCCAAAGACAGTGACAAAAATGTAGCATTCACAATATTCTCTTTCATATCATCCTTTTCTACTTGAGCTAGATATTTTCCCCATTCCCAACCACTCGTTAAAGACCAATGAGAAGATGGAAAATTTGGCACTTGAATAAAAGATAGATATTTCATCATTTTTGGATAATATGTCATAGGACGACCATTGGATAGGATGTGGAATACAGTGCTTAATTGTATCGACTTCAATAACAAATTTTTTTCCATCATCTTTTCGAATTGAGAAGTGATGGTTCCTCCACTTTCATCCAGTTTTCTCTTATTTATTAAGTATTTATTGTATTCCTCTTCATATTGGAGATGTCGACATTGGCTAACAGATTTCCATCTAGCAGTAGATTTCTTCTCATCATTTCCAGTTTTCTTATCATACACCTTCCCAACATGCTTCTCTATTGTGTCTAGCTTCATTTGCAATTTCACTACCTTGTCAAGTTTCCAACTACATGAAATGCATTTAACTTCTCGTGAGGTCTCATTCTCATTTGTTGGAGGTATCGGTTCAATAAATGAGAATCTTGATACCCAATCAGATTGGAATTGTCTCCCGAAGTCCCACTGGCCTTTTTTCCTCTTCAGTGAATGGTCTATGTCACCTTGCCACGAGGGGTTCACTAGTGAGGCAATATCATATCACGTCCATTCATATTGGGGGGTTGAATACTCTTAAAAACCTAAAAAATATATTGCCCCGTATTAAGGGGTCAAGGGTTTTTTTTTATTTGACATAGTAATATAAATATTGGGGGTTATTTTATTTGGGAGTGTTGAGGAATAACCTCCAAGTCGTGGGATGGATTCATACGTCCAAATCATGATCCCGATAATTTCATAAAAATTAAAAAAAAAATTATACCAGCATTAAATGTTAAAATTGTGATTGCGGAAGTAATAAATGCTTGTTAAGGCAGTATTAAATAATAAAGTCATTAATGTATATAACAATTTAACTACTATGTCCTTTTAACTAATGATGCTTTAAGACAGTGATGTGTCTTACCCACGTCTTACCTCCATAAAAATGATTACGACACTAATTTGTTTGTATTTGTAATAACAAATAAACAACATACCCATATAGGCCTAAGTTCTATAACTACAACTCTGAAACCATATGCAACATACCCAAATTTGCTAAAATAACAAATAAACAATACTTTCTATTCTATAATATTTTATCTGAATTACTCTTGTCGTTGATAGAACTATGGCTTACTTACAGAGTTCTATATCCCTATTCAACATTCTTTACATTAGTTAAGAATAGGCTCCTATGTCATTAATTGTGACGACGATAACCAAATAGGACAATTACTTAACCTTGAAGTATTATTCCTATGAGTACTTATACAAGAGTATGCCATTAAAACCCATAACCTGCTATGTAGGAAAAGTTGCACTACTATTATATGGGTGTACATTTTTTTTCACATGATAATTAAACTGACGCTCAATGGTAGGCGAGAACGACGAATAGGACGGGGTCTCGGGGTCAATCCTGGGTGGGGACGGCCACAGCCAAACGCCCCAGCCACCCGGCCATAACGGCGGCCCCAAATACTATTATATGGGTGTACATATATCCAAATACTAACAGAGTCATCACAGTGACCATTGGGTATTAATTTTACCCCTAACTATTTGTCATGGTCTACGATACCATCCTAAGGCTTAGGCTTTGACATTGGTACCCATTGTTTAGTCAATTCGATTTTGTATATAAGTATATGGTCGAGTGTGTGTATAACTTTATAACCACTCCTTCAAACTCTTAAACAACTCCTAAATAGAAGGTTGTAAGGGGAAAACATTATGTCGAAATGTTTGCATAGTATTCAGATCAATGGTTTCAATTTTGGGGTTAATAATTGTTCCATGTAGCACATGTCTTTGTCATATTGTTTTAAATGCATAAATTTAATGGGGTTAATATGCCAAATCTCTTGTCTTGACCCGATCCACAACATATCCATGCATTTACTCCTGATGTGGATTCAAACAAGGTGCTCCTGCGACGTGTACATTGTCTAGGGTCCCATCTTCTTCCACGGGTGTTTTGACTCACTCGGTGACTTCGATGTGTATCTCGTCTAGCCCCTTCCATACTCCATGAGCACAATAGGTGCATCTACCCATCTTCTCGGTCATAGGCATACCTTACCTTAGCCTTTTTGGAGGCACTATGGGTTCTCCATCTGGTTGAGATTTGTTATTGGGACCATACAATGCCCATACAACTTATTAATTATACTCTGTTGCATACTTGGGGAATGTGCTTCCCTCTATACCGGTCTTCTTAGTCATTCATTGTATTTTCCTTCCATCTCGGCAACTAGTATTCCTCCTGCTCAGACCCTAAGCACTATAGATTATCCCTCTCCATTATCACTTTACCCTTTAATTGTTAACATGGTGATGACCTAATTTTGTTTTGTGTGCTCGACTCAAGTGGAACGAGTCCTTTATCAATCCCATCCCTAAGTTTATGTAGCATCTTGAAGAAGGTAGCGTTTCCCAAGGTATTCCTTGTTATTCCCTTTTCATTGTACAAATGGTTTTCTTGTTGTTTTGTTAGATTGTGCATGGTGCAATTTTCCTTTTGTGTCAATAGCATGGTCGATTGGGTGTCCTATTCCTTTCTTTGTTATTGTTCTCATCTTGGTTTAATTGTCTAGATTCCTTGTTTTGAAATACAATTTCTTTGTTTCTTTACTAAAATATAGTTTCACTGTATAGTATTTTGACAAAACATTTGGTTTGTTACTTGATAATATTACCAAAGTCACTGCTGCATCGATATGGTAAGGAAGTGACGGTTCTTAATGTTGCTTCTGCATCGATCTGCATCGATCTGGTAAGGAAGTGACGGTTCTTAATGTTGCTACTATCCATCTGCATTGATCTAGTAGGGAAGTGACGGTTCTTAATGTTGCTACTATCCACGTTAAGGAAGTGATCTGCATCGATCTGCATCAATCTGGTAAGGAAGTGATGGTGTCTCATCCAAACATTAATGGTTCTGAACCAACTCTTTAGTGGAGTGTAATGCTGTCTATCCACGTTGTCAAACCACGTGAAGCCTGGTTAAAATGTGACTCACGAAATCGAACTATGCGTAGTGAACAAGCAGCTCTCCTCCGAACTGTACATGGGATTGACTCCTTGGCATGCAGCGTTGGCATGCACTGTACATGGGATTGACTCCTTGGCATGCAGCGTTGGCATGCACTGTACATGGGATTGACTCCTTGGCATGCAGCGTTGGCATGCACTGTACATGGGATTCTCCTCGTAGCTGTTACAATAAATGAGGTATTTATGTTATGGTTGCCCGATTCTCAAAGCATCAGGCTGTCACCTTCTCGCTGTACCTAAACCATAAAGGCCTTGACCTCGATGTTCAAAAAATATTGTAAATTTCTTGCTCTTCTTTTACAAATGCGCCAATTGATTATTAGGTTTCTTCCTCTGCGAGGACTCAACACAGAAGGAATACCATCTCTGGTATGGAATACGATGCCAACTCTAGCATACACATAGTTCACTTCCTCTGCATGTATTTTAGGATGGAGGAGGACTGAGGTTCATGTTTTTAATTTACGAAATTATTCGTGAACTGATGATTTTAACTTGCAAAATACAGAAAAGAACACTCTCTCGCAGGTAATAGTTTTGCAATAATTTTTTAGTCTCCAGATGTCTCTACATCCCGAAATTAATGTGTAGGTACTGACAGTTTTAATTTGATATTAATGTGTAGCTGCACGACTCCTATCTCCGATGTCTGGTGAGTTTGGGCACTAAGAGGAGGCTGGAGACCAGTGAAAAGAGGTTTCCCTGTTCTGGTTCTGTCGAGAGGAATTTCAAGTTCTGCCAGTTTTCATCACCCATAAAAGGTAAGCATTTGCAATTGCTCCTGTTCTATTACCCTCTTCTTAGCTATTTTAAAAAATTAATTCCGCTCCTCATTAGACATTCCCTGCACCCAATTTTTTCTTTCTCCCCACTGTCTATCACTGTAACCTGTGATTCAGAATTATAATAATGTTTGTGTCTTTGTCTGCCACTGCAATTTGTCATTCAGAACTATAGTAATGTCTGCCATTGATTTCTGGATGCCGCTGCTTATCTGGGTTTGTTGTAGAGATCATTCGCAGGAGTTCTGAATACTATTCTTAATTTTAATGTCGTCGTAAGTTCCCATTATACAGTAGCCTCCACTCGAATCAACATCTACAGTTTAAGTCAAAGTTTCTAGCTTCATCTTTCCCATTTTTGAGAGTCATAGTGTCCCCTACGATATGGTTCAGAAGGTGGGTTTCTAATTCGAAAGGGCATAGCCTTTTAAGAGATTTTCCATTCATAGTGTAGTTCTATTTCTTTATGAGTTTTGGCTTAAAACATTAGTTTATTGAATTGATCGCGTTTTTCAACAGTGCAGATTTTTTTGTTCTGTTTTTCTTCCAGTTGCATGGGTAAACTTTCATTTTTGGAAATATTGCTTATAAAAACTTATAGCTGACCCGCTGTGATATGAGGGGCATACCTATGCTTCCAAAATCACCAAGAACTTGTACCCCGCAAGTTTCTTTACTGCAACTTGTTGGCCACTGGGCATGATGCCTCTATACACAACTCTAGCTCCTCCTTTGTCGATGATGTTCTCTTCTTTTATGAATTCCAAGATCTCATCGCTCCCAAAGTTCAGTTTTTGGAATGCCATCATCTTCCAGGACCTAACGTAGCCTTATCTTTTGACAGATCTTGCCTTAATTTTGAGTATAATAATCAAGGCTACAGGGGAAATTGTTTTAAAACACAATTGCAGTAGTCTATTTAGGCTCTGTGTGTATGGAACACATGCAAACATAAAAAAAAGCATCAACATTTTAGTCCAATATTCTACGTTCCTGTCTCAAAAGTAGTTGACAGAATGTTCGCGCTTCTAGTTGTGATTCTCATCCCCATTTTTCTTGCAGTATCTACTATGCTCTTTGCATATTATGGCGTTCTCCTTTTTTTGTCCCCAAGAGGTCTAGAATGATAGTAGGATGCTCTTGCGATTTTTTGGTGAGTATAGATGGTCTGAGGTTAACCTTGTTAATGCCAAGCCAAAATATCAATTTGTCTGCATATCACAACTGCAAGTATCAATGAAAACACATCTAATTATGAGTATAGAAAAAATGATAGATGAATCTAATTAGATGGTTTCTGAAACAAAATTTGATCACAGAGCTGTTCATAAAAGAAAGACCAATTTCTTTATTTTAAAAATAATAGTTTTGGGGATTAAACAAATTGATTGTCCAGATCGATTGTATGGTTGTGGTTTCAAATTAGATATAAATAATTATAAAACAATAAAATAAAAATAACTGATTATATGATTGTATGGTTGTTGTTTGAAATTGGATATAAAGAATTATTTTATTGACTAAAAATGGATCACAGTAAGGTAGAGAATCCTCCAATGGAAGGAAGGTAGTGTACCTGTCGTAAGAAAGTCGAAATAAGAGCTTTGGCTTGTTATTTTTTAGGGTTAAGCATTGGTTTGTGTATGGAATTCAAAAAAAAAATTGTTGACTAAAAGAGAGGATAAATTTCAAATGTACTAAAAAAAATAGTTATAAATATTTTTGAAATTTCAAAGTTAAATATTAAAATTGATTATTTTGTTGTTAGAATATTAAATATTTCTTGCTTGAAAAAAGAAAAACAAATCAATAATAATATTCAAGTACGTAGTACTAAGTTGTGATTTCCTTCATCTAGAACAATGTAAATATTATATTGTGACTATGGTTGTACTTGACATGAATAATACACCTGCATATTTTTATTAAAAATATTCAGTACCTAGCACTAAGTTCTGATTTCCTTCATCTAGAACATTATAAATATTATATTTTGACTATAGTGGTACTTTTGACATAAATAATACAAATGCATATTTACATATAGTATTCACTCCATCTAGAACACTTTATAAATATTATTTTTGACAAAGATGACCTTGTAAAGAACTTAAGAACTTGAAGAAAGTAGAGTGGGTAGTTGGTTAAATGTAGTATGGATTGTACATTGGCAATAGTTGGAACTGATTGTTTTTTATAAGGTTATCTCAAGTTGCCTTTGATGTATGATCTTTTGTCAACCTTTTGACCAAAATGTGGTAAAAGGAAATCCTGAATCATGAAACATATTTTATAAACCCCAAATATTTTAGATGGAAACCATGAGGACAAGCTTTGCCCAAATGCGAGCTTTCCAGTTATGGTTAGCCTCAACCTCCTTGATTTAATGAGATTGACCAATGATTTGATCCAACATGATCCAAATTCCCCCCTATGCCTATCGAACTCTCGTCATACATCCCAAACTTTGAAGGGAAGGCTGGAGAAGACCCCTAAAATCATATCATGTCGTTTCACCTATGGTGCTCACCAAACAACATCGTTGATGATTCTATTAGGCTACACCTATTCTAGAGGACCCTAACTAGCACTATTGCAAAGTGGTATATTGACCAACACCATGGGAAACATCCCAAATCCACGCCCTTAGAATCGACTCTAATTTTGGATTAATTTTTATCTTATATAGATAGAGAAATGAGATTCATTTGTTGTGGAAGAATCCATGTTCTCTAAACGTGGAATACTTTATGCATAAAAAAATACCTACACATGACCTATTGCGATTTCGATTTGTTGCGGAAAATTCTGGTGTTGACCTTTTTACATAAAATCATGAAGGTCCCCCCGCACATCAAAGGTCCTTCCCCTAGTGCCTAATATGGGTTCATTAGATCCCATTCTCCACTATGAAGCCCCACCCTTCATTTATGAGTCACCTCCTCGTTGTATTACGAGTCTCGAAAAGGAAATCATATCATGCCTATGGGGAAAAGATTCCCTATGTAAGGCTTGTGTGATGGCATAGTGGGGCATGCATATCCAATGAATGGAACTATTATGGCCCACCCATTTTTTGAATTCCTAGTGGGTCTATTGGGAATGTTATTTAATATCTACAAGAGGCAGTTAATTGTCTATTGAATAAACCTGAATAAACCAAATATTTCTCAGTTTTCTAGTTCAATGAATTTCCTTCTATATAAATTCAATTTTAGTTTGAATGTTTCAACACCACTTTGACAAATGTATGTTATATCCAATCTTTTGAAAAATGTTTCTATATATTTATCCATTTTTATCTAACTAAAAGGTACATGTGGATGGAAATACAGATGAATCCAGACAATGATTTTGATTTTGTAATTGTAACTGGTGAAGAACATTCTACCCTTGGCATAGTTAGGTGTCAATCAGATGCTACTTTTGCAGAAATACATCAAGAAATTGTGCTTGATAATATCATTGGATATCCTTTTGAGTTTACCAACAATCAAGGATATCCTTTAAATGCAACACAAGAGAAAAGATGGAAAGCTACAAAAACACCTATAGGCATCAAGAGGAAACTAGACACATTGGATACTGAAGCGTTGCAATCAAATGTAATGGAAAGAACACCAAATGTTGAAATCATCGAAGAGAACATGGAGGAACCTATGCATAAACAAGCAAGAGTTGAAATTGAGTGTGATTTGATAGAACAAAACATAGGTGTTGATTCTACTATATTGGCATCTTGGGAACAAAAAGTGAATAGTTTAATGGAAGAGTTTGTTGAGGAGAAGGTTACTCTTAAAGTATATTCAGAAAATGGAACATCTAAAATAAAGATACGTTGTGAAAGTTGTGGTATTGATTATGGAATAGGGGAAATATCTTTGGCAGCACGGACACTTCGCAACTTCAAAAACAATCACATGAAAACAAGGGCACATCAACGTAACATTTCAAGGGTGGGAAGTAGTGAAACTCCTTCATGTAACATAGAAAGGAAGACATCAATGGTTGGAGATCGAATTGAGATTGATAAAGCCATCAAAATACTAGATGATTTCAACAAGACACAAGATCCAAATTTGTTCAAAGTGGTGGAAGCAACACTTGCAGGATATGAGGACAAGAGAAAAGTAAAAGTGGAATGTACACGGTGCAATAAATGGTTTTATTTAGTACCAACAAGTTGTAATATTGTTAGTTCTCTAAATGAACATATGAAATCAAACAAGCACATTTCTACTACAAATGAGGCTTCACATAATACAATTGGGTTGAGGACTGGCATAGTTGGGAGACCCAAGAAGCCTACCAATGATAAGTCCCAACAGAGTTTGACTAGGTTCTTGGTCCCATCATCAACACCACTATCACATAGGGGTTCTACAAGTGCAAATCCTTCTACTTCAGGTATGTTAATTTCACAAGCTTATTTAATTTGAATATGACATTGAACATAATTTTATTTTTTATCTTCAAATTTAGTTGCTTTTATTGTATTATTGTAGATCATTTATCTCCCTTGATACTACAATGTTGGGGGTATTGGTATCCATATATTGATAGAAATGGGGAGAGATTGAACACAAAAATCCTAATGGATGATCAAATGGGTGGGAAATTATGGGCCATAGAGAAGCATACCAAGAGGATGCTATGTTATCATGGTACAGAATGCTGTATTGATGGTACATATAGGCATATTCATTGTCAGAGGGCTTCTGAAACAGGGATACCTTTTGAATCATTGACATGCAAGTTTTGTAAGTTGATTCCAGACTGTGATGACTTTAGGATGCGTTTATATCGTGAATCAAGGAGCCCCATTAAAAGACATGGGCAAGATACAGGGAAAGAGAGAAGATTAGACTTTTTGACTCAAACTGAGCTCAGAAATGTTGCAAGGGTTACAAATACTAGCCATAGATCAACAATGAGGGCTCTTTGGTGGGAGAGGACAAAGGTTGCTATACTCTCTATTAGAATAAGGTCCCTAAAGGACAAGTTGTTTGAATCTACAGAAAGGAAAGATGTATTTAGGTTTTGCAAGGATGTGTGTGAGGCACATAGACAAGGAAAATTACAAGGTAAAGATGCCGTTTGGGAATTTGTCAAAGATATCTTTCACAACCTGACACGTCCAAAAGCAGGGAGAAGGTATGGTGCATCCACTAAATCCATTTATGAGATGATTAAGTTATGGGGGGGTCCTAGATTGCATAGCTTCATTAGCTTGAATTTAGATGGTCCTTCAATATCTACAACTTTAAGGCAAGTGAGAAAATCACTGTCATATATCCCAGGGGAGCATGAGTACATTTTTGAGGCACTTGGAAAGGTTTATGCTTCTTATAAATCCAAACATGGTATAGAGGGTCCGATTCTTGTATGCCTTGCTGAAGATGAGACCATTGTGAAAAAATATGTTAGGTGGGTAGCAAAAAGTGATACTTTGGTTGGTTTTTGTGGTAATAAAGAAAATCATCAATGCCAATCACATTTCTTAGTGACTGTGGGCGAGGGAGTTGCAGGCTATGATGTTATTACAGACACTTTTAAGAACAGTTTAATTGGTCATTATGCATGTGTCATTATTGCAAACCCTTTACATGAAAAGCTTCCCCGTTTGGTTGTGGTTGTTCATCCAACATGCAATAGGTTCGATGCAAATTTTGTTGCCAAGCAATGGGAAAAAATAGAAGTTATGTGGAGGAAACATGTGAAAAATTGTTTGGGACCTATTATTGGTCATTCATCTGATGGGGATAGTAGAAGAAGACAACTTATGTTGAAGGCTTAATCTTCAACAAAAGGTATTCGATATCAAATCCCTTGGTAAGGGTGGAGGCTATCTGGATTGCATGATGGTGGCAACGTAATAGGAGTACATGACCAGGATTACATACACAACGGGAAAAAGCTAATCAATCCTTTGTTTAGTGGCTGACGAGATTTGATCCTTGGAGAAGAGTTGGTAAGTTTTAATCATGTCAGAATGGTTTATAACACTTTTAAAGTGGATGATCACAAGCTTAAAATTGAAGATATAGAGAGGATGGATCGACAAAATTGGGGTTCAGCGCAACGCATTGCTTCAAGGCATGTTCAAAGGTGTTTAAAAGAGATGAGAAGTACAACAAGTGGTAGGGCAGAGAGAACACTAGGTACATAGATTTATCTAATGATTTTTGCTGACTACATTGACATTTTTATCTCTCATAGTTTTACTCTTTGGGAAAGAGTGCGAAATGCTTCAAGAGTTCAACATTTCTTTTTGTTATGGTTATGTTGGGTACGGAAACAATCTCATGTTAATGCCAACATAAATTTCATTAGTAGAGAGGCATATCAGGATGTGAAAATTTCGTGCCACTTTGCAGTTTTATTGATGAGATTGTTTTGAGACCACTACTCTAACTTGCCATGTGTATTGCACTTGACTGGGTCAGATGTGTGTGAGAACTTCTTTAGCAAAGTAGGTGGGATGGTTGGATCAGAGAGGGCCTATGATTTCACTGACTAGCTTTATGCTGTTGGAACTCTTAATAGAGTTGCCGAAGAAGAATCAAATCCACAAGGGCTTCGCTTTAATAAATCTCATAAAAAACAAGAAAGCATCTGGAATAAATTGCACCAACAAACAACAGAGAATCATGATGTATTATCTAATTATGGTCCAATATCTACAGATGATAAAATTATAGAAGCTCTGAAAGTAGGATTGAATGATGCGCAAAACCTTTTATCAAGATTTGGCATGCAACCAGAAGGACACACACAATCTTCTTGGTGGTTTAAACCATGGACAGAGGATCAAAACTATCCAACATTCCAAGTAGTGGATGAAGTAGTTGATGGTTCTACACCGAATAACTCTAACTCAATATTCCAATCTTCATCTTCATCCATACTCAATGTTAGTGAATTGCAAACAATGGAAAGTGAGTGGAGGCATGAGTTGGATGAAATTTTAGATACCATTGATGATAATGTGAACACAACAACCAAACCAGTGGTAGAGCTTGATGGTAAGGATATGTTCAAATCTTGTTTGGTTAGTCAGTTGAATGGAAATCCAACATTATCCAAAGATAGGTTGACTAGAGTGAGAAATGGGGTCCACTTTAGGCGAGATGAAAGGGCTTCAAAAAAGGGTGTTTCAATCGGCTTTGGAATTGGATCGGACTACGGGGTGTTGTTTGAGAGCAACTCAATACCTATAGTTGAACGTGCCACAAGAAAAGGTGTTTCTCGAAGTACCAAAGAAGGTGTTTCTTGTGGAACTTGGTACATTGGAAGGGTTCAAAGAATAAGAAAGAAGGATGGAAATAGGGTGTTTGATTACCATAATGACATTGATCTTTTGGATAGGCCAAAAGGTGTTGAGCTTTAGTTTTGTTGGTACAATAAAATAAAAGGGCAACACTTGTACAAGTATGATTTGACAGATCATCTTTTTGTACAACTTGAATCTGTTATAGCAATGGCCAACTTATCATACAACAATAGGAATGACACATACAAATTAGAAGAAAGATATTACAAAGTTTTTTCTGATTTTGTCAGAAATCTCAACAAGGTTAATTTAAAGTTTATTGTAATTTATTTTTCCTTATTCATTACCATTTAATAGATAATTTATAAATAATTATTGGTTGTATTTTTGTTGATTTCATGTATTAATGCCATCTTGATTTTATATTTTTTGGCCTCAGGTGCAGTGAACCCTTCGAATGGTGAATTTTGGGATAAACCAACCTAATTTTTTCTACCTACTTTTTTGTGTAAGTTTCTTTGACCATTCATCTTTTGTAGTTGTATTTCAGCTTTCAAGATAGATATTGTGCTAGTGTAACCATCCATCTTATGATTTTAAATCGGATTTCAATACAGATTTGGATTTCACATGATGATTTGATTGTTACAGGTACCCGGTTTGATGCAAATTCATGTGTCATTCATGATGTCAACCTCATGTCAACGAGATTTAAAAATCAAGGCTAAAGGTGTTGGAAGGTTTTCAATCAAGCAAATTGACATTTTGGAAGTTGGATAACTTGCTTTCCTCTATACTAGTGGTCATTTAGAGCTGATGTCAAGATCATTTGATCAAATACTTTATATTTACATGTTTTCAAAATTCAGGGCAATGCCCTCTTTAAACTTTTAGTAGTTTTTTAGTACTAGAAATGGAGAAGGTGACTCGTTTGAGTACAATTTATATCATACATAGCATCATATCTATAAGATAAACTAATACTCTTGATTTAACAATGATTTTGACTTATCATATCTTCCGTTTTGCTTAATAAAAATATATGTGAATGTTTATAATTAATTTAAACTTTATGGATTTATGTGTTAGTTAATTTTTTTCATCCTTTCTTCTTCCAGCAAAGACTTGAAGGTCTTTGTAAAGATCTCGGAGCAAATTCTGCAATGTGTTTGGATTTTTAAAATTTCGATAATATTGCAACTATTACTATTAACTCTGCTCTATGTTTTATTTTTGTGGGGTTACTCTTTTTGTTGCTTGGCGAAGTTATTTAGATATGACGTATGATTCTTGGAATAGCATGCATTACAATATTAGAATTTTGTGGCACTGAGATAACCATGGTGGTAGTATTTTTTTTTTTATGTAGAATGTTATTGATGTGATGTCCAAAAGGTCAATGTTACCACTTATGAATATGTATGCAAGATTTTACGCTTTCTTTGTAATTGAGGTTGAGTTTTCTAGTGTTAAAAGTGAGTAAAGCTTGTAACATTATACCTTTTGTTGTTCTATATGAGGCCAATTTCCAAAGTGTGTTTCTTTTCTAGCTATAAGTCACGTTGTAGCCTATGAAACTGTTCAGTATGTTTGAGTGTGCTTTTGGTTCCTTGTCAACTCCAAGGTTAAGAGATGTAGCTAATTGAGAATTCTGGAGTTGAACAATTATATTGTAATTTTTGTAGGCATTCTAGTAAAATATCTAACTCTTCATTTTTTAGGTTGGGGTTTAGGTGGGTATTGAGATTCAATCAGACCTTGTTCCATGACAAGAAAGAAAAGTGAGATCAATCGTTCTTGGATCACTGGAACCAAGAAAAGTTAGATCAATCTTTCTTGACTAATAATTTCTTTCAACTTTTTGTATTCTTCTTTAAAATTTTCACATTTCCAGTTAAGAATAGTTATTAGATTGAGTTATATTTGGCACATTCATAATTGAAATTTCAATTCTTATATGCAAGACATCCTTCTTAATATTGTATTGGAACTGACATGAACATAGGTGAAAATCTAAATCCTTGTTTACATACATTATATGTTATTATTACCATGAAATGGTATCATATAAGTTTCACCATCTGTGTATCTTTATATCTATTGCATGATTGAAACTTAACAATGGATATTTTTTCCTCTCCCTTAAAGATAAAAAGAATTAGATATATTAACCCACGAAAAGGTAACTAAATGTTTCTAATTCCCTTGATTGCAAGAATAAATGTAGAGGAAGTAGAGGTAATTCATTGAATCTTGTGAATGACCCAAATCCAAGATATGCACATGATCATATGGTGTTATTGGAAAGTAAGAGGAATTTTTCTATGTTCATTTGAGTTCAAACATCAATGATGATTGTTTTGATAGGAAGGTAGGGAAGTCCATCCACGAAAGGGTTTTAATTTTGTATTTTTATGGAGTTTATTTTATTAAGCTTATAAAAAACATGAGCTCTCTAAGGCTATATTTGTATTTACATGATATAAAATTGGTAGATTGGTAGGTTGTGGTTTGAAACATCTGTAATTCTCATCTTTTATAAGCATTGCACTGACTATTGGACTCTCTATCTTTTACTTTCTTTGTTACATTGATCTCTTAACGGGTTTCCTTTTACTCATTTTACCTTCCCCATTACTATTTCATTGGGTCTTCCACTATCCAATGCTACAAATTGATCAGTCGCCCCTACAATCTTAGTGGGATCATTGTTAGCATTATACTACTACTTTCTGTAGCATCTTGTTTGGTTATACTAAGATGCATTAGGATCCTGTTTGTTACACCTTGATAATATGATATAAAGGGGGTATTAAAAATGGGTTGATAAAAATGGATACCTACAATATCTGGTGAAAATAGGGGTTTTCTTAATTGGAAAGGTATATTGGGAGGGGGGTTCAACAATACAATTTCAGGAGGGATTTTCCAATATTTAGTGAAATTAGGGATATTCTTTAATATCCTGCGAACGATGGTGCTATGTAACAAGTTCACTGAGTGAACCCCCCATGCACCTTGCAAGGAAAAATATTCAACATTTGAGCTATCAATTTCTGATGAAAATGCATTTGCCTCACTTTGATCACTAGAGGAATGTATTCTACCATCCATTGTATGTTTTGCAGATGCATCCTCTAAAGTGTTGACATCTCTCTCACCAATACCTTGCTCAAGAGAGCTTGAAGCATGAATATGATGTAGATTATTAGATTGATGTTTTTGAAAATATGATATTACATCGTTTTGTCTTAATGTTTTATTTTTTTTCCATGATACATGTTTGAAATCTTACCTAATGTTCCACAATTGATATTCCAAATCAATATAGAAACCAAAAGGAAGCCTGAATGAGAAAAATGATATAAATTAGTACAACTGCAAATCCCTACGAGGAGGTTGGTCCTCCACAACTGCAACAAAAATATACTAAGTGATTAACCTAGGGGCCACTAGAACAACAAGGAACAGACAACACACCACTATAAAATTTTCCTACGATGATCAAGACCAAGAAAACAGAGATGAACTCTCAAAGGAAAGTCTGGGATGATTAGGGCCCAGAATGTATTGCTACCTCCAACAACCATTTGAGGTTGTGGTGATGGGGTCCCTTGTGCTCCTGATGAACTCACCTCGCTGCCGCTGTGACTAGCGGGTCGAGAGAGTAGCTACTTTGAAGAAATTTTGATAAAAGGATGTGTTTTAAAAATATTTTTGAAAAATAAAATCAAACAATCCTATGGCTTTCTAGACTCAACAAAAATAAAAAGTGTCCACACAGTAAAAAATTCCCTAGAGATTTCAAGCAAGCAAACTTACTCTTCCAAAGAACCGAAGCTCAATAAAAAGCTGGATTGTAGGGCCTTCCAAAACTAGTAGTTGTTGAGGGATGTTAGGCCTCAGACAATTGCTAGCAATGAAGGTATGAGAAAAAATTATAATAAACTTTAATCGACAAGGGTGCAAGCGTTGGTTCCTGACCAATCACCCTCCCAAGGAGTAAAAGCTCCAAAGTTTGTCTCAGGTATTGCAAGTGTGTCCCACTTACAATAACCTATGTGATGTCCTAAGAAAATCCACTAAAGTTACCACTTCACAATTCACAGTCGAGCGGAATAGTTGCAAGTCAGGAACAACTCTCATAACCAGGCACTCTAGAAAAGTGACGTCACCCCGAGGACTTGTCACTTCGCATAGAATTCCTTGATGAGCTCATGTCTCACTAAACAAGCAAGAGGGGGAACCACTCTTTACTTATCCAGATTGACCTCGTGCTTAACACATGTTTAAGAAGCGCTTTCCCAACATGTGTTTCATGCTACTATTGGATTTCTCTCTTTAATCAATGCTAGTTTCAAAGTTTTGCAGCCTAGGAGTGTTAACTCTCCAACCTAATCCAAGGCACTAACCTAAACTTGTTGGTGATATGAAAATCAAAAGTTTGTCAATTTTAGATTCAGCGCCAATTTTAAATGTAGTTTGCTTAGTTTCAGGAGTGGAAATGAAACTGGTGGTGTTTTGACTCAAAAACAGAAAAATGAACCAAACAATGCAAAATGCTCACTACTCTACCTTTCAATTCGATGAATATTCTAAATTAAGGAAGAGTTAGAGGTTCAAGGAGATCCAAAAGGTTTTTGGAAGGTGTGTGTTGAAAGTTTTATTGTTATTAAAGCACATAGTTCAACTCTCCGACAGAGAGCGCTCTTGACTTAGTCTTAAGACCAAAGTTCAAGAGACTTATTTGATTGAAATGCATAATGCAAGGGGAATGCAGAATCTAGTATGCTCTCCAATAGAGAGTGCTCTTGGCTTGGGTTATTTCAAGTTCAAGAGGATTTGTTCATTGTTAAGATAGAAGCAATTTGTAAGCATGAATGCATGTGATAGCTCAATAAGATGGGAAAATAAAAGACAAAGATATCACTTATAAAAATGAACAACTAGCATTCTACAACAAAATGAAATCAAACTATTCGGCCAAGACTTAAACTAATCTAAGAAAAATAAACAGGTGGGATCAACCTTCAAACAAGGTGACCACTAGAAACGCTAGTCCTAGTTCGATGTTGCGACAAGTAAAAAGATGGCGTGCATGGCGAAAAAGTGATGTGAATGGCGATGAGCAGAAGATTAGTTATGTATTTTGGGTCAATTGTACCGCGAAATGCGGGTTTTGGGTCATTTGGACCACATATTATGTAATGTTGAGTCAATTATACCGTAGAATGCGGGTTTTTGGTCGGCTTTGTACCAAGTTAGTTAGATATTGGGTCACTTGTCCAAATGTCGGTTAGGAAGTTGTTAGTAAGTGGACAAGCATTGTAATGGCGGAAGCCTATATATAGATAGGAGTCGTAGGTATTGAGGGGACGATATCTTGGGAGTGGAATCTTGGTGAAGAAAAGCACATGGTTGGGTTGTTTCTGCGCAGCTTTTAGATATTGGCGAGATCTGATCTTTGAGGAGATATTGTATCTAAGGTTTTGCAGTGATAATATGATATGATGAAACTATTTTGGTGCAATTCCTCGGTTCTTTCTGTTTGTTTATGGTAATGAAATGTCGCACTTCATGAATAATGTTATGTTTCCTTGATGCAATGCTGCTTTACTGTTACTACTGCTGTGATGATGAATGTTGCGATTGAATAATGTGTTATGAATACATGTCAAATGTTCAGGATCCTTCTTTAATGTTGTGATAGAGTTAGTTCATATAGCCGCAACCCTCCTCCTTCCTCGGCAGAAACATGGTTCCATATTCTCTTCCTGGATGCCTCGAGTGAGACCTTATCTACTCTGCAAGTGTTGTTGGACGGGATAAAACCTGCCCGAGATGGTGCCCACGGAGACTGCGGCATGTGTCGACAATGAAGTGGGACCCATGTCGACTGGATTCGTGTTGGTCAACAAATGGTTCCATTGCTGGGACCGTGTGAAGAGTGAGAGGAGGACATGTTGTGGCACTCAACAAAGCCGGAGATACAGAGCTAGTTTGATCAGAAGTTGCAGGAGTTTGCTGAAGAAGAAAGCCAGAACATGCGACTGACAGTAGATCACTGGGTGGGAAAATATATTCACGATGGTCTGCATGAATGGTTTTTCTGTGAATTCCCAATCATCCTATACGAGTGGTTGTCAAAGATGAACTTCCAGAAGAGGAATTTCCAAGGTGGTGAGCCGACGGGTTGGACCCCAGAATTGCTTCAGGAGCTGCAGGACGTCGATCATAAGGCATCACAGGCTGTCGAAGTTTGGCTCGATAGCATCTTGGAGGGATATATCACTGAATTTTCCATTGACACGTAGAAATCCTATAGTGAAGTTGAAAGATATTTCTTCCGCGAACCAAGGGGAAGGTTTCTGCTATCGCTCCAACTGTCACTTACGATGCTAATCTATGAAAAGGGTATATTGAAGATGCATCTTGATCAGTAGACAGCCTGGTGGGTGGATTTTGTGGGTACCTCGACTGCTGGGGAACAGTACATGGAATGGTAAGGGGTAGATGGGTGCAAACCATGAGGAGACCGTGAGCGAAGCAGAGGAAGAAAGTGGTCTTACAAGAGGAGGAGCGAGGTTTCGATAGGAGAAGAGGCAGAGGACAAGAGAAGGTCCTGTTGCGATCGAACCACAAAATCGTGAAGGAAGACCACACGGGACGAAGTGACCTCACAGTCTTGACAGGGACAGATAGGCTAGACCCAGGATAGAAGTGGCACCAAACCTCGGCACCAACGTACCCACACCTCCGCTCACTGTCTCACAAACAACAAGAAATACCACTTCGACACCACCAAGTTCGTTAATTCCACATAAGTTAATTGGTAGTAGCACAGCGAAAGGAGGAAGGAAGCCCATAATGGTGGGCGATGATGCTAAGTTACCGTTGTTCCATGGAAGTGCAATAGACAACCCAGAACAGTATTGGTTTTTGTGTGAAGCAGTCTGGACCATGAAACAAATCACTGATGCTGATGTTAAGAAAGGACAGTTAGCCACGACTCTACGAGGTCATGCATTAGATTGGTTCATGAAGTTTGTTCTAGTCCTTACGGGAGCCCCAGAGAAGTCACTAGATGAGATTCAGGGTGGGATGATTGTTGAATTTAGACGGCCCAAGTCCGAAGCTCAATACATCACAGAATTGAAGGAAATTAAGCAGTATCCCAATGAGATGGTATGGGATTTCGACCAGCGATTCAAGACACTGATGGAAAAGGTTAGTTTTGATATGAGCACCGTCCAACATAAAGAGTGGTTCATTGCGGCACTGCTACCCCACATTCGGCTTCCGTTGATGCAACAAAACATCTCGACGCCCAATGAAGCTCTAGAGATTGCAATGCGATTGGAGGTGTCGCCAATTGTAGATAATGCAATCGAGATGTTGCAGATACAAACACAGCTCGCTAAATTGACTATACAATTGCAAGATTTGAAGAAGAGCAAGGAACAATGTGATGAAGTATTGTGTACATGATGCCAAGGAGAAGGGCATACGAAGGACAATTTCCTAGATTTTTGTAATTATTTGGTGTCAGGTACGCCAAACCCGTTGAATGGCGGTAGCATGCCATGGTGCCACGTTTGCTAGGTGTTTGGGCATAGTCACGATAATTTTCCTTATATGAAAAAAATGGTCACAACCTCGAGAAATATTTATTGCACATTTTGCAAGTCGGTGGGTCACGATGACAAAGATTTCCGTGCATATGGGTTGCTACAAGAAAGAATGTGTGATGCATTCTATGTCAAGGACGATTAGCGTGCCATACAACAACCACAACTGCAACCGCAGGTAGTCTAGCCACTACCTCAACCGCAGCAGTTTATGCCGCAATACGCTCCAATGCAAGTGGCTCCGCAATAGCCACAGTACGTCCAACAACCGTAGTATGCACCGTAGGGACAAAGCATGCAACAGAATCCTATGTAGCCACAGTACCAACAGCAAGGCGGATTCCGAGGAGGATACTGACGCGAACGCGGTGGAGGATTTGGTCGTGGAGGAGGACGAGGTGGCCGTGGACCTGTTCAGTGCTATCACTATGCGATGTGGGGGCATTATTAGCGAGACTGTCCACTGCTCCAGAATCAATGTACGTTTTTTTTTGTTAATGATCATATAGCTGAGAATTGTCCACAGTTGATTGCATGATGGCAGGCTGGGAATGCTCCGCAGATACAGAATCAGACCCAGCCGTAGCAACCAGTCCAGAACCAAGTACAGCAACCAGTACAAAACCAACCCCTGCAATCAAATTAGAACGCGAATCAAAATTTGAACCCACAGCAGAATCTACAACAAACTCAGATGCAGAGTGCAACTATTGCAACAATTTCTGCAGAACCGCGACCACAAGATGCTTCGGTGGCTGTTGTAACTCATGGAGGAAAAACGACTGGGGAAGATAGCTCACGACCGCTAATTCGGTTGGCAGGCTAGAAGACGGTACCATTTGACATAGATGTTGAATAGGAGGCATTCCTTCAGGCGCATCGCACCTTGGAGAAAGGCTGCAGTAAGGCTATTGTTTGCGATATGCCCCCTATCTTTGACCCTTCATCAGAGGGAAATCCGTCGATACCATCGAGAACATTGCAAAGGTTTCTTGAGAGCTGTCTGTTATTGGACCAAGATCTGGCTGCCCTGGTTGAGATTGAGGGATGGTTGCAGTGATTCTCGAAAGGACGGCAGGAGTCAGCAGTAAACTCCCTACAACGACGGAAGACTGGCAAGGAGATGAGAATGAAAATGAAAATTAGTGACTATGATGTCAATTCAGTTATTCTTGATCTTGGTTCAGATGTTAACATCTTAACCAAGCAGGCGTGGCATAAAATGGGGAGTCCCCCATTGAGCTAGTCTCCTGTGCAACTCTGGTTGGCTAACCATGCGAAAGTAACACCCATTGGACGAGTTCCGCGGCTAATGGTCGATATTGAGGGCATGAAGACTTATGCTGACTTTGATGTCATTGAAGTAGTTGAGGAAGGAAGCTCCTATCCTGCGCTATTGGGGATTGGATGGGCTAACGATAGTGGAGTTGTAATCAAATTCAAGAGGCGCATGATGACCTTTAAGAATCGCGATCTCAGAGTCATAGCCTCGTTGGATCCGGCTGAAGGACGCCGATACATTGAGCCTGTAAAAGATGATGATCCCACTGGATGGGACCATGCATTCAATATTTCTGAAGACTATACTCATCCTACTGCCAACGGTGAGCTGGGATGGCACAGCGAGAGCTCTGCGTCTTCCAACTCGGATGATGCATTAGAACATTGGCAAAACCACTTGCACGAAGTGTCGCTCTAAAAATGTGGCTTAATTACACAATCTTTATGTCATGTTGCGACAAAAACGGTCACACTGCCAGTCTATGAGGGGTTTCCCAGCTTAACCAACTTTTTGACAGAATTTGAAGAATGAGTCTCAGAACCACAGCGATTGCTGGCATTGGAGGAAGCACTGAAGGCTACTCCAGCACGTTGGTGGGTGACACACAAGAAATCCATTGATGGTTGGTCACAGTGTCAAAGGTTGATGATGGTTCGGTTCGGCGATACTGAGGTTTATCATACTGGCAAGTATGATGGCTAGAATAATCCCAGTGATCATGTGATGGAATGACAATGATTATGGCTAGCGCGACCCAGAGATGAGTGGGTCCATGCTTTTATCCATACCTTAGATGAGATGCCATGCTCATGGTATATTGCAGTCGAGTTGCGCAAAGAAATTACAACATGGGGGGAGTTGACAGTCTGTTTCACTAATACGTTCACTTTTACGGATGCCAACCCTGACGTCAATAACACCTTACAGCTCATCCACGACATGGTACTTCAGGTTGTTCGAGTAGCCTACCCTGTCAATCCGCACACATATTGTCAGATGCAGTCTCTCATGGAGTGCTTCAACATCACCGGTGGGCCAGAGGACAAGGACAATCCCCAGAATGTCAACATTCCCGAATCTGAAGGAAGTCGCAATGTGGTACCCTCTACTGCGCCAAGTAATCCGTTTAGTCAACCATTGAAGCTTCGTAAGCTCAATATCGGCACATAGGCCACTCCCAAGTTTGAAAATGTTGGGGACTATTGGGATGACGAGATGATGAGTAAGGTCACTGATTTTCTCCATGAGTTTCAAGACTTGTTTCCTATGAAGTTTTTCGATATGAAGGGGATCCTGGGTGATTTAGGGGAGATGAGGATTCCTTTAAAACCAGATGCTAAGCCAGTCTGACAGTGACCTTATCAGCTGAATCCGCGACATAAGGAAAAGGTTAAGGAAGAACTTGATCGCATGTTGGATGCTGGTATTATTGAACTAGTGAAAGAATCCAAATGGATCAGTGCTATGGTGCTGCAGGACAAGAAAACTGGTGAGGTGCGCATTTGTGTTGACTTGCGGAAGTTAAATGATGCCTGCTTGCACGACCCTTTTCCAACGCCATTTACTGACGAAGTACTTGAAGGGGTGGGAGGCCAGGAGACGTATTCATTCACCGATGGGTTCTTTGGCTACCATTAGATTCACATTGCCAAAGAATATCACCATAAGACAACTTTCGTTACTGAATGGGGCTACTTTCAATACACCGTAATGCCATTTGGTTTGAAAAATGCACCTGCAATATTCTCCTGAGTTGTTGTTGCTGCATTTAAAGACTTTATTCAGAATTTTTTGCAAGTATACATGGATGATTGGACAGTTTATGGGTTGATCCGTGATCATCTGGCCAATCTGCGATTAATACCAGGGATAATTTTAAGGACCCATACTTATTTAAAAGTGTATAAACCTTGGAAAATCTTACCAATTTTTAAAATGTCAACTATAAAATATTTGGCGATATTTTTATAAAATTATTTCAATTTCTAAGGATTTTATATAGTTTATATAATAATTTGGTGAATTTTAGAGTGAAAAAAGTTTACCCCATCAAAATTGGGTGAAATAGAGCTTCAAAAAATGCAAATTGGCGAATCTTTTTTTGGAAAAAAACATAGAAAAATAGCCCATGGGCTAAATTTCGCCCCTAAAATTATCCTTGATTAATGCTTGAGCGCTGCCGACAGCACCAGATATCGTTGAAATTGAAGAAATGTATTTTTTGTGCACCATTTGGGATATTGTTGGGTCATATCGTGTGTAAGAAAGGGTTGTTGGTCGATCCAACTAAGATTGTGCTCATTTGGAGTTTGCAACCACTGACCACTGTTAAGCAGTTATGAGCGACTCTGGGGCATACGAGGTATTGTCGCAAGTTCATCAAGGGATATGCAACGATTACCACCCCTATGGAGAAATTACTAAAGAAAGATGCGCTATTTCAATGGACTCCGGAATGTCAAGATAGTTTCGACACACTGAATATGAAGATGGCTTCGGCATCAATACTAGTATTTCCGAACTGGAGTAAGGAGTTCCATGTGCATGTCAATGCCTCATCAATCGCATTGGGAGTAGTATTGGCTCAGCCCGGCGAAGGAGATCTTGATCACCCCATTGCTTTCGCTAGTTAGAAGTTGTCGTCCGTTGAACAAAACTACACCACCACTGAGCGGGAGGGTCTGGTAATGGTCTACACACTACAGAAGTTCAGGAACTATTTGTTGGGTGGGCACTTTAAAATTTTCACTGACCATTCCGTGTTGAAATACTTAGTCAATATAACTGTGTTGGGGGGGAATATATGTCGCTGGATGCTTCTTTTTCAGGAGTTCAATTTTGAAGTCATTGTGAAGCCATGCCGGTTGAATTCCGGTCCTGATCATCTAATGTGGATTGAAACCGAGGAGGAACCAACCAATATTGAAGACGGGTTTCCAAATGCACAACTATTTAAGGTTGGTGTCACTGATGACTATTTTGATGATATCATCCAGTTTCTGACAATAGGTATTGCACCAAATGAGTTCACCACCAGTCAGAAGAAGCAATTGGTAGTCAAGGCTGCAGACTTCCAGCTAATTGCCGGAGAGTTGTATAAAATGGGCGCTGATGAGATATTGCACAGATGTGTCTTGCCACATGAGCAAGTGTCGATATTGGCTGAAGCACATGGAGGAGTAGAAGGAGGACACTATGGCGGTCGGGAGATGGCTAGGAAGGTGTTGTGTGCGGGGCTATGGTGGCCTACACTGCATAATGATGCAACATACTATGCGCGGTCCTACGATGTTTGTCAACGAACTGGCAAACCGTCTAGACATGATGAGATGTTGCTGATGCCTCAAATAAAATTGCAACCGTTCGACAAATGGGCCATGGATTTTGTAGGACAGATCAATCCACCAAGGAAATGCACAGGTGCATGCTATATCATCACGGCGACAAAGTTTTTTAACTTATGGGCCGAGGCGACACCTGTAGTTGATTTTTCCATGACCACGGCGATGCGATTTTTGTTTGATAACATTATCACTCGCTTCGGTTGTCCCAAGATATTGTTGAGTGATCAAGGAAGCCACTTTCTTAATCGCACCATCAGCGCATTGACGGAGGAGTTGCAGATACAGCATAAGAAGAGTACACCCTATCATCCACAGGAGAATGGCACGGTGGAGGCTTTTAACAAGTTATTGGAGCATGCATTGACAAAGGTGTGCAATGCAAACCACGACGACTGTGATCTCAAAATCCCAGAAGTGTTGTGGGCCTATCGCACCACATGTAAATGGCTGACAGGACAGACACCATTTAAGTTGGTGTATGGACAAGAAGCAATTATGCCAATGGAGTATATTGTTCTAAGTCTACGAATTGCGGCTGTCACGGGCATGGATGATGTCGCAGCATTAGATGAACGTCTGCTGCAATTGGTGCAGTTGGAAGAAGATCAGTTCATCACTGGGTTCCACTAGGGGGTTAAGAAGGATCGATAGAAGGCATGGCATGATCACCACATAAAAAATAAACAGTTTCAGTAGGGCGACTTGGTGCTGTTGTACGACAGCAAGTTTATGAAACATCCAGGGAAGTTGCATATGCATTGGCTTGGTCCCTATCACATCAGTAGTATTACTTTCGGAGAAGCGGTTCAGTTGCAATAGTTGGATGGGGCGATGCTCCCCAAATTGGTAAATGGTCATAGGTTGAAGCCCTATCATGCAGTCTTAGAACACTGCGATGCCTGAGTCGCATCGAAAAAAAAATGATGTGTTGATGATCGGTGGCAGGATGTCGCACCATCATGGATGAAATGCGGAAGCAAGGAGGCTTCTACTGCAAGGTTGGAGTTGTTAGCAACACCTAGGAATGTTGTGCTTGGGTCACATCCGAAATCATGATGACGATGGGACTTTTTCCTCTTTTGACGGATATGCTCGTTAATCAAGTTGATTGCGATAGATGACAGCCTGGTTGGGCTTCGGGATACATCGAGGCAGTATGGCCGATTGTACTTACCAGGATGGTTTGCATGGTTGGCACAAAGTATCCACCATGTCGTCATCGCCCAAGAAATGCTTCACATGTTTCTGCATGAAGGGAACTAGGCAAAGGTATGATTCATCCACCATTCGAATAATAGACACACGACAACTTATGATTATCTTGGGGTGTGAGCCGGTGGTGCAACGGCTTGCTGAGGCCGATGGATGATAGAGTGCACTGTATAAATAGAGGACCTGTGAGGAATAAGCACACAGAGATTGTTTTAGTTAAGATGAGTTATGCTACGCCAAGTTCTAGCATTTTGTTAAGTTAGGAATTCTGAGGTTGTGGAAATGATCCATTTCATTTCCTGTGGCAGCACACCAGGTGCGTTGAGGGCCCAAACGATGAGTGTGCATGAGCACCTGGAGCAGGCTATGCCTTGGACACCCCGGGGTTACCAGCATGAAGTTTCATCCGAGATGTCTAGGCAGTTGGTGATGGTTCGAAGTCTCGTGGTCCCTGCGACCACACAAAAGGGGGGGTTTGTAGCCCCCTGGTCCCTGTAACTTGTGCTTACCAGTGCGAAATAGATGTGCCAGAGCTGATGGCCTAGTTCACATCTCGGCGTTGTTCATAAACTTCTCCTTAGTCTGCATCAGATTCCTCGAGACTGGAGGATGAGTTTGAGACATACATGACAGCAAGTCAGGGATTCCAAATTTTGGGTAAGGCTTACATAAAAGCAAGACGATGATCAATGTAGCAGAAGGAGCAAGACAACACCGCGCGATCCAGACAGCAAGAGCAGTTGAACAGCCGTATGAGGACTTCAAATTAAAAATGATGGCGTGTATTATGTCCAGCAGCTGACTTGGCTCGAGGGCGAGACACAAGATTATGTTAGGGGCTTGTTGGCAGGCGATTTGGTAGAGTGTTATCGCAGCATCTCCAATGTTGCGACAAGGCAAAAGATGGCGCGAATGGAGAGAAGGTGACGCGAATGGCGATGAGCGAAATATTAGTTATGTATTTTGGGTCAATTGTACCACGAAATGCGGGTTTTGGGTCATTTGGACCACATATTATCTAATGTTGAGTAAGTTATACCGCAGAATGCAGGTTTTTGGTCGGTTTTGTACCAAGTTAGTTAGATATTGGGTCACTTGTCCAAATTTCAATTAGGAAGTTGTTAGTAAGTGGACAAGCATTTTAATGGCAGAAGCCTATATATAGATAGGAGTCGTAGGTATTGAGGGGATGGGATCTTGGGGGTGGAATCTTGGTGAAGAAAAGCACATGGTTGGGTTGTTTCTGCTCATCTGTGAGATATTACCAAGACCTGATTTTTGAGGAGATATTGTATCTAAGGTTTTGCAGTGATAATATGATATGATGAAACTGTTTTGGTGCAATTCCTAGGTTCTTTCTGTTTGTTTATGGTAATGCAATGTCGAATTTCATGAATAATGCTATGTTTCCATGATGCAATGCTGCTTTACTGTTACTACTGCTGTGATAATGAATGTTGTGATTGAATAATGTGTTATGAATACATGTCAAATGTTCAGGATCCTTGTTTAATGTTGCGATAGAGTTAGTTCATATAGCCGCAACCCTCCTCCTTCCTCGGCGGAAACATGGTTCTGTATGCTCTTCCTGGATGCCTCGGGTGAGACCTCATCTGCTCTGCAGATGTTGCTGGGCAGGATAAAACCTACCCAGGCCGGTTCCCAGGGAGACTGTGGCATGTGTCGACAATGAAGTGGGACCCATGTCGACTGGAGTTGTTTTGGTCAACAGTCCGCAAGGATGCTAATGGGGAAAGAGAAGTAACCACAAAACTATGTGGCCCTGCCCTTGGGATGAAATCCCAATTATACTATCTCAAGTCAAGACTTGGAAGAGAACTAATCTAAGTACAGAAAGCATATTTTAATCTGAGAATTGAAAATAAAACTAATCTAAGCATGCATGAACAAACTTCCCCAAATGGGGAAGGAGAAACTAAGTGTGGGAGGCACTATCCCACCTAGCCTTTTTATTACTTGGGAGTAAGCAACTTAACATTTAGTGAAACCGACCTTCATTATTGCTGGCCACGCCTAGTATTTTCATCTCTTATCCTAACAACAAATTGCAATCTAAAGTAGTTAGATCCCTTGAGCATGAAACATTGTTGAGCAAAAACCATGAAATTTCATATATTCACTTTTGGACCTGTTGGCTAGAAGAACTGTCTTAGGCCAACTAGAGAAAAACAGTCCACACACTCAACTTAGTACAATTCTGTATGTGTTTGGAATAACTGTTTCTCACAGGAATTAAGGCCCTGCTGCCTGTGTCTTGTGCTCTCAGGGATAGAGAGTCTCCCAAGGTGAATAAATCTCAAAAAAGAAACTGACTGTTAACAAATATCAAAAGATATTAAACTACCTATGATCTAATCCTAAAGACTAACTAGAAATTAAATAACAAAGTTAGTAATTCCTAATATTACTCTATGATAAGCTGAGTTATACTAATCTATCCAAAGTCAGCATTCCTATCTTGGCCAAGAGCAAAGATTAAGTCATTTGACTAAAAGTCTGAAACAAGGAAGATATTCACTAATTAAAGCTTAGTAAGAAACATACCAAACTGTAAAAAAATGAATTTGAATTACTTCACAACAGATAAAACAAAACTATTGTAAAATAATTTATATATAAGAATTTCAAAACTAAAAGCCAAAATTCAGTAACAGGATATGTCTTTCCGAAAACATGAAAGATATAATTAAGACTAACTTGCAATAAGAACAAAATCGATCTGCAAATTAGATAATTACAAAATTTTGATTAACAACTATCGACATCAAGAAAAAGTTCTTCAACATCAATGAGTAAGTAAATCAATTAAGCATAACCATTCGAATTTCTCATAAAAATATTTCACATACAATATAAAGATATTTATATATGAAGCCAAACAAAATAACAAGGGAGAGATAAATCACACAGTATTGATTATCCAAAACTTAGCTAAGGTTTTAGTATCCTGGCACATTTGACAGTCATCAGAAGAAGTTCATGAGACAGTCTGTGTAGACAGAATAAAAAGTACTTCTATATAATAAAGGCTCTCCAATGTCTTAGGACTCGAACCCCCATACAAAGTTTTGGGATAGTTTATATAGAAAAAGAAATGAACTTCTAACTTACTAACAGTTCTACTTTACTGGAACCACATGGATCCTATCCAACTATACAAGCATAAAATATCACTTGACGCTGCTTCTGATATAACTCGAATGTATCCCAGCTGGTGACACCTGGATCGGAATAACGCAAAAGATAACTTCAAAACTTACTGGATAAACTCCGGTAGCGTTATTCCTGGACATGAGATATTCCTGGCATTAATCACCATCAACTGTCTGTGCAAAAATGGGATATGATGCCAACAATGATAATAGAAATCAGCTGCGTGTGTATAGCATCTTCGGCAGGTAAGTCTCAACGAAACAGACTCCAAAAATGAAGCAATGGGTCGACCTCCAATTCCAAAATTGCATGCCACTTGGATTTCATCAAACAAATCAATCAGCAAATTGTAAACAAATACAAACCAACGATTAATACAAATCTATAATAATGAATAGGATGTCTGCAGAATTTTAATTATGTAGACATCCTCATAAAAATAACTTTGTATTGAAATATCAAATTGGTTGTATTTGCTGACCTCTATAAATCCGATTTTATGTCACTTGACCATTCAAACAAAACCATAAAATAAAAAATGAACCTCATCTTAAACAACATTATGATTTTGGGGATGACTGAACTGATACTCAAACTGGGACCACCTTCCTTGCTTCATTAAATTTAGCTTTAAACCTCGCAGCCCTTGTTTTTGCAATTTTGTTTTGCTTGATTAATCGTTTATTTCTCATCAAAAGATTCTTACCATAATCCTTGTACTAGGTTTTCTTTTCCTTCAAATAATTCCATTTATCAACCCAAGAGGACAAATCATCTTTTAAACTCGCTATCTCTTCCATGGAAAACGTATTAATAACTTGAGCTTCTTTCAGCTCTATTTCTAAAGATGAAATAACTTAAGCCACAGGTATTTCAACAAGTTGGTGCACATGTTCCATGTCCGGCCCTGTTCACAGCTCCTGGTTAACTTCTTGCTCAACATTAGGCGTTGGATTAGATCGTTGAAAACTTATACCTTCATGCTCAGAGACCAAGACATACTTGAGTTCAAGGATTCTGGGTCCAATGGGAGTTTGATGTGGCCATGAGTCGGAGGAATCGCTCAGTTCAACGATCGGGGCGTCTTTTGCAACCAGATCTCTTTTTACAAAGAGCATAGCAGCCATGCTACGAGTGGTTTGGCGAATTGCCTGATCACTCAGCATTTTGCTAACTTCTTGATCTATTGGTTTGTGACAGAGATTGGTCTGTGGATGAAGCTGGGTGTCACATGGAGGAAGTGGAATAGTCATAGGTTGACACGTTTGGAGCAAAGGGCTATCACAGGGTATTTCAGGGTTTAACTCAGACTCGGTTTTAGGATGACTGACACTTGGGGTTTGGTTGGTTTTAGGTAGTTCATTCTCTGGATCAATTTGAGACACATGCTCTTCTAACAATGGCTCAACCTGTTTAGACTTGGTTTTGGAGCTCCAACGGGGCCATTCATCATTTTCCCCGAAATTATTACTGGCAAGAAAGGATTCCCATGAATCACCCAACTCTTCCAATTGGTAAGAGACAAGTATTTTTATGAGCCCGTGGTGAAACAGGCTGTGTTCTTTATCCCCTACATTTCCTTGATAAGTAACGACCATCTTCTCCAGACTACTTAAAAAATAAAATGGCATATTCACAGAATGCCCTCTAAAAATCATCAATAGCCTGATATGATAAAACTGGGTTTGAGACAGACGTCCCTCGCAGGTAACATACATGATAATCAACCCGAGCATGGCATGCCATTTCCTCCTCAGCAACTGAGACAAGAAACCAGACTTGTATTCAGTTTGTCGATTAGCTAGAGTAAAAAACTCCTTCCATTCATTGTTTTTTAAATGCTTTCCCTTATACCAGCGTTCTACCTCCATTGGTAATCGTATGGCCCGAGAGACGAATTCCTTCAACAAATCTAACACGATATCTCCTATATGTGCTTTGACACCATCAAATGAAGTCACGAACACCCTAGAAACCATCAAATTAAAACTTGAGAACCTCTGCAAAAACCCTAACCATCCTCCCTATTCTACCAATTTGCAACATTCGGGAGCGACATCTAAGTATTCGTCACCAATGAGATCAAATCTAGATACAGGGGCCATAGAAATGATCATACAAAGCTCAGGGATCCTCACAACCCTAACTGAACAATGGAATGAGCCCATCCTTGGCATGCGCAGGTTAACGGAAGTCCCAACTGACTCGATCTTGTCAAGGTACTGTAGACACTCATACACAGTCATGGAAGGCGGAATCATAATGCCTTAGAAATGGTAAGGGTTATCGAAATTGACAGAAGGCTCAAGGTGCAATATTACCGCTCAGAGGAATGACAGTAGGGTGAGAGTTAGACACGACATTTTTCCCATGTGAAACAACAAATGGCAAAATGGTATGGTTATGCAGAAAACAAAACCTTCGATCATATGATATTTTCCATATTAGCCGACACCTTCTCATAAAATCTGATGCATTAGATATAACCAAAGTTCCAAATGTTTAAAACATAAGTTAATGGTTACCATCACATAATCCTCTACCACTTGATATCGTTAATGTCATAATTCAATAATGCACAATAATATCGATTCAATCAAAATCAAGATAATCATTGTGATAATAAAAAATAATTAATGAATGTGGTTAAGATTTCAATTATCTTTTGAGAATCATGTTAATCACTTATGATCGAATCATTGACCTTACCTTTAGGCATCATAGAAAAACATTTTATCATTTTATGGATCTTATCCCATTATAAATACAAAAGTCTACAAATAAGGATAAGTATATAAATAAAATGAGCTTATAATATTGATATGAGACCAGCTTTAATATTCATGATTGTCACCAGGAGATTAATTTGATGAAAGGTAACTCATTAGACCAAACAAATAGATTGAAGAGACAACTTGATATGTGATGTATTAGCCTATTAAGTCAACAGTTCGAGATCATCAATGAAATGGATTTGCTTGAATTTGGATTTATAAAGATGATCAATATGGTAAAGATTAGGAGCTGCTAATTTCAGAATTGTGTAATTCACAAATGATCAACCAGAAAGACAAAACTAACTCAAGCAATTTAATTAAAGTGAAGGCTGATGTTAATTCCCCTATGCCAATCAACTTATCAACTTTATTGGGAGTACCTTCAGAATCAAAGATTCTGAAGGCACTCCTAAAATATAAATGGATGAGTAACGATCAAGATGGTGACATGCAGTATGGTTCCTTGTCATCAAAACTTATATCATGACCAATTGGATTTTAGGGCTCAATTTCTCCGGAGGGTGTTGCTTGCAAAAAAATGGCGACATGCTGGGACCGAACCAGTTATCTTTATGCAAAAGGAAAATTTTCAACACCTCAGATAATCATAAACAATGTTTTGAAGCACCAAACTCCTGTTTGAATGATTCAAACCCAGACTAGTTCCAACATATTGGCCTTACTTATTCAACAACAATGAGCCTTTGGCTGTTACCTGAGTATTCCTTACCTACTTCAACTTTTGACAATCAGGGTAAAGAATGACTTAGCTCCAAAGGAAATCTTTGAGGCTTGAAAGAGCTTAACCAATGTCAGTGAAAGATATAGCTACTCAAGAATGCCAGATAATTCTCTTCTTATGTAAACAAAGGAAGCAAGTGATATTTATTCATTTTCATTCATTCTCCTTTTTCTTTTTTCTTTTTTTTGGTTTATATACAAATGAATAAATATGAAAATTTCTAATCAGAGATACTACCTTAGCTTGGTAACTAAATGATGGTAGCGTTATTCACCAGTCCTACCAGAAACTGATCAGGCCATCTCGTGATGAGACTTCCTGCCCCCTAGCTTTTAAACCAAGGGTCGTTGACCTAGCTTGGTGACCAGATGTAGACAACGTCAATCCAATAGAACTTATGATCATAACCAGACTGACTCGTCATGAGACCTTCTATCCTCTGATTAACTTTTCTCATATTCAAAATTAAAAAACAACTTAAAACATTTTTTAGTTCAAGACTACTGTTCAGGCTTGGTGACCAGAAATTAACAACATCATTCACGAGAACTACTAAAGATAGACAGGCCGGCTCGTGATGAGACCCCCTGATTCTCATTCTTTTTGAACAAGAATCATCACCCTGGCTTGGTGACCAGATAATGGTGCTATCATCTCCGGTAGTGCTGATGATCATGACAGATCGGCTTTATAAAAAGACCTCCTACTCTTGAACTAAAAATTCTATTATTATGGGTTATTTACAGAGTATTTACAAAAACGTGAGCTAGAAAACCACTGGCCTCTTGAGATAGCTTGAAAGTGACTAAACATTGGTCAACTGATCTAATAGACACTATTGGAACCAGTAAATAAGTTTCCTGAGTCATCGGTCTTTTGGGTAGGCATCCAAAGATAACAGTTAAGGATTGCTACAAAAGACAACAGGTTCACACACTAAAACCAGTTGTGGGAATTAACTCACATTATATGCATCAGATACTTGAAACAAAATCAATAATTACGATCTGATATGTATTTCAGTCATCCTAGTCGACACAGTTTCAACGAGTAATAAGTCTTCCAAGCCGGTCATATGTTCAAGCCAGATCCGAGCAGAAGTGCATGGTATATTTGCTAAAGAAGTATTTAAAAAGAGAAGGAGGTTGATTATGTACAAAAGCTTCATATCTTAAATATTTACAGTCTTCAAAGATGATGTATCTACAAAAAACGATCAGGTCAGGCTGACTTGTTTGACTCAACTGGATCAATATAATTATGCAAAATGAGATCTAACAAAGCTATGAGCCATGTGATTCACTAACAGGCCAAGATTTGTTGAATTGAAAATTACTTAAATCAGTAGAATCTGATAAAACAAAACAAGGATTACTATATTCAATTGTGTGCACATGAATCAGTGTTATGTACATCAATCAAAAAATAATAAAAGATGATGAATTCATAAGAAATTAACTAAGAAGTTGATCGACTTCATTATGAATAGACAACCATCAATGAGTAACTAAAATCAAGATGGCCTCGATAATGAAACATTGTCGATGTAATCAATCACCAGATATTGATAAGTAAGTATAATTGATGATTGATATGAAAAGCAATCAGAAAATGTGAGACCATCAGATTAGACAATTCTGAAAAACTAAAACAAAGCTAACTATGTACAAAAATAATTACAACAAAAATGTACAATGAGAATGGATCAAACCGTGCAAAACTACTGGAAGTATTTTTTAAGAACCTGCCCATTCACCGGAAAGGTGTCAGGATGTCCTTGTAGAGTTTGCAACCGAAAGGTGTTGGGACCTAACTTTTCTGCTATGATATATGGGCCCAGCCAAAGTCTCTGAAATTTCGTGTGATCCTTTTTGTCCTCATGTGCTTTATCCCATTTTAAAACAAGATCACCTATCTGAAACTATCTGTCTGAGGATGACCCGCAATCAAACCAGGATTTAACAATTTTCTTATGCTTCAAGAAATGTCGTTTTGCATTTTCCCTCTCCTCCTCTAATTTCAACATCATATTTATTCTTTTTTCAATTGCAGAGCATTCTGTGTCTTGTACAGATTGTGCAAGTTGTAAAGAAGGCAAGAACAGATTATGAGGGAGTATAGCCTCAGTACCATATACCAAAAAGAATGGGGAATTACCGACAGAAGACTTCTGGGTAACTCTGTCATCCCACAATGCCTGATACAGAATAGTGTGCCAAGTCCTGTGGCTTTCAGCTATTGACCTTTTAATAATTTTTAGCAAGTTCTTATTTGTTGATTTGACAAAGCCATTGCCTTGGGGATGATAATTAGCTGAAAACGTGATTCTGATTCCCTTTTCTACTGCAAACTCAGTCAATTATCCAGAAGCAAAATATGATGCATTGTCAAAAACTAAAGACTCAGGTAGTCCAAATCTAGTAATTATATGAGTCTCAACAAAATTGAGTACCTGACTTGTGTTGACTACTCGCAGAGGAGCAGCTTCAGACCAACGGGTGAAATAATCAGTAGTAGTTATGATGTATTTATGTTGGAGAGAAGATGGAGGATTAACTGGGCCCACTATGTCGAGCCCCCACTGTTGAAAAGGTCTATCCACAATCACTGGTTGTAAAGGGAAAGCTGACCTTTTGATTCTACCAGATGCCCACTGACAATCCTGGCATTTTCTCACAAAAGAATGAGCATCTTTAAATAAGGTTGGCCAAAAATAACCTGCTCTCAGAACTTTGTGAGCAGTAGTGTCACCACCGAAGTGACCACCAACAAGGCCATCATGTAATTGTTTCAAGACTGACTCAGACTCTTCCTTTTCTAAACAACGGAGCAAAACACCATCTGCATTCTTCCTGAAAAGTATGTTATTCACTAACTGATATGGTGCTAATTTCAACCTGAAAGCTCGCTTTTCTTTGGTTCCATGTGGTCTGGCGCACTTCCTGTTTCTAGATAAATGCGAATGTCAGTGTACCAAGAATTAGTAGGATCTGGGATAAAATAAATTTCCTTTTGCAGCAATGAAGCATCTAAGGGTAATTCATCTTGACTTGCAAGTAAATGAGCTGATTCAACTGCTAATTTACATAATCCCAACCCTCGTACAACCTGAGAGGGTTTTATCTCTAGGTTGTACTCCTGTAAAGCAGCCATCCAATGTGCCTGTTTCTCTCCTAAATCCTTCTGTACTAACAGGTTCCTTACAGCAAAGAGAGGAACAATGAATTTCGTTTTTGACTTTAGGAGATAAGGTCTGAAGTGTTTGACTGCCTGAAACACAGTGAAAGCTTGTTTATCTACTTCGTGATAGTTTAGTTCAGCTCCTTTCAAATTCGAACTCATGAATGAAATTGGCACTTCATGGTCTTCCTGATTCTTCTGAGTAAGGACAGCAGTGTAGGATATGTCAGAGGAAAAGGTGTACAGAATGAAATCTTTCTTAAAATCGAGGCTCAAAAGTGCAGGGGCCTCAGCAATAGCTTCTCTTATCCTGACGAATGACTCTTTCTCTTTCTCTCCCCATATAAAGTTATTGTCTTTCTTTATCATGTTCTGCAGTGGATGAACTATCTCTGAAAAAATCGGGACAAACCTTCTTACAAAATTTATCTTTCCCATGAAGGATTGCATAGTTTTCTTGGTAGTAGGAAAAGGAATCTTAGAGATGGCTTCAGTCCTTTTTGGGTCAATCATAATTCCTTCTTTTGATACCCCAAATCCCAGCAAAATTCCCTCAGTGACTGCAAAGATCGTCTTTTTTGGGTTTAGAGAAATGCCAAACCTCCTATAGCGTTCAAGGACTTTGCGCAGGTGGAAGATATGATCAGATCTATTCTTAGAGTATACTGTAATGTCATCCAAGTAGACAACCACAGAGTGATTGATCAGACCTCTGAAAGAAACATCCATTGCCCGTTGGAATGTAGCCCCAGCGTTTATTAATCCGAAGGGTATCTTCCTATAGGCATAGGTTCCCCAAGGGTTCCTAAAAGTAGTTTTCAGTTGATCCCCGGGAGAGACTAGGACTTGGTTGTATCTAGAAAAACCATCTAATAAAGATAGCATCTGGGCACCCGATACTTTCTGTAAGATCTTTTCCATTGGTGGAACTAGATAGTTGTCCTTTTCTGATGATCGGTTTAAGTTTCGAAAATCTATGCACAGCCTGATGTCTCCGTTTTTATTTCTGACAGGAACTAGGTTAGCTACCCACTGAGTGTGACATACTGGAAATATGATTCTAGCAGCAAGCAGTTTGTTCAGCTCTTTCTTTACTGCTGGTTCTAAAGTAGGATGCATTTTCCTGAGTTTCTGTTGAAATGGCTTGGCTTCTGGTTTCATGGGAATTATGTGCTGTATTATCTGTGTGTCAAAAGTTTTCAAGTCATCATATGTCCATGCGAATACGTCCTTAAACTCTTTAAACAGTTTTATCAAAGCTGCTTTCTCAGGTGGAGTGCAATCTGATCCTAAATTTATGCTTTGGGGATTTGCTTCTGTGCCTAAGTTTATGGTTTCATAACACATGCTAGAATTGTTCGTTTTGTAGTTAGGCACTCCCTTGAATTTATCATGTAGATCATAAAAATTTTCAAGTCTAAGAAGTGAAGTAGGGATCAAATTTACCAGCTTAAATGATTCGTCAACAGAATGAGGCCGATGGATTATTGAGAAATTGTGCAGATCTTCATCGTGCGTAATCTCATCAATTTTCGTTTCTTTAAAAACATCCTCTCCCGTCAAGAAGTCAATAATCTGAGAATCATCATTAAAGACATGCCAGTTAGTGATATTATCAATAATTGATGGTCTAAATAATAATTCAATAGAAAAGATGTTGGGAGAGAAATTTTCCGAAGGGAGAAGCCTTGATGCCACATTTGCCAAAAGATCGGCTTCTGTATTCTGAAAGCGAGGGATAGAGTTAATATTAAAAGCATCAAATGCTGAAATTAAGTTCCATACCTCCTTTTGATAACTTCGCAGATGGTTAGATAAATAATGTATAGAATTGCGAACTTGAAGAACAATGATTTTAGAGTCACCGAAAGCAACCAATACCTTCACATTTAAATCTAACGCTTTCTTTAACCCCTGAATGAGAGCCTCATATTCAGTTGAATTGTTTGTGCACAAGAATTCCAATCTGCAAGACAATAAGTGTTTATTTCCTAAAGGGTCAAGGAGCATACAGCCTGCTCCTGCACCTTCTTTTGATCGTGCACCGTCGAAGTATAAATGCCAAGGATTATCAACAAGATTATCAACATTATTTACATTATTTATAGTATTTAACAATCTAGAAGGAGCTTCCTGGAAATCACAATGTAAAATTTCTGATCTAATTACAGAATCAACAAGTGCTGATTTATGTGCATGAAAAGTGCCTAAATCAGAATCAAAACCAAAGTTTCCAAGAATTGAATCACTAAACATAACCAGTTCGTTAGGTGAATCGATCTCAGTCATTGTATGCTTCATATACCTTTCCCTATCAATTCGGATCTGATTTGTCCGCCCATTCTTAGGTAGCCACAGATGTGACCAATCGGTTGAAAAATAACCTTTTAAAGTTTGAGACCAATCACAACTTAGAAACAACCCATATATATCTGGTATGTCTGCCACTACAATGTCGATAACTTGAAAGATTTGCGGATTATTAGCCATTCTAATCATTACTCCTTTCAGCTCTCCCATAATTTTCACCTTAGAGCAGTCAAGCTAGTTGATTTGAGTTTCACAAGGAACAATCACAACATTCAACTTCTTGCATACCGAAAATGGCATAATGTTTGATGATGCCCCAGAATCGGCCATGCAATTATGAACATTCCGGTTGAAAATCTCAAATGTCAATAGGAAAGGGGGAGTTGTAGACTTAGATTTCTTTCCTATCAGCGTATCCCTATCAGCAGCTATCTTATTGTCATTATTGAAACTTGCCACCCCTTTACTGGTGGTGGGATCAGAATTATTAGCTGTAGATGTGGAAGGATGATTTCTTATGTTATTGCTATTAGAAGTAAATGGCAGATTTGCAAATATCGACCCTCCTGGCATAGGATAAATTTTTAACAAGTCAAACATACTTATGTTTTCTCTTTGGTTTTTAAGATCATCTATGATATAATACTGGAGGTCTTTGTCTTGAATTGCAGGATTTTGTGGTGTGAGCTGCGAACCGTTCCTAGGAGTAGGTGCTGGTTGAGAGTTGACAGGACCTTTACTCCTAGTATTATGAGTATGTTGATTGACGAAAACAGAGTTTTCATGACACTCATCTTGAATTACCGAGCTATCCCAAAAATGACAGTTGAATGGGAGAGGATCTTTAGAACTTTCCTCTTCAGGTTCAGGTTGTTCATGTTCCTAATGTTCTTCTAACTCATGGTCAGATGAAGTTTCAGGTAAAGCATAAATAGCCCTAATCGTGTTGAAGATCTCCTCATTTGTCGAAACGTCAGGAGGATCATTTTGTCGCGCATTGGGTGGTGTATATGGTCGATATGGAGCCTTAAAATTTCCTCTATTCAAGGTTTCTTCTCCATTGTTTCTTTTTAAAAGCACCACTTCATTGGTCAAGGACCTAACTGCTTTTTGTAATTTTTCCATATTGAAAGCAGAGGTATCTTTCTTATCTGTACTAGTTCTTGGTGTGACTTCATTCCTTTTGCACATGGGGTTGTCGAATTTACCGCTATTTTATGGTTCAAAAGTCATGGAATTCTTTTCAACCTTGACTGCTTTCTCGAAAGTCTCAACCACAGTGGTTTTTCCAGCTTGCTTGACAAACATGCCAAGAGATTTCGGTAATGCAGAGGCAAAATTATCAATGATAATATCCTCTGGCAGTTGAGAAGTTGCTGGTATTCTATTCAACAAGGTGAGGAATCGTTGGTTAAAATCTTTCAAGCATTATTTGTTTTCCATCCTAATTCTAGCTAGTTCAAGTGCTAAAATTGCAAGTGTCTTATCCTCTCCAAATTTGTTTATGAAAGCCTAACTGAAATCATCTCGGCTTGTTATGGATCCTTGGGTCAGGGAGAAGTACCAACTTGCAGCTTTTCCTTCGAAAGTTAAAGGAAACAAACGGCATATGACATCCTCGTGCTGAACATTCATGGTCTGCACAGTGAGGATGAACTTATCGATATGGTTTTCTGCAGGCTCTTTGTTGACAGGATCAAACTTCGGTAAAAGTTTATTAGGATGCTTTGGCAAGTTATGTTGAACTCCAGCTATGGCAACAACACCTTGTTGTAACCAAGGTATGTTGTTGTTCTGATCTCCTCCATCACGGTCCCCCATTTCTCGATCAAATTTAGAATCTGACGAAGATTGGTTGTTATGATCACCTGGACTGTCAAGTGGTGAATCAGGGGGTGAAGGAGGTTCGTCGAAACCACCAGAAGTTGGTAGTTGTCTTGAAGTATTCGTGTTTATTTCTCCTCTGAGAAAACCGCTAAGATGGTAATCAGGTGATCCCACTGGGGAATCAACAGGTTCTTCGCCACTTGGTTCGTCACCTGTTTGGTTTTGATTATAGGATCTTCTAGGTATATCAAAATTGATTGGGGGAATGCCTGTCTGGCGAGAATAGCCTCTAGTCAAGATATGTCTTGATTGTTCCAAGGCTTCTTGTATGTCTTCCAGAGTAACTAGTGGTAAACTGGTACTACACAGTATGGCAGCCCTAACAACATTCACAAGAGGTGTAGTTGTAAAGTCTGTTTGTGATGTAGGGGTAGGACTGGATACCGATTCAAGATTGCTGAGAAGGGAAGTTGTTTGATTGGTTGTGGGAGTAGTATGTGATCGTTTAGCCATTAAACTTTTAGTCCAATCCCTCTTTCTAGCGCCATTTGTTGGCCAAAAGAACTGTCTTAGGCCAACTAGAGAAAAACAGTCCACACACTCAACTTAGTACAGTTTTGTATGTGTTTGGAATAACTGTTTATCACAGGAATTAAGGCCCCAGTGCCCGTGTCTTGTGCTCTTAGGGATAGAGAGTCTCCCAAGGTGAATAAATCTCAAAAAAGAAACTAACTGTTGTTAACACCTAAAAAGTGCTCACTAGCTCATTCCCGTACTCACATGACCCATTTGTCCACTTTTCCACCATCTGAGCCTCTGAAACCAACAAAAGGTCACCAAAAGACCTTAGTACACCCCTTTTTCCATTAAAAAAAGATTATTTTTCCAAGAAAATCATAAAAAACCCTCAAAAAGGGTCCAAATTCCCAAAAATATTAAAAAGGGAATTAAAATATTATTTTTATGCAAAAATGGAAAAAGGAGGGAAAAGTACCTAAACCATGTTGGTCAATACCATTTGGTTTCCACAAAACCACAAATGGTATTTCCTACCACCAAAACCTATAAAAAGGTGGTAGGGGCTCCTCATTTCACATCTATCCATTATCTCATCCTTATGTTGCTGAAATCTCCCCTGAGCATTTTAGCCATTGCAAACCACATTGGAGAAGAGACCATTGGAGATTGGAAGTTGCTCATCCTTGGAGCTATTCAACCTCACCATTAGAGGTATTGATTCCGCAAGCACTTGCTTGCACCATACTTTCAATACAAATTCTTTATTTTATATGTTCTTGTTCTTGATCTTAAATTATTGTCATTATTTGCTTAATATCTTTGCTTAGATTCATGAATAGTCTTGTTTAATTAGTTTATTGTTATTTGCTTTCATTGAAACTGCTGCTACTAGTTAGCAGGTGCCCATAGCACTAAGCCTGGTTGCAAAACCGGGCCAACAACTGTTAACAACTATCAAAAGATATTAAACTACCTATGATCTAATCCTAAAGACTAACTAGAAATTAAATAACAAAGTTAGTAATTCCTAATATTACTCTATGATAAGCTGAGTTATACTAATATATCCAAAGTCAGCATTCCTATCTCGGCCAAGAGCAAATATTAAGTCATTTGACTAAAAGTATGAAACAAGGAAGATATTCACTAATTAAAGCTTAGTAAGAAACATACCAAACTGTAAAAAAATGAATTTGAATTACTTCACAATAGATAAAACGGAATTATTGTAAAATAATTTATATATAAGAATTTCAAAACTAAAAGCCAAAATTCACTAATAGGATATGTCTTTCTGAAAACATGAAAGATATAATTAAGACTAACTTGCAATAAGAAAAAAATCAATCTGCAAATTAGATAATTACAAAATTTTGATTAACAACTATTGACATCAAGAAAAAGTTCTTCAACATCAATGAGTAAGCAAATCAATTAAGCATAAGCATTCGAATTTCTCATAAAAACATTTCACATACAATATAAAGAGATTTATATATGAAGCAAAACAAAATAACAAGGGAGAGATAAATCACACAGTATTGATTATCCAAAACTTAGCTAAGGTTTCAGTATCCTGGCACATTTGACAGTCATCAGAAGAAGTTCATGAGACAGTCTGTGTAAACAGAATAAAAAGTATTGTTGTATAATAAACGCTCTCCAATGTCTTAGAACTCAAACCCCCGTACAAAGTTTTGGGATCGTTTATATAGAAAAAGAAATGAACTTCTAACTTACTAATAGTTCTACTTTACTAGAACCACATGGATCCTATCCAACTATATAATCATAAAATATCACTTGACGCTGCTTCTAATATAACTCAAATGTATGCCAACTGGTGACACCTGGATCGGAATAACGCAGAAGATAACTTCAGAACTTACTGGATAAACTCTGGTAGCGTTACTCCTAGACATGAGATATTCATGACATTAATCACCATCAACTGTCTGTGCAAAAATGGGATATGATGCCAACAATGATAATAGAAATCAGCTGCGTGTGTATAGCATCTTCGATAAGTAAGTCTCAACGAAATAGACTACAAAAATGAAGCAACGGGTCAACCTCCAATTCCAAAATTGCATGACACTTGGATTTCATCAAACAAATCAATCAGCAAATTGTAAACAAATACAAACCAACAATTAATACAAATATATAATAATGAATAGGATGTCTGCAGAATTTTAATTCTGCAGACATCCTCATAAAAATAACTTTGTATTGAAATAACAAATTGGTTGTATTTGCTGACCTATATAAATCCAATTTTATGTCACCTAACCATTCAAACAAAACCATAAAATAAAAAATGAACCTGATCTTAAACAACATTATGATTTTGGGGATGACTGAACTGATACTCGAACTGGGACCACCCTCCTTGCTTCATTCAATTTAGCTTTAAACCTCACAGCCCTTGCTTTTGCAATTTTGTTTTGCTTGATTAATCATTTATTTCTCATCAGAAGATTCTTACCATAAGCCTTGTACTGGGTTTTCTTTTCCTTCAAATAATTCCATTTATCAACCCAAGAGGACAAATCAGCTTTTAAACTCGCTATCTCTTCCATGGCAAATGTATTAATAACTTGTGCTTCTTTCAACTCTGTTTCTAAAGATGAAATAACTTGAGCCATGAGTATTTCAACAGGTTGGTGCACATGTTCCATGTCTGGCCCTATTCGCGGCTCCTGGTTAACTTCTTGCTCAGCATTGGGTGTTGGATTAGATCATTGAACACTTATACCTTCATGCTCAGAGATTGAGACATACTTGAGGTCGAGTATTGTGGGTCCAATGGGAGTTTGATGTGGTCGTGACTCAGAGGAATCGCTTAGTTCAACCACTGGGGCGTCTTCTGCAACCAAATCTCTTTTTGCAAAGAGCGCAGCAGCCATGCTACGAGTGGTTCGGTGAATTTCCTGATCACTGAGCACTTTGCTAACTTCTTGATCTATTGGTTTGTGACAGAGATTGGTCTGTGGATGAAGCTGGGCGTCACATGGAGGAGATGGAATATTCATAGGTTGACTCGTTTAGAGTAGAGGGCTATCACAAGGTATTTCAGGGTTTAACTCAGCCTCGATTTTAGGATGACTAACACTTGGGGTTTGGCTGGTTTCAGGTAGTTCAGTCTCTGGATCAATTTGAGACCCCTGCTCTTCTAACAACGGCTCAACCCGTTTAGACCTGGTTTTGGACCTCCGACGGGGCCATTCATCATTTTCCCTGAAATTATTACGGGTAAGAAAGGATTCCCATGAATCACCCAACTCTTCCAATCGGTAATAAACAAGTATTTTGATGAGCCCGTGGTGAAACAAGCTGCATTCTTTATCCCCTACATTTCCCTGATAAGTAACGGCCATCTTCTCTAGACTACTTAAAAAATAAAATGGCATATTCACAGAATTCCCTCTAAAAATCATCAATAGCCTAATATGATAAAACTGGGTTTGAGACAGATGTCCCTCGCAAGTAACATACCTGATAATCAACCCAAGCATGGCACGCCATTTCTTCCTCAGTAGCCGAGACGGGAAAGCAGACTTGTATTCAGTTTGTCGATTAGCTGGAGTCAAAAACTCCTTCCATTCATCGTTTTTTAAATGCTTTCCCTTATACCAGCGTTCTCCCTCCATTGGTAATCATATGGCCCGAGAGACGAATTCCTCCGACAACTCTAACACGATATCTCCTATGTGTGCTTTGACACCATCAGATGAAGTCGCAAACGCCCTGGAAACCATCAAATTAAAACCTGAGAACCTCTGCAAAAACCCTAACCATCCTCCCTGTTCTACCAATTTGCAACATTCAGGAGCGACATCTAAGTATTCGTCACCAATGAGATCAAATCTAGATACAGGGGCCATAGTAATGATCATACAAAGCTCATGGATCCTCACAACCCTAACTGAACAATGAAACGAGCCCATCCTTGGCCTGCGCAGGTTAATGGAAGTCCCAACCGACTCGATCTCGTCAAGGTACTGTAGACACTCATGCACAGTCATGGAAGGCAGAATCATAATGCCTTAGAAATGGTAAGGGTTATCGAAATTGACAGAAGGCTCAAGGTGCAATAATACCGCTCAGAGGAATGATAGTAGGGTGAGAGTTAGACACGACATTTGCTCCATGTGAAACAACAGATGGAAAAATGGTATGGTTATGCAAAAAACAAAACCTTCGATCATATGATATTTTCCATATTAGCCGACACCTTCTCATAAAATCTGATGCATTAGATATAACCAAAGTTCCAAATGTTTAAAACATAAGTTAATGGTTACCATCACATAATCCTCTACCACTTGTTATCGTTAATGTCATAATTCAATAATGCACGATAATATCGATTCAATCAAAATCAAGATAATCATTGTGATAATAAAAAATAATTCATGAATGTGGTTAAGATTTCAATTATCTTTTGAAAATCACGTTAATCACTTATGATCGTATCATTGACCTTACCTTTAGGCATCATAGAAAAACATTTTATCATTTTATGGATCTTATCCCATTATAAATACAAAAGTCTACAAATAAGGATAAGTATATAAATAAAATGAGCTTATAATATTGATATGAGACCAGCTTTAATATTCATGATTATCACCAGGAGATTAATTTGATGAAAAGTAACTCATTAGACCAAACACATAGATTGAAGAGACAACTTGATATGTGATGTATTATCCTATTAAGTCAACAGTTTGAGATCATCAATGAAATGGATTTGCTCGACTTTGGATTTATAAAGATGACCAATATGGTAAAGATTAGGAGCTGCTAATTTCAGAATTGTGTAATTCACAAATGATCAACCAGAAAGACGAAACTAAGTGAAGCAATTTAATTAAAGTGAAGGATGATGTTAATTCCCCTATGCCAATCAACTTATCAACTTTATTGGGAGTACCTTCAAAATCAAAGATTCTGAAGGCACTCCTAAAATATAAATGGATGAGTGACGATCAAGATGGTGACATGCAGTATGGTTCCTTGTCATCAAAACTTATATCATGACCAATTTGATTTTAGTGCTCAATTGCTTTGGAGGGTGTTGCTTGCCAACAGGACCCTAAATAACAAAGGAAATACTATGTCATCTAGACCCATCAGCAAAATCATGAATCATTGCCTCTTTGGTCTACAAAAATGAAAATACGCAATTGAGCCTCTGCCAAAAATAACAATACTATCTCCATCTTTTCTTTATATATTCTAAAGGGGGAAACCTAGAAATCTTGTGGCTTTCCGAATGTTTGAGTCGAAAAAATTTGTAGCCTCAAGAGTGACGTGAAGTGCGTGCACTTCTATTGACAATCCCATCCCTCTTCCCTTTCTTTCTTTTAACAAAAAATGTGAGTTTTTGTGTCTTTCCCATTATACTGCAAGGAGGCAAGGAGGTATCCTGTACATGGTAATTCACACCATGCCAATCTAGAAAATTTTACAGCCACACCAATCTGGAAAATTTCTCACATAAACTCTTACAAAGAACAGAGACACAACCACATCAACATACCTTCTCACCTAATGGGTTGAAGCTCCGAGGATGAGAAAGGAAACCACCAAAGAAATAACTTCGTCAACCAGGCCTTTCTCTACACTATAATGAAGTTATGAACCAACACCTTTACTTCCACTTTAACCTGACACAATAGTCTCCACCTTGATTAATTACACCAATTAAAATCTCCTAAAATAACATCATGACAATCAACATAAAATTGTCTATTTTCCATAGCAAATCTCGGTAAAGGTAACCAAAAACTACCTATTATTTAGTAGGAGGAAATATATTTAAAAAACACAGAGTTTCGTCCCCTACACTTGTGACAATGGTCTAAAATCATGGGCCAAAACCTTGGTATATAAGTTGCAAATCAATGCTTATTCGTGCTAAAATCTTGAAGTGAATGTAACAACTACTATGAACTTGTTCTTGAATTGATTGTAACAACTACTATTTGTTATTCATGAATTTTGGCACAAACAAATGAAATATGACCCATCGATCCAATTATAAGGGCTTTAATTCTTGGCATGGTGTTAAGATTCTCAAATTCTAAACTTAGTTGTAGTCCACCCTTTCAACAAATACAATCCATGCAATAAATAAGAGATTTAAAATTCCTTAATTGGTAATTTGTATTTGGCAAAAAATACAGAGCTTAGCTTCAACCCAAAGATTTCTTATTGTTATGTTGATTTGTACTTTTGATGTTCACTTGGGCTTGCATACAATCTTTCTGGGCACACTTTCAGCAATTATGGGCATTGTTTGAATTACCAGTAGCCCTGAATCCTCTGGCAATCTGAGTGCAGTTGCAGCAACAAGCTAGTTTGTAGTAGAGGTTTTGTGTAAAGCACCTGCAACAATTAATTAATAAGAATATGCGAAATAGCATAAATGATAGAACTCAGAATCACTTTTATATTGATCACAGACCACTTCGAGGGGTCAACCTCCTATGAGCAAGCTCAATACAAATAACTTCACGGTGCCTTCATAGGTCTCAACACACACTTATATACTAAGTCTAGGCACCAATACTATGGGTCAAAACCATGGGCCACTACAAACTATGGATCAACAATACTACGGGCGACTTACAAAGCATATGCGCCAACAACAATAACACAAACTATTGATCAACAAATACTACGGGACGACTTAAAAAGCATATGTGTCCAACAACAATATACTAACAAAGTAAAGACATGGGTTCCTAACATCCCCTCCCCCTAAAAAAAAGATTTGTCCTCAAAGCTTTAGATGTGGAAATTGTTGTTGAATTTGAAGGAGTGGTTCCCATGTAGCATCCTCTGCTTGCATGCCATGCCACTGAATTAAGACCTCTGTGATAGAGCAAGAGCAAAGCTAACGAGTGAGGATGGCCTCCGGCTCCAAAAGGATGGATCCTTCATTATCTAGTTCGGGTAAAATCATTTGTCCACTGATGTTGGTGCCAAGAACTTTCTTCAAACAAGAGACATGAAAGACTGGATGAATGCAGGAAGAAGGAGGGACTTCCAATTTATAAGCAATGGACCCAATCTTCTAAAGAATCCAATATGGCCCATAGAACTTTGGAGCGAGCTTATGACGCCCTTTGAGTTTTAGGGAGGATTGCTTGTACAGCTGGAGACGAAGAAAAACCATATCGCCTACTTGAAAAGTGCGCTCAGAACGGTGCTGGTCAGCTTGTTGCTTCATGTGATTTCTTGCCATGTGAAGATTGTCCCGCAAAATGCGAAGAATCTGATTGCGGTTTCGAAGGACCGTGTCAACTTCCTGAACTGGTGAACTGTTGGGGGTGTATGGAAGAAGAACTGGAGGTGCCTGACCATAGACTGCTTCATATGGGGTCATTTTAGAGGCAGTGTGGTAAGAGGTATTGTACCACCATTTAGCGAGAGGGAGCCACTTTTCCCACTGATGTTGTTGTTCAGAGGTGAAGCAACGAAGATAAGTTTCCAAGCATTTATTGATAATTTCAGTCTGACCATCTGTTTGTGGGTGATACCCTGAACTCATCTTTAGTTTGGTGCTAGTGTGGCGAAATAGTTCTGTCCAAAAATGACTGGTGAAAGTCGCATCACAATCCGAGACAATGGAAGAAGGGATGCCATGAAGACGAAAGATCTGGTCCAGGAAAATTTGAGCGACTAAGGAGGCTGTATAGGGATGGCTGAGAGCAAAGAAATGACTATATTTGGAGAGGTGATCAACCACAATGAGAATCACTGTCTTCCCACCAGATTTAGGGAGCCCTTCAATGAAATCCATAGAAATATCTGTCCAAATCCGTGTAGGTATGGGCAAGGGTTCTAGCAATCCTGAAAGGAGTGTTGTTTCACCCTTATTGCGCTGGCAGATATCACATTCGGCCACCATCTGTTGAATTGTCCTTTTCATGCCCTGCCAAAAGAAGTTACGCCGCGCCTGTTCATACATTTTGAGGAACCCAAATTACCCTGCCGATGGAGAAGCATGGAGTTCATAGAAGACAGCCTGCTGAAGATCTGTGCTCTGGGGAAGCACCAGACGACCCTTGTATCTCAGAGAAGCACCATCCCAAGAGTAATGGGGTACAGCAGAAGAGTTGTTGGTCAAGCGTTGGATGATTTGAGATAAGGAAGAGTCATTGACATAACCCTGTTGAACAGATTGCAACCAATTTGGGACAGGCATAGAAATAGTTGAAAGAGAACCTTGGGCATCAAATGTGCGAGAAAGAGCATTTGCCACAATATTGTCTTTACCCTTCTTGTAAGTGATCTCATAGTCATAACCCATGAGTTTTCTAACCCATTTCTGTTGTGCTGGGGAGGAGACACGCTGTTCCAAGAAATATTTCAGACTCTGGTGATCAGTCTTGATGCAGAAATGAGTCCCTAATAGGTATGGTCGCCACTTCTGTACTGCATGCAAAATAGCCATCATTTCCTTCTCATAGGTAGAGGCAGCTAAATTCTTACCGAAAAGGTCTTTGCTGGTGAACGCAATGGGGTGTTCATCTTGAAGGAGAACAACACCAAGTCCATTGCCGCAAGCATCACTCTCAATAGTGAAGGGCTTGGAAAAATCGGGCATAGCTAGAACATGTGTAGTACACATAGATTGTTTTAGTTTATCAAATGCACACTGAGCAGCATGTGTCCATGTAAAAGCATACTTTTTCAATAGAGCAGTTAATGGAGCTTCAATCTTCCCATAATCCTTGACAAACTTGCGGTAGTATCCAGTCAACCCCAAAAAACCATGAAGGCTCTTGAGTGTCTGAGGATGCGGCCAATTGTTCATGGCATCGATTTTGGCAGGATCCACATGAACCCCTTGTGTTGAGATAATGTGCCCGAGATAATCAACTTCCTTCTATCCAAAAATACATTTAGACTACTTGGCGTGGAGATGATGGTCAAATAAAAGTTGCATGACAAGATCCAGATGCTGGAGATGTTCATCCCATGTTTTACTGTAGATGAGGATATCATCAAAGAATACCAGAATGAATTTTCGCAAGTAGGGTCGAAATATTTTATTCATTAAGGCCTGGAATGTGGAAGGAGCATTAGTGAGGCCAAAGGGCATGACCAAAAACTCATAATGGCCATCATGTGTGCGGAAATTTGTTTTAGGGATATCATCCTCATGAACCCGAATTTGATGATACCCAGAACGAAGATCCAACTTGGAGAAAAAGTGAGCCCCATGAAGCTCATCAAGAAGCTCATCAACAACAGGAATTGGAAACTTATCCTTGATGGTGAGATGATTAAGTGCTCATAATTCAATGCAGAGGCGCCATGACCCATCTTTTTTGCGGACAAGAAGAACTGGAGAAGAAAAGGAACTAGTGCTTGGGCAAATAATACCTTGCTTCAATAAGCCCCGAACGAGCATTTCAATCTTTGTTTTTTGGTGAAATGGGTAGCGATAGGGCCTGATGTTGGGAGGAACACTGCCAGGAAGGAGCTGAATACGATGGTATTCTGGCCTGGAAGGTGGAAATCCCACTGGTTCAGCAAAGACACCTGTATATCGATCCAGAATTTGTTGTAGATCCAAAGGAGTAGTGGAGACCGCTGATGGTTGCATCTGAATGGAATGGATCTGAGCGATGACACCATGTGAATTCTTCTTGAGGAGTTTTTCCATGCAATGTGAACTAATGATGCTGAGATAACCTGGTTTTAATCCTGTCAATGTGTGTTTTTGTCCATTGAGGAAAAACTGCATCCAAAGTTCAGCAAAATCCCATAAGATAGGGGCAAGTGTGCATAGCCATTGAGCACCCAAAACCACATCACATCCACCTAAGGGCAAGGCAAACATGTCAGAGCGCAAGGTATAATTTCCCATAGAGATACGCACATTTCGACACTTCCCTTTGCAAGGTAAGGTGTCCCCATTGGAAACCATGACTTCAAAGTTGGAGCAAGGATGGATAAAACAATCAGCTTGTTTGGCGATCCGAGGGTCAATGAAATTATGAGTGCTACCAGAATCAATGAGTATTGTAAGAGGAAGCTTCTTGAAGTAACCCTTGACCCGCATTGTTTGGGGGGTGGTGATTCCATCTAAAGCATGGAGAGATATCTCTGGCTGATCATCCTGAGATGGAGGGTCAATAGGCAGTTCCTGGATGTCGACTGGAGCATCCATTGTTTCTGGATCTTCGTCACCAATTTTAGAGGCAGGTGGAGAATCCACATCCAAGAGATAGAGCTTTTGTTGAACACATCTATGTCCCCGAGTGAATTTCTGATCACAATTATAGCAAAGCCCCTTTTCTCTGCATGCTTGCATCTCTGTTTCAAACAAATGCTTGATAGGAGTTGGTTGAGGAGCCTGCAGTATAGGTGGTCGTTGAGAACCCATATTTCGGAAGGGAACAAAAGTGGGCTTGGAGCGTTGTTGGGCTGCAATCTTGTCTTCTTCCAACTTAGCCAACCCTAGGGCTTCCATCATTGTGTTGGGACAGAAAATTTTGACCTCAGAGCAGATGGCATCCTTTAGACCACTGATAAAACAACTCCGGTAAAATTCATTAGACAATCCTTCAGTGTGGTTGGCTAGTTTCTCAAATTCGGTTTGATACTCTCTCATAGTGCCAATTTGGCGAAGTTTAGTGAGGGCTCCTGTGAAGTCATCAAAAGCACTAGGACCAAATCGTTGCAAAAGGAGCTGGCAAAAGTCTGGCCATTTTGGCTCTTCATGAGCCTTGATGTACCAACGGTACCATTGAAGAGCTTCCTGTTCCAAATTAAAGGATGCAAGCGGAACTTTGTTGACATCAAAAGTATTATGTAGACTAAAATACTGTTCTTCACAATAGATCCATCCAGTTGGATCAGTACCATTGAAGCGAGGAAAATCAAGCTTTGGACCACGGAAATTGCTGGAAGAAGAGAACCCATTGTCTGATGAAGACTCGTACTGCCGTTTGTTGTTCATACCTGAATGTTCAAGATGGAGGCCGATAAATTTTTCATCCAGATCCTAGAGTTTGGCTTTGATGGTTGCAAGTGCATCTTCCATAGTTTTTGCTCTTGCACGGGTGACAACCATAACCAGGATTTTTTTTTTTTTGGTTGACTGGGTAGGAAAACAAAAATAGAAACTGCTTCAGTAAAGGACAATCTAGACTTGGGAAAAAATCTGAAGGGTAATTGGGGTTTGACTAGGTTTTGGACACTGTTGAATAAACAGGGAAGCAAAAATGAGGATTTCAGAAGCAGGGTGAAAGAATGGGAAAATTTGGCAAAGGGGGACAAAGAAGCAGAATTTAGAAAGGAACTTTGTGGTAAAATTTGAAGGTGATTGGGTGAAATCTGAGGAAGTTATGGAAAACCCTAAAAATAGACAAATGTGGGATTTCGGGCTTTGGGAAGGGGAATGGGGATAGGGTCCTCAGGAATGAAATATGCAGAATGGGATGACAGGGGTTCCCCGAAAATTTCAAGGGAAATAGAGTGAAAACAAGGGAGATATGGAACAAGGGAATATGCGAAATAGCAGAAATGACAACTCAGAATCACTTTTATATTGATCACAGGCCACTTCGAGGGGGAAACCTCCTATGAGCAAGCTCAATACAAATAACTTCACGGTGCCTTCATAGGTCTTAACACACACTTATATACTAATGCTAGGTGCCAATACTATGGGTCAAAACCATGGGCCACTACAAACTATGGATCAACAATACTACGGGCGACTTACAAAGCATATGCGCCAACAACAATAACACAAACTATTGATCAACAAATACTACGGGACGACTTACAAAGCATATGCATCCAACAACAATATACTAACAAAGTAAAGACATGGGTTCCTAACATTTTGGGAACATCTACATAGGTCTGGGCTTGAAAATACTCTCAATCTACATTCCTGGGCACATTGGGGACCCAAACCAGCAGCAAGCAATCATAAAAAATACCTAAGATGTTGGTGGCAGTGCTAGCGAGGAACATAGAACTAATATTAATACTAAGATGGGGGATCTAGAAAGTGGTGTATGCTTGAATTAAAGTCTCACCAACTCAAATTCAACCCTCTTTACAACCTCTGTAACTCACAACATGCATACAACATCTCAATTGCATATAATATGCTAGTGTGCTACTAAACATGGTGGTGGAAGTAGTTTCCATGGAGCATGATGAAGACCGAACTTCATGTTGCAATGTAGTGAATGATGGCCTTGGATATCTTTGCATGGCTCCACGTATTTTCAATTATGTTAGATCTGAAATGAATCTAGGTCATGAAAGTTCCTTTAAATCAAAGCTTGTCTCCCCTGACAACATTGCCACAACTTGTTTCATGGTAGGTCTGGAGTTGGAACTTGGAAGTAGCTTGGGTGCATAAAAGTGCAACATTGATGACCTTTCAATGTAGACTCATTCATAAAATTTCCTAGATCAGCAGCAAGAACCATTTCTTCTTGAATCCAAGTGGTTGTTCAATGTAGACTCATTCATTTATCCATGCATTCAAGAATGCACTCTTTGCGCATACATCTAGTGCAATGTCCATCCAAACTGCTCTACAAAACTAATATAAATTTAAAAAATGGTCATCTTGGCTACTAGCATGAAGATTCCTAATAGTCGATTCTTCTTTTTGCACGTAGCCTTTGGCTATTTGTGATTCACCCGACCTCCTTACTTGAGAGTTGGGTACCTTAATCCTCAACAACTACCCCATTACATCCAGCTCCCAAAAAAATCACCATACAGCTAAGTTGTTTAACTAGATTATGCAATCTAACAGAATCTACTATATGCATGTCCATAAAGATGTGCAGAACAAATTTCAACAAGGAATTGAAAACACATAATTGCATAAATAAAAATTCACACAAAAACACCATAAAGATATTTTGGTGTGAATTAAATTGAAACGTCGACCAGTTATATGGCCAATGTGGATACTCAAGAAGATGTTCACTCTAACCATAAAGGTACTTTACATAATTGTAAACATGTAAAATAGTTCCCAAGGGAGCATTCACTAACCATCCATATGCATCCACCTTAAATGTCACCTGAGTTGCCAATGATAAGACAAGGGAGGGCTATCTAAAAGGTTATTGATACATAAACAGTAGTCCTATGACCTGTCCATTTCACCAACACAGATACTCTGTAGAAGAAGAATTCAAAATCTCTGCAATTAAACAATTGATTAAAAATTTGAATTTTAAACCGATTTCAAAGCTTCTTGTTCTCTGCAATTTCTTTGGCAACTGAAATCTAGCTCTGCTTGCTCTGTCAACGTTGTATTAGTATTGCTCCAACTGACCAAAAACAATGAACAAAACAACAAATCTGTGGGTACAAATTTCAAATGCATTCATAGTCTAATGCATGCTCTATTTTAATGGCCAGCTCCAATGGAAAATTCAATGAGATAACTCTGTTGTCCATGGTGCATGCAACCTCTCAATTCTATTAATCCAGCACATACATATGTTATGCTTCAATGTTGTTGCAACTTCAGGTTATGGCCTATGGCTGGCAGCCAAACATAGATTTAATTAAAACACATGGTGGGAAGCAATGAGACCCATGGTCTAACCTTAGCACAATCCAAAAGTAATTAACTGGTTGTTAAATGATGATTTAGTCAAATGATTTAGAATAGAGATCACTGAGCAACTGTTGCAAACCAGTGATTTGAACCAGGGCAATTTGGCGGTGAACTAAGGAATTGGCACACTAATTATCCAAGCAATGGGCCAAATATCAGGGAAAATTGAGCTATTGTAGGATGTGGTTACATAGCCTTCAGACAATTAATTACCCATCTATCAGTCTAACTCGAAAGAGTGTTGTACCATGTAATTTTCACAGCATTTGGACTACAATTCTTATGCTAGCAAACAAACAAACAAATAACTAAAGTCTGCGATTTGTTCAAGCTAAGAATGATGGAACTACTAAGCCAGAAATTGTGGTAGAATGTGGGTTGCACTAGTCTACAGAGCCATCAATAAAAGTGGCTAGATCATCAGCAAGAACCATTTCAAGAAGAAATGGTTCTTGTTGCTGATCTATCCCACAGAAGTCCTTAGATTTCCTAAAATTGTCTTTTGACACACAAGTATGTCCTCAAATATAACCCAGAATCATATCATTGCTAACTAGGGGGGGTCAAATAGGTCTGAGAATTGATTTTAGGGCCTAGGATGTTCCCAACAACATGGATTTATTTCTCAAATATCCATTGTTTACTACTGCTACTCATTCTCAAAAGTTCCCAGGTCTAATAGTTAGCCACTTTAGCATTGTTGTGATGCATAAACTTGTTACCAGCATGTGATAACTATAAACAAGAACATTTAACTCTACATGACAATAGGATAAGCCCTAACTGCTTCAAACACCACTCAAATTTCTACAAAGCTTCTTTAAACAAAAGGTAATACTCTACAAGGGATTGCATGTCCCAACCAGGTGCCAAGCATCGCCATTCCACTAGTTGTTCTTCAAATGCTAATATAGCCTAATATGATGAGTTTTTTAAGGCTGATTCCATACAGAGTGCTAACAAAACGCAAACGAATGATGTTTTTGGGGTTGTATATTGTTGTTTTGACTGACTATAAATGTCTAAAACATGCCTAGATTTCGTATTTAAGGTTGATTGCGGGTATAAAAGTGCCCAGGATTCAATAAGAAATGGTTCTTATTGTTGATCTAGCCCACAGAAGTCCTTAGATTTCCTAAAATTGTATTTTGACACACAAGTATGTCCTCAAATATAACCCAGAATCATATCACTGCTAACTAGGGGGGGGTCAAATAGGGCTGAGAATCAAGATTGAAAAGCTTTTGCCACTTTGAGTGAAATAAGAAGGTTGATTGTGAGCCCATGTTAAACTAATACAAGGGGTTACTTTCTAGTATCTACATGTGGTAGACTACAATTAAGGGAAGAGAAAATGGATAATTATGAGCCCATCCTTGTGATTTTTTAAAATATTAAGATAAAATGGGTAATTTTATTAATGTCCAACAAATGACACAATAGTAGGTCAATGGAAATGAAGGGTATAATAGTGTAAATATGAAAGAAACTCATAGATAAATCCAAGGAGGTATGTGAAAAGGATTTCCTCTACAAACCAAAAGAATTTTTGCAGTCAGTACCCGATCGTGGGCACTTGGATGGAAAAGTTGGACCTAATAAAACATAGGTATCCAAGATGAAGGAGACCAAAGCATCAAATGCACCAATAGGAAAAGGGGAAAAAGTAGGAACAACATTAAATAACTCCAAGGATGAGTGAAGGAGGATAAACATCCATGGTAGCTTCACCAATACCTCCAGTTCAAAATCATAGAGAGAATTCGTTTTTGGAAATAATATTGTGTTTCTATACAGAAAACGTGGTAAGGAATGGATATTAAATCTAATTGGCCTCATCTGTAACCTTTTGGGAATAAAAAGATTCCCAATCAAGGAGTTTTTATCCATTAAGGATAAGGAATCAACACTAATGCCACAGAACACCATGCCCCTCAATATGTAGACCAAACACATAACATGAAGCCACACACGTTGTTAAAATGTTGGAACTGTCCAATCACTAACTGTCAAAAATATTTTCTTGGCCTGTAGAAAGAGGCTTCAAGAAGGCTAAAACAATGATGAATAAAGGACCATTCAAAAATGAAGAGTAAGAGGGGACTCAAAAGGAAAACATAGGACTGTTTCTTGTTATGGGATAAAGAGGGAAGGACAACCCATCTACAGGGAGAAATACTAGACAACCTATGTGCATGGAAAAATACTACCCCAAATCTTGAAGTGAGCACACAAATTATCGGCAAGAGAGTGTGACTCAAAGCACTTGAGACATCACTGTAAAATCAGCATAGGGAGTGGAACACACAACCCTACCACTCTCCCAATTTCAACAACAACAACACACTCTGAAATTAATTATCCTAAAAATCTAGAGAATAAATGTTGATCTTCCCATAAGAAAATCAGTGCTCCAACTACAAACTTGCAAATACTCACAAAAATTCCCTCCCATCAATCATGACAATGTTGAGTGTCAATAGGCTTACTTATGTAGCTAAAATCAAGCTTGAAATTGATGTGTCAGCTCTTCATTGTATGATTCAACTAGCATCCTACAAGCCTACGAGGTTCTTGTTGTATTTCATCCCTAGTCATATTAAATACAACAAACGATGGGACCTAAGAGTAATCTCTTCATAGACATTAGATGCAATTTATTCAATATGTGGCTCTCACAATGTCATCACAACCTTTGTATCTACTATCTAGTACTCCTCATAGCATCATCGATTCCCATGATAGCTTTGTCAATACACAAATGTGATACTCCTCTTTAATCCTTATCCCTAGATAGATGTATTCCCATGCAAGCAACATCATGCACATTATGGATTTATTTCCATGGAGGCAACTGAAGAAAAATACTAAAGAACCAAGTGCCTAGCAATAGGCTATAAACTAATAACCAAGTGCCTAGCAATAGGCTATAGGGTTGTATATTGTTGTTTTGACTGACTATAAATGTCTAAAACATGCCTATACTTCGTATTTAATGTTGACTGCAAGTAGAAAAGTGCCCAGGATTCAAGAATAAATGGTTCTTGATGTTGATCTAGCCCACATAAGTCCTTAGATTTCCTAAAATTGTCTTTTGACACACAGGTATGTCCTCAAATATAACCCAGAATCATATCAATGCTAACTAGGGGGGTTCAAATAGGGCTGAGAATTGATTTTAGGGCCTAGGATGTTCCCAACAACATGGATTTATTTCTCAAATATCCATTGTTTACAACTGTTGCTCATTCTCAAAAGTTCCCAGGTCTGATTGTTAGCCACTTTAGCATTGCTATGATGCATAAACTTGTTACCAGCATGTGATAACTATAAACAAGAACATTTAACTCTACAGGACAATAGGATAAGCCCTAACTGCTTCAAACACCACTCAAATTTCTACAAAGCTTCTTTAAACAAAAGGTAATACTCTACAAGGGATTGTGTGTCCCAACCAGGTGCCAAGCATCACCATTCCACTTGTTGTTCTTCAAATGCTGATATAGCCTAATACGATGAGTTTTTTAAGGCTGCTTCCATATAGAGTGCTCACAGAACACAAATGAATGATGTTTTTGGGGTTGTATATTGTTGTTTTGACTGACTATAAATGTCTAAAACATGCCTAGATTTCGTATTTAATGTTGATTGCGGTTAGAAAAGTGCCCAAGATTCAAGAAGAAATGGTTCTCGCTGCTGATCTAGCCCACAGAAGTCCTTAGATTTCCTAAAATTGTCTTTTGACACACAAGTATGTACTCAAATATAACCCAGAATCATATCACTACTAACTAGGGGGGGTCAAATAAGGCTGAGAATTGATTTTAGGGCCTAGGATGTTCCCAACAACATGGATTTATTTCTCAAATATCCATTGTTTACTACTGCTATTCATTCTCAAAAGTTCCCAGGTCTGATTATTAGCCACTTTAGCATTGCTATGATGCATAAACTTGTTACCAGCATGTGATAACTATAAACAAGAACATTTAACTCTACAGGACAATAGGATAAGCCTTAACTGCTTCAAAGACCACTCAAATTTCTACAATGCTTCTTTAAACAAAAGGTAATACTCTACAAGAGATTGTGTGTCCCAACTAGGTGCAAGGATCACCATTCCACTAGTTGTTCTTCAAATGCTGATATAACCTAATATGATGAGTTTTTTAAGGCTGCTTCCATACAGAGTGCTCACAAAATGCAAATGAATGATGTTTTTGGGATTGTATATTGTTGTTTTGACTAACTATAAATGTCTAAAACTTGCCTAGATTTCATATTTAATGTTGATTGTGGGTAGAAAAGTGCCCACGATTCAAGAAGAAATGGTTCTTGATGCTGATCTAGCCCACATAAGTCTTTGGATTTCCTAAAATTGTCTTTTGACACACAGGTATGTCCTCAAATATAACCCAGAATCATATCACTGCTAACTAGGGGGGGGGGGTCAAATAGTGCTGAGAATTGATTTTAGGGCCTAGGATGTTCCCAACAACATGGATTTATTTCTCAAATATCCATTTTTTACTACTGCTACTCATTCTCAAAAGTTCCCAGGTCTAATTGTTAGCCACTTTAGCATTTCTATGATGCATAAACTTGTTACCAGCATGTGATAACTGTAAACAAGAACATTTAACTCTACAGAACAATAGGATAAGCCCTAACTGCTTCAAACACCACTCAAATTTCTACAAAGATTCTTTAAACAAAAGGTAATACTCTATAGGGGATTGCATGTCCCAACCAGGTTCCAAGGATCACCATTCCACTAGTTGTTCTTCAAATGCTGATATAGCCTAATACAATGAGTATTTTAAGGTAGCTTCCATACAGAGTGCTCACAAAATGCAAACGAATGATGTTTTTGGGGTTGTATATTGTTGTTTTGACTGACTATAAATGTCTAAAACTTGCCTAGATTTCGTATTTAATGTTGACTACGGATAGAAAAGTGCCCAGGATTCAAGAAGAAATGGTTTTTGCTGCTGATCTATCCCACATAAGTCCTTAGATTTCCTAAAATTGTCTTTTGACACACAGGTATGTCCTCAAATATAACCCAGAATCATATCACTGCTAACTGGGGGGGTCAAATAGGGCTGAGAATTGATTTTAGGGCCTAGGATGTTCCCAACAACATGGATTTATTTCTCAAATATCCATTGTTTACTACTTCTCCTCATTCTCAAAAGTTCCCATGTCTGATTGTTAGCCACTTTAGCATTGCTATGATGCATAAACTTGTTACTAGCATGTGATAACTATAAACAAGAACATTTAACTCTATAAGACAATAGGATAAGCCCTAGCTGCTTCAAACACCACTCAAATTTCTACAAAGCTTCTTTAAACAAAAGGTAATACTCTAGAGGAGATTGTGTGTCCCAACCAGGTGCCAAGGATCACCATTCCACTAGTTGTTCTTCAAATGTTGATATAGCCTAATACGATGAGTTTTTTAAGGCTGCTTCCATATAGAGTGCTCACAAAATGCAAACAAATGATGTTTTTGGGGTTGTATATTGTTGTTTTGACTGACTATAAATGTCTAAAACATGCCTAGATTTTGTATTTAAAATATAGTTATCCAAGATGAAGGAGACCAAAGCATCAAATGCACCAATAGGAAAAGGGGAAATAGTAGGAACAACATTAAATAACTCCAAGGATGAGTGAAGGAGGATAAACATCCATGGTAGCTTCACCAACACCTCCAGTTCAAAATCATAGAGAGAATTCGTTTATGGGAATAATATTATGTTTCTATACAGACAACACGGTAAGGAATGGATATTAAATCTAATTAGACTCATCTGTAACCTTTTGGGAATCAAAAGATTCCCAATCAAGGATTTTTTATCCATTAAGGATACGTTATCAACACTAATGCCACAGAACACCATGCCCCTCAATATGTAGACCAAACACATAACATGAAGCCACACACGTTGTTAAAATGTTGGAACTGTCCAATCACTAACTGTCAAAAATATTTTCTTGGCCTGGAGAAGAGGCTTCAAGAAGGATAAAACAACGATGAATAAAGGACCATTCAAAAATGAAGAGTAAGAGGGGACTCAAAAGGAAAACATACGACTGTTTCGTGCTATGGGATAAAGAGGGAAGGAAAACCTATCTGCAGGGAGAAATACTAGACAACCTATGTGCATGGAAAAATACTACCCCAAATATTGAAGTGAGCACACAAATTATCGGCAAGAGAGTGTGACTCAAATCACTTGAGACGTCACTGTAAAATCAGCATAGGGAGTGGAACACACAACCCTACCACTCTCCCAATTTCAACAACAACAACACACTCTGAAATTAATTATCCTAAAAATCTAGAGAATAAATGTTGATCTTCCCATAAGAAAATCAGTGCTCCAACTACAAACTTGCAAATACTCACAAAAATTCCCTCCCATCAATCATGACAATGTTGAGTGTCAATAGACTTACTTATGTAGCTAAAATCAAGCTCTAAATTGATGTGTCAGCTCTTCATTGTATGATTCAACTAGCATCCTACAAGCCTACGAGGTTCTTGTTGTATTTCATCCCTAGTCATATTAAATACAACAAATGATGGCACCTAAGAGTAATCTCTTCATAGACATTAGATGCAATTTCTTCAATATGTGGCTCTCACAATGTCATCACAAGTATTTTGTTGAAACCTTTGTATCTACTATCTAGTACTCCTCACAGCATCATCGATTCCCATGACAGCTTTGTCAATCCACAAATATGATACTCCTCTTTAATCCTTATCCCTAGATAGATGTATTCCCATGCAAGCAACATCATGCACATTATGGATTTATTTCCATGGATGCACCCGAAGAAAAATACTAAAGAACCAAGTGCCTAGCAATAGGCTATAAACTAATAACCAGCAGAAGGATACGATAATACATGTACAATGATACAATAAGTCATCCAAGAGAGAAAAATAAGAAATTGTCATTTTCAGCGAGACATGGACACTAAATGAGACAGCATATGATAAGGATGAAAATATCTAGGTTCTGATAAGTGAGAAAACTATCATCTCCCAATAGAAACATTTTCCAATTGCTAACTTGATTTTCTCCACAGGTGGTAGAAGTTGGTCTCCAACCTTGATTTGCATCGACAGAATTGTAGAAACTCACAAATTGCCAACTTTCAATGGGAATAACAGTAAGCTCGAGAATCAATTCAAGGCAAGCTTTCAGTCATTGTAAATCCCTTACAAAGAGAATATCTTAATACACATTTTTCTGAAGAAAGCTTATGATTTTTCAAACTTTATGAAAAATAGGCAATTTTACCATATGGAAACAGAGAATGCTTGCAATTTTTTAATACAAGGGATTTGAAGTAGGTGTGAATTACAATGGATGAAGTTGTTCAATCCACGTACTATACAAGCAAAATAATGCAAATATAATGCAATCTCATAACATTGACAATAATAAACTACTTTGCAAATTTAATGCTCACATACCTTTTCAATTTTTAATGCTCAAAAACCTCCTAAAATGTACATTCAATTGCCAAAGCAGTTTGCAAACCTCCAGATACACACTACAAACTGGTAACACGATTATTTGAAACAAACAGTAAAAATGAGCCTCGTATGGGTGAAAATCAAGAATTTTACCAAACATGATTCAGCATTGATTCAGAATGGGCAATGCTAGGGGTTTTCTTGCCACTCTAGCAGCCAAATCATGGGCAAATCGGACTCCATAACCGCTATTCCTTGAAATCGAGGGCGAACATTAGCTCTAGCTAAACCCATGCCAAAAATTGAGAGCAAACAATAGCTCCAAAAACCACCATGCCAGAAATCATGAGCGAATGAGTTTACAGGAAACACCATCCCTAAAATCGGGGGCGGCTGGTGCATCCAAGGAAAAATGAACTGTCGAAAAATCAATTTTCCCCTATTTCTCCCACAAAAATCAGGGGTGACTGGTTTCTCTTGTAAATTCTTTCTAAATACGTTTTTGGCTATATAGGGTTTGAATATTTAAAAAATAATAATTAGTGGGCTATTCAAATTAATTCTCAAAAACTTTTTTTACATAAAAATTTGCCCTAAAAAAAATTGGAAACCTTCTAAATTCGCCATTGGGCTAAATTTCGCCCCTAAAATCATCCCTGCTACAAAGTGGCTCATTACCCACTATATGGTGGTGCATTACATATTATTGATGTCGGCTTGGGTCTATTAGTTGTTATTGTACACATTTGTATCCTATATATAGGAAGGGGGTCTTTTCATTTTAGTCATCATTGTATCTTGTCTTGTATTATGTACTTAGTACATTGTGTAAGGAGGTTACTCCCTCAAAGAGTATTGTTATTCATCTTAGTTCTTCATTATTAAGGCATGGATTACTTTCTTTTGGTCTATTTCTTCTATTTCTAAGCTATATGTGGGACTTGGTTGCATAACACTAAGAGCTCATCTAATGCTACTTAAGAATTTTCAAAAGCAATTTTACAAGCATTCAACATTATATATAGTCATCTTAGTTTCTTGAAACATGCAACAATTACAATTCATCAAGAATGAGATCTCACTCCTCTTCAATTTTTCCTTCAAAGAATATCACAAGCACATATTATTATTATCAAGAACTTGAAATCAATTTCCTATTAATCTCATGTCAATTATCTAAGCTCAAATGGAACTAAGTTCCATCCACATAAGGGATTTTATCTCTAAAGCACTATTCTTTTAATCCTCACAATTCAACCCTATTTCAAGAAAGTTATGGATTAAGTTCATATACAATATGAATTGTTAACCTTGTCACCCACTCGGAAATAATTTAAAGAAATACATGGATTCAATCGTCATAATTTATTTAGGTAATTTCATTGACTAAAATTCAACCAATGTTAAATGGTGGTCTATACAATCAATAAATTTCCAAGAAGACTGTTCTATATTTCCTTGATACAACTTTATGAAATACCCTTTAAATTGCTATACTTGATTCTCCTTAAGCCAACAAGACAAATCGACCATCAACTATTCACAAGAAAATTGTCACAATTTCAAGCATTTCAAAATCAACTTAATTTTACATCAATCAAGCACACATGAAAATAAATAAAATAAAATACAGGAGTATAAATAACCGGTTCTTACTTATTACTTTATCGCAATCATGAAACTATTCCAACTAGTTCATATCACCCAATGGTATTCACTATCCAAATCCTATTTTTCTTCATTTGTAACTAAAGTAAATAGTGCATTTACATCTCAAACAAATTCATGTTATGAAACTTTATTCCACTTGATGCCAAGTACACATAGTAAATGCTTTTTAATCATGTCCATGACGTTTCATCAAAATAATTTCTTCTCTATACGAAGATTTACTAAACTCATGGATATATGGTAGCATGGATTCCACACTCATACTTACATACCAAAACACAATCTTCAAGCTTTCCTTAAATGGTTTCCACAAACATTTACACATACAAATAATATAAACCTCTCCTTTTCTAACTGGGGCATACCCCAACCTATTATTTGAGTAATTTTTAGTTATTTGACAAACAACACCGTCCCTAAATGAATAATTAACAAGCACACAAACTCAAATGAGAGAATTCATATGGATTCCATTCTTAATCATTAAGAATATATTCACAAACCAAATTTTAACTCCTCAATTTAATTCCATTCATCACATGTGAACCTAAAAGTGGCATACCTCAAGACAAATCACATTAAGGTCCATCTAGTGTAGATAATTAAATATTCAAAATTAACATGATGTACTCAATCATCACATTAATTGCATCCCAACCTCACACATCATACACATGACCAATGCACATATACTAAGTCATCATAACATATCCCTTATTAAGTCATATTTTTTCTTTGTATGTGTTAAGTCATCTTACCATATCCCATATTAAGGATAAAAATGAAAGCTTCATCCATTAAGGAATTCAATCAATCACTTTACATGCATGAAAGCTACATCCATTGAAGAATTTTATCAAACACTTTCCATGCATGAAAGCTACAACCATTGAGGCTTTAATCAAACACTTTGTATGCATGAAAGCTACAACTATTGATGCATTTAATCAAACACTTTGCAATGCAGGAGACCTACAATCATTGAGGCATTTTATCACTTTATAGGCATGAGAGATACAACCATTGAGGCATTTTATCAAACAATTTGTATACATGAGAGCTACAACCATTGAGGCATTTAATCAAAATATTTGAATGCATGCAAGCGACATCCATTGAGGCATTTAATCAAACACTTTCTCTGCATGAAAGCTACAACCATTGAGCCCTTTAATCAAACAATTTGCATGCATGCAAGCTACAACCATTGAGGCATTTAATCAAAAAATTTGCATGCATGAAATGTACAACTATTGAGGCATTTAATCAAACATTTTGCATGCATTAAATCCACAACCATGTCTACTACCATAATTCAATAAAGGGTTTGCTAATGATTTGTAGATTGTACTATCTGTTACACCTAAATATCGTCATCATGAGACCCTTGTCAACTCAGTGCCTTAATCCCTAAAGCCTCCTTGATCAAGAAGTCAATTAGAGCAAGTTCTTGGCATTTTTCCATAAGTTCTAGTTGGGTCGGCGCAGGTTTCCTTCTAGAAAGGAGTGCCCAACTAGGTCAGGTGCACATTTCCATCTAGCAGACTGCACCAGTGGCTCAGGTTTCCTTTGTGCAGCCTGCGTTGTCCCTCTCTGGCGCAAGTTTCCTTCATGCAACATGCACTAGTGGTGGTTAAATTGGATAAAGGTGGCGTTCGAGCGAATTCTATAAGGTGGATGAGGTGGATCTCTATCCCTAACTCCTAGTTGAGTTGTCCTACTGTTCCCTAACCTCAAGGGAGGATCCCTGAGTCCTCTCCCCATGATCCTCAACCTACTCTATCCACTTGGTCTTATAAATATGAAGCTCCTCCCCATTCCAAAGGGAGGAAGTCTATAACACTTATATGCTAGTGGAATTAACCTGGGTGATCCCTATCCATATCTTGGGAGGCACATATTTCCTTTGGAGGCATTGGCTTGGCTTGTTGGATGAAGATTGCAATGTTAAGGCTTGGGTTGTAATCGTCACTATTCTATGTATTTCTCACTCATTTACAGTAATATAATCTCTTTCCATAAATGTCTTTTTGTTGATGATGTTTATAGTTCACTTCCTTAACTGTTTAATTAGATCAGTTAGTGTCTAGATATGCTTTTACTGCTCATTTGTCTCTATGTGTTTTGAAAGGTTTTGCAACTATGGATCTGACGACCACAAAGCTTGGAGCAACAAAAGGGAGAAATATCTACGAATATGAAGGTAAGGCATATATGTACCTTGATCTCTAATTGATCTAGGAAGGTAGTTTTATATTCTGTTTCCATTTGTTCTAGATCTAGTTGGACTAGGGAGATCATGCTCGCATCCACTCGAGTAGATTGTCTGAAAACAAATCTGGCGACCATACTGGGGAGTAATTTGTTTTGATTTCAAGTTGAATGTGTTATTAGTTGATTTCTTAATAAGCCATTGCTTCACCTCATGAGCCTTTTTCTACCATCGTATTTTATTCTTGAAGAATCTATTGACCTTATTTGAGTCCGTTTGAATCATTATCAGTCCATTTACTGATTCATTTTTTGGATATTTTTCATTTTTTGCATTGGGTTATTCGCCCAATGCACCTGGGTAGTGAATCCAGTGTGCCTATCCATCCCAAGCGCGTGCATTCTAACTTTGAGCATCATGTGCCTTCGGTGCTTTTGCCGATCTGAAAGTATACGCCACCGACACTTCATCCCTGCATATAGTCTGCGCTGGGCGCTTTGCGCCTAACCACAGATTGCGCCGGTCTTTCAAGCTTGGTGCTTGGTATATCCACTCTCCAAACTTTGATTTTAGCTTGATCCACGGACTTCTCTGTACTATACTTTCCATTCAAAGACCTCTTTATTCAACATTGTTTGTGTTTGGTTTGCTTGTGTTGATTTTTGGGTTCCATTTGCTCAAGTGAGAGATTCGGTGGTGGCGAGAAATTTCAATCCCCCATGGTCATCCGATCGATCTTGCATTTCCTTATTCAACTTTCCAGATCTATTCATCATGCTAGATCTGATTACCAAACCTTTCTTACGCTTATCCATTTAGGTTTTCTTGCATTTTACTAATTTTGAGTGACTTAAGTGTCTTTGTGATCATTTGAGTGCTTGTTATTTTTCTTTGAGGACTTCTGAGCTATTAGGGTGCTACGATTAGTCTCTCGTTTTCTTCTATTTACATTTGAAAAGCATACTTATTATCAGATCTTGTTTTGGTATACACATTGAAAAAATCGAAAGTGTCTCTCATCCCTTTGTTTTCAAAGTTATTTTTGAAAACTTTGGTAGGGTTGTTTCATGCATTGGAATTAATTGTTTATCAATCTTTGAGAAGTTTGAAAAGAAATTAATTAATTGTGTTTTTTTCTTAACTATGAGTTATCCATTCTTTTGAAAAATTCAAGTGAAATCAAGCTTTTGCAAAGTGCTTCCAAGTTTGAAGCATTTTAAACACTTTTGATCTTTTCATGCTTTTTAGTTCATTTTTGCGAAAATTAAGAGCTAGTGCATACATAGATATAAGTTCTCCTTTCTCATTAATACTTAGTTTTATTCTAGTTGGAAAAGACAAAAAGAAAAAGTTTTTGATTTGATGTGTTGTTGATTTTTATGTTTTGCTCGAAAAATGGAAAAGAGTGCTTTTCATCATCTTTGGTAGATTTTAAAATTTTGGGAATTTTGTCTTATTGAGATCATTGGAAAAAGAATTTCTCCTTCCCTTACATAGATTTCATCAAAAGAAAGAGTGCATTTTCATGTAGTTAGTGTTGCATTATGTTTAAATTTTTGTCTTCACCTCATGCATTCACCTAACCGTCTAGATAAAATTTACTGGTAGAACTAGGTTAAAATTTACTAGTAACTTATGTGTTAATATTAGACGTGTTCTGGCGTCATAAAACGTGGCAACTGTCGTTATTTTCCTGCACTGCATCCCGGGGGCATTATATTTCTTCCACGTACCAACCGGTATATCGAAGGCTCTTTCACGTACCTTAGGGTATATCGAAAGGCACTTCACGTACTCGGTAGTATATAGGAAGGCTCTTGTCATAAGGTTGTGCATTAGATAGCACCACTATGGATTTGAGCTCCCACGTACCTTGTGTATATCGGGAGACACTCCTAGGATTCCTAAAACCAACCAAGCTAACCATTTGGCCATTTTGGTAGATCAATACACCAAGAACAGCACTCGGGAAGCTACTATGCACGTACTATCAGGTAGTCGAGTTATATGGTCAGGGGTACAGTCCTAATCCTCCTTGGTTAGTGTTCTGAAATATTGGGCTGAGTATAATTGTTGGACCCTAGAGTATATCGCAAGTTGTGAAGCCTTGACAATCCTGTGAGGTTCTAGAATTTTGAATCCACACATATCACATAATTTTTCTTGCGGCCTTAGTTTGTGTAGATTTTTCTGGATTGCTTTTATTTTGTATAGAACACACTTAGGAGAAACTCTGGTTCAGTCATTCTGGTTGAACAACCTTTGAGAAGTTCCCACATAATTTTAAACTTGCTACCTAAATATCCCCTTAATCCGGAGGTACTTTCGAGGGTAAGCATGGATCCACCAACTGTTGTCATATCACCTGAAGTAGAAAGCTCCAACATGGATTCAGGAGTGAACTTTTCACTTCCTTTCAGTCCACCATTCACTGAACCTCCAAGGTCTGTGACCATGGAACCATCTACTTAACAAGACACATCCTTCCACCATTCGATAGAAGGAGAACCTGGGGCTATAGATTGGTTAAATCCATCCACGGATGACCTTGTATCCACAACATTTGGTCCATCTGCATCCTTTTGGGACACCTCTCCAAGGAAACAATGGGCCCAATTGGCATTACATCCGGAGGTGTTGTGATAAAATGTCCCTACGGATAGGTAGATATCCCCTTGGGATTAGAAAAGGCCCCTAGTTTCCTGCCTAAGACAGAGATCAAATAGATAGACACTATAGTCCTCTTAGATCTAGCTCACACATCAGCTAACAAGCTATGGAAATACAAAGCAAGTAGATGGCATACCTTACTTTGATGGTTGTCCTGTTGCTCCTAAGTTGCTACAGCTCCAACCTTTGATTATGGACTTATGAACCAGTTCACAAAGGAAACACAACACCTTATCCAACACAATATATGTATAAACAAAGATCTAACTATATAAATAGAGACAATTTCATGCATTCATCATTAAAGACATGAAAATGAGAGGAATAGGATAAGTTATATTAATGATAAGAAAGCCAAAAGAAGATGATTACAATGTTATACCTTGATGTGCAAAGTAGCAGCACCTCCTTCCAAGCTCTCCAACATCACCCTTGCAAGACTTATAGGATCATAGGTTTAGTGTTTCCAAGATCCCCCCTCTAGCTCATGGATGACTCTCTTTAAGTAGGATTTGGGAGGCCAACCACTAAGAGGAGATTATGGATCTAAGTGAATAATATGTGGATCAAAGATCTAAATCATGCCAAGGAGGAAAAGTGAGATGGGATTCGAAGGGGTACCTCATCCCAAGAAAATATCCATGAGATCCAAGATCCAAAATAAAAGGGATACCTAAACCAAAACTACCGCTCCCCTATAACTAAGAAAAGCGCGGTAGTACCGCTCCCCCATAGGCATGCAAAATGCGGTAATTTGACACTACCGCTCCCCCATAGGCATGCAGGGCGCGGTAGTTCCAGAAGACTTAATTTTTGGAGGTGGTTAATGTGGGTTTCTACCCCTTGCTTGTTGGATTTTCTTCCAAGTGCGAATAGGGAAGGTATCAAGATTAGAATGAAGGGTCCTAACACCCTTAGGAGGCATAAACATCATGTTTTCCATGGTGGTGAAACATGTATATTCTCACTTACACATGGTGTGCCAATTTGAGGTATAACAGATGCCCCCTAAAGTGTGAGGTCAGAAGGAATCTGATGGCTGAAACACTTTACAAATAATAAGTCTGCAAGGATATCTGAAGGAGAGTTGGAGAAGAGCTGCAAGAAAATATCGAAAATATGTCTAACGACCTCGAGGCAGGCATACCCATGCTCGAAACAACTGACTAAAAGCATGGCTACCGACCAATACATTGCAGATTCATGATAATACTGACTTAACAATGATTCGAGACAAATCATGGCTACTAGACTACAAGCGTAGATCCATGAAAAGACAATGACACGGCCATGACCAATACAAGAGTGGATCTGTGTGATAGTACATCAATGAGGTCACCAACATAATATATATGTGGGAACCTACTCAAAAAATATCCATCGCAACCTGGATGTGCTAAAAAGACTTCAGAACTATCCAGGGTCTTCTACTCGATCCCAAATCAATACGAATCTAACCATGTGATTACAAGGTGTTGAAGTTGAACATGGTAGAAAATACTTGATTACCGGTCAATGATTGAAACCGTTAACAAGTGTGAGGGAAATCACCAATGATGAAAATGACTCCCAAGGTATCATAGTACATCTCGATGAAATGTGAATAGATGAGTTGATGTCGAACATCTGCGAGATCATTTGATCAGAGGTCAATGATGAAAACCTACTGTCGAATACGAGGAAACCTGCCATTGAGGCATGCAGGTACCAAGGTACTAAGGTTGGTTTCTAAGACTAATTCCTGGATAATGAGTTGAAGTCGACAGGAATAGACTCGTCGAAGGAGGGCCATAATGGATCCCACATCATCAACACGAAACCGACATAGGAAAGTGATATGAAGTAATGAATCAGATGAGTATGGATTGACACAGGGATGTAAAGGCTAACAATATTGCAGAGTATGACTAAGGTAAACTTCCCTTGAACATGAACGGCACGACAATAATGACTCGGCAGCATTGACTCAACGAGGCAGAGACCAAGAGATAATGCAACGATGACTGAGGCATTCTTCAGATGATTTGAAGGAGCGGGACAACTCATAGAATTGGCATGACTCAGAGATAAGTATATTACCCAACTATATGACGAGACGCAAAAAGGTGCCATGTTCAAGGGTGACACAAGCTGCCATGAAGCTTTCTAAAAGAAACTTAACTTATTCCTCCCCAATCCCCATCATGTTTGATGAGTACCTCTTTGTTTTTTAATGAGCTTGAGGAGGATAACAAATGCCCAGTATAGCTCATCCTTTGGACGAGTCCAATCCCACATGTTTTACGAACCTGAGAAAGGAGGGGTTCGGTCCCAAAAGGGTCCTTCGATGTTTGATTTTACGAGTCCAAGGAAGGAAAACTCGGCAGTTTTTCATGCTTAGAGAGTCTGAAAAAAACTAAAGAAGACTCCAACGGTCCTTTTTCGTAAAGTTAGCCTCATCGCCCAAAAAAGGGTAAAACCACGAGGGAGAGGACTCTTCTAGTCTTGATTGGCTGGAGTATTCCTTTTTCGTAAATAGTACTTCCTGGTCCGAAAAAGGGGTAAACTATCACCAGAAAGATGATCATTCAAATGCTTTTACAAGCGTGAAAGCATCAAGTTCGCTTGGCAATCTTTTCCTATTTAGGGAGTTTGAAAAGAGCTTAAAGAAGACTCCATGTACAACTTTGTCATGGTTGATGACCGAGTACGACAAAGGAAAAGTAAACTCAGCACAGTTCCTTTTCCGTAAATAGTCTAGCGAGGCTGGATAAAGTGATAAACCTATACTCATTAGACACACCTTTTTGCTCAATTTTTAACGAGCACAACAATAGTATCAAAAGCACTCGGAATCTTTTTCATTTTTGGATCCAGAGCACGAAAAAGGAAAAAAGTAAGCTCAAACCACTTTTCATATTTTAACCAGAGCACGAAAAAAGTGAAAAATAAGCTCAAACACCATCTTACTGTTTTTAACGAGCTCGACGATAGGCTGGAAGAATGCTCATGATGTCTGCTTCATTTTTTAACGAGCTTGTAACAGAAAATGAACTATGCTCAAGATAATTTTCATGGTTTAATGAGCTCGAAACCTAAAAAGGAAAGTATGCTCGAAAATGTTCCCAATGGTGAACTTCTTCCCGTCATGAAATCCAAAGGTTGGTACATGCCCCCCAGCATGATTGCTAGAAGTAAGTGACTTAGCTCCAACGTGGTGTGGAGAGACGATCGAGTTGAATTCAACGTAACTTCCAGAGGTTGAAGACATGCCCCCAACCTTCATTTCATTCGCCTAAAGTATAGGCGGGTGAAAAGAAGGTTCAGGTACTAAGTCTACGAGGAGACTCGACTCAAAGGGAAAGTATGTGTTTCATTTTTTAAAAAGCTTGACACAGGAGTAGAACTTTGCTCAGACTACTGGTTTCATTTTTTAATGAGCTTGAAGCCAAAGGTAAACTCTGCTCACGGTTAAGGCCCATTGATGAGTTCCCTCCCAACATGATGACCAGAGGTTGGTAAATGCCCCCAGCATGATTGCTAATGGCTAAACATGTACCCCAAGCTTCGTTTCGTCTAACTAATCTTATTCCTTACCCAAAAATCCTGGCTACTAATCGAATGTGTTCACCAGGGGGGGTAGGGAGAACTAGGACCAAGTGACCCAGGCAGATGAAATGAAGGTTCAAATCCTAACTCAAGCGAGAGACTCGAACAAATGGAAGGGAGATCTATTTCATTTTTACACAAGCTTGAAATAGATAATAACAGTGCTTGAAAGGGTCCTTTTTATTTTTTAATGAGCTTAAAACAGAAAGAAATTATGCTCGAAGGTAGTTTCATTTTTACGCAAGCTTGAAACTGAACGTAAACTATGCTTGGGATTGGTTTCGTTTTTACACAAGCTTAAAACCAAAAGTAAACTGTGCTTGAGGGTCAGTTTCATTTTTTAATGAGCTTGAAACAGAGAATAAACTATGCTCGTGGGAACCTATTTCATTTTTTAACGAGCTTGACATAGAAAGGGAACTATGCTCATGGTGACCTATTTCATTTTTTAACGAGCTTGACACATAAAGGGAACTCTACTCAAAATGATGGTTGGTTTCATTTTTACACAAGCTTAAAACCAAAAGTAAAATATGCTTGGGATGATGGTTGGTTTCATTTTTACACAAGCTTAAAACCAAAAGTAAATTATGCTTGAAATGATGGTTGGTTTCATTTTTACACAAGCTTAAAACCAAAAGTAAACTATGCTTAAGAAAATGGTTGGTTTCATTTTTTAACGAGCTTGACACTGGAATAGAACTTTGCTCCAATGTCCCCCCCTTAGGGGGAAGAAACTAAAACATGTGGAACATTTAGGGAAGTCTGGTGACTAGGAGTCATGCGATGAGTGGGAGTCACAAAGGAAAGCTGATCGATGGTCACAACATTCCCATGATGGGGAAAATACATCACTCGGAAGAGTGAGGACACTACAGCCTTCATTGCATAGACGTAATCATGTCCAAGGAGTAGATTAAAATCTAAGGGACCTTGGACAACCATGACATTAATACAGATAGTTTTCCCTCCCAAAGTGATAGGTAACTGAGGAAGGGACCCTAAAGGTCCAGTAAGCCTTCTATTGAAATCCAGTATCTAGTCAGTGACGGGAACAAGCCGAGGAGAACCTAAGGCTTGCCAAGCAGTTGAGGATAGAATACTAATGGAAGCTCCTTCATCAACTATCGTACAAAAAAATTTCTTTATCGAAAACTCCTACAGATATTTGAAAAGGAAAACTCGAAGGAAGACGAGATTCTGTTAGACCATTCGAATCAAAGGAAATGACCTCAGTACTTGAAGGGGAGTCTCGCAGAAACGGACAGGGTTTCCCCTTGTCGAGTACATTTTGAACCGATAAGGAAAACATCAGCGGTTTCCAATTCACTCTCGCTTGGAAGATAAGAATGAGACGAAGATTGTGTCAAGATGACTGCTTCAGTCTGGACTTTCTTCAATGAAAGAGCGGGATCGAGTGGAGATGACAGCAACTCGATCACTTCACTCTCGGAAGGGAGAGTGGGATCAATTGCAGATGAAACTGAATTGATCACTTGGCCAACCAGGGGGGGGTCGAGGGACAACTTACTATCGTTTGTTGGAATCATCGGTTCAGAACTAGTAATATCTTCCAACCACTGCGATGCTTCGTCCATATCGGACAAAGGAAAGTACGGTGCATACCTTTGCATATCAAACAGGGATATAGGACTTTACCCTTCCGACCTTTCACCAAGGGATCACTGGTTGAGGGAGTGTCATCAACATGATGATCAGAGATCAATGATACAAGTGGTTTGGGGTTTTTAGACCACACTTCTGACACACGGGAAAGACCAGGGCAATCCTTGAGAAGGTGATCACTTTTGTAGAGTTTGCAGGGGAACTTGGGCTTACGAGGTGTTTTCATAGAATTAGTGCCATTAGGGGCAACCAGTTTATGCTTGGTCTCTTCTTTATCCTTCTTCTTCTTAATTTTCCTTTTCTTCTTCTTCTTCTTATCCTCCCGATTACTAACACTATTGCTTTGATCAGGCGAGGAAGATGTTAGGATATTTAGACACTTAGGAGTTAGTTAAGATCAACTTGTGTAATATATCCGTTAGGGATAGTGTGTTTCTTTAGTATGCATTAGTATGCATTTGTATATACTTAATCCGACGGTCACGATATGTTTCCGACATAGAGTGATCCGACGGCTCAACTTCTCTTAGATCAAACCTAACCTTGATCCGTGGCTTAACACCCGATTGGTCCATGATCTCTATTTAAAGAGCATGGAGGGTCATTGTTTAGTTGATCGATTATGAGAAGCTCATTTGTAACTTTCTTTCTTTGCATAATAAATTGTCCCGTAGAAGCTATTTGGCCGGGGCCGTGGAGTGTTTCCCTCAAGAGGGTTTAAACCACGTCAAAACATCGGTGTGTTGATCTGTGATCTGTTTGTGTGAAGTGGTTGCTCTTGGTGTTCAGTCCTTTGGTAGTACCCTGTGTACCCGAACATGGTATCAGAGCTTTTATGAAGTGCCGCTTCCGGTTATGATCTAGATCTTGAACTGTTGTTGCCGAAACTCGAAAGGGTTTCTAGTTCTGGTATTTCTGTGCATTTCTGGGCTGTGGGAGGTGTTCCATTGCGTCCGGAGCGTCGTTTCCATTGGTAAATAGTTTTCGTTTGATCGAAAACGGTTCCCGGTTGCTCCAGAAACGCGTTTTTCATCAGATCTGAAGGTATAATGTTACAGTGACGCATTTTTTTTTATTTCGTTTTTGAAAAGAAAAAATCTCATATTTCATTTTTTTTTCTGTTAGATTTTTTTTTGGTTCGGATTGTTACTTTCCCGTCTGCGTATGCTCTTTGCCGTGCACCTTGAGCGATCTCGGCAAATCAGAAACAGAAAGGGAAAGGGTTTTTCTCGGCTGCGTATGCTCTTTGCCGTGCACTTTGCGCAATCTCGGCAAATCAGAAACAGAGAGAAAACGTAGACTTTCCGGGCAAGCTAACAAGATCTAACTCCACAAGTGTGGAAAAGTTTTTTTTATTTCGTTTTGTGGTTTGTTTTGCAGGAAAAAAGGGCAAGCACGCAAACCGAGCAAAAAAAGTAAAAAAAAAAAAAAAAAAAAAAAAAAAGCCCCCTTCCTCATTTCCATATTTTACATACCTTTTAAACTAGCTCACTTGGTCCAAAGTTGCTTTATTCCTTAATAGGTCTTGAGTTCAAGTCTTAGGAAGTTACTTTTAAAAAGGAAAGTGCATGCAATTTCTATTTTCAAGTTACTTTATTGTAAAAGTGCATCTCACTTAAATAATAAAAAATAAAAATACAAGTGAGTCACTTAAGCTTTTTATTTATTGTTGCACTATTTAAAAGTAATATCATTGTAAAAGTGAAATCACTTATTTTACAAAAGTGATTCACTTAAAAGCAACTTTTTTGTAAAGTGATTGTCAAAAGGTTCATCTTGGGAAGAGGGGGGTTCTTTTTTTTGCTGGACATTCTCTAGCTGCCACGTCACTATTGGGGACATCTTCAACAGTTTCTTTGTTCAAGCATAACTTCATCATACAGAGTCCGTTTTCAGTGCCGTTTTTTTTTGAAACCGGCTATTTTTTCGAGCTCTTCACATCCAGACTATTGGTTTCTGCTTTTACAGCCATTAATTTACAAATATGGCCGCCCTTTGTGATATTCTACTTAACAGTTCCAACTATTTCTCATGGAAATCTCGTATGGAGGATGTTCTACGAAGTAGGGGACTTTTCAGAATTACAACAGGGAAAGAAAAAGAACCCACTGATGATGATAAGAAAATAAAATGGGCAAATAGATGTGATGAAGCTCGTGGATTGATTGGGATGTCAATCTCTACTGATTTGCGATTCCACATATCTGGAATTGATGAACCTAATGCTGCTTGGGACAAGTTGGAAACTGTGTTTGGTAAACACAATGAAATTCGAGGTCACCAACTCGAAAATGAGTTGATTTCTTTAAATCCAAGTGACTTTTCATGCATTCAAGATTATTTATCTAAGTACAAAACTCTCAAGCTCTTATGTGCAGAATGTAAGATTGAGAGGGAAGACAAACAATGCATTTATCATATTCTTTCCAAACTTGGACCTGCATATTCTGTTTTTGTATCTATATTTTACTCCATGAAAGCGTCATTGAATGCAGCTAGCTATCAAGAGCCTAGTCTTGAATCCTTTTGTGATTCCTTGATTAGGGAACAAGATAAACTCATTCATCTTGGAATAATCAACAATGCAGATACATCTGGGAAAGCCTTATTGTCCCAACAGAAAGAAAAGTCCAAGCCTCCCAAGAAACAAAATTTTCACAATAATAAGTCAAACAAGGGTCCCAAACCCTCTCAGTCAGCTCCTTCTTTAAAAAATGACAAAGGATCCAAGCCAAAAGGCAAGAAGATTGAGCGTCATTGCAACTATTGCGGGAAAGATAATCATGATGAATCAAAGTGTTTCAAGAAGATGGCAGCCTTGGAAGCAGCAATGAAGAAGCACCACATCAGCCTAGATTCGCCATCAGAATCTACCTCTCATGGACATGCACTTTGTGCTTCTGGTTATTCTTATAATGCATCTTCTTCTTCTACTTCAAATGAATGGCTCATTGATTCTGGAGCATCTTATCATATGGCTAAGGATCAAGCCATCTTTTCTACTATGCATGAATGTAACACCAAACAAATATTTGTTGGTGATGATAGATCTCTAAGTGTTGTAGGAGCTGGAACAGTTCCAGTAGATAATGGTCATTTTAGTGATGTACTATGTGTTCCAAGAATTTCCTACAATTTGTTATCAGTCTATCAGATCACTCATTCTGGTGAAGGTAAAATTGTGACCTTTACACCTCACCAAGTTGTAATCAAGGATTTTAAAGATCCTCAACAGGTTCTAGCTACCGGAATTGTTGATGATATTACCAGGTTGTACAAGTTTAACAACTTTGGGTCATCACCTTTCCCTTCAGTTTTTGTTGCTCATAGTGATAACTTGAGCAAACTTTGGCATGAGCGATTTGGTCACTTAAATTATCGCTCATTGCAACAACTATGTAAAGAAAATATGGTGACAGGTCTTCCGATGGTATCTTGCAGAGATGGTGTTTGTTCCGGTTGTGTACTCGGAAAACATCATCGGGACAGTTTTGACAAACGTGCCTCTTGGCACGCCTCGGTTCCCTTGGAGCTTGTGCATAGTGACTTGTGTGGTCCTCTTCCATCTGCTTCCTTTTCTGGTTTCAAGTATTTCTTAACTTTCATTGATGATTACACCAGACGCACTTGGGTTTATTTTCTAAAACTTAAGAGTGAAGTATTTAACATGTTCTTGGCCTACAAGGCTCTTGTTGAAAAACAATCTGGTCATCAAATTATCAAGTTAAGATCTGACAATGGAGGAGAATATGTTAACAAACAGTTCACTACTTTCTGCACTGAACAAGGCATCCAACAACAACACACTGTTCCATATACACCACAACAAAATGGTGTAGCTGAGCGGAAGAACCGCACTTTAAAAGAAATGGCAAATTGTATGATCCAATCTAAGGGACTAAGTCTTCAATTTTGGGCTGAAGCCATAAATTGTGCAAATTACATAGTTAATCGCACCCCCACAAAAGCATTACAAGGTATAACACCGGAAGAAGCATGGAGTAAAGTTAAACCTGATGTAAGTCACTTTCGTGTGTTTGGTAGTGAAGCATGGGCTCACATTCCGGATGAAAAACGGAAAGCATTGCAGCCTAAAAGTGAAAAGTGCATATTTGTTGGATATTCTGAAGATGTAAAAGGTTATAGACTTCTTCAACCACCTTCTCATGCTATAATCATTAGAAGAGATGTTAAATTTGATGAAAATATCTTGGCCTGCGAGCCTAACTCGGCGAGTGTGCCATCTTTGGCCTGCGAGCCTGATTCGGCGTTTGTGCCTTCTTCTTCTTCTTCTTCCAACTTCCTTGACAGGTTTCCAACTCCAGTTTCTGATGATGACAGTGAGGATGAAAATCCACCTCCGCCTGCTCATGTTCCTCCAGTTGCACCAGCACAAGTGCTTCCTCGATGGGTCCGTTCAACATGTGAAGCAGCTGGTGATCTTGCCGGTGATCCTAGAGATCAACGTCGAACACGTTCTCAGTTTCAGCGAGCCTCTTCTCTTTTGGCTCAAGTTTCCGAGAATCATGATCCAGAAACTTTTGCAGAAGCTTCAGGGAATCCAGATTGGGATGCAGCCATGGATGAAGAATATCGTTCCTTAATGGCGAACGATACTTGGGATCTTGTACCTCTTCCAAAAGGAAGAAAACTTGTCAGATGTAAATGGGTTTACAGAACTAAGTATGCATCAGATGGAAGTGTTGAAAGACTTAAGGCAAGGTTAGTTGCCAAAGGTTTTTCTCAAGTTGAAGGGATTGACTACAATGAAACCTTTGCTCCCGTCGCCAAAATGAACTCCATCCGCCTTGTTCTTTCCCTTGCAGCCTTACACAACTGGGAAGTCCATCAAATGGATGTCAAGTCTGCCTTCTTACATGGTGATTTACAGGAGGAAATTTACATGGAACAACCTCCTGGCTATGTTCAGAATAACTCTAGCCTTGTCTGTCGCCTTAAGAAATCCTTATATGGCCTTAAGCAAGCTCCTAGAGCTTGGTATGCCAAAATGGATAACTTTCTCCTTGACACTGGTTTTTCTAGATGCCATTCTGACCCCAATGTCTATACCAAGAAAGTAGGAAACCATCTCATCATACTTGTTCTATATGTTGATGACCTTATTCTTACTGGTAGTGACCCTAAGCTTATAACCCATGTGAAATCCAGTCTTAAACAAACTTTTGAAATGTCAGACTTAGGACATTTGCATTATTTTCTTGGTCTCCAAGTTCTGCAAACCAAAGAAGGAATCTTTCTTTCTCAGTCTAAGTATGCTTGTGACCTTCTTCGTCGCTTTCACATGGAAGATTGTAAACCAGCCCCTTCTCCCTTCCAGTCTGGAGTCAAACTTTCTGCCACTTGTACTTCACCTGAAGTAGATGCCACATTGTATCGTCAACTTGTTGGTAGTCTTTTATACTTGACTCATTCTCGTCCTGACCTTTCCTTTGCCGTTGGTCGAGTTGCCCGTTATATGCAGACACCTCATGAAAGTCACTGGAAAGCAGCTAAAAGAATACTTCGATATATTCGAGGTACAGTTCAGTTTGGGATTCATTACAGTACAGGGGGGAAACCTTTGTTGGTTGGTTTCACTGATTCAGATTGGGTCGGCGATCCTGATGATCGAAAGTCTACTGCAGGTTATGTTTTCAGTCTGGGATCTGGACCTATTACTTGGGCTTGTAAGAAACAACAAGCTCTTGCTCTTTCTTCAGCAGAGGCAGAATATCGAGCAGCAGTTAATGCCAGTCAGGAAGCTTTATGGCTTCGACAGATCCTTTCAGAGTTTGGATTCGAGCAGCAGCAGCCTACTCCACTTTGGTGCGACAATCAAAGTGCCATCAAGCTTGCCAAAGATCCAGTTCTACATCAACGCAGCAAACACATTGAGCTACATATGCACTTCATCAGAAATCTTGTTCATGATCGTGTTCTCGAAGTGCTCTTTTGCCCTACAGATGATCAAGTTGCAGACATCTTCACCAAGTCTCTTACAGAAGCGAAGTTTTCTAAACTTCGATCTATGTTAGGAGTTCAGGAACTTGTCATTAAGGGGGGATAGGCTCTAATGCCTCCTTCCTTCTCCTAATAGTGTCACTTTTGTAAATCCTTCAATCCTATCCCAAGTTGTTCTTAAGGGGGGATGTTAGGATATTTAGACACTTAGGAGTTAGTTAAGATCAACTTGTGTAATATATCCGTTAGGGATAGTGTGTTTCTTTAGTATGCATTAGTATGCATTTGTATATACTTAATCCGACGGTCACGATATGTTTCCGACATAGAGTGATCCGACGGCTCAACTTCTCTTAGATCAAACCTAACCTTGATCCGTGGCTTAACACCCGATTGGTCCATGATCTCTATTTAAAGAGCATGGAGGGTCATTGTTTAGTTGATCGATTATGAGAAGCTCATTTGTAACTTTCTTTCTTTGCATAATAAATTGTCCCGTAGAAGCTATTTGGCCGGGGCCGTGGAGTGTTTCCCTCAAGAGGGTTTAAACCACGTCAAAACATCGGTGTGTTGATCTGTGATCTGTTTGTGTGAAGTGGTTGCTCTTGGTGTTCGGTCCTTTGGTAGTACCCTGTGTACCCGAACAGAAGAAGGAATGGAAGAATATTCATCCGACGAAGAAGGGGAAGGATTAGTTTGGGATTGACTCTCTCGTGGTGGAGATTTAACATTCGAAACATTGGGTACAACCAGAATCACCGGATTGAATAACCATACTGGTAATCCTATGGTTAATCCAGGAAGATTTAATGTGTCAATGAAGGGAGGACCAATATCTCCAGCTGGAGGAAAAGTGAAAGGTACCCCTTGAAAAGGGGTCTCCAGATTGGTAGTCCCAGAAGGAGCATGGGTGCATGGAGGTAGATTCTCCATGGAACAAAACTAAGTGATGTGGACAAATTCTTGTTAAAAAGAACTCAAAAACCCTCAGGCAACCGAGTGTGCGAAAGGGGAGCTAGGAAAAGACAAGGCTCACAAGCCAAAAGAGAAAGCTCAAAAAACTATACTGAGGCCACTTCCACAGTAAGCGAGCTGTACAACAAAACGGCCAGAATGCCAACAAGCAGCCCTACAAAGAAAAATACCCTCTACAAGATAGCAAGCAAAACCTCCTAACTAAGAGTTGGAGACCTCAACAAATTGTATCCTTCGCAAGGTGATGAAATCCAAGTCGAACAATACAAAATGAGAGACCAATAATGAAAGGATATCCCTCTACCGAGGGATCCTGGGTAAAGAGCCCTAGAATAAAATTCACTAAGCTACCTCGTTCATGACACGTTGAAAAAGGTTTTTGGCGCTTCTTCCTTATCACCCTTGCATTACTATGAATACAAGGAAGACAATGATCGATATTGCCTTAGGGCTAAGTGGAGTGCGGCATTCCATAGAGTCCATCCGGTTCTCAATCTCACGGCGGTTTAACCCCTGAAAGTGTGAAACAGCCAGGAGGCCCCTCCACAAACCAATGTATGACCGTGTCAACAAATACTAGAGGATTTTAGTTCCCTAAAGACAACAACTATGTCTCAGATGAAAAATGACAAGGGGGAATTATTTTGATGCCTATCCCCAGTGTCCTACCTAACTACCAAATTCTTTTTATTTCCTCAAGTGAGGTTAATATTGATTTAGTTAGGGAGATTAATTTTAGAGGCTGTCTTACACAATCAGGCTCTGGAAGTGCAACTTGATGGTGTTGTGACGACTCAAACCATGCAAATGAAGATGAATCGAAATGATCCTTTCTCTTCGATGAACACTAGCTAAAGTAAGGAAGAATTCTTTCCATTCCCAATATGTACAACCCAATGCAAATGCAATTTTATTTCTTTCAAAATGATAAAAAGAGGTAAAAGATGTACCCAAAACTAACCCAAAGCAATAAAAAAGTTCTTTATATGAACACCAAATGCAATAATTATAATATGTTTCGTATCTCTTTACACTTGAAAAAGACACATCTAATCTATGGAAAGAAGGACTCCACAAATGCTTCCAATCAAATGCAAGACAAAGAGAAGCACCTAATAATATTTTCTAACTCAAATGCACATAAATATGACACAAGCCTTTCTTCTTCTCATGAATGTAAGAGCAAGAATGTCAAATGATTAAATTAAAGCAAGAAGAATGCTTGTGTTTTCCAATTTAATGAATATAGCAAAAGAGTGACAAAATAAAGCTTTCCTTTGAACAAAACAAATGGAAACAAGGGATCGATGTATTCCAACGACCAATAAATAGCTAAAGATGCAAAGGAAACAAAGCGCAAAACCCAAGAAAATGACTTCAAAAGACAAGGATGTCCCAAATTTTTCAAAGCCAATCTAATCAATCCAGATGATGCCAAAACAAACAAACCTTTGGAATATCACACTAAAGAGATTTCTGAAAAAAATGAATCCAATCACAATCCGATGGCGAGAAGAAGTTTTAAAAACCAATGCAAGTTATTGGGGCTTGAAAAGAATGACAATTCTACCCAACAAGCAAACAAAGCGCTAGTCTGACTCAAGAAACCAAACAAAGGCTTTGATCTTCCAAAAGATGCCAAGAGTTTCTAAAACAAGCTAAAAATGAATTGTATCAATCCAAATTAGTCATGTAATGGTCACAAAATCACTGATCAAGAGACTCTAAATCAGAAAAATTGAAAACGTACACAATGGATCAAGTTAACCCAAGGGGATTTCAACTTTCCAAGATAGAACCTAGTCTTCCAAACAAAGAAAAAGGGGCACAAATCTTCCCAAATGAGGTTTGGAAGGGTTCAAAGTTATGTTATAGAGATCCTAAAGTGACTAGGAAGGTACACTTGACTCCCAGAACTAAAAAATGGCTCAGAGGACTCAAAATTGACCAAATGGCCTCAAAGATGCCAATGAAGGACTAGAGACAAAAATGTGGATGAAAAGGACTCAAAAGAGACTCAAATCTCTTCAAAAATGTGTAAAAAAGAAGCCAATGGACCATATGGAGGCACCCCAAGAGTTTGGGAGCAAAAAACCCAAGGGAACCCCTCCATATAAGCTCAAAAATTACCAAAAAAGGCAGTGCCGCCCCCTAGAACACTGTGGGGGAGCGATAGTTGGACACTACTGCGCCCTAGAACACTATGGGGGAGCGGTAGTCTCCTGTAGGATTAAAAAATCAAAGTTTGGCCAAGATCCGAGCAAGGATAAGGTCCTAAGTTGAAAAATGGTCCTCAATGATGATCAAAGAGGATCTAAGTTGAAGAGAAACAACACTTAGAAGAGGATTTGATGATCTAAACAAGCAAGCAAAGGTGAAACTAGGGAAGAAATCTCCCCAGCGGAGTCGCCAATTTCTGTTGTGAGAAAATCTCCCTATGGATAGGTAGATATCCCCTTGGGATTAGAAAAGGCCCCTAGTTGTCTACCCAAGATAGAGATGAAACAAATAGACACTATAGTCCTCCTAGATCTAGCTCACACATCATCTAACAAGCTATGGAAATACAAAGCAAGTAGATGGCATACCTTACTTTGATGGTTGTCCTGCTGCTCCTAAGTTGCTACAGCTCCAGCCTTTGATTATGGACTTATGAACCTGTTCGCAAAGGAAACACAACACCTTCTCCAACGCAATATATGTATAAGCAAAGATCTAACTATATAAATAGAGACAATTTCATGCATTCATCATTAAAGACATGAAAATGAGAGGAATAGGCTAAGTTATATTAATGATAAGAAAGCCAAAAGAAGTTGATTACAATGTTATACCTTGATGTCCAAAGTAGTATCACCTCCTTCCAAGCTCTCCAACATCATCCTTGCAAGACTCATAGGATCATAGGTTTAGTTTTTCCAAGATCCCCCCTCTAGCTCATGGATGGCTCTCTTTAAGTAGGATTTGGGAGGCCAACCACTAAGAGGAGATTATGGATCTAAGTGAATAATATGTGGATCAAAGATCTAAATCATGCCAAGGAGGGAAAGTGAGATGGGATTTGAAGGGGTACCTCATCCCAAGAAAATCTCCATGAGATCCAAGATCCAAAATAAAAGGGATAAGCCTAAACCAAAACTACCGCTGCCCTATAACTAAGCAAAGCGCGGTAGTATCGCTCCCCCATAGGCATGTAGAACGCGGTAATTTGACACTACCACTCCCCCATAAGCATGCAGGGAGCGGTAGTTCCAGAATACTTAATTTTTGGAGGTGGTTAATGTGGGTTTCAACCCCTTTCTTATTGTATTTTCTTCCAAGTGTGACTAGGGAAGGTGCCAACATTAGAATGATGGGTCCTAACACCCTTAGGAGGCATAAACATCATGTTTTCCATGGTGGTGAAACATGTATATTCTCACTTACACATGGTGTGACAATTTGAGGTATAATAGGAGGCAAAACCTTCCCCTCTTCATTGGGCTCCCCATGCTCAGCGCTTGGCTCCAATCTATGAACTCATGGACCAATTATGCCAATGTGGTGAAGAACTTCAGTGCTAGAGTCTCACACGGAGAAGAGAAACACCCATATTTCAACATACCCCAATTCATTCAATATCCATTGCTTCATTGGAAACACCTGCACCCAACATGACCACTTATGAACCTGGTCAACCTTCATTTCTTACGAGTACACCTCTTAATCAGGAGACCAATTCCATACCTCAAGTGACTCAGAATGTTGAAGGACAATAGTCTAACACCCCTCCTACTACTACTGGAACATTACCCATCCCTCCCCCACTCCAAAATTCAAGGGGAGGATACTCTTTACCTCCTAACTTCATTGTTATTAATGTCCCTCTGCTAGTAAGTTAGCATCAACCTATCGTGAGTCAACCGTCAACTAGTGGTCAAACATTGTTACTAGGGGAAACCCCTATTCTGTAGTCCTATTACGAGTGGAGGACTTCCAATCGGTCATTCCCTTGGCAGCTCCTTACCCGTTGTGGGATCCACCATGGGATTACATCATGGTGGGGGACCATCCAACCCAACTCAAACACCATGTAGTCACACGTATCCAGGTCATTTTGACCCTATGTTGGGATAATTCAATCCTAGAAACATACTCCATGGGATACTGTATCCCAGAAACCCATACACTCCATGGGGACATTATAGTGTTGCACCAACTGGACCCCCACCAACGTTTCCTCATGTCCCACCACCCCCACCACCATTTGGTCCACCCCCACCTCCTTCCGTAGGCAGTGGACCTCCACTTTCTAGCGGAGGTGTAGCCCATCTCATTCCGGTGGTGGAGGCCCACCATACTCCGGTGGCGGAGGCAAAGCACCACCACCTTCAGACAGCGATAGACCCACACCTTTTGGAGGAGGCCCACCTTATTCTGAAGGCGGTGGACCACCCTATTCTGGTGGCATAGGCGGTGGCCCACCCTATTCCGGCGGTGGAGGTAGTGGACCCCCTTATTCCGGTGGCGGAGGAGGACCCCCACATTCTGTTGGAGGCCCACCTTATTCCAGCGGTGCAGGACCCCCACCTTCTGGTGGCAAACCACCCTATTATGGAGGTGGGCCACCATTTGGCCCGCCACCCAACCCAGGAGGTCCACCCCCTTATGGCCAATTCCCTGTGGGAGGACCTTATAATCAATCTATTCAAGGTCCTACTTGTATGTAAATGCCATACCAATACTACCTGTATCCGCAACCGAAGCAACAACTACCTTTTATGGCTACTTTGGATCTGCCAAATCAGTCTCGGTTGACAAACGATCCCATCTTACACGGTTATAACCGGCCACCCATTCTGGTCAAATTGCCATCTGATATTCCAAAGTTTTATGGCAAGCCTGGTGAGGACCCGAAGAACCACATGATGACTTACCATCTATGGTTCTCATCCAATTCCTTGATGGATGATTCAATCCATCTAAGGTTATTTCAACAAACGCTCACCGGTATAGCTTCCAAGTGGTATATTGAGTTACCACCGCACTCATTTCCTGATTCCTGCTCTCTTGCTATGTCTTTCCTGACTCATTTCCAGTTACCCATACTCTATGAAACTGGTACAAACCTACTAACTTCGCTCTGCCAAACCATCGTAACTCATATATCTGATCATATCCATGAGTGGCAGAGGAGACGACATCTCATTAAGGCTCCCATCCCAGACCAACTCTTAGCTTACTGGTTCATGAAGTCTCTTTTACCCATCATATCTCGAGACGTGGCAATGGGTGGGGTCATCACAGAGGAACAAGCTATTGCTCGTGCACAATATTCAGACCTTGTCTATGCTCAATCTGGCACATTGTATGACATTGTTCTGAATGCCCCCCTCCCTACATATGATCCCGCAAAACCACCCAAGGGACCTCAATCCGATGGCATTATTGGTTTCCTTAACTCCCAGCCTACTCCAGAAAATGATGGATCCTCGAACCATCATGGTTCCTCTCCACCCTCAGCATAGGTTGGCCACAATACATCCAAGTCTACTACTCCTGCTTCCACCGAAGATGTGAATTTTGTTCAATCAGATTCCCCTTAGAAATACGGTGGCAAAAAGAAGACCAAAGGTAAACCTAAGAAGTCTTCCAATCAGCAAGAGCAGAAGAACCCTCCTGAAGACACAAAGTAGAAAAGGAAGGTCAAGTATCCTTGTTTACTATGTGGTGATGATCATTTCAACAAGGAATGCCCATGTAGGGAAGAAATTCAGAGGTTTCTCAAAGGAAACCCCACTCCCACAATTCTCAACGATCCCTTCCCCACTCAAAATCAACAACTGATCATGCAACCTCATCCTTCACAAGGAGAAACATCCTCCACCGCGCATGTTCTCATGATGCGTAGTGAAACGGTTAACCTGAACGCATGATCACGATCATACGACTCAGTCCCTCCTAAGGAAGCCATCAGGATTAATACTAAAAAAGCTTCTGCCTCTACTCCATATATTTATGTGCCACAAGGTCCTCTCACCATAGAGAAACCTTCGTTAGAGTCAGTGTTGTGTCCTCCTAAGAGCACAATTCAAAAAGAAACTTTCAATCCTAATGCTCAAACCGCTTAGAATTATAACATTGTAGAGGGCTTGGCACAAGCTCCTTGTGCCATGTCGATGCTCGAAGTCTTGCAGAATTGTCCTAATCAAAACAAGACACTCATCGCTACAATCGACGCGGTAGACCTGAATTTCTCAAATGCGATCATGTTCAAACTCGAGTACTTTAAACCAAGGCTTTGCCATCAACTAGCCTTCCAAGTTGCCATGAAATTTGCTAGGAAGACAATCCATCATACTGTATTAGATGAAGGTGCTTCCACCTCGATCATGTCATTATCTTGTTGGCGAGCCATCGACTCTCCCAAGTTAAACTGTTCTCCCACCACCTTGAAAGCATTCGAGGGCCGTGGATTCCAACCTCACAGGCTCTTACAATCCTTAGCCATAGAGTTGGGGGGAAAGACTGCAACCATTAACACAGAAGTGGTCGCTGCCCCTTTGGATTATAATCTATTGCTTGATCGTAACTGGTTTTACGCCATGAATGAGGTCGCGTCATTTGTCTTCTGCATTGTACAATTCTCCCACCAAGGCCGAATTGTCACCGTTGACCAACTGGACTTCTGTACACCGAAAAACGCTACTCATCCCAGCGATAATGTCCATTTTCTAGGAAAATATTTGCAAGTATATGAGAGCATGGGGGTCGGCCTCATAAAATACTCATCTCTATTGGGTGTCTTTCCAACCTCGAATCCCCCTAACCATGTTGCCATGGTGAACATCATCTCCTCCATGATTCCGTCATCTTCCAACTCTCCAGATCCATGGCTCGTACCCGATGAGGCTACCATGTATTTGATTGGATATACCATGCCTCTCTCACCCACTAAAGCTACTTATGAGGCTATCCAGTCATCCCCTGAGGACCACTTGGCTATGGCCTCTACATCCAGTTCTCTACAACGGACGTCATCCTATTTAGATCCTCTGCTCCAAACTTTTCACTCCGACGAGTCCATTATGTTCCGGTACTACCAAAGAACCGAACACCAAGAGCAACCACTTCACACAAACAGATCACAGATCAACACACCGATGTTTTGACATGGTTTAAACCCTATTGAGGGAAACACTCCACGGCCCCGGCCAAATAGCTTCTACGAGACAATTTATTATGCAAAGAAAGAAAGTTACAAATGAGCTTCTCATAATCGATCAACTAAACAATGACCCTCTTGCTCTTTAAATAGAGATCATGGACCAATCGGGTGTTAAGCCACGGATCAAGGTTAGGTTTAATCTAAGAGAATTTGAGTCGTCGGATCACTCTATGTCGGAAACATATTGTGACCGTCGGATTAAGTATTTACAAATACATACTAATGCATACTAAAGAAACACACTATCCCTAACGGATATATTACACAAGTTGATCTTAACTAACTCCTAAGTGTCTAAATATCCTAACATCCCCCCTTAAGAACAACTTGGGATAGGATTGAAGGATTTACAAAAGTGACACTATTAGGAGAAGGAAGGAGGCATTAGAGCCTATCCCCCCTTAATTACAAGTTCCTGAACTCCTAACATAGATCGAAGTTTAGAAAACTTCGCTTCTGTAAGAGACTTAGTGAAGATGTCTGCAACTTGGTCATCTGTAGGGAAAAAGAGCACTTCAAGAACACGATCATGAACAATATTTCTGATGAAGTGCATATGTAGCTCAATGTGTTTGCTGCGTTGATGTAGAACTGGATCTTTGGAAAGCTTGATGGCACTTTGATTGTCGCACCAAAGTGGAGTAGGCTGCTGCTGCTTGAATCCAAACTCTGAAAGGATCTGTCGAATCCATAAATCTTCCTGAATGGCATTAACTGATGCTCGATATTCTGCCTCTGCTGAAGAAAGAGCAAGAGCATGTTGTTTCTTACAAGCCCAAGTAATAAGTCCAGATCCTAGACTGAAAACATAACCTGCAGTAGACTTTCGATCATCAGGATCACCGGCCCAATCTGAATCAGTGAAACCAACCAACAAAGGTTTCCCCCCTATACTGTAATGAATCCCAAACTTAACTGTACCTCGAATATATCGAAGTATTCTTTTAGCTGCTTTCCAGTGACTTTCATGAGGTGTCTGCATATAACGGGAAACACAACCAACGACAAAGGAAAGGTCAGGACGGGAATGAGTCAAGTATAAGAGACTACCAACAAGCTGATGATATAAGGTGGAATCGACTTCAGGTGAAGTACAAGTGGCAGAAAGTTTGACTCCAGACTGGAAGGGAGAAGGGGCTGGTGTATAATCTTCCATGTGAAAGCGACGAAGAAGGTCACAAGCATACTTAGACTGAGAAAGAAAGATTCCTTCTTTGGTTTGCAAGACTTGGAGACCAAGAAAATAATGCAAACGTCCTAAGTCTGACATTTCAAAATTTTGTTTAAGACTGGATTTCACATGGGTTATAAGCTTAGGGTCACTACCAATAAGAATAAGGTCATCAACATATAGAACAAGTATGATGAGATGGTTTCCTACTTTCTTGGTATAGACATTGGGGTCAGAATGGCATCTAGAAAAACAAGTGTCAAGGAGAAAGTTATCCATTTTGGCATACCAAGCTCTAGGAGCTTGCTTAAGGCCATATAAGGATTTCTTAAGGCAGCAGACAAGGCTAGAGTTATTCTGAACATATCCAGGAGGTTGTTCCATGTAAATTTCCTCCTGTAAATCACCATGTAAGAAGGCAAACTTGACATCCATTTGATGGACTTCCCAATTATGTAAGGCTGCAAGGGAAAGAACAAGGCAGATGGAGTTCATTTTTGCAACGGTCGCAAAAGTTTCATTGTAGTCAATCCCTTCAACTTGGGAAAAACCTTTGGCAACTAACCTTGCCTTAAGTCTTTCAACACTTCCATCTGATGCATACTTAGTTCTGTAGACCCATTTACATCTGACAAGTTTTCTTCCTTTTGGAAGAGGTACAAGATCCCAAGTATCGTTCACCATTAAGGAACGATATTCTTCATCCATGGCTGCATCCCAATCTGGATTCCCTGAAGCTTCTGCAAAAGTTTCTGGATCATGATTCTCGGAGACTTGAGCCAAAAGAGAAGAGGCTCGCTGAAACTGAGAACGTGTTCAACGTTGATCTCTAGGATCACCGTCAAGATCACCAGCTACTTCACATGTTGAACGGACCCATCGAGGAAGCACTTGTGCTAGTGCAACTGGAGGAACATGAGCAGGCGGAGGTGGATTTTCATCATCACTGTCATCATCAGAAACTAGAGTTGGAAACCTGTCAAGGAAGTTGGAAGAAGAAGAAGAAGGCACAAATGTCAAATCAGGCTCGCAGGCCTAAGATGACACAATCGCCGAGTTAGGCTCGCAGGCCAAGAAATTTTCATCAAATTTAACATCTCTTCTAATGATTATATCATGAGAATGTGGTTGAACAAGTCTATAACCTTTTACATCTTCAGAATATCCAACAAATATGCACTTTTCACTTTTAGGCTGCAATGCTTTCCGTTTTTCATCCGGAATGTGAGCCCATGCTTCACTACCAAACACACGGAAGTGACTTACATCATGTTTAGTTTTACTCCATGCTTCTTCCAGTGTTATTCCTTGTAATGCTTTAGTGGGGGTGCGATTAACTATGTAATTTGCACAATTAATGGCTTCAGCCCAAAATTGAAGAATTAGTCCCTTAGATTGGATCATACAATTAGCCATTTCTTTTAAAGTGCGGTTCTTCCGCTCAGCTACACCATTTTGTTGTGGTGTATATGGAACAGTGTGCTGTTGTTGGATGCCTTGTTCAGTGCAGAAAGTAGTGAATTGTTTGTTAACGTATTATCCTCCATTGTCAGATCTTAACTTAATAATTTGATGACCAGATTGTTTTTCAACAAGGGCCTTGTAGGCCAAGAACATGTTAAATACTTCGCTCTTAAGTTTTAGAAAATAAACCCAAGTGCGTCTGGTGTAATCATCAATGAAAGTTAAGAAATATTTGAAACCAGAAAAGGAAGCACATGGAAGAGGACCACACAAGTCACTATGCAAAAGCTCCAAGGGAACCGAGGCGTGCCAAGAGGCACGTTTGTCAAAACTGTCCCGATGATGTTTTCCGAGTACACAACTGGAATAAACACCATCCCTGCAAGATACCATCGAAAGACCTATCACCATATTGTCTTTACATAGTTGTTGCAATGAGCGATAATTTAAGTGACCAAATCGCTCATGCCAAAAACTGAAGGGAAAGGTGATGACCCAAAGTTGTTAAACTTGTACCACCTGGTAATATCATCAACAATTCCGGTAGCTAGGACCTGTTGAGGATCTTTAAAATCCTTGATTACAACTTGGTGACGTGTAAAGGTCACAGTTTTACCTTCACCAGAATGAGTGATCTGATAGACTGATAACAAATTGCAGAAAATTCTTGGAACACATAGTACATCACTAAAATGACCATTATCTACTGGAAGTGTTCCAGCTCCTACAACACTTAGATATCTATCATCACTAACAAATATTTGTTTGGTGTTACATTCATGTATAGTAGAAAAGATGGCTTGATCCTTAGCCATATGATAAGATGCTCCAGAATCAATGAGCCATTCATTTGAAGTAGAAGAAGAAGATGCATTATAAGAATAACCAGAAGCACAAAGTGCATGTCCATGAGAGGCAGATTCTGAAGATGAATCTAGGCTGATGTGGTGCTTCTTCATTGTTGCTTCCAAGGCTGCCATCTTCTTGAAACACTTTGATTCATCATGATTATCTTTCCCGCAATAGTTGCAATGACGCTCAGTATTCTTGTGTTTTGGCTTGGATCCTTTGTCATTTTTTAAAGAAGGAGCTGGCTGAGAGAGTTTGGGACCCTTGTTTGACTTATTATTGCGAAAATTTTGTTTCTTGGGAGGCTTGGACTTTTCTTTCTGTTGGTACAATAAGGCTTTCCCAGATGTATCTGCATTGTTGATTATTCCAAGATGAATGAGTTTATCTTGTTCTCTAATCAAGGAATCACAAAAGGATTCAAGACTAGGCTCTTGATAGCTAGCTGCATTCAAGGATGCTTTCATGGAGTAAAATGTAGAAACAAAAACAGAATATGCAGGTCCAAGTTTGGAAAGAATATGATAAATACATTGTTTGTCTTCCCTCTCAATCTTACATTCTGCACATAAGAGTTTAAGAATTTTGTACTTAGATAAATAATATTGAATGCATGAAAAGTCACTTGGATTTAAGGAAATCAACTCATTTTCGAGTTGGTGAAATCGAATTTCATTGTGTTTACCAAACACAGATTCCAACTTGTCCCAAGCAGCATTAGGTTCATCAATTTCAGATATGTGGAATCGCAAATCAGTAAAGATTGACATCCCAATCAATCCACGAGCTTCATCACATCTATTTTCCCATTTTATCTTCTTATCATTATCAGTGGGTTCTTTTTCTTTCCCTAAGGTAATTCCAAAAAGTCCCCTACTTCGTAGAACATCCTCCATACGAGATTTTCATGAGAAAAAGTTGGAACTGTTAAGTAGAATATCACAAGGGGCAGCCATATTTGTAAATTAATGGCTGTAAAAGCAGAAACCAATAGTTTGTATGTGAAGAGCTCGAAAAAATAAGTGGTTTAAAAAAAATGGCACCGAAAACTAACTCTGTATGATGAAGTTATGCTTGAACAAAGAAACTATTGAAGATGTCCCCAATAGTGACGTGGCAACTAGAGAATGTCCAGCAAAAAAAAGAACCCCCCCCTTCCCAAGATGAACCTTTTGACAATCACTTTACAAGAAAGTTGCTTTAAGTGAACCACTTTTTTAAAATAAGTGATTTCACTTTTACAATGATATTACTTTTAAATAGTGCAACAATAAAAAAAACTTAAGTGACTCACTTGTATTTTTATTTTTTTTATTATTTAAGTGAGATGCACTTTTACAATAAAATAACTTGAAAATAGAAATTGCATGCACTTTTTTCTTTTAAAAGTAACTTCCTAAGACTTGAACTCAAGACCTATTAAGGAATAAAGCAACTTTGAACCAAGTGAGTTAGATTAAAAGGTATGTAAAATATGGGAATGAGGAAGGGGGTGGTTTGTGTGCTTGCCATTTTTCCTACAAATCAAACCACAAATCGAAACAAAAAAAAAAATTCCACACTTGTGGACTTAGATCTTCTTAGCTTTCTCGGAAAGTCTACGTTTTCTCTCTGTTTCTGATTTGCCGAGACCGTGCAAGGTGCACGGCAAACAGTATACGCAGCCGAGAAAAACCCTTTCCCTTTCTATTTCTGATTTGCCGAGATCGCTCAAGGTGCACGGCAAAGAGCATACGCAGACGGGAAAGCAACAATCCGAACCCAAAAAAAATCTAACAGTAAAAAAAATGATAAAATATGAGATTTTTGCCTTTTAAAAAAAGAAAATAAAAAAAATGTGTCACTGTAACATTATACCTTCAGATCTGATGAAATACGTGTTTCTGGAGCAACCGGGAACCGTTTTCGATCAAACGAAAACTATTTCCCAATCAAAACGACTCTCCAGACGCAATGGAACACCTCGCACAGCCCAAAAATGCACATAAATACCATAACTAAAAATCCTTTCGAGTTTCGGCAACAGCAATTCAAGATCTAGATCATAACCGGAAGCAGCACTTCATAAAAGCTCTGATACCATGTTCGGGTACACAGGGTACTACCAAGGGACCGAACACTAAGAGCAACCACTTCACACAAACAAATCACAGATCAACACACCGATGTTTTGATGTGGTTTAAACCCTCTTGAGGGAAACACTCCACGGCCCCGGCCAAATAGCTTCTACGGGACAATTTATTATGCAAAGAAAGAAAGTTACAAATGAGCTTCTCATAATCGATCAACTAAACAATGACCCTCCATGCTCTTTAAATAGAGATCATGGACCAATCGGATGTTAAGCCATGGATCAAGGTTAGGTTTGATCTAAGAGAAGTTGAGCCATCGGATCACTCTATGTCGGGAACATATCGTGACCGTCGGATTAAGTATTTACAAATGCATACTAATGCATACTAAAGAAACACACTATCCCTAACGGATATATTACACAAGTTGATCTTAACTAACTCCTAAGTGTCTAAATATCCTAACACATTATGGATATTATGAGTGCAGATGAACCCCCATGGGAAGACCTCCACCATCGATCATGTTTCCTATCTCCGTTAGACTCTATGGAGAACAACATCACCACTATTTTTACACAGGATGTCTATCCTTGCCCCTAGTCACCGATCCTCACTTGCGATATGGTCAATGAAGGAAACTTGGAAAACATCGAGCCCACCATTTCAATTGACATCTCGATTACCCCTGGTGTCGTGGAATATATTCGTTTAGGCCAAAACTGTTCTCCCGAAGAGATCACTACATACACGGCCTTATTCAAACAGTTTCGCTATGTGTTCGGATGATCCTACGAGGAAATGCCTGGGATAGATCCTGCCATTGTTGTGCATGAGATCCAAACCTATCCCGATGCTAAACTAGTCCTCCAAAAGTTACGACCAGTGCACCCTCAAAAAACTGCAGCGATTAAAGCTGAGATCGAAAATCTTTTAAGGTCGACTTTATCTAACCCTGTTCCTTTAATAGAATAGGTCTCCAATGTTGTCCTTGTGGCCAAGAAGCATGGAACCATCCGCGTCTGTATATATTATAGGGACTTGAACAAGGCTTGTCCTAAGAACAATTACCCTACTCCCTTCATCGATCAGATCATTGACAACTACACTGAAAGTGTCATATTTTCCTTTATGGATCGCTTTTCAGGATATAACCAGATCGAGATCCACCCTACCGACCAACACAAGACTGCTTTCATTTGTACTTGGGGTATGTTTGCTTATCACAAACTCCTTTTTTTCCTTAAAAATGCTTGTGCTACATTCCAGTGGGCTATTTCATATGCTTTTCATGACGTTAAGGACTTTGTGGAGCCCTACTTGGATGACCTCCCTACTCATTTGCAGCATCGTGAGTTCCACATGGATCATTTGACAACAGTATACCTCAGGTGCAGGCAGTATAACATCCGTCTGAATCCTCACAAGTGCATATTTTGTGTCAAATCCGGATGCCTCCTAGGATTAATCATTTCAAAATACGGGATCCGCATTGATCCCTTGAAGGTGGAAGCCATTGTTGCTCTCCCACCTCCCACTAATATCCCAGAACTACAAAGTTTTCAAGGAAAGAAAAACTAGTTACAGTGTTTTGTTTGTAATTTTGGTGAAAAGACGCAGGGCTGCATGCGATTACTGAAGAAGGACATACCCTTCATCTAGGACAACCAAGTGCAAAAATCCTTCGACAGTTTGAAACATGCCATTACCAACTCCCCTGTGCTCCAACCACCCAATTACTATAAAGATTACATCCTTTATGTTGTTGCTTCCGCCACCACGATCGCCATGGTCTGGGTCCAGGAAGATGATAATGCCCAGGAAAATGTCATCTATTACCTAAGTAAAGGTCTTATTGACTCTTAAACCCAGTATTCGCATGTCGATAAACTAGATCTCGCAGTAGTCATTGCCATCCAAAAGTTCTGACACTACATACTCCTCTACACCAATACCATCATTGCCGACTTGAACCCCATGTACCACATCCTTACACGTCAGGTGCTCGTGGGCAAGTATTCACGCTGGATTGTGATACTTCAAGAATTTGATCTCCTCTTTGAAAAGGCCAAGTCAAAGAAATCACTAGTTTTCACGGAGCTCATTTGTGATCTTCCCCGTTTTGATCCAGATACCGAGCCCATCAGCATGTCTGAGATATTACCTTATATCTGCAAACCCAATGGTTCAACCCCCAACTATCTTGTGACGATCTTCATCGTATATGCCATCATGCCAAGTACTACTTGATCATTAGTGATACCCTGTATCGTTGTGGTGTCGATTCCATTATTCGACGTTGTCTAACGCACAAGGAGGCTGAACATGTCTTGAATGACTGTCACTCCGGGGCTTGTGGCGTTCATCTTTTTGGGATGGCTACGGCCCAGAAGATACTATGCGTGGGATATTACTGGCCTTCGATCTTTAACGATTGCATTTACGCCATTAAGAAGTGTCCCCCATGCTAGCACTTTCAATTTAAAAAGTGCTCCCATCCAACCCCTTTACATCTAGTTATTATTTATTACAGCTCCAACGGTCGTCACCAAAAATATTCCCCCACATGAGAGAAATAGTAGAAAAAATTATGCATTATTGACTCTACAGTACCCTCTGAACCTCAAACATCAGGGGGCATCTATTAATGCCTAAAAGTCGCACACATGATACATTTAAGCAATTCATCCATTCAGGCGTCATCAACATGAAGAATGCATATCACCACGGGAATCCTCAACGGATCCAGAACACATAATAAGTCCATAAGTGCCAAGAAATAGTCAAAACAAAGGGTAGCATGGATATTACAAAGTTGAATCACACTATAGCGCAGGTTATCCAAAAAATGCCTGCACTACACCCACGCGGATTTTCCTTCGATAACTGTGCTACTGTCAAAACGGTGGGACCACTCACTCCCAGCGGCGCATTGAAGACTCAATCCTCCCTAATGATCTTAATTCGACTCCTCACACACTTGGTGGAATTAATTATCCCCCCTTGTGTACCTTGGAACTAGTTCATGAAGGAGGAGAGATCACATTTGGATCTAGTTGTTTGTTGGCCACCTGTTAGCCTATAAAAGAAATCCATTGGCATGCATTTTTTAGACAAAAATTAGAGCAATTTTATGCCAATGGATTTGAGTTGGAGCTTCCTCATAGCCCACCATTTCCTACCATTGTAAGCATTCCCAAGCTTGCTTGCCACCTCCCATCAAGGAGAAAGTGTTTCTCTCCATTGTTCTACCACTTACTTAGCATTTAGTTTGGACAAGAAATACCTCTCTAAGGGATATTGTTGGATTCCCTTAAATCCTTCACCTCGTAGGTGTTGTATAGCTATGCCATTGGGAAATAAAAGAGTGATTTAGCACATATTTGGTTGGTGTTGGAGTTTGCATCCTTCTCCCATATCTTTCATTTTATTTTTATCAATATTATCATGTTTGGATATGAACTACACTAACAATTTCTTGCAGGATCACGTGGAGTAATACAAACCATCACACAAAAGGGGATCCAAGGACTGAGGCCTTGCAGCAACCTACAAGGCTTAGCCCCTTACCAAGTGGAAGAGTGCACTTGTGCAATTTTTTCCATAACACACTGTAAGGCTTGGGTTTCTCGAGGTAACTATGGATCAGTAAAGGGGAATTCCTTTCTTGTGTTATGTGAAGTAGTTGGAAGGAGTTCCATTGTTGCGATGGCTGAGTGAGATTCTTGTAGAGATATGGATGAGAATTTTGCTAAGAATAGAGAGAAGAATAGGTTTTGGGATGAGAGAGAGTAGCCTGTAGGTGTTCCCTTCACCCTGGTGGCCTCATAGATCATCTTGGGGGTGGCCTTTCAGCAGAAAGAGTATATTCTAGAAATAGTGCTCTTACACAGCCAGTTGCTTAGAAATTCTTTTTTTAAAGATAAGTTCTCTCTTTGTAATTGAACGTGCAATGATTTTATTGTATGCTTGTGTTGAATATGTTTTATATGCTTGATGTGTGTGTGGATAGAGTTTCTTTCTGTTGTGTTTTTATTTATGCATCTGCACACACATTTTATTGTTATGAATTTCGTAATATGCCCATGGAGTGAAATCTAGAGGCTTGAAATTCGTAAATATTCCCTCCATTGGTTAATTTGATGGATGACGAAATGAAATAATGAAATCAACCCAAGGCATACAAGCATTAAACAACCACAAATATTTTCTAAATTTAATAGTTCTAACTCCCAACCAATCTTAGAAACCCTAACCATCAAACATCACTGAATAAATCAAGCCAAAATAGGGGAAAAAACCCTATATTATGGCCTCCGCGCTTCTATATAAAGAAGAAGGAGCTTGAAAGATCTAATGTAACTAAATCAGAGTGTGTGGGAATTCAAGTAAATGCACCTATCAACATTGCAGGGAGCATTGGATGCCTGAGCAAACCTAAAACAGACAAAAAAATGAGAAATTTTGCAATTTTCTTGGAAACTAAAGGATGGAAGGGTGTGTTGATGACCTAATGGATTGAAGACACCCAACAATAGATGGAAAAACCAAACTAAAAATTCCCTACAGATATCTCTCAATAGAGTCACCATTTGTGTTGTGGGAAGAAGTTTCTTAATTACTAGAGCTAGTCACCAACATACAAAAATTAGACAAATCTTATCTAAATCTCTTTAAATAGATAGTTCAGAAACACTCAAGATGTTTCATCAATCAAACAAGTAAGAAAGCAGATGTTAGAAGAAGCTGATAAGAGAAAGGGACTTGTTTCTGAAGCTTGAACCTTGTTGGTCCTTCTCTTCATATTCAACATGCTTCAATCCAACAACTTTATACCTGCAAAAGATCCAAATGACCTTCCTCACAAGACTTGAGGAAACAATAAATATATCAACCAAATCAAAGGCATAAATTTAATCACAACTAGTATTGATTAAGCTCTTGAAAGGATTAACACTCTTAAACCAATAAAGACTAAAATACTTCAAGTTTCAAACACACATATGGGGGAAGGAAAGATTTTCTATTAAAATACAACAGTAAATTATATACAAGTTACCTTTACACTACCTCGGTACCTTTGAAAAACTTTGAATGGGTCCCTCTACACTTGAATCACTTGCACTCCCACTTCCAAATGCTTTATCTTCCAAGGATGTATAATATAGAACTCATATAAGATGGATTACTTCAAGAACTCATGAAAGGATGCTCGAGGACAGGGGTCACTGAAGGGAAATGGGACAAATGGACTCAAAATAGTAGAAGAATTCATCCATCATAACATTAACATGGTGTTGGAGAAATTTCTCCCTATGGATAGGTAGAAACTCTCTTAGGATAAAGCAGGATGCACTGACTCTATGCTAAGACAAAAAGGAAACAAATTCTACCTTGAGTTCCTAAACTAATCTTCACAACAAGATTAAATTCATTCAGAAGAGATGAAAGACGTAACTCACCTTCCAATTCAACGTTTGTCCCGCTTCTAGCTCTTGATCCCAAAACTCCAATGTAGAACCTGTTGAAATCAAACAAAGAACAAGCATGCAAGCTTCCAAATACCTTGAAGCAAAGATTAAGTTCAAATCTAAACTAGATACATTTCATGTCAAAGATTCATACAATACACATGAAATGGGAAAAACAAGACAAGTTATCTTTTATTACAAACTTGAAGAGTGTTTACAAAGGTTTCTTGATATCCAAGCCAATCCTCCAGCTCCAAGTGCTTCCTCTAGCTATCTCTGCAGAAGTATGAAGATCATAGGTTTGATGCCCCAAAAGTCCTCTCTTTGGCTCATGGAAGGCTTCTCTCTTATAGCACATGGGAAGGCTAACCAACAAGAGAGAAGTGTGGATCTATGGAGGGTTTAGTGGATCAGGCCAGCTAAACAAAGAAGGAGTTAGGATCGAACCAAATATGGTAATCCCAACAAAATATCCTCGAAGGTCAAATCCCAAAATCCAAGGCAAAAAGGCTAATTTCATACTACCGCGCCCCTGTAACTGAGCATATTGCGGTAGTACCGCGCCCCAGAGAAGGAACAAGCACGGTAGTGCTGACTACCGCACCCCTGTAGATGTGCAGGGAGCGGTAGTGCTCACAAATAGGGATAAGTTGGGTTGGCAAATGGCAGAAAAAGTGTTTGCTTTCAATGTTCAATCAATGGTTTTCACTTTGGATGTTCAAATGATCTTTAAGGGAAACTGTCGTTTAGGTTGCTAGTGCAAGGATGCGACACTAATACATAATGTGTAATATTGCGGTATAACATATAGGTGTGCCCCACTTCCTTTGTCCACCATATCCCTTTTTAATGAGACTTTGGGATAGTTAGGATGGTTACCAAGTGGTTTTGGAAGTTGAAAACGATACCAACCACCTTAAAACTATTTCATTTCTTGAAATTTTGTGATTTTTATATTTTTTATGCACCCTACTCAAAGGAAAGGTGTGTGGCCACTCATATTGGAGTAAGGAAAACTGCATGGGATCTCTTTTTAGCCTGCAACTTAGTAATTTAAGTGGAGAAAGAAATGGATCGTCTTCTTGAAGGTTTATGCCATCATATAGAAACACATTAGGTCTTCTTTCATGATGAGAGGTTCATGGTAATGATCATTCTTGGACACTTAGGAGTCATCTTGGGAGACCATCATTACAAACATGAAAGTGCCAATTTGCGCTATAACAATACCCAAGGTGTATATTAACATTTACCACCACCCAATGAGAATAATTAGTGATTATACACATGCCCACTACCACATTTCTTACACCAATATAGACTGGTAGTAATAATAGGGTCATGGATTCACCATCACATGTAAAAATTCGACACAATTTGACACTCACATACATATATCCATTACAAATATTGAACATAACACTTAAAAATGAATTTATATCTAAAATCCATACCTACAATAGGATATGCTTGTAGGAATCCACCTCATATAATTTTCCCAATGCAATCTATGGGATAAACTCATTCAAATTATGAGAACTTGGAGGAATTTGCATAATTAAGCATATCTAACTGGAACCCTCCTTAACATGGTGACTTCATACATGCATACAAAATAAATTATGGATTTTACTTGGTTTCCAAAAGAAATAATATGATTGATGATAAAATTTACTAAAAAACATGTATCATGTTTCCACTATATATTGTATACAAAAATGCATCATGGAAAAGAAAAACATAATTTGAGCCTAGACCAAATCTTCAAGTCTTTTACCTTCATTGTATCATCTAAGTACTAAAGAACTATTCCCAAAAATGTAAAATGGTTTTTGTGTGCTAAATCAATATAGGGGTTTCAATAAACTATCCATTGTCCATTAGGAACTCAAAAGTGGCCAACAAAATGATTTACAAACAAATCAAAAAATCTAGATGAAAGAAAAATGCCATTCCAACTCTACCCAAAGCCACAATCTCTTTAGTATGAAGGTCTCAAACAAAGTTTATTTTTATAGTTGATGATTCATATTCTCCTAATGCCAAATCTAGAAGTATAAAGAGTCTAAACGTGCAAATACCTCTTTTAAAGATGAAGTAACCACTAAGTTAACTATCCAAGAGAAAAATTGTAAAAAGACATCCATTAGAGAGGATACTTCAAACACATACAAAGGATTATTTACTAAAAGAGTTGAGTGGCAAGCTAGCAGAATAAGAGGAATTTCATAACAAAATTTCAAAAAAAAACAAAAGAATAACTCTAGAAACAAAAATAAACCTCAAGTGACTCCCTATGCTATTTGCAGTTAGACCCACCCTTAGTTGCACGAGGGTGCACTAGAAAATCAACTAAATAATATTTTCCCATATTAATAGATATTTTCACAAAATTGCAAGCACAAGCAAACTGAAAATTGTAGGCTTACTTATAGATAGACCCAAATTCACTACAACACATACCAACAAACCCCAAGATACTAGCCCTTTCGGCATTACCTAAGAATGGGAAACGTCTCACCCGAGTCATCTATGGGAGTTACAAAAACCAAGCTTCTACAACAGTGAAGGGGATCATGCTCAGTTTTACAACCATATACATTAACCATACTTCGACAAAGTTCTATTAATCCACATAACCACTATCAAGCATAAATCAATTGTGATCATAACAGATAACTTTCACATTCCATTACACTAAGTATTTGTTATTAATCAACATCTCATTTTTCATTACAACAAACACATTCCTAAACATTCAAACACATTCATAAACATTCACACACATTGGATGCCATATGTTTTACGTGGAAACCCGAATGGGAGAAAACCACGGAAATGCTTCTTTTATTCATATATCCCAGTATAAAAAGCATTTCATGTTCTCATAAATATGTGCACACATCCTGGAGATCCATCTCTCTTTATTAAATCAAGTTCTTCAATCATACAAAATATTACATGGGATCATCTACTTCTTCGTCACATTATTTCTTAATTCATCAACAACCTATTCTACCCAACCCATTACATATTTATACTCTTCGACATACCCCTGCGGCCCACTAGGTGGACCCAAAATCTAACTAAATTCCTAACTTACTTAACCAATTTATTGGTTGACTCAATCAACCACTATGCTTTCCACTATTTGTGGGTGCACTTCCTTTATCCACTTAGTCATGCAACCCCTATTCACATCAACACAAAACCGGTTTACAAAATAGAAAACCTTAGGACCAACAGGCCCCCAACACTCACATGTTGCTCGTCCTGAGAAACTCAAGCTTGCTCTAACGGTGTCTTCCAATATGACAAAAACTCAGCATATATATCCTTAGAGGATTTAACTGTCCCTTCTACCTTATCTTCCTACTCCTACAGCTCATCTACCAACTATGTTGTTACCTCCACCTTATTGTTGTTCCAACTTCGCATGTTTTTTTTTAAATGCATGCAAACAAAAACCACCTAGACATTTACCTAATTAAAAAACCCTTCAACATTTACCTACTTCTTTGTGCAAAATATCTTTTTTTTAGCGTCCGGTGCTCATTTCAATTGCACATAGCACATAAACGTCGCAGCTATGTTTATGTGTGTTGAGGGGAAGTGCGGTTGTCCCTATAGAGTTTCATCCAACTCCTGTTAACTAACCCATCCATGACTTCCCCATTTAACTTTTGTAATTGCACAACACCTCCTTCTGTTACATACTTAATCACATAAGGTCCTAGATAGTGCATCCTAAACTTACCAGGGTGTTTAAGAAACTTACTGTCATAGAGAAGAACTAAATCTCCAACCTAAAATTTCTTCTTATTTATATGGTGGTCATGCCAAACCTTTTCTCGTGCTTTTTGTACCTACTCGTGAAATCCTACAATGAATATGTCTTCTTCTAATTCCAATAGCTACGACAATCTTTCTTTTAATGCTCCAGTGTCTGCCATTTTTATAATGTATCAATCATGAAACTCGGCACAATATATGCCATAGGCATGAAAGCCTCCTCACCATATGCCAAACTGAATGGTGTATAACCAGTCAACGTTTTACAATTTGTTTTGTAAGCCCATAAGACCGTTGGTATTTTCAATTCCTAGTCATCAGGGTTCACTTTACATATCTTTGTCAAGTCATTCTCCAAAATATTATTAAAAAATTTGACAATCTCGTTGGCTTGAGAGTGATATGGCATACTTTTTTGCTGGTAAATATGGCATTCTTATGTTAATTCTTCAATGGTTCTATTGATAAAATGAGATCCCTTATCACTCATTAAAATCTACATACAGCCAAACCTGGTAACCACATTCTCAAATAAAAAATCTACAAGAATCATAGTGCTACAATCCTTTACTGGTTGTGACTCCACCCACTTATTGAGTAATCTATCGTAGTTATAATATATCTAGATCATGTTCTTTTCGCAGGTGGGTTAATAGGTCCAATGAAATCAATAGCCCATTTATCAAATGCTTGTGAATTTACCTGAGGTGCTAATGGAATTTTGTCCCGTCTTGAAGGCGTCCCTAGTCTTTGACATACGTTGCAAGACCTACAATATTCTTTTACATACTTATGTAAAGTAGGCCACCAAATTCCTACTCTTAATACTGTCTGCATAGTAGCCTTACTAGCATAATGTCCTCCTGCAACAACACTATGAGCTTCTTCCAAAATCATTTGTCTTTCATGTTCTAACACACATTGCCTGAAAATTTCATCTGGTCCCAACTTATATAATTGTACTACTATGAGATGAAATTCTTCTTCTTTCATGACCAATTGTTTCTTACACTTTACCGTATAATATTTAGGTTCCATACCTATACTCAAAAAGTAAACAATATCCTCAAAATAATTATCTACCATCCTGACCGAAAACAACTATGTATCAAGTAAATTATTGTAGCTAGGGTTTTACCCCTAGCTTGTGCCAATGAGCACCTACTAAGGAGAATGGACTCCTTAGTAGCAGTTCAGTAATGATTAAATGATTAAGCTAAAACAACAATGAACAAACTACTTTAAGCATTGCATAAGACATAAATGAAAGATATAAAAAATGGTTTTATATTAATGTTACCTTGAGTGTCAAGGTTGATGAAGCCCTTTGCAGTGTCCAAGAGGATGCTCCAAGCTTCAGAATGCTCCTTTCTCCTTCTCCAATGTTGGGGATGGGCCAAAGGTGGCTCTCAAGGTGAAAATAGTTCAAAGGTGAACTAGGGTTTCGAGAGAGATTTTGGCAGAGTAAGGGTGCTTGTGATTGTGGATATGGAATAAGGGATCTCCATCACCTATTTATAGTTTTTTGGTGGTGGAGTGCTGACCCATGGTTTTAGGGAACACATGGTTTTATGCAGCTGTATAGGGTTTTTTCCTCCTTTTCCTCATTATTTTATATTTTTTATTCCCTTTTTAGGGGATTTTTGCTATTTTTGGAGGAAAAGGGGGTTTTTTAGCCTTTTTTAGGCTATTTTGAGGGTTTTGTGGCCTTTTGGAGGCATTTTAGGCATTTTAGGAGGCTTTTTAGGCCTTTTGGAGGCTTTTTAATGGGATTTTTTGGGATTTTAATGGAAATATGGTAGGAAAATGGACAAATGAGCCATATAATGTGGTAAATGAGCTAGTGAGCACTTTTTGGGTGTTAACAGATTGCCCCCTGATGTGCGAGGGCAGGAGCTCATCGTATGGCCGATGGACATGATAAGTCATGAATGGTTTTCCTTGGGAGTGGAGAGAAGAGAAGAAACAAACTGGAGCCCGGAACAACGATCCCGAACAACTGCAAGAACTAAAAGTACATAACCTCAATAATGGATGAGGAATCATCTGATCATATGGACGAGGCGGGCATTCCCATGCTCGTATCAGGATATAACATAACAACAACAATGGGGTCCAAAAATGGGGACCTGAAATATACATGACCTCAAATACTGACTGAGGAATAATCTCAATATATGGAAGAGGCGGGCATACCCATGCTCGTATCAAGATACATAAATATAACTATAAGGCCCGAAAAAGGGGGACCTGTAAGATACATGACCACTGTGTACATCATAAGAGTCCAGAGGGGACACAAATCTGGGACATACTGGTGAGCGGATCATGTGTGAACTGCAGAACTGGTGCACCGGAACAATCAACAGTGCTACTGAGTGTGGTACCAAAGGAACTGATGAGCTGCTGGATCATAGTGACTGGGGTCATACTCTCCATGGTACACGGAACTGGAACTGATCTGGAACTGAAACTGGGTACTCAAGGAAGCATGGAACTGGATGGCTTCCGAATACAAACGCCAACGCAGCCCAGACATCCACGGGAACATATAACTGGGCGTTCCAAAGTGACTCGCCAATGTGCTAGAGTCGGTGGAAATCCGGGGTCTTCGACGCAAAACTGATGGGATATAATCCTACGCGATCCTCAACGATGCGATCAAGGTGCTGAAGTCGAACATGTGAGGAACAACCACTCGGAGAGGCAATGATGTCTCCTCTCAGAATGATCCGTAGGCACCTACCACAGATGGTGATAAGTCCAAGGCGTAGGGACCTCTGGGCCTATCCTCTGGAATAGAGGAGCTGTCGTCGACAGAGGGAGACCTGCAACTATCAAGGCAATGATGTTTCCTTGACAGGAGCGCGAGGTACAAGACCGAAATGTGATAGTGCTGATGGCAGGACTGATAAACTGTGGAGGGACAACTAGGCAAGTAGAGTGGGTGGACTCAAACTTCCTTTGTTCAGAGTATGATATTGGGAATGATCTGGCAGCAGATGAAACTGACTAAGGGGAGAGGGATCATAGCTGTATGGGATCTGGGAAGGTTACTGGGCTGAGGGAGACTCAAGCTGGGGTACAATGGCAGGAGACTGCAGAGTACTCTGAACAAAGGCAACCTGATTGGGGGTGCTGCCGAGATGATAGATCAAAGTGCCAAGAGGCACGGGGGAAAACTTCTTCATGGGTTAAAGAACTAGAAGAAGTGAGTGGATAAAATGATACTGTCGTGTGGATTTTACGAGCCCAGGACAGTTCATGCTCGTGGTTGCTTTCAATTTTAAGGAGTCTGAAAGCAAATAAGAAGACTCGGAAATGATGGAATGGACTATCGTGTGGATTTTACGAGCCCAGGATAGTTCATGCTCGTGGCTGCTTTCAATTTTAGAGAGTCTGAAAGCAAGTAAGAAGACTCCAGGGGGTTGCTTTTTCGTAGATTTAGTCTCCAAGGCCCAAAGAAGCATAAAAGGATGCAATGAAGAACTCTTCTAGCCGGTGTGACTAGAGTATTCCTTTTTCGTAATTAGTCTACCAGGTCCGGAAAAGGGTTAAACTTATACCAGATAGACGCCCTTTCAGGTACTTAAGCGAGCATGAAAGGAAGCAAGATTGCTCGGCGATCTTTTCATTCTTTTAGGAGTCAGAAAAGAGCTTGACGGAAACTCCCTAAGTGCCTTTTTCGTAAAGGACTTGTCCGGCCCGAAAAAGGGATAAAATTATACCGAACAAAAGGAATGGCCAGGCAAGGAGGAAGTGTTCAATCAAGGATCAGAAATGATGACCAAGAATGAGGGTAGGGGGGGAACACTGGTGGGCCTCCTTGCGGGGTAGATGAAATGATGGCAAAATAACGAAACATTTGCAGTATGACAGGAGTGAATGGCTCATGTAAAAATGTGGAACAATCCGATGGCGGCCGATGTGGCACGCAAACCGAGGCAGCAAGGTGTTGGGACACAATGTTGAAATTGTACCGAGTGAGAGCGAGAAATGATCTCAAGCATCATCACGAGCTCGGAAAAATGAATCCGGCGATATAAAGGATGTCAAAAACGGGTGACGGCCGATGTGGCACGCAAACCGAGGTGACGGGGGCATTTTTGAAAAATGCCCAGAAAATCTGGAGGTGAGAGCAAGAAATGATCTCAAGCATCATCACCAGCTCGGAAAAATGAATCCGATGATATAAAACATGTGAAACACGGAGAACGGCCGATGTGGCACGCAAACCGAGGCGACTAGTGGTGTCTGGACACAATGTTGATATTGGTCCTGGTGAGAGCGAGAAATGATCTCAAGCATCATCACGGGCACGGAAAAATGAATCCGACAGTGCAAATGGTGCGAAAAACGGAGGTCATAAGGACTCCGAAATGGTCAAAGGAAAGAACTATGTGTATCAAATCAAATCAAATATACAAGTGATATGTGACCTCAAAAATGGTTGAGATCACTCATGTGAAAAAGTGAGCAGGGTTAATGACCTGCCCCCATGCTATGTGCATAGGGTTTGTGATTGTGGATCACATATGTGTTGGTTTGAACGATGGGTCCATTGACATGCTGAGATAGATGTGATGGGGAAGATTCAAAAGGATTGATCATGCCCCCTATCCCAGGGTCGAGGTAATCTACTATGCCCCTTGACTCAAAGGTGTCAAGGTGGTGTTCTATAATGGTGGGGTCAAGCCCGGGCAGTTCGGTATAGGACCAGGCAAAGACATCACGGAATTCTCGGAAAAGGTTTATGTAGTCCTCAATCTCTTGTTTACTGCAGAATGCTCCTAAAGTGATGAGTTCAGGGGCACGTCCTGGGGCAGCGATATCAACTTGGATGACAGGTGAGATGTTGGCCATGTTACCTTCCTCGAAGGCATCAAGAGCAGGAATAGGGTCCTTGAACCAGTCGACCTTGGTGGGGAGGAAGTCTTTGGATTCGACCGCGTATTGGGTAGCGGTGCTAGAGGAAGACGCTTCTGGGATGAAATAGGAACGGTGGTGCATATCATCCCAAGGATAATCCGGGGCAGTAAGGGCCTCAAGAATCTCCTCATCAGTACGGAACGTTTGCGTCGTCAAATCGGTTGACGAGGGAGTAGTGGTGGAAGAGATCATATAGATGATATTAACCTCTTCGGAAGGGGGAGAGACCGGGGGGTAGATCTCCTCAATGGTAGGTGGTGCCGTCTCAAGATCCAGATTGTTCATCTCATAAAGAGCCGCTCTGTAATCCGGGAGATCGGGACAATGATGTGAATAGTGCCCGTAAATACCGCAGATGGCGCAGGAGTGGTTGGTACGTAGGGACTTATCTTTAGGCTTAGGAGTGGGATTTAGTTCGACAGTTGGGATGTTGGGGTCATCATCGAGCATTTGCATGTGCTTCTGCAATGCGGGTAATTGTGGGCATTGGTGGGTCACATGGCCCAACTCGTCACACAGCGAGCATTTGGGAGGAGCACGAAACAATGGAGGGGTCTTGACTGTTTTGGGAGGTGGTACAGCAGTGTAAGGTTGAGGACCTCTGCCCCCAGTGGGTTTGGGAGTAGGAGGAGGTGTCGTGGAGGACGAAGGGGTAGAGACACCGGGAGGTGGCTGAGTGGTAGTAGCCATGGGTTGCACCGGCTGGAGGACGACATCAGGTGTCGGCGGGCGAACGGGAGGCGAAAGATACCATACAGGTAATCCCAATGTGAACCCAGGAAGGCTAAGGGTAGCCATGACCGGAGCGCTTACTACTCCCGATGGAGGGACTAGGAAGGGGATCGTATGGATCGGTGTAACACCAATGTGGCTAGGTACCAATGGTGGTTTAGGCAACAAGGGTGGTTGAGTGTTAGGTGGTAGGTTGTCTTGGGACAAGGTACATAAGTCAGACATTTCGGGCGTAGATGACGGCGGAGGAATGGATTGAAAGGTGGAGGTCATCGGCGCGTCTGAGTAGACTCCAGGCCCCGAAGAGGAAACAAACGAAGTGGTGGCAGGAGAAACAGGTTGTTCAACCATGGGGAGAACGTTTTCAGGTGCCGCAGGAGCACTGGGATCATAGTAGGTGAGCTGGTCAATCTTAACCACGCGTCCTTCATGGGGGAACATCATGGTGCGAAAAACAGAAGAGGCAACCGCCCGCATGGCATACATGTAGTTGCGGCCAAGTAGAAGGTTGTAATCCAATTGGGCATTGATTACCTCTATGTCAATAAGAACTGTTTTACCACCTAACTGGACAGGTACGTTGGGTAGGAGGCCTTGGGGCTGGGCCGAACGACCGTCGTAGGCGCGTAACGCAGTGGTGGACTGCTGGAGAGGAGGGGAGCCTAGCTTCTGCCATACAAAGGTAGACATAACACATGTGGAGGCACCCTCATCGATGATGCACCGATGGATAACAAGATTCCTAACGGAGACTGTAACTTGGAAGGCTAAGCTGGAAGGTAGGCGTGGTTCAGACTGGTCTAAATCAAATGCCATCATCTTCGAATCATTTGGGTCAATGCCCCCAATGGCGGAGAGTAAGGTCTTGCGCTGGGAAGGGCAATTCTTCAAGACCTCTAACGCAGACATGGCTGCGGGAGATTGAGCTAGGTCATCTACAATGTTGTAGTTTGACGCAGCGCGCGCATTAGGGTTATTGTTAATTCGGCGAAGTGGGAAACGAGCTGCTTTCGCAGCGCCGTCTATGGGCGGCGGAGGTAAACGTAACGCCTGATCGGTGGGATGGGCGTTAGCAGGTTTATCCGTGGGAGTGGCTTCAGAGGTGGAGCCATATTGGTTCCGACGGGTCTGGAGGTTGACGTCAGCAGATGACATCATCAGTAAGTGGTGGGTACCTGAGTCAAACATGGGTTGATCAGGGGCAGCGTAAGTGATCTGTTGCTGTTGGGGTTGCGCGTTAGCTTGGGGGGCCAACGGCTGAGTGGTCACCACACCTTGGGTTGGTAAGGGGTTTTGCAGCACCAAAGGGGGTTGCTGAGGTTGGGGGGGTTGGGCGGTGCTTGGGGAGCCGCATGCCCTTGGCGATGGGCCTCGTCAACCCAAAGCTGCCGAGCTCGCTCCAAGTGTGGGCAAGCATGGGTGTAATGTCCATAGACTCCGCAAATAGAACAAGGGTGGTTTGTTCGTAGATTGGGGTTTTTGGCCTGCTTGGGCGGGCGATCAGGGTTTTTATTAGCGGGGGCCGCATTGTTATTGTCAGGGGGATTAGCCGGTTGACCAGCTTGGTCTGTAGGTTGGTTGTTTCCCCGATTACGGCCCTTGCCGCGGTTCTGTTGGCCCTGGTTACGTTGGTGATTCTGGTTTTGCTGCGGGTTTTGTTGGGCGTAAACTTGCCCTTGGGCAGCAGGTGGATTTTGAGGTTGCGCAGGTGCAGGAGCAGGCTGCGGAGGATGATATGTAGGTTGAGGCTGAGCAGGTGCAGCAACTTGAGGGGGTTGCTGATAGGACTGCGGAGCAGGTTGTGGATGTGCCGCAGGGGCTGCCTGGGGTGGATAATAAGCGGGTTGGGCTTGTGAGGGCGCAGGAGCTGAGGCAGCCTGCTGATGGTAGTAAGGCTAAGGGGCGACTGGAGGAGCATACGCAGGAGTCGCATACCCGAAGCACTGAGGTGGACATAAGGGTCCATGGGCATGGTGATGTGTCATGGGAGCATACGAGTTGGTTGCTCCAGACTGGGAGGTAGCCCTCGACAGGTCGGGGCCAGGGGTAGGTCCCGCTATAGAAAATGGTTGGGGATGCGAAGAAACACGGCCAATAATACCATCTGCAGCGTGGGATGCCCCCGGCGCATCATGCTGGGAGGACTCGCCGCGAGGGGCGTCAGGTATAATGGTATAAAGGTAACCCGATTGGGCATAAATGAGGTCGAACTGTTGTGCCTTAAGGATGGCTTCTTCTTCAGACTGGGGTCTTTCTGAGGCTACATCCTTAGCAATAACAGGGAGAAGGGATTTGAGGAACCAATCTAGGAAGATACGGTCGTCAAGTTTGATCTTGCATAAGCTACGGCGTCGACGCCACTCATGGATGTGGTCCGTGATATGGGTAGCCGTGTTTTGTCTACAAGATAAAAGGATTTCAACGCCCGCGTCATAGCGGACAGGCAACTGGAAGAACTGCAGGAAGGTCGAGGCCAGGGAAGCAAAGGTGGCGTGGGTCCCATGAGGCTGCTCAATATACCACTTGGCTGCAGAGCCAGTGAAGGTGCGCTGTAAGAGACGGAGGCGAACAGAGTCATCCACGATGGAGTTAGAGGAACACCATAGGTGGAAAGACATGATATGGTTTTGTGGGTCCTCACCGGCCTTACCCTCGAACTTAGGGATGTCAGAGGGTAGTTTGGTAGGCATATGAGGCCACATAGGGTCGTGTCGAATAGGATCGTTGGTCAATCTGGCCAGGTCAGGGAGGTTGAGGCTAGCCATGAACGGCAAACTGGAAGAAGGCTGTGACACAGTAGTGCTGTGGACCAAGTTGGGGCCAGTGCCCCCAAGTGGAGGGACAAGATGTGAGGTGGTGCCCCCAAGTGGGGGGACTGAGGTAGTGAAGGATGGTCCAGCACCACCATTGGTAGTGTGAGCCACTGATGTAGTGGGGATAGGTATTCCCGCTGTGGGAATAGGTATCGTGAGGGGAACGGTAGATGGTTGCCCCATGGAGGGCATACCCAAAATAGGTGTAGTAACTGGTGTAGTGGTGGATGTGCCACCAATGGTCCCTATGACAAACGGAGTGGAAGTCGTACCAGCCATGGGGCTAGTAGGGGCAGTATAAATAGGGTTCTCGGACTCTGTCTCAGAATCGGAGGTAAAGTAAGGTGCGTCACTATCTGGTGACGGAGACCTACGTCGCTGATGAGTGGAGTCAAGTGACAAGGCTCTAGATCTGTGATGAGTGGTATCAACGGACAATGATCGGAATCTATGACGAGTGGTGTCAAGAGAACCGTGCAGTGGGGGCTCGCCCCTGAGGCGCCGAGAATGTCTCAGGGACTCAATGGTGACAGATGGTGTCTAGTCTCTGTGGGTTGAGGTGAGTATAAAAACAGCTCAAAAATCCTAATGCAACCGAGTGTGCAGAAGGAGAGCTAAAAAGCAAGGCACTCAGGCCAACAACCAACTCAAAACACCCACTGCAACAGCTGTGCTACAATAGGTGGAGTAACAACAAAGATGGTCAGAATACCAACAAGCAGCAGGTTTCCTAGAAAAGAAAAATGGTGGACTCACTAGACCAAAGGGAGGTAAAGGAGCATGCAAACGCCTAGCTAAAAGTATTCTGACTCAACTAAACATATCCTCTGCAAGGTGATGAAATCCAAGTCAGACAATATGAGTAGGAAAGCCAAGTGGCTATGATATCCCCCTACCGGGAGGGACACCGGGTAGTCAATCCTAGAAGAATGGCAACTAAGATACCCCGTTCATGACACGTCCAGAAAGGTGAATCTGCCGTTTAGTTCGTTGACCGCAATATCCCTATACAGGGATATCCCGCGAACCGCGAAAGGTAGCCCTTCGGTTACTGAATGGAGTGCGGTATTCCACTCAGGCCTCCGGAACCAGTCTCCCGACTTCAACCCTCCTAAGGGAGAGGCCCTCTGATAAACTGGTCGTGACCGTGCCAAAAAGTACTAGGGGATTTTGGTTCCCTATTTGGACAACAACTATGTCTCAAGTGAAATAACCAAGGGGTGTTATTGGAAGCCTATCCCCCTGATCCTACCTAACTACAATGATTCTTTTGTGTTCCCCAAGTGGGGTTAGAATGTTGGTTTAGTTAGGTACTTTTTAAGGCTCACTTGATTTTATGTGACAGAGTGTGTGCTCGTGAGGTAATGATCCCAAAAATAGAAGTGCCACAAGGGAGGGCAACTTCCAATCTATCAATAATGCTGAAATTGATAGTTTAACTTGCAAAATTTTCTGAATTAAAAATAACGAAATTTTAAAAGAATTCTGTAAAAGGAACAGAAATTATGTTGCAGAAAGGCTGTAAGGAAGTGGGCTGCAGGTGGGACAGAGGGCTGTTCAAATGCAGAAAATATTGCAGCAAGAGGGGCTGGGCTCAAAACAGGAAAAGAGCAGAAATCAGACCGCGGGTCTGTGGCGAATCAGAACAGGCCGACCGCGGGTTTGAGGGAAACAGCGGCGGTCAGGTCGCGGCTATTGGGCCAACAGTTGCAGTCGGGACGCAGGAAACAGGGGAAAAGACACAGTCGGGTCGCGGCTATCGGGCCAACAGTGGCAGTCGGGACGCAGGAAAAATGGAAAAAGACACAGTCGGGTCGCGTGAAAAAGGCCGACAGGCGCAGTCAGATCGCGGCAAACAGGCTGATTAGCCACGGTCGGATCGCAGGTAACAGACTTGAATCCGCCGGCAGAGCGTCGGAAGCAGTCTGAGAGCCACGGTCGGATCGCGGGTAAAGGCCTGAAAGGCGCGGTCGGGACGCGACTGTAGAGGGAAAAAGACGCGGTATGCGGCGGCCGAAAGGGACAGCCGAAAGGAAAAAATTTAAAAACGGAAACCAGAAATTCGAAAACTAGGGGAGTCGCCAAAGTTTGTAGCTAGGGTCTTACCCCTAGCTTGTGCCAATGAGCACCTACTAAGGAGAATGGACTCCTTAGTAGCAGTTCAGTAATGATTAAATGATTAAGCTAAAACAACAATGAACAAACTACTTTAAGCATTGCATAAGACATAAATGAAAGATATAAAAAATGGTTTTATATTAATGTTACCTTGAGTGTCAAGGTTGATGAAGCCCTTTGCAGTGTCCAAGAGGATGCTCCAAGCTTCAGAATGCTCCTTTCTCCTTCTCCAATGTTGGGGATGGGCCAAAGGTGGCTCTCAAGGTGAAAATAGTTCAAAGGTGAACTAGGGTTTCGAGAGAGATTTTGGCAGAGTAAGGGTGCTTGTGATTGTGGATATGGAATAAGGGATCTCCATCACCTATTTATAGTTTTTTGGTGGTGGAGTGCTGACCCATGGTTTTAGGGAACACATGGTTTTATGCAGCTGTATAGGGTTTTTTCCTCCTTTTCCTCATTATTTTATATTTTTTATTCCCTTTTTAGGGGATTTTTGCTATTTTTGGAGGAAAAGGGGGTTTTTTAGCCTTTTTTAGGCTATTTTGAGGGTTTTGTGGCCTTTTGGAGGCATTTTAGGCCTTTTGGAGGCTTTTTAGGCCTTTTGGAGGCTTTTTAATGGGATTTTTTGGGATTTTAATGGAAATATGGTAGGAAAATGGACAAATGAGCCATATAATGTGGTAAATGAGCTAGTGAGCACTTTTTGGGTGTTAACAATTATCATCTAAGTTCCCAAGCTCTTCCCTTGTTTCTAACCTCAACAAATGATTAGGACCTGTATTGAGCTTCCCTAATTTTACTACAACTTCAAAATCATATTCTTGGAAAACAATAAACACCAGCATATCCCCCCCCCCGAACACTAGCTTATTGACTAAATATCTCAAGGTAGAGTGGTCAATATACATCTTAAAATGGAATCCCAGTAAATAATTTCTAAACTTTTGGAGTGCATAAACCATATCCATCCCCTCTCTTTCAATCGTAGTGTAATTCCTTTCTGTTGTTGATAATTTCCTGCTAGTAAGGGAAATAGGGTGATCAATATCTCATTCTCATGGTTGTGCTAGGATGGCACCCAAAGTTATGGCCAAGGCATCAACATGAACATGGAATTCTTTCTTCCAATCAGGAAAAACCAAAATTGGCGCAGTTACCGTCTTCTCCTTTAGTGTGTCCAAACTTTTATGTCATTCCTCATTCCACTGAAATTTAACATCTTTTTTCAACAAATTTTCCATAGGAGCAGTGATTTGAGCATAACCTTAATGAATTTTCCGTAATACCCCGTATGTCCCAGTGTCTTTCTGAGCTATCACACTGAAGCTGGTGGCGGTAGATATACAATAATAGTAAATCTTTACAAGATCCATCAAGAGACCATGTTTACACACTACATGTCCTAGTAAAATGAAAAAAGGAGCGCAGAAGATACATTTATTTAGATTCAAGGAAATATGGTACTGTCTACAGTGGTCCACATTAACCTCAACTTCTCAATATGATTTTTTAACAAACTAAAATCCATCCAATAATCGAAGTATACCGCTAAACATAGGGATAAACTCCTTAAAATATGTGATGACTACCGTAGAGTAGATAGCAGGGGCATTCTTCAACCCAACCAGCATCACTATGTATTGGTAACAACCCCATTCTGTAGCAAATGTAGTCTTATGTCGATCTTCCTTAGCGATCTTAATCTGATGATAACCAGAAAATCGATCAGTAAATGAGTAGGCCTCTTGTCCCCCTACATTTTCTAAGACATCTTCTGTAAAAGGGGTGGGGACAGGATCATGTCAACATGCAGCATTGAGCTTCCTTAAATCAACACATATCCTAACCTCCACTATATTCTTATCTTGAACTACCATAGGACCAATCCACTCTGATTCTTCAATGGGTTCTATTATGCCCGCATCTAGCATTCTTTCGATTTCCACTTTTAATTTTTCTTTATACCTCGTGATCAACCTATAAGGTATCTACTTGATAGGATTTGCACTGAGTTTCAGAGGGATTTTCATTTCTCCCAAATAACCTACAATACCCTTCATTTCTGAAAAATTGGTTGGGAATAAATCTTGATATTCATGCAACAAATCTGTAAATTTCCCAACAATCTCGTCATCCCAATAATCCCCTCTGTTAGAAAATTTAATATTTTCTTCAAAGCCAATATTCACTTTCCTAGTTTTCAAAGGCTATAACAGCTTAGTTGAGTCTATCTCAGGGCCTCCTATGTTGCAGTTCCCTTCAGTTTCTGGAATATGTAGGTCCCTCGGGTCATCATATTCTCTAGTAATTTTATAGCATTCCAAATCCTGCTCTAATGTCGCAACCCAGTCTGATTGGTTATATATAGGTAGTGGTACTTCTTCAAATATTTTATGCTTCATAGCTTGTAGATTTGTATTGACACTCGGGTTCTCTCTTCAAAACTAAAGGTTTTCTTAAAATTTACAGTCATCTCTTCCCAATCTACTATCCACTTAGTAGTTCCAATTTTGTATACCAATTTCTCGGAATTATATCTAATGTATGAATAAACATATGGACCCATTATGTCTTAGGTATATAACCCATGATGTAGTGCACCCCTCTATGTGGTCGATTGGACTAGTCAACCTATTATATTTTACACTACAATAGCTAAGTTCCTCACCAAATTTGATGGCTAACAATTTTTTTCACTGCGACCAGGCCCGTGTATTTCTCTTATGAGTATTCCACCACCTTGCTAGGGTATCTTTCAAGGCTATATCTAATGTTAAGACTCTTTGTTTCTCCAAAACATACATCTCAAATTTAGCAATAAAAGACTAAATTTTTTAATCCATCATACACAGGTGGGTTACATACATCTTTTCTGATCTGGCACAGTGACCTCATGATATGGGTGCATCTTCTCATAGATACCTCATGTAGCTGATTTTTCTAATTCTATAACCCTTCCTCTGAATATGATGCACATGAGCTAATACTTCGCCAACTCAGGTTCCCATCCACTATAGTATTAACGTAATCATCCTTTCTTGAAGTCATTTTATAGTTATATTTCAATTCTTGAGCATCGTTTTCTTCTTTAATAGGTCCAACATATCTCTATCCTTCTAACGGGTCCAATGGTGCAATAACTCAGACTTTCCCTCCTTCAAATGTCATCAGCCTCTTCTTTAGATTAATAATATCCTGATTATTCATGGCCCAATCTATTCCAAGTAAATTCAGATAAGGGTTAGTATCATCTATGATTTCAATAACCTCAAAATATGCAAATCTCTGTAGTCCCTCAACTTCGACAGGTACCCCTACCAATCTACCAAATGGAACCACTTTTTGTTGATTTTACAGTCTTAGTTGTATTGTTGACCATAGAATATTTGTCTTACCCATTTTTTCCCATGTTTTATTGGTAAGTACGTTAACATCAGACCCTGGATCTAATAATAAAATCCATGTCATAGTCTCCAAACAACGCACTAAGTCACATTTCTCTACCTTTCCTATTTCTTCATTATAGATGATTAACAGTTCTTTCCTCAATAGGTTCTAATATCCCTTGGTCACATTGGTGAAGTATATGGTGAATATATTTTACATATTTTTCATCTTTTAGCATATATAAACAATTTTGTAGAAAATTCCTTAGAGGAATTACCTTTCTCGATGTCATCTTTGGAACCATCCAACCATATATCAAAGGCATGTTATATACTGGAGTTGTTTCAAAAATTGGTTGAATTGTTGAAGCGAGCGCACCTCGGTCTATCGTAGTGAAATCCTTCCTAGATTCAGCATAAATTTCCTTTTCCTTCTGAGGGTTTAACATTGGTGTTGTTCCGTTGCTTTCCTTACGCAAGGTCCTCCTTGATTTCCTAGTTCTACCATATCACTTCATGTTTTGGCTCCACCACATGTAACTATTGCTATGGTAGGATGATATTCCCACCTTTCTACATAATTATTCTGGATATTCTGGTTCTAAGTTGATTTCCCTTAGCCTACCAATTTTCTATCAGCTACAGACAATCTTCAACAGTATGATCTATATCTATATAATACATACATGTCTAACAAGGGTTCAGGAAATCCCTTTCTAAATGTCCTATTTTTCCACAATTGTAACAGATTATATGTCCTCGTCCTCTACCAAATCCACGTCCTCAGAATCTACCCCTTCCCTGATTATAACCTCCTCTTTGTCCATGGAACAATGTGTTTCTTCCTTCACCTTTTTCTTCACCTTTCATTCTATATGCATTAGCTGTGAATTAAGACAACAAATCATATGCTCAAAAATATTTTTCATCATGGCGTACAGACTTACAAAATTTGCAGAATAAGTTTATAGGAGTTGGTACATACTTTTGTAGTAAATAACACTCTTATGGTCGATGTCCTCTAGTCCTGCAAACTTCACACCAAGGTCCGGCTACATGATTTAAAGTACTCGGAACCCTTGTTGCTAAATACTCTTAAAACCTTATAGATTGATCCTTATGATGGCCTTATGCTTTGCACTTGATACACTAGACTTCCTCATCTTGTTCCTTCCCTTTCTTAATATCCTAAATCTGAATTGAAAAATTCTCCAACTGTATTTGAATCTGACCAATCCCTATACCATTCTCCCCTACTGGTGATTCCTCTAGCTTCATTGCAATATTGAGAGCTTCGGGTTGTGACACAACCTTTTGTTGCATCAATGGCAGTTGAATATGTGGCAACAATGCAGCTATAAACCACTCTTTGTGCTGAGAATATGGTATCTAAAATCTTACTCAATCCATTAAAGTTTTGAATCGATGATCGATTCCCATACATACTTGCTTGGTAGTTTCTTAATCTCCTTGAGCTTAGTGATACTGCGACTCATATTTAGGCTTACTAAACTCATCTTCCTGTGCAGTTTTATTCTCAACCAAATTTTTCTGTGTAGTTCCTTGGGGTACAATGGAAAACTTCATAAACCAATTTAGCACATGATCCTGGAAGGTCGTGATCAATTATGATTTCTTTACATTATCATCCTCTACTTGTTTAGCATTCCACATAGCTTTGTAGATGAACCAATGTTGCTTATGATCCTCAGATCCATTGCCATGAAAAATTCGCAACTTAATATCATCTCCTACCATACTTTGTTGTGGAGGTACTAGTGGATTCTGAACTATAGGGCCAATATTCCCACTACTATGGTTTGCTAAACTATGACATCTACTAGCTGACCACTATTCTGACTACTTCGACAAATATCAATATTATTAAAAGATGCAATGGAATAGAAGTACTTACCTCAATTTTAGGAGATGCACACAAGATCATGGGTATGTCATAGTGTCCAGTCTAAGACTATTCAACTAGTTCTTCCTCTGATCTGAGATGGTATTCTTCCTCTTCTCCTTCTTCTGTACTAACAGACTCTTCTTTGAACCACGACACAATGATTTAGTCACAACCTTCGGCCACACTACGAACCTCTTGTATCCCTATCACAGTCCTTCCCCTCTTATAGTATTGAAACCTTGCTCCACTTCGCAAATATCTATACTCCTCATCTATTTCGCTATATTCTCCCATCAGTTTTTCATCTCACTCTTCTCCGACATATTCTCAGACCTTCCTTGGGTCGATACCTAGTTCCTGATGTGTGAATCTGATTACTCCTTAGATTACATTCTCCTAATACCCTTTTCGCAAAGTAGCATCTTGATCCACAAATACATAGATTTCAAATACCTACCTTGCGGTCCTTTGAAAAATTATCTTTCAACTGCGCTATAAGACTTTAAATTTTCCACGGAAAACTCAGTGGCATAACCCGAAATTATGCTATCAAACCAGTAATTAACAACATGGGAAATATTATTACTAATACCTTTAAGCCTTCAAACTAATTCATGATTTCAAACTATTGGTTCACCTCCTTGGAAGCATCTCTTATGTTATGTTAACTTCAACAACCACTCAAATAAAAGTATAGGAAAATCAACAAAGAAGACTTCATTTATATCTGAGAAAACATACCTTCACAACCATTATTGTGGGTTGATCCTTGGATTTCTATTATGTTCTTAGTCAAACCCTCACTCCTTACTTTCTATCCATTCCAAGATCTCTGGATTATTCAGATACCACATCCCCTTCAATCGTATATCACAGTCCTGGCAACATAACCATTTGTTGAATTACTTATGGAAAGACTCAGATTCACTACAACACAAACCAACAAACCCCAAGATACTAGCCCTTTCAGCATTACCTAAGAATAGGAAACATCTCACTCGAAGCATCTATGGGAGCTGCAAGAACCAATCTTTTGCAACAGTGAAGGTGATCATGCTCAATTTCAACACCATAACATTAACCAGACTTCAACAAAGTTTTATTAATCCATATAACCACTATCAAGCATCAATTAGTTGCGTGGTATATCGTAATAGATAACATTCACATTTCATTAGACTAATGATTTGTTATTAATCAACATCCCATTTTCAGTACATCAAACACATTCATAAAAATTCACACATAGGACACCATAGATTTTACGTGGAAATACGAATAGGATAAAACCACGAAAATTCTTCTTTTATTCATAGATCCTAGTATAAAAAGGATTTTATCTTCTCATAGATCTATGCACACATACTACATATCCATATATCTTTCTTACATCAAGTTCTTCAGTCATACAAAAGAATACATGGGATCATCTACTTCTTCGTTGCATTATTTCTTAATTCATCAACAATCTATTCTACCCAACCCATTACATATTTATACTCTTCAACAAAGCCCCACGACCCACTAAGTGGACCCAAAATCTAAATAAATTCCTAACTTACTTAACCAATTTCTTGGTTGACTCAATCAACCACTACCCTTTCCACTATTTGCAGGTGCGCTTTACTTTATCCACTTCATCGCCCAACCCCTATTCACATCAACACAAAACTAGTTTTAAAAACACAAAACTAGTTTTAAAAACACAAAACCTTAGGACCAACAGAAATCTCTTGAAAAATAACGGGTGTTAGAATTCACCAACCTAATCCACAGATAACAAACCAAAAAATTCAATCTCCTTTCTACTTAAGATCTACACCACAAATTTATTTTGTGTTTTCGAAAACTAGATTAAATATCAGCTCAACTCGAGCTAAAGAAATCACAACCAACCCAATGCATGCAACGAATAGTAACCATGGCACTAAGAGATCATCTAAGGCTACTTAAGCATTTTCAAAAGCAAGTTGACAAGCTTTCAACATCTACTATATAGTCATCTAAGTGTAAGGAAATTAATATTCTTTATATTATGTTACATTTTAATATCAACAAGGGGATGTATCCTTTTGAAAGGAAAACACTATATGTGCAGGGTTAAGGTGTTAACAACTTATATTTAAATAAAAGGAATTATGTTATATGAAATACTTTTTAACTATGTAAGAATAAAATCGGAGCAAAACCAATCAAAATGAAGAACAACTATGTTATAGGAATATATCAAGCAATTTAAATAGATATCTACTGAGTTGCAATTGTCAAAAAATTAGGTCACTATCTTTCACTTGTTTCAAGAGATCAAAATGTGCTTGCAGTGATAATCAAATAAACTTGTTACATGACAATCAGTGTATCAATATTTATTGTAGTTTGTAAATGCATTCATCCACCAAATACATTAAAGAGATCCCTTGAAATCAAATCATTACATAACATGAACTGAAAATACAAATAATCAAATAAATGAAACTACTAAGCATATAAAATAAACTACTCTAACAATGCAATGTATACCAAGAGAGGGGGCATTTATTTGCTTTGGATACACTACAGAAAGTAGCTCTAGAATTAACGATGATCAACATGGCTGATCAAATGCCAGCAGACTTGTATGAAAGCTCAAGAGTCAAAGTCAACAATTCATAATAACAATGGCATAGATTCCACTATTCTCTCTGTATAATTGTGTGTGTGTTCCCTCAAGTTATCCAAACCATTGTTTATAATAATAATAATAATAATCTATTTTTAATGTCACCGCCAAGCGAGACACCAATTTGGTGTATGAGACCCCCTTGTTTGTGGGACAAGGGACCCCCCTCTGCGCAGCGATTTAACTGCTAAAGTCTACAGAGGTGTACATACCCTACCCCCCTCCGGATTTGAACATGTGACATCTTAGGAATTTTTCTTAACCATTAGGCCCACTCCCACATGTATATAATAGATACAATGCAAAACAGGGAGTGCTAACTAGGTAGCGTTGAATCTCGTGACACGATTCATCCAACCAGACATGACTAATTAGAGTTAAATCTTGAACTTAGGATAGCTAATTAAAACAAAGGATAAATGAACTTTGAAACAGGGGGTATGTCACATGCTAATTATTTGGCCATCGAACAAAGGAATCACTAACTACTTTTCTTGCATTGATAATTTTTGACAAAGTGCATGAGAATATCCTTTGTTATCTAGATGTATACGTGGATTATACGTGAACTGGTCTATAACACCCATTTATATGTTGGAGTCATTTTCCAACTACACATAATTTATTTGGTATTAACAACCTAATTTACGACTTATCCTATGTATTTTGACTCAAATATGTGCTTACATCATTAGCATATCATCAGTTTCAGTCAACTGGGCCTCCTCCTTCATTCGGGGATCCAACTGGGTCATCAATTTCAATTAATTGGGCCTCCTCCTTCATTCGGGGAGACAACTTAGGTGATTTTCATGATTAAAGCACCCTACTCAGTCCAACTAGGATATTTTCACCTAACAATCAACTAACTGGATTCAGAAAGGCACCCTCCTACTAGATTTGACCTAATTTTACCTAGAAATCAGTTAACTGAAGTTAGAAAGGCTCCCTCTCCTATTTTTGGGCATTCAATTGAGTTTCAAACTCAATTAGACTGAGCTTTGTTGTTTCACAGTCCGTTAGATTCAGTTAAATTGTAGTTAAGTGGTTAACTGATGTGCTAAGTGGTTTTAACTGACCAATGATCCACTCTCATGGATTCAATTCGAATGACCTCTCTAGGATTCGAATTGCTTGGCTATTATTTCCATTGTTTTACATTGAAAACATCTTCTAAGTTAATGATAATGAATTTACTGCTGCAAACCTTTTCCACCAGTGTTTTGACACTCAATTTGTTGTAAATATCCGCATGCATCTCTTGGAACTATTGTTCTTGTTTTCTAGATCTAAGAAAGAGTCTTTGCTTGCAAGCATGTGATTCGAAGCTCGTGAATCTATGAGAAGAGATTTTGAATTCGAAACACTTGCCATGAGTGAATGACCTATTTATGGAAGATCATTTCGGTCTCCATTGTCCTTCTTCCTTATGCCATCTAGAAGAGTGATATTGTTCTTCTCCAATAGAAGGGCCATCTGATCAATATTCTTCTTCATGCATGAGCTTTCAGGATGAAAGCCCCTGCCACAGTAACAACACTTTTTCTTCTCCTTTCCCTTTTGTGTGTCTTTTCCTGAGCCTGAGGATTGATATGACACATGTAAATGAGGTTATCCGGTTATGGAATGAGAGGTTTGTACACCTTAATTACAAGTATTTTCAACTTCTACAAAATAATTCCATGGTTGAAGGCCTTCCGAACATTAAATCCTCAAAAGGGATATGCAAAGGTTTTATTATTGGAAAGCATCCTGAGCACAAGTTCGATTGAGGAAAATCTAGTAGGGATTCTTATATTTTGGAGCTGATTCACAGTGATATAAGTGGTCCATTACCAAATCCATCCATGAATGGATCAAGGTATGTTCTCACATTCATTGATGAATTTTACAGGTTCACATGGGTCTGCTTTCTCAAGAACAAATCAAAAGTGTTTGAAAGGTTCAATAATTTCAAGGCTTCTGTTGAGACTGCCAATGGGAGCAGTATTGTTAATTTTTTGATAATTTCATTCAAAAATTATCTAGGATCTTACTAAGAGAATAACATGCATAGCATAACAATCATAAACACAAGAGACACAAAGTTTCCTCGGGGAAAACCAAGAAGGTGAAAAACCCCGCAACTTCTTTAGAGATAGAATAATCCCCAATACAAAGATCACAAAGATCAATCCCCAAAAGATAGATGACTCTAGCATCTACTCCTCCTCCACTTGTGTGCACTCCTCTCTCTCAACTATGCGAGTTGGATGAGTGAGTGAATGAGCAAATAGAGAGAGAGATGCTCTCTATTTATACAACAACTTAACCTACCTTTAACCCTAACTGGGCCGACTTCCTAAGGAAGCCTAATAACCCATCCACATAACACATGCAGGGCCGACCCCACCAAGGTGGTCTAATAACCCATCAAATAATACTTACGACACTTGCGACACTTACAATAATACTTGCAACACTTCCAAATACAAATGACAACACTTCTAAATGGAGGAATAATACATCTCCATCAGGAATATAATAAATTACAAGTGTAATACATAGAAGAATATCTTCCGAAGTTACAAATACATCAACAGTCCCTCTTAACTAGGAAGGTATTCTCTAGACACAGGTCATCAATACATATCGCCACAAGTCTTCAATTCTGGAGTTGGATCATCGTCACTGGATCACAAAGCATCATCGTCACTGCTACTGTACTGGTCATCTCAATCACTGGGCTATCTCTCAATTCTTCTCGTCATAGGAAGTTCTATAGAGCCAACCCTTTTTCATGTTGGATGTAGGCCTAGCCTCCTGTAGGTCTTCATCATCTCTGCAAGCTGTCCATCCTGTGGAATCCTCAGGGCTGATTACGTGTGTTAAAAAAACCTCGAAAGAGCATCCCAAGACTGATTACGAGCTTACTGCTCAACCTATCGGATCTCCCAAGACTTTTACATGTGACCTTCACAAAACCTTAAAAGAGTGTCTTGTGACCTGCAAGATCTCTAAAGAGCATCCAAGGACTTTTACATGCATAGCACAACCTGTCTGGATCTCCAGGACTGATTACATGTAATCTCCACAAAACCTGAAAAGAGTGTCTTTCCTTGCAAGATCTCTAAAGACATTCCGAGGAATTTTATGTGCCTAGCACAACCTGTCTAGATCTCCAAGACTTATTACATGTGGTCCCCACAAAACCTTAAAAGAGTGTCTTGCCCTGCAAGATCTCTAAAGAGCATCCAAGGACTTTTACGTGCATATCACAACCTGTCCAAATCTCTAGGACTTATTACATGTGGTCTAGCAAAACCTTAAAAGAGTGTCTTTCCCTGCAAGGTCTCTATAGAGCATCCAAGGACTTTTACGTGCCTAGCACAACCTATCCGAATCTCCAGGACTTATTACATGCTACCCTCGCACAACTTGTCCACGGCCATGGAGTACCATCTTGATACTCATGATCATATTGATCATCATCATGCAGTACATCATCTTGATGTATATCGTCTAGAGCATTGTCCTGATGCTCATCACACATTATCATCCTGATCATCATCATAGCATCATCTTGATGCATATCATCTGGAGCATCGTCCTGATGCTAGTCACACATGATCATCCTGATCATCATCATACATAGCATCATCTGGAACATTGTCTTAATGCTCATCACACAGTGCTTACATCCACAGCCATGGGAAGGATCCTCCTACCACCATGCTTGGAATGGCTCCTGCAAATGTGTCCCATCACTTCCTCCTCAAAGTATCTTCTATCTGAAGAACACCAAGCCTCTCTCTGAAGTAGTCGAACTTCACTCTGGCTAGTGGTTTGGTCAACAAATCTGCAATCTGCTCATCTATCGTAACATATTGGAGCTTCACTTCTCCTCTCTACACCATATCCTTGATATAGCGATATTTAATCTCGATGTGCTTCACCTTGTCATGGAACACTAGGTTCTATAACAACTTCACACAACTCTGGTTGTCACAATAGATGCAAGTAGCATCCAACTGGAGATCGAATAAATCATACATTTGCTTCCTTAGCCATACTGCCTCACAACTAGCCGAACAAGTTGCAACATACTCTGCTTCGGTTGTACTCAGTGCTATGTAGGATTTCTTCCTGCTAAACCAAGAGATCACACCTGATCCCATATTGAAGTAGCACCCCGAAGTTCTCTTCCTATCTACAGCATTTCCTGTCCAATTTGAATCAACATAACGCTCCAGGTTAAATTTTGACTCGCATCATACTTGAGCCCATAATCAATCATACCCTTCAAGTACCTCAAAATATGCTTTACACCAATCAGGTGAACATGTCTAGGATCCGTCAAAAACTGGCTCAAGGTGTTCACCACAAAGCAAATATCTAGTCTCGTGTTCGTCAAGTACATCAAGGACCCAATCATCTGACGATACATCGTGGCATCAACTGACTCTGATGAAGCATCACTCAATAGCTTCAGGTTCAATGCAATAGGTGTGGCCATGGCCTTGCAGTTCATCATCCCGAACCGCTTCAGGATCTCTACTGCATACTTCCCTTATCCAAGGAATATTCCATCTGCACTCTGCCACACCTCCATACCTAGAAAGTAATGCATCATACCCAATTCCTTCATCTCGAACTTGGCAGCAAGCTTCCTCTTCGTGTTGGCAATCAACCTATCCCCACCTGTCACAAACAGGTCATCCAGATACAATAGAAGTATCACTGGAATTCCCTCCTCAACCTTGTAGTAAAGGTTGGAATCCGCTTTACTCTTGTTAAATCCCAAACTAGACAGGAAGTTGTCTATCCTGTCATGCCATGTCCCGAGTGCTTGCTTCAAGCCATACAAGGCTTTCTTTAACTTGCACACATATGACTCCCTGTCATGTGTCTCAAAACTGAGTGGCTGCTCCACATACACTTCCTCTTCAACTACACCATTCAAGAAAGTTGTCCTGACATCCATCTGGTGTATCTTCCACTTCATCACTGCAACTAGGGCAAGTATTGTTCTGATGGAAGTGTATCTGGCTACAGGTTCAAAAGTCTCTTCATAATCTATCCCTTCTTTTTGGGAGAATCCATGAGCCACAAACCTTGCCTTGTATTTCTCTATGCTACCATCTGTAGCATGCTTGATCTTGTAGATCCACTTGGAAGTCACAACAGACTTCCCTTCTGGTCTTGGGACCACATCCCAAACATCATTCTTCATGATTGACTAGTATTCCTCGATCATGGCATTCTTCTATTACTGCATCCTAGATTTTGGGAACTTCATATTCTTCAATATCTTCAATAGATATTTTTCTTGAACTTAGTTGTTGGAACAAATGTTGTAGTCCTTTTGTAGGTGATTGTACATGATCTTTCCTACAAGTCAAATTCAATTGCATGATTAGAAACTTCTCATAGTTTTCAAAAAAAAGTCTTACACATAAAGGCATATGTCATACAACCATGCAATTATCTTAGCCAATGCTTCAATACAACATTCATCCATATCCCGTATTCATACAGTAACTTTCTGGATGCCTTCCATCTCTACCAGAACATTGTTAAGAGTGTGCACTACTCCCAACATGTCAGCAAAGAGGTTTCATTCTAGATAAGTAGCAATGGGATGTTGTACAGTACCATAGGCTACTTACCTATTACTATATTAGTAGTATGATGTTCATTAATGCAACTTTTCTAAAATGCATAATATACATCCTAAATCTAGGAACATAAGTATGTACATGTCTGAACAACATCATTTAAGCAATCATATAAGAAATGACAATTCAAATACTTATCTTTTTTTGGTTGTTGGGTGGAATCCCTTTCAATCTTTGCTTCCTTGCAGGAGCTACTGGAGTCTCTGATAGTGTGCACCTTAACCAATGCTGAAAATGGATGAGAGGTTCTTCCTTTCTACAACTCCATTCTGATGTGGATTGTAAGGAGTGGTCAACTCCCTCTTAATCCATGAGTCACTGCATAACTTCTTGAATTCTTTTGAAGTGAATTCTCCACCATTGTCGAATCTAAAAGTATTGATCTTCTTTTCAGTGTGGTTTTCTATCAAAGGTTTGAATTCCTTGAATTTGTTGAATACTTCATCTTTGATCTTCAAGAAATAAATCTAAGTCTTCCTGGAGAAATCATCGATGAAAGAAACATAATATACATACCACTCAGAGAACTGGATGACATCGGACCGCATACATCGGAGTGGATAATTTCCAAGATTCCATATGCCTTTCTTTCACTTCTTGGAAATGCCTTCTTTGTGTTCTTTCATTACCTTCATGCTTTGATTGGATTTCAGGAAGACCTTCTACTGCTTTGCTTGCAATTGGTTGTGCTCTATAGTGTACATGTGCAAGCCTTCTATGCCAAAGTTCACTTGGCTCCATGGATTCATGTACCATGGCATGTTCAAGTTGTCATTTCAATTTGTATAATCCTCCATCTTGCTCTCCAATCACTACTGCATCATCAATGGTCTTACCTTTTGGCCACATAAGTAATTGGCCATCCACAAATGAAACTCTCATCCCCTTTGCATCCAAAGATGATATGGAGATAATATTATTCTTAAGTTCAGGTACATATAGAACATCTTGCATTTTTAAAGACTTCCCAGAGTCTAATTTGTAGGAGGCTTCACCACTTCCTTTTATAGGGTATTGGTATTCATCCCCAAGTTTCACCTTATGAGGTGACTCATGTTCAAATAGGTCCATAAGAGATTCTTTAAATCCCTCCATATGTTTGTAAGCCCCACTATCAATAATCCAATCATTACACCCATGTGTAACAGTACCTATGAGAGCAAAGATTAGAACATACTCTTTGTCACTTGAAGAGTCTTCACTTTATACCTTAGTCTTCTCCCTGGGAGGTTCATCATCCTCAGCAGCATGAGCATGATATCTCTTCTTGTTGTTATTCTTCTTCATGTTGTTGAAGCCCTTTTTGTTCTTGGGACAATCTGTGGCATAGTGTCCCTTCTCATTACATGTGAAGCATCTCAAATCTATCTTCTCTCTTTGATGGTGGTGAAAATGTTTCTTGTGATGAGGTTGCTCCCTCTTGAACTTACTTCTCTTGGTATGAGCTGTGAGAGCTTGATCTTCACTTCCCATATTTTCTTCTCGAGCTACAAGCCTAGCTTCTTCTTGTGAGCATTCCTCCCACAGTCACAAAAATAGATCAATTTCTTTCTTGCACAAACTCCTTGGATGAAGGAGTCCCATGACCTAGGTAGGCCATTCAATGTGGTCATCACAATTTCTCCATTCTCCACTACTTCATCCACAGCTTCAAGTTGTTCTTTGATTTGAGAGACCTTAGTAAAATAGGATTGGATGGTCTCTCCATTCTATATATTTACCCCTTTCAATTGGTTCCGCAGAATCATCTTTTGATTTATATCCTTTCCTTCAAACAACTTGGTCAAGGAGTCAAACATCTCCTTAGGTGTCTTTAGGTAAGACACATGGGGTATGAGATGGTCTTTTATAGAATCAGCAATGATTCTCTTGGCCTTGACCAAGTTCTTCTTGTGTAAGGCCTTAGCCTCATCTCCCTCTGGAACTAGAACCTCTTCTCTTATGTAGGTGTCCAATTCATTCTCTTCTAGGATTAACATAATCATATACTTCCATGCTCAGAAATTATCAGCCCCTTCAAGCATATATTCAAGCTTGGTGTGGTGAGACATCTTAATGAGAAACTCAAATGGAAATAAATATTTAGGTCTTACCACTTGATTTGCTGAAGCTGGATCTCAAGCATGATTAGGGTTTGTCAAAAAAACCCTAGAAATTCTTGAATTCCAAACTTCTGAATGGATGGAAATATGCGCCTTGGTGAGTTGATCAAGCTGGTATACTTCAATTTTGAAATCTGCAAAATTTGACCCCTCAAAATTGACTTTGAAACTTTCGAATCTACAGTTCCTGGTTTTCTAGTTTTCTAGTCAAAATCCCGTACTAGGGTTTGATAATGCCCAGGGTTCTGCCTAGACAAAAAGTTTGATATTGGGCTCTAGACTTCGATTTTTCTTAGGAGCATCCAGCCGTGGTCTCAAATTTCAAAAATTCCAACTTTTGCAGAAACCCTAATTTCCACCTTTTCGATCAAAATCCCAAACTAGGGTTTGATGGAGCCCGAGGTTCTGCCCAACCAAAAAGTTCGATCTTGGTCTCTAAATTTCGATTTTCTTGAGGAGCATCCAGCCATGGTCTCAAATTCCAAAAATTCCAACTTTCTCTGAAACCCTAATTTCTCGTAGCAGTGACAGGCCAAAAACTGAAAGTGCTCAGAATTGAATTATGTCTCAACAGAAAGATGCGCCCTTGAAAGGAGAGTTAGCCTAGCCTCCTGCTTTTGATGATCTAAGGAGAGAAACCCAAAATTTAAGAAGCCTTAGCTTCTGCAGCTGCACAGTGTCTTCTTCTTAGTCCCGCTCTGATACCATGTTAATTTTTTTATAATTTCATTTAAACATTATCCAAGATCTTACTAAGAGAATAACATGCACAAAATAACAATCATAAACACAAGAGACACAAAGTTTCCTTGGGGAAAACCAAGAAGGTGAAAAGCCCCACAACTACCTTAGAGATAGAATAAGCCCCAATACAAAGATCAAAAAGATCAATCCACAAAAGATAAATGATTCTAGCAGCTACTCCTCCACTTGTGCGCACTCCTCTCTCTCAACTATGCGAGTTGGATGAGTGAGTGAATGAGCAAATAGAGAGAGACACACTCTCTATTTATGCAACAACTTAACCTTCCTTTAACCCTAACTGGGCCGACTTCCTAAGGAATCCTAATAACCCATCCACATGACACATGCAGGGCCGACCCCACCAAGGTGGTCTACTATGTTGATGTATTTGTAACTTCGGAAGATATTCTTCTATGTATTACACTTGTACTTTATTATATTCATGATGGAGATGTATTATTCCTCCAATCAAAAGTGTCATCATTAGTATTTGTAAGTGTCGTAAGTGTCGCAAGTGTCACAACTTATATTTGATAGGTTATTAGAACACCAGTGTGGGGTCATCCCTGCTTGTGTCATGTGAGTGGGTTATTAGACTTCCTACAGCCCAGCTAGATTTAAAGGCAGGTTAAGTTGTGTATAAATAGAGAGTGAGTGTGTCTCATTCTATTCATTCACTCACTCATCCAACTCGCATTAGTTGAGAGAGGAGTGCCCACAAGTGGAGGAGGAGTAGCTACTGGAGTCATCTATATTTGGGTTTGATCATTGTGATCTTTGTATTGGGGCTTATTATATCTCTGAGGAAGTTGCGGGGTTTTTCTCCTTCTTGGTCTTCCCCGAGGAAACTATGTGTCTCTTGTGTTTTTTATTGTTATGTTGTGCTTGTTATTCTCTTAATAGGATCCTAGATAATGTTTGAATGCAATTATCGAAAAATTAACATGGTATCAGAGCCATGCTAAGAAGAAGACACTATGCAGCTGCAGAAGCTAGGGATTCTTAATCTTTCAGTTTCTCTCCTTAGATCATCAAAGGCAGCAGGCTAGGCTGACTCTCCTTGGAAGGGTACATCTTTCTGTCGAGACAGAATTCAATTATGAGCACTTTCAGTTTTTGGCTTGTCACTGCTGTGGGAAATTAGGGTTTCGGAGAAAGTTGGAATTTTGGGAATCCAATACCACGGCTGAATGCTCCTCAAGAAAATTGAATTTTAGGGACCAAGAACGAATATTTTGGTTGGGAAGAACCCCGGGCATCATCAAAGCCTAGTTCGAGATTTTGATCAGAAAGGTGGAAAATTAGGGTTTCTGCAAAAGTTGAAATTTTTGGAATCTGTGACCACGACTGGATGCTCCTCAGAAAAATCAAAGTTTAGAGCACAAGATCAAACTTTTTGGCTAGGCAGAACCCTGGGCATTATCAAACCCTAGTTTGGGATTTTGACTAGAAGATCCTGAAGTTTCAAAGACAATTTTGAGGGGTCAAATTTTGCAGATTTCAAAATTGAAGTATACCAGCTTGATCAGCTCAGCAAGGTGCATCTTTCCATCCATTCAGAAGTATGGAATTCAAAGTTTGATTTTTTAGGGTTTCTCTGACAAACCCTAATCTAGCTCCAAATCCAGTTTTCAACAAATCAAGTGGTAAGACCTAAGTCTTTTATTTCCATTTGAGTTTCTCATTAAGATGTCTCACCACACCAAGCTTGAGGATAAGATTGAAGGAGCTGATAACTTCCGAGCATGGAAGTATAGGATTGGATTAATCCTAGAAGAGAATGAATTGGATACCTACATAAGTGAAGAGGTTCCAGTTCCAGAGGGACATGAGACTAAGGCATTACACAAGAAGAACTTGGTCAAAGCCAAGAGAATCATTGTTGATTCTATAAAAGACCATCTCATACCCCATGTGTCTTCTCTAAAGACACCTAAGGAGATGTTTGACTCCTTGAGTAAGTTGTTTGAAGGAAAGAATATAAATTGGAAGATGACTCTGCAAAATCAATTGAAAGGGGTAAAGTTACAGAATGGAGAAACCATCCAATCCTACTTTACTAAGGTCTCCCAAATCAAAGAACAACTTAAAGTTGTGGATGAAGTAGTGGAGAATGGAGAAATTGTGATGACCACATTGAATGGCCTACCTAGGTCATGGGACTCCTTCATCCAAGGTATTTGTGCAAGAAAGAAGTTGATCTCTTTCAGTAGACTATGGGAGGAATGTTCACAAGAAGAAGCTAGGCTTGTGGACCGATAAGAAAAGATAGGAAATGAAGATCAAGCTCTCACAACTCACACCAAGAGAAGTAAGCCCAAGAGGGAACCATCTTATCACAAGAAATCTTTTCACCGCCATCAAAGAGATAAGAAAGATTTGAGATGCTTCACATGTAATGAGAAGGGACACTTTGCCTTCGAATGTCCCAAAAGAAGAAAAGACTTCAACAACAAGAACAACAAGAAGAGATATCATGCTCATGCTACTGAGGATGATGAACCTCCCAGGAAGAAGACTAAGGTAGAGAATGAAGACTCGTCAAGTGACGATGAATATGTTCTAATCTCTGCTCTCACGGGTACTATTACACATGGGTGTAATGATTGGATTATTGATAGCGGGGCTTCTAAACATATGATGAGATTCAAAGAATCTCTTATGGACCTATATGAACATGACTCACCTCATAAGGTGAAACTTGGGGATGACTATCAATACCCCATAAAAAAAATTGGTGAAGCCTCCTACAAGTTAGACTCTAGGAAGTCTATAAAGATGCAAGATGTTCTATATGTACCTGGACTCAAGAAGAATCTTCTCTCCATATCATCTTTGTATGCAAAAGGAATGAGATTTGCATTTGCGGATGGCCAAGTACTTATGTGTCCAAAAGGTAAGACCATAGATGATGCAGTAGTGATTGGAGAGCAAGAGGGAGGATTGTACAAATTAAAGAGGCAACCTGAACATGCCATGGTACATGAATCCATGGATCCAAGTGAACTTTGGCATAGAAGGCTTGCTCATGTGCACTATAGGGCACTACCAATTGCAAGCAAAGCAGTAGAAGGTCTTCTTGAGATCCAGTCAAAACATGAAGGTGTTTGCAAAGGATGTGCAAAAGGAAAGAATACAAAGAAGGCATTTCCAAGCAATGAAAGCAAAGCAAAAGGAATCTTGGAGCTTATCCACTCTGATGTATGCAGACCTATGTCATCCAATTCTCTAAGTGGGTATGCATATTATGTTTCTTTCATTGATGATTTCTCTAGGAAGACTTGGGTTTAGTTCTTGAAAAACAAAGATGAAGTGTTTGATAAGTTCAAGGAGTTCAAAGCCTTGATAGAAAATCAAACTAACAGGTATTCTCCAATGGTAACTATGCTTAATTCGTAGGATATACGACGAACGTTTATATTTTAAAATCTATAAAGTTCAAAACATTCCGACATGTTTTCTATACAAGTGACGGTTTGCGGAAATTTTTTTATTCAGTAGACTGTTTTTCATAAAAGAATACGTCATTATTTATATTGTTTTTATGATTAAAGCGAGCGAAGTGTGGAGCTTGATTTTCTAAGATCGATAATCTTTATTCAAGCTCTTTATGAGAAAATGTCAAATAGAAATATTCCTGATCCAGACGAACAAAATCGACAATTTCTTGCTAGATTGTGGGATGGACTGAAAAAAAGGGTGATGGGAAATGTTATTGTCCATGTAGTCAATGCAGGGATTTAAGAGGAGAAGAAAAAAGATCACAACAGCCAAAAAACATTGTAGGGAACATGGACATGAATATCGTCCATTTTTAAGTTTTGCATTATATATGTTTTTATTTTGATTGTTTTTGTAAATGTATGTATTATTTTAATATTTCTTATATTAACTTTTATCTATTGATGGTTTCATGTAATTATAAAGGAAAGACATCCTATGGCATATTGTCCAGAGGAAGTGCTTTCAGAACAAGTACCAAAGGAACATGGAGCTATGAATAATGGAGAACAAGTTAATGATCATAATGAAGAAGATGGTCATACTGATAACATAGTTGAAGATGATGATACAAATACTTTGATCCATGATTCATTTAATGTTAGAATGGATTATGATCATGATCATGATCATGAAAATGATGATCATTTCGATGATATTCATGATTTACCTCTTCTTGAGAAGGCATACGAACCCCTTTATGAGGGCTCCAACACAAATCTTCTCTCTGCTATATTGTTGATAATGAACTTGAAGGTTATAAATGGTATTTCAAACATATCAGTCACACAGATTTTAAGGTATGTAATATATTCCATCACATAATATGTATGATCGCGCTAAAGGTTATCACCGTTCGTCTAATAATTTTATTGTTAATTCATCAGTCAAATTAATATGGATGAAATGTGTTTCATTAATATTATTTATATATTATATTAACTAGATTTTTATTTTTATTTGTTGTAGCATGATAGCTGAATTTTTGTTACCACCATCAAATATTGTACCTCGCACATATCGAGATTTATCTTCCATCATGAAAGAAATTGGAATGATGTATGAAGCAATTCATGCATGCCCTAATGACCATGTTATATATTATAATCAGCATGAATTTGCAACAGAATGTCCAGAATGTCATATCAGTAGATATCGAACAGATCAAGTAACAAAAAGGGTGCCACGGGGGGTTCACCCATTGAACTTGTTACATAGCACGATCGTTCGTAGGATAATAAGGAATATCCCTAATTTCACTAAATATTGGAAAATGCCTCCTAAAATTGTATTGTTGAACCCCCCTCCCAATATACCTTTCCTATTAAGAAAACCCCTAGTTTCACCAGAAATTGTAGGTATCCATTTTTAACAACCCATTTTTAATACCCCCTTTATATAATATTATCAAGTTGCAACAAACAGGAGACCTAAAACATCTTAATATAAGCACACATGAAGCTAAATAAAATAATAGTATAATGCTAATAATGATCACATTGGGATTGCATGGGCAATTGATCAATTTGTAGCGTTGGATAGTGGAATACCCAATGAAATAGTAATGGGGAAGGAAAAATCAGTAAAATACAACCCAAGCAAGATATCAATGTAACAAAGAATGTAAAAGACTAATAGTCCAATAGTAAATGCAATGCTTAGAAAATATGAGAATTGCAGAGGTTTCACACAACAACCTGCCAATCTACCCATTTTATATCATGTAAATACAAGTATAGCCATAGAGAGCTCATGTTTTCTATAATATTAATAAATTAAACTCCATAAAAACGCAAAATTGGAACCCTTTAGTGGATGGACTTCCCTACCTTCCTATCAAAACAAACATCAATGTTTGAACCCATATGAACATAGAAAAATTCCTCTTACTTTCCAATAACACCATATGATTAGGTGCATAGATTGGATTTGGGCCATTCACAAGAAGCAATGAATCGCCTCCACTTCATCTACATTTATTCTTGCAATCAAGGGAATTAACAACGTTTAGTTACCTTTTCTTTGGTTATATCTAGTTTTTTTTTTAATCTTTACAGGAGAGGGAAAAATATCCATTGTTAAGTTTCAAACATGCAATACTTATAAAGATACACAAATGGTGAAATTTATATAATACCATTTCATGGTAACGATAACACATAGGGTACGTAAATAAGGATAAATATATTTTCACTTATGTTCATGTCAGTTCCAATACAATATTAAGATGGATTCCTTGCATATAAGAATTGAAATTAAGATTATGAATGTGCCAAATATAACACAATCTAACAACTATTCCTAATTGGCAATGTGAAATTGTTAAAGAAGAATACAAAAAGTTGAAAGAAATAATTAGTCAAGAAAGGTTGATCCGACTTTTCTTGGTTCTAGTGAGCCAAGAAAGATTGATCTCACTTTTCTTGGTTTCCATGGAGCAAGGTTTGATTGAATCTCACTACCCACTTAAACCCCAACCTAAAAAACAAAGAGTTATATCTTTTACTCGAATGCCTACAAAAAATACAATACAATTGTTCAACTCCAAAACTCTCGATTAGCTACATCTTTCAACTTTGGAGTTGATGAGGAACCAAATGCATATTCAAGCATACTGAATAGTGTCATAGCCTGCAATGTGACTTCTATATAGAAAATAAACACACTTTGGAAATTGGCCTCGTATAGAACAACAAAAGGTATAATGTTACAAGACTGCCTTAGTTTTAAAACTAGCAAACTCAACCTCAATTATGGAGAAAGTGTGAAATCTTGCATACATATTCATAACAACCTTTTGGACAATGCGTCAATAACATTTTGCATACTAACCTTTGGACATCACATCAATAACATTTTGCATAAAAGACAAAATACTATCACCTTCATTATCTCAATGCCACAAAATTCTAATATTGTAGTGCCTGATATTCCAAGAATCATACCTCATATCGAAATAACTTCGCTAAGAAACAAAAATAGTAACCCCACAAAAATAAAACACAAAATGGAGTTAACAGTAATAGTTGCAATATTGTGAGAATTTCAAAAAGCCAAATACAATTGCATAAGTTGCTTTGAGATCTTTACAAAAAGATTCAAATCTCTGCTGGAAGAAAGGATGAAAAAAATTAACGCACACACAAATCCATAAAGTTTAAACGAATTATAAACATTCACATATATTTTTATAAAGCAAAATGGAAGATATGATAAGTCAAAATAATTGTTAAGTCAAGAGTACTAGTTTATCTTATAGATATGATGGATGCTATATATGACAAAAATTGTACTCCAAAGAGTCACTTTTTGATAGCTATGAGCTTCTGGAATCCTCTTTCCAAATTGAACCTACAGTCTTTCTAGGCTCACTCGACCAAGAATGACTTTTATTCTATGATTGACTAGAACTACTACTTTTCTCTTCTTTAAATGAAGTCTCTAGAAATTCATTTGTGCCACTCAACATGGTTGACTTACAATGTGAATCCTTGGTGCTAATGGTTGAGGATAGCAATATAGAAACCTCACTAGACCCCGAGGGTACAGATGTTGATCTTGATAGAATATATGTGTGGTTTAATCTGCTTGAGCCCACTTTTGCAATAGAGTTCAATGGTGTTGAGTTTTTCACAGCTTCAACAAATCCTGTACGCCTGCCACCATGAGTATAATAAACTTTGCATGTAGCCTGCTTACAAGGAAAAGATGCTCCTTGGCTTGATCCAAACTTTGTGTCCTTGTTTTGCATTTATACATCGACACATTTTTCCGTGTATTAACTAAGATCCTAGCCTTCCTCTGAATCTCCTGGTTCTTGATATTTTTCAAGTGGTTTACAAATTTCCCAACATTACACATCTTCAAAGCATCAAGATCTATAGGTAGTCTATCAAGAGAACATAACAACATTAACAATAGTTCTTCAACAACTTTTTCACCCTCCTTTGGACTGCTTGCATCTCTAGTCTTTCCTTTGTGGGATTCTTGAAGCCAATCACCCAAAATGGGAAAGCCCCTCCGCTGAACAAATTAGCTGAGATAGCCATATTGATCGATGGTTTATGAAACGCCTATAAGGGATGTACACCAAAAAAGACAAATCAATTCCTTTATTACCATCATCACTTCTAACCAGCTGCATTAAATGCACAAGCTTCCCAACAACTTCTGAGTTGATGAGGCTTCCATATTTGTTAATGATTCTGGAAATTTGTTTAGGACTCATAATGCATTCTTGTTTGAAATGCCTTGTATCACTGCCATCTAAATTTGAAAACGCTCTCATTTAAGAGGATATGTATTCTAATCAGTATGTTCCCTTTTCTTCGCCTTAACTTCAGAAGGAAATGAATTATTTTGTGTGATACCTAAACTAGTTTTCAAAGTTGATTCTAGACCATTCAAATCTTTAGGGGAGGGCCCCACAGACTGCACTGCTGCATCCATTCCATGTCTAGTATTATCCAATAGCTTCAAATCATATCGTGAATGCAGCAGTACAGTCAGCGGGGCCCCGCCAACGAAGAGCAATATGGATATCAAGACTTATATGGAGTAGGAACCCATCATTGTCCTAGGTATGATCACGTAGAAGGGACTCCAACTCAGCTATATCAATCCCAAGTAAGGTGGGGGATAGGGGGAATCCCTGCTTGACATCAATCAGAAATGTTTTACAAAATTCACAATTGTACAAGGCATTATTGAGATAAAAGAAACAAAGGATAAACCAATTTTCAATCAATGTATCCTTCAAACTTACATAAAAACTAGATTTGTCAACATACAACAAGTACTTGATCCATCATAATCATGAGATGGCCATATCTCATAGATTTGACACTATCATATTCCTTTCCTTGTTGCTTGTTGAAGTTTGCAGCATCGTGAGTCATTCTCCAAGTAGGCTTCGTGTGTCGAAGCAACGACTTGTATGTTGAGGTTGTCTTGAGTTAGTCTCGAGAAAATTGGACAAGAGTCTCATGTATCGAGACTTAGCTTCATGTGTCGAAGCATGCCTTATATGTCAAGGAAGATGCTGCTATATAGTCTCGCGTGTCAAGACTAGGCTTCGTGTGTCGAAGTAGTGGCTCATGTGTCGAGGAAAAGATGATGTGTGATGTTCTTCTAGGTGGTTAAGTTAGAATACTTTCTCTAGGGACTAGCCTCCCCTAGTAGGAATGATTCTAACGTATGACCATGAGAACAAGAAGATCACATCATCGTAATATCTTCCTTATATATTTGATGAGCTATGAGTCGACACATGTGAACCATATGAACCAAGAGGGGCTGGCGCTAAGCCCCAAAACTTGCATAAGCAAGATTGCCTAAGTCTTAATAAGATATTAAAAGAGGAACACTATTGCAAAAGGATTTCCTAAGTTGTTTTAATGAGAAATTAAATTATAAGTGGTATTGGGCCCATAGTGTTTGGTGGCCCTAAGTATTTTCCCACTGTATTTACTCAATGAAGAATTATAAAGAGGAGCATCATGATACTGTTAAATACATGATTGTGTGAATCTCTCTCTCTATAATACTCAAGCACATTATTCAAATTATCAGGGTTCATAAAATTCAGTCTATGGTTTCTATGTTGACTGGTTGGAGGCCAAGGGTATCAGGCCAAGAGCAAAGATTTACAAAATAAATGATTGGAAAAGACCCAGATCAAAGGCGTTAGGTTACTAAATTCTATCATCATAATGATTCCCCATGTAGGGCTTCTTTGGTGCAATGGGGCCTTGTGTATGGCTAGATGAGCCCTAGAGGAAAATAGATGGCCGCCATTTACTTAGACATTGGGTGTGAAGCTATGTAATCAATGTGAAGACGACATGAATTGATTTTATCTGCTTCCTTATTTGGATCTCCATTGAAAACTCCTCCAGGTCCAGCACAATCTCAACAGTGGGCCATGTATGTGTGCTTAAACAATTGCAATTGTAGGTCACAATTTAAGCTAGGGATGCGCACATGTTTAAGGAGAAATGAATGCAAGTGAGGCTTCAAAAGAACTCATATATTACCAGGTTCACAACAAAACAAAGGAAGTATTTGACCAAGGATTGACCCTGTAAATTTATGATTCAAGGGTTCAAAACTCACGTGATCGAATGACTTGGAAATGTAGCTGGAAACAGACTTTTTCCAACCAGCAAAAAAATGGTTTTAGCAAGCAAAATGGACTGATGGTTATACTTAGTAGAAAATAACACATACTAGGTCAATTCATTTGGATTTCCTATTTTTTTGGAATTTAATCTTTTATGCCTTTAATATAGATTATGGGAAAAGTTAGTCTTGGGTGGTGAAGATCAATAGTTGTTATCCTCTCCACCTAGGTTCAAATCTTGCTTGTAACATATTCCCCCCCACGAGTTGCTTGGGGTTGGCAGGTTACCAATGATCTCAATCTAACTTAAGTTCTTGAGGATAGGATGAGATGTTCCAAACATTTTAGCCAATTGGGTCTAGTTTGGGTGGTTAAGGGGAGTTATCCTCCCCACCCAAGTTCAAACCCCTACTTATGGCATGTTTTCCCTTTGTGGGCATGTTTGGGATAGCAAAGTACCAACAATATCACTTTCACTTGATGTTTAAGGGCATGGGGAAATGTTGCCGACTATTTTTCCTTAAGGGATTAGAACAATCAATTGTCACCTATGTTGTTGGGCAAGTTTTTTCTTGTTCTAAGCAAGTAGGTGCCTAATTATAAACACCCTAAGTTAGATGCAATAGTCTACACAAATTAGTTTACTTGGGATATTGTCCACAAATGTGAAGAAGCATCCCTTAGATTTCCTCATGAATTTTTTCTTGGGAAAAAAATTATTGGCAAAGTTCATTAATTTTCTAGAGGATTTCTCTTAAAGGACTCCAAAGTGAACTAAGGAAATATGCTATGGTCAAAAGGGAGAGATCATATGGGAAAATCAAAAGGAGGTCTTATGGATAAATGTATAGAGGTAAAAAGGGAGAGATAATTTCGATCCCAAAATCCCAAATTAGTAATTGTGGCTTTCAAATAAAATTGTGTTATATTTTATTCAACCTTAAACTCCTTATGTTAAAATCCCTATGAAGATGGTCTAACCAATAAGAACAAAATTGTGACAATTGTCAAAACCAAACACAACAATAATTTGGATTAGTTGACATATAGGTAAAGAGCATTTTTGGATACTTATTTTTATCTACTTTTTGGAAACCAATTAATCATTTTATAAGTTAGCAAAAAATTTAACAATTATAAATTGAACTAGTTTTACATTCCATCTAATTAGATATATATTAATAAGATAATATTTTTATTGTATATATATATATATAAAATAAATTAAATTAAACAATGTTATAAGTGAACCTTGCATGCCATAGAAAATATACACTAACCATGACATTAACATAATTGATCATACATTAAACATGTACTTTATCATAGTTATGTGGGAATAACATAACTATATATAAAATAAGACACTTAATAGAATTATTATCAATAATTAAAATAAAAATTAATATATGAAAGATACTTGCGAATATATTCTAGCATTTAATGGCAAACAAATGCCTTCAACTAATAAAAATATTATCCTCATGTGTAATGCCTCTCAAGTCCGTAAACATTTCTTTGAACTATAAAAGTCATTCTTTTAATTATAGGTTTAAGAAATGCCAAATTAAGCCATGTGTAGTGTGGTGGAAATATAATTGAAAAAACAATAAGAATGAAAAGTTTTATACAGTTTCTCTATATATAGACATTGTGTAGAGGTGTTCAATCAAACACAATACAAAAATGTTTTGGCCATATGATGATTCTTCAACATGCTACATGAAACGAATTATTGATGATCTGATACACTAGATGTTATTGACTCACAAATAATTACAGGTAACTAGAAAATTAATGGTAGGGAATAGAATCAACAAATTTTTTACATATGAATATTTTGTTGACATACACAGACAAAAACATAGAATCAAAATTGCACCAAAAAATGCACTAATAAAATAATATATTTATAGAAAATTTAATTCAAATACATATGAATAATGTGGTGCAATGGGGCCTTGTGTATGGCTAAATGAGCCCTAGAGGAAAATAGATGGCGGCCATTTACTTAGCCATTGGGTGTGAAGCTATGTAATCAATGCCAAAACTGCATGAATTAATTTTATCCGCTTCCTTATTTGGATCTCCAATGAAAACTCCTCTAGGTCCATCAAAATGGTGTGGCCTTGTATGTGTGTAAAAACAATTACTAGTGTAGGTCACAATTTAAGCTAGGGATGCCCACAGGTTGAGGCTTCAAAGAACTCACATATAACCAAGTTTAAAAAAAGGAAGGATTTGACCAAGGATTGACCCTATAAATTTCCGAGTCAGGGGTTCAAAACTCACATCATTGAATGACTTCAAAATGTAGCCTAGAATGGCCTCTTTCTAACCTACGAAAAATTGATTTTGGCAAGCAAAATGGACATGGGAAATTGCCAATAGGCATAGCCTTGACTCAATGTTTTGAGAAAATAAGCATTGCATCAAACATAATTCTAAATAATATCCTTATAGAGTACCTTTTAAGCTATAGTTTAATTACAATTAATTGCAGTCTTGAAGACTATTTGTTTAAGAAGCCATTACTTCCACATATTGCCATCCATATCCAGTTATTGGTTTCACTATTTACTTTGCGGATAAGGCTTCAGTTGGAGACATTGCTAGCAGAAAAATAACGTATTTCCAAAGAGAATGCCAGTTATGCTCATGAAAATAAATTTATACGTGAAATAGTGAAGTATCACTAGATGACCATGCAAGATGTTGTTCAATTTGATGATATTAAGGAGGTTACATAAATTGGTTTGGACCCTGACTCAGAGACCCAAATATAAATGGTTCCCCTGGAAAAGTCAATTTAATCCATGTCTTATTGACTGCACAAGTATCGACAGCTAGCTATGCAATAGTTATGCAATATATGGTTCTTTTGGACGAGAATGCATGGCAAGTAACAGATAGGTTAAAATCCTAATACAAAGACACAGATGGAGACATTACATATATAAAAGCAAATGGAATCTTTTGTATTATGATGGTTCCATTTTTATCATCTTGGTGTCAAAAATTTCCTGCTAGATGCATTTGCATTAAGTATTTATTTCCTTGCTTCCAGAAAGGAGTATAAGGGACTAAAGGTAAGGGGCTAAGGGTAAATAAGAAGGTAAGGTATGCAGTAGGTAAGCTAAGGTTAATAACCTGCAATAAATGAGCAGGTATATGAGGTAAAGTGAGGCTCTAAAAAGGAAAAGGCTCTAAGGGTTGTTAAGTGTACCTAGGGTTCGATCCGATTGCATCACCGTTTGTTTATAAAAGCCTGCTCTTCATTCCTTTCCTTACTATCTAGGGTTTGATCTTGGGAATGGTCGGCATTACATGTAGGTTCAATTCATCCCCAATTGAATAAGCATAGGCACATGCATTTTGATAGAGGGTTTCAAGTTCTATATTTAAGGTGGTACACACCAATTCTGTACCTCACCTCTTTTAGGGGTAAAAAACCACTACCCAAGGATAATACTGGTTTGTAAAAAGCTCCAAAAGACAAAATATGAGGTTGAAATGGATAAGGCAGTGAGGGATTTTGGGATCTACTGATAGCATTAAAAGAAAATACCAAGTTAAAATGCAGATGGGTATGGAGCCACCACCACAACCACACAAGCATGCACTTATATCACTTAAAAATTGTTCACAAGATGAAGAATTACCTCTTCACTGCTGCATTGAATTGTGGAGCTTTTTTCCTTGGCCATGGCATTGCAACGCTCCTACCAAATAAATGTGTTTGAATGCATCCCTCTCGAACCCAAAAGAGAACAATGAAGGCCGAGCCCAAATTAGTAATGGTGCCTCTCTTCCTTCCACAAATCAATTTGGTGAACCCATAGAAATGTATATATCACTGCTGTATCAATATACAAGAAAAGGGGGCCAACCTTAACAACAGAGGAAAAGGCCTCAGTTGCTTCCCTAGGTCGTGGGTTCGGTTCCTGAGGACTTCCGATTAAATGCAATAGACGTCTCGCGAGCAAGTCTGAGGCAGCCGAAGATTTGTTTGCACAGGATCCATGGTGGAGCCAGTGGGAGACGATACCAAGACCTCTGAAAACCACCCCTTCGTGGATACCGAACCCATGGAAATCCATGGAGAAATTTCATCGGTTGAAACCCCAATGGACGAACCAAGGAAAAAAAATCAATATACAAGAAAAATGCAATTTGGTTGGCCGCCCAAGCATGCAAAGAGAACGCAGATGGGTATGGCTACAGGTATGTTGGAGTGCTGGGCACACCCACGACCTTCGATTCTTCCAGAATTGAATTGTATGGATTATTAAACAGAGGTATATGCCATCGAGTGTGCCAAATAAAAAATATGGGTGCGGCTACAGGGTTGCGGCTGGAGAATTGGGCATAACCCTATCCTTTCCTCTTTCCCACAATGAAAATTGCAAATCGTTTTATTTTTTGTGTAAGACCTAAATTCATTCCCTAATCGATCTCCACCACCGCTGTGGATCCAAGGGATGAGAGTGCTTGATGGGTAGCGCCCTATAGTTACCACTGCCATGTTTGTATTATGAATGGAGTAAACAAAACAAAGTTTTAATTATTCTCTCGTATGTTGCAACCACGGTTTGTATAATATGTGTAGGAATAGGCCTCTTATTTGTATTTATTTATTAACTTTAACACTAATGCCTTTGGTATTGCAGGTGTAATGAACAAGCTCCTATCAAAGACCATAATTAAAACAATGCATTTGGTATAACATATTATATTTTTCTATACTCACATTTGCTTATCAAATCATTGTCACTAATGTAATGATGGTTTTAGAAGACAATGGTGGAAGCTTACCATTATAAAAAAAAATCGTTGTTGGAAGGAGAATCAAGGATGGAATTATGATAATTTCCATCATTAAATATGGCAAAAAAATTAATATAATTGATAATAGAAAACATTGCAAGGAGGAATGATTGTTACCCTCCCCACCCGGGTTCAATTCTTGTAAGATACGCGATGTTCTTGTTGAGCCCCTATGTAATGATTGTAATTCTGGCCATACCTTGATTCTCCAGAATAACAAGTGTTGGCATATTTCCCGATGGATATACACTTTTTGATTTATTACCACGTAGATTTAATGCATGGTAAGGCCTTATTAGTTAGTGTATGGGAAGGAATTATAATCTTACTCCTCACTAGTGCACTAGGAAACATATATAATAAATTCCAAGTTAAATTATATAGTATGCTTATGTTTAAATAGAAGCAACCAAAATCTAACAAGCATGAGTGCAATATCAAAATTAATAGAAAGAACAAGATGTTATCATTGTGGAGAAAGTAACAAATGCTTATGCTTAAATAGAAGCAACCGAAATCTAACAAGCATGATTTTAATATCAAAATCTTGGGTGCATTCATATATTGGTTATACAAGGCCCTAGTTCGTATAGACTTGGACCCTAACTATTGTTTTTCATGTCCTACATCTTAAAATCCATTTTTTATACTTCAAATATCTATATTTCCATTTCCATGCTGTGCTTACATATGGAAGATTCCATACATAGGGCATGTGTGATGGATCAAGGCACATAGGGCATGTGTGATGGATCAAGGCACATAGGGCATGTGTGATGGATCAAGGTCCTATTTATGGCCTATGAATCTAAAAGAAAAATTGTATTGCATAAGACCCTATATTTTGGCCCTAAACCATGGCATAATTCCAATTAAACAAACTTGCAATCGCTATGCACGGCCCATGAATCTAAAAGAAAAATTGTATTGCATAAGGCCCTTTTTTTGGCCCTAAACCATGACATAATTCTAATTAAACAAACTTGCAATATTTTTTCTTAGATTGAAAAGAAAATTTCAATTCCAATATTGTTTTGAAGAAGCATAAAACTTGGTAATTCAATGCGGCATACTCTCTATGGAAGGGAATCAAGAAGGAGTTGGGGATTGAATTTTTTGATCTCTTCCAAGTTGATTTAGTAAAGCAACACAATTGAAATATATTATTAATGGAGCATAGATGTTAGACAATGACACATGAAACATATGTAGTACAATTATGTGGTTTTAAGTTAATAGGAAATTTGGTTGCCGATATTCTTAACTCTATATGGTTATGGATTCTATAATAGCTAAGACTAGGCATAAAGGGCATTGCATTGATCAACTTCTTTAACTCATCCAACTTACCAACACATCTAAGATGGTCCCATGTTGAGATGTTTTTCATTGAGTAGAAGGGATTAGAGACTTAATTGAGGGCTCTTTTCACACTGCTTAGCAACCCTTCCTAGTACTCATAAGAATTCAAGGTTGCACCACATCTAGCTCCACCTTTTTGGGTTTGCAATATGATATATAATAAAATGTTAGCATAAATATGAAGAAAAATATTACATGTGTAACTCTAATTAAACATATATTTGTGCAATCCATCGAATGTTTTGACAATGATTAAGGTCGGCCTTACTCAATGATATCAAATCTGAGAGGAGGTAGGGTTAATTTTGATGGTGTGGACAACAGGCTTCCAAGCTTATTTTTCCCATGCCATCAAAATCTAATCAAAATTAACCCTACCTCCTCTCAGAGCTCAACCAGAAGAGGAGAATCGTGTGAGCTTAAACTGTCCTGATGATGGACCCGGTTTTAGGGTTTGAAACGTCGTTGAGATAAATTATACCAACACATATTTCCTTTCTCTTGCTTAAAAAAAATGCATAAAGATCATGAACTAGAAATAATTAGTTATAGAATGTGAAATAAAATAAATTAGGATATTTAGTATTTGTATAGATGTGATTGATGTTATGTGAATAATTTATCTAGATTAGATGGCATTTTTTCATGGAAGCGAGACCGGTCTAACTATTAAATGTTTTGATATTTCTGGTGGTATTTGGGGAATCCAATGAAAGATATCTGGTGAAATCGGGTTTTTGAAGCATTCAAAACGTGTTTTTGAATGCAAAAATGGATTGGGAGGTCCAAGGAAGAGAGAGAATTTCACTTTCATAATCTATGGATTCATAAAAGGATGGTGACAACATAGCCTTAAGGTGTAGACAAGGTGGTTCATCTTGGAGATATACCATAATATGAATGAGAGACATGATTTACAAGAATATAAGTATAATTCATTGATATATCTAGAGTAAGAAATACTACTAATTCGTATTCATGTAGTTGTTATTTAGTTGTATTTTTTATCCCTGGACTAAATTAGTAGTTTATGCTAGTCATTTTTAGATGTGTCACTTAAAAACACTACCGTGACTAAATTTTTTGGTTGCTTAGTCACTAATTACGCATCGTGACTAATGTATTGGTTGTGTAGTCACTAATTACCGATTTTTATACTAGTGACTAAATTAATACTTATGATATTATCCTAAATATTATATTTACAAGATTTTCTCTCTACGTCCCCTCCAACACTTCTACATGAAATGTAATAAAATATACCCTAAATATTTGTATTGCCATATAACATAATTAAGCCCCCTTGGCCCCTTAATACGGGGCAATATATTTTCTCATTTTTGTATCATAGTTTATTCCCCAATATGAATGGACGTGATATGATATTGCCTATCAACTGACCCCCCCGTGAAGGGTGCCTCGCAAGGTTCTTTGTTATATTCCCATTATTCCATGTTTGCAACCACTGTTTAGGGGAAAAAACATAGCGCAGTTTATGGATTACCATGCACGGAACAGAATTCAAGATGATATTATTCGAATTCCTGCAGATGGGTCTGCATTTCTAGATATAGAGGAAAAATGGCCTCACTTCAAAGAAGAACCTCGTAATCCTAGGATTTCTTTGGCAGCAGATGGTGTCAATCCATTTGCAGAGATGAGATCCGTTTACTTAATGTGGCCTATTTTTGTTATCAACAATAACATTCCTCCATGGTTATCAATAAAGAGGGAGCACATAATGTTGTCAATGATTGTTCTAGGTATATTGTATCTACAACTTTTTTTTTAATGTAGTGGCATCTCATTTGTCGTATTTTTTTGCATAATGTCATATCTATATTCATTGTTTTTCTCTTGTGGAATATGGTTTATCTATATAAATGGTACGTCTCATAATTATATTTTTTATATGTTCAAATCAATCAGGTAAGTACCAAGTCAAAGATATGAATGTATATATCGAACCTCTTATAATGAGCTACTGAAGTTATGGAATGGCATCACTATGTATGACGTATCTAAACTAGTACGACAAAGAAAATTTCAATTCCATGCAATGCTTGTATGGACAATACATGATGCCCCAAGGTTAACCCATTTTTGTGGTTTGTAATTATAATTTCCACTTTATTTGCATTTAATTTTATGAACTAGTTAATATACTACGCACGCATGTTTTTCTAAATAATCCATTCATTTTGTATATAATTATAATTGACATAGATATTCCATCTCTTTATGTAGGTCTTCAGACAAAGGAAAAATTTGCATGTCCAGTTTGTGGTCCTAAGATCAAATCTCATCGTTCAAAAAGCTTAGGAAAGGAGGTGTTTGATGAGTATAGGCACTTCCTCTCTAAGAATCACAGGTATCGAACTACCGAAAAACATCTGTTCAATGGCAAGCAAGAGACTGCATCAAAACCGTAGAGAATGAGACCTCACAAATGGAAGTTGCAATATAATAGAAATCGTCAAGGTACGTATGAATCATCGTATATGAAATGTTATGAATTTTTTTATTGTGTGTTGTTTACTGTAATTGTCATTGATTTTTGTAATTTATTTATAAACTACGATTCATGATGGTCGTTCATGTGATCATGAAGGCATTAATAGGCTTCCACAAGGAATAAAAAATTATCCTAGACAATTTAGTAGGTTTCCCTACTATGAGAACCTACAAATTGTTCATATGTTTGATACAATGTATATTGGAAAGAATGTGACTAAAACATTATGGCGAATATTGGATGGAAGGAGTGAGAAAGAAAAAAATTGTCAAAATTTGCAAAGACATTCAAGAAGGAAACCATGAAATGAAAGACGTGATTCAATTTTATAGCAACGGAGAGCAAATTAATATAAACTCACTTCCATGGATATTAACAAACTAGCAAAGTAATGTTGTAAAAGAAGTCATGCGAAAAATTAAATTTCCCACCGGGTTTTGTGAGAACATGAAGAATATCATAACAAAGAAAAATGATTTTGCGGGGGTGAAAATGCATGATTGGCATGTCTTCATGAAGGTAATTATTATGGTATGCATTTAATTTTTTTTCTATTCTAGTGAATATGGCTGGTATTTTTTTCTCTACTCTAATTTGTTTAAAAAATGAAGCGATTTGTATATTGTTATAGTATGTTCTACCTCTCTCTCTCAGACAACTTCAACAACAATGTCAAACAAGTAATATATGATCTTGGGAAATACATGAGGTAAGTAGCAATTTTTTTCATGCGCTTAGTGTTTGTTTAATTCATCGTAGAACTTATATAATTTGATTTTTGTGCTCTAATTCATGTTATGTAATATAATGTTTTTTTTTCTTAAATATCTTGATTGGGTTTTCTCACTTGTAGATGGTTGTCATCTAAAGAATTCTATAAATAAGATATAAAGTATTGGAGGAGAGAAATTCCTTGTCTCATGTGTGAAATGCAGAAGCATCTACCTTCGTCATTTTTCAATGCACAAGAACACTACCTCATACACCAAGTTGAAGAGATTGACTTGTGTGTACCTACGCACTCAGGTCCATGTGGATGGTTGAGAGGCACCTGAAATTTATGAAGGGTTTGGTTAGACAACGAGCACATGCTGAGGCTTCTATGATGGAGGGATATATGGTATACTAAAACATGTTGTGTATTAGTGAATATCTTCCTAAATTAGCGTCAAAGCTCAATTTACGTTGCATTTGTGATCCGGACTCCAATAACAATTTCGAAGGGGATTACCTGAAGGGGAAAGGTAGATCGAGGAAGGTGAAAGGTAATATAATAGATTTAACTGTTGATATTTATGTATATATATCATACATATTCTATTTTTATATTCAATATATTGCATCTATTTAGAGTGTAGTATACTTTGTTAAGTGAATATACATTTGTATTGAATTTTAATTTTATTGTCATCAAACAGTTGGTCGAGAGTGGGATGAAATTCATTTATACATCACAAACAATCTTGACTGGATGAAGGTATGGATTGAACGATGTGAACAATCTGGTCATGGAATATCATGGGAAGGTGTGACTTCATTGGTTAAAACAGCACATCACAATGGAGATACCAATCTAACTCAAAGGGAAATATATTTAGCATATGGTTTAAAAGATAAGCAGGTAAGCATATTAATCCACCACACTATTTTTTTTTTTTTGCAAACATATTGTCAATGTACACGCTGATTTTTTCCCTGTATGGCATTATAATTAACATGCACTTAATTTTTTAATATTGGATCATTATGTAATCTTTTCTTGTATGGCTTGTTGTAGGTAAAACACCATAAGGCTATGTGGTGCAATGGTTGTAAATATCGCATCAAAAATTTGGATGAAACAAAGAAAACATCAAATTGTGGGATATCTGCAGTCTTTGAGGTGACCAATGTTTCCTCTAGAAGTGACAAACATCCAGAACTCTCTGAAAATCGATACTATGGGTATCTGGAAGACATTCTTCAGTGTGATTTTAACTCCTTCAACGGTATTTCTGTTCGTTTTCAAATGGTACAGGTGTCGATTGAATCAACGTGATCCCGATAAAACATTTATTGAACATGATAATGGATTTACCATGGTAAATACAAGGTTGTTTGAGCCAGGAATGGATCCCTATGTTCTTCCAACCCAATGTGAACAAGTATTTTACTCTGAGGTTCCAGGTAGAGTGGGTTGGTAATTTGTTGTGAGACACGATCCAAGGGGAAGGTCGATAAAGTATAACATAGATGAAGGTAATGAAGAGGTTCTCGAAGAAGAAGACAATGTTGAAGATGATCATGATCAACATGAGTTAGATAATCATGTTCCAGAAGAAGATGTCGAAGAATTAGTTGAATCAGATGATGTATCAAACAATGTGTTGGTTGTGGAGCCAGATCTTCTAGTCTCATAGATGATATTGTATCAGCCGTGTTTGTACCCTAGTTTTATATGATATGTAGGTGGACTGTACAGTCACCTCAGTGGGGGGGCATCGCCCCCCCACAAGGTTCTAGGGGGGACCACCCCCCTGGCTAGGGGGTCTGGGGGCCAGCAGGGGTTTGGGGGTTCGGGGGAAACGCCCCCGAAGAAAATTTTTGGGGTTGTTTTGCGGGCCCATGGTTTTGGGTATCCCGTGGTATTTTCCCATTGTATTTCCCTTAAAAAATAAAGACATTGTAATACGGCTAGAGAGGATGATGTATTAGGTTTTATGCATTGTAAAGATCTCTGAGATCAGGAGAGAGACTGTGAAACAGAGAAGAGGAAGTACAGCGGTTGTGTTGCAGGTCGTATCCCTTCACCTTGCTGGACGGTAATAATAATAAGGACTGAAAAATTAAGTGTGGACGTAGCCCAAGTTGGGTGAACCACGATATATCTGTGTCTCTCTTGTAATGTGTATGTGTGATTATATTTGCATTTCTATTTATTGTTATTGCTTTGCGATCCTGTTTTTTCTAACACAATGTCCATGAATATGATATCGATGATGACATGATGATCATAACTGACATTGATGACAATGATGATATGGCCAATCCTTACAATGTTGAATCTGGATTGGATGATATAGATGATGACTTGTATGAAGAAGATGATGAAGTCCATTGAAGTGTACGAGGTATGCAGTAATATATCTACTCTATATATTTTGATTTAATATTGCGATAGAAATATTGAATTTTATTGGTATGTATAAATTAATTGTTTCTTAGTGTTTTTTCCATTTTCCTGTATGTTATAATTAGAAACATTGCTTGTTATAGATTATGACAAAAAACACATTTAATTTTTTGTACATAGATATTTTTGTCAGGTAATGGGGAATTGAGAGTGATGTGAGGGCGGGAGGGGCCATAAGAGCTTCCACCTTCACGTGCTTGGCCTTGTTTATTAGAGAATATTAAATTATTCTTGAAACAAAGAGAATCTTAGTAAGGAAATGCACAATTATCATGCTAACCCAAATGGTGTGCTTGATCATGTACTGCACGGGTCCAACGTTGAAATTGTTAAATTTGTGTTGGCTTGGACTGAAATTTGGCATGGTTAGACTAGACACATGCATTGATGGTGTGGGAGGGTTTCCAGACTCAAACATGACTGACACTAACCATTGGAGCATCAAAAACCATACCTATAGATTAATTAATTTTCTACATGGGGCCAACATTGAAATTTTTTAAATATGTGTTGTCTTGGACTGAAATTTGGCATGGTTAGACTAGACGTATGCATTGACAGTGTGCGAGGGTTTCCAGACTCAAACATGACTGACACTAACCATTGGAGCATCAAAAACCATACCTATAGATTAATTAATGTGCTACATGTGGCCAACATTGAAATTTTTTAAATGTGTGTTGGATTGGACTAAAATTTTGCATGGTTAGACTAGACGCATGCATTGACAATCTGGGAGGGTTTCGAGACTCAAACATGACTGACACTAACCATTGGAACATCAAAAACCATACCTATAGATTAATTAATGTGCTAAACCTTGGCTCGAATAGCAAGGATATTTGGCTTTGAAGGGATTGCAGTGTGGAATTCTTTCAATTATCTTGGGACTCCAATATTCAAGGAAAAAAAAGGATCGTCGATTAGCATGGGCTGATTGACAAACTCAAAAGGAAAATCGTCTCTTGGGGCTCCAGGTAGCTAAATCCGGCTGGGAAACTTGTTCTCATCAATTCTATCCTTGTTGCTTGCCCTCTTTATGCATGTTCCATTTCCTTAGCCCCTAAAATAGTAATAAAAAAAGTTACAAAAGAATTCAGAACGTTTTTGTGGCAAGGAGGCAAGTCTAATAGCACCAAAAAATTTCACTTGATGAACTGGGAAATGGTCTCCAGCCCTAAAATGTAATGAGGGGATGGAGTTAAAGACCCGTCGATTATGAACCTTGCTCTGGGAGCCAAAATTATTTGGAGAACCATTTCAGGCAAAAGGGATTGGTGGAAATAAATCCTCTGCAAAAAGTATATGAACGGAAGCAGGAAAAGGTGTGAGGAAGAAATTAAACAAAACATAAGTGGTTCCCCAATCTGGGACCTCTGCAAAAAAGTAGCCTTCATCATCCAGGATCATCTTTTCTAGATCCCAGGAAGTGGAAAACATGTAAGCATTTGGAATGACAACATCGGCTCAGCCTCCAATTTCTCGCAGGCCTTCACAAATCTAAAACTTTGGATGGATAATGAAAACCTCCACACTTTATTTGACTTGTCTTCCTAGACTAGTCGTGGTCGTTGGGATGGATGGAACGACTTTGAAATCCCGGCTCATCTGTGTTCTGATTTCAAGATTCTCCTCTCTTTGTTGCACAGTGCAACTCCAGTTCATCGAAAGCTTAATGATAAAAGGGGATGGGGAAAGTCGGGTCAGTATACTGTCAAGGAAGTTTACTAAGTAGCATTTGGCAACAACAACAACAAAGGCATGAATAAAAAGTGGAGCAAAGTTTGGAGTAAGGATGGGATTCCGAAGATAAACACCTTCACTTGGACCCTCGCTCACTGCAAAACACTCACTGTGGAGAACCTCGAAAAAAGGGGAATTGAAGGTCCTGCGAGGTGTATCCTTTGCAAATATTCTGAAGAAACACTTGAGCACCTCTTCCTCGAGTGTAAATTCTCTCAAGAAGTCTAGCATTGAGCGTATCAGGATCTACACTTCGACTTGATTTTGCCCACATATTGGAATGATATATTTGCTTGCTGGAAGGATTATTATCATGGAATGTTGTCAAACAAACCTGACTTCAAAAGAGTTTGGGAGGCACTCCCAAAATTCATATGCTGGAAGATATGGACTTCTAGAAATAAATAAATCTTTGAGGAAAGAAAATCCACTCCGAGCAAAGATCTAGCCTCCTCCAAAGCCCTCTGGATAGAAACCTTAACTGCGAGAGGCATGAATAACATTAAGAAAGAAACTCTGATTGATGAAGAAAAAATTAGGGCTTCAGACTTCTTGGCCCCATCTCTTTTCAATTTTCAGACTCAACCCTCCAGGGGACCAAATTCCCAAAACTGGCACATAAGAATGAGCTCTGATTCTTTCCAATCTTGGAAAAATAATTTAGGATGTAGCACTCTGTTCTTTGATGGAGCCACGAAAGGAAACCCTAGGCTGGCAGGTGCGGGAGGAGTCCTCTATGACTCTGAAGGAAACAAGATGAAAAATTATGCATGGGGAATTGGTAAAAGGTATAATAATGGATCTGAATGGCTTGCATTGATCAAAGGCCTGGAATTATCTAAAAGCGATGGAGTCGAGGATCTTCTTTTCTTTGGCGATTCTATGTTGATCATCAGGGAAGCTAGAAGTTTTTCTAAGAGCAAAAAGAATCCTACCACCAAGACACATTGCCTGCTGAACAACATAGTCAAGGAATACAAAGTAATCAAATTTCTCCACCTCCTGAGATCCAACAACCAGTACATAGATAGAATGGCAAACATTGGAGTCAATCTTGAATGTGGGGTTTTGGTTTGCAACCAGCAAACTCACGGGTTTGCATGGGTTCCATAACTATTTTCTTTTGGGTTTTATGCTTAGACAAAGAAAATTATTAAACAATTGGAAATGGCTAGGTTGCTTGTTTAGAAGCACAAGCCTAAAACAAGCCAAAATTGGCACTTAAGGCATCAAAATCAACATAAATATTGAATCCATCTCCAGTGTCCATTTGATGGTCCTAAGCAAGATCGCACACCTGACCCACATGGCCTCCATGAAGCATTTAAACTCATTCAAATTTCGAGGAAGAACTAGTTTTAAGGAGGGAGGGGAAATCATTCTACCCTCATTCGAGTTCATCACCTGGTGTAGCAAGGAAAGAGGCAGTAGAATGTCCAGTGGTGAGCAAAATCCCGGCTACGAGGCTTCTACAGGAAGAAGATAGCTTCCCAAGGGAGAATAAGTTATGAAACCCTGAATAATTCTCAAGCGAAGGACACTAGCCAGGCCAGGAATAATGTTGGACCAAGCAAGGAGCATCACACTATGTTGAAGCCCTGCAAAGCAAAATTTCTTGGACAAGGAATCATCCCACAGGTGGGATGAATGACAGGATGGGGTTTTCCAATCTTCCAGAGGAGGTTTATACGTGCTTGAAGGATATGGAAGCACGAATTCAAACCCTTCGTGGTGAGAATTATGAGTTGAAGCGGGCCTTTTTCTCATCTTTTCTCTCTAGTTCAAACTACAAATGTAGAGGTTCAAAAAGGCAGCACAAAGATCACTGGTCAAGTTTCCACTATGGCAGAAACCTATTATCACACTATAGTAGCAGGGCTACTATTCTTGCTTAGCAAATATCAGCACATTTCAGAGCCTGGATTTTGCAGAGTTTGGATATGAGGAGCTTTTATTTTGAGATCACTCATGATCAGAGCAGTATTGTATATCATATTTTTGTTAGACCTTGTTCCAAGGCTAAGCCTTGAGAGTTCATATATGATGACCAATGTGACCTTTTATTCCATACAGTTTCAGTTCAGTTCCTAGTGATGTTATTTCAGTAGTGTTTCAGATGATTTTGGATGATTATTGTTATGATGTTATATAGCCTATGGACTTATGATTATTGACTATGGATTATTATCTTGTTGCTTTAGTCATCTTCACAGCATTAGCTTGGTATATGATTCATGATGTGGAAAACTATTTGAAATGAAATGAACTATCTTAATGATGTTATGAACTGTAAAATGGACATATTGCTTGCACACTTAGGTTTCCTGACAGAACTCACTGGTTTTATTACCCTCCTATGAGCATAGATATGGTATTCCTTGACATTCTTGTCTACTAGCCTAGGCACCACAGTCATTTGACTCCATCCATCCATGACTTTCCTGATTTGGCTTTCACCTTTGACTTGTCTTTCTTGACTCTTTGATACTGAGGACTTCCCTATTACTACCTCTGCATTGGATCACATCCATGTTTGTTTAGTGTCTTGGCTCTGAGTTGGTGACAGAGCTTGCCTTTGGTGAGTTGGATTGTAGGCCTAAATCATTCTGGTCGGTTGTCCCAATGTTTGGCACTGGTCAAAGTCCCCTTAGTCACTTGAGATGTTGTTGGCTAAAAATGAAAGCTCATGTACTACCTATTGGAAATATTTATAAATTCTCCCATGGAAACTGTAACTCTAGAATGTGTTTCTTAACACACGTGAGTAAAGGACAAGAGCAATGAAATGCTAAAAATACTCCTTGAAGAGTATAAGAAAGGTCCAAAAAACAAAAGTTACTCAAAATTTATATCTATTGTTGCTAACCATGTATATGTATACACATTCCCTAGATGCAAGCTGCAACTAGTTGTGCTTATTAGCACATCTGAAATACGAAGGGTTATGTAGGCCAAAAAGGCCATGAAATAAAATTGAATGATCCTAATGAACTTGGATCAGCTTGATGTAGACATGATTCCTAAGTTGAATAAGCACTATCTAAACAACTTCCCCATTTGTGAGGCATAGCCCTTCCCCGTGTTATTTGTCCGGCACAGAGTGTAGCTTCCCCCTCTCCCAGTCCAAAGTGCCATCTAGTTGAGCTAAGCCAAGTCATCCCCTTTAACCAACTTTTGTTCTTAGCCTTCATCCTAAGCTAGCAGTTAGACCATTTCCAATGGTGAATCTATCATTTAAGCTATTGTGCAAGTAAGTATAAATAACAATGGAATATGTAAACATAATAAATGCCACCGAATAATGTTTATGCTTTAATTTAAGCTGTGAGTATGATTAGAGGAACATGTCTTAGTCTATTGATATGATTTGTCCCTGGTTGTATATTGACCTAGTCAAACCTAGTTTGACTATGATCATTCTTGGGATCCATGATGATGTGGGCCATGTATGCTTATTGATGATGATTTGTGGTCCCACATACTCTTGTTATTGATACTATATGGTGGACATATGATTCAGAAGGTGATTGATGCAGTTCAACAAGTATTATTATTATGTCAAATCATCAAATTATGCACTGTCCATATATGGTGGACCCTACAGTTGGCCCATCAGGAAAACCCATGGTGTATGAGTACACATTCTTAGTATTTTTGGGTCTTCTAGATCCAATGAGACACTTATCATTCAGTTCTGGGCGCTTCTGACAGTGATAGATGCAGTTATCCACTTGTTGACCAGATTTGGGGTTGTTTTCCCAGCCTGTCCAGCAGGGGCCATGAGAGGCCAGTTCACCTAGGGCATTGTATGAGGAGGGGGTGGTCTAGCCACTTAATTTTACAATTATACCCCCATTCTGGAGACCCTGGTGGGATCATTTTGACAGCGCAGGCACTTTAGTTGGAATTTTCAGTAGCTTCACAGTTACCGAGGCAGATTAAAAATGGAATAAAAGGGTCACTGAGGAATTTGATTTGGGAAAATAAGGCAAGGTTTTGGCACTTGGTCTTCACAAATGTATTCCAGGGTGAACCCCCCATCTTCCAACCAAGTATCATCAGTCATTGGGGTCCATAGAGGCCACAGGAGGCCTTTTACTACATGTCTCTCACAGATTTTGAGGACAGGATTTGATCATTTGTATTATTTTGGACATATTATTTTATATTATTGTGCCATGGGTATGAGATATTAAGTATTGATACCTCCTAGCACCACAATGAACTTCTTGATTCATGTCCATGTCATGTGAGGTGGGCCCATGTGTTTTATCCCCATCTAGAGGATGATGTCACCCTCACTTAGTCACTTGTACCTATGGCGTCACAAATTTCTTACAACTAAATTAAATGTCATCAAGGTAGGTCAAATGGGTTCTCAAGATGACATTTAGCATCTTATGGTTCAATCCCACAACCCCCTCACCACTCCCTAGTGGATACACATGGCCCCTTCTCATTAGTTGCTTCCATAGCCAGTTTTGGTATTTTATTACATGATGTTTATTTACATCATTTTTACAATGTCACATGGCTAAATAGCGCATGGGTAGTATAATATCTAATACTTTCCTTTTTAAATAAAATTCGAGTATCCAGTAGCGGGGCCTTGGCCTTGAGCTCCATGCTAGGAAAACATACATCACATGTATACAATATTTACATTAAAAGATAATATATCCTAAGGTTCAAAATGGGGTATTACATTATTGATACTATATGGTGGACATATGATTCAGATGGTGATTGATGCAGTTCAGCAGGTATTATTATTATGCCAGATCATCAGATTATGCACTGTTCATAAATGGTGGACCCCATAGTTGTCCCATAAGGGAAACCCATGGTGTATGAGTACACATTCTTAGTATTTTTGGGTCTTCTGGATCCAATGAGGCACTTATCATTTAGTTCCGGGCACTTCTGACAGTGATAGATGTAGTTATCCACTTGTTGACCAGATTTGGGGTTGTTTTCCTAGCCTATCCAGCAGGGGCCATTAGAGGCCAGTTCACTTAGGGAACTGTATGAGGAGGGGGTGGTCCAGCCACTTGATTTTACCATTATACCCCCTTCTGTAGATCTTGGTGGGATCAGTTTGACAATGTAGGCACTCTAGGTGGCAGTTTCAGCAGCTTCACAGTTACCGAGGCAGATTAAAAATGGAATAAAAAGGTCATTGAGGAATTCGATTTGGGAAATTGAGGCAAGGTTTTGGAACTTGGTCTTCACATCGGTCTTCCAAGTTGAACCCCCCATCTTCTAGCCAGTTATCATTAGTCAGTGGGGTCCACAGAGGCCACAGGAGGCCTTTTACTACATGTCTCTCACAGATTTTGAGGATAGGATTTGATCATTTGTATTATTTTGGACATATTATTTTATATTATTGTGCCATGGGGATGAGCTAGTAAGGATTGATTCCTCCTAGCCCCACCATGAGCTTCTTGAGTCATGCTCATGTCATATGAGGTGAGCCCATGTGTTTTAGCCCCCTCTAGAGGATGACGTCACCCTCACTTAGTCACTTCTACCTATGACGTCAGCTCTATTTTGAGTGATCCATGTGATATTTTATGTTGCCTCATCAATATTATGTTGTGAGATCTTTTAATCTCAACCACTCATTTCATAAAGTGGTTTTGAGATCTAGGGTTTTGGTCTTTATTATCCTATATAAGGAGGAGACCCCCTCATTGTAAAATTCATCTAGATATTTTTGGCTCTTGGCTATTGGAATAAAAATACTTTTTGGGCATCTTGGATCTTGGATTTGGAATGATTGTGGTGATTGTAAATGCTTCTTCCTCTGCACTGACAAACATTGGTGGCCATCTTGATTTTATCTTCAACTAACATTGTTTTGTAGGCAAAGAAGATGTTTTGGAGGAATGCGAATTGGTGGGGAGGCCTACCCTTCAAACTTCAAGTGGACGTTTTGGTTGACAAGGAATCGTTTTGTATTTGTAGCAACAATTCATGTTTATCATCTCTTTGTTTGCATCTCTTTCCATTCTTGATTGATTGATTTATCTTTGTGTCCTTGATTGACGGGAATAGGGAAATCGATTTGGTTGAAGGAGGAAAAATATTGGAAAGAAGGGCTCATCCAAGTTTGGCATTTGATCTTTGTGGGAAGTAATCCTCGTCACAAGCCTCTTCCATCTTCATCTTCTAGGTATGTTCCAAGAGGTATGAAATTCTTCTATCTTATCCATTTATTCTCTTAGATCTAAAAACCCTCATTGATTAAAACCCTCATTTTTCACTTTTTCCTAGATCTACTTGCATCTAGCTTGTCTTTGGGAAAAATATTGAAAACCCACCTCTATAGTATCCACTGCAATTTGGATCTATAGTTTGGTGTGGATTGGCCTTCATTTGACACATTTTTCAAGGCACTTAGCCTTCCTTGGGTGAGGTCCCACTCCTTGGTTGGGTGATTTTTGCTAGTTCCAAGACTTGGGTAGGTGAGATCCCACTTGATTTTCACTCCTCACACTTCATAACCTACCCCTAGTGCTTCATCTCTTTGATTTTTTCCTTGTGGGCCCATTCCTCATTTTGAGGGTCATGCCCCACTTGGGTCATTGGGTGATGCACTTTCAACCTTAGATCTATGGATATCTATCTTCCCTTTGGGCATGCCACCCTAAACCCACTTTGATAATTTCCTTAACTACCCCGATCTACATGTTGGCATAATTTGGACTCCATTTGCCACTCCATCTAAAGTCACTAGTCTCCTTGGGTCAATTTGCACCCCTTAGAGATTGTGTCATGTGCTAGATCCCATATGTGGGTGTTTCCTAATCCAACTTGGATCCATAGATCCACATCATCAAACACCCCTTAGTGCCATTCCACCCCTAACTTCACCTTGTGGGTCCCATTTGAACCATTTCCATATTTTAAGGAAGTGGGCCCCACTTGTGTATTTCATGGTACTAGGTCTATGTCTTTGATCTCCCTAGGTGGCCTAACTCATTCATTGGTTGAAACACTTGACACTTCTTAAGCCTTTTCAACCACATCATTAACTCTTTGGTCCACCTAAGCTTGCATTGGTTTCCGTAACTCAATTTACACACTTCCCTATAAACCTTTGCTTTGTCTAATCACCTTTGATTGCCTATAGGGTCTCCCCCTTGATCTTATCTTGTCTAGATCTAAAGTGAAGAGTTCCTCAGTTATCATGACTCCCAACTTGCATTGGGAACCATGGCATCTCTTGGGTCACCTCTTTAGTTGTTTGTCTCCTCTACCATCCTAGATGGGATATCTTTAGGGACAACTACAAGTTGTGTGATAAAATTTTTGGCGTCGTTGTCTGGGAGGTAGAGGCTTACCTTAGGTGTCTGCGATTATCCATGTATAACTCATATCTTCTCGCATCTGGATTAATTTAGATGGTTATCATTTCAATCCTTAATTAAAGCATATCCATCTATTTGTCACTCACTTTCTTCCTACATTTTAATGACATATATCTAGGTAAAAGAGTTTAAAAGTCTACCTGGCGACTCCAAATCATGACTCCACTGAGGAGCGAGCTCATAGTCATCCCTACAACACTAGAAGTAAATCAAATCCAAATCAATTGGAAGGAACCCCACTTACTTATCATAGAATAGATCCTAAAGCCCAATCATCTAACTTCTTTTGGAAATTGTTAACTCAGATTCTCCAAACTGTATCTTGGGATCTCCTTTGTTCAATTCGGTTCCTCCCTCATCTCCTAATCCGAATCTAAACATAAATCCACCAAATCCAATGGCTGGAATTCAAACTAATTCTGGAAACAATACTCAAAACAATCCTCTCGTTGCTCGTGCTTTTGGAAACAAGGCTAAAGCCTCTCCCTTAGACTTTTCCCAAGTCTTAGGTGCCCCCCATGATATGCTTGACAAGTACTTTGAAAAGATCTCAAATTTCAATGGGAACTATGCGACCTCCATTGAGGACCACATAGAAAATATTTGGGCCCACATGGAAGCTTATGGGGCTGAAGAAGAAGATGTGTTTATGAGGGGTCTCTTCGCATCCTTGGAGGGTGATGCTCGCAGGTGGTTTGACCGTCTGCATGCATCATCAATCAATGGATACGATGTATTCACTGAGAAACTCAAGCATGAGTGGTCAGTCAAGTTAGATGGACGTTTCCTTTTGAACCAACTTTTCGAAATCAAAAAGAAAGAAAATGAGTCGGTCCATGAATTTAACCTTCTCTTTGACAAGATAATGGCCAACATTCCTTCCAACATTAGGCCTCCTGAGCAAGTCATCTCAATTCATTACCTCAATGCTTATGAGGGTTACCTTGGCTACCACTTAAAAGATATATACCCTAGTAACTTGAAGGTGGCACAAGACAATGCTAGAAAGGCTTAAGCAAATGCTGCTTCCATGGGGAAGCAAAATTTATTTGACCTAATTAGTGCCTCTTCTTCTAGATCTAAGCCTAAGTTTAAGAAGGGGAAATAGCCTAGTAAAGACCCCAATGAGATGATGGAGAGCACATGCATGAAATGATGGAGAATCTAACTCTCCTGACTAGGGATCTAGCTAAGAGCAAAGAGATGGAAAGGTATAGGAACCTTATGGACCTAAGCCTTATTGGAATCAACAAAAGAAACCTAATGAGGGTGATAGAAGAAACCATGTGAGCCAAGCTTCACCTGAACCTCCTGTTATAAACTGGTCTGAAGAACAAAGTTCGGGTGACCTTGAGTATCCCACTCATGGTGATGATGCTCCTGGTTCTCCAAAGAACATTAATTGGGTTGACAACTTATATTTTGACAAGGGCTTTGGAAGAATTTAGATAGATCATGAGGCAAAGTCCATAGAAGAACCCAGTCCTAGTTTTCCCATCTATACTACTAACCAAGCTAGTAGTAGTGGTCAAGCTCCTTTTAAAACCTATCAACGAAGAAGGTATGGCCAAAATCCTACACCTTTCAGTGAGAAGAAAAGTAGTGAGCTACCTAGTCCAGTAAGTGAGCCAATTCCTCTTCCTGAGTATGACTTGGACATTAACATTGAAAGAGAATTGGACAAGGTTATGCACAATATCCCACTCACTGAGTTAATGAAAATCCCATCAATAAAAGAGCAAGTGGTATAGTTTTTCGAGGTATCCCTGAAACTGCCACAAGCAATGGTGAAGGTTCATCTTTTCAAAACTCAACACCTAGTGTTATGGTTGATGAAGAGGAGGACCCTCCCATTAACATCCAAACTAAACTATATGAGAGGAAGAATGGTGGTCACCAACCTTTTTATCTTACACTTCGAATTGGTGATACCCTTCTTCATAATTGCATGTTGGATTCTGGTGCCTCCATGAATGTGATGCCTTTGCAATTCATGGAAACTATGGGATTAAAAATAACTAGGCCCTATGGGAACATTTGTGGGATTGACTCTAGACCAGTTCAAGTCTTTGGCTTGATTAAAAACTTGAGAGCTGACTTGTTTTCATGCCCCGACATATCCATGCTAATTGACATAGTGGTCATAGATCTCCCTCCAACCTATGGAATGCTCCTTTGTAGGAAGTGGTCTGCTGGGCTAGGGGGACATCTTCAGATGGATTTATCATATCCTACTATCCCCAACTCTGATGAGTCATTGGTTAGGGTGTATTGGGAGCCATTTTACGATGGTAATCTTGAAATTTTTGAGGATGGTGTAAGGAACACGTATGGCGAGGGTGAGTTATTACCTGAGGGAATCTTCATGGTCATGGGTGGCCACAATGAGGATTCTAGTATAGAGAGAGAAGATATTTGGAGATAATTTGGAGATGATAGTTCTTCTGAGGAAGAAAGGTAAAGAGCTATTGTTGTTAGAGAAATGAACCTTGAGTCACTTCGAGGTGAAGTGTTGGAAGAGCTTAGGGATTTGAACCAGCCTAGTGATGTGGAGCCACACATTGAACAACCTGAACCCATCACTCAACTAAATACTTCTGAGATTAACTTTGATCAAATAAGAAGGGGTGAGTATATACCTAGAATGGTCCATGAATGGCTATTCCTGGTTGACCTCAACATGGAAAGGGGAAGACAAGGCTTACCTCGCATCACTCCTTGGGAAAATAACAATGAAGGAACACATCCTTCCCCTGATGAGGGGAATGATGAAGAACCAACTGATTATCATTTTTCTGATGTTCCTGCTCACTTATCCCATTTGTCCTTGGAAGGTGGAGTTTTGAGGCAAGTAAATGACAACTCCATGAGTTGGCAAGAGCATGCCTTAATCCATGATGCCCCTGGAGAGGACTTTTCCTTGAATAACCTAGCTATTTTTCAGGAAGAGCCCAGTGGGTTGAGTTTTTCTTCATCCTATCCTAGCATCCCTAGTTTCCTCATTCCCCGTGAGTTACCTATTGGTGAAGAGAAAGTATGAACTCCATAGATTCATTTCACACTCCTACCTCCTCACCAACATCTTTAGACATGGGAGCACAGAGTGTTTCTAGCATGGTTCCTAGTCATTCATCTTTCCCATTGATCATCTAGAAACTTTAGAGAGTATGATTATTCATGTCCCATCTGGAGAAGGTAGTAGTAGAAGTGTTGAAGACCAAAATCTACCACCTCCAGTTCATGCGTAAGAAGAAGAGGATGTTGATAGAGACTTTTGGACTGTGGGAGAAACCCCAAAGTACATCATTCACCCACAAGATAAAGAACCAAGAGTATAAAGTCCTCCTAGGAGAGTAGTTCGAGAAGTTTTGATTGGTAGGGGTAGCCATACCTTTAGACAGTGGATCTCCCAGGTTTGATGTGATTCCTCCTTATAGGAATTTGAGGATAGCCACACCTCAACCCCGATGCAATTCTGATATCCAACCTATTCTCACTCATGTTATTGAAGCCATCCCTGAATCTATAAATCACCAAAGGTTTGAAATCGGTGATAGGGTCGTTATTCTTAATGACTTATTTTACATGCGCTCCAGGGGATCTAGTGATTTTTGGGTTGGACCGTTCACTGTTGAGTGTTGCATTGATAATTGGTGTTTCCTCACTACTGGGACTGGCTAGCGTATCTTACTCTCTATCAACCAGAGGGAGTTAAGGGATTATCATCCCTGACCCCATCTGTCGTTTTTTCCGTGCTTGCCTGTTTAGAGTAGGTAGTCTTCTGAATAAGCTCGCTTGAGCAGTAGGATTTGTGTGCCTTTTCTTTTTCTGTGTGCTGAGTATTGTCTTTTTTCTTTTTTGTTTGATTGTTTTCCTGTTGCATTGTTGATTGAGTTGAGCCTTGCTTTTTCCTAAGCATGTCTCGTCTCTTGCATGCATTGAAGAATGGTTAGTTTTCTTGAGTTTTTCTTATTGGTTTTCTGTGCAAGTTGAGTTGAGTATGCCTAGTTGAAAAGGTTTCTTTTCCTCCTACACAAGGTTGAGTATGCCATGTTAGATTAGAATTTATTTTATGTATTTCAGTTTTTTCCTTAGAGTAGATTTCATTTTCAATTTTATTTTTATATATCTCCCATACATGCTTCATGTGGTATTATAGTGGCTATGAGCACAGATACAGGTGTAGAATAAAAACTGAAAGCAAGGATGATGCGGTGTTGGATTGAAGATTCATGCAGAACAGTTCGAGACTAGTGATTCTGAGGTTATCAAGCGCTCTCTCCCTTAGAGCACTTGTCCCAGTTGGAGCCATATGTTATCACACTATAGTAGCAGGGATACTATTCTTGCTTAGCAAATATCTGCACATTCTAGAGCCTGGATTTTGCAGATTTTGGCTATGATGAGCTTGTATTTTGAGATCACTCATGATCATAGCAGTATTGTATATCAAATTTTTGTTAGACCTTGTGCCAAGGCTGAACCTTGAGAGTTTAGATATGATGACCAATGTGACCCTTTATTCCATACAGTTTCAGTTCAGTTCCCAATGATGTTATTTCAGCAGTGTTTCAGATGATTTTGGATGATTATTGTTATGATGTTATATAGCTATGGACTTCTGATTATTGACTATGGATTATTATCTTGTTGCTTTAGTCATCTTCATGTTGATCTTGTATTTCTCTTAGACAGACCCGGGCGTGCGGTAATCTTTTAGACCAACAGAACCCTTAGCTCACTGGCCCTTTCGGCAACAGGTCGCAGAAGCGACCTGAGGTCTCACCCGAAGTGATTCTAATGGGAGGCAGAAGACTCAAGTGTCCTCAGCCAAGTTCCGAGGCATCCAGGGTGCTCAAACCCACCTTAACCCCTTTCACAGAAGCTGTCTATCTGATTCCATTACTCCGGCTACGCCTCTGTCTTATCGCAGTACGCAGGAAATGCGATAAGTCTTTCCCTATGTGAACCCGTCTAGCGATACCTAGGATATCGTAGGTGCGATGTCTTGCCCTTCTAGTTCCTGCGGCAAGCGAACTTTGGCCGCTTCCTGGGCTAACAGGTGGTCTTAGCTATCCTTATCCTGGTACTGCAGTCAGCAACAGCATTCAGCCTACAAGCCTAACCCTCACTACTGAAGTCGACCCTTGATATCTCGCACACGTAACTAGGTAGAACATTACTTTGCGCAATGTCTAAATAAACCATTCATGCCTCATATTCAGTTCTTACTCGCACATTAACCTCTGTTTAACAATTATCTAGTTCACAAAGAGGTTAGCTATGATTATCGCAATTGTTAGACATCATTCAGAAGTTAACTGACGACCATGTACATTACTTATAACAGATTGAAGCATTCATATATAGCACAACCACATGAACGAGAATAATGGCTACACAATTACAATAGTGCTACTTAGATAAGCACATTGATACTCCCAGGGCAAAGGCTACGCCCAGGGGAACTGCGGTTCTTGTTTACAACTCTGGGGAATAAACACAGCTCCGTTCCACTCTTTACAATAGGGGTCTTCTGGGAAACTCCACCTCAGTGGGAGCCCTTCTCTATAGACCTCCTTTCTCTTCTTGCTTTTACAGTGCACTCTCTCCCTCTCGCAATCCCAGCGGATTGCACTATCTCTCAACAGGTCGGCCCTTGTATTCTCAGGGATGTTCAGACTTGCAACAACAAAAGACTTGACTAGCATCTACCTGATGTCTCTATCGCTATGTGGCCAACCCCTTATCCTATAAAAAGACTACTATATATAGATGGCCCGAAGGTCTCATCGCAGTTACAAAACTGTGGGCCTTATCCCAACAGTGACTCAACCCTAACCACTTACAGTAAACTGGCTGTACTTCCATGGCCGCCTTCTGTCTTGTCGCCGCTTCCTGCAGTCCTTAGTCTTTAATGCATCGACCCGTTGCTTCTTCTTGGTTCACGCAACGCTGACTGTAGTCCTTCGTCTTTATGAGGGTAGTTGAACCCTCTCTTCATCTTCGGCGCCTTTATTGCAGTGGTTGAGCTCTCCCTTCGGCCTCTTCTTTGTACCACATGCTTGACTTTTCTGTACCTATCGCCGTGATTCCCGCCGGAATTTGCGCTACGGCGATATCTTTGTCTTACCGCCAAAATTGGTACTTTCCCTCCAAAATTAGTTATCCTTCCCAAAATTAGCAGCTTCCTAACTGCTGCGGAAGTTCTCTCCAACACTTCACAACATTAGTTTGGTATATGATTCATGATGTGGCAAACTATTTGAAATGAAATGAAATATATTAATGATGTTATGAACTGTAAAATGGACATATTGCTTGCACACTTATGTTTCCTGACAGAACTCACTGGTTTTATTACCCTCCTATGAGCATAGATATGGTCTTCCTTGACATTCTTGTCTGCTAGCCTAGGCACCACATTCATTTGACTCCATCCATCCATGACTTTCCCGATTTGGCTTTCACCTTTGACTTGTCTTTCTTGACACTTTGATATTCAGGACTTTCCTATTACTACCTCTGTGTTGGATCACATCCATGTTTGTTTAGTGTCTCGGCTCTGAGTTGGTGACAGAAGTTGCCTTTGGTGAGTTGGATTGTAGGCCTAAATCATTCTGGTCGGTTGTCCCAATGTTTGGCACTGGTCGAAGTCCCCTTAGTCACTTGAGATGTTGTTGGCTAAAACTGAAAGCTCATGTATTACCTATTGGAAATATTTATAAATTCACCCATGGAAACTGTAACTCTAGAATGTGTTTCTTAACACATGTGAGTAAAGGGCAAGAGAAGTGAAATGCTAAAAATACTCCTCGAAGAGTATAAGGAAGGTCCAAAAAGCAAAAGTTACTCAAAAGTTATATCTATTTTTGTTGACCTTGTATATGTATAAACATGCCCTAGATGCAAGCTGCAACTAGTTGTGCTTTTTAGCACATCTGAAATCCGAAGGGTTATGTAGGCCAAAAAGGCCATGAAATAAAATTGAATGATCCTAATGAACTTGGATCAACTCGATGTAGACATGATGCCTATGTTGAATAAGCACTCTCTAAACAACTTACCCATTTGCGAGGCACAGCCCTTCCCCATGTTATTTGTCTAGCACATAGTGTAGCTGCTTCCCCCTCTCCCAGTCCAAAGTGTCATCTAGTTGAGCTTAGGAAAGTCATCCCCTTTGACCAACTTTGATTCTTAGCCTTCATCCTAAGCTAGCAGTTAGACCATGTCCAATGGTGAATCTCTCATTTAAGCTATTATGCAAGTAAGTATAAATAACAATGGAATATGTAAACATAATAAATGCCATTGAATGATGTTTAGCTTTAAGTTAAGCTGTGAGTATGATTAGAGGAACATGTCTTAGTCTATTGATATGATTTGTCCTTGGTTGTATATTGACCTAGTCAAACCTAGTTTGACTATGGTCATTCTTGGGATCCATGATGATGTGGGCCATGTATGCTTATTGATGATTATTTATGCTCCCGCATACTATTTTTATTTGTCACGTCCCCTCCCGTCACTCCAATGCAAGGGAGGGAACATGAACAAACATACCGAGCTTAATTGACAATCTCAACCCCATTCATTAATAAGAAAATTCAAAGCAATTAAAAACTTATGTGTGCAGATCAATCTTAATAAACACAGTGGAATTACACACTATCCACACACCATTTCATCATGCCTTCAACATATAAAAAATAGTCATTAATTAAAACATTGCAGAGCACAAAATTAACATAACTAAAACCACAAAGAATACTTATCTTGAAATGTAGTGCAGAATCATACTCAATATAAACACAACAGAATAACAATAATAACACACATGCAGAATGGAATACATTAGCCTATTTCTTCCAGGCAGAATAATGAAACAATCATATAATAATCAATCCCATTTTGATGCTATGCACAGGCTTCATGCCAACTAGCTTAAGATAATCATTTCATTCAATTAACATGAATAATTATTCATGCAGAACAGAACACAGGATGATCATACTTTAACCACACAGAGCACTTATCTTTATGATGAAGTTGTCCAAACAAATGGCTGTGGGAGAGCAACGTTCCACCCAACCATAGGTCTTTGTCTAGCCTGTATTCTTTCAGTCAAAAGACCACCCCCGAGCTGGGTTGTGTATCCACTAAGGAGGAACAAGATGGGATCACTCACAGCCATGGTTTCACTCAAACAATCATGCTAAGCCAACACACAGTTGGGTTTATCAAGCATGCAATGAGAAAAGGAGGAGGATGCTAAGCCAGTGAGCTCAACCACAGAGCATCTCAAGCTAAATTCAAGCAATCCAATCCTCTATTCAAACATTCACACTTGGATTTCCTACAATTCTGTCATCAAATAACTCAATCCCATCACTCAATTTCTGGGCTATATAAACTGGTTTTTTCTATGGATTTTGGGGTATCTAATACTCTCAAATTCGCCCCAAGGTTCATATTTATGGATCCCCAATTGGATTTTACTGTTAATACCAAATTCTGGGCATTTATGGCTCTTCAAAATGTGGGTTCTTGCAAAGTTGCGATTTCTAGTTTTTCTCACTGTTAGGCATTCGTAATGGATGAAAACTCATGTTGGGATGTTCAACAATGGAATGGGAATGAGGGAGAACCAATTCCCATGAGGTAGAGTGACTTGTGGTACAAGAAAACAGAGCCCATACTCTGCCATATGAATGTCTAGGCTGCCCATGCTCCATTGAAGCCATGGACTCATTTCTTTAACAAATTTCTTACAACTGAATTAAATGTCAACAAGGTAGATTAAATGGGTTCTCAAGATGACATTTGGCAGCTTATGGTTCAATCCCACAACCCCCTCACCACTCCCTAGTGGATACACATGGCCCCTTCTCATTAGTTGCTTCCATAGCTAGTTTTGGTATTTTATTGCATGATGTTTATTTACATCATTTTTACAATGTCACATGGCTAAATAGCACATGGGTAACATAATATCTAATACTTTCCTTTTTAAATAAAATTCGAGCATCCACTAGCGGGGCCTTGGCCTTGAGCTCCACACTAGGAAAACATACATCACATGTATACAATATTTACATTAAAAGCTAATATATCCTAAGGGTCAAAATGGGGTATTACATTATTGATACTATATGGTGGACATATGATTCAGATGGTGATTGATGTAATTCAGCAGGTATTATTATTATGTCAGATCATCAGATTATGCACTATCCATATATGGAGGACCCTATAGTTGGCCCATCAGGGCAACCCATGGTGTATGAGTACACATTCTTAGTATTTTTGGGTCTTCTAGATCCAATGAGACACTTATCATTCAGTTTTGGGCACTTCTGACAGTGATAGATGCAGTTATCCACTTGTTGACCAGATTTGGGGCTGTTTTCCCAGCCTATCCAGCAGGGGCCATTAGAGGCCAGTTCACGTAGGGTGTTGTATGAGGAGGGGGTGGTCCATCCAATTGATTTTACCATTATACCCCCCTTCTGGAGATCCTGGTGGGATCAGTTTGACAACACAGGCACTCTAGGTGGTAATTTCAGCAGCTTCATAGTTACCGAGGTAGATTAAAAATGGAATAAAAGGGTCACTAAGGAATTCAATTTGGGAAATTGAGGCAAGGTTTTGGAACTTGGTCTTCACAGAGGTCTTCCAAGGTGAAACCCCCATCTTCCATCCAATTATCATCAGTCAATGGGGTCCACAGAGGCCACAGGAGGCCTTTTACTACATGTCTCTCACAGATTTTGAGGATAGGATTTGATCATTTGTATTATTTTGGACATATTATTTTATATTATTGTGCCATGGGGATGAGATAGTAAGGATTGATGCCTCCTAACCCCACCATGAGCTTCTTGAGTCATGCCCATGTCATGTGAGGTGGGCCCATGTGTTTTAGCCCCCTCTAGAGGATGACATCACCCTCACTTAGTCACTTCTTTCTATGACGTCTCCTCTATTTTGAGTGATCCATGTGATATTTTATGTTGGCTCATCTTAGCCATTGATTATGTTGTGAGATCTTTTAATCTCAACGACTCATTTCATAAAGTGGTTTTGATATCTAGGGTTTTGGTCTTTATTAACCCATATAAGGAGGAGACCCCCTCATTGTAAAATTCATCTAGATATTTTTGGCTCTTGGCTAGTGGAATAAAAATACTTTTGGGGCATCTTAAATCTTAGAGTTGGAATTCTTGTGGTGATTGTAAATGCTTCTTCCTCTGCACTGACAGACATTGATGGCCATCTTGATTTTATCTTCAACTAACATTGTTTTGTAGGCAAAGAAGACGTTTTGGAGGAATGCGAATTGGTGGGGAGGCCTACCCTTCAAGCTTCAAGTGGATGTTTTGGATGACAGGAAGTTGTTTTGTCTTTGTACCAACAATTCATGTTTATCATCTCTTTGTTTGCATCTCTTTCCATTCTTGATTGATTGATTGATATTTGTGTCCTTGATTGACAGGAATAGGGAAATCGATTTGGTTGAAGGAGGCAAAATATTGGCAAGAAGGGCTCATCGAAGTTTGGCATTTGATCTTTGTGGGAAGTAATCCTCGTCACAAGCCTCTTCCATCTTCATCTTCTAGGTATGTTCCAAGAGGTATGAAATTCTTATATCTTATCCATCTATTCTCTTAGATCTAAAAACCCTCATTGATTAAAACCCTCATTTTTCACTTTTTCCTAGATCTACTTGGATCTAGCTTGTCTTTGGGAAAAATATTGAAAACCCACCTCTATAGTATCCACTGCAATTCGGATCTATAGTTTGGTGTGGATTGGCCTTCATTTGACACATTTTTCAAGGCACTTAGCCTTCCTTGGGTGAGGTCCCACTCCTTGGTTGGGTGAGTTTTGCTAGTTCCAAGACTTGGGTAGGTGAGATCCCACTTGATTTTCACTCCTCTCACTTGATAACCTATATCCCTAGTGCTTCATCTCTTTGATTTTTTCCTTGTGGGCCCCATTCCTCATTTTGAGGGTTGTGCCCCACTTGGGTCATTGGGTGATGCACTTTCAACCTTATATCTATGGAGATCTAGCTTCTCTTTGGGCACGCCATCCTAAACCCACTTTGATAATTGCCTTAACTACCCCGATCTACATTTTGGCATAATTTGGACTTTGTTTGCTGCTCCATCTAAAGGCACTAGTCTCCTTGGGTCAATTACCACCCCTTGGGGATTGTGTCATGTGCTAGATCCCATATGTGGGTGTTGCCTAATCCAACTTGGATCCATAAATCCACATCATCAAACACCCCTTAGTGCCATTCTACCCATAACTTCACCTTGTGGGTCCCATTTGAACCATTTCCATATTTTAAGGAAGTGGGCCCCACTTGTGTATTTCATGGTACTAGGTCTATCTCTTTGATCTCCCAAGGTGTCCTAACTCATTCATTGGTTGAAACACTTGACACTTCTTAAGCCTTTTCAACCACATCATTAACTCTTGGGTCCACCTAAGCTTGCATTGGTTTCCGTAACTCAATTTACACACTTCCCTAGAAACCTTTGCTTTGGCTAATCACCTTTGACTGGCTATAGGGTATCCCCCTTGATCTTATCTTGTCTAGATATAAAGTGAAGAGCTCCTTGGTTATCATGACTCCCAGCTTTCATTGGGAACCATGGCATCTCTTGGGTCACCTCTTTAGTTGTATGTCTCCTCTCCCATCCCGGATGGGATATCTTTAGGGACAACTACAAGTTGTGTGATAAAAAACCCCTTGAAAAAGGTTGCCCATGCTCAATCAATATTGATGCAAGGGTAATTGTAGTACATAGCAGTGCTAAGGTGGTGGAGGCAAAGCGAGACAATATGTGAGCATAAATCAGAAACATCTCTAAGGAAATCAAAGATGCGGGAAGAGAAAGTGTGGAATCTTACCATCAGTAACTCGAAATCTACTCTCAATACTTATGTCCCAGCTACGGAATATAAGCTTTTTGGTTTGTTTCAGGTTTTGTTTTATCTTGAATTCAGATGTTTCGGATGTATAGGCTAGAATCCTTTTTAGACCTCTTTTGTTTTTTAACCACGGGTTAAGCAATGCTCTATACTTTCGTTTTTCTATTAGGACAGTTTGTTGGAAGCTACAAGCTCCATAGAATACGAACTTATAATGAACAGTTTATAATGGAATAAATCATGTAAACAGGCATGGCTCTTCTACTTCCTAGAGAGATTCTTCGTTATAATATTTTATAAACTTTGTTCCATCTTTTATATAAAAGTCTCTTACCCGTTTCTGTTAAAAAGAAATATGGAATATGTGAATACATACAACTTAATACCTTGAAATGCTCCTTGAAATGTATATCACGTAACAATCATGAGTAATGTGGAAAAAGAGGTGGCAATGAGGTGAAAAGGGGAGGAAGAGGGAGTCAGAAAGGTATGACTAGTAGTGACAAAAGATTCAAAATGAGGAGCCAACACCTAGTTTCCTTAAACATGCAACAATACTAATTCATCAAGCATGAGATATCACTCATCTTCAATTTTTCCTTTAAATAATATCACAAGCACACATTCTAATTATCAAGAACAACTTGAAGTTAATTTTGTATTACTCTCGTGTCAATTATCTAAGCTCAATTAGAACTAAGTTCCATCCACATAAGGGATTTTACCTCTAATGTACTATTATTTAAATCCTCACAAGCCAACCAAGTTTCTAGAAAGGTATGGATCAAGTTCATATATAATATGAATTGTTAACCTTGTCACTCACTCGACAATAGTTTAGATAAATACATGGATTTAGTCCTCATAATTTATCTAAATAATTTAGTTGACTACAATTCAACTAATGTTAAATGGTGGCCTATACAACCAATAAAATTTATGATAAGACTACTCTAGATTTCCTTGATACAAACTTATGAAATCTCCTTTAAATGTGTTGTGCTCAATTCTCCTTAAGACAACAGGACAAATCGACCATCAACACTTCACAAGAAAATTGTCATAATTTCCAGTATTTCAAAATCAACTTTATTTTACATCAATCAAGCACACACGCAAAAATTAAAAATAAAATACAAGAGTTTAAATAACTTATTCTTACTTACTACTTTATCTCAATTAAAAATTATTCCAACATATTCATATCACCCAACGATATTCACTTGTGACGTCCCCTTCACCCAATTTGTCCAGCAAAGGGGACATTAACTAAAAAGGGGCTTCTAGATCTCACCCCTTATCCAATTATGAAGTCTTAACAATCTAAAATGCATGTACAAATATGGAAATAAAAACACACAACGGAAAATAAACTTGATCCACACACACAACATGCAATTACAGGCATATAAATAAAATCATTGCACATCAGATACATAAGAATAGTTATCTTTAAACAAAGAAGATCCAACTAACTTGATGTGTAAGAGTGATTTCCACCCAGTCGTAGGCATTATGTCCAGCATATACTCTTTCTAGTGAGAGGCCACCCCTAAGTTGGGCTATGAGGCCACCAGGGCAAAGGAAACACTTGCAGGTTTCTCTCTCTCATCCCACAACCCACTCTTCTCTATGCTTAGCCAAAATATCCAACAGGGCTCTACAAGGGTCTCACTAAGCCATCACAACCACAGCACTTCTTCCAACTTCCCCACACAACAAAAGGAAGGCATTTCCCTTCACTAATCTATAGTTCCCTCAGAAAATCCAACCCTTGCAGTGCTTACTAGTGTGTGCAATAAGAGTCCAACTTGTTGTACACTATTAGAGAACCTCCTGCAACATTAATCCATGGCTTCTAAACAATCCAAAAGTATAAGAACCAAATGGGTAAAGGTTCCTCGCTGTTAATTTTTCGATAATTTCATTCCATTATCATTCAGGATCACTAAGAGAATAACATGTACAGCATATCAATCATAAACACAAAAGCAATCACACAAGAGACACAGAGTTTCACCAGGGAAAACCAAGAAGGTGAAAAACCACACAACTTCCTCAGGGATAAGATAAGCCCCAATACAAGATCACAATGATCAAACCCAATAAGATGTCTCTAGCCAATGCTCCTCCTCCTCCACTAGTGCGCCACTTTCTCTCTTAGCTATGTGAGCTTGAGAAGTGAATGAATGATCTAAATGAGAGACACAACCTCTCTATTTATACACTGACTTGACCTGCCAATAATCCATGGGGGGAGACTTGCTAATCAATCCTAATAACCCAACCGCATGTGCTAACCAGGGCCGACCCCACACTAGTGGTCTAATAACCCATCAATACAAATGACGACACTTGTCGATGCACATGACGACACTTACAAATACAAATGACGACACTTCCAATCAGAGGAATAATACATCTCTATGGGATATACAATAAAGTACAAATGTAATACATAGAAGAATATCTTTCGAAGTTACAAATACATAAACACTCCCTCTTAACTAGGAAGGTATTATTTCGTCACAGGTCATCAATACATATTGGCGCAAGTCTTCAATTCTGGAGCTGGATCATCATCACTGGATCACGGAGCATCATCATCATCACAGCTGTTGTACTCAACATCTCAATCACTGGGCTATCTCTGAAATCTGCTCGTCATAGGAAGTTCTACAGATCCAGCCCTTTTTCATGTTGGATGTAGGCCCACCACCTGTAGGTCTTCATCATCACTGGCCATACTGTGGAATCCTCGGGACTTATTACGTGAGTCAACAAAACCTCGAAAGAGCATCCCAGGACTGATTACGAGCACACAACTCAACCTATCGGATCTCCCATGACCTTTTACATGCCACTGCACAACCTGTCCACGGCCACATAGTATCATCCTGATACTCATGATCATACTGATCATAACATCATTCACAAAGCACAACCCAGATGCACATCACACAGCACTTACACTCACTAGCATGGGAAGACATACTTCAACCATCCATGAACGGCTCAGCACCTATATTTATGCGCCATGGGAAGACACGCTTCAACCATGCGAGAATGGCACGGCACTTATATCGCAACCATGGGAAGACACACTTAAACCTGCTTGAATGGCATAGCACTTATATCCCAGCCATGGGAAGACACACTTCAACCATGCTCGAATGGCACAGCACTTATATCGCAGCCATGGGAAGACACACTTCAACCATGATCGAATGGCCCCAACCATTACATCTTCACCGTGGGAGAACAAATCTACACCTTGTGAAGAATTGCTTCAACCCTTACATCTTTACCGTGGGAGAACACATCTACACCTTGTAAAGAATGGCTCTAGCCCTTACATCTTTACCGTGGGAGAACACATCTACACCTTGTAAAGAATGGCTCAGCAATTACATCACGACCATGGGAGAACACATCTACACCATGTCTGAAAATCCTATGTGCATCTGTGACTTCGGAACTCATCATACATGATCATCCTGATCATCATTACTGCATCGTCTTGATGCATGTCATCCGGAGAAACATCCTGAAGCTCGTCATCCATGATCATCCTGATCATACAATGCATCCACCTGATGCATACCAAGTATCTACCTTATACATATCATCATGCATGATCCACCTGATCATATAATGTATCCACCTAGTACATACACAAATATATGATGGACTTGATCATACAATGTATCCGCCTGATACAAACAAAGCATCCAACTGATGCATATACATGATCCAACTAATCATACAGAGCATCCAACCGATGCATATACATATACATGATCCAACTTATCATACAGAGCAGTAACTGGAGCATCATCCTGATGCTCATCGCATAGCGCTTACATCCACAACCATGGGAAGGATCCTCCTCTCACCATGCTTGGAATGGCTCCTACAAATGTGTCCCATCACTTCTTCCTCAAAGTATCTTCAATCTGAAGAACACCAATCCTCCCTCTGAAGTACTCAAACTTCACTCTGGCTAGTGGTTTCGTCAACACATCTGCAACCTACTCATCCGTCGCAACATACAGGAGCTTCACTGCTCCTCTCTGCACCATATCCCCAATATAGTGATATTTGATCTCAATTTGCTTCGACCTGTCATGGAACACTGGGTTCTCAGACAGCTTTACACAACTCTGGTTGTCACAATAGATACCAGTAGCATCCAACGGGAGATCAAATAACTCAAACAGCAGCTTCTTCATCCATATTGCCTCACAACTAGCCGAACAAGCTACAACATACTCTACTTCGGCTTTACTCAGTGCTACGCAGGACTGCTTCCTGCTAAACCAAGAGATCACACCTGATCCCATACTGAAGCAGCACCCCGAAGTGCTCTTCCTATCTGTAGCACTGCCTACCCAATCTAAATCAACATAACCCTCTAGGTTAAACTTTTGATTCGCATCATACTTGAGCCCATAATCAACTGTACCCTTCAGGTACCTTAGAATATTCTTTACAGCAACCATGTGAACACTTCTCGGATCCGCCAGGAACTGGCTCAATGTGTTCACAGCAAAGCAAATATCTGGTCTTGTGTTCGTCAGGTACATCAAGAACCCAATCATCTGATGATACACCATGACATCAACCGGCTCAGATGAAGCATCACACAAAAGCTTTAGGTTTGATGCCATAGGTGTGGCCATGGCCTTCCAGTCCATCATCCCTAACCTCTTTAGGATCTCTACTGCATACTTCCCTTGTCCAAGGAAGATCCCATCTACACTCTGCCACACCTCCATGCCTAGAAAATAGTGCATCATCCCCAAGTCCTTCATCTCGAACTCGGCTGCAAGCTTCCTCTTGGTGTCGGCAATCAACCCATCCTCTCCCGTAACAAACAGGTCATCCACATATAGAAGTAGTATCACAGGATTTCCTTCCTCAACCTTGTGGTAGAGGTTGGAATCTGCTTTACTCTTGGTAAATCCCAAACTGGATATAAAATTGTCCATCCTACCATACCAAGTCCTAGGATCTTGCTTCAAGCCATACAAGGCTTTCTTCAATCTGCACACATATGACTCCCTGTCATGTGTCTCAAAACCGAGTGGCTGCTCCACATACACTTCCTCTTCGACTACACCATTCAAGAAATTTGTCTTGACATCCATCTGGTGTATCTTCCATTTCATCACTGCAACCAGAGCAAGTACTATTCTGATGGAAGTGTATCTGGATACAGGAGCAAAATTTTCTTCATAATATATCCCCTCTTTCTGGGAGAAGCCACGAGCTACAAACCTTGCCTTGTATTTCTCTATGTTACCATCTGCATCATGCTTGATCTTATATATCCATTTGGAAGTCACCACTGACTTCCCTTCAGGTCTTGGGACCACATCCCAAACTTCATTCTTCATGATCGATTGGTACTCTTTGACCATGGCATCCTTCCATTATTTCTTTTCTGTTGCTACTTCATAACCGGAAGGTTCTTTGTTCATAATATCACAGAGTAAGGCAACATAACTGGTATGTGATCTAGTCCTCTTCCTTTCTCTGTGTTCTTCTTCTAGAATGCCATACCTTTCTGCATCTTGAATGAGCTCTCTAGCCCATGCAGGTTTCCTCTTGTGAGAGTTCTTATCACGAGGTGTATCTATAGGTTCATGTGGATCTTCAATTTCATGATCTACTTCTGGAATTGCTTCATTCATAGTGATGTCTTGAAATCTGGTTTCCTTTGGTTCTTCATGGTCATCAATAGGTGTCTTCCTTGATTTGATGTATGCTGAGTCTTCATCAAATTTTACATCCTTGATGATGTCAATCTTCTTGAACCCTGGAAATTATATTCTGTAAGCCTTCGAGATTTCACTGCAACCCACAAAGATACCCTTCTTTCCTGAAGGATCTAGCTTTGTCCTCTTTTCTTTTGGAATGTGTGTGTATACTCGACAGCCAAATATTCTAAGGTGGCTAACTTCTGGTTTCTTACCAGAGAAGACTTCTTCTGGTGTCTTGTTGTCAAGTATTTTGTGAGGTGTTCTGTTATGAATATATACAGCTGTCCTAGATGCTTCTGCCCATAGATGCATAGGAAGATCTTGGTCATGAAGCATTGCCTGTGTTGCTTCCATGATAGTTATATTCTTCCTTTATACAACTCCATTTTGTTGTGGATTGTAGGGAGCAGTCAACTCTCTCTTAATCCCTGAATCACTGCATAGCTTCTTGAAATCACCTGAAGTAAATTCTCCACCATTGTCGGATCTAAAGGTCTTGATCTTCTTATCTGTTTGATTTTCTATCAAGGCTTTGGATTCCTTGAACTTATCAAACACTTCATCTTTATTCTTCAAGAAATAAACCCAATTCTTTCTAGAGAAGTCATCAATAAAGGAAACATAGTATACATACCCACTCAGAGAACTGGATGACATTGGACCGCATACATCAGAGGGGATAATCTCCAAGATTCCTTTTGCTTTGTTTTCACTACTTGGAAATGCCTTCTTTGTGTTCTTTCCTTTTGCACATCCTTTGCAAACACCTTCATGCTTTGACTGGATTTCAGGAAGACCTTCTACAACTTTGCTTATTATTGGAAGTGCTCTATAGTGCACATGAGCAAGCCTTCTATGTCAAAGTTCACTTTGCTCCATGGATTCATGTACCATGGCATGTTCAGGTTGTCCCTTTAATTTGTACAATCCTCCCTCTTGCTCTTCAATCACTACTGCATCATCTATGGTCTTACCCTTTGGCCACATGAGTACTTGGCCATCCACAAATGCAACTCTCATTCCCTTTGCATCCAAAGATGATATGGAGAGAAGATTCTTCTTAAGTCCAGGTACATATAAAACATCTTGCATTTTTATAGACTTCCCAGAGTCTAGTTTGTAGGAGGCTTCACCACTTCCTGTTATGGGATATTGATAGTCATCCCCAAGTTTCACTTTGTGAGGTGACTCATGTTCAGATAGGTCCATGAAAGATTCTTTAAACCTGGTCATATGTTTAGAAGCCCCACTATCAATAAGCCAATCATTACATCCATGAGAGATAGTACCTGTGAGAGCAGAGATTAGAACATATTCATCTTCACTTGATGAGTCATCACTTTTTGCTCTAGCCTTCTTCTTAGGAGGTTCATCATCCTCAGCACCATGAGCATGATATCTCCTTTTGTTGCTCTTCTTCTTTTTGTTGAAGTTGTTGTTGTTGCCCTTTTTTTTCTTGGGACAATCTGAGGCAAAGTGTCCTTTCTCATTGCAATTGAAGCATCTCAGATCTTTCTTCTCTTTTGGATGGTAGTGAGAAAATTTCTTGCGATGAGGTGGCTCCCTCTTAAGCTTTCCTTTCTTGGTGTGAGCTGTGAGAGCTTGATCTTCATTTCCCATCTTTTTTTCTTGGGCCACAAGCCTAGCCTCTTCTTGTGAACACTCCTCCCATAGTCTACTGAAGGAGACCAATTTTATTCTTGCACAGATTCCTTGGATGAAGGAATCCCATGACCTAGGTAGGCCATTCAATGTGTTCATTACAATTTCACCATTCTCCACTACTTCATCCATAGCTTCAAGTTGTTCCTTGATTTGAGAGACCTTGGAAAAGTAGGATTGAATGGTCTCTCCATTCTGAAGCTTTACCCCTTTCAATTGGTTCCGTAGAGTCATCTTTCGATTTATGTTCTTTCCTTCAAACAACTTGGTCACGAAGTCAAACATCTCCTTAGGTGTCTTTAGGGAAGACACATGGGGTATGAGATGGTCCTTTATAAAATCAGCAATGATTCTCTTAGCCTTGACCAGTTTCTTCTTGTGTAAGGTCGTAGCCTTTTCTTCCTCCAGAACTGGGACCTCTTCCTTTATGTAGTTGTCCAACTCATTCTCTTCTAGGATTAACCCAATCCTATACTTCTAGGCTCGGAAGTTATCATCCCCTTCAAGCTTATCCTCAAGTTTGGTGTGGTGAGACATCTTAAAGAGTACTTCAAATGGAAATAGAAAAAGATTTAGGTCTTACCACTTGAATTGCTGAAAACTGGATCTGGAGTTGGATTAGGGTTTGTCAAAGAAACCCTAAAAATTAAAAATGTGAATTTCAAAATTATGAAAGGATAGAAAGATGCGCCTTGCTGAGCTGGTCAAGCTGGTATACTTAGAATCTGAATTCTGAAAAGTTTTACCCCTAAAAATTGCTTTTCAATCTCTTGGATTCACTAGGGAGGACCCTGAATTAGGGTTTGAGTTTCCCAAAGCTTCACCCAACCAAAAAGTTCGATACAAATCTCTAAACTTCGATTTTTCCAAGGAGCTTCCAGCTATGTCCTCAGATTTCAAAAATTCCTATTTTATGGAAACCCTAATTTTTAGGGTCAAAACTGAAAATGCTCAGAATTGAATTACGTCTCGATAGAAAGATGCGCCCTTCCAAGGAGATTCAATATAGCCTTCTTCCTTTGATGATCTGTGAAGAGAAACCCAAATATTAAGAATCCCTAGCTTTCGCAGCTGCACAGTGCCTTCTTCTTAGGTCAGCTCTGATACCATGTTAATTTTTCAATAATTTCATTCCATTATCATTCAGGATCACTAAGAGAGGAACATGTATAGCATATCAATCATAAACACAAAAGAAATCACACAAGAGACACAGAGTTTCACCGGGGAAAACTAAGAAGGTGAAAAACCACGCAACTTCCTCAGAGATAAGATAAGCCCCAATACAAGATCACAATGATCAAACCCAATAAGATGTCTCTAGCCGATGCTCCTCCTCCTCCACTAGTGTGCCACTTTCTCTCTTAGCTATGCGAGCTTGAGAAGTGAGTGAATGATCTAAATGAGAGACACAACCTCTCTATTTATACACTAACTTGACCTGCCAATAATCCACTGGGGCCGACTTGCTAATCAATCCTAATAACCCAACCACATGTGCTAACCAGGGCCAACCCAACACTGGTGGTCTAATAACCCATCAATAAAAATTATGACACTTGTCGATGCACATGACGACACTTACAAATACAAATGACAACACTTCCAATTAGAGGAATAATACATCTCTGTGGGATATACAATAAAGTACAAATGTAATACATAGAAGAATATCTTCTGAAGTTACAAATACATCAACACTAGCTTGACCAACCTCCATGCTCACCTACATCCATCTAATTTCCCTTCCAAAAATGCATCTCTGTCTCCAAATTCGAATTTATGGGTTAAACATAGTCTGGTAATGGACATGAACAACAATAGGAAAACTCTACATAGTGTAGAAACATGCATGAGAGAATGATCAAAAGAGTGTTGAATCCAAGGGATATGACGTAAGGGTGAAAATACAACTGACATAGCTTCTGAACATAGAATAAAGGACTCTTGGCAGCTGAAAAAACTGTCACAACCCCCATGCCTCAATAACTGCATGAAGTGACTTTTCCCACCAACCTCACATATGCATTCAATGATTGGGTTTAATAGTCAAGAGAAGGTAATTGGCTCATTTAAGTCACATGGAATATTTTGAATGAATTCTAAGGTTGACACTTGGCAACATAGGATTTAATTTCACATAGGCCTCCTTTCCTCTTCCCCTCTGGTGGAATCATAGCCCCTCTAGTGCTCTTTACACAGTCATATTGGACCATTTTATTATTTTCCAACATAATATTTACATATATTTAGAATTGGCATGATAATCCAACTATATGGTCCAAATAAAATATACACACCATACATGCATACCCATTCACTAGTCGGGCCTTGGCCTTGAGCTCCACACTAGAAATCCATACTAGCATATTTACATCATTTACATAATTTTGACTAAATACATTCCAAGTCAAAATTGGGGGTATTACATCACTATCCAAATCCTAGTTTTCTTCATTTGTAACTAAATTAAATAGTGCATTTAGATCTCAAACAAATTCATGTTATGGATCTTTATTCCACTTGATTCCAAGTACACATAGTCGCTTCATAATCATGTCCATGAGGTTTCATCAAAATAATTTCTTCATTATAAGAAGATTTACTTAACTCATGGATATATGGTAGAACCAAAACACAACCTTCAAACTTTCCTTAAAATGGTTTTGCACAACCATTCACACATACCAATCATATAAGCCTCTAATTTACAACCTACCCCAACCAAGTATTTGAGTAATTTCTAGTTATTTGACCAAAAACACCATCCCTAAATGAATAATTAGCAAGCACACAAACTCAAATCAAAGAAGTCATATTCTTAATCAATAATAATATATTCACAAATCAGATTTTAACTCCTCAATTTAATTCCATGCATTACTTGTGAACCTACATTCGCAGTTAAAAGTGGCATACCTCAAGACAACTCACATTAAGTTCCATCTAGTGTAGGTAATTAATAGTCAACAATTAACATGATGAACACAATCATCACGTTAATTGCATCCCAACCTCGCACTTCATACACATAACCAAATGCACACATACTAAGTCATCATACCATATTCCATATTAAGTCATAGTTTTTATTGGTATGTGTGATTTCATCCAGTAAAGATGGATATTTAAATATATACCACGTCGATAATGAAACATTAACCATATAATAAAACCACATATATCCATCACCCATCCAAGCCACTCACAAACTCAGGTTTAACCCCAATTAGTCAAGCATGTCCTTTCATAACATCTCCTTAAGTTATTTAACATATTTCCAACAATTTTCTCAACACAAATACAAAGAATTTAAGGAAGTATTCATTCTTTCAACAAGTTCCTAAATGACATAATCTAACAATCACAAAATAATAACAAATGCAAACAACATGCATCTAAGTCAACAAGCATGAAAAAATCAACATGCATATATCAATCTACCAACAAGAATGTAGGACCATTAGGCCTAGTGTTGTGGCTCGCTCTAATACCATATGTAAGGTCCCACCTTACCAACTTAACAAAACATAAAGAAACAAAGGTCCCATTGGACATTACGTCTCAAATTTTATTTTATTTTATTTTTAATTTTTAATTTTAGCTATGATTAAATTAATCCCACAAATATAATTATAATCATAGAGATGTGAATATAAATATAATATCATGAAGCCTAGTTTGTTAAAATACTTACACAATCCATCAATTCCACAATAGGAAATTAACATAAGAAATAAGTCCCTTCATGCTTGGAATGAATTACTCTTAAATATTTTTATATTGTATGCAACCAAGCATATGACCAAGAAGCATGGAAACAAAGTCTACATTAACATAATACTGTTTTTTATAATCATACTTATTCAAATACCCATATTTCTAAGTAAAAAGCAAAAGGGTAAACGTGAAAGCTTCAAACATTAAGGCATTTAATCAAACACATTACATGCATGAAAGTTACATCCATTGAGAGATTTTATCAAACACTTTGCATGCATGAGAGCTACAACCATTAAGGCCTTTATTCAAACACTTTGCATGCATGCGAGCTATAGCCAGGTCATTTAATCAAACACATTACATGCATAAGAGCTACAACCATTGAGGCGTTTAATCAAACACTTTGCATGCCTAAAAGTTATATCCACTAAGTCATTTTATCAAACACTCTGCATCCATAACAGATACAATCGTTGATGCCTTTAATCAAACACTTTACATTCATGCAAACTACAATAATTTAAGTGTTTAATCAAACACTTTGCATGTGTAATACATCATTTTGACCCTTAGGATATATTAGCTTTTAATGTAAATATTGTATACATGTGATGTATGCTTCCCTAGCATGGAGCTCAAGGCCAAGGCCGCGCTAGTGGATGCTCGAATTTTATTTAAAAGACAAGTATTAAATATTATGTTACCCATGTGCTATTTAGCCATGGAACATTGTAAAAATGATGTAAATAAACATCATGCAATAAAATATTAAAACTGGCTATGGAAGCAACTAATGAGAAGGGTCCATGTGTATCCACTAGTGAGTGGTGAAAGGGTTGTGGGATTGAACCATAGGCTGCCAAATGTCATCTTGAGAACCCATTTGACTTTCTTTGCTGGCATTTAATTTTGTGTAAGAAGGTTGTTGAAGAAATCAGTCCATGGCTTCAATGGAGCATGGGCAACCCAAAAATTTGTATGGCAGAGTATGGGCTCTGTTTTCTTGACCCACAAGTCACCTTACCTCATGAGAATGGATTCTTCTTCATTCTCATTCCATTGTGGAACAACCCAGCATCAATTTTCATCCATTACGAATTTCCAGCAGTGAGCAAAACCAAAAATCGCAACTTTGCAAGAACCCACGTTTTGAAGAGCCATAAATGCCCAGAATTGGTATTTAACAGTGAAATTCAATGGGGGATCCATAGATATGAACCTTGCGACGAAATTGAGAGTATTAGATACCCCGAAATCCATTGGAAAACCTAGTTTTTATAGCCCAGAAACCAAGTGACAGGATTGAGTATTTGTATGACATAATTGTGAGAAATCCAAGTGTGAATGTTTGAACAGAGGATTGGATTACTTGGATTTAGCTTAAGATGTCTGTAGCTCTGTGGTTGAGCTCACTGGTTTAACATCATCTTCATTTTCCTATTGCATGCTTGATAAACCCAACTGTGTATTGGCTTAGCATGACTGTTTGAGTGAAACCATGGCTGTGAGTGAGACCATATAGTTCCTCCTTAGTGGATACACATCCCAGCTTGGGGGTGATCTCTCAACTGAAAGAATACAAACTGGACAGAGATATATGGTTGGGTGGAACATTGCTCTCACATAGCCAGTTGTTTGGACAACTTCATCTTCAATATAAGTGTTCTCTGTGATTTGCATTATATGCATTATGTGTTCTGCAATGTGTTAATTCTGAATGGTAATTGTTCATGTTAAGGAAACAAAATGATTATCTTAATGAAATTGATATGAGGTATGTGCATAGCATGAGAATGAGATTGAACTCTTTGCATGTTGATTCATTATATTCCTGTGATAGATATGATGATGCATTTTTGTTTGTGTGCATGCAAAAATGATTTAATTCTACTGTGTTTATATTGAGTATGTAATTGCACACAGAAGTTTTTAATTGTTATGAATTTATTAGTAATGTATGGGGTTGAGATTGCCAATAATCCCAGTAAGTTTGGTCATATTCCCTTACTGGAATCAGATTGATGAAAGGGGACGTGACAGAGTGGTATCGGAGCCCATGTTGCAGCACTAGGGCTGCTTGGGCCAAACACTGAACTACGGGCAGATAACAAAATGTTTTAACACAGTATTGGAGAAGTTTGGGGCGTCATTTTGATATGGAAAAATGGTAGGATTAGAGTTCTCATATGGGGCAGAGGACCACACAGGTGCATAGATCTCTGCAAGAGCTTTCCAACGGTACTAGACTCGCCTCATTTTGCCAAAGGACGAAGGATTTTTGAACCCCGCAAATTGCAGGAAACATAGGTGTTTCCGCATTTTGGGTTTCGGGTCTCGGGTTTCGGGAACGCATATTTTCCAAATATTGCGTATTGGATTCCCGAAATCCCATGACCTCATTTCGGATTTCAGGTTTCGGAATTCCGCTTTCGGCTTTCGGATTTCCGCTTTCGGCTTTTGGGTTGCGGGATGGTTACATTTCCGTGACCGCGACTTTACCTTCCGAACCTACAGTTTCGGGTTTCACGTTGCGGGTTGCGGGATGGTTACATTTCCGTGAACGCGACTTGACCTTCCGAACCCGCGATTCGGGTTTCAGATCACAGGTTGCGGGATGGTTACATTTCCATGACCGCGACTTGACTTTCCGCGTCGGCGATTTCAAGTTGCAGGATGCGGGTTGCAGGGTGGAAAAAAAAAAACGAGTATAGAGCCCGAAAATTGATTTTTGGACTGCAAGAGCATGCGGATTCAGAATTTGATGGGTTCAGTGGCATTCTGAGGCCATTGATGAAGTCCATGAATGAACCAGTGAGGATCCCAAGCCCATTATGCTCCAATTTGGCATAAATTTGAGATTAATGGCTTTTACAAATCAGTGTCCCGATGCTTGACAGAAGGTTGGATTGAGCCGAAACTGATATGGAGTAGTCATGGAGCAGGAATGGTGTTAAGTTTTGAATTTTGGTGCCAAAATCCAAAGGATGTGGAGTCGGGGTGAGTGTGAAGGCTTAAAAGCACTATTCTGAGCCACATTTTTGGAATTTTGAAAAGCTTGCAGTGGATGAAAGTGACCCTATAATTAGGATTCAAGAAATTTACTGAACTCAACATTTCTTATTCTCATGAAACAGACATTTCACGTTATACAAATAGTTTCCAGAAATGCACCATTTGGGAAATAGCCATTTTTGGCCCAAAATTTAAAATTTTGGAAAAATGTGAAAAGTGGAAAGTAGTCAAACCCAGAAATTCACAGAAATTGAATGGTTCATCGGAATAAAGATCTGTGGGTTGCTGAGTGTTCTTTGATATATGGACTAACTTCTCTCGGTAGAAAAGTTTTCTTGAATCCTTATAGATTTGCTTCTACAGGTGGTTGAAGTTGGCAATTCATGATATTTTATAACTATGTAAAAGTGCAAAATTCCCATTGTCATTTTGGTAAACGTTGACATTTTTTAAGTAATGTGGTTTACACACCCGAAGTCAGAATGGAGCATGTGGATAGGCATTGGAAATCTTATCCAGCAAGGAACAGTGATGCATCACCAGAGTTTGAATGAGGTTTTCATATATCATAGATATTAGCAGAAAAGTGCCAGTGGTTGTTTTGACAAAAAAATTGTTGTTGTCAATATGTACAATTCATAGAATTGCATGCCTAGAAGTAGCAAGTTGGGATATCATGCATGAGCATAAGTATTGAATTGATGCTTGGTGATTAAATCATATCTAATGATTCCTTGTGTGTTTGCGAGAGGCCATGAAATCATACCAGCTATGATATGGAAGGGGAATCCCATGCGGCAATGAAGGATTGGAAAGGGAGAATCCCTTAACCTTGTTTTGCTACTATATTTATATTTTATGAGCTTGATGTGTAGAAAATTTATGGCATGAGAATGTTGAAAATGCCAGAGATTAGAGAGATGGCATGAATATGCATTGGCTGACATATTAATAAACATTGCATAATGCATGAGAAAATGCTTATGCACACATAGGATATTACATATTGGTAAAAGTAGTAAGGTTCTACATATGCAATGAACCACTAATGGAAAATATTGTGGTTGATAATCACTATTGGTGTTGGTATTGATTGTAGACCAAAGACAACATAAGCATGGCTAAATGTGTTGATGATGTCGTTGCATATGGATAACAACCTTATGAAGAAACGGCTAAGGTAGAAAATCCATGATCAAGAGATTGGTGGAAGAATTTTGTAATCCTCTATAAGAGACCAACTAATCAGGTAACATCTAGGGTGTAAATGGGAGTCGTACAACTAATGGTTTAATTATGATGATTGCATAAGTGTTGAAAGGTGATTGGGTAAGAATCCATTGAACCATATTTAGTAATCATAGAAGGGTATGCATTTAGGATTGAAATGCATTCTGATGCATATGACAAGTTTGAGTAAATGTTGTAAATGTGCATGCATAAGTGTGGGTGCACATGCTGTGATGCATTGCATGAATGCATGGGGATGGTATATGTGTTATTGCAAACTAAATAATGGATGAGATGATGAATTGATGATAATTCTAAGATCATTTCATGGACTATTACGAATACATAATAGTAAGTGCATAAAGAAGGTAGTCATGATCCATGGGCTGTCGGAATACTCTGTGGAAGGGCAAAGTTGTATAAATCATATGATTGTGAAATAATGAGTATCTAAAGTTTCATTAAAATTGCATAAATGATGTGACGGTACCTTGCAATTTTAGTATGATAATGATTCACGTGAAGTAAATGAGTTTTGGTGATATTGATATGTTAACAGCTGGAAGTGTTTGAATTCTGGAGTGTTATAATTATGAAAATGCTTCAGTGAATGTTGCAACAATGAAATATCATGTGCATAGAGACAACATGTTTGGTTGACTGAAAGTTTCAGATTCCAGGTAGAAATGTCTTGCGTATGGCAATGAGGATAAGACCATAGTAAAGACCGAACTCTATCATGTGCAAAAGCCAAAGGTTATGAGAAGGTTCTCATGGTTGTGAAATTTAACTTATGCATGAAACAAATCTGAAAATATTCTGATTTAAGTTTATGAGAATAATATCATGGTTGCAAATCTAATTTCTGTAGGGAACATATTTGACAAATTTGATTTATAGCTTATGAGAAGGAATCTCATGGTTGAGAACTCTAAGTTTTATCATAAAGAAGGATTGTAAATCTCGGATTTGTAAATCTCAAATTTGGAATTTTGCTAATAAATGACTAATGACTATTTGTCTTATATGAATTGTATCAGGAGGACATGTTGTAAGTGGATGTTCATGTATGGCAGCAGACATAAGGCCATAATGGGAGAAGTGATACCACTTACAAGAGCCAAGCAATATGAGGATAGCCTCATGGCTAAGAAAACCAATTTTTGTAGTAGCCAGAATTGCAAACTCATATTGAATTTAATTATTAATGCCATTGATTGGTTATGGAACAATCAGATTTGAATTTTATTGTTAAATGTTGTTGATTGTTTGGCTATTTGATAAGTGTGTTAAGAAGACACATTGCAGTAAGACCATGAGAGAGGGCTTGCAGAATCCAAACTTCATGGGAAGGATCCCATATCTTGGAAATGGGTTTCGGGTGAAATGCCATTGGATATTTTGATAATGTCCCATCTGCACTGCATGATTGGTAAACAATATGAGTGAGATTGTAAAGATTATGTCAGTAGGACATATGTGGGATATGGAATGTAAAAAGCAGTTGGGATGACGAACCGAGGGACTATCAACTCAGAGAAGGGAGCCCCCATTCCTCATTAATGAAGAAGGACTACATCTACAAATGGATAAGTGTTATGTAAACCCTGACTGATATATATATGTGTGTGTGTGTGTGTGCGCGCGCGCAAGTCTAATTGTTAGAATTACTTTGCATGACATGTTCTATTTATGTATATTATGGTACACTGCTTGAAGTATGATTAGGACCTGCATAGCTCACATCAGTAAGGAGTGCACACCTTTCTGGTATCGAGTTATGTTAAGGATACTAATATTGATTACGCCCTAATGGAATGGATGCATTCCTGGTGTTTCAATACTCGATAGTGAATGTTATGAAATATGGTTACAATTTTAGAGCAATAACACTGACGAGTTTGCTTATACTACTTGTGTTGTCAGCCTAAATAGATACAATTGGTGTTACACACTAAAGAAGCAAAATAAAAGGTTGTTGTGAGGGGTTGTGATGGAAGGGTTAATGTGTATGAAAGGATGTTGTGGAGGTTGTGGAGGTTGTGGGGATTTTGATGAAGGGTTTTGACGGTGTTGATGAAAGGGCTATTATATGCATATGGCTCCATAGTAGAGCCTTGACCTAGAAATGGTCATGGTGACGTTTCCTTCCAAGTCGGCATGAAGGTGTACTGGTTGGACATTAATTATTTGATGATTTGGAGTAGCCTATGTGCTAGCCAAACATCTCAATCCATAGGCGATCCCAAGGCTTGCAAAGCAAAGCAGGACCTTATGGACCAGAGAGGAAACACACAATACAAATAAGTATTTGGTTATCTTGCAACTTCTTGCTTATTAATATACATGTGTATATGATTTGGTTATGATTTCTTAAACTCTTGTTTAGAGACAAACCCTATGAAAATAAACTAAACATGTGAATTAATTCAATGTTTGAGTGTAGGTATTGTTAGAAGAAAGGACTATGAAGGCATCCTAGGGATGCATGTGGACATGTGACCGTCCTAAAGAGCTCAGCATGAGCAATAATGAAAGATGGGGCTAGTGGAACTGTGTGAGTCCTAGCAGCCAAGAGTTGTAGACAAACCAGGTGGAGGGACTCCATGGTTGAGAGGTCTGGAATAGACCATAGACACTAAGTGGCATAGCCAAGAAGGGCGGGCCAAGCATTCACGTTGAGGTGAAAGAGGATAGGAGCATGAAAACCACAATGGTGGTGTGGGTTCCAAAATGGAACAAGACTAAGAGGAGGAAACTCTTACTGCTCTCTCTTTCCTCTTTTATTGATGCATTTATAAAAACAGAAAATTGTTGAAAGCATGTATGGCTGAAAGTAGAGTGTGTTTATTGCTTGAAATAAATTGTGAATGCTGAAATAGTTAATTCCCTATGAAAGAATGGACATGAATGAGCTCATGTGCCTGTTGGGAAAGCATGAAAAGTATGAAAGTATCATGGATAAAGCATGGACTACCCATGTCAATTGGGCAATTAATTGACTGATTTTAATGTTTATAATATGCTTGGCCTAACAGAATTACAATGATGCATTTCAGAGGTGAGAAAGTGAAGTTAGATTATTACAAATTGTTTCAAAGCAAGTGCTACTTGTGAGCAAAGTGAAAGCCAGTTGTGCACATTGACCATGGCAGCAGACCAAAGGCTATTGGACTTGGCTGGGGTCTCCTTCAAACAATTTCCAAGACCCAATATAATCTTGGAGAGATGCTCAAGATATAGAAGAGGCAGAATGAGATGAACCACAAGGTTTTGTAGGACTCTATTTTTCTGCAAAGCGAGGTAAAAAGCATTATGCGAGAGATCAGTAAGGGAAAGGAAAGTGGATCAATGATGAGGCATTCGTCCAATCGGTCCATTAAGAAATGTTCCAGGCATGAAGACTCAAAGGAAATTGAGCAGGTAAAGATGAAGCAGCCAGTAAAATGTTGGAAATGTGGAGGGAATCATTGCCTCCGCAACTGCCCAACAAAGGAACATCAAGAGGGTAGCAGCCATAAATCTTTCAGACTTGTGGATGAGCTGGAAGGTCGGAACCAGTAGGAACAATTTGTGGAAGCCAAAGGACTTGGTCTTGAAAGTTCAAAGTAAAGGATAAAATGCAGGGCAGATCTACAAAATTCTTGATTTTGGACTTGTGAATTGTATATGTATTCCTAAGTATTGGAACACCGAGGACGGTGTTATCCTAAGGGGGAGGGGATTGTAATACCCCATTTTGACCCTTAGGATATATTAGCTTTTAATGTAAATATTGTATACATGTGATGTATGTTTCCCTAGCGTGGAGCTCAAGGCCAAGGCCCCACTAATGGATGCTCGAATTTTATTTAAAAGACAAGTATTAGATATTATGTTACCCATGTGCTATTTAGCCATGGAACATTGTAAAAATGATGTAAATAAACATCATGCAATAAAATACCAAAACTGGCTATGGAAGCAACTAATGAGAAGGGGCGATGTGTATCCACTAGGGAGTGGTGAGGGGGTTGTGGGATTGAACCATAGGCTGCCAAATGTCATCTTGAGAACCCATTTGACTTTCTTTGCTGGCATTTAATTCTGTGTAAGAAGGTTGTTGAAAAAATCAGTCAATGGCTTCAATGGAGCATGGACAACCCAGAAATTCGTATGGCAGAATATGAGCTCTGTTTTCTTGACCCACAAGTCACCCTACCTCATGAGAATGGATTCTTCCTCATTCCCATTCCATTGTGGAACAACCCAGCATCAATTTTCATCCATTACGAATTCCCAGCAGTGAGCAAAACCAGAAATCGTAACTTTGCAAGAACCCACGTTTTGAAGAGCCATAAATGCCCAGAATTGGTATTTGAGTGAAATCCAATGGGGGATCCATAGATATGAACCTTGGGGTGAAATTGAGAGTATTAGATACCCTGAAATCCATTAGAAAACCCAGTTTTTATAGCCCAGAAACCAAGTGATGGGATTGAGTATTTGGATGACAGAATTGTGAGAAATCCAAGTGTGAATGTTTGAACAAAGGATTGGATTGCTTGGATTTAGCTTGAGATGTCTATAGCTCTGTGGTTGAGCTCATTGGTTTAACATTCTCCTCCTTTTCCTATTGCATGCTTGACAAACCCAACTGTGTATTGGCTTAGCATGACTGTTTGAGTGAAACCATGGCTGTGAGTGAGCCCATCTAGTTCCTCCTGAGTGGATACACATCCCAGCTTGGGGGTGATCTCTCAGCTGAAAGAATACAAGCTGGACAGAGATCTATGGTTGGGTGGAACGTTGCTCTCACATAGATAGTTCTTTGGACAACTTCATCTTCAAGAGAAGTGTTCTCTGTGATTTACATTATATGCATTATGTGTTCTGCAATGTGTTAATTCTGAATGGTAATTGTTCATGTTAAGGAAACAAAATGATTATCTTAATGAAATTGATATGAGTTCTGTGCATATCATGAGAACGAGATTGAACTCTTTGCATGTTGATTCATCATATGCCTATGATAGATATGATGATGCATTTCTGTTTGCATGCATGCAAAAATGATTTAATTCTACTGTATTTATATTGAGTATGTAATTGCACATAAAAGTTTTTAATTGTTATGAATTTATTAGTAATGTATGGGGTTGAGATTTCCAATAATCCCGGTAAGTTTGGTCATGTTCCCTTCCTGGCATCGGATTGATGAAAGGGGACGTGACAGCATGTATGAAAGCTAAAACCATTTAGAATTTTAATAGAACACTTTGCATGCATGCAAGCTACAATCATTGAGGCATTTAATCAAACAATTTGCATGCATGAAATCTAAAACCATTTACGCATTTAAAAAAACACTTTTCAATCATTAAATCTATAGCCTTGCCTACTATCATAATTTGGTAAGGGATTTGGTAAATATTTGGAATATTACACAATCGGACCCCAATACAATCCCCATAGTGTTCCTAGGGAATATGGAAAATTGTCTAGATCACAAAATCTGATTTTCAAAACATAATTTTTTGAATTCAAATTGGGGGTTCCAAGTTCATTGGATACAGACGCCCCCTAAAGTTTCTCTAAAACACAATAGAATAGTCTCGAAACATTATTTTCTAAAACACAACAAAATTAAAACCTATAGAGGTGTTTGCACAATTTGTCAAACACATGGCATGCAAGGTAGCCATTACAACCACAAATAACATAATATTATACATAATTTCACAATTATCAATCTAAACTTTTCAAATACCAATAGTAATGATAATACGTACTATGCACAAAATTCCTTTCATAAGAATAAATTAAAACAAGAAATACCAATTTTGATAATCCTTCTTGCAATCTGTCATTGAATATGTTTTTCTTATTCCAAGGAGAAATCTATAGACTGAGGAAAATAATAGAAGAAGAAAGAAAGAAGATATTTAGTTCCAACATTAGATTCATTTCCTTTAATCCTTGCATAAAAAATTCACTTCCACATATGCCATACAAATTGTCTGGTTACACAAAAGGTTAGCTAAAATGATATATGTCCAATACTCAATAATTAACTATGGATTTATAATTTTCTCGGGTAGCATCTCAGAATAATTCTTAAGGAAATTAGATTTTATTTCAAATGGATAAATAACACAATGTATCAAAATTGAACAAAATTGAATATTATACATGAAACCCAACTGATGCACTCTCTCAAACAACTCTACTTGCAACTCAAAAGACCAACCGGTTTTCCTCCCAACTTTATCCAAGGACAAGTTATCCCCCTAAAACCCATGAAATATAGTACCCAATGCAACAATAAATAGATCACAAACAATCATAGGAAGATAATAACTTGCTCTTCCTCTTAACACCACTCAGGTCTAAGTCAACTAGCTAAGCTAACCTACATATCTAATTCAAAAATTCCAGATCTATTTCAGCAGCATCTGGTTTCTCTCCTCTTCTCTCCCATACCATAGTGTCCTTATGTATTTATATCTTTGAAAGGTGTGACACTTCACCTTCTCTTGCATTTTTTTAATAATAATTGAAATATTTTGTATTATTCACCACCCTCCCCTAAGGTGGAAATCTGACATTTCTTGTTAATTTTAGTTGATTAAATCATTATCCTAATATTCACCATCCCATGTGTCATTTTTAGGTAATTTAATAATATTTATTATTCATAATTAAATATTCAACCTTTTTATTAAAACAATATTAAAGTTAAAAGCCCCTCAAAAGTGAGTAAATTTTGGAGTTAAATTAATTCAAGGTTTAACATAGCTGGGCTTACTTGGTTGATCTATGCCCTTGAGTAGTGTTTTCTACATGAAAATATGGATTCCGCGCCCCTATTGTGCACCTATCCATATTTATTAGGAATCCACTCCCTTACATGGTACTTAGGACTCGACATCCTAGTAGATTCAAGACTCCATTCCTTTATGAAGATCCAAGACTATGTGCCTTGATTTTTCAAATATTTAGTACTCTACACCCTAATATTTTCCATAGACCTGAGACTTTATGTCTTCGTCTCTCATGGATTCAGGACTCCATTCCTTTCCTCTGTGACTTCTCATGTATTCTACCCTGAAATTATGCATTCCCCTCAGGGTACTAGTTGTGATATCATACCCATCTATTTTTTTTGTTGGAAAGGTCTTGTTTCCGTAGACCTATAAGATACCCTCATATATTAAGAGCATTGATTAAAATCCATAACAAATTAACTTATTCACATTTTAGGTAAATGTGTACATGACCTCCCTAATCATTTTTACTCTAACAAAAAGGCTTCCATAATCATCTCTAATTTGAGCATCCTTTCCGGCAAGTGGCTAAGTTCCTTGCCAAAACATACTCATTACAAGGTTAGGCATACATAATCATATAAATCAAGTATCATCAACAAAATCATAATAAACTGTCTATTTTGCACAACAATGATCATCCATATGTCACAATCATATGCAACTATTTGTTATGCACAGCAATGATCATCCATGTGTCACAATCATATATCATAATCTGTTTCATTAACTAGATGCAAAAAAGAAACATACATATAGCATGTTCTTAATTAATATCAATCTAGTACACTTAATCAGAGATATGATCATACATAAGCAAGGATGCAACCATGCATATAATATGTACATATATATTAGTGTTCTCCAGTTAAGTGACACAACTAGGTGCATAACATATAATTATGGTATACAAATCCATCAAAAATTATTCTCCCAGGGTGTCACAAAAGTATATTAGCCATGCCAATGGGACACTAAACCTACAACCATCATTGCTCATTCCTTGTCTTTAATTTCCTCTTCACGGTAGTAATTTCTGGTTAAATTTTCAATCTAGTAATTGCAAATGGAGAAAAAACAAGAAAATTATGTAGTGTATGAACTATTGCATGGAGAGTGAGTTATAGAGTTAAATGGAGACGAGAGGATTGATGAAAAGGCAATTAACACTAATTCTGACCTTAGAATGAAGGAATCTTACTATTTTCATAATAAGTATATTCATTTGATGCTTCCATTACTTCTCCAATGTTTCCATTACAACTATCATTAATCCTCACTCCATGTTTGCAATTTACTCTTTACAATGTTAATTTCTTTGTCTAGTAATTGGCAATGGAGAAACAACACGAAAATTACGTAGTGTATGAACTATTAAATGGAGAGTGAGTGATAGAGTCAAATGGATATGGGAGGATTGATGAAAAGACAACTGACATTACTTTTGACCTTAGAATGAAGGATTCTTACTATTTCCATAAGAAGTACATTCATCTCATGCTTTTATAACTACATGAGAAGACTTTCCCTCCAACCTCACACATGTATTCAATGATTGGATTTGCTACGTCAATGGAATTTAATGGTTTATTTAAGGCACATGGAAGAAAACGTATGATTTATAAGGCTAACACTTGGAAAAATGTGATTTACTCCCCCATAGGCATGTTTTCCTCATCCTCTTTAGGGGTGTCATAGCCCCTCTAGTGCTCTTTACATAGCCATCTTGGACCATTTTATTATTTTCCAACATAATATTTACATACCTTTGCATCATTATGATAATTCAACCACATGACCGAAAAATGGATACTTACATTCCTATCCATTCAGTAGTCAAGCCTTATCCTTGAGCTTCACATTAGGAATATTTACTAGCATATTCACATCACTTTACATACTCTGATTTAATACATTCCAAGGGTCAAAATTTGGTATTACATTTCCCTTCTCCTTGGGATAACATTGTCGTTGGTTTTTCCTAAAAAATTATAATAAAAATGGATATGCCTCTTTCTTGGCATCCTATAGCTCCCATGTAGCCTCATTGGGACCAAAGTGCTTCCATTGCACCTTTACATGTTCGATGTCTCACTTATGGAGAAACGTTCGTTTCCCATCGAATATGGATAGTGTCTCTATTTGGAACTCTCCCTCTAGTTCCACCTAGATCACATACCAATCAATCATATGGTTAGGATCATGTACATATTTTTCAAGTAAAGAAACATGAAAAATATTATGAGCTCTAGTGTTAGCAAGCAATGCAATATTATACGCAACTAACCATATCCTCAAGCTCTTCAAATGGCCTACAATATATTGTGACGACTTGGCATACCTTCCAAGATTCAAGGAACTCTTCCTTTTCCTCGGTTAGAGATAAAAATGATCCCTAAATTGAAATTCCTTACGCACTCTATTTTTATTTTCATATTTTTTCTCCCTATTTTGGGATGCCTTCAAATTCTGCCTAGTTTTTAAAACTTCTTGCTCCATCTCCTTAAGCATCTCTAGCCCAAGCATAATTTTGTTCCCCAAATTATCTCAACTCATTGGTGTCCTACATCTTCTTCCATATAAAACTTCAAATGGACCCATTTTTAATGATGCTTGATGCCCATTGTTATATGAATAATATACCAAGTGTAGATAATCCTCCCATTTGGATGGTTTTACATACATGTAAAGCATGTCTTCAATCACTTGATTTAGTCTTTCAATTTTTCCATCTATTTTTGTATGGTAATAAGTGCTAAGTTGTGTACCAAAAGTTATAAAATATTTAGATGTAAACTTGGTATCCATGATCATTCTTGTCAAAAAAAATCTCTTTGAGTAGCCCATGCAATCTAAATATTCCTTCATAAATATTCTTGCAATATCATCAATCTTATGAGTGGATCTAACATGAATATAAAAAAATTCCTTAGTAATAAAAAATTTTATCTCTATTTTCACAACCTCTCAACTTCTTTGAGCTGACTTAACCAAGTTTAGGAGTGATTTGATTTTCTAGTTTATATATTAATAGGCCTATCGTGAGCATATTTTTCTCAATAGTTTCATGGATCTCTTCTCTTGATGATGGGTTACGTTATTTATCCTGAAACGTCGATTTAAACAACTCTACACAGGGTTCCATTCCACATTAAATCATTTATTCTCGACAACCATAATAGAATCATGATTTCTTGAAGCAACAGATAACCAAGTAATAAAATCCATGGCTACCTATTCTCATTTTCATTATAGAATTGGAAAATGATGCAATAAATCCGATGGGTGTTGATGTTCAACCTTAACTAGTTTGCATTTCATATATTTGGTAATGTATTCAATAACATCTTTCTTCATATCATGCCAAAAGTATTTCTTTCTTATTGTAGCAATCAAGTTTTATGTTAGCCTGGATGTACAAATTATGGCATTTTATGGATCTCATCCATGATCATTCTTCTCAAATCTCAAGAATTAGTAATATACATTTTATTCTTGTAGGTAATAAATCCATCATCCTCCAACTGATAAACTTCACACTTCTTTTCCAAATTCTCTTGCAGTAATTTATCTTTCACTTGTGCATAGTGTTCATCTTTAGGAAGGGAATCAACAATCCTTTGTCTGAAATCTGATTAACAAATGATAATAGTTGCTACATGAATTGCATGCATTTTCCTGTTGAGTGCATCAACCACTTTGTTCTCTTTAAATTTTATGTATTTGATCTCAAAATCGAATTTATACAAAGCTTCTAGCCATCTAGGTTGTCTAGCATTTGAGTTTGGATACTCAAATAGATATTCCAGACCATAATGATCAAAATATTAGAGGAAATTTGACCAAATAAGTTAACCTCAAATTTCCACGTCATAGTATATGAGCCAATCAAAATCCTTAAAAATTCAAAAGAGGTGCATGTCTTATGAAACACCCCATTCCTTCATGGCAATTTTTAATTGTATATTTATATCTAGGTGGAAATAGTATTATATATATCATTTTTTTCATGTGGTTCACGGCACCATATATCGGCGCTCACTACGTCCATGCATACCTCCCCGAAATATGCGAGGAAACATGGGGTGGTCAAGAATTTCTGGTATATTGGGGGATCAAAAACAAGAGCATCTTATAGACCCATTTAAAGGCTCAACATGTCACTTACAAGGAATTGAATGTGGTTGGGGAGGGTAAAATTCATTCCTCCCAACCACCCAAGCTACATCCAATAAACAAGTATTAATTATATCTTATAACTACTAATAATATATAATATATATAATATTGTAACTAATTATAAACATATGTGTGTGTGTGTGTGTGTGTGAAGATGGGAAACACTTTTTGGCCAAAAGTGACGGTGAAAATTCAAGTATTTACTCATTCATTAAATCGAATCCCTAAAAACTCATATATGCCTTAGCAATTCAACATGCAACAAAAAAACAAATTGTAGGCAATTATGTTATCTTTCGGCCTATATTTTTTTTTAAATAATAATAAAATTATTTAATATGTCGAAATTGCATTTAATGATAGGTCTGTTCTTGTAATTTTCAAAAAAAAAAAGTTTACAAGTGGATTGTGTGCACGTAAAATAATTTAGTGATAAATGTATAATTTTTGAAAAAAAAACATATTAACATAATCTACACAAAATGCACCGAGGCACACATATTTTTTTATTTATGATGGAAAATTGTACTTTTTTAATTTTCAAAACTGACCGTGTAAAATTTTAATTGAATTTCGCACACGTGTGTGCACGTAAACTTTTTTTTACTATTACAAATTCGAAAAAAGAAAAAATACCCTTTTGAAGAGAATATGTTGGTCAAGGGCGTATGTATTTTTTGAAATTTTTTTGTTTTGTGTTTTTTATGTTGTTGAATTATTTTTGTATTGATTCAAAGTTGTGGACATGGTTTTGTAAGTACATAATTTTCAGAATAAAATAACAAAAATTATCATATGAACTCATAAACCTACAAATTGTATGCCAATGAATAGACGATTCATTGATGAATCCATTAGTATAAAGTATGCTATCTAAGGTGTATCCTAGTATAGGGTTTAGGTCTGACAAAAAGAGCAAAAAAAAGGGGGGGTAAAAGTATGTTTTTAAGCCCTTGATCGAGCTAATAGCTCGATCGAGGTTTTATAAAGGCTTAATCGAGCATTTGTGTGCATTTTTTAAATAGCTCAATCGAGGTTTTATAAAAGCTTAATCGAGCATTTCTGTGCATTTTTTAAATAGCTCGATCACGGGTTAATCTGTGGTTAAGCAGAGGCTCGATCAAGATTTTTAAATCTTGATCGAGCTAATATCTTGATTGACGTATTGTTCTCACTTTTCTATTCATTCCGCCTTTCTTCCTTCCCTCTAATCATACCCACGAATTAAAAGGAATACATAGGTGAAAAACCTATGCAATACAATTATTCCACACACTTGAATGTATCCCACATAAGGGATACCAAAACCACTACCTTGATCCCCTTACCCCTATACCACTAAACCCTTGTAACCTCAAACACATTTATTTAACCTACTAGTACTACTCCTAAACCTACTAACACATAACCCACTAACCTCGCAACTCTAACCACCTAATTTACCTTATAACACACATACGTACTCGACACATTTAAGTAACCAATCCAACTAAGTGTTGGTCACCCACAATATCACACTAACCTTTACTATGATGGTGAACATCAATATCACTTAATAATAAACACAGTATGTGCATAGGTGATGCACCAGGATATTTTTTAAGGATTATAAGAGTATACTTATGTATAGTATTCTAGGCGATTATTTTGGATTGAAAAAAAATATATATAGATTGGTAGGCGAATATTAAATATGAAACCTACAATTTACTCCTGAAACTAGTGAATTTTGGCGAATATTATCATAAAAAAACATATTTTATGTAAATATAGATGATATTAGAGACTAAAAATGACTAAATAGCGAATTTATTTTTCGAAAAAATGCCCCAAAAATAGCCAATTGGCGAAATTTCGCCCCTAAAAATTTCTCTATGATGCACCCATCTTATGCACGTCGAAAACACACTTTAGTGTAAATAGAAAATTAAACTAAACACTTGATCCCTAATCCCCATAACCTCACCCCCCTGTATATCTAACATATTACCCTTAAACTCCATAACACCCCTAGCCCTTAATCCACACAAGCATTTAATGCACATAGACACCCAACGCACTTAAGAAATGCACATAATCAACTAACCCAACTAACTTACATACAAATAAGAAACTAATCAAACTACCAACACACATAAACCCATTACCCACATAAGAATTGAATTAACATACTAAAGGTTAAATATAGGAAACACATGTATGTGATATACGACGCACATATGGGTCTAACATAAGTGATGTTAATTTTCTTAAATTGTAATTGTACAATTGTGAGTTGGTAAATTGTGAAATTGTATTTAAATATTACGTTGTAACTTGTAATTGTAATTGTAACTTGTAAAATGTAATTGGCATCATGCATTGTAAACATGAACATAAAACAAATAACGTACATAAATAACATGTATACACTCATCGATATAAACATAAACATAAATAACATGCACTCATCGACATAAATACAAGACAAAGTTAGCATACATGTGCATAAACGTAAACATCCTTAATAAAGATAAATTAGATGTACACACATCCACATAAACATAAACATAAGATAAATAATTCATGTCAACATAAACATAAGACATCATATATCCATGAAGAAAAAATATGATACAAAATAATCCATCAAGTTTATAAAAAAGTACGAGTGTATATGTGGACATAACAATAAAAATAGTGCACAACATGAACAAGTGTCATCCAATATGGGGATCGGGCCCTTGATGGGTTGTGTGGTCATCCCCACCGCTAGTACCTCCTACACCATGCCCCTAGTGTGGGGATGACATGTGATCGAAAAGGCTTTCCAAGGACTCGAACTGCAAAAATTAAAATTTTGAAATTTGTAAGTTAGTTCTAAATCTAAAAGATACTTAATTTTATAAGAAGAGATGTTTTTAAAATTTTAAGTGGATGAATCAACTTACCTAGCTCGAATCCATGGTGATATTTTCCAAATCGTCTTGTGTCGCATCTCCAGGACAATACTAAGTCAATGGGCCCTCACCATGATGATGTTGAATCAACATTACATACTCCTCTTTGAACATTACTGGAGCATCAATTCCCAATTGTACATGAGCATGTGTATGGTGACATCATGCATGTAATCAGTAAAAGAATAATAAATGAACATTATAAATTAAAAATCAACTTGAATTCTATATTGAATTGAAACATAAATTATAGTACATCATCGACTAGCGGTCGACAATCGAAATCCGAAGGAGACTGCAGTGTCTCTCGCTCCTATGCAATTCCCTTGCCTCTACCTTGTACAATTTGAGCAAGGGACAAGATTAAAGTTACGATAAAATAATTGCAATTATACAATTGTATGTAACTAACAAATGTTAGGATTAAGGAACTAATATGTATCATGGGGACATCATCGGGGGCAATGGCTTCTTGGCCAACCAACGGATAAGTGGAACGGAGTGAATCCATAAAGTCACTCCTTTGCATGGAGAAACAAAAAACAAACTAGTATTACTCAATTGATTCTTTTATATGTACATGTATTAAAGATTATTATTTAATGACATATAATAAAAAAATTAAGTACATAAATATACCCGGTGTGTCGATGGCAGCCTAGATCTCTCATACAAACAAAAGTACGAATCTCGGGCATGTGTAGAATATCACACTAGAGACTCATGGTCAATGAACCGAATATCTTATTCATCTATCCACAATAAATCAAGATCTATAGGTCCAGGGGGTGGTCTAAACCTCTCCTCGTGCATGACAATAGTAGTGCTACCCAATGCAATGCACATGGCACCTGACATCAAAGAACATGTCTCAATTCCAAGTTATGATGGCTCGACTACGTCCCTAGGTCGTAGAATCGTATGACTAGGGACAAGAATCAATCAAGTAGGGGGTGGTATAGCAGTAAGGTCTCTACAAGCCCCTGGAAATTGATAAGTGTGTCCTTGCCCGATGCCATAGAAAGGCGACGGCGTACTTGTGTAATCGAGATGCATAAGTAAGACGAAATCTTCATAAATCTGTTTATCAAATTACAAGGAGACCTAGTCACGGTGTGGGAACATTCCCCATGCTCCAATAAACATATCATAAATATGAGTTGTAGTAGCCACAAACCTGAACTCCTACAGTCGGAGCGGTTTTCTAGTAGCACGACCAGGAGGGATGTCAAACAATGTGCCTGTGACATCATTTCCCCTTGTTGTAGTTTTCACCGCCTCACATTTGTCAGGACCCAATACCTGGTCCCTCCTCCTCTGGAAAGAATCCTTCCAAATGTAACTTAGAGGCCTGCCTTCTGGTGGATGCCCAAAAACTCATCAACTGCATTGATCATCATGGAAATCAACCATACTGAAGGGCAGTCAGAGCGCATGGAGTGTACCTGGATACACATCTAATCACTCTGCAATCTGGTCTCCTTGATTGTGATCATGGTTATCTCATCCTCCCAAAAAGCATCAGAACCAGGATCAACACCTGACAGATAGATTTTTAAAAATGTATCATTCAAAGTACAAAACACCGATACAAAATTTAAAGATACTAATAGATTAGTAAAATAAATAAATATGAATTTAATGTACCTGTGTGATCATGAACCTCCTCACTATGCTTTGAGGGGGTCAATGGGTCTTGGCCATCATGCACGGCACTGGCCACCATGCTGTAGGATGGATGCTCACCAAATGGCCTGGCTGGCGGGGTGCCTAGACACAAACAACAATTAATAATTAAACACATGTACATGTAGACAATATTTTTTACTTCTACATGTAATTCAATTAAAACAACACTATGTGTAAACAATTTACATATGAGTCCACTTGCGACATGGGGAGGGTGTTGCAGCAGCAGATCATCCTCACGATCATGACTAGCGGAGGGAAGAACCCTACTCTGGAGAACAATCTGCATGAAACAATGAATAAAAATCATATATGTCATCCTTTGAATAAAATGATGTTTTGAAGTTCATATGAACCTCATGATGTTCTGATGATGGTGACAATGATGATGAGGATAATAAAGCAAAGAATTAGGATGGTGTCACTACATGGCAATGTTGTCATCATGGTGTATATTATGTAAAATAGGACTTGATTCTGTCAAACACCTTTTTGTGGAATGCCCATTTTCTTATATAGTCTAGACAGAGGTGATTTCTAAGCTTCAGATTACAATGGACTAGTATCAGTTCTTTGTTGGGTATTATTTTGAATACTTACTAAAAAAATGGATACATCAATTCCCTCAGCGAGGAATTTAAGGATTTTTTAATATTTTTATCAATGGGTACAAGTGACCAATTTCAAAATCCTGGGTTTATATAAAGATTTCCATATGATTGATGGAGTATAAATACACAGGCAAAGCTTCTAACTCTATGGGGATTACTTCAATTTGTTTCTTCAAGGGGGATTTTATCTCCTTAGGTTTATGGAAACTCCCAAACAATTTTCGATTAGGCATCGGGAAAAGTTTCTCTACAAGTGGTTGTTCTAAAGCAATGGTTTTGATCACTTGGGATAAGCCTAACGGATCTCAACATGGTTGAGGCCCGATGAAACCTAAGTCATAGGAACTAAAAGAAGTTTCTACGCATCTAGGGTCAAGAGCAATGTGTTGAACTATTACAAATGACCTCTTGAAAGGATCCTTGGCCTTAGAATAGGGATAAGGCAAGAATCAAGAGGAAATAACACTAGGTATGAGTCTTAAGGCCATAAACATGATCAATGGAAAAAAAACAGATCAAGAAGACACCACAAACCACCACATAGGACCTCTTAAGTGTATCCTTGGTGTAAGAGTGGGTATATCCTAGTGTTGTTAGGAGGTTTTAAGAACTATACATCATTCTCAATGACCTTGAATAATAAGTATAAGTATCAGGGTAGTATTGCGATGCAAAAGATAAGAACAATGATCAAACTACCATATATGACCTCTTGATGGTATCATTGTATTTTGAATGGGGATGTGCATGCCACTAGGATATTTTGAGGACTAGGTTGCCTTCAACATGGTTGGGTGAAGAAACTTGGGGATTGGATTCTAAAGGAAGCTATTAGGCATCCATGGGAATGATCAACACTTGCTGCCAACAAACATGACCTCTTGATCAATTTATACTTACCTCTAAGTGGGAATATTAGTGTTATTAAGAAGTGTTTGATACTAAGTATGAGTCTTTGGGTTTGGATATGGTTGAGGAGGAAACCTAGGCTTATTCCCTAAAATAATATTTAATCATCCAAGTTTAAAAAAGACACTCAATCCACAACACATGACCTCTTGAGCATATATCCTTCGCTTAAATTGAGGATATTGGTAGTATTAAAAGGTTTGAGTAGTAGGTATGGGTATATGGTCTTGGACTTGATTGGGGTTAAAACCTATACCTTTGTCCCTAAATGAATATATTAAAGAAATCAAATCCCAAGAATGAATCCTCAAACCCAAATGTATGACCTCCCAAAGGGATATTTGGTCTATGATTGGGACTAACGAGTTTTAGAGAACTAGTTATGGGTCACTAAGCCCTCAACATGGTCGATGGAGGAACATTGGCCTTAGGTCCTAAATTAATCTTCCATGCATTTAAAGCCAAAAAAAAAACCTTAAACCAACACACATGACATCCCAAGGGATTCCTTCACCACTTAGTGGGTACATTAACGCCATTTGATTGTTTGAGAACTAGGTATATTTAACTTTGATTCTATGATCCTGGAATTTCAAGCTAGAATTTTTTAAATCTAAATTATAAAAGACAATTAAAAAAAAAACTCTAAATTAAATTATTAAATAAACTAAATAATAAATCGATATTACAAAACACAACTAATTAAAATAATTAGTTTTACAACAACAAAAAAATACAGTAACTAATTTACAAAACTAAATTTTAAATAAAAAAATTTAACTAATTTTTTAAGGGTTTAAGAGTTTTTTGAGCCTACCTCGTCGTCTAGAAGCCATGGAAGAAAGAGGGGCTCGTTGGTGGTGGTTGTTGGTGATGCCTTGACCCTCGTTTGAGCTCACAAACCCTCGATTGATTTGTTTCTTATTGCTCGTTCGAGACTTTGAACAATACCCACCGTGAAAATAAATTGATGGCATTTGTTTTCCAGTTTTATAACACTTTTCTGAAGCTCGACCAAGATAATAGCTCAATCAAGCTATTATCTCGTTCGAGATCCTAACCCTCGATCAAGCAATAGAGCTCGATCGATAGTTTTTAATTAGTTTGATCGAGCACTTTGTTAATCCCTCAATCAAGTTTTTAAAAGCTTGATTGAGGACTTAACAAAAGCTTGGTCGAGCTCCTTTTTTCCACCCTTCTCTTGCTAAAAAGCATTACCCATCTTCATGGGAACACCCATAAACTCCACAATGTGCTCATTTTCTTCAAATGCATTGTTTTAGAATGCCTAGAGGTGATCTTGGTTATATTGGACTTGAGGCTTGTACAAAATGGCCACATTAAAAATTCCCCTAGTGATTTGTGGGTGTGTCTAGCAATGTAGAAATTGTGGCAAGCGCATCAACCAAGCAATTTCATTGTAGAAGGATATATCTGATACTAAATGCAACCAAGTAAGCAATAAGGTACCACACCATTTCGGCATAACTCCTAAAATGTAAGGTGTTCAACATATTCTCCAATTTTATATGTTTGATTACTAGTTCAAAATACCCCAAAATCCACAACAACTATGCTTGTTTGTAATGTTGGCCAATGTTCAAAGCCTCCAACAACATTGTTTAATGCATTCAAATTCCAATCAATAAGTGCAAGGCTAAAGGATATTTTCTGGAAATATAAATACGACATTTTTTCCTCCCCCTATCCTTTTGATCGAGGTTATCAAAAAGAAAATGTCAGATCGTGGGAGGCTTAAAGATATGACATTATATATGGGTTGTGAATTTGACACCTCCCATCATATTGGGGGTCTTGATTTTATCAAGAAATATAGGTAGCAAGGTTCACAACCCTCCCCCCGTTGTTTCCTCAAAACATTGCTTCTTCCCTCCATCCTTTTGATCGAGCCTATCAAAAATAAAATGTTAGATCAAGGGAGGAATAAAATATATCACATTATATAGGGATTGTGTGTTAAAATAACCATGATCTAAGTCCTAAACGTACCTTACATGCATCTAGTTATGATGTGGTTGTTAGATAGTTACCAAATTTGTAGTATAAATGTATTCTTGTATACATATTAATTGAGTATCTCTATGATGGAGTTGCTAGTGTTTTCTACGTGGAAGGAAATTGAGATTGTGCAAGAAAAAAAATTCTTTAAAAGAAGAGGTGGACGTTGTGTTTACTAAGAGAATTTTCATTTTGGATATAGTTTTCAATGGACTTTTTTGGGTAAAATCTGAGCAAGAATCATTGTTATTGAGACTTGGTATGTCTTGTTTTTTAACGGTTATATTATGTGCATTTTAACTGTTCTACAAGTTAAAATAGTGAAATAGTTGTTGATTTGTTGTATTGCCAATATTTATCAGCGATCTTGGCTCTTCTTTCCAGAAGTCATTACCTTGTGTTTATTTGATCTCATATAGTGAAGTTGTATTGATTTAATAAACTATGTTTCTAGGTTCAGATCTTTGGTGGCAGACGTTTAATAAATATACACATATCCCTTATGATCCTTGGCTTGTTGATCCCAATCACTGGATTTGTCAATCTTATGCAGTTCCCATCGACCATACTGTCCCATTGATGCAAAACATCTTCCTGCACATATTAAAAAAAATTTCAAGCACAAACTTAACATTTCTAGTCAAAGAACCCTCAAAAGAGAGAAAACTATTGCAATGTCAACATTAGCTTGTGTATCTGCTTTCTCCCACAGTCGAGAAGCATAATAAGTGGTCGTTGTATAAGCAATAAAGGAGATTGTGTGGCTCAGCAAAGTAGTACTTTGTAGGACAAACAAGTGAATTCTGCTCTTCTACTGGTTTATGTAATATACCAGCCAAGAATAGGCTAGAATCTCAACTCAAAACATAATTTTTAAGCAGAATTTTCAGTAGTAAATTTTAACAATTATTATAATCTGCGAGGTGATAACTATGGATACTCACTCCCAACCCAAGGATGATAGGGAAGACTTTAGGTTCCGGTTTTTATATGGTAAAGTTTTCAGCAACAAGGTAGACAGAGGAAAAATGTTTAGGATCCTTTGTACAAAGCACGGAGACCATTTATGTTTTGAACATCGGCACCGCCGAAGTCTACCGCAATACTTCTGGGTGCATCTGCATATACAAACTAGATCAGGGTGCGGGTAAGTGTTATTTTACATAGATTTGGTCTCATGATGGTCTTGGGGAAGCAAGGAATATCAGATGATAAAATGATTTATAATTTGGGAGCTTTCACTGCAATTTGGAACAATAGGATGGATTTTCAATTTCCTTTCCCAAGAACTATATGTACTTATCTAATTTGGGTATGGATATGGTATATGGTTCATTTAGGTCCTAATAACCACATCAATTTGCAAAATTGAATTTGAGTTCATATAATACATTTTATAGGCAAAACATTAAAACTAGCTAGTTGGACTGCTCAACTAGCCAAGATTCAAATTGCCTCAAACATTATAATACCCTCACAAAAATTTTATCTACAAGGTGTATGGGGTTATTGGGGATTTTATTGAACTCCAAAAACTTACGGAACTTCATTTGGATTCATATAATTCATTTTATGCAAGTTATGGCAAAACTAGTCATAATTTGTAGTCTAATGAGCATAGGTACGAAAATTACTTAATTAATTGCATAAATTTTAAATGCAGATCTATGAATAATATAAAGGACAGTTTATCAGGAAATAAACATCATCTTACAGAGATTTAAGCAACACCAAAATGACCCTAAGGGTCCTAGCAACCTCCAGCATGAAACATGTACCAATTACATCAAGGAAAGCTCCTTTGGATGGAGTCTGCAATACATAAAGATGGTGGGTGTTGAGAAGCATGAGTGGACCTGTAATAAATCCAATGAACAGGTTTTTAATCCTTCTCCATCATGGAATAATTCAAATCATCGTTGATTGATGTCCAACAAAGAATTAGAGAGAAGAGAAGAAGATAGAAGGTTGTTGCAGGAGTGGTTCCTTCTTCAAAACTATTGAACTCTTCTGAAGCAATTCGACCTGAACTTGAGATCAGTCTTTAATGGCTTCATATCAGTATTCAATGGCTGAAAATTAGTCTTCAATACCTTCCAGGGAGAGTGGAGGAGAGACTAAAACAAAAATGGCTAAGGAGAGCATCACCCAAAGCAAGGTTGAGGCACATCACTCAACAAGAGGAGTTATAGCTCACACATTCAATAACAAAATGGTCAAAAGATGTGAATAGGATTTGCTTGGATTCTTTTATAGAAGTCATGGTGACCTGCTGAGTAATTTAATATGCTTGGTGACCTGTGAGAACCCTTCCACATGGGCCACCCAGGAGTGGACATACTTGCCTTTCTTTTGCCTTAAAATCTTTCCTTACCTTCAGAAATTGCACCCCCCTTTGTCTCAAGATGTTTCATGCTTTGTTAGATTTTCCTTCTTTTGTAACTGAACTCCTTTTTTAGAAACTGCGCCCCCCTTTGTATCAAGATGTTTCCTTCTTTGTAAACTGAGCTCCCTTTTAGAAATTGTGCCCCTCCTTAGCTTTTCCTGGATATTTCTAATTTTATGTTCCAGACAACTTCTTACACCTTCCTGCTTTTCATTCCTTTCTATTTTTGGGCCTCCAGTTCCATTTTGGAAACCTTATCCTCATGAGGGCGCCCTCTTGGCCCACTTGCTCCATTATTTAGGAATTTAATTACAAAAATTAATTATAATTAATAAAAATAATTCCTCCACTTGACTTAGGCTAAATTAAATCATATGCATACATGATGAAGTAAAATTACTTACCTAGGGGTTATTTTGTCCCCTTTTTCTCATGGTCATTGAATTAGCCAAAAAAATGGGGACATGACAGTCCTCCCTCCCAAAATTGCTTGTCCTCAAGCAAGAAACCAACTCCAACCAACCATGAATCCAACCAGTGACTTCACTCCTCAAAATATGTTGTTGACTTTCTAGAATTGGAATCCTCCATTCCAAGATGAAATACCAAGGGTCCATCATGTTTCTACTGCTCCACTCTGATTATACTCATTCTCAAAATGACTAACTCTTCTTTAACAAAAATTTTAGCCCAGTTAGGATAACTAAGTAGAATGCCTGGATCCCACTGCTTCCTCTGTAAGGACCCAAATTTTTCTACCACCTTTGGCAAGTTATCACTCCAAGGAATGCCAGGGTCCCAAAGTTTCAACTGCATCCTCCCAAACATCAAAATCAATTGGGATGATCTATAATCAAGCAAGATGCCAAGATCACACCACCACATTGAAAGTTGGTAACTTCCAATTTTAAACTGGACATCTGTGATAATTCCCCACCCAACATGGGACTCCTCAGTCTAGGGCTGAATCATATCAACTCATCCCAAGGAATAGGTGGTGACCCATGTCCATGCAAGAATATTGAGAGCATCATATAGCATCCATAGATGCTCATGTTGCTCACTTGAAGTGTAATGTGTGTCATAAAAACCTCCATTCATGTAAGCAGTAATGTCAAGCATGTGCCTTTTTGGCCAAAGGAAAAGTGAAAAGACACTCCATCCAACCAAATCGAGTGGGAAGAAAAATGCTTCCCCAAGTGAAATCATCCAATGGCTCAACTCTATGGCATTGACCAAAGGGTACAAGCATCCATCCAAGTATGCATATTTCCTCCACATAGGCCACCTTCTGCAAGATAAATGTTTCATTAACTTCTCTTGGAAACTTGCTTGCTTAGATGCATTCCCCTGATCATGAGAAGAAATCCTTCTACAAAGAGATTCCATGTATGACATGTAATATTCCACCCAATCCATATGTGGATGAATGGCATCAAATGGCAGCAATATGTGCCTCTTTTGTTGATCACAAAACATGTCAGTTTTAGGAGCATCAATAAATTTACAAAAAGAACTTTTACCTCCTAGAATCTCAAACTATGAAATGCATCTATCCATGGGTGGATAGACTTTGATATTGCTTGATCCAAACGGATTAAGATCATCATGATGGTTGATGGTTCTGGGTGAAATCCATTCAGGTATCTTCTCCATCCATGAGTCTTCCTCATCTATAGAAATCTCATGATCTCCCAGGCATGGTACTAGTGCACAACTCCAATGGCTCAACTCCCTGCCATTGGGTTCACACAATTGGTGCAAGTGAAAGAAAGAGGCATCAAGGAATGCAGGTGGATTCCTCGGATGTTGTTGGGAAGAAAATGGTGCATTTACCCAGTCATTATGGATAGTTTTGGGAGCCTCCTACTCCACATGTGGCATCAACCAGAAAATATATTCACCCAATGTTCATCCCCACTTGATGTGGATGAATCTAGGATCTGGGGAAAAGAACTGTGAACCAACCTCATATCTCTGCAACTCTTGTTCATCAAACTTATGGCTGCATCTTCTTAATTACTAGCTGGTCCAAATGAGGTGATCGCATCCGACTCCTCCATGGAAGAGTGACTCTCTCCAAGGAACAACTCAGGTTCACTATGGGAAAGATAAAGTGCTTGGTTCTCATTAAACTTATCTGCACACTCCTTAAGCACATGCAAAATAGAATGATCCTCATGATTCACCATCTCATGAGGTTCCTCCATATGATTAATAATGCAATCAACCAAGTGAAGATGGTTGAATGGTGTGTAGGAGGGAAGGTGTGATCTTTGCAACTTTTCATGAAGTTGCACTATCTCCATCTTAGATTATTGGAGTGCACCTTGAATGTTCTGAATGGAATCTTGGGTGGTCATCCACTCTTTTGTGAGATTGAAAATATCATCTTCATCCTTCAAGGATGCACCATGAAACAACTCCACAAGCTCAAGTAGATTGTCTCTGTCAGAAAGCAAGTATAGGAAATTCCCTTTAATGCTTGTCATGGCTTTCTGAAACTCCTCCATGTCTCTCATGGAGGAGAATAACCATACTTATGAATAATGGATGGTTTATCAAATAATAACCATCATCTTACAGATATTTTTGCAGCACAAAAATGACTCTAAGGGTCTCAGTAACCTCCAACATGAACCATGTCTCAATTACATGAAAGGAAGCTCCATTGGTTGGAGTCTGGAATACATAGTGAAGGTAGGTTCTAAGAAGCATGAGTGGACCTAATGTAACTTCAGTGAGAAGATATGGAATACCCCTCCATTATGGCAGAATTCGAATCACCACAGGTTGATTCCCACATAGAAATAGAGAGAAGGAGAAGAGAGAAGGTTGCTGCAGGAGAGGTTCCTTCTTCAATACTTTGGGAGTCTTAAAGGAATTTCAACCCCAACTTGAGATCAGACTATAATGGCTACAAGATGATATTCAATGGTTGTACAATAGTATTCAGTACCTATAAGAGAGAGTGGAAGATATACTGGAACAATAATGGCTAAGGGGATCATCACCCAAAGCAAGGTTGAGGCACATCACTCAACAAGAGAAGCTAAAGTTCTCACATTCAATTACAAAATAGTCAAAAGATGTGAATAGGAGTTGCTTGGCTTCTTTTATAGAAGTCATGGTGACCTGCTGAGTAAGTTAAGATGCTTGGTGACCTGTGAGAACCCTTCCACATGGGCCACCCATGAGTGGACATACTTGCCTTGCTTTTTCCTTACAAGCTTTCCTTACCTTTAGAAACTGTGCCCCCGTTTTTCTCAAGATGTTTCTTGGTTTGTTAGAGTTTCATGATTTTGTAACTGAACTCCCTTTCTAGAAACTGTGCCCCCCTTTGTCTCAAGATGTTTCCTTCTTTGTAAACTGGGCTCCCTTTTAGAAACTGCACCCCTCCTTAGCTTTTCCTAGATATTTGTAATTTTCTATTCCAAGAAACTTCTTACACCTTCCTACTTTTCATTCCTTGCTATTTTATGGCCTCCAGTTCCATTTTGGAAACCTTATCCTCATGAGGGCACCCTCTTGGCCTACTTGCTCCATTATTTAGTAATTTAATTATAAAAAATAATTAAAATTAATAAAAATAATTCATCCACTTGACTTAGGCTAAATTTAATCCTATGCATACTTGATGAAGTAAAATTATTTACCTAGGGGTTATTTTGTCCCCTTTTTCCCATGGCCACTGAATTAGCCAAAAATTGGGGACATGACAGTTTACAATACTTATGCAATCAAGTTGGCCAATAATCCCATATTCCATGATTGAACGAATCACATCAACACTAAGGATAACTATATCTAAGATCATATATTTACTAGATTTCCTAAATGCAAAAAGATTACTCTTTGTTCTTTGTCTCTCGTCCACTATGTGACTTTGGTGCAGTCATCAATTCTACAAAACCTTTCTCGAAACCTCAAAACGATGGATACTCCACACTCTGTTATTACACCATTTTCTAAAGGTGCCTTCTATGGGATAGTGGTATGTCTTGTGCTCCCCATCTCAGTCACTACACAAATAGAATAGGTCCTCTGTGGGTGGGGAAGAACCCTAAGATGAATCAAGTAACTATCAATAGAAAACCTCATTCATTCTGATGTCTAGATCTTGTCTTAAATAAACGCTCACGGCATCCAATTATGAAATCCTAAAGTACCTGCCCGGCCTTCATTTTTATTTCTTTTTACTAAAAATAAGTTATATGTCCAAGGATTCTATTTTTTAATGAATGACTCTAAGCTTAAGAAAAGGTCATCACGTGGATTGTTACGATTCCAAGCAGGATTTATGTTCCAAAGAATGGTGATCTTATAAGATTGATAATTGAGGAGGCCCATAGAGCTCCCTACTCTACACACCTGGGAGTAAATAAAATGGCATATATATGAAGGATCTTTTCTGGGCTGGGATTAAAAGAAAGGGAGACCACATAGTTTGTAGCCCAGTGTCTGGAATGTTTACAAGTTAAGGCAGAACACTGACACCTTGGAGGTATTGTACAACCCCATAATATACCAAAAACTAAATGGGAAGTTATTTCAATGGATTTTGTGGTAGGATTAATCTGGTGGCAGCACCAGAATATGATCAGTCAGGTCTTTCATTCTTTGTTTGATGATGCTCTTTGATTATTCATCCAACTGGGTGAAGGCAATGTCAATTTGAGTCTGTGACAGCGTAGGGTTGTGTCTCTTCTTATTATTATGGTATGGACTCCCATGGATTCTCATCTTTTCAGAAGCTTTGAATGCAATCAAGTGTCAAACGGGATAAAAACGAGTATGACCATTACTGCATTGAGGACTACAAGCATTGATGGTATTAGTGAAAGGAGGTAGATGAGATAAGATTGAAGCAAGTTCATCATGGAAACAAATAGGTAATTATCGTATGTTTGTGTGCTATAGATCAAGCATGCATATATCCCATTATCCTACTAGAGAGGATAAGAGAATCCAATGATGCAATCTTGATGTCAAACCTATTTAGGACGAGGGGTTCAAGAGCTATTGAAAAAGTGAGGAACTACTACTTTGAAAGAGGTTTGGCATTGATATCTCGTTGTCTCTAAAAACAAAACTAGAGGTCTGTTAATCAATAATAAATTGTATTATCCAGGAGATAATTGCTTTTTTAATTTTTTTATATTAATAAAGGAAAAACGAGATTGAAATGTGAAGATGTCGTGTTTAAGGAATTTCTTTTTGATACGGTGGTCCGTTGGTGGGGATAGAAGGATTTCATACCATCCACCCGAGTTCAATTCCGTTGAAACATCTTCAGGCTTGGATGACGGGCTGACGGTTTGCTCGACCTACCATCCACGATATGTGGGGAATTTTGTTGAGATTCCCTGTGCGTGTTAGCTTTCCTTGATTCCTTCAGAATAGCTGGAAGGTATATTTTTCACATTAAAAAAAGGAATTTCTTTTTGAGTGGCATATAAAGGAACATATATTGAAAGGTTTGAAATTGTATTTCCAAGGAATCACTTTATTAGTGGCACATAAAAGATATGAATATGCATAGTCAAAGATTTTTCATGCTCCAAGAATACCATATAAATACAATATATGCACAAGTTTTAAGGAAATCATTTGGGGAGTGGAGTATTAAAATTTGATTAGGTGGGATACTTTAGGCACTAATGGTTGTGATCTCTACAGATCCAGTAATTGGAGTGCATTATAAATGCACTTTCCTTGTTCAATTTAAAACAAGTTTATTTTTGAAGTTTTCTTAAAGGTTGAACTTGTAATAAGGTGCATTCTCATTTGAACTCGACACCTTCTATTTTTAAATTCCAATTGTTGAGTCTCTTATTGAAAAGGGTAGTTTTGCAAGAAGTCATAGTAGGTATCATCACTAAAAGACTTGATCTGTTTCCAATAATTCATAGTTCATATCATGGTATTTTGTGTCTAATTTTGACATTCAAAACCACTGTGAGATGTTTGGATAGGGTATTGTGTTTTGTTCTGACATTCAAACCTACCTTTTTGATATATTTTTCCATTGGTGGCATAGCCGTGCATCTTTCCATCACATCGACAAAATTCTTCTCGCTTTTCATCTTATTCCTAACAAGGGGGAATGATTGACAGTCATAAACAATCGAGAAAGAACATGTGAGAAAGAATCTATGAGCTAGAACCATAGTCAAAGCCAAGTTCCAGAGGGAACCACTGATCCATAACCAGAGTTCGAGCCAAGTACCAAATTTAGTTTGTGGCCATCCTTAAACCACCATTTAGTAGAATAATTACAACTTCTGTTAGATTTCATAATGTTTGAAATTTAGAGCCAAGTTTCAAATCGGTTTGTAATCATCCTAAAACCGTTGTTTGCTTTATGATCAACCTAAAACCATCCATTTAGTAGAATATTTTTAGCTTCTGCTAACCTTCAAAATGTTTCAAGAACCTCTAAGCCTTAGAGCCAAGTTACAATTTGGTTTGTGGTCATCCCAAAACCATCAGATTCATAGAGCATATTTCCTTAGCAGAAGACACCAACTTCTAGCTAATTTACTTGGAAAATGATCAGATTGTCAAGTAAGAAATGTCCATCCATTGTCAGTTGTTCACTTCTAGATTTCAACTCATTGCATTTTGCTTGACACATTGATTGTCTGTCTTTTTAAGTGGTGTTTTTTCAGGTATACATTCATTGAAACTCGTGAAATTCTATGATGTGTTTTAGGTTAAAAAGTTGTACAGACTTACGATTAAGGGGGGGTTGTTAAAATAACCCTAATCTAAGTCCTAAACATACCTTAACACACATCTGGTTATGATGCGTTTTTTAGGTAGTTATCAAATTTGTACTATAAATGTATTATTTTATACATATCAATTGAGTAGCTATATGTGAGCCTTTTCCACCATGTTTTTGTCTTCTTGATCTTCTTGATTTCTTTAATGCCATCTAAAAAATTGTGAATTTGACACCTCCCATCATATCAAGCGTCTTGATTTTATCAAGAAAGATAGGTATCAATGTTCACATCCCTCTCGCACCTCAAATATGTAAATTTCAATTAAAATATGATTTATGTTCATGGGTCATTCAATAACTAGCCATTGACTTACATTACAAATTGATCAATGGCCATGGGTATGTTTCCTTGTTAATGAAACCAATGATTTATAGATATGAGATAGTGTCTATAAAGCACTTTCCTAGGCTCAAATGTGACTGAGGATTCCCTTTTTCATATCGTGTCATTGAGGGAGTGTTGTGAGAAATATCCTTGATGGAGTGGCATTTCCCTTTTAACTTGGAAGTTCCCTGCATAGGTTGTTGGGGTTAGAAACCCCAACCAAGAACAAGGAACCACTTTTCCAAGATATGGAAATCACAAAGGGGTTTCTCTAATGCATCAAATCAACCCAAGCAAGCAAAATAAAAATCTATATAAGTTAGGATGTAATAGTTAGGAAAGTAGTACCGATTGTGATTTATATTGCCAAAGACCAGTGGTGAGATCAATTATGTTATCGAAAAGAAATTTGGTTGTCAAAGTTTGATCAAAACTAGAAAAAAAGATTGAAATAAGTTATATTATCATTGAGAGTGGGTTTTTTCCTCATCTTGAGGTTTTTCCCACAATAATTTCTAGTGGCAATAGATTGGGATGTAACGAGGATCAAAAAATCCCATGAGAGTAATAATGGTGGATACCATTCAATGTAAGGTGGATTAGGTCCATTGTCTGTTATTATTTTTTTTTATTGTTGGAAACCATGTGCATATTTGTATAGTTGACGTTTTAGGCTAAATAGTGCAACCCATCATCAGGAGAAAATACATTAAAAGTTCTCCCTTGTTTTGTAGAGACCACATGTTAAATTAATATTCTTTACAAATGCTTGAGAATTTATTAAGAAAGGTCGACTATAAATTGATTTTTAACATAATATTCAACTAAGGTTACTAAATAAATAAGGTATATTTGTAATAAAAACTATTATATATATTATCAAGACATAACTTAGCTAGAAGCCCACCTTTTATTTTAGAATAATATTATGACATTAAAAAGATAAATAATATTACTTTAACGAGAGAGAAAGCTACAATGCAGTTAATTCCCTGCCAATGTCAATGTTATAAGAACCACAAAAATCTAAAGATTAATCTGTGGAAAGCTAAAGATTAAGTCGCTGACTTACATCAGCGTGCGGCAAGTTAAAGATTAAGCTACGGCATGCCGATAATTAAGGTGCCGATTTATGCTAAGAATTAAGATGTTGATTTATATACATTCGTTTTCAAAAGTCAATGAGACAAAAGCTCCACTGAAAGACTACATAATGTCCAGCACACATATACCCTTATTTAGTTCAACTTGTTAACTACAATGGTCGAATGGAATCAAAATAAATATATACCTATTTTATGTCAATCAAAATACTATAAGGAATTCTTTCATAAAAACAATATGAATAAGTGCTATTTACTATTTTGTTTTAAATAGATATCCAAAAATATTGGTAAGGTCCAATCACTTTCTATATTCACCTAACCTATAAAAGATTCAATATGATGAATTATGATGAATTATTAAATGAGTATTTCTTTTATGTTTGAGATAAATAAATAAAAACTCCATATTATTATTAATGATTTTCATGTTAAAATTACTTATGGAATCAATACCCTATTTCAATAATAATAACAAAACTTAGAACACTAAAAACATAGATAATGATGAAGTCAATTGTCCAGAATTGATTAAGCCAAATAACCAAGTAAAGGTGGAAGCAGGACTTGGTAATTGTAGGCCTCAAATCAATTAGCCAAGCTGATAAGATAAAATCCACTGGTTGAACAAAGATGAAATAAAAGTAAATTACCTACGGAATGATCATTGAAATCGCTTGAGTAATGGTACCTTCTCTTTGCAAATACATCAGAGCTAACATGAGACAAAAGCTTGAAAGCTGCCTACTAAAAATTATAATAATTAAAATCAGTAGAGTCGAGAATTAAAATCTAACGACGTGGAGGGGTGAGCTCATTGAAAAAGTTCCCAAAGATAAAACCCCTAACCAGCAGCTCTCGAAATCATTTGTTGATGGAAAAGAACTTGCGTAACATTCGGATAAAAGGATTCAACATAAAAAAAAATTAGGGATATGGTTATGAACAAATGTGTTTTAATGATAATAATACTTTAGTGGAATTAATATTATAATTTTTCTACATAAAATTGTAATTACAAAATTTATATAAAGTTAATAAGTTGATATAATTAAAATATAAACATATAATATATTGTTATATACTATGTGGTTAAAAAAATGTAAATATAAAATATATAATTTAGAATTAACAAAAGTAATATTATTAAATTAAAATATTTAATTTAGAATTAACAAAATTGATATTATTAACTTATAATTTAATGTAAGGAAAAATTAAAATTTAATATAAAAACTAAATATAATAAATTATTAGTTAATATAATTATTTTAATAAAGAAAAATGCAAATATAAAATATTCAATTTCGAACAAATAAAATTAATGTTAATGGTTTAGAATTAATTGTATTAAGGATTTAGAATTAAATTTATTAGGTTAAAATTAAAATGTAATATAATTACTAAATATAATAAATTAATAAAGTAGGATAGTAAATTTGTAGTAGAGTATTATATAGGGTTTGATTATGTTTTTTTTTGGGATTAAAGATTATTTGGAAAGGATTATGACAATTTCCAGTAAAATTTTAATTAGTTGTTAGGTTATAATTTATTTTAATTAGGTTTATAATGGGAGTTTAAGACGTGTTTAATTGTCAATCATCATCTTAATTTAGATTGTTCGGATGTTTCTCAATTTCTATGGTTTTTTTTACTCGTTTTTTTTTGTGTAGTGATTCATGCTAACTATAACCTTTGCATTTTCCAAGTAAATGTGGTGTTTCAATATCTTTAAATATTCTGCTAATGCAAACTTCTTAGCTCATCTATGAACGATGTCTTTGTTATGCCCATTTAGTCTTGTTTACATTGATTGACCTATTTCACCAATGTATACTTAACCACAATCACATGGGATGGAATAAAAACCTTTATTTTTCTTCACATCATATAGATATTTTTGCATGGTAAAGCATCCTCCTTAACTTATTCAACGATGAGAAAGCCACTCTTATATGTTTCTTTCTTAGGATGTTGGTTGTTATATATGTTGTTCCTTGTATGATGGAAGTTTTATGGTTTTTAATACCTCTTCCTTTCTTCTTTATGTTTGTTTGTTACTGTGAGACTTTTCAATGTCTTTTTTAATATGTTTTTTTATTACTGTGAGACTTTTCAATGTCTTTTTTATATGTTTTTTGTTGTATCCATTCTTCCTAAAAACCTTTACAGTATGTTCATGGTCTATATCTATGCGGGTTGTATCTGGTATCTATTTTGCTTGGCTTCTAAGGTATTAATAACACTTATCTTTTGTGTTGGGTGATGATGAGGGTCTACTTGAATATATTTATTTGTGTGAGTTTTTTCCGGTACACTTGATAAGCCAATGTTCCATTTATGTTTTAGGTAAGTGTTTAAGGTGAGAAGGACATCAAAGAAGGGAAGTTTTTTATCTTCTTATGTTTCCATTGTAAATTGTATATCATCATATTGGTTGTTCATGTGTATGAAGAAATCTTCCCGCCTTTCATTTTCATGTGGCCATATGAAATTAGTGTCATCAACATATCTTTTCCATTGCTCAAGTTTTATTGGGGAGATGTTGATAGCCTTTTCTTCAAAATATTCCATATAAATGTTTGTTGTGACTTGGAAAGAGCCGGGACCCCATTGTTAGAAAAACAGGATCGCAGAGCAATAACAATAAACAGAAATGCAAATATAATCACACAAACACATTACAAGAGAGACACAAAAATATCGTGGTTCACCCAAGATGGGCTACGTCCACACTGAAATTGCCAGTCCTTATTATTATACCATCTAGCAAATGAAGGGATACAACTTGTAGCACATCCGTTGCACTTCCTCTTCACTATCTCACAGTCTCTCTTCATGATCTCGGAGATCTTTACAATGCATAATACCTAATACATCAACCCTAGCCGTATTACAATGTCTTTCTTATAAAGGGGAAATACAAAGGGAAAATACCACGGGTTACCCAAAACCATGGGCCCGTAATCTGTTAGCGAAACAGCCCAAAAAATTCCTTTGCGAAACCATGGGCCTGTTGCACTCCCCTGGACCCCCTGGGGCGCGTGTCGAGATAATAACCAAACCTGGGGTACAACACGGCTGAAACAACATCGTCTATGAGACTGGAAGATCAGGCTCCACAACCAACAATCTCCCACTTGGAGACTGATCACAACAACTCCACAGCTGATGTACTTGTTGAACTTGGACTTGGAAAATTTCTCGTCTTCTCCTTCACACCAGAAGGCCAACTGAAACCGAGCAAGAACTCAGTTTCTCTCTGGTCACTACCTTTGTGAACATGTCTGCAGGATTCTGGCTAGTATGTATCATTTACAGCTTCAACAGTTCATCTTCTAGAACAGAGCATATGAAATGGTACTTGAGTTGTATATGTTTTGTCCTGGAATGGAATGTTGAGTTCTTTGCAAGATGAATGGCACTCTAGCTGTCACTATACAACTTGTTATCCTTCTACTTCTTACCCAATTCCTCCATAAAACTCTGCAACCAAATCATCTCTTTACTAGCCTCTGTAACAGCAACATACTCTGCTTCCGTTGTTGAAAGTGCAACAACCTTTTGCAGTTTCGAAATCCAACTTACTGATATTCCACCTACAGTAAACACATACCCTGTGGTGCTCCTCCTACTATCCTTATCACCTGTCATATCTACATCAACATATCCCTATAGAACAGTGTCTGAACCTCCAAAACATAATTCCTGGATGGTAGTACCTCTCAAATACCTGAGAATCCACTGTACTTCCTTCCAATGTTCTTTACCTAGATTGTTCATATATATGTTCACAACTCCCACTACAGGTGCAATATCTAATCTCGTGCACACCATGGCATACATCAAGCTGCCAATTGCTGATTAGTAGGGAATCTTGGACATGTAATCTGTCTCTTCTTGTGTCTTGGGACACATTTCCTTACTTAGATTGCAATGGCTGGCCAAAGGTGTACTAACTAGTTTTGCATTCTGCATTCTGAACATCTCCAAAACCTTTTGTATGTACTGACCTTGAGACAATGTCAATTTGCAATTTTTCCTGTCTCTTGTAATTCTCATACCAAGGATTTGCTTTGTAGCACCCAAATCCTTCATCGCAAATGAATTTACTAACTTCCTTTTGAGCACATTTATTTCCTGCATGTTAGACCCTGCAACAAGCATGCCATCCACATACAATAACAAGATAATATAACTTCCATTATCTAGCCTCTTGAAATAAACACAATGGTCAGAATGACATCTACTATAACCTTGTTTTGTCATAAACCTAACAAATTTTAAATACCACTGCCTTGGAGATTGCTTCAAACCATACAAGCTCTTCTTCAACCTGCATACCAAATTTTTCTTCCCTTTGACCTCATACCCTTGTGGCTACTGCATATATATCTCTTCCTCCAAATCCCCATGGAGAAAGGTTGTTTTTACATCTAACTGTTCAAGATACAAATCTTCTACCACCACTAGACTTAAGATAGTCCTAATTGAAGTCATCTTAACTACAGGAGAAAATATTTCATCAAAATCTATACCTTTCTTTTGTGCAAACCCCTTTACAATAAGTCTGGCCTTGTACCGCTTTTTACCTCCTTATTCTTCCTTCAACCTGTAAATCCATTTGTTCTGCAATGCCCTTTTACCAGCAGGAAACTAAACCAAATCCCAAGTCTGGTTTCCTACCAATGAGTCCATCTCCTCATTCATACCTTGCTCCCACTTCTTTCTAGTTTCCACCTGCATTGCTTCTTCATAATATTTTGGTTCACCAGCATCAGTCATCAATAAATAATACATTGAAGGAGAGTATCGTTTAGGGAGTCTACTTAACTTGGTAGATCTTCTTACACTTGCGGGAGTTTCAGGTACTTCTTGTTGTTCTTAATTTTCTTGCACCTTTGGAACTTCATTTTATTCAATTTCATCAAGTACTGTGTACTCTGTGTTTTCCTTTTTCCTGTTTCTTTCCCTGCAACTGATCTTTATACATGACATTTTCATTGAATATCACATCTCTACCCGTAATGATTTTGTTATTTTCATAATCCCGTAAGAAATAACCAAAATCATCAACTCCATATCCAATAACGGTACATTTCTTGGATTTAGCTTCAAGCTTTGTTCTATTTTCTTTATCAATATGGACAAATGCTTCACAACCAAACGTTCTCGGAAATGAGTAGTTTAAATTTTTACCTGTCCATTTCTCCTCTGGAATACCACCATCCAAAGCACTTGAAGGCCCGTTGTTTATTAAATAAACAGCAGTATTTACAGCATCTGCCCAAAACTGTAAGGGCGACCCTGCATGCAATCTCATACACCCTGCACTTTCCATGATCATTCTATTCATCCTTTTGGACACACCATTTTCTTGTGGTGTTCTTGGGACTGTCTTCTCTCTACGAATCCCATGGTATGAATAGTAACTATCAAACTTCTTGCCACAGTACTCACCTCCATTATCAGATTTGAGACACTTCAACCTTTTTCCTGTCTCATTCTCAACCAAAGATTTTCACTTCTTAAAAGTAGCAACCACATCAGATTTATGTCTAATGCAATAAACCCAAGTTTTTCTAGTTGCATCATCAATAAATGTAACATAATAATGAGAGCCACCAAGAGATTGTACCTGAGCCGGTCCCCATACATCTGTATGAACAAGCTCTAACTTTTCATTCTTCTTTTGTTTCCCAACCCTGAGAAATCTGACTCTCTTTTGTTTTCCATAAACTTAGTTCTCACAGAATTCCAAACTTACCTGCTTCAAATCTGGCAACAACTTCCTTGATTGGAGAATCTGCATCCCCTTCTCACTCATGTGGCCAAGCCTATGATGCCACAATGTTGTATATGTTCCTGTGGAAGCTAAGGAGATAGAATGGTCAATATTATGAGGACATAAATACAACGTACCTACCTTGTCTCCTTTTTCTATCACCATTGATCCTTTAGTGATCTTCCACCACGTTTCTCCAAACGTAGATAGACAGCCGCCATCTCCCAACTGCCCTGTTGAGATAATATTTTTTTTCATAGCAGGAATATGCCTAACATCTTTTAGCAGCCATTCAGTTCCATTCTTAAATTTTATCCATACCTTATCCATTCCAACAATTTTACATGGCTCATCATCACCCAATAAGACATGCCCAAAATCACCTAGAACGTAATCATGAAAATATTCCCTATGGGTTGTAGCATGAGATGTAACCCCTGAATCTACTACCCAATAATCACTAGTATTATCTAATGCAAGAATCAAAGCATCTTGTAACACATCACCTGCTACATTTGCTTCTTGGGTAGTTTCTTGTTGTCCATCTCCTTTTTTCTTTAGAGATCTGCAGTCTTTCTTCAAATTTCCTTTCTTTCCAAAGTTCCAGCACTCTATTTGTCCCAGTTTGGACTTGGATCTGCTCGTTTTAGACTTGCCATGATTACCTTGGCTCTTTCATTTCTACCTTTGTCTTCCCCTGCTCTCCATAGTCAACGCATTACCTGATGTCTCACCTGTATTTTTTCTTCGCATTTCCTCGCTAAAAATAACACCAATAACATCATCAAATTTCAAGGTGTTTGAACCAGAGACAGAGTTACTCACAACCATGACCAAGCTATTGGACAGCTTTCTAGCAATTAACACAAGATTAGAAGAGCCCTAACCTCAGCATCAAAGTTCACACTTACAGAACTTAGTTGATTTGTAACCGTATTAAATTCATTTAAATGATAAACAACATATCCACCTTCAGACATCTTCATATTAAATAAATGCTTCATTAGAAATACCTTGTTGGAGGATGAGGGTTTTTCATACAGCTTACCCAATGCGCTCATCAAACCCTCCGTTGTCTTATCTTTTGAGATATTGAAAGCCACCGACGAATCCAGGGACATCCGTATTGTTCCCAGTGCCTTTCTATCAAGAACCTTCGATTCTTCATCCTTCATAGTCGCCGCTTGATTTACTCTTCCTCCCAACAGTAGGAATAGATCCTTCTGCTACAGATAGTCCTCCATTTGCATCTTCCATAACTGGTAGTTTTGGCCATTAAATTTCTCGACCTTAAACTTTCCTTCTTCCACCATTGCTCCCACTTGAACCAGAAACCCTAATTTCTTGCGGGTTTATCTTCCAAATAGACCTTTGGCTCTGATACCAATTGTTAGAAAAACTGGATCGCAGAGCAATAATAATAAACAGAAATGAAAATATAATCACAAAAACACATTACAAGAGAGACACCAATATATCGTGGTTCACCCAAGATGGGCTACGTCCACACTGAAATTGCCAGTCCTTATTATTATACCATCCAGCAAATGAAGGGATACAACCTACAACACATCCGCTCCACTTCCTCTTCACTGTCTCACGATCTCTCTTCACGATCTCAGAGATATTTACAATGCATAATACCTAATACATCAACCCTAGCCGTATTACAATGTCTTTCTTATAAAGGGGAAATACAAAGGGAAAATACCACGGGTTACCCAAAACCATGGGCCTGTAATCTGTTGGCGAAACAACCCAAAAAATTCCTTCGGGGGCTACGCCCCCGAACCCCCTAGGGCACGTCTCGGGACCATAACCAAACCTGGGGTACAACATCATCTATGAGACTAGAAGATCAGGCTCCACAACCAACACCCATTTCTACACCATTAATTTTGTTCGTATATGACACCACGGAAATTGAAATGAGTATATTTTAAGCAAACCTCTACTAGGGACGTTGTTTCATTGTCTGTGAGATTTCTTATAACCTTAATGGATTCTTTTAAAGGAATTTTAGTATAAAGGAAAATAACATCCAAACTAACCAGGATATCCTTTTCTTTTAACTTCACTTATTTTATGTTTTCAACGAAATGAGGGGAGTCTTTGATGAAAGACTAGAATCTTCTTCAATGTCACTGCTAAATTCAAACCTCGTTTTAAAACCTTAAGCGAGACCTTATCCAACTCAATGCTCAATATATTTACCACGCCTTTATCTAATTCCTCCATACCACTCACCGTTTTCTCTTTTGTTAGGTTAATGTATTTTTTGTATTGAGTCATGGACCTTTCATTAAAAAATTTGTTAACCCTTGATACCAAACATCCCATGATCATCCTCCATACATGATATCTAATATCATTAACTAGATAAAGGTGTAGACCCATGCAATCTGTGGAGAGAGAAATCTCATAATGAAAAAGCGTCCCTGGTAGAGGTTTGTTTAAAATCTACCTATTTCAGTTTATGCAGTTTCATATACGAACAAATTAATGGTGTAGCAATGGGGTCCCCACTCTCCCCGGTCGTAGAAAACATTTATATGGAATATTTCGAAGAAAAGGTTATCAAAACCTTCCAATAAAACCTGAGCAATACAGAAGATATGTTGATGACATTAATTTCATAATGCCACATGGAAATGAAAGGCTAGAATATTTCTTTACACACATGAATAGCTGGTCTGATGATATACAATTTACAATGGAAACAGAAGAGGATACAAAAAAACCCTTCTAAGATTCCCTTCTCACCAAAAACATAGATGGAACATTGGCTCATCAACTATACCGAACAAAAAAAAAAAAACTCGAACTGATAAATATATTCAAGCATAATCTCATCATCACCCGACGCAAAAGATAGGTATTATTAATACCTTATCAATTAGGGGACAACGAATATCGAATGCATCCCACCTAGATTTAGAACTTGAACATCTGGTAAAGTTTTTTTAAGACGAATAGCTACAACAAGAAAACAAATAAAAAAGCCATTGAAAAGTCTCATAATAACAAACAAACAAACAAAAAGAGAAAAGGACGAGGCCTTAAAAACCATAAAACTTCCATATATACAAGGAACGAAAGATAGAATAGCCAACATCCTAAGAAAGAAACATATAAGGTGACTTTCTCACCGTGGAATACGTTAAGGAGGATGCGAAAGATCAATTTTATGTGAAGAAAAATAAAGACATTTATTCCATCCCATGTGATAGTGGTAAAGTATACATTGCTGAAACTGGTTAATCAAACAAGACTAACAGAGCATAACGCAGACATCATTCATATACGAGCTAAGAATTCTACATTAGCAAAACATTGAGGGATCTCGAAAAACCACATTTGCCTAGAAAAACCAAAGATTATAGTTAGCATAGATCACTACACAAAAAGTCAAGAGTCAAGTTAGCGAAACCATAAAAATTGAGAAACATCCAAACAATATGAATCGAGATGATGGTTGGAAATTAAGCACACCTTGGGATCCCATTATAAACCTAATTAAAAATATATATATAACCTAAAAACTAATTAAAAATTTCCTTAAAATCGTCATAACCCTTTCCTTTCCTCATAATCTTTAATCCAAAAAAAAACAATCAAACCCTATATAATACTATATTACAAATCTACTATTCTACTCTTAATTTATTATATTTAGTAAGTATATTAAATTTTAATTTTTACCTACATTAATACAATTAATTTTAAGTCATTAATATTAATTTTATTATTTCTAAATTAAATATTTTATATTTACATTTTTCTTTTTTAGTTTGTAAGAAATGCTCGTCATTCGAGGCCAATGCATTTCCACCATTGGTTGAGGAACCGCAACCCAAGTGCATCTAAGCCGTCAAAATTACCTAGGGATCACACCCGGCATGAGCCACACTAACCTTCAACTATGTTGGATTTTTGGGTGTTGCCTCCCAACTAACTCACCCAAAGGGGATTTGAACCTGGGTCGCCCTTAGCGAATACCCGTCCCTTGACCAAGTGAGCTAGCAAGAATTGACTACATTTTTCTTTACTAAAATAATTATATTAATCTATTAATTTATTATATTTAGTTATTATATTAAATTTTAATTTTTACCTACATTAATACAATAAATTATAAATTAATAATATTAATTTTATTAGTTCTAAATTAAATATTTTATAATTACTCCCCACTGAGGGTGTGGTAGTTATCTGACCACGCGAAGCAATTATGCTTAACACTATGGGCAGGTGGTGGGGAAAACCATGCATCCCTACATGTTTCCTACCCAAAGTCTTAGAAACCAGTGCTCTCCTCTTGTCATTATGGTTTATTCAATCGGCTTGTATAGGCGTTCGAGAGTTCTATTGTCCGGCATTCGGTTCTTAAACACTTCCTTCATGCGAGCTTTCATGGAGAATTCTGCTTGCCCCAACTACCTCCTCACGAGTGATGGCATTGTGATGTGGTTTCTCATGTGGGAGCGTTAGAGTAGGCACCTTCCCAAGCATCGTATAGGCATCCAATTCAGGCGGAGATTTTCATGGTCTGGTCGTTTATCTGACGCTCTTTTGTTTTCCCGTATCCTTCAAGGTGAGCACCTCTCTGTTTGGCACATTAGAGACTCATGTTTCGCGATGGTTCGTCGTAAGGTAATGTAGAAGAATATTGTGGATGGCCCCAAGCGAACCCATATGCCTCGAGTTACAAAGGACATTGAGAATGCTAAGGGGTTTTCAAGCAGTAGGTGAAGCAGAGGAAAAAAGAGCGCACCTCTAGGTTAGAGCATTGTCTATGAAGAAAAGGAATTTGACCTGATCCGAAGCAGTTGGTTGATGAATTAGGGGGAATGGTGGAAAATTCTAGCTCCAACAAGACTCGAGAAACCCATTACACCCACACTCTGAGCATGTTGTGAAACATGAAGGCTCTACTTAGTATCGAAATGGATGTTTGTGTTGAGGGAAAGCTTCAGGATAATAACAATGGTGCTTCCTTGGCGGCTTGGGTGGCTGGTCTAGAAGAGGGTATGAGGCGGTTGGCTCACAATCAAGTGGTGGCAGATGAACGAATCAATGCTAAATTGAATTCCATTGCCAAAGAATTAACGGTGAATTCCTTCAGCAAAGCTTCCCTTACTAACTATTCGGCCCCACAAATGGCCTTTCGTCAATGCCCGAGCACCTATCAACTCGATGCTAAACCTCCTGTCAAAGTCAAGGTTCCAAGTGCCAGCCACCCAATCCCTCCCCTCATCTTTATATTTAATAATGAATAGTTTTAAAATTATTTTCTCTCGTCTCAAGATTAGCTTTGTTTTCGGTTCAGACATTATAATTTTTGCTAGCCCATTCATAATTGGGCCCGTCCTGTGGGGGGTCTTTTTGTTGAACCTTTTCAAACTATCAGTTCTAGGGCTCATAGATTTATTTCATAGACATTTTCAGAATAGGGACAAGAGTCAAAAACAGTGCCATATGGACACACAATACTTCTCTTTTGCTTCTTCTTAGGTCTATACAATATTTTTAGTTTAAATTCATTTTGAACCTTAAAAAGAATATTTTTTATATTTACATTTTTCTTTACTAAAATAATCATATTAATCGTATTATTAGAGTATGTATATATAACATTATATCGTGAGAATGTTTTTATGCAACCTCTTGACTGTCTCAATGTTCCTTTCAGATGCACTAGATGCCATCTATATGGCCATGTGGTGACAGACTGCAACTTAAACTTCATAAAGAAATTTTGGAAGCGGAGAGAGGCATCAAGGGGGGACGAAATTAATTCACAGTGCCTGAGAATGGTGGAAGATCTAGAACCCATTCTCTCTCTAGTTGTTAAGGAAGAGACTCCAACAAAGATCGTCCGCGATGAAATTCTCCCCACCGAGCTGAATGTGGCGGAGGAGAAAATTACTGAGTTTTAGAGTCTATTATAAGGATTCAATCTTTTCTGTATCCAGATGGTGAGGGTAGCAGAAATTTGGCAGCAAAGTGGAAAGAAGTTGGCTTGGACATATGGGGCCTCCGGTGGAGGTATGGGATGCATGGAAGAAGTGATTGAGGTGGCGAATGTTTATTTTGAAGGAATTCATAATGTGCCTGCCAAGAAAGTGCCTCCTCTTATCGAGACCTCGGTAGTGGAGTCGGTGGTGGGTTTGGAAAGTGACTCGTCTTTCATGGTACAACATGGACAAAATGTCCAAAGGCAGCAACAGAGGTCCATATTTCCTTTGTTCTTGCGTGAAAGGGTCTATAGTAGTTGGGGGTATCGGCATGGAGGAGCCTTTGGCCTCTATCCCGAGGAAAGTGGGACGTAAATCTCATGTGCTTCATGCGAAGGATAAAGTGAAGCGGGAGATATCTCAAGGTAGGCAGTTAAAACTCTCAGGGGTACTTAGAGAAAGGAAACCCTAGGAGGGGGGTTCTTAATGAAGCTTTCCTCGATCAATGTTAGAGGCCTATGAGGGTGGGCCATATTGCTATCCCTCAAAATATTAATGGAGGTGGAGAAACCGATATATTACTTCTACAAGAAACGATGTCAATGGGTTTGGAGGTAATTTCGCATTTGGAGAATATGTTTCTTGCTATGTGCTTTTTTGTTGTTGATTCTTGCGGTAGATCCGAAGGTCTGATTTCGGGTCTCTCTCGAAACCTGCGTGTGGTTAATTCCTTTGTGGGGCATTTTTTGGGGGGTGGAAGTATTCATTCTCAAGCTAGAGAAGAGTTTCCTTTTTTCTCAATATCTACGAGCCCTGTGATGACAGGGAAAAATTTTGGTCCTCAATTTTGGGGCAAAGCTGCTTTAAGGTAGATAACCCGAGAGAGGGTGGAGACTTGAATGTGACATTGGGAATGGATGATTACTGGGGTGATCTACCTCGTGAAGACCCCCTTGCATCTAAGCTAAGGGACCTATTCGATCAGAATGGTTGGATCGATGTCGAGCCGGTGGAGATCATGTCAACCTGGAATAAAAAACACGCAGGCATTCAAGGTATTTCTAAGAGGTTGGATAGATTCTTTATGCATGTCAATTTATTGGATGAATTGGACTTGTTTAAATCCTAGGTAGGGCCTTGTTTATTTTCTGATCATTCCCCAATTTATCTTGAAATTGGCTCCCATAGGGATAAGTCAAGTGCCCTTTTTAAGTATAATTATGGTTGGTCAAAGATTCCTAGCCTATGTAATTTAGTTGAGGAAAATTGGATCCATTGTCAGGAGGGTGAGGAAAGAGCTTCACTTCAACTGACTGACAATATTAGGACTTTAAAGGAGAAGTTTTAGGAGTGGAATTTGGGACGAAAGAAATCACATGAGGCATGGTTGGTGGAGATTGAGAAAATGTTGGAAGGACTATATCGTTCAGATCCGATAATTTTTGTTGTGGGGGATAGGAGGATGGATATTTTCTAGTTGGAAAATGAGAAACATAAAAACTTGGAGAAAAAGGAGTAATGGAGATTGAAGAGCGGGGCGTTGTGGCTGGGAGATGGTGACAGGAATACTATTTTTTTTCAAAAGATGGTTGCTCATCATAGGAATTACAACACCATTGTCGGGGGATTTAATGACATGGAAGAGGAGGCTGTCACTCACTTTCAGTCTTTGTATTCTGAACAAGCTCATCAAGACATGATGGGAATGATGCAAGTCATAGAGAAATTTCCCAAAATGTTGAGCCCGGAGGAGAGTGACTTACTTTTTAGGGAGGTTACTCTCGAGGAATTGTCCAATGCCTTAAAGTCCTTCTATAGAGATAAGAGACTAGGACATAATGGTTGGCCTCCCAAATTCTTCCTAGAATTCTTTGACCTACTAGGTGAATACTTATTAAAAGTGGTGGAGGAGGTGATACTTTCAAGGACTATTCCGGCTTCTATTAATGTGTCCTTTTGCGATTTGATACTTGAAAAGGATAAGCCTGCAACCTTCTCGGATTTTAGGCTAAAATGGGGTCTAAAATGGGCCTTATAAGAATACGAGCCACCTCGTAAGAAAAAAAACCCACCTCATAAGAAAAAGAGCATTGAATTCAAGAACCAATAGAATTTCAAGAAAAGACTCAACCATAATGGTTGACATGACATATTTGACATTAAAAAATGACTTTTTAATTCGTATTTTCAACATATCTCCCTGTCATTTTACTCAAATTTCGAGTGGGAGCACTCATTGGATGCGCAATTTAATTCTGCATCCAATGACTGCTCCCGCTTGAAATTTGAGTAAAAAAACAGGAAGATATGTTGAAAATACAAAGAAAAAATGTAGTTTTCTTCTCTTTTCTTCCAAAACTCATTAATATTATTTTTTATTTTAACTATTACTTTATTATTTTCCTTAGGAGCCCCATTTTAGACCTAAAATTTCCTCTACTTCCTATCTCTCTCTACTATGGGGTCTATAAGATGATGGCTAAGGTATTAGCGGTGCGTATAAAGCCCTATCTCTCGGAGTACATGTCAAAGGAACAATTTGGTTTTTCTAAGGGAAGACTCATTCACGAAGTGGTGGGATCAGCTCAAGAAGGAATTCATTCCATAAAATTTCATAATATGAAAGTGAAAGGGTTAAAGCTTGATCTCTCCAAGTCCTATGATAAGGCCTCTTGGCTCTTTCTCGGGCTAGTCCTTCTAAATATTGGGTTCATCTTGGACTTGATTAATTGGATAATGGGGTGTGTGACCTCCCCATTCTTTGTAGTGCTCATTAATGGGTCAAGATCGCCTTTCTTCAAGTCCTCTCGAAGACTCAAGAAAGGTTGCCCCCTCTCTCCATACATGTTTCTCTTGATTATCGAAGGTCTTAGCAGAGTACTGAATTTTGAGCATTGTAGAAGGAGACTCTCGGGAGTTTCTTTCAATGGTAGAGAGACTCTCACACATGTTATGTTTGTGGACAACCTGTTTCTTTTTTTTTCATTATGCTATTGAATGTCGAAGGGTAGGAACAATTCTGTATTTCTTCTGCAAGGCTATTGGGATGGAGATAAACATTGATAAATTTTCCCTTTATTTATTGAAGGCTTAGTTGGGAAGTAAGGATTTTTGAAGAGGGCACTTTCCTTTTGAGTGCAGGATGATGGAGGATGGCAATCCCTATTTAGGGTACAACCTGAAGCCTAATAAATATGGAAAAAAGAACTGACGATGGCTAGTGGAGAGAGTGGATGGTAGGATCAATATGTGGTGGAACATATGGCTTTCTAGAGGGGGCATATTGTGACTCGTTAAATCGGTATTAGAGGCTATACTGGTATTCTTGCACCTTGTGGATAAAATCCTAGTGGTGACTATGAATGCAATTCGAAAGATCTGCTTCAATTTTCTCTGGAGAAATAAGAAGGATGGACAGGGATTCCATCTGGTCAGCTGGAAAGTGTTAAAAGCTCCCAAAATAATGGGGGCATGGGGCCTCAAGAATATTTTTATTTTCAACAAGGCACTTGCAGCAAAATCTCTGTGGAATTTTCTGACTAAGGAAAGTCTTTGGAAGCATATCTTGGTTGCAAAATACATTGCCACATATTAAGTGGTGGATTGGGTGGGTCGTAGAGAGAAGGATGTTGCAAGGATTCAAACCATTGGAGATCACTTTCAAGTGTTTTATCTGTGATTGGACCCTACCTTGCATGGAATATTGGCAATGGTAGATCAGTTAGTTTGGGTCATGATTCTATCTTGGGGCTGCCTCGCGATTTTCATTTGCTTAAAGGTCTTGTTGAGTTCCTTCAGTTTAGGGGCATTTCTACTTTGGATAAGGCAGCTAAGGTAGAAAGTACCAATCTTTGGAGACAGGCATTAGAGGAAATTTGAGGTCTAAAATGGGCCTCCTAAGGAAAATAATAAAATAATATTTATTAATTTTTAAGAAAGAAAAAACTACTTTTTTGTTCATATTTTCAACATATATCCCTGTGCTTTTACTCAAATTTCGAGCGGGGAGCACTCGTTGGATGCGGAATTAAATTCCACATCCAAGGAGTACCCACACTTTATACTTTTGACTGACCCCCGCTGCACCAAAAACAAGAAATACCTAAAAAACGTAATGATGATGTCATCATCACATTTTCCAGGTATTTCTTGTTTTTGGGGGCAGCGGGGTGGGTATCCAACGAGTGCTCTCACTTGAAATTTGAGTAAAAACACAGGGAGATATGTTGAAAATACGAACAAAAAAAGTAGTTTTTTTATGACAAATATCTCAAGTCAACGATTATGGTGACTCATTTTATTGAAATTCTATTGGTTCTTGAATTCCAACTTATCAAGAAATTATGGTTGGCTCATTTTCTTATAAGGCCCATTTTAGACCCCAAATTTCCTCTAATGTCTGGCTATCGACTGATGAGCTTGGACTCTCGGGGCCCTGGAAGGGATGTTGGGATCACTTTTGTGGCTTACATGATCAAGGACACATTCATTTATCATGATAAGAGGATGTTTAACGATGGAGATTTAATCCTCAAGGGGGTTTCTATTCTGCAAAGCCGGGATATGAGTCACTTTTTCCAATTACTCATAAGATTAGGTGGTGGTCGAAGGAAATATGGAAAATCAAAGGGCCGCCAAAGAGTGTGCTACATTTTTGGCTTATGTTGGGTAATGGGGTTTTGACGTGGGATCATCTTCAACGATTCAACTTTCAAAGCATGGGGATATGTCCATTATGAAAAATGGACGAGGAATCGGTTCATCATCTCTTTGTTGTCTGTACTTTTTTCAAGGAGGTTTGGCAGGAGGTGGGAAGGCAATCTAATTGTGCAGTGTTTTGGGAGGGTAATTCGGTGTAGAATTGCTTCAGGAGGTGTTTTCAAATGCAAGAGACATCTCCCTATAGAGCTCTTCCTCTTGGTTGGCATGGAATGCGGTTATATTTAGGGACTTCCTATTAATTCTTTTCAAGTGGCTGCTTAGTCCATGGCTATCTTTATTTTCTATAAACTAGGGATAGTCACTAGACCTGGTAGACTCTTGGTGAGTCTGACCATCGATGAGAGATGACCTTGGGCATATTTTGATGGGGCTAGTCAAGAGGGTAATCGAAAGAGTGGATTTGGTTTCTTACTTTTTCTAGACAGAAATCACTACTTCAAATGGCATGGCAAGCTTAGGCCTACTACTAAAAATCAAGCAAAGTTCAAGGGTTTGCTTTATATGTTGATACTTGCATTCAAAAGAGGGATTCAAAGTATTCAGGTTCTAGGTGATTCACAACTGGTTATTAATTGCTTAAGGGGTCATGTCGATGTTGTTCATGTCGGGCTACTGTATTTGGTGGAGCAGTTGTTGATTATTCAGGGATCGTTCCAGTGCATTCTTCCTAATCATATTCTACGTGAGCTTAATGAGGATGCAAAGGCACTCTCTAAACAGGGTCTTCTCCATCCTAGTGCTCTTCATTGGAGGAATTCCAATGGGGGTACTATTATTAATATGCAGAATACAACTTTATCATAATTCTAAAACTTTTGATATTCCTGTAGATTGGTATTTTGTTTTGAAAAAGATGTAAGGCATAACATGCATTATAGCCAAAGGCGATACATCAATAATAGTTTCTTCAAGATTTTTTAAAAAACTTTTGCTAAACAACTCTGAGGATTGTATTTTTACTCTTAAATAAATGAAAATACGTTTTTTAATGGAAAAAATATATAACATTATAGTATATACTTATATTTTAATATATCAACTTATTAATTTATTAAAATAATTATATTAATTACATTAAAATATGTTTATATAATATTATATTATATACTCATATTTTAATTATATCAACTTATCAACTTTAATAATCACTTTAATATAAATTTTATAATTACAATTTTATGTAGAAAAGTTGTGATATTAATTACACAGTATAACATTATAATACATATAACATTAAACCATATTCTTATATTATATTTTTTTTAATAAAAATATATATATATATATATATATATATATATAACATTATGTTATATACTTATATTTTAATCATATCAACTTATTAAAATAATTATATTAATTACATTAAAGTATGTCTATATATATTATATTATATACTTATATTTTAATTATATCAACTTATCAACTTTAGTATATTTATATTTTAATCATATCAATTTATTAAAATAATTATATTAATTACATTAAAATATGTCTATATATATTATATTATATACTTATATTTTAATCATATCAACTTAGTATAAATTTTGTAATTATAATTTTATGTAAAAAAGTTATAATATTAATAAAATTATAATATTATTATATTTAAAACAAATGTTGATAACCATATTCCTAATTGTTTTTAGGTTGAATCCTTTTAATTGCATTTTTTTCTTAGAAAAAATAATCTTATTAAAAATATAAATCTTGTAATTACAATTATATGTGGAAGAGTTATAACATTAATTTCACTAAAGTGTTATTGGTTATTATCATTAAAACTTGATAACTATATCTCTAAAACAATTAGATTGAATCCTTTTAATTACATCATTTATTTTTAAAAAGTAATCTTACTAAATTAATATTATCAATAAAATACTTTTGTTGATAACCTTAACCTTAATTGTTTTAAGATAAATCCTTTTAATTACATTGTTTCTTTAATTTAATTACATTTTTCTTATTAAAGTAATACTATTTATTTTTTAATGTCATCATATTATTCTAAAATAAAAGAAAAAGTGGACTTTTAACTTAGTCATGTCTTTATAATATATATAATAGTTTTTATTACAAATATACCTTATTTATTTAATAATTAATGTATAGTCCAACTTTCTTAATAAATTCTCAAACATTTATAAAGAATATTAATTTAACATGCGGTGGCAGCAAATTAGATGAGAGCTTTTGATTTATCTCTACTGATTCAACTCAAAAGGTCGACTATAAAAAAATATACACAGAATTTCCAACAATATCAAAATGTCACCAATGATATATTATTATTTGTTCAACACAAACAATATCAAAATGTCATCAATGATGCATTATTATTTGTTCAACACAAACAGGTATCAGATATATATTAAAATGTTGTAAGAACAACCAAAATAGAGGCACATAGATTAAAAACCGTATCTCCAAGTTTTATTGAAACCTCCTCAAAATACCAGAATAGCAAAGAGTTACTTGCCACCTACCACTACTCCTACAACATAGTGAAATGCCTGATAATTGTAAACTTTGACAAACTGACATAGGATAAAGACACAAAATACTTGCATACAATACAACTAAAGGATGTTACGATCACTACTAGTTCCAGAAATAACTTGAAATCCTCCACCTGGGTCTGAAGAACTAGGTACTTCAACCACAGCGTGAGCAGGCTTGTTAACGAACTCTTCCACAACTAGAAGAGACACTGCAAATTCTACATTTCAAAAGGGGCCCTGATTCTTATATATATAACATTATATTAATGTGGCCCCTGTTAGCACACATATTTTCCAACTAAAACCAAAGCATGAGGACTGACATGGCACGAGGAAGTTTAGGGAAGACAACGATGGACTTACCTCATAATAATGAAGCGAACGGATGTGCATCAATCTTACCTCTTGAATTTTGCTTAAGAGAACAATAATACGTTGTTGAAGACGACCAACACTTGAATTCAATTGACAGATCTTCCTCTGAGATTGAGAGAGAGGAATCACCAAGAACCAAGACATTATATTGCTAAAGAGACACAAATTCCCAATCTCGTAAAAAAAGCATAACGCTCAACAAGATTGTTTGTCATAGTCCCCATACCCCAAGCATATGTTTCCACAGTGTTTGTTATAGTCACCATACCCTATGCTTCCACAATATTTGCATCCTCACAAAGCAAATAATCAAATAATGCATATATTGTAGTTAATACGGAATAAATGTAATGTGGCCTCATCCTACTAGGTAGTTATGAGATTGCTATGATTAGGGTTTTGTTGTTGGTTATAAATAAGAAAGGAGTCATGTTTATGAATCATGTGTGGACAAATATTGTATTTGAAGTTTAGCTTATTAAAAAGTTGCCTAACCTTAAGAGGCAAGTGAACATGAATATATTCCTTTCATAAAATGATCGCTTGTTAGGTGTTCATCTATCTTTCTTGTTAGGTGTTCATCTATCTTAAGGGTATTTTGATATAATCAAGTAAAGGGAATTTTCTATTTTAATATTGGACATCTTGTACATGATTTCATATTCAAATGTAAGGTACATGGCAAGTGGTATCAGAGCACTCTCTAACATGAATATATTCCTTCCATAAAATGATATATTGTAAGGTGTTCATCTATCTTAAGGGTATTTTGATATAATCCAGTAAAGGGAATTTTCTATTTTAATATTGGATATCTTGTGCATGATTGCATATTCAAATGTAAGGTACATGGCAAGTGGTTTCAAAGCACTTTCTAGGGCACAATGGGGAAAAAAATATCAGATTTGTGTTCTCCCCATAAAAAATACACGATTTCAAAAAGATGGCACTCAAATTGATGTTCAAAAAGAGAAGATATTGTCTTTGAAATCTACTCAATTTTTAGGGCTTTTCGATGATGGCCGCATGTCTTACAAGGGTGATAACTTTTGAAAGAGGGCTCAAATTGTAGCCAAATCAACACCATTTGATATAGAATTTATGGGGACTTGATCTTACAAATTATATTATATACATTTAATCAATATCCTGTGTTGTAGGCCTTGAAATTTTTTGTCCCCAAACCCTAACTTTCATACTTACAATAGATTATGGGATTTTACATGGATATATTAACCCCATCATTGAAGAATATCCAATGTTCTATGAAGATAATGTGGAATATGAAATATGGAAGATGCCCCTCCTATAAGTTTTCTTGAACTTTTTTATGCAATATGAAAAGCATATCCAACAATGGTTATTCAAAGTAAGAAAAAAATCACCTTCAAGCAGTTCATATAGAGCAACTTCGTCTATATCATAGAATGTATAAACATTATGAAGCAATCCAAAGGATGAAATTTTGAAGATATATTGAAAAGAAATATACATGAGAACAATCTTCCTTATGTGATTTAGAAAAATCTTGTGATCAATGGTATTTAGATAGTTGTCATTTATGGCAAGACAACTACTAACATCTTCTATTCAAAGACACTACTCAATCTTTTGTAGAGAACATTGTTGTGGGACGTCATATTTCTTCTCTAGTAGTAGTATGCCTTCCAAATCCAAATCCAATATTTTGCAATTATGAGAACAATATTTTAGATATGGTTGGAATTGTATATTTGGATCCGCGTGACCTTGGTGGGCATTTGGAGCACCATTTTCAACCAAGTATTGAATTGAGTATCTTCAATGTGGAGTTAACTTGAGCGCTTGACCATGGGACCCAAGTTTATGGATGAGCCCCTTGGACTACTTCAACATTATGGTTAGTATTTGTAAAAGGGATGTTGGCTACTTCAACATTGTAGTCAACACATGTACATGGCACCAAGGTTTATGGTAAATATTTTTGGACTACTTCAACGTGGTGGCTATCACTTGTACATGGGACCATGGTTCCATTACTTACTTTAGCATTGCAAGCAACACTTGTTCATGGGACCTTGGTTTATGGTTGTACCTCTTCCCAACAAGTGTCAAGAGCAACACTTTTCTAAGAGGGGTTGGAATGTTGAGATATTCCCCGAGTATAATGGGAAGTCAAAAGGGCCCATTAGAATAATAATAATAAAGACCATTCAATGTAAAGTGAATTAAATCCGCTATGTTTGTTACTATTAGATGAAACCCGCTACAATAGTTAGTATGAAATAAACATAATGTTGCCTCATTAAAGAAGGTCCACTAGAAAGTTAGGAGGTTGTTATGATTACGAACATGAATGATGTGTGGAAGAATTTTGTATTTGAAGCTTAGCTCATTGATAAGTCACCCAAAATTAAGAGGTACGTGAACAAAAGTGGACTCCATTCATAAAATAATCAATTATAAGATGTGGGATTAAGCCTATAGGTGAATTGGCAAAGCCACCGCCCTTCAATCCTTTGGGACTCCAGATGGTCTAAGGTTCAAGTCCATGTGCTGACTGATTGATTCAGATGTGCTAGCTAGGGTTTTTTCAACAAGGCAACCAAAGGTTGAACACAACAGGAGGGCCCTAAATTCGTTGGCTCGATACGACCCCAAATTCGCAACAAACAGGTAATTTATGAGTGCCCAATGGATTTAGACCAAAGCAATTGTGTATGTCAAGCCTCCGATACCTAAATTTTTAAACACAAAATGTTTCATATCACCCGACCTTAAGGGTATTTTGATATAGTCAAGCAAATTGGATTTTGTCTTCATCATTAGATATCTTATCTGCAATTGCATATTTATATTTGACATACTTAACAATGTATGTCTATATAATTTCTTATTAATGCAATTATATGGGATTTATGAAGTTTTATGTATGAAAAAAATTAATGTGTTGTTTCTGCCCCTTAGATGTTGACTTTATATATATATATATATATATAAAGGGGAAATAGATGTCCACTTATATATATATATATATATATAAAGGGAAATAGATGTCCACTTTATATATATATATATATATATATATATATATATATATATAGATATAGATAGATATTCTCAATTTACCATAAATTGAGCATTCCAACTCAAGACTCGATACTTTGTAATGGAACAAGAATAGTCATATCAATAGAGATATCAAGGTAGTTAGCCTTGACGGGTTAACAAAAAAGAGTAGGATAGCTTTTTCAATGTGAAAAAAACACAGAACAACAAAGATACCACCATGGAGAATTACAACCCATAGCCAAACTGATAAGGAATCCAACAAAAAGAGGCAGCTGGTCTAGAAAACCAACATAATGAAACACAATTATTGGAATAGAAAGCATCCTCTAAAGAATTGTGAGAAACCTCCCCTAGGAGAATCAAGGCTCGAGAGACTTGAGGACCCAAAAATAGAACCACCAAGGGAGCAAGTAAGAGTCAAGACTAGGACCCATATCGAGACTAGCATGCCATGAGTGGGGGATCACATATTTATTCTTAAACCACTGGAAAGAAACCAACAAGGTTAATCTAGCCAAAAAGTGGATCACCACTGGAAAGAAGCCAACAAGGTTAATCCAGCCAAAAAATGGATCACCAAGGGGCTAATGTTAACATGGTATTAATGTTAACATGGTATTAGAAGTATCACCAAGGGCCCATGTTGGCATGGTATTAGAAGTGTGAAACGTAGAAACTTTTCAACACCTAGCCAGAAGTACTCGAGAAATTCATGAACGTGTATGCATATTCGAACAAAAAACCATTAGCATTTGCACAACTTGGGGATATAAAGTAGATAAAAGGGAAAATAGATGTCCACTATGACACTTGACTCAAACTTAATTGAACAACTTGAACATGATGTAAAAGCACAAAAAGTTGATTAATTAATGAAAGGGTTGCTCGAGACAATCCATGTGCATGTAAGGACAACCAACCTAAGGCATTAAAAGGACAGTGCATGCAACAATCTAGATGGAAGAAGCACCCAATGATAATAGCCTGAAAAAGAAACAAATTGATGAACATGATGAAAGGATAGAGAAGTTGGGGAGAAGTTGGGGAAAACCAAGGTCAGTATATTCATTAATTATGAATATACATGAAATTACAATATATATATATATATGAGAAACATTCCTCGTGTAACCTTGTAAATAAACTGGTTGAATCTTAAAAGAAAACTGGTGGTCAACTTGAAACAGCAGCTAAACTTCATATATAAAACGCCACATTATATATCGACATTAACACCTGCATCACTCTCTCTCAAATTAACCCTTCCTCCTCTCACCACATCATATGCCTCATGAATTATTTTATGTTCTTAATCATTCATTGTCAGAGGCCTATATAATGATACAAATGTATCCAGAGAGTTCGGAGCAATTAAGAACATGCTAGATATCTGTGGTAATCCTTTTTTAAAAATTCATTTCAGGGATTTACTCCTGATTTCTTAGTAGAACGGAATAGTTTCCAAATTATGTTGAATAGTTTTAAAGGGTTCATTGATTGGAAAAATTACTATCGAAAAAAATACCAGAATTTATCACTGCAAACTAATCGATCCATCTATCTGTGGTAATCCTTTTTTTTAATTCATTTCAGGGATTTACTCCTGATTCCTTAGTAGAACGGAATGGTTTCGAAATTATGTTGAATAGTATTAAAGGGTTCATTGATAGGAAAAATTACTATCGAAAAAAATACCAGAATTTATCACTGCAAACTAGTCAAAAAATACCAGAATTTATCACTGCAAACTAGTCGGTCCTTGGTGAAAGGAATCAATCGGATATTCAAGTTCATGCTACCAGTCGATCCATCTATGCAGACCATCAACCAACATTTTTTTATCCAAGATCGTCGGCCAAGAAGCATCTATTTTTACTAAAGTATGAGGTCGTATTTTATTTTGGAGTAAGAAAAAAAACATGCAGTCGAGTTTCTAAAAATATGATTATTTAGTTTTTGTTTGATTCCTTTTGGTCGAGGGTATAACTCTACATTGTCATTGATATTTAATATGGTCAGTGACGAGATAAAATATGGTCATGAATTGCCCGACTAATCAGTTGAGGTGATCGATATGCTTTGCCAAATAAATGTCGTGATAAAATGGTCGAGGTTCTACTTATGTAGTCGAAGTTATTTGGTCGACTCTTCATTTTAGTCGATATCCATGTTATGTTTGATGTAACATATAAAAACATGATTGGTCTTGTCTTTTATGCTCGACATTAAGTTTGAGTTGATACTTAGTATGGTCGGTGTTTAATAATTGATTTTGTAAATGGTTGGCGAATCATGCAGTCGATATGACTTTCTGTCGCCTTTCATTATATGGTCGAAGTATAGTCAAAATTGTATAAAGGGTTGTTTAAGTCTATTTGAATCATGTATATTCATAAAGTTGTAAATCAATTCGATCTCTAGCCGACTTAGTAAGTTATGTCGAGTCGATTCAATTGGGTCTAAAGCAGTCGGCCATGACCAATATCATCTACAGCAGTTGATCCCGATCAGATTATGCATAAGAGCAGGTAGCATAACATCTTGCAGGTAGTTTACATCCTCACGACAGAAGCTTTCGATGAAGACCTCATTCAAGCAGAAGACATCAAAAACACACACAGAAAAGAGCTTAATGATAAAGATGACAACAAAAGCCCCCCGGTGTTGAAATACAGAAACATCTATTCAGTGTCATTTCAGAAGTTTGAAGGCAGTTGGTGAGATGGTGTAAAGGTAGAGAACGGAAGCCCTCGTAGTTCCTGGACTGATGGAGATTCCGGCAGGAAGGTGAAAGGGTGAGGCTCGATTGACCACTACCAATTTGCGGAGAAAGGCTAAAGAAATCACAGTTCATGGTTGTTTTTGTTTTCTTCGGGACGAAGAAAAGTTTTGTTGGTGGGGGAGATGTTGGAAGGGACCCTTCGAGCCTTCTTGATGTCATCATTAGTTTGTATTAGTATATAATTGTGCTTAAAGAATGAGCGATTGAGAGTGGGTAACTGCTCCAACCTCTTTATCTATGTATAAATAACTATTTCAAGATGAATAAAGACGATTGAATGCATTCGATCCAAAAGGATTGGCAAATACAAGTAGTGGAGTACAAAGAAAAAAAAGCAAGAAATATTTTAAGTTTTTATAAATTTTTGTAAGCCTAGATGAGACTGAGACCAATAGGAAAGTTTGTCAAAATTGCTTTTGAAATTTGTTTTTGTAAAGCCCATAGAGGCATTGCTGAAGCTTGATTAGTTGAATGTTTTTACTATCAGTTTTCATGTAAATTCGGTAAGTGTTGTAGCAGACTATGGTCGGAATTAAGGGAGAGTGTTGGTAGGTGAAATTAAGTCCTCCCTCCGTCAATGTTAGGTTTGGTAACGCTAGAGATTTATTACTCCAGCAATAATCCAGTAAGGACGATTAAACCGTGCAGAAGCCTCTATAGCACACATTCTCTTAAGCAGAAGAAGCATGTAGACTTGGCACGTAGGGTATTATGAGAAGAGCATGTAAATACTTTTAAGATGAGTTAATACAGATCATTTATAGTGTTTGAAAGCTATAGCTCAAAGTGTCTCTTTCTCTATGTGTTTGTTTTGTTGATTTGCTCCCCCTAACCCAACAAAACACCACCCCAAGGTGTTGGAAATAGGTTTCGGCATTTTGGAAACTTTTCATTTCATGAAAGGTCTCTAAAACACTATTGAAATGTTTCAGTGGCATTTCAATTTTTTGAAACATTGAATTGGTCATTGCAAATCATCCATTTCAGCCAGTGACTTGACCAATAAATAAAAAACCATTATAAAAAATTATTAAAAAAATCATAATTTCCTAATTTCTTACAGATCAAGTTAGAAGGCTTGCGCCTCTCTTAATGATAACTATTTTTTTTACTATATCTCCATATTTGAAATTCATGAACAGTATTCTAAAATTTTTGTCCTATTTTTTTTCATATCTGGTGCTCTTGCGCATGTTCATTTATGAAGTAGCCCAATGGGTTAGTTCAATCACTCCAAATGGATTGGCTTCAAGGCAAAGCTCGCCATGAGGCCCCCAATTCTAGTCCAGTTAAGGATCTAGTCCCACTGAGTGACCAGCTGCTATTGTGGCTAGCAAGTGAGCTCTACGTTGCATGGGAGTGCCCTATCCCCCCTCGCCCCCGCTCCGGAAGCTCACTTCCATGCAGAGCGTTCAGAAAGCGCTCTGAAAGCGTGCCCTGAGATCGCTCCCGTTCAGGAGCGTTTTGGTAAAGCGTGCTCCGGGGCATTTTCTTTCGCTCCCTGGTTCTGTCTAGAAGCGATGAGGAAGCGATCGGGAGCGTTCGCTCCCTGAACGCTCTCTCATTGCTCCGGCGATTTAAAAATCGCTCCCATCGCTCCCGTGAGCGCTCCCACGTCAACCGGGCGGATTGGGGAGAGGAAGCCAACTTTTGACCTTTTTGGATGGGTTTGCTTGGGCTTTAAAGCACCCCCAACCTCTTTTCACTTCATTGTTTCCATTTGACTCATGTGTTGCAAGGGTTTGTGGAGCTTGGAGTGAATTTGGAGATTTGGTGGAGAGTTTGGAGAGCAAGAAGGGAGATTGAAGGGTGCCATTTGCAAGAGCGTGGAGGGGGGATTGAAGGCTTACATAGGGTTCAACTTCAAACACCATTGGAGAGCCAAAGAGGTAAAAATTAAAATGTAATATAATTACTAAATATGATAAATAAATAAAGTAGGATAGTAGATTTGTAGTAGAGTATTATATAGGGTTTGATTATGTTTTATGGGGGGGATTAAAGAGAAAGGGTTATGACGATTTCAAGTAAATTTTTAATTAGTTGTTAGGTTATGATTTATTTTAATTAGGTTTATAATGGGAGTTTAGGACGTGTTTAATTTTCCATCATCATCCTAATTTAGATTAATTTAGATTGTTTGGATGTTTCTCAATTTGTATAGTTTTTTTACTCGTTTTTTTGTGTAGTGATCCATGTTAACTATAACCTTTGCATTTTTCAGGTAAATGTGGTGTTTCAATATCTTAAAATATTCCGCTAATGCAGACTTCTTAGCTCATCTATGAACGATGTTTTTGTTATGCCCTTTTAGTCTTGTCTACATTGATTGACCTATTTCACCAATTTATACTTAACCACAATCACATGGAATGGAATAAAAACCTTTATTTTTCTTCACATCATATAGATATTTTGCATGCTCAAGCATCCTCCTTAACTTATTCAACGATGAGAAAGCCACTCTTATATGTTTCTTTCTTAGGATGTTGGTTGTTATATATGTTTTTCCTTGTATTATGGAAGTTTTATGGTTTTTAATACCTCTCCTTTCTTCCTTATGTTTGTTTGTTACTATGAGATTTTTCAATGTCTTTTTTATATGTTTTTTGTTGTATCCATTCTTCCTAGAAACCTTTACCGTATGTTCATAGTGTAGATCTAGGTGGGTTGTATCTGGTATCTATTTTGCTCGGCTTATAAGGTGTTAATAACACTTATCTTTTGTGTTGGGTGATGATGAGGGTCTACCTGAATATATTTATCTGTGTGAGTTGTTTCTGGTACACTTGATAAGACAATGCTCCATTTTTGTTTTCGATGAGAAGGACATCAAAGAAGGGAAGATTTTTTACAATTGTATATCATCATATTGGTTATTGGTTGTTCATGTGTATGAAGAAATCTTCCAGCCTTTCATTTTCATGTGGCCATAGGAAATTAGTGTCGTCAACATATCTTCTCCATTGCTCAAGTTTTATTGGGGAAATGTTGATAGCCTTTGTTGATGTGTATGTAACTTCGGAATGTATTTCACATATATGTATATTGTATTCCTATAGAGATGTAATTATTCCTCTATACGGAAGTGTCGTCATTTATATTATAAGTGTTGTAAGTTATACTTGATGGGTTATTAGACCACCTTGTTGGGGTCAACCCTGTATAAGTCATGTGGATCAAAGAATTATTAGACCACCCTATTGGGGGTCGGCCATGTGGGTCAAAGGGTTATTAGACCACCCTATTGGGGGTCGGCCCAGTCAGCGTTATGTTATGTGGTTAAGTTAAGGCTGACCTAGTAAAGGTTATTAGGCAAGTCAAGTCAAGTATAAATAGAGTGCGGGAGGCACTCTATTTGATCATTCTATTCTCTCACACACTCTTTGGAGAGTGGCGCACTTGTGGAGGAGGAGAAGTTGCTGCAAGGATATGTCTATCTCTTATGCTTGGGTTGTATCATTTCTCTATCTATCTCTGAGGAAGTTATTGAGGTTTTTCACCTTTATGGTTTTCTCCAAGTAAACTCTGTCTCTTGTGTGCTCGCATTATTGTGTCCATGATTGATATGCTGTAGATATGTTGTACATGTTGTTCTCTCAGTTAAGATCCTAGATCAGATTGACGTAAATTCTAAAATATTAACATGGTATCAGAGCTAGCCTGAAAGAAGGCATGGTATGGCATGTATGACACTTGTTGCAATTGCGAAGCTAGGGCTTGATATAGCAAAAACCAGTCATCGTAGCACTTTTGCTATAAATAAATTTTGGCGGGGTTTTAGGGTCTAAAAATCGTACATGGCAAAGCGAAGATCCCCATGTACCTCGTGTCCAAAGGAAAACCTCTAATTCATTGTACTTTGTGATTTATGATCTCTACAATATAGGGTTTCTGCCTCTTCCAGATCTCAGTCATAAACAGGTGACCTTGGAAAAAAGGTCATAACATGGGCTAGGAAGCTCCAAATGAAATTTCGTAAAAAGTGACAGGTAGTGCACGGACTGTAATTTCTCAGGTAACGTTTTCAGAGGCTGAAACTGAACCAATGACACGTGGCACGCCGTACAAGTTCGCTCTCATGTTTTATCCCATAAACAGGTCACATTGCAATACTTGGAATAACTCTCTCTCATAGAATCAATTTGAGGTCAGACCTGTGGGGTTGGAAAGATGACGGTTGGGCTATCACAGGAAAAAATTTCAGACCCTGTGGATCGAAAAGTTCGGAGTTACACCAGAAACAATCAAGTACGTATTTCTGTCAAAACAGAATTTTTTTTAGCACCTTCATTCATGGCTTCCGGAATTTAGGGTTTCGGAGAAAGTTGGAATTTTTGTAATCAGAGACTATGGCTGAATGCTACTCATCAAAATCAAATTTAGAGACCAAGATCAGAATTTTTGGTTGGGCAGAAGGCCGGGCTTGATCAGACCCTAGTTCGGGACTTTGATCGAAAAAGTGGAAAATTAGGGCTTCTGCAAAAATGGAAATTTTTGAAATCTGTGACCACGGCTGGAAGCTCCTCGGAAAAATAGAAGCTTAGAGCTTTGGATAGAACCTTTTGATTGGGAAGAAAGGTGGGCAATATCAAACCCTAGTTCAGGGTCATGTATAGTGAATCCGGAAGTTTCAAAGGCAAATTTGAGTGGTGAAACTTTGCAGTTTTCAAATTATGAGTATATCAGCTTGATCAGTTCATCAAGGCGCATATTTCTATCCTTTCAGAAGTTTAAATTTTTAGGGTTTCACCTACATAAGTGAAGAAGTTTTTGTTTCAGAGGGAGATGAGGCTGAGGCCTTACATAAGAAGATTACAAGCAATCTCACAGGTATGACTCATACAGGTATGTTTTGAATTCTGTTCATAATTAAGTTTATGATATGTTTGTCTTCATATTATTACAGTTAGTACTATCTTGGTTAATTTTAGACTTGTCGTATCACCTTAATAAAATTATGAATGCATGATAGAAGATATTCATTGATTAGGGTTTTTGACACTTATGATTGTACTAATGCATTGTGATGTTGTATGAGGTTGATGTTGTCCACTAACATGAAAGGTACATCAAGAAAGACAAATCATGTTCTAGTTCAAGAACATATGACTGTGAAGCACCTGCAACAATTAATTAATAAGAATATGCGAAATAGCAGAAATGACAAAACTCAGAATCACTTTTATATTGATCACAGGCCACTTCGAGGGGGAAACCTCCTTTGAGCAAGCTCAATACAAATAACTTCACGGTGCCTTCATAGGCCTCAACACACACTTATATACTAACTCTAAGGGCCAATACCATGGGTCAATACTATGTGTCAATACAAACCATGGGCTAATACAAACCATGGGCTAAGTCTAGGCGCCAATACTATGAGTCAAAACCATGGGCCAACACAAACTTGGATCAACAAAACTATGAGCGACTTACAAAGCATATGCGCCAACAACAATAACACAAACTATGGATCAACAAATACTACGGGACGACTTACAAAGCATATGCGTCCAACAACAATATACTAATAAAGTAAAGACATGGGTTCCTAACATCCCCTCTCCCTTAGAAAAAGCTTTGTCCTCAAAGATTTAGATGTGGAAATTGATGCAGAATCTGAAGGAGTGGGTCCCCTATAGCATCCTCGGGTTGCATTCCGAACCACTAGCGCCTTTGGAGTTTCAGGGAGGATTGCGTGGAAGGCGGTAGACGAAGAAGAAACATATCAACGATGTGAAAAGTGTGCTCAGAATGGTGTTGATCGGCTTGTTGTTTCAGTCAAATTCTTGCAATGTGAAAATTGTCCTGCAGAATGAGAAGAAGCTGATCACGGTTTTGAAGAATTGAGTCAATTGCCTGAACTGGGGAGCTGCTGAAGGTGTATGGAAGAAGAATTGGTGGTTCCTGTCCAGATACTGCTTCATATGGTGTCCTTTGAGATGTGGTACTATACCACTAGAGCGCTTCTAGGAAATCCATAGAAATAGTTGTCCAAATCTGTGGAGGGATGGGCAAGGGTTTGAGAAGTCCTGAAAGGAGGGTCATTTCACCATTACTGACCTGGAAAGTATCACAGTCAACCACCATCCGTTGAATTGTCCTTTTGAGTCCCTGCCAAAAGAAGTTACATTGTTCCTGGTCATACGTTTTGAGGAACCTAGAGTGCCATACTGATGAAGAAGAATGGAGTTCATAGAAGAGATAGCCCCGTTGAACATATTGCAACCAATTTGGAACAAGCAGAGAAATAGATGTAAGAGAAACTGGGTCATCAAATGTGCAAGGAGGAGCATCTTCCACCATATTGTCCTTACCCTTCTCATAAGTGGTCGCATAGTCATAACCCATGAGTTGGATAACCCATTTCAGGTGTGCTATGGAGGAGACCCGTTGTTCCAGGAAAGTTTCCAAACTGTGGAGATCAGTCTTGATGCAGAAATAATTCCCCAATAGGGATGGCTGCCACTTCTGTACTGTATGCAAAATAGCCATCATGTCCTGCTGAGATGTAGATGCGGCTAAATGCTTACCGGAAAGACACCTGCATATCTATCCAAGGAAGTAGTGGAGACCATTGGTGGGTGCATCTGAAGGGAATGGAGATGAGAAATGACACCATGTGAATTCTTCTTAAGGATCTTTTCCAGGCGATGTGAACTGATGATGCGGAGAGACCCTGGTTGTAAGCCCATAATTTTGTGTTGTGTCCCATTGGCTAAAAACTGCATCCAAAGTTCAGCAAAATCCCATAAGATGGGGCCAAGTGTGCGTAACCATTGAACGCCCAAAACCACATTACATCCGCCTAAGGACAAGGCAAACATGTCAGAGTGTAGGTTATAATCTTCGATAGAGATACGCACATTGTGACACTTCCCCTTGCAAGGTAAGGCGCCCCCATTGGCAACCATGACTTCAAAGTTGGAGCAAGGATGGACAAAACAATCAACCTGTTTGGCAATCCAAGGGTCAATGAAGTTATGAGTGCTACCAGAATCAATGAGTATGGTAAGAGGGAGCTTCTTGAAGTAGCCCCTGACCCGCATTGTTTGTGGGGTGGTGACGCCGGTTACAGCATGGAGAGAGATCTCGGGTGGGTCATCCTGAGATGGGGTGTCAATAGACGGGTGTTGAATGTCGACCTGATCATCTACTGTATCTGTGGCTTCTTCACCAAGTTCTGAGGCAGGTGGAGAATCCACATCCAAGAGATAGAGCTTTTGTTGAACACATATATGTCCCCGAGTGAATTTCTCATCACAATTATAACAAAGCCCTTTTTCTCGGCGTGCCTGCATCTCTGTTTCAGACAAATGCTTGATAGGAGTTGGTTGAGGAGTAAGCGTGATAGGAGGTCGTTGGGAACCCATATTTCTGAAGGGAACAAAGGTGGGTTTGGAGCGTTGTTGAGCTGTGATCTTGTCCTCTGCCAACTTAGCCAACCCTAGGACTTCCATCATTTTGTTGGAACAGGACATTTTGACCTCTGAGCGGATTTCATCCTTGAGACCACTGATAAAACAACTCCTGTAGAATTCATCAGACAATCCTTCTGTGTGATTGGCCAGTTTCTCAAATTATGTCTGATACTCTCTCACTGTGCCCGTTTGGTGAAATTTAGTGAGTGCTCCTGTGGAGTCATCAAAAGCACTAGGACCAAATCGTGGCAAAAGGAGTTGGCAAAATGTAGGGTCTTTCAAATTGAGCAAGTGAATTTTTTTATTTTATTTTTTTGTACTAACAATCTTCAAAACGATTTTATGTCATAAAATTTGACTAACATTAGAATTCATTTTCATCCAGTCGTTCAACTAACATATAAAAAAAATACATTAAAAACTCCTTTCCATTTAAATGCATGAAAACTTTAATCATAAGACATATAAGTACAAATGTAATTCTAAGATAAGTACTTGAACTTCTAACTAGAATAACTCTTCCATGCAAGTCATCCCTAACTATGTACATGTACAACAATGTACTTTAATGATATATAATTATACCTTCATTTGAACCTCTAAGCATATAAAGTGCAAATATAATTTTAGTATAAAGGTAATGGTGATCTTTTACCCATAAGAACTCTTAAAGTGTACTTGCAACTCTAATCCTATACATAATAATATTACCTCATAAGATTTACCTTTGGGTGTGTAAAGTGTAAAGGAATTCCTATCTCAATAAATTGATTATAAAATGAATTACCTCCATAGATTTATTGTATCCTATAACTTCTTATAACAAGTTAGTTCTTGAACACCAAGCAAGAGATGTTGTTTTCAAGATCTTATTTAAAGAAAGATACATCCCTATTCCTCCTTGCTTAGTGTGTATAAATATGTATATAATTAAATGATATGTCTTCCCAACTAATTGTTTGAAACAATAAATATAAATATTCCAAGGATGTAGAATTAGAATTTCAATTCCAAAAGACATGTTACTAAAATGCTTACGAGGAGGACTTCTTTAACTTAGAATTATCTGAAATCCATCTATCCTTCCAATAAAAGGTATTCCAAACTTTATTTATTTTCTAATACCATTAAGCTCATAAATACATATTTACAATATAAGCATTTAAAAGGTCTTGACTATTACTAACCTAGGCATCATAATCTTATCTATGTTTTCTAATAGAAACTAAACATCTATACGTCTTATTATATCTTACACAAATTATAAAGTATTAGCTGTCTTTCGAAAGAAAATATGACATCATAAATTTCTTAGGAACGCTGTTCAGTTTGAATTGGAGGTATAGAAAATTTCAAGGATCCAAATTCAATTAGCATCGTAGTCATTAGATATACAGAGAATATGCAGATTAGGGCTTGCCAAAAGTAATGGATCCATACCCATTTTTAAATGATATAGGTTTTGGAACGCCAAAAGTGGAGATGGGATCAACGCAGATATACTTGGATCGAGTTACAAGATTATGGGAAACACTTACTAATCCATAATAAATTTACAATTACCGATTTGGGTAAAACGCCAAATGAACCGTAATTGATTTATATTTCTTACTGCATATGGAACCCATCGTCTGTCAAGAACATAGATTATCTATCAGTAATTGAGGCACACCAAATGAAAAGGGGTAGACTCAATTCTTATCTAGAATTTCTGGTAATCAATTTATAGTTATAGTTGTGGGGACGTTTTAAGTGGTGGAAATCGACAACCAGGAAATTTAAGAGAAATCCGATTTGTTATTGCAGAGCTCGAATGTTGCACACAGGGTATACAGTGATCGGGATTTGAGCAAAGCAGAGTCATCCTTAGAGTTCGATATCAATTAGATGCCAAGATCTGAAATGATCATGCTCTTGATTTTTGCAATCGGTGACAGTACCTAGATTAAAACGCTATGAATCAGAATCGGAAACCAAGATCTGAGATGCTATAAGCTTGAAATCAAATCGCTAAGGTCCAGCTCAGGAAGTGATGAGTTAAGACTGTATTAAATGCCAAATCTGGGTATGAATACCATGAATTTTTAAAATAAAAACGACAAGATTTAAAGCAGTAATGATCAACCCAGAATTTCGAATTCCAACCGGTATACCGCATGCGCAGATTGACATCTAATGACAGAGTTTTAAGATTTCAAGTCAAATTCAACCTCGCTCTGAATTGGGCACAATCGCCAGGTCTGCCAACGTTTATCACTGAGGATTACTATCGATTGGGATACTGGAAAAATTATCGATCAAGACAACCTGACAATGCTATGATCGTTGAACACTATTATTGTAGAGATTATGAGATCTTAAATAAATAAATAAACACAGAAATATTAGATCTCAGCACACGGAAGTTAAGTAGGTATTGGAATCATGGGTTGAAATAACACACATATAAAGAAATCATTGTTTTAAGTTACCCCAGAAATAATAAAACCGATCATGAAATTATTTACAAGAAATTGACCAAGGTTAAAACTGATTACGAAAACTTACATACCATGAATCGATCGGTGTTTTAAAATCGGATCATGAGATTACTTACGAGAATCGATCAAAGGTCAAACTGAATACTAAAATTTTCATGCAGCGGATCATATAGATGCCATTTGGATCTGGACTAAACACAGAGGATTGAGAGGGGAAATGGTTACTACAATGATGCCCTCCCATTCAAGATCGAGAACAGAGATCTATGCAGAAGTAGCAATCCCAAGAAACGCCTTGGACAGAGGAATTACCAAGTCACGAATTGACCTATGGATGTTGTCCCGATCTGAAGTAAACGCAGAGGGTTCGAGAGGAGAAAAGGAAGATCAATAATGCGCAGAGATAAAAGAATATAGAATGGATTCAATGCGGAGTAAATCTGCGCCTATCATTCACCCGAATAAAAAAAAAAGATTACAACGCTATCAAGAAATAGAACCGATTCAATACAGAGTAGATCGAATTCAATTCCAGAAAACAAACTAAATCTCTGTTATTTTCGACGGGAACTTTAATAGATCTGATCTAGAAGATTTCGACTGAATAATACAGATCTAATTTAAATAAAACAGATTCATAATACAAACCAGATCTCTAATAATTTTGATCTATAAAATTTCGACTGAATGATACAGATCTACCTGCTAAATAAATCAAATTCATAATACATACCAGATCTCTAATATTTTCGGCAAAGAATTAATAATTCAGATCTATAAAATTTCGACTGAATAATACAGATCTAACTGCTAAATGAATCAAATTCATAGTACAAATCCGATCTCTGATATTTCTACAGAAAATTTATAAATCTGATCTAGAATATTTCGACTGAATAATACGGATCTAATTTAAATAAAACAAATTCATAACACAAACCAGATCTCTAATATTTTCGACAGAGAATTAATAATTCAGATCTAATTTAAATAAAACATAATCAAAGTTTTACAGAAATCTTAATTCGACGATCTTAAATCAAAATTATAAATACACTAATCATATGAACAATAAGAACCTGTAATGGTCGCAGCTCCAATCGGAAGGTGAACCTCCTCGTTTGTCGCAGCTCCAAACTCGTCGCCAATCACCACAGTCACAGACAGACACCTCGGTTAACCACCCAACCACTCTGGAAGTACTCTTCTTCCTTCCAGACCCCCGAGCTAATCGGGTCGTAGAGTTCACACAAGTATTTCAGAAATTCAGCTTGGGCTTCCCTTCCCACCAGGATTTCTTAGCCAAACCCTTAGATAGTAGCAAGTCTTTGAGGCATTCGAAAATTACAACAATCGTCCAAATTATGGGCCCCTTACCCATTCCCTAAGCCTTCCTTATAAAGGAAAATCTCATGCGACACATGTCGCTTCATACATAATTAAATATTTTTAATTAATTATTTAATTAAAACATTCACCCATCCAAGTGTCAGTTTCTCTAGGAAGTGCACCAACACCCCTAAGTTTGCTCTAGTTTGTCCCCCAGATATTTTAATCAACTCCTAGCTTTTAGTTGACTAGGTGTCTAATCTTATGATTCTAGTTTGCTCCTAAATAATGATTTCTATTATTTTAAATGCTCAACAAAAATAACTATTCATGTGCAAATGTCTAAACTATTTTTATGCATTTGCTAAGTAATAATCTAGAGTTATTCTCATAAGTTTTTATGCAGTTTAATTTAATAATCAAACTCACTAGGATCACAGTGCCGCGTCGTTGGGCTCCTGGTTCCTTAATTTTTAATTCCCTGACATGGCACCACTCCGTCGGGTCCAATCATCCATGGTTTCCATTCCTTGGCATGGTACCGCATCGTTGGGTCCTTGCGTCCATTCTTTCTGTTCTCGACAGGGTACCGCATCGTTGGGCCCTTCTGCCACCATCTTTCCGTTTTGACTTGCGGGAACTCTTGTAGGGATTTTAGGAATCGTTACCATTCATCCTCCGTCTACATGCTATCTAGGGACTAATGGCGCTGAGGAGTGAGTCCGTTCTCACTGCGCGTCCCTCAACTCGTACGTGACCAGCTCCATCATGGCCCACCTCGTACGCCCTCACGCATTCCTCTTGAGCAAGTGGATCAGTGCTTATCTTCTCATGCGTGGTATTCTTGTCGGAAGTCGACATCGTCGTCGCTCCCCTGTGTGTGATTTACCCGTACTCTACGACCCTTTATGTTCCTTGGTGTGTTCGTTGGTGAACCGTCTCACTTGTTTCTGCACACACTTCTCACAACAGGTTATTAATAGCACTGTCCTCAATAATCATCATCTGATTTCTAAATCTAGTATTGTTAAACATTTATGATTTGTTCAAACTTCTTATTCATCTAATCAAATATATATTTCGTCGAAAATTACATAATCACCGTACAGCTAGTCGTTAAGCATTATCTATCAACATAATTTTCCATATTCATAGCTAATCGTTTAACATATCTAATTATTCATTTACATCAACAGTTCAGATACACATACTCAAAAATAAGGCCAACTGAAATTTTCCTGTTCCAAATGAAAGGATGCAAGTGGAACTTTCTAGACATCAAAATTATTATGCAGACTGAAATATTGTTCTGCTCGGTATATCCATCCAGTCAAATCAGTACCATTGAAGCGAGGAAAATCAAGCTTCGGCCCACGAAAATTGCTAGAAAAAAAAAACTTGGTGGCTACAAAAGATTCTGGCTGTCGGTTATTGTTCATAGCTGAATGCTGAAGATGGAGGCTGAGAAATTTTTCATCCAGATCTTGGAGTTTGGTTTGGATAGCTGCAAGTGCTTCCTCCATGGTGTGTGCTCCTGCACAGGTAACAACCATAACCAGGGGTTTTTTTTTTTTTTTTTGGAATGGGTAGAAAAACACAAACAGAAGTTGATTGAATAAAGGGAAATTTGGATTGGGGAAAAAATCTGATGGGTAATTGTGGTTTGACTAGATTTTGGACACTGTCTAAAGGACAGGAAAGCAGAAAATGGGGATTTCAGAAGCAGGGTGAAAGAATGAGAAAATTTGGTAGAGAGGGACAAAGAAGTAGAATTAGAAAAAGAACTCTGTGGTAAAATTTGAAGGCAATTGGGTGAAAATCGAAGAAGTTATCGCAAACCCTAAAAATAGACAAATGTGGGATTTTGGGCTTTGGGAAGTGAAATTGGGGATAGGGTCCTCAGGAATGAAATATGCAGAATGGGATTACAGGGGTTCCCGGGAAGTTTCAAGGGAAACGGAGTGAAAACAAGGGATATATGGAGAAAAAACTGATTTTTTTTTTATTTTTTTTTACAGAATGGAGCGGCTACGGCTCGGAAGGGATCTGAAACAGATAGATTTGCAACGGCTCGGAAGTGAGCAGAAACAGAGGGATCTGAAACGGCGTCAAATGGATTGAAAACGGCTAGATCTGAAAAGGCACAGCAGCGATCGACAACCGTTTAGCTGAAAATAGATATGGACCCCAGGTATGTGCGGCGTCCTAACAGTTCAGGGGTTTCACTCGGCCACCAATGCTGTCTAACGTCTTTCGTATTGGGGCAATACCCCTCACTCCACGGCTCAGGTAAAACTGATAACCGCTTTGCCACAAACGACAGCTCTTGGTTTACCTCACGGGTGGGAACTAGTCAATCAGGTAGGGGTCGTTGCCCTTTTCGCTGGCAGGTCCTCTCAATGGGCCAGCTACTTTAGGGTTCCTGTGGTACTCCTCACAATGAGTTTTAGGGATTATGCCCAAGTACTTCCCACAGTTAAGCGGATATGGATTATTCCCAAATTCGAACCTGCAATAGATGCGAAAAAAAAAAATTGGCAGAAATTTCACCCAGTGAGCCCAAGAAAGTGCTCTAATACTAGATGTGAAGCACCTGCAACAATTAATTAATAAGAATATGCGAAATAGCAGAAATGACAGAACTCAGAATCACTTTTATATTGATCGCATGTCACTTCGAGGGGGCAACCTCCTTTAAGCAAGCTCAATACAAATAACTTCACGGTGCCTTCATAGGCCTCAACACACACTTATATACTAATTCTAGGCGCCAATACCATGGGTCAATACTATGTGTCAATACAAACCATGGGCTAAGTCTAGGTGCCAATACTATGAGTCAAAACCATGGGCCAATACAAACTATGGGCAACTTACAAAGCATATGCGCCAACAACAATAACACAAACTATGGATCAACAAATACTATGGGACTATTTACAAAGCATATGCGTCCAACAACAATATACTAACAAAGTAAAGACATGGGTTCCTAACAATGACCATGGTGACATGAAGACAAAGGTTCATCCATTGCCATGGATCACATAGAAGATCTACTTACGAGGTATGTATAACTTGGTTAACCTATGAGATATGCAGGTTACTAGCACAAGTCACTTAAGAGAACAAGAAGACATCACGTGGGTGTGTTAGACAATAACCAACTAACATATTAATCCAGGTATGTTTTTCCTATATCAAGTTAGAATCCTACCTTGTGTTAGAATCTCTTATATAAGTATACATGGCATGATTGATAATGACTATTCATAGGTTTGAATAATCATGGGTGTATGCATATTATGCTTCTTACCTTAATTGATGATATGACTAACCATAAGAGTCATGAAAGTATAGGTTTGAGTAATCACGGGTGTAGGAATATTATGTTTCTTACCTTAATTTATGATATGACTAACCATAAGAGTCCTTGAATACTAATGCTTATTATTTCTATTTGAAATGATCATGACTATACATGCTTAAGATTATTGTGTTTTGATAGTATTGAGAATATACTAATAAATGTATGATTATGTTTGAGATCTCGAGGATATCACAATAATGATACTTGTAAGCATGCATAGTGATCGATGATGAATATAAGTTCAAGGATAGGTAATCCAGGAAACAAAGATCAAGAGGGAGCACACTCCAGTAGTTTCTGCAAGAATGCAGATATTCAGAGGGAGTCGACCACTTCTCACAATCCACATCAGCATGGAGTTGCAAAGATTCAGAAGGAGTCCACCCAACAAACAAACAAAGATAAGTATTTGAATTATCATTTCTTTCATATTTGATTGTTTAAATAATACTATTCAATAATGTATATACTAATGTTCCTAGAATTAGGTTGTGCATATTAGATTAGTTGAATTGATGAACAGTATACTACTAATGTACATGGGTAAGTGGCCTATGGCACTGTACAACATTCCATTGCTACTTATCTAGAATGAAACCTCTTTGCTGACATGTTGGGAGTTGTGCACACTCTTAACAATGTTCTGGTAGAGATTGGAAGGCATCTAGAAAGTTACGGGATATGGATAAATGTTGTATTGAAGCATTGGCTAAGATAATTGCATGACTGTATGACATATTTATTTATGAGAATTTGTTCTGAAAACTATGAGATGTTTTCTAATCATGCAATTTAACTTGTTTTGTAGGAAAGATCGTATACCATCACCTACAAAAGAAGGACTACAACATTTGTTCAACAACAAAGTTATCTATTGAAGATATTAAAAATATTGAAGTTCCCAGGATTCGGGAAGAAATCCATGATCGAGGAGTACCAGTCGATCATGAAGAATGATGGTGGGATGCAGTCCCAAAACCAGAAGGGAAGTCTGTTGCTACTTCCAAGTGGATCTATAAAATCAAGCATGCTGCAGATGGTAGCATAGAAAAATACAAAGCAAGGTTTGTAGCTCGTGGCTTCTCTCAGAAAGAGGGAATAGACTTTTGCTCCTATAGCCAGATACACTTCCATCAAATCAATACTTTCCTTGGTTGCAATGATGAAATGGAAGATACACCAGATGGATGTCAAGACAGCTTTCTTGAATGGTGTAGTCGAAGAGGAAGTTTATGTAGAGCAGCCACTTGGTTTTGAGACACATGACGAGAATTCATATATGTGCAGAACTTGGTATGGTAGGATAGGAAGCTTTCTATCTAGTTTGGGCTTTACCAAGAGTAAAGCGGATTCCAACCTTTACTACAAGGTTGAGGAAGGCAATCCAGTGATACTACTTTTGTATGCGGATAACCTGTTTGTTACAGGTGAGGATAGATTGATTGCCGACACTCAGCGGAAGCTTGCTGCCGAGTTCGAGATGAATAACCTATGGATGATGCACTATTTTCTAGGCATGGAGGTGTGGCAGAGTGCAGATGGAATCTTCCTTGGACAAGGGGAGTATGCAGTAGAGATCCTGAAGAAGTTCGGGATGATGGACTGAAGGCCATGGCCACACCTATGGCATCGAACCTGAAGCTTCTGTGTGATGCTTCATCTGATCCGGTTGATGTCACTGCGTATCGTCAAATGATTGGGTCCTTGATGTACCTGATGAACACTAGACCAGATATTTGCTTTGCGGTGAACACATTGAGCCAGTTCATGACGGATTCCAGAGGTGTTCACCTGGTTGCTGTAAAGCATATTCTGAGGTACCTGAAGGGTACGGTTGAATATGAGCTCTTGTATGTTGCAACGGATGAGCAGATTGCAGATGTTCTGATGAAACCACTATCCATAGTGAAGTTCGAGTACTTCAGAGAGATGCTTGGTGTTCTTCAGATCGATGACACTTCAAGGATGAAGTGATGGAAACATTTGTTGAAGCCATTCCAAGCATGGTGGAAAGAGGATCCTTCACATGTCTATGGAAGTAAGCGCTGGATGATGAGCATCAGGATGATGTTCTAGTTTCTGCTCGATATGATCAGTTGGATCATTTATGTATGTATTCATCATGTTGGATGCTGGATATGATCAGTTGGATCATTTATATGTATGTATATATGCATCATGTTGGATGCTTGGACCATGTATCTGTATATGTATCAGGTGGATACTATTGTATGATCAGGTAGATCATGTATGTTGATATATATCAGGTGGATACATTGTATGATCAGGTAGATCATGTATCTGTGTATGTATCAGGTAGATACATTATATGATCAAGTGGATCATGTATGATGATATGTATCAAGTAGATACTTGGTATGCATCATGTGGATGCATTGTATGATCAGGATGATCATGGATGACGAGCTTCAGGATGTTGCTCCAGATGACATGCATCAGAACGATGCAGTGACGATGATCAGGATGATCATGTGTGATGAGTATCAGGACGATACTCTGGATGACATGCATCAGGACGATGCAATGATGATGATCATGATGATCATATGTGATGACATGTATCAGGTGGATACATTACATAATCAGTTGGATTATGTGTGATGAGTTCCGAAGACACAGATGCACATGAGCTTTTCGGACATGGTTGTAGATGTGTTCTCCCATGGTCACAATGTAATTGCTAGGCTTTTCCGACATGGTGGCAGATGTGTTCTCCCATGGTCATGATGTAATTGCCAGGGCCATTCGAGCATGGTTGTAGATGTGTTCTCCCATGGTTGCGATATAAGTGCTAGGGCCATTCGAGCATGGTTGTAGATGTGTTCTCCCATGGCTGCGATATAAGTGTTGGGGCCAATCGAGCATGGTTGTAGATGTGTTCTCCCATGGCTACGATATAAGTGATGGGGCCATTCGAGCATGGTTGTAGATGTGTTCTCCTATGGCTGCGATATAAGTGCTGGGCCATTTGAGCATGGTTGTAGATGTGTTCTCCCATGGCTGCAATATAAGTGTTGTGCCATTCTCGCATGGTTGTAGATGTGTTCTCCCATGGCGTAGATGTAAGTGTTGTGTGATGTGCATCTGGGTTGTGCTTCGTGAACGATGATCATGAGTATCAGGATGATACTCCGTGGCCATGGACAGGTTGTGCAGTAGCATGTAAAAGGTCCTAGTAGATCTGATAGGTTGAGTTGTGTGCTCGTAATCAGTCCTAGGATGCTCTTTCGAGGTTTTGTTGATCACGTAATAATTCTTGAGGATTCCACAGTATGGCCAGTGATGATGAAGACCTACAAGTGGTGGGCCTATATCCAGTATGAAAAAGGACTGGCTCTGTAGAACTTCCTATGACGAGTAGATCGGAGATTGATTGAGATAGCAGTAGCGGTGACGATGACAATGATTCGAGGACGATGATTCGCTGATGATGATCTAGAGAAGAAGACTTGTGCTAGAAGACCTATGTCGAGAAATACCTTCCTAGTTAAGAGGGAGTGTTGATGTATATGTAATTTCAGAATGTATTTCACATATGTGTATATTGTATTCCTATAGAGATGTTATTATTCCTCTATACAGAAGTGTTGTCATTTATATTGTAAGTTTTGTAACATATACTTGATGGGTTATTAGACCACCTTGTTGGGGTCGGCCCTGTATAAGTCATGTGGGTCAAAGGATTATTAGACCACTCTATTGGGGGTCGTCCCAGTCAACATTATGTTATGTGGTTAAGTCAAGTCCGACCTAGTAAAGGTTATTAGGCAAGTCAATTCAAGTATAAATAGAGTGTGGGAGGCACTCTATTTGATCATTCTATTCTCTCACACACTCTTTGGAGAGTGGTGCACTTGTGGAGGAGGATAAGCTGCTACTAGGAGATGTCTATCTCTTATGCTTGGGTTGTATCATTGCTCTATCTATCTCTGAGGAAGTTATTGGGGTTTTTCACTTTTATGGTTTTCCCCAAGTAAACTCTGTGTCTCTTGTGTGCTTGCATTATTGTGTCCATGATTGATATGATGTAGATATGTTGTACATGTTGTTCTCTCAGTTAAGATCCTAGATCAGATTGAAGTAAATTCTGAAAAATTAACAGCCTTTTCCTCAAAATATTCCATATAAATTTTTGTTGACTTGGAAAGAGGGGGGATCCCATATATACACCATTAATTTGTTCGAATATGACACCATGGAAACTGAAACAAGTATATTTTAAGCAACCCTCTATTAGGGACGTTGTTTCATTGTCTGTGAGATTTCTTATAACCTTAATGGATTCTTTTAACGTAATTTTAGTATAAAGGGAAACAACATCCAAACTAACCAGGATATCCTTTTATTTTAACTTTATTGATTTTATGTTTTTATGATTTTCCCTCATAATTTTAAGGCTGGAATCTTTATAATTTTTTCTGCAACTATCACTCGTTGTAAGATGCCCTGCCATATTTTTATCATATTCTTTAGAATCCATGATAACGGTAGTGTTTCCTTTCTCTACTGTGATGTTTTTATTCATCATTAGGTTCCTGAGGGCCATGACTTCCTCCTTCCTCCTTGGATATGTTTTTCTTTGGTGGCTTAGCAATCCTTAAGGTGACAACGCAATGTTGCCTTTACTTCTTCTGGGAGAGATAGGATCGCGTCCTCAACACTAGCTATAACTCTTCATGTGGAATCTTCTTCAATGTCACTACGAAATTCAAACCTCGTTTTAAAATCTTAAGCGAGACCTCGTCCAACTCAATGCGCAATATATTTACCATGCCTTTATCTACTTCCTCCATACCACTCATTGTTTGCTCTTTCGTTAGGTTAATGTATTTTTTGTATTGAGTCATGGACCTTTCATTAAACTTTTTATTAACCCTTGATACCAAACATGCCATGATCCTCCTCCATACATGATATCTAATATTATTAACTAACTTAAGGTGTAGACGCATGTAATCTGTGGAGAGAGAAATCTCATAGACAATGAAAAAGCGTCCCTGGTAGAGGTTTGCTTAAAATCTACCTATTTCATTTTATGTGTTTCATATACGAACAAATTAATGGTGTAGCAATGGTGTCCCCACTCTCCCCAGTCGTAGAAAACATTTATATGGAATATTTCAAAGAAAAGGTTATCAAAACCTTCCAATAAAACCTGAGCAATACAAAAGATATGTTGATGACATTAATTTCATAATGCCACATGGAAATGAAAGGCTAGAATATTTCTTGACACACATGAATAGCCGGTCTAATGATATACATTGTAAGCAATATAGAAGATATGTTGATGACATTAATCTCATAATGCCACATGGAAATGAAAGGCTAGAATATTTCTTGACACACATGAATAGCCAGTCTGATGATATACAATTTACAATGGAAACAGAAGAGGATAAAAAAAATCCCTTCTAAGATTCCCTTCTCACCAAAAACATAGATGGAACATTGGCTCATCAACTGTACCGAACAAAAAAAAACTCGAACAGATAAATATATTCAAGCATAATATCATCATCACCCGACGCAAAAGACAGGTGTTATTAATACCTTATCAATCAGGGGAAAACAAATATCGAATGCAGCCCACCTAGATCTAGAACTCAAACATTTGGTAAAGTGTTTTTAAGAAGAATGGATACAACAAGAAAACAAATAAAAAATCCATTGAAAAGTCTCATAATAACAGACAAATAAACAAAAAGAGGAAAGGACAAGGTCTTAAAAACCATAAAACTTCCATATATACAAGGAACGAAAGATAGAATAGCCAACATCCTAAGAAAGAAACATATAAGGTGACTTTCTCACCGTGGAATACGTTAAGGAGGATGCAAAAGATCAATCTGATCAGTGAATAAAAATAAAGACATTTATTCCATCTCATGTGATTGTGGTAAAGTATAATACATTGGTGAAACTGGTCGATTAGTGCAAACAAGACTAACAGAGCATAATGCATACATCATTCATAGACGAGCTAAGAAGTCTACATTAACAGAACATTCAGAGATCTTGAAAAACCACATTTTCCTAGAAAAACCAAAGGTTATAGTTAGCATGGATCTCCACACAAAAAGTCAAGTTAGAGAAACCATAAAAATTGAGAAACATCCAAACAATATGAATAGAGATGATGGTTGGAAATTAAGCACACCTTGGGCTCCCATTATAAACCTAATTAAAAAAAATCATAACTCAACAACTAATTAAAATTTTCCTTAAAATCATCATAACCCTTTCCTTTCTCGATAATCTTTAATCCAAAAAAAAACAATCAAACACTATATAATACTATATTACAAATCTACTATTCTACTCTCTTAATTTATTATATTTAGTAATTATAGTAAATTTTATTTTTTACCTACATTAATACAATTAATTTTAAGTCATTAATATTAATTTTATTATTTGTAAATTAAATATTTTATATTTACATTTTTCTTTTTTTGTTTGTAAGAAATGTCTGTCACTCGAGGCCAGTGCATTTCCACCATTTGTTGAGGAACCGCAACCTAAATTCATCTAAGCCATCAAAAATACCTAAGGATCGCACCCGGCCTGAGCAACACCAACCTTCAACTATGTTGGATTTTTGGGTGTCGCCTCCCAACTAACTCACCCAATGGGGAATTGAAACTGGGTCGCCCTTGGCAAATACCTATCCCTTGACCAAGTGAGCTAGCAAAAATTGACTACATTTTTCTTTACTAAAATAATTATATTAATCTAATAATTTATTATATTTAGTTATTATATTAAATTTGAATTTTTACCTACATTAATACAATAGATTATAAATTAAAAATATTAATTTTATTAGTTCTAAATTAAATATTTTATATTTACTCCCCACTACGGGTGTGGTAGGTCTCTGACCACGCGAAGCGATCATGCTTAGCACTCTGGGCAGGTTGTGGGGAAAACCATGCATCCCTACATGTGCCCTACCCAAAGTCTTAGAAACCAATGCTTTCCTCTTGTCATTCTAGTTTATTCAATCGGCTTGTATAGGCATTCGAGAGTTCTATTGTCCGGCATTCAGTTCTTAGACATTTCCTTCATGTGAGCTTTCATGGAGAATTATGCTTGCCCCAACTACCTCCTCATGAGTGATGGCATTATGATGCGGTTTCTCATGTGGGAGCGTCAGAGTAGGCACCTTCCCAAGCATCGTTTAGGAAGCCAATTCAGACGGAGATTTTGGTGGTCTGGTCATTTCTCTATCGCTCTTTTGTTTTCCCATCTCCTTCAAGGTGAGCGCCTCTCTGTTTGGAACATTAGAGACTCATGTTTCGTGATGGTTCGTCATAAGGTAATGCAGAAGAACACTGTGGATGGCCCCAAGTGAACCCATATGCCTCTAGTTACAAAGGACATCGAGAATGCTAAGGGGTTTTCAAGCAATAGGTGAAGTAGAGGGAAAAAGAGTGCACCTCTAGGTTAGAGCATTGTCTACAAAGAAAAGGAATTTGACCTGATCTGGAGCAGTTGGTTGATGAATTAGGGGGAATGGTGGAAAATTCTATCTCCACCAGGACTCGAGAAACCCATTACACCCTCACTCTAAGCATGTTGTGAAACATGAAGGCTCTTCTTAGTATGGAAATGAATGATTGTGTTGAGGGAAAGCTTCAGGATAATAACAACAGTGCTTCCTTGGCGGCTCGGATCGCTGGTTTGGAAGAGGGTATGATGCGGTTGGCTCATAATCAAGTGGTGGAAGATGAATGAATCAATGCTGAATTGAATGCCATTTCCAAAGAATTAACAGGGAATGCCTTCAACAAAGCTTCCCTTACTAGCTCTTCGACCCCGCAGATGGCCTTTCGTCGATTCCACAGTGCCTATCAACTCGATGCTCAACCTCATGTCATAGTCAAGGTTCAAAGTGCCAGCCACCCAGTCCCTCCCCCATCTTTATATTTGATGATGAATGTTTTAAAATTGTTTTCTCTAGTCTCAAGATTAGCTTTGTTTTTGGTTCAGACATTATAATTTTTGCTAGCCTAGTCATAACTGGGCCCATCTTGTGGGAGGCCTTTTTGTTGAACCTTTTCAAACTATCAGTTCTAGGGCTCATAGATTTCTTTCATAGACATTTTCAGAATAGGGACAAGAGTCAAAAACAGTGCCATATGAACACACAATACTTCTCTTTTTCTTCTTCTTATGTCTATACAGTATTTTTAGTTTAATATAATTTTGAACCTTAAAAAAAAAAAAATTATATTTATATTTGTATTTATTAAAATAATTATATTAATCGTATTATTAGAGTATGTATATATAACATTATATCGTGAGAATATTTTTATGCAACCTCTTGACTATCTCAATGTTCCTTTTAGATGCGCTAGATTCCATCTATATGGCCATGTGGTGACAGACTGCAACTTAAACTTCAGAAAGAAAGTTTGGAAGCGGAGAGAGGCGTCAAAGGGGGATGAAAGTAATTCATATTGCCTGAGAATGGTGGAAGATATAGAACCCATTTGCTCTCTGGTCGTTAAGGACGAGACTCCAACAAATATCGTCCACGATGAAATTCTCCCCACCGAGTCGAATGTAGCGGAGGAGAAAATTACTGAGTTTGATAGTCTATTAGAAGGATTCGATCTTTCCTATAGCCATCCTAGTGAGGGTAGCAGAGATTTGGAAGCAAAGTGGAAAGAAGTTGGCTTGGACATCTGGGGCCTCTGGTGGAGGCATGGGATGCATGGAAGAAGTGATCGAGGTGGTGAATGTTTATTCTGAAGGAATTCATAATGTGGCTGCCACGAAAGTGCCTCCTCTTATCGAGACCTTGGTAGTGGAGCCGGTGGGTGGGGGAAAGCGACTTGCCTTCCATGGTACGACATGGACAAAATGTCTAGAGGCAACAGAAGAGGTCCATATTTCCTTTGTTCTTGCGTGAAAGGGTCTGTAGTAGCTGGGGGTATCGGCATGGAGGATCCCTTGGCCTCTATCCAGGGGAAAGTGGGACGTAAATCTCATATGCTTCATGTGAAGGAGAAAGCGAAACGGGAGATATCTCAAGGTAGGAAGTTAAAATTATCAGGGGTACTTAGAGCAAGGAAACCCTAGGAGGGGGGTTCTTAATGAAGCTTTCCTCGATCAATGTTAGAGGCCTGTGAGGGTGGGCCAGATTGCCAGGCCTCAAAATATTAATGGAGGTGGAAAAACCGAATATATTATTTCTGCAAGAAACGATGTCGGTGGGTTTGGAGGTAATTTTGCATTTGGAGAATATGTTTCCTACTATGTGTTTTTTTGTTGTTGATGCTTGCGGGAGATCCAAAGGTCTGATTTTGGGTTTCTCTCAGAACCTGTGTGGGGTTAATTCATTTGCGGGGAATTTGGTTTTGGGGGTGGAAGTATTCAATCTCAAGTTGGAGAAGAGTTTCCTTTTTCTCAATATCTACAGGCCCTATGATGACAGGGAAAAAATTTGGTCCTCACTTTTCGGGCAGAGGTGCTTTAAGGTAGATAACCTGAGAGCGGGTGGAGACTTGAATGTGACATTGGGAATGGATGAGTACTGGGGTGATCTGCCTCGTGAATACCCCCTTGCATCTGAGCTAAAGTACTTGTTCGATAAGAATGGTTGGATCAATTTCGAGCCAGTGGAGATCATACCAACCTGGGATAACAAGCACGCAGGCATTCAAGGTATTTCTAAGAGGTTGGATAGATTCTTTACGCATGTCAATTTATTGGATGAGTTGGATCTTTTTAGATCCTAGGTAGGGCCTTGTTTATTTTTTGATCATTTCCCACTTTATCTTGAAATTGGCTTCCCAGGGGATAAGTCAAGTGCCCTTTTTAAGTATAATATTGGTTGGTCAAATATTCCTAGACTATGTAATTTAGTTGAGGAAAATTAGGTCCATTGTCAGGATGGTGAGGAAAGAGCTTCACTTCAGCTGACTGATAATATTAGGACTTTAAAGGGGAAGGTTCAGGAGTGCAATTTGGGAAGAAGGAAATCACGTGAGGGATGGATGGTGGGGGTTGATAAAATGTTGGAAGGACTTTATCGTTCGGATCCGGTAATTTGTGTTGTGGGGGATAGGAGGGTGGAGATTTTCTGGTTGGAAAATGAGAAACATAAAACCTTGGAGAAAAAGGAGGATTAATGGAGATTGAAGAGTGGGGTGTTGTGGCTGGGAGCTCGTGACATGAACACTATTTTTTTTCAAAAGTGTTGGCACGGGGTCAAGGCGCCTAAGTTTTGGTACATTCGGCGACAAAAGGGTCAGCGACAAAGGTAAAGGACCAGTCATGGAGAAGATAAAGCGGAAGATAAATGGATAGCGCGGAGTAATTGGTCAATTAGTTAATTAGTTGATGAGTCACTCTGCGAAGTGGACCATATGTAACGGCCAAGTGAGCCTATAAATAGGAGTAGGATTGTAAGCCTAAGGTATTCTATTCATTGCATCTTGAACGATCTACTATCTATAATCTATTCATTCGATCCTTTGATCTATCTGGTGGATAAGCATCTGTGTTGTTTGCTTGTTTCTCGATGATGATCCATGGATATGTTTTGTATCGATTTTGTGTATGTATTCCTTGATGCTACGATGTATAACAGACTAATGAGTAATGAGAAAGAATGTTTTGATTATGTCTATTTCTATTTTCATGTCGCAGTGTGATTGATTATATGTTGTCTTAGTATAAATGAATGTATGATTTCGCAGCATGGTTGAATATGGTGTTATCGCAGTATTACCGAATGTATGTCCCAGCTTGGTTAACTATATGCACGAATCTGTAATGTCGCAGTACTGTTATATATCTCAGATCAGGTATTTATGTTGCGATAATTTGTTATGCCGTAGATCCAATGATTATGTTTTGATGCGAATAATGATTCTGTCAATCTCTGAATTACTGTTCGATTGAGTCTGAATGATGCATGTTCTCTCGTATCAGCAGAAATGTGGTTCCTGCAGCCCCCCTTAGATATCTCGGGTGAGACTTCACTCGCTCTACGGGTGTCGCTGGAAAGGCTAAACCCTTTTCGGGACGATGTCTATGGGAGATTGTGTTGAGTTTTGTTGACACCAGTGTGAAATGAACCCTTATCGATAGATTTGTGTCAAAAAATGGTTCCGTTGTCAGGCCCTAGTGCGAAAAGGAGAGAGGACATGTTGTGGCATCCGACAAAGCTGGAGATCACGGAATGGTTCCATAAGAAGATGCGATAATTTGCTCAGGAATAAAATTGGAACCCTGGATGGTTGATGACCAATTGGTTACAGAAGTACATCTACTCTCACATCCACGAAATATTCTTCTATGATTTCCCTATACTGCAATATGAATGGTTGGCACAACTAAATTTTCAAAAGAAGAATTTTCAAGGAGGTGAACCTGAACACTAGACTCTAGAACTGATCTAGCAGTTGGGACAGGTTGACAACAAAGCTTCAAGGGATGTTGAGGTTTAGGTAGACAGTGAAGGATACATTACTAAATTTGTTTTCAACACAGTTAAGTCATACAACAACGCAGAAAGGAAATTTTTCAATGGACCCAGAGGGATGTTGAGGTTTGGGTAGACAGCATTTTGGAAGGATACATTACTAAATTTGTTGTCGACACAGTTAAGTCATACAACGACGCAGAAAGGAAATTTTTCAAGGGACCCAGAGGAAGGTATCTATTGTCGCTAAAATTGTGGATCAAGATGTTCATTTGTGAAAAGGGCATATTAAAGATGAAATCTAGACGAGTAAAGCTCGGGTGTGTGGAGGTTGTGGGTACCGCGCAAATGCAGGTCTGTTGGAATGATGCAGGGTAGATGGATATGAGCTACGACGAAATTGTGAGGTAAGCTGCAAAAGATTGTGGTCTCCTGAGAAGTGGGGTGAGGTTCCGGCCGGAGAAGAAGAGGGGGATTGAGATAGAGAGAGTCTCCTAGTGCGACCGGAACGGAGAACTGCAAAACAAGACCACAAGGGACTAAGCAACCATATTGTGACGAAGAGAACAACCAGGCTACCCCTGAACCTAAGGAAGGACAGACCCAAATCTACAACATACCCACAACCCGTTGCACTACGCCAAACTTTGGAAGAAGAAATACAAGTTCTTCACAGGGTTGTCCTGCGTGTCAGAACAGTAGTAAGAGTAGAGGATCTACAAACACCGGTAGGAAACCAAGGATGGCACATGATGACGTGAAGATGCCTCTTTTTCAGGGTAATGGAACCGAGGATCCCGAACAATACTGGTTCTTATGCGAAGTGGTGTGGATAGTGAAACAAGTCTAGGATGACGACATTAGGAAAGGTCAATTGGTGATGACCTTTAGTGGCTGTGCGCTGGACTGGTATATGAAGTTTGTAAAGTACCTACAGGGACTCCGCAAAAAGCCTTGGCATAAATCTGGGTTGGATTGATCGATGAATTTAGGAAACCAAAATCGGAATCGCAGTACATCACAGAGTTGAAGGAAATAAAGCAATTCCCTAACTAGTCGGTATGGGAGTTTGATCAGAGGTACAAAACTCTGATGGCCAAAGTGAGTTTTGGAATGAGCGATATACAGCATAAAGAATGGTTTATTGTAGGACTGATACCGCACATTCTGATTTCGTTGATGCAGCAAAATATTTCATCCCAGGCAGAGGCATTGGTAATTACAATGAAGCTCGAGGCTTCGCCGATTGGCGAAACAGGGATTGGCATGAACCAGATCCAAGCGCAGCTAGCGAACTTGACTATCCAACTACAGGATATCAATAAGGGGAAGGAATTTCGTGAAGAAGTATGGTGCAGTAGATTCAAATCAGAAGGAAATCATAACGATCGGTGTTCTGAATTCTGTGAATATTTACAGTCTGGTGCACCAAATCCACTCAGTCAAGGAGGAATTCCCTGGTATCGAATTTTTCAAACGAGGGGACATCGCTCGGAAGAATGTGTGTACTTACAAAAGTTTGTTTCAAATCCGGCTAACTTTTTTGTAACTTATGTCGGTCGGTCAGTCATGAGGAGAAGGATTGTATAGCATATGATTTTCTCCAGGAAAGAACTGTGGATACTTATTTCATGAAAGGAGAAGACAAACCTCATGTACAACCGCAGTCACATTATAATCAACCGCAGCCACAGTATAATCAACCGCAACCGCAGTATAACCAACCACCGCCACAGTATAACCAACCTTAGTATTAGCCACCGCAATATAATCAGCAGTCGTACAATCAGCCGCGAGGAGGATTCCGCGAAGGTCGCGGTGGAGGTTTTGGTCGCGGAGGAAATTTTGGTCGAGGTCGAGGACCAGTTACGTGCTATAATTGTGGCCATATTGGACATTATCATAGATATTTCCCGAATCCAACCCCACAGTGTACATAGTGCAGTGCAGCAAACCACACTATCGAAGATTTCCCTCAGTTAATCGCGAAGTGGCAGACCAAGAATGTGCCACAACCACAACCAAATCCAAATGGAAATCAGAACCAGAACCCTAATCCAAATGTGCAGAAGATCTTAGCTGAGATCAAAATTCGACCCATGAATGTTGCAGTAGTAACGAGGGGAGGAGCTGCGACAGGAGAAGACAGGCCACTGCCAAATGTCCAACCTACAACCCGGAAACAGGTTTGATTTGATGCGGAAGCAGAGAAGGAAACCTTTTTGGAAGCGCTATATGCGATGAAAAATAATAATACTAAGTTGTCGCCTATAGGCCAGAAGGAACCTGTCTATGAGATGTCGTCGATCTTTGATACGAAAAATTTACAGAGGTCGCCAGGGAAGGTTAGCACCCTGAGGAATTTCCTAGAAATTTGTTTGACGTTAGCGAAGGATCAATACGCATTAGCAGAAATAGCTAGTTTAATATATCGACAGGAGGAAGGGCGACAGGATCGGACAGTAAATAGGTTGCAAAGGAAAAAGACGGGAAGAAAAATGAGAATGAATGCCCATATTGGTGCATACGATGTAGATTCCATCATTTTGGATCTAGGATCGAACATAAACATCCTGGCTAAGCAAATGTGGGAAATGATGCGGAAGCCACAATTGGTAAGGTCCCCTATGCAACTTCGATTGGAAAATCAGAGCAAAGTTACCCCAATTGGTCGACTGCCTCATCTACCTATCGAAGTAGAAAGGATGAAAAATTACACAGATTTCGACATTATAGAGATAGTCGACAATACAGGCCCATATCATGTGTTGTTGGTAATAGACTTGGAAATGGAGAATCGAGCTATCATTAATTTTAAGAAAAGGACAATGCCTTTTGAAAATCACGGCATGAGATTCATTTCCTCGCTTGATCCACTCAAGGGAAACGATATGTCGAACTAATGAGGGATGAGTTTACAGAAGAATGGGACAATGTCTTCAATGTTTCAGAGGATTACATCAATCCCACTACCGATGTGGAATTGGGCTAGTGGAGTATCAGTTCGGCGTCATCAGACTCCGACGAGGCGCTGGAAAATTGGCAAAATCGGTTGCACAATGTGTCATTCAGAAAGTGTGCACGAATCACTCAGTCATTGAGATGGGTAGCGATGGAGGTATTTGATCTGCCGACATATGAAGGATTACCTAATCTAGCTATTTTCATCGCCGAATTCGAAGACAAGGTATCAGAACCATAGCGGCTGCTGGCGCCTGAAGAAGCATTGAAGGCTACTCCAGCAAGGTGGTGGGATGTGCACAAGTCGTCAATAACGAGCTCGCAACTATGTCGACAATTGATGGAAGTCAGGTTTGGGGAAACTGAATGGTACTATGGGAATAAATATAATGGAAGGGGTGATCCAAGGGATCATCTGGGAGAATATCAAAGTGCATGGGGAATGAGAATATCAAAGTGCATGGGGAATATCAAAGTGCATGGGGAATGGGTTCATGCGTTCATCCATACACTAGATGAAGTACCATGGAGATGGTACATTGCAGCAGAACTGCGACGCGGAACAACTACATGGGAAGAATTGACCATTAGTTTCAGTCAGACATTCAGCTTCGCGGACGAGAATCCTTTCATCCACAATGCACTATAGGAGATCCGCGAAAAGGTACTCGAGACAGTTCCGATGGAAATACCAATGGGATTACAATGGACTACGACACCAGAAATGATGATGGAATGCTATAATGTGTTGAGGGGACTTGACAACAAGGATGATCCTAGAGCCGTCTATGTCCCAAAATCAGAAGGAAGTTGCGACATCGGAGCACCAAAGATTCCATTCGACAAATTCCAACAGCTGCTGAAAATTAAGAAGGTTAATATTGGGTCAGAGGAAAATCCCAAGTTTGCTAGCATTGGAGATTATTGGGATGATTCAACAATCGGAAAGGTCACTGATTTGCTGCATGAATTTCAAGAGTTGTTCCCAACAAAGTTTTATGAAATGAAGGGCATTTCCAGGGACCTGGGTGAAATGAAGATCCCTCTAAAACTTGATGCGAAGCCAGTAAAGCAATGACCATATAGACTGAACCCCAGATATAAGGAGCGAGTAAAGGCTGATATAGAGAGAATGTTGGACACGGGAATCATAGAACCTGTCGAAGAATCGGAATGGATCATCCCAATGGTTGTCCAAGATAAGAAGAATGGTGAAATCTAGATTTATGTCGATCTAAGGAAAGTGAACAATGCATGCCTTCACGATCCATTCCCTACAACATTCATCAATGAAGTACTTGAAGGTGTTGGAGGCCAGGAGGTGTACTCATTTACAGATGGATTTTCAGAATACCACCAGATAAGGATCGCAAAAGATCAACATAAAACAACTTTTGTGACAGAATGGGGCTTATTTTAGTACACAGTGATGTCGTTTGGTCTTAAAAACACCCCTACAATCTTTTCAAGGCTAGTTGTCACTGCGTTTAAGGATTTCATTCACAAATTTCTGGCAGTGTATATGGATGACTGGACCGTATATGGGTTGGTTAAGGACCACGTTGCGAGACTAAGGATGATGCTGGAAAGGTATCGACAACATCATATTTCGCTGAATTTAAAGAAGTGTATTTTATGTGCACCATTTGGAATCCTACTCGGACATATTGTATGCAAGGAGGGGATGTTGGTCGACCCAGCGAAGATTGTGATCATCGTTTACTTACCACCACCGACGACAATAAAGCAACTAAGGGCAACGTTGGGACGTACAGGATGTTACAAGAAGTTCATAAGGGGATACGCGGCGATTATGGCATCGATGGAGAAGTTGTTAAAGAAGGTTGCAAAGTTCGAGTGGAACGACAAGTGCCAGAAGAGCCTCGACATACTAAAGGCGAAGATGGTCACAGCATCGATATTAGTCTTCCTTGACTGGAAGAAATAATTTCATGTCCATGTAGATGCTACATCAGTAGCGCTGGGGGTGATATTGGCCCAGCCATGAGAAGGATCGATTGACCATCCGATCGCATTTGGGAGCAGGAATTTGTCCACCACAGAGAAGAATTATACGGAGACATAGAGAGAAGGCCTAGCGATGCTATATGCGCTGCAGAAATTATGACACTATCTGCTTGGAGGACACTTCAAAATGTTCACTAACCACTCGGCATTAAAATACTTAGTCAATAAGCCTACGTTGAGGGGGTAGATCTGTCGATGGTTGTTGTTATTCCAGGAGTTTGATTTTGAAATCATTGTGAAACCAGGGCAATTGAATGCAGGACCTGATCACCTGTCAAGGATTGAATCGGGCGAAGAACCAAGGAGCATTGATGAAAGCTTTCCCGATGCGCATCTATTCAAGATTGGAATGGTCGATGACCATTACGAACAAATTATTCAAATCTTAGCTACAGGAAGAGCACCTGAGGAGTTCACTACCAGTCAGAAGAAGCAGTTAGTTGTCAAGGCCATTGATTTCCAACTAATCGCAGGACAACTATATAAGATGGGGCCAGATGAATTTCTTCAACGATCTGTCCTTCCGCATAAGCAAGAAAGAGTTTTGGCGGAAGCTCATGAGGGGATCATAGGAGCACACTACGAAGGACGTGCAACTGCCAGGAAAATACTTAGGGATGGATTATGGTGGCCAACAATGCATGGTGATGAAGCAGAGTATGCTAAGAGCTGCGATGTATGTCAAAGAACTGGAAAACCGTCGCGAAGGGATGAGATGCCACTAGTACCTCAATTAATGTTACAAGCCTTCGACAAATGGGCAATTGACTTCGTGGAACCCATCAACCCACCCGGAAGAAGTACAGGTTCGAGATACATAATTACTGCGACTGATTACTTGACGAGATGGGTTGAAGCAACATCGGTGAAGGATTGCACAGCTGCGACAGCAGCAAGGTTTCTCTTTGACAATGTGGTCACCAAATTTGGATGCCCAAAGATATTGATGAGCGATCAAGGCACACATTTCATCAATCAAACCATCAGAGTCATGATGGAGGAATTTCAAATTCAACATCGAAGGAGCACCCCATATCACCCACAGGAGAATGGCGCAGTTGAGGCATTAAATAAGATATTGGAGCATGCGCTCACAAAGGTGTGTAACACAAACTGTGACAACTGGGATTTGAATACTCCAGCGGTATTATGGGCATATAGAACGACATGTAAACTAAGGTTTACAGGCTAGAATCCTTTCAAGTTTGTATACGGACAAGAAGCATTGATTTCGATGCAATACATTGTCCCTAGTCTGCGCATCGCAGCAACGACAGGAATGAGTGACGACGGAGCCATTGAAGAAAGATTGGTGCAGCTGTTACAGCTCGAAGAGGATCACTTCATCGTAAGATTTCATCAATAGGTAGAAAAATATCAACAGAAGCCGTGGCATTATCGCCACGTAAAGGCGCCTAAGTTTTGGTGCATTCGGTGACTAAAGGGTCAGCGACAAAGGTAAAGGACCAGTCGCGAAGCGGATAAAGCGGAATATAAGTGGATAGCACGAATTAATTGGTCAATTAGTTAATTAGTTGATGAGTCACTCTGCGAAGTGGACCATATGTAACGGCCAAGTGAGCCTATAAATAGGAGTAGGATTGTAAGCCTAAGGGAATCTATTCATTCAATCTTTCAATCTTGATCGATCTATCTATCTCTGATCTATTCATTCGATCCTTTGATTTATCTAATGGATAAGCATCTGTTTTCTTTGCCTATTTCTCAATGATGATCCGCAAATCTGTTTTGTATCAGTTTTGTGGATGTATTCATTGATTTTGTGATGTAAGAAAGACTGATGAGTAATGAGAAAGAAATTGTTGGTTATGTCTATGTCTATTTTCCTGTGGCAGTGTGATTGATTATATGTTGTCTTAGTATAAATGAATGTATGGTTTCGCAGCATGGTTGAATATGGTGTATGATGGGTTATCGCAATATCACTAAATGTATGTCGCAGCTTGGTTAACTATGGTGTATGCATGAATATGTAATGTCGCAGTATTGTTATATATCTCAGATCAGTTAGTTACGCTGCGATAATCTGTTATGTCGTAGATCCAGTGATTATGTTTTGATGTGAATAATTTTCATGTCGATTTTCGAATTACTGTTCAATTGAGTCTGAATGATGCATGTTCTCTCGTATCTGCGCAAACACGGTTCCTATAACCCCCCTTAGATATCTCAGGTGATACTTCACTTGCTCTGCGAGTGTCGCTGGAAAGGCTAAACCCTTTCTAGGTCGATGTCTATGGGATATTGCATCAAGATTTGTTGACACCAGTACGAAGTGAACCCTTGTCTACATATCTATGTCAACAAAGAGATGGTTGTTCATCATAGGAATTACAACACCATTGTCAGGGGGTTTAATGACATGGAAGAGGAAGCTGTCACTCACTTTCATTCTTTTTATTCTGAACAAGCTCATCAGGACATGATGGGAATGATGCAGGTCATAGAGAAATTTCCCAGAATGTTGAGCCCGGAGGAGAGTGACTTACTTTTCAAGGAGGTTACTCTCGAGGAACTGTCCAATGCCTTAAAGTCCTTCTGTATAGATAAGAGACTGGCACCTAATGGTTGGCCTCCCAAATTCTTCCTAGAATTCTTTGACCTACTAGGTGAAGACTTATTAAAAGTGGTGGAGGAGGTGAGACTTTCAAGGACTATTCCAGGTTCTATTAAAGCGACCTTTTTGGATTTGATACCTAAAAAGGATAAGCCTGCAACCTTCTCATATTTCAGACATTAGAGGAAAATTGGGGTCTAAAATGGCCTTATAAGAATACGAGCCACCTCGTAAGAAAATAGCCCACCTCATAAGAAAAAGAGTCATTGAATTCAAGAACCAATAGAATTTCAAGAAAAGAGTCAACCATAATGGTTGACATGACATATTTGACATTAAAAAATGACTTTTTTAATTCATATTTTCAACATATCTCCCTGTCGTTTTACTGAAATTTTGAGTGGGAGCACTCGTTGGATGCGCGATTTAATTCTGCAACCAACGAATGCTCCCACTTGAAATTTGAGTAAAAAACAGGAAGATATGTTGAAAATACAAATAAAAATGTAGTTTTCTTCTCTTTTCTTCCAAAACTCATCAATATTATTTTTTATTTTAACTATTACTTTATTATTTTCCTTAGGAGGACCATTTTAGACCTCAAATTTCCTTTAATGCCTATCTCTCTCTACAATGGGGTCTATAAGATCATGGCTAAGGTCTTAGCAGTGTGTATAAAGCCTATCTCTCGGAGTACATGTCAAAGGAACAATTTGGTTTTTCAAAGGGGAGACTCATTCACGAAGTGGTGGGATCAACTCAGTAAGGAATTCATTCCATAAAATTTCATAATATGAAAGTGGTAGCGTTAAAGCTTGATCTCTCCAAGGCCTATGATAAGGCCTCTTGGCTCTTTCTTGAGCTGGTCCTTCTACATATTGGGTTCATCTTGGACTTGACTAATTGGATAATGGGGTATGTGACCTCCCTATTCTTGGTAGTGCCCATTAATGGGTCAAGATCGCCTTTCTCAAAGTCCTCTTGAGGACTTAGGAAAGGTTTCCCCCTCTCTCCATACATGTTTCTCTTGATTATCGAAGGTCTTAGCATAGTACTGAATTTTGAGTGCAGTAGAAGGAGACTCTTGGGAGTTTCTTTCAATGGTAGAGAGACTCTCACACATGTTATGTTTATGAACAACCTATTTCTTTTTTGTTTTCATTCTGCTATTGAATGTCGAAGGGTAGGAACAATTCTGGATTTTTTCTGCAAGGCCACTAGGATGGAGATAAACATTGATAAATATGCCTTGTATTTATTGGAGGCTCGGTTGGGAAGTAGGGAGTTTTCGAGAGGGAAATTTCCTTTTGAGTGCAGGACGATGGAGGATGGAAATCCCTATCTAGGGTACAATCTAAAGACTAATAAATATGGCAAAAAGAACTGGCGATGGTTAGTGGAGAGAGTGGATGGTAGTCCATTTACTCATGGACTAGGTGGAAGGAAATACGGAAAATCAAAGGGCTGCCAAAGAGTGCGCTACATTTTTTACTTATGTTGGGTAAGGGGGTTTCGACGTGGGATCATTTTCGACGATTCAACTTTCAAGGCACGGGGATATGTCCATTATGAAAAATGGACGAGGAATCGGTTCATCATCTCTTTGTTGTCTATACTTTTTTCATGGAGGTTGGGCAGGAGGTGGGAAGGAAATCTAACTGTGCAGTGTTTTGGGAGGGTAATTCGGTGTAGAATTGCTTCAGGAGGTTTTTTCAGACGCAAGAGGCAGCGCCCTATAGAGCTCTTCCTCTTATTGTCTCTTAGGGTGTTTGGTTGGCATGGAATGCAGTTATAATTAGGGACTGCCTATTAATTCTTTTCAAGTGGTTGCTCAGTCCATGCCTATCTTTATTTTCTATAAACTAGTGATAGTCACTAGACCTGGTAGACTCTTGGTGGATCCGACCATCGATGAGAGATGGCCTTGGGCATATTTTGATGGGGCTATTCAAGAGGGTAATCGAAAGAATGGATTTGGCTTCTTACTTTTTCTGGATAGAGATCACTACTTCAAAGGGCATGGCAAGCTTAGGCTTGGTACTAAAAATCAAGCAAAGTTCAAGGGTTTGCTTTATCTATTGAGACTTGCATTCAAAAGAGGGATTCAAAGTATTCAGCTTCTAGGTGATTCACAACTGGTTATTAATTGCTTAAGGGGTCATGTCGATGTTGTTCATGTCGGGCTATTGTATTTGGTGGAGCAGTTTTGATTATTCAAGGATTGTTCCAATGCATTCTTCCTAATCATATTATGTGTGAGCTTAACAAGGATGCAAACGCACTCTCTAAACAAGGTCTTCTCCATCTTGGTGCTCTTCATTTGGAGAAATTCCAAGGGGGTACTGTTATTAATATGCATAATACAACTTTATCATAATTCTGAAACTTTTGATACTCCTGTAGATTGGTATTTTGTTTTGAAAAAGATGTAAGGCATAACATGCATTGTAGCCAAAGGCAACACATTAATAATAGTGTCTTCAATATTTTTATAAAACTTTTGCTAAACAACACTAAGGATTGTATTTTTGCTCTTAAATGAATGAAAATACGTTTTCTTAATGGAAAAAAATATACAACATTATATTTAATCATATCAACTTATTAAAATAATTATGTTAATTCCATTAAAATATGTTTATATAATATTATATTATATACTTATATTTTAATTATCAACTTTAGTATAAATTTTGTAATTACAATTTGATGTAGAAAAGTTATGATATTAATTACATTGTATAACATTATAATATATATCATGTTAAACCATATCCTTATATTATATTTTTTTTAATGAAAATATATATATATATATATATATATATATATATATATAACATTATATTATATACTTGTATTTTAATCATATCAACTTATTAAAATAATCATATCAATTACATTAAAGTATGTTTATATATATTATATTATATACTTATATTTTAATTATATCGACTTTAAAGTATGTTTATATATATTATATTATATACTTATATTTTAATTATATCAACTTTAGTATAAAATTTTATAATTACAATTTTATGTAAAAATGTAATAACATTAATTACAATATAATACTATTAATATTATCGTTAAGACAAATGTTGGTAACCATATTCTTAATTGTTTTAGTTTGAATCCTTTTAATTACATATTTTCTCAAGCCTTTCAAATATATAAGGTAAGGTTAGTGAGCCAGTAAGATCAAGGGTGGTTGGTGGGTTGGTAGCTGTCACACTGAAGTAATTAAGTAGACATATAAATTCAATAACAAAGGTCTAAGTGCCTAACTACCAACTAAGATTCCTTCCTAAAGCAAGTATTTGTTGTTGTCGAACGTCCATAAATGCTCTGTTAAACACCCGTCCAATATGTAAGTTCAAGTAATAGAATATCTACTAAAGGGTTGTAAAGAGTAAAGAGGTAGTTGGTAATAGTAGGTCGAACAGAAAGTCTGGGTGCAAGTAAATACCAAAGTAGTAAGTGCCCATCGATCCAAGCGCAAAAGATATCATAATTAAGGTAGTAGTTCATAAAAAGGGCAGTTCCAATCCAAGGATCCCACAGCTTAACTGTCCAACAGAAATGAAAGCAAGTAGAGTAATAGCAAATACAGTGCTAGCAAGGGTCTAAGTGCCGTACCAAACTAAGATTATTTAAATTACATATTTTCTTTTTAAAAAAATAATCTCACTAAAAATATAAATCTTGTAATTAGAGTTATAACATTAATTTCACTAAATGTTATTATCATTAAAACTGGATAACTATATTCATAAAAAAATTAGATTGAATCCTTTTAATTACATCATTTCTTTTTCAAAAGTAATCTTACTAAATTAATATTATCAATAAAATACTTTTGTTGATAACCTTAGCCCCAGGGCTAATTATTTTAGGATAAATCCTTCTAATTACATTTTTTCTTCTTAAAGTAATAGTATTTATCTTTTTAATGTCATCCTATTATTCTAAAATAAAAGAAAAATTGGGCTTCTAACTTAGTTATGTCTTTATAATAGTTTTTATTACAAATATATTTTACTTATTTAATAACTTTAATCAAATATTATATTCAAATTAATATATAGTCGAATTTTCTTAATAAATTCTCAAGCATTTATAAAGAATATTAATTTAACATGTGGTGGCCGCAAATTAGATGAGAGCTTTGGATTTATCTCTACTGAAAACATCGATTATAATAAAATATATACAAAATTTCTAACAATATCAAAATGTCCAAGTGTGAAAACATCAATAATATATTATTATATGTTCAACACAAATAGGTATCGGATATTTTTCACATCAATGATATATTACCAGTATAGATCCATCTTAAACCCGTATCTATCAAGCACCGAGAGGGATCCAATTTCATGTGGTGTATTTCTTTTTTTAAATTTAAACTCAAGAAATTTGATATCTCTTGATTGATAGATCCGGGTTTAAGTTATAAGTTTTTATTTTATAAACGAACATCGATTTTTTAATTACTTTTCATAATATTTTATTTTATGAGCCAACCTGGTTTTTTTAAAATATTTTCCATAATTTTTTTATTTTATGAGCCGACATGAATTTATTAATGGCCAACATAATATAATTTATTACTTTTTACTTCTATTTTTTACTCGTGTAACGTTACTTGACAAACGTTACATCTCCCTCATACTCGTGTGTAACGTTACATGGACACACGTTACAACATCTCCCCCATACTAGGTTGTAAAGCACCTCATTTCACTCGATGCAATTATTTGTCCAACACAAACAGGTATCAGATATATATTAAAATGTTGTCAAAACAACCAAAATAGAGGCACATAGATTAAAAACCGTATCTCCAAGTTTTATTGAAACCTCCTCAAAATACCAAAGAGTTACTTGCCACCTACCACTACTCCTACAACATATTGAAATGTCTGATAAGATCTTCAATTGACAGATCTTCCTCTGAGATTGAGAGATGAAGAGAGGAATCACCAAGAACCAAGACATTATATTGCTAGAGACACAAATTCCCAATCCCGTAAAAAGAGCATAACGCTCAATAGGGTTGTTTGCCATAGTCCCCATACCCCAAGCATATGTTTCCACATTGTTTGTCATGGGCCCCATACCCTATGCTTCCACAATATTTGCAACAGGATCCAAGAGGAGAGGGATCCCCTCACAAAGCAAATAATCAAATAATGCATATATGGTAGTTAATATGGAATAAATGTAATGTGGCCTCATCCCACTAGGTAGTTAGGAGATTGTTATGAAGGTAGTTAGGAGATTGTTATGATTAGGGTTTTGTTGTTGGTTATAAATAAGAAAGGAGTCATGTTTATGAATCATGTGTGGACAAATATTGTATCTGACATTTAGCTCATTAAAAAGTTTCCTAACCTTAACCTTAAGAGGCAAGTGAACATGAATATATTCCTTCCATAAAATGATCTCTTGTAAGGTGTTCATCTATCTTAAGGGTATTTTGATATAATCAAGTAAAGGGAATTTTCTATTTTAATATTGTACATCTTGTGCAGGGGATTTTCTATTTTAATATTGGACATCTTGTGCAGGGGATTTTCTATTTTAATATTGGACATCTTGTGCATGATTGCATATTCAAATGTAAGATACATGGCAAGTGGTATCAAGGCACTTTTTAGGGCACAATGGGGAAAACACATATACTTATCTTTTATAGATTTGGTGCCTCGGCCCTTGGGTCAATTTCTAAATATTTTATGTAGAATTTCGAAAAAATAATTCTAGAATTGTATCCTCCTCATAAAAATATATAATTTCAAAAAAATGGCAATCAAATCGATATTAAAAAAGAGAAGATATTGTCTTTGAAATCTGCTCAATTTTTAGGGTTTTTCAATGATGGCCGCATGGCTTACAAGGGTGATAACTTTTGAAAGAGTGCTCAAATTGTAGCCAAATCAACACCATTTGATATAGAATTTATGGGGACTTGATCTTACATATTATATACATTTAATCAATATCCAATGTGTTGTACGCCTTGAAATATTTTGTCCCCAAGCCCTAACTTTCATACTTACATTAGATTATGGGAATTTACATGGATATATTAAAGCCCTAACTTTCGTGCTTACATTAGATTATGGGAATTTACATGGATATATTAACCCCATCATTGAAGAATATCCAATGCTCTGAGAAGATTATGTGGAATATGAAATATGGAAGAAGCCCCTCTTATAAGTTTTCTTGAACTTTTTTATGCAATATGAAGAGCATATCCAACAATGGTTATTCAAAGTAGGAAAAGAATCACCTTCAAGCAGTTCATATAGAGCAACTTCATCTATATCATAGAATGTATAAACACTATGAAGCAAACCAAAGGTTGAAAATTTGAAGATATATTGAAAAGAAATATACATGAGAACAATATTCCTGGTTGATAAAATTTTCTGGGGGTGACCTATTCTGAAGAATTTTCGAGCTCTGCAACTAGGGTTTTCAGTAGTCGGCTCTTGAATCGATCTTGGCGGCCATGGGCTTCTCCCATGGTCGCCCTCCACCATCGGTGTCGGTTTCTCTTGGTGCTTGGTGTAGGGGCGACGCTTTCGCGCGGCGACCCATTGGGCAGGGGCCTTAACCTTCCTACCAGTGGCGGCGGCGGCGGGTCACGGTGCTGCGGGGAACTGTTTCAGGGAGGAGCGACTCGATCTTCGTCGACGGCGGCTGAGGGGCTCGTTTCATCCGGCGGCGGAGGGGATCGTGCCCACGGTGGCTGAGGGGGTCTCCGTGCATCCACGCCCAGGCTCCAATGCCGGCAGGCGACTGATATCATTGCAGTTGAAGCTTCCATTTCGTGAACAAGTCCAAAAATCAGGATGAATCTAGTTCTGGGTGTTTTGTTTAATAGCTGGTTTTCACTGTCATATGATGAAGGCACCGCATTATGGCTTGGACGGCGGCAGGGGATGCGGCACATGGACTCTCTCACAGGTGCTGGCGGGGGCGGTTCGACGGCGTAGGGTTTTTGCAGTTGTCGGTGCCAGGGGTTATCTCTTTTCTCGTTTTGCGGTTGACTGTGTTACACTGAACCGGTGGCTTTGCTCCTGTATCATGTGCCCGGGGCATGATTGGTACTCGGTTTTTGTCTGTGTTTTCTTTTACTCTTCTTATTTCTATGGCTCTTTATGAGCGGGCCTTTTAGTCCTTAGCCTTTCATGGATGACACCAGTGTTCATGATATATCTGTTCTACTTCTTGTGGCAACATTATCTGGGTTCTTCTTTCTTTTGGTTTAGCTTATTATAAGCTGTTGTTTCTGCTTATATGGGACAGAAATATGTGAAAATGTAGGGATCCTTGTTGATCTTACTACATCTGCAATATGTAATTTTAATCATCTTTTTGAAATAAAATTACGGACATTTTCCAAGGAAAAAAAAAAATATTCCTGGTGTGATTTAGAAAATCCTTTTGATCAATGGTATTTAGATAGTTGTCATTTACGGCAACACAACTACTCACATCTTCTATTCAATGACACTACTCCATCTTTTGTAGAGAACATTGTTGTGGGAAGTCATATTTCTTCTCTAGTAGTAATATGCCTTCCAAATCCAAATCCAATATTTTGCAGTTATGGAAACAATATTTTAGATATGGTTGGAACTGTATATTTGGATCCGCTTGACCTTGGTGGGCATTTGGAGCACCATTTTCAACCAAGTATTGGATTGAGTATCTTCAATGTGGAGTCAACTTGAGCGCTTGACCATGGGACCCAAGTTTATGGATGAGCCCCTTGGACTACTTCAACATTATGGTTAGTATTTGTAAAAGGAATGCTGGCTACTTCAACATTGTAGTCAACACGTGTGTACATGGCACCAAAGTTTATGGTAAATATTTTTGGACTACTTCAACATGGTGGCTAGCACTTGTACATGGGACCATGGTTCCATTCCTTACTTTAGCATTGCAAGTAACACTTGTTCATGGGACCTTGGTTTATGGTTGTACCTCTTCCCAACAAGGGTCAAGAGCAACACTTTTCTAAAAGGGGTTGGAATGTTGAGATATTCCCCAAGTATAATGGGAAGTCAAAAGGGCCCATTAGAATAATAATAATAAAGACCATTCAATGTAAAGTGAATTAAATCCGCTATGTTTGTTACTATTAGATGAAACCCGCTACAGTAAGTTAGTATGAAATAAACATAACGTGGCCTCATTAAAGAAGGTCCACTAGAAAGTTAGAAGGTTGTTATGATTACGAACATGAATGATGTGTGGAAGAATTTTGTATTTGAAGCTTAGCTCATTGAGAAGTCACCCAAAATTAACAGGTACATGAACAAAAGTGGACTCCATCCATAAAATAATCAATTATAAGATGTGGGATTAAGCCTATAGGTGGATTGGCAAAGCCACTGCCCTTCAATCCTTTGGGACTCCAGGAGGTCTTAGGTTCAAGTCCATGTGCTGACAGATTGATTCAGATGTGCTAGCTGGGGTTTTTTCAACAAGGCAACCAAAGGTTGAACACAACAAGAGGAACCTAAATTCGTTGGCACGATACGACCCCAATTGGAAACAAACAGGTAATTTGTGACTGCCAAATGGATTTAGACCAAAGCCATTATGGATGTCGAACCTCCGATACCTAAATTTTTAAAAACAAAATGTTTCATACCACCCGACCTTAAGGGTATTTTGATATAGTCAAGCAAATTGGATTTTGTCTTCATTATTAGATATCTTATATGCAATTGCATATTTATATTTGACATACTTAACAATGTATGTCTATATAATTTCTTATTAATGCAATTATACAGGATTTATGAGGTTTTATGTATGAAATAAATTAATGTGTTGTTTCTGCCCCTTAGATGTTGACATTATATATATATATATATTCTCAATTAACCATAAATTGAGCATTCCCACTCAAGACTCAATACTTTGCACTGGAACAAGAAAAGTCATATCAATAGAGATATCAAGGTAGTTAGCATTGAAGGGTTAACAAAAAAGAGTAGGATAGCTTTTTCACAGTGAAAAAAAAACAGAACAACAAAGATACCACCATGGAGAATTACAACCCATAGCCAAACCGATAGGGCATCCAAACAAAAAGAGGCAGCTGGTCTAGAAAACCAACATAATGAAACACAATTATTGGAATAGAAAGCATCCTCTAAAGAATTGTGAGAAACCTCCCCTAGGAGAATCAAGGCCCGAGAGACTTGAGGACCCAAAAATAGAACCACCAAGGGAGCAAGTGAGAGTCGAGACTAGGAACCACAACGAAACTAGCATGCCATGAGTGGGGGATCACATATTTATTCTTGAACCACTGGAAAGAAGCCAACAAGGTTAATCCAGCCAAAAAGTGGATCACCACTGGAAAGAAGCCAACAAGTTTAATCCAGCCAAAAAATGGATCACCAAGGGACCAATGTTAACATGGTATTAGAAGTATCACCAAGGGTCAATGTTAACATGGTATTAGAAGTCTGAAACGTAGAAACTTTTCAACACCTGGCCAGAAGTGCTCGAGAAATTCATAAACGTGTATGCATATTCGAACAAAAAACCATTAGCACAAATTGGGGGTATCAAGCAGATGAAAGGGAAAATAGATGTGTCCACCATGACACTTCACTCAAACTTAATTGAACAACTTGAACATGATGTAAAAGCACAAAAAGTTGATTAATTAATGAAAGGGTTGCTCGATACAATCCATGTGCATGTAAGGACAACCAACCTAAGGCATTAAAAGGACAATGCATGCAACAATCTAGATGGAAGAAGCACCCAATGATAATAGCCTGAAAAAGAAACAAATTGATGAACATGATGAAAGGATAGAGAAGTTGGGGAAAACCAAGGTCAGTATATTCATTAATTATGAATATACATGAAATTACAATATATATATTTATCTATATATATATATGAGAAACTTTCCTCGTGTAACCTTGTAAATAAACTGGTTGAGTCTTAAAAGAAAACTGGTGGTCAACTTGAAAAAGCAGCTAAACTTCATATATAAAACGCCACATTATATAGCGACATTAACACCTGCATCACTCTCTCTCAAATTAACCCTTCCTTCTCTCATCACATCATATGGCTCATGAATTATTTTATGTTCATAAGCATTCATTGTCAGAGGCCTATATAATGATACAAATGTATCCAGAGAGTTCGGAGCAATTAAGAACATGCTAGATATCTGTGGTAATCCTTTTTTAAAAATTCATTTCAGGGATGTACTCCTGATTCCTTAGTAGAATGGAATGGTTTCCAAATTATGTTGAATAGTTTTAAAGGGTTCATTGATTAGAAAAATTACTATCAAAAAAAATACCAGAATTTATCACTGCAAACTAATCGGGTTTCTGAATCGCAACGAGTCAGGTAATATTAAATTGAGGACTACATAACTGTCCCATTACATCAACAAAAAAACAAATCCAGACAACACTGTTCCCGCGGAAATATGCAGAAAGACTCCTTTCATTGAGTCTCGTTTCACTTTCTTACTCTGCATTACTCACTCTTCCATAGCATCCCCTTCAATAATTTGCACCTTCTCTTTCAAAGGGGTTATTTTCGTTGAAAGAACCTCTGCATTAAAAACAAATAAACTAGTAGTCATGAAGATAATTTTCCGTGTCTGGAAGGAAAATTTTATAATAAAACCCCAAATAGTTCTTGAAGTCACGTATAATTGTTGTTTCTGAGCGTCAAGCAGGAAAGTTGATCTAGTACCAAAATATTCCAAGCACAAGTTACCAGTTCCTTGCTAGCAATACATGGTATTGCAAGATGTTCTATAACTTGATTTGCTTACTGCAGGTCTGTGACATAACCTATTATGTCAATTATGCAACAGTTCAAAAGAAAAATCCAGAGAAATCTATGCCAAGCAAAGTGCACTACAATATTGATAGGTGCTGTCAGAATTATCAGGAACATTAAAAATGCAGTGTTCAAACTTCCCTTTCCTTTCGGAAAATCATAAAATACACAAGAAGCCCAATTAGTCAATGAAATTTTCTTGAAGTGGAGTTTTGAAGAGAAAAAATATTATTATCAATTGATGTTGAGACAAAATGCTGATGAACAGGGTAATGTCAGTATAAAGGATGAGAAAGACACCAGTTGGGTTTTTGCAGCCACATTGGGACAGTTGAAACTGTTGAAAAATTATGAAACAGCCCATGAAGTGAAGGGCTTTATGTGCCGTGAGGATGAGCAGAAGAAGAAGAACTTCGTGGATGATGATAATGGCTGTGCTGGTTTGAAGAATTGAAGAAAATCCTAAAGATGAAAAAAAAAGTAAAGATGAAGATGAAGAATGCAAAAAGGATTGGCAAATACAAGTAGTGGAGTCCAAAGAAGAAAAAGCAAGAAATATTTTAAGTCTTTATAAATTTTTGTAAGCCTAGATGAGACTGAGACCAGTAGGCAAGTTTGTCAAAAGTGCTTTTGAAATTTGTTTTTGTAAAGCCCATAGAGGCATTGCTGAAGCATGATTAGTTGAATGTTTTTACTATCAGTTTTCATGTAAATTTGGTAAGTTCTGTCGCAGACTATGGTTGGAATTAAGGGAGAGTGTTGGTAGGTGAAATGAAGTCCTCCCTCCGTCAATGTCAGGTTTGGTAACGCTGGAGATTTATTACTCCAGCAATAATCCAGTAAGGACGATTAGACAGTGCAGAAGCCTCTAGAGCGCACATTCTCTTCAGCAGAAGAAGCATCTAGACTTGGCAAGCAGGGTATTATGACAAGAACATGTAATTACTTTTAAGATGGAGTTAATACAGAGCATTTTTAGTGTTTGAGAGCTGTAGCTCAGAGTGTCTCTGTCTCTGTGTGTTTGTTTTGTTGATTTGCTCCCCCTCACCCAACAAAACACCACCCCAAGGTGTTGGAAACAGGTTTCGGCATTTTGGAAACTTTTCCTTTGATGAAAGGTCTCTGAAACACTGTTGAAATGTTTCAGTGGCATTTCAATTTTTTGAAACATTGAATCGGTCATTGCAAATCATCCATTTCAGCCAGTGACTTGACCAATAAATAAAAAACCATTATAAAAAATTATAAAAAAATCATAATTTCCTACAGATCAAGTTAGAAGGCTTGCGCCTCTCTTAATGATAACTATTTTTTTTACTATATTTCAATATTTGAAATTCATGAACGGTATTCTAAAATTTTTGTCCTATTTTTTTTCATATCTGGTGCGCTTGTGCATGTTGATTTATGAAGTAGCACAGTGGGTTAGTTCAATCACTCCAGATGGATTGCTTCAAGGCAAAGCTCGCCATGAGGCCCCCAATTCTAGTCCAGTTAAGGATCTAGTCCCACTGAGTGACCAGCTGCTATTGTGGCTAGCAAGTGAGCTCTACGTTGCATGGGAGCACCCTACTCCCCCTCGCCCCCACCCCGGAAGCTCGCTTCCAAGCAGAGCATTCAGGAAGCGTACTCTGAGATCGTTCCCGTTCGGGAGCGTTTTGGTAAAGCGCGCTCTGGGGCTTTTTTTTCGCTCCCTGGTTCTGTCTAGAAGCGATGAGGGAGCGATCGGGAGCATTCGCTCCCTGAACGCTCTCTCATCACTCCGGCGATTTAAAAATTGCTCCCTCGAGCGCTCCCACGTCAACCGCGCGGATTGGGGAGAGGAAGCCAACTTTTGACCTTTTTGGAGGGGTTTGCTTGGGCTTTAAAGCACTCCCCAACCTCTTTTCACTTCATTGTTGCCATTTGACTCATGTTTGCAAGGGTTTGTGGAGCTTGGAGTGAATTTGGAGATTTGGTGGAGAGTTTGGAGAGCAAGAAGGAGATTGAAGGCTGCCATTTGCAAGAGCTTGGAGGGGGGATTGAAGGCTGCCAAAGGGTTCAACTTCAAACACCATTGGAAAGCCAAAGAGGTAGAACACTAAACTCTTTCTTGTTTTTTTCCACATAAACTTGTATTTGTTTATGGCTTGATATTTTGAATGATTGTAGTTTTTCTTCTCCTACTCTTTCCCATTCCTTCTCCCTCATTCCATTGCACGCAAAGAGTTATTCTCTAAATCTCTACAAGACTACAAGCATGGTGATGGGTATGTCATTGTGGTTTGTCCTTTTGGTTCCAATGTTTATTATGATGGTTTTGATTGGAAACCAGAGGAGAAATGAAGAAGAGGATGAAGAAGTGGGTAGTGGCACATATCATGGAGAGGTGGGAGAGGAAGAGGAGGATGAGGAAAATGATAGTGATGGTGGTGATGGAAAGAAAACCAAAGACAACCAAACACCCTTGTGGAAATATGTCACAAAACTTCGAGGAGGTAGAGGGAGTGGAACCACAAAATTTACATGCCCCCGTTGTGGAGTAACTTACACATGTTCATATACTCATGTGAGAAAGCACTAATGTGGGGTTATGCCATGGGATGAAAACAAGACTATAGGAGTCAAAAACTGTACACAAGTGCCATCAAATGACAGAGCTAAATATAAGAGGGAAGAGGAGGAAGCACAATACCTATGCAAGAAAACAAGGGTTGAACATGAAACCGCAAACTCACATAGAACATTTAGTACTCGATCCCCATCCAGCCATGGCAGTGGATTCTCGCCCTCGCATTCAGGGCGTAGAACAATATCAAATTTCCTTGACCAAGGTGGTAGGGATGATGTCGATGCGAAAGTGTTTCGAGTTCTCTATGCATGTGGCATACCATTCAATGTTCTTCGCTCACCCTATTGGCATGAAATGGTTGAAGCCATTCGAAGTGCCCCTACAGGATACAGGAGCCTAGGGTATGACAAAGCTAGAACCTTGGGACTTGACAAGGAAAAAGCCAAGATCCAAAATGCTTTGCGGCAATTCACAAATTCTTGGAAAGAATATTGGGTATCCATTGTATCTGATGGTTGGACAAATGTAAAGGGAAAGCCATTGATAAACATTCTCGGGGTGTCAGCCAGTGGTGCAATCTTCCTTTCATCCCATGACTACTTGGATCGGTTCAAGACCAACATCAACATTGCAAAAGTTTAATTAAAACCATTGAATCTATTGGGCCATACAACGACATCCAGGTCATTACCGATAATGCTGCTAATTGTAAAGCAGCGGGAGCAATCATTGAGGATAGATACCCCAACATATTTTGGTCTGGGTGTTTGGTTCACATATTGAACCTTTTAATGCATGATATTATTAAGATGAAGGAGAATGATTATAAATGGATTGGTCCACTGTACAAGAAAGGTTGGAGCTTTTGAAGCTTGCAAGGACTAGATTTGCTAGCTATTACCTTACCTTCAGGCGCCTTTCAAAGGTAAGGGAGGCATTGGCTAGTATGGTATCAAGTGATTCATGGCAGGTTTTGAAAGACAAGGCTACATCCGCATCTGAGAGGCGTCATTTTCAAGAGGTGGAGGACATAGTTCTTGATGGTCAGTTTTGGGTGAGTGTCAGGTATGTCTTGCAATTCACCAAGCCCATTTATAACATGATTCGGTTTGCAGATACTGATCAACCAGTAATTGGTGAGGTGTATGAGCAAATGGATACAATGCTCAACCAAATAAAAGATATTGTTGAGCCAAAAGATCCCATCTTTTACATGCATATTCAAAAGCATGTGGTCAACAAGTGGGATCAACTTAATGTTCCACTCCATGCCTTAGCCTATGTCCTTACACCAAAATATTATTCTCCATCTTGGTTGGCAAAACCAGCACCTGGGGGTGGGGTCAGGAGAAAACCCCACACAGATCCAGAGGTACAAGCTGGGTACATGCAAGCTATAGACAAGTTGGTCCCTAATGAAGAGGAGAGTGCCATATTCCGTGCTGAATTGAGCAAATACCTTAGTCAACATGGGGTGTTCTCTAGTTTGCATGCAAACAAAGATCGAGATAGATTGGTTCCTATCAAGTGGTGGAACATGTATGGCTCCGCCACCACACAGTTGCATAAATTGGCCATCAAAGTGCTTTCACAGGTGGTTAACAGTTCTTCTGCAGATAGGTGTTGGAGCACCTATAGCTTCATCTGTTAGTTTTTATACCTTGGTCGAGTTCCCCTAGTGACTTAGCCTAAGTCACTAAGAATGGGGTGGTGGGACCCTCACATTAATTGATTAATTAATGAGACTTTAATGTCACTTTTTATCCTAAGTCTAAAAGTGAGTGAGTAATTATTACTTGAGTGATTTAATTAATAAAGTTTACTCACATCTAATCTGGGCCATTGATTAGATCTAATCTGAGCCATTGGTTTAAAGATTCCTTTTAGGGTTGAATAAAAGGTAGAGGGAGGCAAATACCTATTCATTAATGTGTTTGAGGTGAATGAGAGGAGGTCGAGAGCTAGAAGGAGGTCGAGCTTGAAGGAGGCGCAGGTACTGAAAATTGACTGCAAGTTTCAGGGCACGAGTTTCTATATTCTGACTTCAGCATTGGCTCAGACATCGAGGGTTGCTTCAGGCATATATTACCAGCACTATCCAATAGATTGCAGGTGGCTACAGTACATATCCAGGGATGAAGGTACAGCAGAGTTAGGGCACAAGTTAGCAGATAAACTGGGCACGAGTTAGCAGATAATCTGGGCACGAGTTTCTATGAATTCTGGGCGCATTTCTCAATAGAATCTGAGCACATTATCCCAGGCATTCTGCACACAGTTCGAGTACAATCTGGGCACACTCTTCTTGGGTTTCAGCATTAATTTGAGGACTATTGTGAGCACAGACTCGTGGTGCTGCATCCTGTCTGAAACATTTTGGGCTCAGCTTTGAGACTGCTATAGCACTGTTTATCCCATGTGTTCCACACAATTCTGAGTCTGTACTTTCTACACATTTCTCGAGGCACTTTCAGCACTGCTGGGCCGCTGGTTTAGGCTCAGTATTCGAGAAATCTGCTGGGTGATATTTCACCGTAGAGATAAGTAAAATTATTTCTGCCATGATTTAATGTACTGAAGATATATGAAGCAATAAGAAACTGACTCTCTCTCTCAACTGGTTTTCCCCGTGGGGGTTTTTCTAGGGCTCGATTTGGCCAAAAACTACTGTGTCAAATTTGTGTGTGAATGTTTGTAAATTAGCTTGCAGCCTGTAATTTGCTTTCACTGTGTGCTTACTGTTCATTTTATTTTGGCATTAAGTAGCCTACAGCCAATGCACAACAGGGCTGTAGGTGAAAACCACCTATAACTTGGCATTAAACCAGCAGACAAAGAGGGCAGAAAATCTTCATGGTATCAGAGCTCAGGGGGCAGAAATAAAACTAATTTGCAGACACACTCAAAATTTGTAGATCTCAGAAAACTAAGTGTTCTTACCTTTGATTTGGGCAGCGTTCTTTTGGATTGATTTCCAGATGGCTACAGGGTTGAGGATAGAGGACAGATTGAGTGGGACGGAGAACTTTGTGCCTTGGAAGGCCAGAATTCTATTGCTGTTAGAAGAGAACGAGTTATGGGAAGAGGTGGTGAGGAACACCACCACATACCCCATTACTATTCCAGATGGCTCAGATATGACCGCTCTTTCAGTCTTCAACAAGAAAGACTGTAAGGCTAGGAGAATCATTCTAGATGCAGTGAAGGACCACATCATCCCTCACATTTCCGGAAAGACCAAGGCACACGAGATGTGGAGTGCCTTGATCAGCTTGTATGAGAGCTCCAACGAGAACAGGAAGATGGTTCTCAAGGAGAAGCTCAAGAGTATCAGGATGACCGGAGGAGAGGGAGTCACAGCTTATCTCACCAGGATCTCAGCAGTTCGTGATGAACTGGCAGCAGTTGGTGAGGTGGTATCCCCTACAAAGTTAGTTCGCACAGCAGTCAATGGGGCCTCAAGGCCCTGGAGTGCATTTGTGCAGGCCATTGTGGGCAGGGAGAACCTTCCATCCTGGGAGAGGTTGTGGGATGACTTTGTGCAGGAGGAGACCAGGAGGGGTCTCGTACAGGGCAGTACATCAGGTGGTATAGCAGATGAGGAGAACGTGGCTCTCACAGCCAAAGGGAAGAAGAAGAAGGGTCCCAAGAAGCATGGGGCCAAGGGACAGCAGCAGCAGCAGCAGCATCATACACAGGGTGGGCAGAAGAAGGACTTGAGTAAAATCAAGTGCTACTGTTGTCAGGCGTTTGGGCACTATGCATCTCAGTGTCCAAACAAGAAGAGGAAGAAGGGACCAGGTCAGCAGACAGCAGCCTCAGCAGAGATAGATGAGTTTGGTGACAGGTTTCAGAGGGAGTTTTCCCTATATGCTGGACAGAGTGAGAGAGAGAGAGTTTCTTTAGCCACCAGCATTGACATGGATTCGGATATTGAGCACTCATTGTTGACAGGGCATCAGACAGGTCCTTCCACCACTGGTACGTGGTATATTGACAGCGGAGCTTCGAGGCACATGACAGGTACTCGGGAGTTCTTCTCCGAGTTATCACGGACAGACAGAGAGGTGGAGGTTGTGCTTGGAGACAACACCATAGTTAGAGCAGTGGGTCAGGGGACAGTCATATTTGAGAGGGAGTCCATGAGTCCCATGACACTGAGGGATGTGTTGTACGTCCCTGGGCTGAAGAAGAACCTTGTTTCAGTTTCCACAATTGAGGACAGGGGTCTTGGGGTTTGCTTCTCAGATGGGAGAGTGCAGATATATCCCAAGACCACAGGTGTATCTACTCCCATGGATATTGGAGTTAGATGTGGACGACTGTACAAGCTCTTGTTTCAGCCGCAGCATGCTCTAGCACACAGCAGCAGCAATGAGCTGTGTGAGTTATGGCACAGGAGGATGGCCCATTTACATCACCCTGCTTTGGGAGTGTTGCGGAGCATGGTCACAGGTTTACCTGATTTTGACTCTGAGCAGAGTGATGTATGCAGAGGGTGTGCTTTGGGAAAGTACACCAAGACCGTGTTTCCTAGCAGTGACACGAGAGCAGCAGGTGTGCTCGATCTGATTCATACCGACATATGTGGTCCTATGTCCTCAGTTTCCTTGAGTGGCCATGAGTACTATATCAGCTTTATTGATGACTACTCCAGGAAGACCTGGATCTACTTCTTGCGGGGCAAGAAGTCCTCACTTGTATTGGATGTCTTCCAAGGGTTCAAAGCCCTTGTGGAGAAGCAGACGGGGAGGAACATCAAGACGTTGAGGTCAGACAACGGGGGTGAGTATACCTCCAAGGAGTTCAGTGCATTCTGCAGACAGGAGGGCATACAGCGTCAGTTGACAGTTCCCTACACTCCTGAGCATAATGGAGTAGCAGAGAGGAAGAACAGGTCGATCATTGGAGCAACGAGGGCCATGCTTCATGATTAGGGTTTACCGTTCTTTCTGTGGGCTGAGGCCTGCAACACTGCAGTGTACCTGCAAAACAGGAGTCCCCACCGTGCCGTGGGGAAGATGACTCCAGAGGAGATGTATTCAGGCAAGAAGCCTGAGGTGAGCCACTTTCACATATTTGGCTCTTTGACTTACTCTCATGTCCCCTTAGAGAGGAGGACGAAGTTTGAGCGCACCGCAGAGAGAGGCATCTTTGTGGGTTACGACGAGACTTCGAAGGCATATCGGCTTTACATTCCTGGCCAGAGGCGAGTTCTAGTTAGGCGGAAAGTAAAGTTTGAGGAGGAGAGGGCCTTCAGGAAGTCCAGAGAGTTAGAGCAGGAGGAGACACCAGCTCCCACACCTCAGTTGGTACAAGCTTCTTCGATACAGGTTACAGGTCCACAGGTCTCTGGGGTGACTGGATCACTTGGTACAGGCACAGGTTCTACAGGGTCAGTGGTTCAAATTACAGGTACAGGGACTGCCACAGGTTCAGGATCACCGATTTCTGGCTCACAGATTGCAGGGTCTTCTGGGACTAGTTCTTCAGCTACAGGTCCTAGGGGTGGTAGACCTCATGCTTCTGACACATCCTCTGAGGAGGTTACACCAGGTCCAGAGGAGCCTTCAAGGAAGAAGAAGCCCAAGTGGCTTCAGGACACCTTGAAGGAAGCAGAGGCATTTGGTAGACCTCAGGAGCAGATCAGGACTATTTTTGAGCCAGATAGATATGGGTCAGCCCTTGTTGCGAGTCTTCGTGACTCAGCGCCTTCTACTTATGAGGAGGCCTCTCAGCATCAGGTTTGGAGAGATGCCATGATGGAAGAGTACCATTCCATCATGAAGAATGATGCTTGGGAGATTGTACCGAGGCCTGAAGGGAAGTCAGTTGTGACTTCCAAGTGGCTCTACAAGGTCAAGCATGCAGCTGATGGCAGTGTAGAGAAGTTCAAGGCTCGGTTTGTGGCTCGAGGGTTCTCACAGGTTGAGGGAGTCGACTATGATGAGACTTTTGCTCCAGTGGCTCGGTATTCCTCCATCAGGGCAGTGATATCGATTGCAGCAGAGATGGGTTGGAGGATCCACCAGATGGATGTGAAGACCGCATTTCTCAATGGTCTTCTGCAGGAGGAGGTGTACTTGGAGCAGCCACAGGGATTTGAGACACATGAGAGAGATTCACATGTTTGCAGGCTTAGGAAAGCCTTGTACGGTCTGAAACAAGCTCCCAGAGCTTGGTACTCCAGGATAGATGCTTATTTGATTTCGATGGGGTTCCAGAAGAGTGAGGCTGATCCCAACCTATACTACATTGTGGTTGGTGGAGATCCGCTCATTCTTCTGCTATACGTTGATGATTTATTTATCACTGGAGATGAGCGTCTTATTGCTCTGTGCAAGAGAGATCTTGCAGCTGAGTATGAGATGACAGATATTGGGCTGATGCATTACTATTTGGGGATGGAGATATGGCAGGAGCCAGGACATATTTTCCTTGGACAGGGAAAGTATGTTGCAGAGATCCTGAAGACTTTTCGGATGGACGACTGTAGGCCCATGTCTACACCTATGATCACCAACTTGAAGCAACTTCATGCTTCAGGTGGTAAGTTGGTGGATCCCACATTATATCGTCAGCTCATCGGATCGTTGATGTATCTAGTCAACACCAGGCCAGACTTGTGCTTTGCAGTCAACACTCTTAGCCAGTTCATGGTGCAGCCTAGGAGTGTACATTGGAGTGCTGCAAAGCACATCTTGAGATACCTTGCAGGGACGGTGGATTATGGTTTGGACTACAGGAGTTCAGGTGGAGTTAGTTTGATTGGGTTCACAGATTCAGACTGGGCAGGTTGTGTGAGGGACCGGAAGAGCACTTCCGGTTGCTGTTTCAGCTTGGGCTCGGCAGCAGTGTCGTGGTTCAGCAGGAAACAGAAGTCCGTTGCATTGAGTTCTGCTGAGGCTGAGTATATGGCAGCCAGTCAGGCGACTTGCGAAGCACTGTGGCTTCGTAAGTTATTGGTAGATTTATTTGATCAGCAGCTGAGGCCTACGGTGATTTACTGCGACAATCAGAGTTGCATTCAGCTCTCTGAGAATCCAGTTTTTCATGACAGGTCAAAGCATATTGAGATCAGATATCACTTCATCCGTGACTACGTTCAGAGAGGAGCAGTTGAGCTTCAGTACATATCCACTGATCAACAGGTTGCAGATGTCCTAACGAAATCTTTGGGGAGGGGGAAGTTTGTCTTCTTCAGAGATAAGTTGGGAGTGGTGCGGAACTCCTTCCTCGGTAAGAGGGAGTGTTAGTTTTTATACCTTGGTCGAGTTCCCCTAGTGACTTAGCCTAAGTCACTAAGAATGGGGTGGTGGGACCCTCACATTAATTGATTAATTAATGAGACTTTAATGTCACTTTTTATCCTAAGTCTAAAAGTGAGTGAGTAATTATTACTTAAGTGATTTAATTAATAAAGTTTACTTACATCTAATCTGGGCCATTGATTAGATCTAATCTGAGCCATTGGTTTAAAGATTCCTTTTAGGGTTGAATAAAAGGTAGAGGGAGGCAAATACCTATTCATTAATGTGTTTGAGGTGAATGAGAGAAGGAGGTCGAGAGCTAGAAGGAGGTCGAGCTTGAAGGAGGCGCAGGTACTGAAAATTGACTGCAAGTTTCAGGGCACGGGTTTCTATATTCTGACTTCAGCATTGGCTCAGACATCGAGGGTTGCTTCAGGCATATATTACCAGCACTATCCAATAGATTGCAGGTGGCTACAGTACATATCCAGGGATGAAGGTACAGCAGAGTTAGGGCACGAGTTAGCAGATAAACTGGGCACGAGTTAGCAGATAATCTGGGCACGAGTTTCTATGAATTCTAGGCGCATTTCTCAATAGAATCTGAGCACATTATCCCAGGCATTCTGCACACAGTTCGAGTACAATCTGGGCACACTCTTCTTGGGTTTCAGCATTAATTTGAGGAGTATTGTGAGCACAGACTCGTGGTGCTGCATCCTGTCTGAAACATTTTGGGCTCAGCTTTGAGACTGCTACAGCACTGTTTATCCCATGTGTTCCACACAATTCTGAGTCTGTACTTTCTACACATTTCTCGAGGCACTTTCAGCACTGCTGGGCTGCTGGTTTAGGCTCAGTATTCGAGAAATCTGCTGGGTGATATTTCACCGTAGAGATAAGTAAAATTATTTCTGCCATGATTTAATGTACTGAAGATATATGAAGCAATAAGAAACTGACTCTCTCTCAACTGGTTTTCCCCGTGGGGGTTTTTCCAGGGCTCGATTTGGCCAAAAACTACTGTGTCAAATTTGTGTGTGAATGTTTGTAAATTAGCTTGCAGCCTGTAATTTGCTTTCAGTGTGTGTTTACTGTTCATTTTATTTTGGCATTAAGTAGCCTACAGCCAATGCACAACAGGGCTGTAGGTGAAAACCACCTATAACTTGGCATTAAACCAGCAGACAAAGAGGGCAGAAAATCTTCATCATCCACATCGTGTAAAGAAACAACCTTAATGAAAACAGGGCGAAAAGCTTGGTTTTTGTACACGACAAATTGAGATTGTTGTCTCATTATTGTGAACATGCCAAAAGCGATAGAACATATCTCACTTGGGACAAAAACCCGGAGGAGAACAATTTGGAGGATGGAGCCATGGTTTTAGACCGCCTGGAAGCTGAACTTTTGGTGATGATGATGGTGACCGTGCAGTAACAGCAACAGAGATGCCACCCCCCTCCAGTAGTAGTGTTCCAGTCCCACCTATACTAGTTTTTCCTCTAGCTTCACAACCTCCATCCTCTCGTGGGGGTCATGTAGCTATTGGACGTGGTTCACGACCACTTCCACATACTCGGGATGAGGAGGCTAGCAGTGCTCATAGATTACGGGAAAAGAAATTAGAACTTTCCTGTGACAAGAGGAAATATTAGTACTTGTCTTTTTCTAGATTTTCATTACTTTGAAGTTTGCAAATTGTAACTATTGACTCTTTAATATTTCTTATGGTGACTCTATATTTCTTATGGTGGCTGTAGATGACTATGAAATATTTTGATAACATTATATGACAATTTAAGTTTGATGTTTGATGTTGAAACTAGAACGGTGAACCTACCTTTGAAGTTCATTGATTGCAACTTTGCACTATTGACTACAAAATAGCATATCATAATTGTTTGAAGTTTTGAACTGTGGTCATTAGTAATTACTAATGAATATGTGTTTCATGAATAGTTTCATTTCATGGTTGATCATTAAACCATTTGATGTTGTGACTTGTCTATTATAGTTTGGTAGCTTTGGTTACAAGAAATATGAGTTTGAAATTTTTATGAGCCATGAGTCATGACAAATGTTATATATTGAAAATGGTTGATGTTATGGTTGATGATTGATCAATTGATGACAACGCTATATAGTTTAATCCATGTTTTTTATGGTTTTTGTAACTAATTTGACATTTTACATGGTTTTGTTGACATATATGCATCAAAATATATAAAAATATGTGTTATATAAAAAATGCTCCCGAAAATGCTCCCACCTTAGAAGCTTTTGAAAATGTTGCTTTTCGCCTCGCTCTCGTTCCCGCTCTACGCCCCCAACAGCGTAGATTCAACAGTAAGCAGGCACTGAGGATGACCAAGTTTCCAAGAATTCAAAATTCCCCAGGCTTCAAACGACTCTCCGTGTATTGATCTCTCTCCAACAACATTATTCCTAAGATTTTAACAATTTACAATTATGTAGGTACATGCCTGTATTGCCAAGATTCAGTAAGTGGAGCCTAAATTGTTTTGCAGGCCAAAACCCAAAACCAAAGGAAGATACAACATTTAAGGATTCACCAACTCATAGCATGGTTTGATGAAGAAGATGAGGCTTTACAGCCTTACTCTTCAATTGGCATATTCCTTATCACATTGATAGATTGCAGTATAGATTAGTTGACTGCTTGAAGATGGAGCAACTAGACAAAGGGCCAAGGGGGCATAACATTGACTCCATATATTGCTTCTCGTGAAATGTATCAACCTCTTTATAATAGCTCCACCAGCATTGGCTGCTTGAAAGAAAATCCAAAAATGGCTTGTGTGTAACTCTAACAAAGCCCGATACTTCTTCCAATTTCACAAATTTTACAGGGAGGAATCATCTTTGCAATGCTGTAGACTAGAACAGATGCTTTGAAACATTATTAAGTACTGATCATGGAGTTTTCAAATTAAATTTTCCCTTTCAGGCAAGATAGAATAATTTTTCCTCTCCTAATCTACAATGTTTTCTCCTCACCTCTAGGATGTACACTATCTCCCAACAATCAAAGATTCTTTGCTTTCCAGAGATGAACTAGCACAAGGACAAGCCTTTTGGCAAATGAGTTACCACGGAAATCAGTTAAATTTAATGCTGTTTTCTATGATTTCATTTAAAAGAAAAGAAATTTTCCTTTATTTGATCAAAAGACATATTTAGATGTGAAATTATTACCCTGCGATAACCCTGACATCACATCAAATATTTTCCTAAACTACTTTACATTCAGGCATATCTTGCTACCAGTGAATCCATTTTTGCTCCATACAATAGTAGAAAGATTCAGCTGTACTGGCCAGAGAGAAACCATCTTTACGCTGTATAGTGTATACTACCACAAGTTCACAAAATTTACAGAGAGCAATCATCTTTGCAAAGTTGTAGACTAGAACAGATGCCTCGAAACTAAGTTGCAGGAAACTTAGGTCTGGCACCCGTTTCACCCTCGGAAACTCGCTAAAACTCAGAAACCCGTATGGTACTTGACGGAAACTCGTTTCCATCCGTACGGAACACCTTCCCTGTATGGAAAACGCGTCCGTACAGATGGAAACGTGTTTCCATCATGTTTCCTCTCTTGTACGGTGTCCTCTCTTGTACAATGCATTTCTTTTCTATGATTTCATTTAAAAGAAAAGAAATTTTCCTTTATTTGATCAAAAGACATATTTAGATGTGAAATTATTACCCTGCGATTACCCTGACATCACATCAAATATTTTCCTAAACTACTTTACATTCAGGCATATCTTGCTACCAGTGAATCCATTTTTGCTCCATACAATAGTAGCAAGATTCAGCTGTAATGGCCAGAGAGAAACCATCTTTAAGCTGTATACTAGCACAAGTTCACAAAATTTACAGAGAGCAATCATCTTTGCAAAGCTGTAGACTAGAACAGATGCCTCGAAACTAAGTTGCAGGAAACTTAGGTCTGGCACCCGTTTCACCCTCGGAAACTTGCAGAAACTCGGAAACCCGTATGGTACTTGACGGAAACTTGTTTCCATCCGTACGGAACACATTCCCTGTATGAAAAACGCGTCCGTACAGATGGAAACGTGTTTCCATCATGTTTCCTCTCTTGTACGGTGTCCTCTCTTGTACGGGGCGTTTCCTGTCAAATAAAAGTCTATCACTTAAAAAATCAGCCCATAAAGTCTCTTTCCGCCGACGGATTTCAGTAATTAAGGGTTAATACATCAAATTTTAAAATAAAATTTAATTCTAGATGCTTCTAATTAAGTTGAAGAAAGTTATAAAGAGAACATAGCTTCATTCTCTCCTCACACAAGTGACTTGAGCACTTAGGGCCCAGAATATAGCAATGGGCCTTATGCAGATTGGGAAGTCGAGTCAGAATTTGCTGACTTGGACCTCTCTCTTGCTGCACCAAGTATTGAGGAACCTAGAAGTCGAATTAGAAATACTTCTTCCACTCTACATTCTGCTGCTGAGCGTGCTTCTTGTTCTATTTTTGAGGAAGATTATGAAGATGGGGATGACTAATAGTATGAGCTCATGTTTCACTTTTATTTCTATGTTAGTATGTTCAGTGTTCATAGTTTGATACATTGTACTTGTAGCCTCATACATAAAGGCTAATTTTGGATATATAATATATAGCTTCGTTTATAAAGGTTGTTTTTGGATATTACTACTTGCATGAATGAAATGATATAGACTTGGGTTCATGAGTAAAATGTGATGTTACATGTATGATTTAAATTTTATCTGTATCACTTAACATTTATCACTTGGCAATGTTGCTTGTAGCTAAATGTAATTAATAATTTATGGTTTATGTTTTATAATAATTTTGTCCTTGCTCACATATATATATATATATATATCACGTTTCCCCGTTTCCAAAATTTGGGGGGGTTGTGTTTCCATCGTTTCCTCGTTTCCCCGTTCCGTCCCCGTTTCGTGTAACTTAACCTCGAAACATTAATAAGTACTGATCATGCAGTTTTCAAATTAAATTTTCCTTTTCAGGCAAGATACAATACTTTTTCCTCTCCTAATGTACAATGTTTTCTCCTTAACTCTTAGGATGTAGGCTATCTCCCAACAACTTTTGGCAGATGAGTTGCCATGGAAATCAGTTAAATTTAATGCTGTTTTCTATGATTTCATTGTTTTAAGACAAGAAATTTTCCTTCATTTGATCAAAAGACATATTTAGAAATGAAATTCTTACCCTGAGATCACATCAAACATTTTCCTAAACTACTTTGTATTCAGGCATTTCTTATTTCCAGTGAATCCATTTTCGCACCATACCATAGTAGCAAGATTCAGCTATAATGGCCTTAATGGAAATTTCGCAAATTTTCCATACAGTAAGTATATGGTGCGGTCAAACTACTTTTCACTGTCTTTAATTCCCATGGACATATAAGCCCCAAAAAAACAACCTAAGAACCTCAAAATTATTTATTATAAATAATAAAAGAATAATAATAATATAACAATAAATACACCTATAAACATAACTACATTGCAGAATTTTCAAGGAATTCTTAATGATTTGTTTCTTTCTGGTTTACCGAGTGTTCCTGAGGCTGAAATTCTTCTAAAATATGGAACAAACTGCATAATTTGTGTATCTAAGAGATGTATACTTCTGTATTGTTGCCATTCAAGAATTTTTTGTTGCATTTTTTCTATGTACTGAATCTTATTCGAATACCAATTCATATTTGAATCTTACCATGTTCTATACAACAATGAGAGCTTAGAAACATCAAGGTTTCTGATTTCTCCATATGTTCATAGTACCTCAATTCTGTTAGTTTTTGTAGCTCAGACAGCTACTTCTGCATAGGCCAGGTGTCTAGCATGCAGGAGTCATCCAGAAGACCTCTCTAGGAGCTTGCTTGAGAGGTCAGGTGACTTTTACGCTGTGTTACCGGATCCGCAGGCCTTGGGGGATGGATACGCGGATCCCCGAATCCGAAACGGATTCAGATCCGGATCCGCCTAGATCCGCCCAGGATCCTCTCGGAAATGTATCCATCACCAATGAACCGTAATTGCAGGGTCTCTCCTTCCAGGGAAATAAAGTCTTCATGACATGAGAATGTGTTCGGGGTGCATTCGGGGTTCTGGTGATAAACAGGCTTCGCTGGCAAACACTGTGTGGTGAAATCGTGCCATTGGCGGTTCAAATGCCTTTGAAAAAAACACAAAAAAGAGAAAACAAAAATTATTTCCAGAACTACGAGAACAATATAGAGCGCAGGTCTAGCTGTTGATGAGACAAAAAAAACAACCACGCGGACGAAAACGATGATGCTTCCAATGGCAATTGTGAGAATCAATTGTAAGCTTGAGATTGTAAACAATCTTCTTGATGAAAGCCCATAGAAAAGTAGTGAAATCCCCGGATACGAAGCTGTAGAGCCACATCCCTGGAAAAGTTTACAAACACATCTTTACAAACCAACCCAATTTCAACTGTGCGATGAAGAGCTCCCGCTATGCAAAAACCTCAGCCCCAATCGGATGCGGACATCATGGCCGAAACCATGATTTATCAAGTGGGCAAGTAGAACTATAAAAACGGGACGGTTCCGAGTAGATCTACCTCGGCAAAACCATAGGTAACGATCGTTGAGTTTGCATAGTGTGTAATGTTTTCTGAGCTGACACAACAGTGTTAAGTTGGTTGACGGTGATGCCTTCAGTGTTATGTGTTCATTTTTTAACATATCTTAGGAAATTTAATAGAATAAATGTTAACATATCTTAGGAAATTTAATAGAATCAATGTTAACATATCTTAAAAAATTTAATACAAAATACTATGTTTCATATGTTTTTACTTTCATATTAACATATTTGACTTTATAAACAAAACAAAAATAATTTAAAATTGACTATATATATATATTATCAATGTTTCACTTTAAGTTGTTATTTATAAGCATTGTATAATCATTATTTTACCTAAGTATTAAGTATATGTATATATAAATTATATATTTAATTTTTATTTTTATTTTTTAAAATAAATCTAATATATATATATATATATATATATATATATATATATTAATTTTGATATAAATTTTATTTAAAAATATATTATATTGTTTGTACTTACCGTTTCCTTGCCGTATCCGGATCCTGGCTTTTCATAAATCTAAGGGATCCATATCTGCATCCGGATCCGTATCCGCATCCGCATCCGGATCCGGATCCGGATCCGCATCTAGATCTGCATCCGGATCCGTATCCACATCTGAATCCTGGTAACTTACCTTTTATGTTATAATGGCTAAATGGTGACTTAAGTTGGGTGTCAACGAAAGACTATGTCGTAGCCGTAGATCTCAAGTGATCTAAAATCACTTAGGAGATCTAGAGGGCCCATGGTACTTGGTATCCCATGGCATTTTAGTCATTGTAATGATATAAAAGGAAGCCTAAGGAGAGGAGGTGTGACACATCAGTGACACAAAATCAGTGAGTGAGATCTCATTGAGTGGGTCGAAAAGGACTTCCATCCACGTGTGTTGGTACAGGGGCAAGATTAGAAGAAAGGAGCAAGGAGCAACCAAGGGTTGGCAACCAACAAGATCGAAGAACTGATCTTGTGGTGTGAAGGCTAGCATTATGTCATTGTAATTCCTCATTGGGCCATTTTCTCAAGACGAGAGCCTAGGATTTTTATTAACTGTCGCTGGTTTTTCCCCAATTAGGGGTTTTCTAGGTAAAATCTATCTATCAAATGTGTGAGATTTCGCTGCATAATTTGTTAAATCTTAGTGTGTTTTCAATTAATGATTGTTGTAAATTATTCGGGATTGTTAATCGGATCTAGGATCAATGAAAAGTTGAAAACTAGCATGACATAAGAGCGTGGGTTTCGCTCTAAGTAGGAAGATCTTGATTTGACAGGTTTAAATAAGAAAAAAAAATCAAAGGGACTATCATACGATATGGCCATCGTACGGCCGCATCACACGCAGTTGAACAACTCGGTCGACAGAGTAGGTCGCAGAGGCCGTGAAGCAACTCGAGCTGGGCGACAAGAGGTGGCAAGCACAGGAGCAAGCATCTCACTAGATGAAGCCAAGCATGGAAGGTGCAGCAGACAACGGCAATGGTGGTTGCCACCATGGATGCGACAGAACAAGAGGCAACTGGGTTGAGGATCGTGCAGGAGTTGGTGGATGATGCCGCACAGAGGTAGCAGCTGTGGATTACGACTGTAGCGGCCAGTTCATAGGCTAAGCACGTGCAAGACTGGACAGAGGATGAGGGCAGTGCTGCGGACTGTGCATGAGCGAAGGAACTCATAAGCGCAACAAATTGCGAAGGTGAGCAGTGTGGCGAACTACAGATCAGGATCGTGAAACCGACAAGAGAGGCATAGGCTAGCAGCAGCAAAGGAGGACATGCAGGCGGAGACTGAGCCAGCAGTTGTGGGCTTGGGTGGACGCAGCACCAGGACATGGTGTGTGCAGCTGGAAGACATAAGCTCTGGTGGTAGCTGATCAGAGTTGCGCAACGACAGTAGGAGCCTGAGCATGCGTGGAAGGAGCAGACAACGACGTGGATGACGCAGGAAGCAGCCACGGGCCAACAGATGAGAAAACTGACACAAGACATGGGGCAACAGTTGCGCGAAGGTGAGATGTTGTGGTGAGCAGTGGGCTAGGCGGAAAGCAGCAGCCTCCAAGTGACGGAGCCGCGATTGAAGGAAGCAGAAAGCTACATAAAGCATCCGACCAGCAGGGCCAACAACCAACACAACTTCTTACAGCCGCCGCAGCAGGGTTGCAACCACCAAGCCAAGAAAGAAGACAACTGCCGACAAGAGCTGAACGTCGCCAATAGCATGGCATAGCCACCAAGGCCCATGGCCGCTGCGGGCAGGTCGTGAGCAACCCAGGAAAATCAAGGATACCCAAGACCAGGGACAGTCGTTGAACAATCGTACAGGGCCCGAGCAGGGGCAAGAAAATCCAAGCATGCCTAGAAAGCAGTTGAGGAAACTACAAAAAAATTGGGTGCCTAGAAAACTACAGAAAATACCTCGAGCAACACCCAAGAAGGCTCAAGCATCCTAGCAAGTGGTTGGGCAATGAGCAAAAAGGGATTGGGCAACCCATAAAAGAGCTTGGGAAAATCCAGAAAGGAATATGGGCAGCAGGAAAGGATCTGGCAGGAGGGAGCGGGTATGGGCAACAAAAGCAGCAGAAGACTGCAGGAAGCCTTGGGCAGCAGTAGATTGTAGATCCGAGCAACAGGAAGACACATGCTACGATGGTAGCTGATCATAGCTACGCTGCAAGAGTAGGAGCCTGAGCACGCATGGAAGCTTTGGGCAATGAATTTGGGCAACAAAAAACAGACGTGTTGGGTGGCTTGTTGAGCCATGGCAAAAGGCCGAGCATCCAACAAGATGATCTCGAACAGGTGAAGGACTTTCACTTAGAGATTTGAGCCACAAGAAAGCACATAGGAGCAAAGAAGGACTTTTGCTCATGCCGATGTCATCCACTTTGAAGCAAAGACTAATTTTTGCTCAAGTAATAAAGCCTCAAAGGACTATGACTCAAGGATATCAGATGGGTGGAGAAGGACTCCAACTTTCATCCAAAGACCAAGAGATGATAGGAAGACTCTTTGCATAAAGAGATCAGTCCAAAGGAGAAGAGAAGTCTACAAGGCAACAACAGATAAATCTGGTAACAAGGACAAATCTGGGCAAACCTAAGGAGCAGATCTGAGCCACAGGAGCTGCAAGAGTTGGCAGTCTTTCTTTTCTCAATGGACGGTGAAGCATCTAGCCATATGATGGGTATGAGGGATGTGTTCCTTAGTGTTTCAAAGACAGACTCAAACTACTATGTGACTTGTGGGGTCAACACCATACATGCAATAAAGGGGGTTGGAATAATGTCATTCTAGATAGAGTGAGGAGGATCTCTAGAGGTGGCAGGAGTGATGTATGTTCCAAAGCTGAAGATGAACTTGCTCTCAGTCTCAGTTGTGTAGGACAAGGGGTATGCGATTGTCTTCCACGATGGACAGGTACTCATACAGTCAGAGTAAGCTACCCAGAATGAAGAAGTGATGCTTGGTGTTAAATGGGGTAAGTTATACAAGTTGTTGGGTCACAGCCTGTATGTGGGTCCAAGGGGATCTTGGATCATGGATCAATGTCAATGATAGAGGTTAAGGAGCAGAAGACTTCGAAGGGTGAGCAAAGTTCACAGACTTCCACTATGGGGAGTAAACCTTCAAAGGGGAAGAGGGAGTTGGCCCCTTCTAGTTCTTCTAATATTGTCAAGACCAATTGGTATTAGCCGACATTGATGAATGCTCAGGAACATGTGGAGCTAAGTTGCATGGGTTCATATACCCAGGGGTAGGATTCTCGTCCCCACACTGGATTCGCGAACCCACATCTCTGATTCAAGTGTGAGTTCTTGGTTGGCGAACCCATACAAACCCGACTCTTAACTGAAGAACCAGCGACTCCGACTTAAAAAAATGGCTTCGTTTGGCTGAGAGGGGACGGCATGCCCTAATTTTTTAAGCAGTGAAATAAATAAAAGGAAGGGGGGGTAAGGCACCCCCCTCCCAAACCTAAAATTACAACCTACAAATTCTTCAAACATCATAAATTGCCATTGAAACATCTCATAGTCATTTCATTCAGCGACAACAACGTTTGGTGAAGGGCTTTCCACAGAGGCAGCATTTGGTGAAACCGTGAAGGGCTTTCCACGGTGAATACAGCAACATGGTTACACTGTTACAACAAGGAGAATCATTGAATGAAATCATTGTTCAGTGTTTTCTGAATTTTGTATTTTCTATTTCATGTCTAGAAATGCCATTGGCCCATTAGGCAAATTTTGATATCAAATTTTATGTTCCAATGTGAATGTTGAATTAATAATTAATCATTTAATTATGAAGAAATATGCATGTGACATATTCTATTATGTGTGTGTGTCTACAGTACCCCAACGAACACAAGTACCATATTTCAAAAAGTTGCATCCACACCACCCGCACTCGTCCCCACACCTACGTATCCTGGAAATTTGATGTGGACATTCCTAGGAGCATGGTTAGGAGGAATAGACTATTGAAATATTGTAACTTCTAAGAATATTCTATTTGTACTTTATCTGGAGATGTTCATTCCTCCATCGGGACATTATTATATATCTGGAGATGTTTATTCCTCCATCGGGATGTTGTAACTAGGGTTATTAGACTTCCCTTGTGGGGTCGGCCCTGAGTTAAGTGTTTAGGGGTTATTAGACTCTCCTAGGAGAAGTCAGCCCAGTTAGCGTTAAAAGTCAAGTGAAGTAAAGTATAAATAAAGGATGTGTGTTCCTCATTTATCACACTCACTCACGCATTCACTCACTTGTGAATTGCGCATAGGAGAGAGAGAGATATGCGAATGAGGAGAAGGAGCTCTTGTTTGGGGTTTACATCTTTGTATTTGTTGGTCATCTATATTGAGGAAAGCTTTGTTGGGTTTTCTACCCCATGAGGGTTTCCCAGGATAAATCTGTGTCTATCTTGTGATTGTGTTTCTTTCAATGATCCTTATTATGCTCTTGTTGTGAATTTTATGCTAAACTTAACATGGTATTAAAGCTAGCCTGAATAGGACATCTTTCACAAGGTGAAAAATACCTGTCTCTCCTCCTCCGGTGAAAATTAGGGTTTCTACAAAAGTTGGAATTTTTGGAATCTAGGAGCATGATTGGATGCTCCTCCTCAAAAGCGAAATTTTGAGCCCTAGATCGAACTTTTTGAGTGGGTAGATCTCCAGGAAAGTCAAGCCCTAGTTTGATTTCTGGACCAGAAAAATAGAAAACCAGTGAACCAGAAAAACTGTAAACCTGTGCACCAGTGAACCAGAAAAGCTGCGAACCTGTGCACCAATAAACCAGAAAAGTTGCACACCAGTGAACCAGTAAACCAGAAAATCTGTTGCAGATCCGAATTTCGCTGGTCAAGTTTGAAGGGTGAAAAGTTGAAGTTTTCAGAAATCAAGTACACCAATCAACTCAACTCAATCAAGCACGTCTCCTGGTAAGGTCAGTTTTGCATTTTAAGAATTTTCAATTTTTGGTGACCTCCTGGATAAGATGGCCCCAAGCACTAAGCTTGAGGACAAGCTAGAGGGTATAGAGAATTTCCAGGCATGGAAATATAGGATTGGTCTCATTCTTGAAGAGAATGATCTTACCCAATACATCAAAGATGAAGTTGCAGAACCAGCAAAAGATGAAGCTAAAGAGAAGTACAAGAAAGATATGATTAGGGCAAAGAGAATCATTGTTGATTCTATCAAAGACCCCTTGATTCCCCAAGTGTCATCCAAGAAGACCCCGAAGGAAATGTATGATGCCCTAACCAGAATGTATGAAGCGAGAAACATCAATAGAAAGATGAACCTGAGAGCACAATTGAAGAACACTAAGATGAATCAAGGAGAATCTATTCAAGATTACTTCACAAGGGTCTCCTAGTTCAAGGAACAACTAGAAGCCATTGGAGACAACCTTGATGAAGATGAACTAGTCATGACTGCTCTTAATGGTCTCACTAGACCTTGGGATTCATTCATCCAAACCATGTGTCCCAGAAAGGAAAGCGTGAAGTTTAATATTGTATGGGAGGATTGCATTCAAGAAGAGGCTAGAGTAGCCAATACAGAGGCCCTACTCAAAGAAAATAATCAAGCATTAGCCACCCATACCAAAAGAAGAAGGAATCAATCCAACTTCAAGAAGGAAAGTCACAAGGAGTCTCAACCTCCACAAAAGTTTCAAAAGAAAAGAAGAACCATTCCAGAAAGAAATTACTCTTCATTCCAATGTTTCATTTGTCACAAAATAGGACACATTGCTAGGGATTGTCCTTCAAGGAAGAAGAAGAAGAGTTTCCACCACAAAAGACATCAAGCACATCTAGCAGAAGATGATAGTGAAGATGAAGAGGAGGAAAGACCTCAAAGGAAAAGAGCTAAAGTAGAAGAAGAAGATGCAGAAGAGTATGTTCTATTCTTTGCACTCTCTGGGTCTGTAACACCTGGAGAAGACACATGGCTTATTGATAGTGGTGCTTCAAAGCACATGACGGGACAAAAGAAAACTCTTTCAAGACTTGAAGAGAAGACATCTCCACATAAAGTATCATTAGGAGATGACTATTAATATCCTACCAGCCTAGATCCAAATCCTAGGCTCTATCAAGCGCCGAGAGAGATCAAATCTCCCGAGGGGCAAACCTCGGCTCAGGTATTGCACTCAAGGAGCTATTCAAGGAGAGCTAGTAAAAGGAAATTACTATAGCCGACATAAGAAATAGAAATTACATGATCTCCTTCATATTTACTTTTTACTTTGTATTATTCTTTTTTGTTTATGGACGACATAATATTTGTTACTTTTTACTTTGTATTATTCTTTTTTGTTTACTTTGTATTATTTTGTTACTTGACAAACACTCGACAAACGTTACAAGATCTCCCTCATATTTACTTTTTACTTTGTATTATTCTTTTTTGTTTATGGCCAACATAATATTTATTACTTTTTACTTTGTATTATTTTGTTACTCGACACATGTTACAAGATCTCCTTCATATTGGACTGTAGAGCGCTTCAAAGCACATGACGAGACAAAAGAAAACTCTTTCAAGACTTGAAGAGAAGACATCTCCACAGAAAGTATCATCAAGAGATGACTATTAATATCCTATCAAAGGAATTGGTGAAGCAAGCTACAATCTTGATGCTGGAACCCCCATGAAAATGAAGGAAGTTTTATATGTACCAGGTTTGAAGAAGAACCTACTTTCTATCTCAGCATTAGATAAGAAAGGCTATAGGGTTGCATTCATAGATGGACAAGTACTCATGTGACCCAAAGGAAAATCAATTGAGGAGGCAGTTGTTATTGGTGAAGAGGGAGGGCAATATAAACTCAAGGGACATTCAGAAGCAACACTTGTTCATGAAGCCACTAGCCAAGTGAGCTATGGCATAGAAGGCTTGCTCACATCAACTACAAAGCATTACCCTATGTGAGCAAAGTAGTAACAGGATTACCAGATTTGAAGGTTGATCATGAAGGCACTTGCAAAGGATGTGCAAAAGGGAAGAATATCAAGAATCCATTTCCAAAGAGTGAAACAAGGACTAAAAGTACTCTGGAATTCATTCATTCAAATGTATGTGGTCCAATGCCCTCCACATCCTTGAGTGGATATGAATACTACCTTACATTTATTGATGACTATTCAAGAAAGACTTGGATATATTTCCTGAAAGGAAAAGATGAAGTCTTTGGAAAATTCAAGGAATTCAAAGCCTTGATAGAAAATCACTCAAAAAAGAAAATCAAGATACTCAGGACAGATAATGGTAGAGAATATACTTCAAAGGATTTTGAAGTCTTTTGTAAAGAAGTTGGAATCAAGAGGGAACTAACCACTCCCTACAATCCTCAACAAAATGGTGTTACGAAAAGAAAGAATAGAACTATCATGGAAGCAGTGAAGACAATGATACATGATCAAGATCTTCCTATGCATCTATTCTATGGGCTGAAGCAGCAAGGACCGCAGTCTATGTCCAAAATAGATTGTCTCATAGTGCCCTTGGATTCAAGACTCCAGAGGAAATGTTCACAGGGAAGAAGCCTTAGGTAAGCCATCTCAAGATATTTGGGTGCCCTGTATATGTTCACATAACAAAAGAGAAGAGAACTAAGCTGGACCCCTCTGGAAAGAAGGGAATATTTGTTGGGTATTGTGAAGCATCCAAAGCATTTAGAATATACATCCCAAGATTCCATCACATGGAAATTAGTAGAGATGTAACATTTGATGAAGCTGCTCTCAAAAGATCTAGAAAGAGCCAGTGTGAAGAAGTATATGAAGAAGATATACCTCCTAGAAATACAGAAGCAATTCCCTTCCTTGAAGAAGAAACACCAGAAGACCATGATATGATAGAACCTCAAGAACCCCCACCTATGAACATATCACGAAAGAGAAAGCCAGCATGGGCAAGAGAAATTATACAAGAAGCAAAAAGATATGGAACTCCAGAAGGCTCCACTAGAGCAAGCAAGAAACCAAAGCCATTTTCCAGCTATCTGGCTTTGATGTGTGCTCTTGTAGATCAAGAACCTACCAGTTATGAAGAAGCAATTCATAAGAAAGAATGGGTAGAAGCAATGATGGAGGAATACCAATCAATAATGAAGAATGATGTTTGGGATGTAGTTCCCAAACCAAAAGACAAAAGTGTAGTATCCTCCAAGTGAATATACAAGATAAAGCATGCCGAGGATGATAGCATTGAAAAGTACAAGGCAAGGTTTGTGGCCAGAGGATTCTCTCAGAAAGAGGAACTTGACTATGAAGAAACATTTGTACCAGTTGCAAGGTACACTTCCATTAGAACCATCATGGCACTTGCATCCATGATGAAGTAGAGATTACACCAGATGGATGTGAAGACAGCCTTCCTAAATGGTGTGATTGAGGAAGAAGTGCACATAGAACAACCACAAGGATTTGAGGTTGAAGATAGAAGAACTCACGTATGTAAGTTGAAGAAAGCTATGTACGGGTTGAAACAAGCTCCTAGAGCTTGGAACGAAAGAATTGATAGCTTCTTGACAAGCTTGGGCTTTACCAAAAGTAAAGTTGATCCTAACCTTTACCTTAAGGTTATGGATGATGAACCTGTCATACTATGACTGTATGTGGATGATCTATTTCTGATAGGAAATGAGAAACAGATCATGGAAAGCAAGAAGAAGCAAGCTACAAAATTTGAGATGAAAGATCTCGGATTGATGCATTACTTCCTAGGTCTAGAAGTATGGCAAGTCCCAGAAAGAATCTTTCTCGACCAGGGAAAGTATGTTGTGGAAATCTCAAAAAGATTTGATATGTTGGAATGTAAAGCCATGGCCACTCCTATGGATACCAACTTGAAGTTGTTGGCTGATGAATTGTCAGAATTAGTGGATATGACTCAGTACAGACAAATTATTGGATCGTTGATGTATCTAACAAATACCAGGCCAGATATATGCTTTGTTGTGAACACCCTGAGTCAGTATCTAGTTGAGCCTAGACATGTTCACTTGATAGCTGCAAAGCGTGTGATGAGGTACCTAAAAGGTACGATAGATTTTGATCTATATTATCTTGGAGATAATGATTTCAGATTGTATGGTTATACAGATGCAGATTGGGCTGGAAGTGTCTCAGACAAAAAAAAGCACATTGGGTGGATGTTATTGTCTAGGATCTGCTATGATCTAGTGGTTTAGCAGGAAGCAGTCTAGTGTGGCTCTCAGCACCGTTGAAGCAGAATATATAGCAGCTTGCTCTGCTAGTTGTGAAGCCATATGGCTTCGGAAGTTGCTATCAGGACTATTTGACTTAGAGATGGACCCCACTGTGATCCTGTGTGACAACCAGAGTTGTATCAAGATGACAGAGAATCCAGTATTCCATGATAAGTCAAAGCACATAGAGATCCGATATTTTTATATACGAGATATGGTGCACAAAGGAGCTATAAAGCTCGAGTATGTGAGCACTGATGAGCAAGTTGCTGATGTATTGACCAAACCTTTGTCTCGAGTAAAGTTTGAGTATTTCCGAGACAAGCTTGGTGTAGTTCAGAAGGACCCTCCTCGAAAGGGGGAATGATATGGTCGATGATGATATTTGGATACTGGTATCGATGTGGATACCTGTATGGATGATGAGGTTGCATATACCGACGGTAAGGTCGATGATGAGGATACCTGTATTGATGATGTGGATACTTGTATCGATGATGAGGATACCTGTATCGATGATGAGGTTACCTGTTCTGACGATGAGGTCGATGATGAGGATGCCCGTACCGACGATGAGGTCAATAAAGTGGTACTTAGACTTTGTCTAAGAGGACTGGTGGGATTGATCATCCCTAGACAGTGATCCCGTAATTCCAAAAGGAAGGATAGTCTTAAATACTGATCCTTAGACTAGAATCCCGTAATTCCTAAAGGAAGGATTGTCTAAGATGTGAGTAGTGGACAAGGATCCCGTAATTCCGAAAGGAAGGATCGTCCAAGTGTGGTAGCTCCGTAAAGACTGGGTCCCGTAATTCCGAAAGGAAGGATTGTCTGAGCACCACCAATGTTGATGGACTAGAGTCCCATAATTCCGAAAGGAAGGACTGTCCATTATCCTGTAATTCCGAAAGGAAGGACCACCAGAGTTGATGTACTAAAGTCCTGTAATTCCGAAAGGAAGGACTATCCATGATCCCGTAATTCCGAAAGGAAGAATCACTAGAGTTGATGGACTAGAATCCCGTAATTCCAAAAGGAAGGATTGTCCATGATCCCGTAATTCCGAAAGGAAGGATCACCAAAGTTGATGGACTAGAATCTCATAATTCCGAAAGGAGGGATTGTCCATGATTCCATAATTCCGAAAGGAAGGATCACCAGAGTTGATGGACTATAATCCTATAATTCCGAAAGGAAGGATTGTCCATGATCCCGTAATTCCGAAAGGAAGGATCACCAAAGTTGTTGGACTAGGGTCCTGTAATTCTGAAAGGAAGGATCACCAAAGTTGTTGGACTAGGGTCCTGTAATTCCGAAAGGAAGGACTGTCCACGATCCCGTAATTCCGAAAGGAAGGATCATGTGTGTTGCAGATTATGATGTTGTGGATCGAGAGATCCAGATGATGTTGTTGATCGAAAGATCCAGATGATGATGTTGTTGATCGAGAGATCCAGATGATGTTGTTGATCGAAAGATCCAGATGATGATGCTGCTATAGCTAATAGATTGCTGCAGAAGATGAAGACTCAGTACTGACGATGTTGATGTTTCAGTATTGATTATGTTCCAGTAACTAGTTGAATTACTGATGATGAAAGCTTCCAATGATTTATAGATGTATCATGTATGATGTTGATGACTCCTTGCTCCTGCAGATGTTGTTAGAATATCCTTCTCGTTAAGGGGGAGTATTGAAATATTGTAACTTCTAAGAATATTCTATTTGTACTTTATTCGGAGATGTTTCATTCCTCCATTGGGACATTATTATATATCCGAAGATGTTTATTCCTTCGTCGGGATGTTGTAACTAGGGTTATTAGACTTCCCTAGTGGGGTCGGCCCTAAGTTAAGTGTTTAGGGGTTGTTATTAGACTCTCCTAGGAGAAGCCGGCCCAATTAGGGTTAAAAGTCAAGTGAAGTAAAGTATAAATAGAGGATGTGTGTTCCTCATTTATCAAACTCACTCACTCATTCACTCACTTGTGAATTGCGCATAGGAGAGAGAGAGAGATCTACGAAGGAGGAGAAGGAGCTCTTGTTTGTGGTTTACATCTTTGTATTTGTTGGTCATCTATATTGAGGAAAGCTTTGTTGAGTTTTCTACCCCATGAGGGTTTCCTAGGATAAATCTGTGTCTATCTTGTGATTGTGTTTCTTTCAATGATCCTTATTATGCTCTTGTTGTGAATTTTATGCTAAACTTAACATAGATCCTCATAGTAGATTCCAAAGAAGGTGGCAGGGAAGTCTTCCAATTCAGATAGAGCAGCTACAACAAAGGATGATGTGGTGGGATTGGAGATAGATCCAGGTGGAGGTTCTTCCAGAAGTACCTTCCTCGCTGAGAGGAAGTGATAGTTTTTGTAGCTCAGACAAGTACTTTTGCATAGGCCAAGTGCCAGACATACAAGAGTCATCCAGAAGACCTCTCTAGGAGCTTAGTTGAGAGGATAAGTGACTTTTATGTTATAATGGCTAAAAGGTGACTTAAGTTGTGTGTCAACGAAAGATTAAGTTCTAGCTGTAGATCTCAAGTGATCTAAAACCAGCATAGATCCATCTTAAATCTGTATCTATCAAGCACCGAGAAGGATCCAATTTCTTGAGGTGTATTTCTTTTTTTTTAAATTTAAACTCAAGAAATTTGATCTCTCTTGATTGATAGATCCGGGTTTAAGTTTTAAGTTTTTTATTTTATAAACGAACATCTATTTTTTAATTATTTTTCATAATATTTTATTTTATGAACCAACATGGATTTTTTTAAATACGTTCCATAATTTTTTATTTTATGAGCCGACATGAATTTTTTAATTTTTTTTAATTATTTTGTTAGTAACAAACGTTACATCACAAACGTCACAACATCTCCCCCATACTGGGCTGTAGAGCAGCTCATTTCTCTCGGTGCAATCACTTAGGAGATCTAGAGGGCCCATGGTAATGATATAAAAGGAAGCATAAGGAGAGGAGGTGAGACACATCAATCACACAAAGAGTGAGTGAGATCTCATCGAGTGGGTGGATAAGGACTTCCATCCATGTGTGTTGGTGCAGGGGTGGGGTAAGAGGAAAGAAGCAAGGGGCAGCCAAGGGTTAGAAACCAACAAGATTGAAGGACTGATCTTGAGGTGTGAAGACTAGCATTTTGTCATTGTAATTCCTCCGTGGACCATTTTCCTAGGATGAGAACCTAGGATTTTTATAGTTAATAAAAATCAACTGTTTGTTGGTTTTCCCAATTAGGGGTTTTCCAAGGTAAATTTAAGTGTCAAATGTGTGTGATTTCCTGTTGAATTTTGGCTGCATAATTTGTTACATCTCAATATGTTTTCAGTTGATGATTGCTGTAAATTATTTGGGACTGTTAATCGGATCTGGGATCAGTAAAAACTAACAAATTCTATGTTTCTTTCCTCAGTCCAACTGCATCCTCTTTGAAAGGAAATAGTGATGATCCCCTCCTAATTTTGCCTTCCTCGTTCACTCTTTTGTTCTCCTCGAGTTTCACTTCCAATAGATTATTCTGCTCATAATACGAACAGTCCTTGGGCGCTTCCCACACCTGGTTTCTCCTCTGCCAAGATATTCTCCACTCCTTGTTTCTAGCCATTCCTCTGATTTCTTCACTTACTCATTCAGAATAGTTGTCTTCTGCTTCGTTCTCTGTTCTTTTATCTGGTCCTCTGACAGATGTTTGTGTTGTACTCCTTTATTATGTCTTCAGCTTCTTCTAATTGCATGTTCTGGAAGGATTGCCAGCCTCAAAATGATGCATCCTCCCATTTTGCCAGCCTCAGAATGTTGAATTCTTCCAGGGTTCCTTCTTCCTGCCTCCTCCCGTTTTGCAGTCTAGTTTTTATTCAGTTTAAGTTCTCTAGATTTTCCTTGTATCGGCAATATATTGCACAGTGCACATGGTCAAAAGCATGTTTTGCATTTTAATGCTATATTTTGAAACCCACTTTCTTCCATTTCAAAACCAGGAGCTCTAAATTTAAAGAAACCAGAGTCCTTTCTTAAGTTTCAATATAAATCCCTACATGATCTGACATCCTTTCTCTTTCCTGACTTCTGAGACACTTTGCAGTTTGAGTTGGATGTTCGCCACTGTTTCAGAAATCAACATGTGCCAGAATGCCCAGAACTCAAGGGGAGATTTGGTAATATCACCCAAATCAAGGCAGTTGCAGATCAGTCTTGAAAGCATCAAAGACCACTGTGCTGTATTTCCAGAACAGTCCCATTCTTCTCACCAACCAAGGTTCACCTTCATGCACTGTCCTTGTCTCTCTCCTCTGGCAGAAGAACCACAAAGAATTCCAGTTATCTCAGCCGATCTCTGGTGTTGTATGGCTTCTGTAGTTCAAGCTTAAAATGCTGTCAGTCAGCGGTTCAGGGTTCAAGACTACTACGACCTCATCCACCTAACATAGCACTTCATTCTCTTCAAGGCTTCAAGAAAGTTTTTTGTTTACCCTTGCTCTCCTAGAACCCCTTAAACTTCGCTACAGATGTACATATTAAACACTAGGATGTTATTATCCTATCGTTGTAGTTTTAAATAATGATATTTTCTATAAAAATATATTTATTATTAAAATTTCAATTTTGTATATCATTATTTTATTAATAAAATTATAATACTTTAGAATTTAAGAGAATGTGACTTTTATACTATAATTTAAACTTCAAAGAGTTTAAAAGCTACTGTAATTTTCCCTTTAAGAACAGATGTGGATTATACCATTGCATTTTCCATATATAGCACACTATCAAAATTAATAAAAGCTCTGGCCACAGATATGTCACATGCACACCAGTAAATGGTACTAAGTCACTAACCTGTATGCCCCTTGGCAAACGAATAACCTTTTGAACTAACATATGTACGTGGATTTGGAAGCTCATAATTGCGCAAATAATCTCTTTGGCCCTGTGTATTAACCACCAAGATTTTAAATCATAAAATTTTGACAAAACAAAAAGACAAGATTAAGAAGAATTCCCTGTTCAGGAAGCAATTCTTTGTCAAGTTTTTAAACCACACCTTTGTTATTACGCATACGTCAACATTACTTCCACTTCCTAGATCATTGAAGATTCCAGAACATATAGCTTCAGAAACCAACTTTATTCCCTCCTCTCTCTGAAAAAAGGATTAACATGAAAAATTAGAGAAATATTAGCTAGACTTGAAAAGTTACTGATAAAAGTATTCATGTTTCAGTTAACAATATCAAGACCCAAATAATAATTCTGTTACCAGTACTTGTATAGTAACAAAATACAATCCAATATAATTCTTCTCACACCTTATATATATATATATAGTATTTACCAGTTAGAAAAAAATCTAAATTAACTTTGTAAACTTATGCATGGATGCATCAGTCATCAGTCCAAATCTCAAATATAGGAGTGTGTGTATGTGTGTGTGTGCATGTTAAACTTTAATGACCGAAACCCTCTAAATAGGGATCCTATCCTTTTATCATTCAACAAGAATCCATTTCCCAACTGGATGGAAAGACGGAGACAGATTCCATACAAACCCTATAGTGTATCTTATCTCCTGTATCATGCAAGCTACAATAGATGCCACAACAAAAACACAAAAAAGGGGAAAACTATAAAATTAGAAAAAAGGAAAATTAGGAATCTGTCATATAAGGACTAAATCACCATTATGTCATGTTCAATATATAATCTGTCTCCCTCTTGCCATCCGGAGAGCTTGTTCTACCATCCTTTGCTTTCTATAAATTTTGTAAACTGTATTGGTACCAACTGATAAAGGACCAGCAGTACTTCTTCAGTTTCTGTTGATGTAACAAAAAAATAAAAAGAGCAATCTTATCTCGTTAACCGTGCCACTGTTCTGTCTCCAAATCAGTGCACCAACATCTAAAAAAACCATGCCAAACTCCTGTGCAAGTACAATACAACCTTCCTCGATTTCTATGCTATACGGTTCACAATCTGCCTAGAATTTTGTGACAATCACTGTCTAGAAATTCGTGCCAGTACTGCTGTTTTTGCCTGGGATGCGTGCAACAGTACGGCCCTCATTCATGCTGATAGACTCCTCAATTTCTGCTAGCAGTCTTGAAACTCGTGCCCAATCTCTGTGCATTGAAAAATGTGCCAACCACCTTGAAATCCATGCTGAGATATCTGTTGTAGAGTGCATTGGATTGTGTGCAAATCTCCTTATTCTCTCTCTGCATCCTCTTTCTCCTCTCAAGAAAGACGACCACCTCCCAAAGCTCATGGAATGAAAAATGAATGCCTCTCCTTGCCTTTTTGTTTTCTCATGACAGATATAGCTGAAAGGTCACTAGATCAAGGGCCCACATTGAGTCTAGTGAAATAAGATCAATGGATGAGATAAATTCACTTTCTCTCCGTAAATAATTAATTTCTTTCAACTTCCACTTAAATTTATCCAAAAGCCACTTTATGACTCTAAAGTGAATTAATTACACATCTCATGTAATTAATGCAAGGGTCATGTCACTTTTCCCCCTTTTAGTGACATACATACAAAGTCACTAGGGGAACACTTTCCTAAGTACAAAATCAACAGACCGCTCTTGGTCCCGAATTATAGCGGGTGGGTACATTAGATGACCAATAAAATACATGGGTAAAAATAAAGAAATTACAATAGGATTTAATAAATTCAAAAATTAGAAATTTACATGAAAATTCATGATTTTGGGGGTTGTGGACATCTCTTTGCAAATTTATTCATAACTTATGCTATAGGTGATGAAATCAGATTCCGTCAAAGACCTGTTTGAGGTATCAATGAAATCTTTTCATTGATATATGGAACTTGCTCTGACATATCCCATCGAGTGAGAATATGCCCACTGAAACTCAAGATGCATGCGGCTACACTATCTTACAGACCTATGCTACTTCAATCAATGATATCTCATAAACCAAGAAACGAAATAAAATTTTGTAAAATACGGTAATACCCATTTGAGCTAACGAAAAAACCTTTCAAATGAGCTATGGTAGAGCCTCTAAAATGCTTCATTGAGACCAGCATCTCTGTAAAGTTTGTAGAAGAGAGTCGTCCTCCATTCTGACAATGATTGTGCTTCTTTGACAACCTTACAGCAGTGAGCAAGCTGAGAAAGAGCTAGAATGAGGTCGCCCAAGCTTTAGATGTTGCATGCAAGTTTTTTTTTAAGCCATGCCATGGTCGTATGAAGCTGCAATAGTGTTGATTGTGAGAGCACTGAGTGCAAAGGGCCACAAAGGATGCCAAGGGTTTGTAGAGCAATACAAGTTGTTGTAGAGGCCATAGAACCTCCATGGACAGCATAGAAACCCTGCAAATGTTGCAGACCAATGGATGTGGTAAACCCATGTGTGGATGCCCCTGCAATGGTGAACAATGATCCAAGGGCAAAAAAACCCTGTAGTGCCTATAGACCAAACTGGTGCCAAACTGTGATGCTTACAATTTATGGCCAAACAAATGGATTTTGGGAGTACCAAAAGGAAGCTCGTGATTGCTGCAAATCTTTGAATCCGCAATATGCTTCAAACCCTTGTTTCCATGGAGTACTTACCTGCACTAATACCGATGATCTTGATCTTGAGCACTGAGATCTAGAAGCTTGAATGCCGAGAGAGGAGAGAAAACATACAAATCTGCCATGAAATGAATCACAAGAACTTGGATGAAAAAACATGAATCACATACACCACAAATATATGAGAAAGAGAGAGAGAGTGTTGGAAAAGAAGGATTCCATTAAGATGAACCATTGCATGCAATGTGGCCAATTTTGGGACCTCTCCTTCCCGATCTAAACTCTCTTCCCATTGCCTTTTTATAAGGTGTCTTGTTGACGAAGTCAACTTCGATTAGGGTTAACTCCATCAATTGCATGTTCATAATGTTTCTTTTTGCACTTAATACAAATATTGACTTATGCCTTTTACATCTAAACTTTTAGACTATAAGCCCCCCCCTAAGATTCGGATCAGTTGGCATGTCTGTTCTTCAAAAGCATCTTGTGAGAATATTCACACTCTGATATAGAGTAATCAAGGCATCATACATATCCTTCGCAATTTCTTCTATAAAATGCCAAGGATCATATTGTCCTTTACAAAATCAAGGATGATTCTCTTTGTTTTGGTTGCTTCCCTGTTGTTTTCGACCAAATGCATGGGTTCAGTAAGAGTTAACAACTTAGCTTCAATAAAACACCAAATATCAACCTCCTCCAACAACATTTTCATTTTGCACTTCCAAGGTGTAAAATCGGATGCATTCTAAAACTAGTCACACTCTTGAAGACTGGGACTAGCCATACCTGCAAGTCCCGAAACACACCTCAAACAAACAAATCAGCAACCTATCACAAGTGTAGATCAACACTCCAATCACTACAGCTACATGTGCATCTCACCCACAACCCCTCACAGGCCACTGTACAATTATATGGGATGGATCACTCCATTCTTTGGAGACTCTTGGGCCCCACACCCATTGAGATTCTCTGACAGCTCCCTCTCATCGGCAACAGCACAACTTTCATACATGGATCTGGGAGATTTCAGATGCATAGCTTTCATACCATGTTAAATTTCAGTACATGATTAGACAAATCTGCATTCCAAAACTTAAAACTTAACACCTCAGAAACTGAAAGCTTCAAACTCCTATCAAAACAGTAGAATCTAAGAGGTAGATCTACACACACGCAATCAAGCTGAAAATAAAAAGAGCAAACACAAGACTAGCTCTCGATCACATATGTCTTCTATTCACTAAGAGAAGAAAATACAATCCAATAGCTCAAACCTAAACTATCTAACTCACTCAACTGTGTCTGGTGGACCCTATTTCTTTTTTATAGACTAAGAGGACAAGGGTTTACAAAAATAGAACCATCTTTATGGTGCGCCATGTTATGAAGAATCCCTGCCCAAAACCCTTGTCCTGGAAAAAAGCGCCTAGGATAAATCCGCTCATGTGTTTTTCCTAATTGAATAACAGCACTTGACTAAAGAAATGTGCCTAGACTAGGGCAGAAAAGCATATTCTAAATTAGGAAAGGAAAGTTGTTCCCAAACTGGCAAACACATCTAAGAAAGGCATGCGAAATATGGCACAATCACACACAGACTGCCTATTAAACTAAAGCTATGCCTTCGTTAACCATAACCTCCTCATACAGAGCAATCAATGTTGCACAGACTTCAAGACTAGAAATTGGATCTGCTGGAGACAGTTGAACCACCACTGAAGGAGACACATACAGAGTAACAGGTAAACTAAAAGGAGTGTTACGAGTCCAACACAGACACCTAACAAGACCAAGCAATTCAGCAAACCACACGATCCAGGATCTAGCATGTGTGCACCTCACACAGACTACCTATTAAACTAAAGCTACACCTTCATTAACTGTAATTCACACAGAGCAGTCAATGTTGCACGGACTTCAATACTGGTAATTGGATCTGCTGGAGACCGCTGCACCACCATTGAAGGAGACACATACAGAGAAACAGGTAAACTAACAGGAATATTATGAGTCCAGCCCAGATGCCTGACAAAACCCAACAATTCAGCAAGCCACTCACGATCCAGGAGACTGAACATAGTAGTAGTATTCCAACATGGAATTTTAAGTCAGCGATTGACTCCATGGCAACAAATTTTATAGCAAACCCTCCATTCTTTTTTCTTCTATTCTACAAATAGTGTTGGATAGTACTGTGGTTTATGGTTCATTTTCATTTGCTGCACTAGATGAATAGATGTTTACCTTAATGCTTTTACTTAAGTTATGACCGCATGGATGCTTTCTCTTTCTCTATTTCTTAACTTTTTGGTGCAGCTTTGTGAGCTCCAAGCTATGAGAAAATGGCAATTCTTTGTCATTCCATTGTACAGTTTCATAAACCTCTCTCTCTCTCTCTCTCTCTCTCTCTATATATATATATATATATTTCAAATATCCCTAGGGGTTAGCTCAGCAGGTTGTTTGCCAATTTTACAAATACCCCTGAGCGAAGTGCACTAGTCTATGCCAACAGGTTTACTAGGGATGCCATCTACGAATGTGGTGAAGCATCCCTTGGGTTTCTCCACAAGTTTTTCCTTGGAAAAAAGATTATATTTTTTTTTAAATAGATCTTATCTTCACAGAAAAATATTTACAAACAGACATGCAGAAAATGGAAGGGTATATACAATGAATTTCATAATCTCTTCCTGAAAATGACTAACACAGAAATAAAATTAGAACACTGAGTAGGATCTAAAGACTTGGCATCTTTGATCAACGATGCTCCCTTGGCCAAAGTTGGTGACGGAATTCATCTTTTCATAGAGCCAAAGAACTAATCTCTTAATCAAACACAAACTAACACCTGAGCTTCCAAAGCACAAAAAGCATCGGGATCTGCAGACAATGTCAAATACTAGTGACGGAGTCACACACGAGAAAGCGATCATCCCCAAACAAACTAGTGCGCCAATGAAACCTACTCTGAAACAATACAGAATGTTAATCCTCAAATAAACTACAATAACGGTTGGCAAACCAGCAAACCCAAAAGATATGCTTGATGGTCTCTGACCGCTGCAACACAGGACAGAGGCCATCCAAAAGACACTCTTAGCCAGCCTGGCTTTAGATAGGATCCCCTGATAGATGACAAGCCAAGCAAAGACCCACAACCTATAAGAAAGCCACACCGACCATACACTATGAAGACGACAAACCCAGGGAACCCATCTTTTTATATATGCCAAACCCAGAAAAACACTCGACCCACCCTCACACACTTAAGTGAAGAATAATGCTTGTTAGTACCTTGCCAATGCAATTACAATAATCTGCCTGAAAACCACATCAACAATATTCAATATATCAATAGCCACATCCGGCAAACCCCATGTTGGAGAGGAGAATCCTCCTAGGATTTAAACCTGCGTAATTGTCACAACTACTCCAAGTTGCCACTAAACCACAAACCAACGCTCTCTCTCTCTCTCTCTCTCTCTCTCTCTCTATATATATATATATATATATCTCCAAGGAAAACCTCAACGGAAACCCAAAGGATGCTCTCTCTCTCTCTCTCTCACTATATATATATATATATATATATATCCAAGGAAAACTTCAACAGAAACCCAATGGATGCTTCATATATATATATATATATATCCAAGGAAAACCTAAAGGGGAAACCCAAGGGATGCTCCACCACTTCATGGATGGCATCCCTAGTAAACCCATTGACATAAACTACTGCACCTCACCAAGGGGGATTCCAAACCAGCCACTTGCCAGCACAGAACTAGCCAACTGCTCAACAACATTGGCAACAACAGGTTGAGCTAACCCCTTGGGCTTATATACATTATATTATATATATCAACAAAATAACCATGAACAAATAAAGGTGTAAATTCAAATCTGCAAATATATCTCTCCAAATCACTCTCAAACTCAGAAATGCAGACCACTATGAAACCCGCATATTTGTGTGTTTTAAAGGGGAGGGAAGAAATTTTTATAGGTAAAAAATAAGCTTTTAACAACCCCCACACTGCCTTTTGTTTATTTTTATTCTGCATGAACCTGGATTGATCTGCTAGTGTTTCCAAACCAGAAACAGAACCTGACCAGATTCTGTGGCATTTCCAAACCAGAAATGGATCCTGAGAAGATTCTTTGGCATTTCAAAACCAGAAACAGAACCTGAGCAGATCTAGATTTAGATTTGCAGAAAACACCAATCCTGGATCCTCCATAGGCAGATATGGTAACATAATTTTAAATATACGCATTAATACATGAATGCTAAAATATTAAGTGAAGCTTTCTATGGATCATTGATAGCTCATGTATACATATAACAGACATTCCCAAAGCACAGGCACAGTAGTTCAACATTCAATATCAGTCAGCTCAACATATCTTCTCTGTATCTTGATTAGCCATAGATGGATCTAGTAATATAATTTTAGAAATGTCATAATATGTGAATGTTAAAATAGTAAGTGAAACTTTCTACAGGTCATTTATAGCTCATATATATATGATTATATCTAACAGACACTCCCACACTTAAGGCACTGCAATTCAAAATTCGATGTCAGTCAGCTCAAAAACAAAAGAACTGAGCTTCAGTAAACTAAAGAAAAATATAATAAGCTTCATAACTTAAAGTCATGCCTTCTCTGTATCTTGATTCAAACATAGCCATAGCAACAAGAAAGCCAGAAACCATTGTAAAAAATTGAGCTACAGTAACTAAAGATAAACAGAATAAGCTTTAGAACTTACACTCATGCCTTCTCGGTATCTTGATTCAAACATAGCCATCGCCGCAAGGGAACCAGAACCCATTGTAGCAAAAGGTAGAGTGTCCGTTGATCCATGGGGATAAATCTGCATCACAAGAAGCCACTCTATGAGAAGTATGACATCTATCTCTTCCCACTTGTTATAAGAAAGAACATGATATACAACTGCAAGACCCCACAAGTCCAAAATTCATTGTGCATAAGTCACTCACTGTATGCAAATGTGGTCCCGTACAATCCACACCACCAAGTACCAGGGCTGCACTCACATGACCTTGGTAACTGCTCAAAAACGGAAATAGGGAAAACAATTAATGTTTTCTAGAAAGAAAAGACAACTCCAGAGTCCATACAAAGTTCAAATGCAAAATATCAAAGGAAATACCAGTTCATACATGCACCATAGAGATGGAAATATACCTGTAAAGATGAGATTTGAGAAGGGTAAGAGCAGTGACAACCCTTGATTCTCGACCAGTTGCATAACGGTGCAACTCTAGTTGGGAGCTAACCATATCTAACACCAAAAAGAAGAGCTTTGAATACTTCACGATAATATAATGAATGATTTCAGAGAAAACAAAAGATTGATCATTTCCAAAACCAAAATTCTCTTCTTTCAGTTTCTGGCAAATCCAGTTCTGTCCATTAACTTGGTGATATACTATAAAGAACTATACTATAGAGGAATGAAAAGAGAACCTGTCACTGCTTCCGTATCAGCAGCTGTTCCAGCTCCGCAGCAGTAAATGTTTGGTGCCATATAATGTATTTTTTCACAGTTCTTATCGCAGACAATTGGACCTTCTGTTGCACGTGTGTCTGCTCCAAGAATGACTCCATCCTAAATTTAAAAAATTCTAGGTTTAATTAATTTAAATTAGAACTTAGGCTCTCTAATAAGAAAAGCAAAACATCATTTCCATTGAAAAACAAACTCAGCGCATAACATATCATGTCACATGTGAAACAACTCCATTGAAAGTTAATTGACAAAGCAATTTCCACATTTTAACATGATGTCTAAAATGCTCCCATGCATCTAGTACATGGAAGCTTTGGCAACTTATACCATTCTAAACCATTTACCCACGCGTAGTTGCTCCATTCCAACAGGTTAAAAATCCTGACCCCACATTTCTATCTTAAAGACCCTCCAGAGATTGATGCACAGACTACAAAACTTCAAAAGACTGAAATGTTTGAGTCTTGGTTTGAACTGGTAACTTGGCATTCTTGTCATGTTCCAATGCTAAAAGCACATTCTTAAGACATTCCTAGTGGTAATAATTGGTTGATAATTTAAGCACATACCAATATACAGATATTAGATAAGAGGCTCCCCTTTTAAATAGCATGTTACAATTATAAGGTTTGAGACAGGTTGCTCCTTAATTTGAAGGCAGAAATGTAAATGGGTACCTTTATATTTTAAAAGAAAAGAAGTGCATTCTTCCGTGAGATGTAGAAGCTTTGTCAAACCTCACCAGAAAATATAACAGACTCCTTATTGGAAGGGCCAAAACAAACAAAATACGTGTTGACAGCTTAAGATATGCAACTATAGACAGAAATCAAAATGAAAATATCAATATTAAGAGACTTTTATAGCCAAATTTAAAATCTTTTTGTGACTTTTAATCCATGCCTCCAGAACTTGTAACAAGCATCCCCAAAGCCAATGAACAATAATGTCACATTCATGATGGTGGTTATGTTAATCAATACACAAAGATACAAAAATTGAATACAACTGCTCCCCAAGTAGTTAATAATTGCATTAACAATATATGTGCAAAAGAATACACAATATATAAAAGTCTGTAATGAGTCAAATTCCCTGCCAAAGTCCACATATTACATCACATATGAATTTTGATATCGCGTTACATCTTAATTCTCCATATCTGAATATACATGTCCTTGTTATTTTTGTAAATAGGAAATGTTACTGCTACCTTTGGCATCAAGTTGAGATATATTTTATATGGTATCTATGCCTCTTTAAGAATGATCACATCCCTTTATTAATTAAATTATAAATGTTATTATTACTAATTATTACTTTATTAATTAAATTATAAATGTTATTATTACTAATTATTACTTTATTAATTAAATTATAAATGTTATTATTACTAATTATTATTTATAAATATTCACTTGTGCCTTTCTTTGTATATTTTATATGTCAAGACACAATATTATAATAAATAATTACAACATAGACTTCATAGAGAGGATTTAAAGGGTTCAAAGGCCTATGATTATTTCATCATTAGCAACATTTATTTAGCCGTGTTTAGGTACATAACATACTCCCCTCTTATATTACAAATGTTCTCATTTGCATTTTATACCAGCATAGATCCATCTTAAACCCGTATCTATCAAGCACCGAGAGGGATCCAATTTCTTGAGGTGTATTTTTTTTTTTAAATTTAAACTCAAGAAATTTGATCTCTCTTGATTGATAGATCCGGGATTAAGTTTTAAGTTTTTATTTTATAAACAAACATCTATTTTTTAATTACTTTTCATAATATTTTATTTTATGAACCAACATGGATTTTTTTTAAATACTTTCCATAATTTAATTTTTTATTTTATGAGCCGACATGAATTTTTTTAATTATTGTTTAATTATTTTGTTAGTAACAAACGTTACATCACGATGTAACATTACATCATACATGTTACAACATCTCCCCCATACTGGGCTGTAGAGCACCTCGTTTCACTCGGTGCAATTATGTCATACTTAGGAATAATCATTCATAATTTAATATACATATAATTAGTTTGTCAAGATAAGTATTAGGTATACCGTATAATCTGAAATTGGACATCTCCAATATGAACGAGTTGGCGTTCCTAACTGTCGGACCATTAATCATTAAGAGACAGAGAGTTTACATGACTAAATCATTTGTCTTGTGTCCAAAAGAATCATTATCATTGCCACAATTGAACAAAAAATCCATTAACTCATTTTATATGGCAATCATCTTAGCAGGCATTAATCTACATCAAAATATATTTTCACAAAGATGTCCTTATTTGTCTCAGGCTCTGTACACAAGATCCAAAACAGTAATGAGCTAAATTTCCTGCCAATGAACACATTTGATCATGTGAATTTTGGTATTGCATTACGTCTTAATGTTACAAATCTGAATGTATCTCTCCCTGCTATCCTGTAACTGGGCAATGCCACTACTACCTTCCCCCATGCCCCTTTGGTATCAAGCTGGGATATATTTTAGATGGTATTGATTTCTCTTTAAGAATGGTCACATCCCTTTATTGATTATATTATACAGTAATTATTATTTATAAATTATAAATATTCACTTGTACATTTCTTTATATGCATTTTATGTCGATGTCATTATAAATAATTATAACATAGCCTTCATAGATAGGATTTAAAGGGTTAAAAGGCCTATATATAATTTTTTCCAAATAAAACCTTGGTGGGATCCCACCCTCTTCCCTGGAATATCCGAATGGAGGGCGACTCAACCACCAGCCACAATAGCAACTGGTAATCCAGCAGGACTCAGTTGGAATCAAACCTCAGCTGGGCTAGAACCAGAGACCTCATGGCAAAGTCCACCTTAAAACAGTCCATTCAAACTGACTGAGCTAACCCACGAGGCCATCAAAGGCATATAATCATTTCATCACTAGCAACATTTATTTAATGGTGTTTAGGTACTTAATAAGATTCAAAATGTCAATTGGGTTTAGCTTGGGTGGTTGAGAGGAGGGATGTTATCCTTTCCACCTGGGTTCAAATCCCGCTTGTGTCATGTTTGCTATTCGTGAGCTTATTGTTGATGGGGCTGGCAAGGTACCAACAATCTCATTCTTGCTTATGGGCTTGAGAGTGGGACAAATTGTAGTACAAGGGAAAAAAATAACAAGATTCAAAATACTATTCATGAATTTGGAAGTATAACGAAAAAGAGAATTAATATCTATTATCAGGGCATGATATGCAAACAGTAGTGAATGTCTTGATTACTACAGCAGGAGGCATGCATCCTGTCACTTTCAAACCTTTGTGTACCTGCATTCTTAATTTCTATTACAAGTATATAATACATAAGCTACTAATTTTCGAGGAACCTTTGCCCTTTCTGTTTGAAATAGAGGTGTTTAATGATTGTATAAAAATGATGACGTCACCTATCACAGGGAAGGTCAAAATTGAGTTTTGACATCTATGAAGAGAGGCAAGACCTTACATATACATAGTACATACGATATTCAGTATCATCAGCCCTTAGAGCAAACTAGTTTAGAAGACCCGTTTGCCTGACAATTTCTGAGAATGAAGCAACCTTATATCTTTCATGCCATGGTAACTTTATTTTTTAAATTTGTCCATGCTTGCATTTGATAAGAAATGAGAATGAAGCAATCCTTCAATTGCATTTACTTAAGTTTTGGATTTTGTCATGCTTCTATTTTTTTATTTTCACTTTGATCTTTAATATTTGGTTGGATAAAGCTTGAGATCCATCTGGGCCATATCAAAAAAGGATCCTGACTCGCTCTCCCACCCATTGTCTAATGCATCAAAGTTTTAACAAGACATTTCTGTGGCTGTATCTTTAAATAACTCTTGAACAATTTCCTGTTTCATATTTTAGGAGTTTGTAAATTTTTTTAATATTAAGCATTCCCATATATCCATAATCTCTCTATTATTATATTTTGAATATTCTGTGAGCATGATTTTACCAGATTGTGGAGTTCTCTAACTGCAATCCAGCTTTGAGCACTTAGGAAGAGATCTGAACTTCAAATTCATATCTACACCTATGGAATCACTTTTCCCACAACTCAACCATGAGTTCAATACTTCAATTAATTGTAAAGGAAGCTCTTAGATATCAAAGGTATCTATAGTTGCTCTTGTACCCAAAAATTATTATTGGGGAGGATTTAAAGCACAATAGAGAAAAATGCATTCCCGGTAGAATGAAGAGCTCATAATATGCTCCATGTAAATAAAGTAGTAAAGATTACAGAGAAGGATGTAATTCTGAAAGAAATCTCATGGTACATAAGTATGAGAGGTTTTCGAGGCAAATAGGATTTGATAAGAAAAGATTAACAATTGTAATAGCATGTAATTAATTAAGGATTCTAATTTTATAAAAATGAAGGAATGAGAAAGAAACATTCCACTTTTGTATCTATATAGATGAGATAAAAAGAATTGTAATGGTTTTTTTCTTTTGTATAGAGCATAATAATTTGATTGAACTTAGAATGAAATAAATTTTAAAACTACTCCAACAAGATTTCAGTTCATGAGTAGAGTCCAATTGAAAAAGCTCATAAGAATAGGTGCTCTGTTTTGGCGTTCAATTCCATCAAAACTCACTAATGCCTCTGATTCTTTTCAAACAATTTATAACTTTTCAAAATATGGAATATTCCTGCCCAATCATATAGTGTGTTAAATATTTCGTTCTCTCATTTCCAATAATGGACAGAAGTTGAAATACCTAGTCATTATGTAGCCCTGATCACCCCTTTGAGAGGAGTGGATCAAAGTGGATTTTGAAGGCACCTATAATGGTGACCCAAGAATGCCAGCATCTAAGGATAAATAGTGTTCTTTTAATTTATCAATAAAGGCTCAAACAATAGCATTGAATGGAGCGTGATCATTCTTGGTATAAGAACAAGCCATCGACCTAGGCAAGAAAAGAATTACTTTTTAAAAAGACTCAACATTGATAATAAAAATATTAAGTGGGAGATCTAAGCACTATTCATGGGAGATAGAAAACCATGTATCATGGTACAAAGACACTATTTGAACCTTTCATGAATGTACAATCATTCATGTTAGATACTTGCCATTCAATGGGTTGATAAGTTGGCCAAGCGATCAATAAGCACTAAAGGTCATATGCTTGTGACTATAAGCACTAAAGGTCATATGCTTGTGGCTATAAGTGGACCTCCATTGATAGAAACAATTGGAAGATTGAGTTACCTAGACAGCTAGGTACTCACTCTCATGCACCCCTATTTCCAATAATGCATAGGAGTTGATGTACCTAGTCATTATGTAGCCATGATCACGCCTTCAGGAGTGGATCAAAGTGAATTTTGAAGGCACCTCTAATGACGACCCGCAAATGACAGGATCAAAGGAGTGTTTAGAGATATCTAGGACATATCAATAGTGTTCTATCAATTTATGGATAAAGGCTCAAATAGTAAGGTTGAGTGCAAGGTGATCATTCTTGGTATAAGAATAAGCCATCAATCTAGGAATGAAAAGGACTATTTTTAAAGGAGACTCCAAATCAATAACAAATATATTAAGTGAGAGATCTAAGCACTCTTCGTGAGAAATGGAAAATCATATGTCATGGTGTAAGGACACTATTTGAACCATTAATGAATGTAGATTTCTTCATGTTAGATACTCGTCGATCAAGGGGTTGATCCATTGGCCTAGTGGGCAATAAGTACTAAAGGTCATATGTTTGTAGCTATTAGTGGACCTTCGTTCATGGAAAAGGTCGGAAGAATGAGTTACCTAGCCTACGAGGTACTCACTCTCCTGCTCCCCCATCCTCCACTCCCATTCACATTGATGGGATAGTCGATCCCCATTTATGAGGTGAGGGCTTCAACAACTGCACACAATGGCAAGATTGTGAAGAGTGTTCAAAGCAAAAGAATGAATGGATTATTTTGCCACCTCTCTTGCTCTAACTTGACATTGAATGTAGTTGGTTCTACATTAGCACCAATGGTATCTTCCTAAAAATGGTTTTAGTCTTGTCTCTTGTAGTTAGATCTTCTCTAGCATGGCAGACTCCAAAGCAACAGTGGCTATAGAGGAAGCCCAACTTGTAGATCCCATTTGTTATCACCTGGAATGGTCCTTCCAAGGAGTCATCTTGCAACTAATGAGGAAGAGCATTCACCATACACACTTCCTCTCACTTTTAATTCAATGCTCCTTTGTATCTTGTAGTTAGATCTTCTCTAGCATGGCAGACTCCAAAGCAACAGTGGCTACAAAGGAAGCCCAACTTGTAGATCCCATTTGTTATCACCTGGAATGGTCCTTCCAAGGAGTCATCTTGCAACTAATGAGGAAGAGCATTCACCATACACACTTCCTCTCACTTTTAATTCAATGCTCCTTTGATCTAAAGGGGGGTCCACAAAGTTGCATGGGTACTACTCCCAAGGTTTGATGAGATTGTACCCAACATTTCCTCGCTCCTATGAATTCTATAGTGAGTAAAAATGCTCGCAAATGGGCAGGAGCTATGTTGGGTACACGAGATTTTAGGGAGTGTTCTTCCTTTGATTTTTCCATTCCGAGGTCACATTTAAATTAGGAACTCCAATCATGAGCTTTAGGACACTCCCAACCATGGGTAAAGCGCTCATCCAAGCACCTAGACTAGAGAGCACAACGTAATATATGGAACAACTACCTATATTAATAACTTATGTAGGCATCCCATTGATTATTCTACCTTATCACAAAAAATCAAACCAATCTATGCATTAGATAAAAAAAGAATCCAAGAAAACACTATAGATAAACCAATAATAACATGTTAAATAGGTCTCCAGAAAGATGCTTTCTTCAACCAATGAATAACCCACCAAAGCAGTGCCAAAAAGGTCTCACGAACGCATTGATTTTAATGTTACCAAAACAATTAAACCAACCAATCAACCCGGTTTTGGGAGTTCCAATCGAAATTGACCTTCCAAATTGGAATTGGGTGGTTTTGGAATTGGGTGGTTTTGGGAGGGTTCCAATTGGAATTGACCTCCCAAATGGAAATTACCGATTTTGCTCTAAATCAGTTAAAACTAGCTAGTTCACGAAAAAACCAATCAAAACCAATCAACTAGATCGGTTTTTGTATCAACGCAGCTAACAAAAAAAATCAAAATCAAAACCCTACAACTACCTTAAATCCTAATTTTGCTCCATTTAACAATGCACCCTTCTACTGCTAATGGACTTATCCTTGATGACTTGCAAGCACTTCCAACGCCATGGAATACTGGCAGTGGTGTTGGACCTTCAACAGCATCAAGTCAATATGTCAAGTACACCCATGCAAATAATGTAGGGAATCCAGATTTCAATGATTATGTAGTTTGATTTGATTATGGACTTAGGATGATTATTTTTGGACTCTTCAGGCCATTTAGAGCCTCAATGTTAATTTATTTTGGTTCAAAATGTTTTGCTCTTGATGCCATTTTGTTATATCATTCTTACAAATATACATGAGAAAAATTTTCATATTTGGTGTCTAATGGTTTGGATTTTACACGGATGTACATGAAGATATTTTTTTTAACAAAATTTGAATATTTTATGTAATTTTATTATTTTTGGTCTACTAATTTTGTGTCCAATTTATTTACCCATTGGTTTTGGGGGTCAACCAGTCAATCCTAATAACATGGGTTTGAAACAATATATTTCTAAGCATGAAACAAAGTCTTACAATTGAGCACTTGAACCTATTAGTTTTTGTACCTAGGGAAGCGTTCCCCTAGTGATTTTTTGCCTAAGTCACTTAAAAGGGGGAAAAAGTGACCCTTGCATTAAATGACTTGTGAAAAGCATTTAATGATAATTTATAACCATAAAGTCACTTTTTGATTAAATTTAAGTGGATGAGTGAAATTAATATTTATGAGAAATAAATAGGAGCATTTAATTTCAACCGTTGATCTAATCTAATCTCATCCATTAGATTTGGAGAACACTAGGGTTTTATCAAAAAGGGAAAAGGGAGGCAAACACATTCATTCTTGAGATGAGAGTGAGCAAGAGAGAGCAAGAGAGCATTGGCACTCATTTTGAGGAGGTATTTTAGCAAGTTTCAGTTGCCATGCATTTCAAGGCAGCTAGTTGTGCATTAAATGCACCGTACGGATTTGTGAACAACACCATTACTTTAGTACAGCACACATCCCGAGGACTGTACAACAACAAACTAGGCATGGGTTTCGAGGAGATTTTGGGCACTAAATTCGAACATGCTGCAGGCATCCCGAGGACATTCTGGGCACAAATCCTGAGAACTTTTGCACTGTTTTCGAGGTAGAATATTGGGCACCTAAACCGAGAACTGCTGCACACATTTCAAGGCAAATTTAGGGCACAGAAATCGAGACAGTTTGCACAGATTTCAAGGAGGACCGTACATTATAGATTCTGTACTTTCAGCATAGTTTTCGAGGCACCCACAGGCACAAAAATCGAGGCTGCAGTTTGGCACTGATTTCGAGATATTTTTCTGGGTGAAATTTCATGGTGGAGATAAGTACATTTCTACTGTAAAATTTATATACTGAGATTTACTGAAGAAATAATAAACTCTCTCTGACTGGTTTTCCCCGTGGGGGTTTTTCCAGGGCTATTGACCAAAACTTTATGAGTCTGATTTTTTATGGTGTGCATGTTAAATTAATTTTCTGCCTGTTAAAGTGAATTTACAGCGTGTTTAACTGTCTGAGATTTTTCATAAGTAATTTCCAGCCAATGCAAATCCGATTGGGGATGAAAAACACTGAAACATTGACATAAACCAGCAAGTTGCAAAACACAGAAAATTTACATGGTATCAGAGCTTGGGGGCAGAAAATAGTAAAATTTGCAGACACAGAAATTTCCAGATTTGGGTATTTTCTTCTGTTAGTGAACAACACCTTGTTGGGTTGACAGTAGAGATGGTTACAGGACTTAGGTTGGAGGATAGGTTGGATGGGACAGGTAACTTTGTGCCATGGAAGGCTAGGATTTTGCTGGTTTTAGAGGAAAATGAAATGTGGGAGGAGGTGGTTAGAAACACTACAGCAAACCCCGTTCAGATTCCCGCTACCACAAATGCAGCAGCATTATCAGCCTTCAACAAGAAGGACTGTAAAGCTAGAAGAATAATCCAAGATGCAATTAAAGATCATATCATCCCTCACATTTCAAGCAAAGCTAGGGCACATTTGATGTGGAGTGCTTTGACTAGTTTGTACGAGAGTACCAATGATAACTGAAAGATGGTTCTCAAGGAGAAACTGAAGAGTATAAAGATAAATGGCGAAGAGGGAGTGACAGCTTACCTTACCAGGATATCTGCAATTAGAGATGAGCTACCAGCAGTTGGGGAGGTGGTCACTGCTATTGAGCTTGTGCGTACAACAGTGAATGGGGCTTCCAAGCCCTGGGGTGCATTTGTGCAGGCTATAGTGGGTAGAAAGAACTTACCTTCATGGGAGAGACTGTGGGATGCCTTTGTGCAGGAGGAGACCAGGAGAGGTCTCGTATAGGGCAGTTCGTCACAGGGTAGGGAAGATGATGAGAATGTGGCTTTGACAGCAAAGGGGAAGAAGAAGAAGAAGGGTGGGGCCAAGCAACACCAGCAGCAGCAACAGGGTGGGCAAAAGAAGGACTTGAGTAAAATCAAATGCTATGGTTGTCAGACATTTGGGCACTATGCTTCACAGTGTCCAAACAGGAAGAGGAAGGGACAACATACTGCAGCTTCAACAGAGGTTGATGACTTTGGAGACAGATTTCAAAGAGAATTTTCTTTGTGTGCTGGACAGATTGAGAGAGAGAGAGCCTCTTTAGATACCAGCACTGATGTGGATATGGAGATGGAGTATTCCTTATTGACAGGGCATCAGATGAGCGCATCCACCACTAGCACTTGGTATATTGACAGTGGAGCCTCGAGCCACATGATAGGAGCTCCAGAGATGTTCTCCGAGCTATCACAAACAGGTACAGATGTGGAGGTTGTACTAGGCGACGACACCATTGTTATAGCAGTTGGTCGGGGGACCATTACATTTCAGAGGGAGTCTATGAGTCCCATGACTCTGAGGGATGTGTTAGATGTCCCTGGGCTGAAGAAGAACCTTGTATCAGTTTCCACCATTGAGGACAGTGTTCTCGGATGGGAGAGTGCAGGTATTCCCCAGGATTACAGGAGTATCTACCTCCATGGACATTGGGGTTAGATGTGGAAAGCTATACAAGCTCTTGTTTCAGCCGCAGCACGCTCTAGCACACAGCAGCAATAGCAGTGAGCTATGTGAGCTATGGCATCGAAGGATGGCACACTTACATCACCCAGCTCTAAGATTGTTGAGGAGCATTGTTACGGGTTACCCGAGTTCAGCACTGAGCAGAGTGATGTGTGCAAGGGGTGTGCTTTGGGAAAGTACACCAAGACTGCTTTTCCGAGCAGTGACACCAAAGCAACAGGAGTCCTTGACTTGATCCATTCTGATATTTGTGGTCCTATGTCATCAGTCTCTTTGACTGGATTTGAGTACTATATCACCTTCATTGATGACTGTCCAGGAAGACCTGGATCTACTTCTTGAGGAGCAAGAAGTCACCCTTAGTATTAAGTGTCTTCCAAGGGTTCAAAGCCCTTGTGGAGAAGCAGACAAGGAGGAAGATTCGGATGTTGAGATCGGACAATGGGGGTGAGTATACCTCCAAGGAGTTCGATGGTTTTTGCACACAGGAGGGTATACAAAGACCATTGACAGTTCCCTACACTCCTGCGCAGAATGGAGTAGCAGAGAGGAAGAACAGGTCGATTGTGGGAGCAACGAGAGCGATGCTCCATGATCAAGGTTTACTGTTCTTTCTATGGGCAGAGGCATCCAGCACTGCAGTTTATCTGCAAAACAGGAGTCCTCGCCGTGCTTTGGGGAGAAAGACTCCTGAGGAGATGTACACAGGCAAGAAGCCTAAGGTGAGCCATTTTCGTATATTTTGGTTCTTTGACCTACTCTCACGTCCCTTCTGAGAAGAGGACAAAGTTTGATCCCCTTGCAGAGAGAGGCATCTTTGTGGGATATGATGAGACTTCGAAGGCATATCGGATTTACCTTCCTGGCCAGAAGAAGGTTGTTGTTAAGAGGGAGGTGAAGTTTGATGAGGAGAGAGCCTTCAAGAAGTCCAGAGAGATAAAGCAGGGGGAGCCACCGGCTTCCACACCTTAGGTGACTCAGGCTTCTTCGATACAGATATCAAGTCCACAAGTTTCCGGAGTGACTGGATCATAGAGAACAGGCACACCTTCTACAGGTGCTTCAGTGTTTCAGGTGACAGGTACTTCAGGGACAGGTTCAGGTTCTGGTTCTCAGGTTATAGGTTCTTCAGGGACTGGTTCATCAGTCACGAGTCCTCGGGGTGTTGGACCTTCTGCTTCTGGGAGTTCTTCAGATGAGGATAGACCAGTATGGGAGAAGCCTTCTAGGAAGAGGAAGCCTAAATGGCTTCAAGAGACCTTGAAAGAGGCAGAGGCATTTGGTGGACCCCAGGAGGAGATCAGGACATTAGTGATGCCAGATAGATTGGGTATAGCTCTTGTTGTGAATCTTCGTGATTCTGAGCCTTCCACATTTGAGGAGGCTTCTCAGCATCAGGTTTGGAGAGATGCCCTGATGGAAAAATACCATTCCATTATGAAGAATGATGCTTGAGAGATAGTGCCGAGACCAGAGGGGAAGTCTGTTGTGACTTCCAAGTGGATCTACAAGGTGAAGCATGCTGCGGATAGCAGTGTGGAGAAGTACAAGGCTCGGTTTGTGGCACAGGGGTTTTCACAGGTTGAGGGAGTTGATTATGATGAGACCTTTGCGCCAGTTGCTTGGTATTCTTCCATCAGAGCAGTGATTTCTATAGTAGCAAAGATGGGTTGGAAGATCCACCGGATGGATGTGAAGACCGCATTTCCCAATGGTATTCTGTAGGAGGAAGTGTACTTAGAGCAGCCACAGGGATTCGAGATTCATGGGAGAGATTCTCATGTGTGCAGGCTGAGGAAAGCCTTGTATGGACTGAAGCAAGCTCCTAGAGCTTAGTACTCCAGGATCGATACGTACTTGACTTCGATGGGTTTTCAAAAGAGTGAGGTTGATCCCAACCTTTACTACATTGTGGTTGGTGGAGATCCTCTCATTCTTTTGTTATATGTTGATGACTTGTTTATCATTGGAGAGGAGCGTCTCATTGCGCATTGCAAGAGAGACCTTGCTACTGAGTATGAGATGACTAACATTGGGTTGATGCATTACTATCTAGGGATGGCGGTTTGGCAGAAGCCTGGACATATTTTCTTGGGACAAAGGAAGTATGTAGTTGATATTCTGAAGAGATTTCAAATGGAGGATTGCAAGCCGATGTTTACACCTATGATCACCAACAGGAAGCAACTTCATGCTTCTGAAGGTAAGTTGGTGGATCCTACACTTTACCGTCAGCTCATTGGGTCGTTGATGTATCTGGTCAACACCAGGCCAGACTTGTGTTTTGCGGTGAACACTCTTAGCCAATTCATGGTGGAGCCTAGGAGTGTACATTGGACTGCCGCAAAACATGTGCTAAGATATCTTGCCGGTACAGTGGACTATGGTTTGGATTACAGGGGTTTGGGTGGAGTCAGTTTGGTTGGTTTCACAGATTCAGACAGGGCAGGCAATGTGAGGGATCGGAAGAGCACTTCCGGTTGTTGTTTCAGTTTGGGCTCGGCAATAGTGTCGTGGTTCAGTCGAAAACAGAAGTCCGATTCATTGAGTTCCGCCGAGGCTGAGTATATGGCAGCCAGTTAGGCTACTTGTAAAGCACTGTGGCTTCGCAAGCTATTGGTAGACTTATTTGATCAGGAGCTTAGGCCTACGGTGATCTATTGTGACAATCAGAGTTGCATTCAACTCTCTGAGAATCCAGTGTTCCATGACAGGTCAAAGCATATTGAGATCAGGTACCATTTCATCCGTGACTACATTCAGAGAGGAGCAGTTGAGTTGCAGTACATATCCACTGATGGACAGGTAGCAGATATCCTGACGAAATCTTTGGGGAGGGGCAAGTTTGTCTTCTTCAAGGACAAATTGGGATTGGTGCAGAACACCTTCCTCGGTAAGAGGGAGTGTTAGTTTTTGTACCTAAGGAAGTGTTCCCCTAGTGATTTTTTGCCTAAGTCACCTTAAAAGGGGGAAAAAGTGACCCTTGCATTAATTGACTTGTGAAAAGCATTTAATGATACTTTATAACCATAAAGTCACTTTTTGATTAAATTTAAGTGGGTGAGTGAAATTAATATTTATGAGAAATAAATAGGAGCATTTAATTTCAACCATTGATCTAATCTAATCTCATCCAATAGATTTGGAGAACCCTAGGGTTTTGTCAAAAAGGAAAAAGGGAGGCAAACACATTCACTCTTGAGATGAGAGTGAGCAAGAGAGAGCAAGAGAGCATTGGTACACATTTCGAGGAGGCATTTTAGCAAGTTTCAGTTGGCATGCATTTGGAGGCAGCTAGCTGTGCATTAAATGCACCGTACGGATTTGTGAACAGCACCATTACTTCAGTACAGCACGCATCCCGAGGACTGTACAGCAGCAAACTGGGCACGGGTTTCGAGGGGATTCTGGGCACTAAATTAAAACAGGCTGCACGCATCCCGAGGACATTCTGGGCACAAATCCCAAGAACTTTTGCACTGTTTTCGAGGTAGAATATTGGGCACCAAAACCGAGAACTGCTGCACACATTTCGAGGCAGATTTAGGGCACAGAAATTGAGACAGGTTGCACAGATTTCAAGGAGGACTGTACAGAACGGATTCTGTACTTTCAGCACAGTTTTTGAGGCACCCACAGGCATAGAAATCGAGGCTGCAGTTTGGCACTGATTTCGAGATATTTTTCTGGGTGAAATTTCATGGTGGAGATAAGTACATTTCTGCTGTAAAATTTATGTACTGAGATTCACTGAAGAAATAATAAACTCTCTCTCTCTGACTGGTTTTCCCCGTGGGGGTTTTTCCAGGGCTATTGGCCAAAAATTTCTGAGCCTGATTTTTTATGGTGTGCATATTAAATTAATTTTCTGCATGTTAAAGTGAATTTACAGCGTGTTTAATTGCCTGAGATTTTTCATAAGAAAATTTACAGAACCAACGTCCAAAAGCATGTGAAAAAGGTTCTACAATAGGCACCCAATTGTGCTTGAAATAGATCATAGATAAAGAAAAACCCTCTAACCTATACCCCTAACTGCAGCTATAAATGGCAACATTAGAACACGGAAAAAAATTCATAATAAGGCACCTAAGTATGCCACTTATAAAACCCAAAAAGGTATGACAAGGCCCTCGAGATAGGTGCTATATTGGACTCAAATAGTACTCAATGCCAAGGGAGGAAGCTCCAATTAAAACACTTAGGATAAACATGCTAAGGTGCCTGAAGAAAAGCACCAACATGACTTAGAATAGGAGGTTCTGAATATAGAAAAAGTCCTCCAAACTGAAGCCCCTATATCAGCCTGTCATGCACTCATAAAACCATTAATCATGAAGAATTCTTACTTAAACTCTCTCCCTCACACGCATGTGCTCTCTCTCTCTCTTCTCCCAAGGCGCTAGTACTATGCAAAAACACAGTGCTCATCTTTCATGATGGATCTTCCAAAAACAGCACATCATATCTACCAATGTTTCATCATGAAAACAATGTAACTCCTTCAACATACCAGTTTTGAGACAAAATGCTGGTCTTAGGGCTAGTCCATCTCAAAATTTGCCATTAAATGCTCTCAAACAATGCTAGTGTACAGATGCCAGAACCTGGAAAAATATGCACAAATTCAACATAGACATGTGTGTGAACAGAAGTTGAGATCTCTCAAAAAGAATGCCAAAACATGCATAAAAAGTAAGCAAATCAATCCCTGAAATTTGCCCATCAATAATCTGTGTGGCACTCTTGTCCAAAAATCGACCCAAAAATCATGTGGAAAAAGCCAAAAAAACCCACAAGTTCACCAACCTTAGTTGCTGACCAAGCAACCTCTTGCATGCCGACAAGAGATATGCTTTTGCCCTGAAAGTAACTCCCTGCTGGAGAGCACATTCTTCAAAAAGAACTTTTGTAGGAAAAAATCCAAAAGCTTTCTCATCTTGAAAAAATTGCCTGTGCCTAAAACCCCACAATAATACAACTCAAACTTCTGGTGATGTCAACAATGCAAAACTGAAGATGTGTACAATGGAACTCTGCCTGATCCCAAACACTGGTACCAAAAAAAATTCTCAGATCTGCCAAGTCCTTAACATGAGATTTACCCAAAAGCAGCTAATCTCGGTGTCAAACGCTTTCAAATCGAAGCAATGGTTCAGGAAATTCATGGTGCAGCAAGATTTCTATGCCAGTTCTTCTGATCCTATCTCTCAGACCCCAAAGTAAGCTCGTGCTACTGTTGATATGTTGCATCGTGTAGTGTGCACGTATAACAGAAGACTGTATGATCGTAACAAGAGGAACACTGTCAGGCGAGCGAAATTCGGGGAGAAGATAAATGCTCTAGAGGAGTAGCTGATTGCGCTGGTCAAAATTGCAGACATAGATAGGCAGGAAGTGAAGCTCTTGAACAGATCATGCGGAAGTGTCTGGAATATCTCATCAGCTATGTGGCTAAGCATGACGACCCGCTCAACATGGAGGATTCTGCCTAATGCATTCCGTTTGGTGTTGCATGAAGTAATCCGAATTAGGTAGAATGGGTGAAGCCACTTAAAAACAAAACAAAAATTGCCCCATAGAATCAAGAAAGTTATATAAAGAAAGTGTATTTTAAAACTGCCTTAGGGTTTGCTCCAGGTTGAGTCAGGGAACCCACTGTAGACAATCCTATGTAGCCAGTTTCAATAGCTAACCCTCTCTAGTAAACCGAAACTTAAATCCAAATTGCAATCGGCCAATTTATACATAACCACTTCCTGAACCCTGGTGGGATTATTAACAACTTTTAGTCCTTGAAAACCAAGAAACAGCCCAACCAAACCTTTTGATCCCTTCAGTCTCTCTTTAGCGAACTTCAACTTCTGTACCAATAGCTCCCAGAGATTCCATGATCCAATGGGCATTTAGTAAAAACCCCATGTTATCGGTATCTTCGTATCATTAAAAATATGTTTTCCAATGAAAAAATCCTATTTGCCAGTTTTCCACACCTTGTAATGTCTCAAGAATGCTCATTTATCACTTTCAGCTTCTTACACTCCAAGCCTCTTCTGGACCATTCTTAAATGTAAACTAAATCTAATATAATTGTTCAATAACTTGCGAGAGAACTTCAGATACCGAAGATAAGAAGGGAAAAAACAACATAAGCAAATGAAGATAAGCAACCGAGCAGTAGCAGTGGAGCTGACCTGGAAAACAAGGCCAACTATGGTCGTTCCTGTCTTGCGGAACGAAGGAGACTGAACACCTTTGTTCACGAGCATTTCATTTCTCCTACACAAATCAAAGCTGAAGCCACCTTTAGGAGGAAGTTCGATCGCAGTATTCGCCATGGCTTTGCAAATGGGAACAGAAGCCCTGTGAAAAAGTGATGATCCATCATCAAAATAGGGAATTAATATAACGGATGAAACCCGTGAAAAGTTTAACGATCCTCAAAGACATAGAAGATTTCGAACCTATAAAATGCAGAATGAGTATACCCCGCACGCTCCGGAAATCAAAGGAATTTCTTTGCAATTTGACACCTTCCAAACCCAAACCCTAAATAGCGACAAAGGAAAGAGAAGTCCGTCACTTAGGTTTTATATTTTTGGCTGTCGTGGTGGCGAGCTGAAGAAGCAAAGTTTACTTCTGCTTTAAGAAAGCTCCAGCTACGTTGTGTGGATGTGGGCTTGTTCCATCCTACAACCAAATACCGCCAAGCGAGTGCAATTCTTTAGGAGCCAATCCCAGGGTTCATCGAAGCGAAGACCTCCCCCGATCCTTAACCAACTCCTTATATCGTTGTCTAAGATGATGAGTTTGATGATAAGCAGAATCCATCTGGGGTGCTAATAAAAATCCTGAAAACAAGCGATAGATACCAATGTTTCCATACTTAATAACTCTTAGGGTTACCTCACTCACCCAAGCGCAGGGACGTATGTTCTACCAGGGCGCACAATAGTCATCTATTACATGCTCCATATCTTTATTTTTCTACTTCAAATATTAAATGGAAGGCATCCTCGATAAAGAGAGTTTTACATGCATAATGCTCTTATTTGGCAATAAACATAAATTTGCTCACTCATATGAGAAAAGGTCATAACATCAAAATAAATCATTCCCGTGCTTCGTATTCATCCTTGAAAACCTTTTTCTCACGACTAGATTGTGTTCCTTGAACTTGACAAAACATGAAATTAACCTTGTCAAAAACTCCATTACAATGAAGGAAAGCAAAAATGTTCTTTGACGACAATTCACACCTAGTCACAACAGCTTGTTCATCTACAACCTTGGAAAAATCTCAAAGGATCTCAACAATAATGTTTCAGTGTATACTATTGTTTCTTCTCTGACCCTGAAATTGCCTTCATTGTGTCCATCTAGTCACAAAGAGCTATTAGCCCTGAAATTGCCATGATTGTGTCCATCTAGTCACAAAGAGCTATTAGCCATGAAGCTTTCAATTACAAGATTTTGCTTATATCTCAAATAGGTTAAGTTTGTGCTCATAACTTACTTAAAGCGTATAGGTGATAATCTCAAGCATGAAAAACAATTGGAAAGGGGTAATAACTGAATCTTAAAATGGAAATTGTGCCTTCACGGTTTGATTTGATATTCAATACAAGCCAGGAAAAGACAACTGTAGAGCTGACCTACTCATCAAGGAAGGAATCCCAAGCCTTCACTAGATTATCAGCCAGGTCTCTTCATTCTAGCAAAAGGATGGTTGGGGGTTATTTTTTTAACAACAAAAGAAGCTCAGTTAATCTTGGGAGGTATTTGTATGTGGGGTTGTGTTCCTTTGAAATTAAAGCGATGGTCACCCTTTTTTGACGCCAGGAAGGAGAAGGTTTATAAGCAATCTAATTGGGTTAAATTACCAAGGACTTCAGCTAAGTTCTAGTCTTTTGATGTGTGTAGATGAATTGGGGCACCTTTAGTGAATTCATAATGACATATCTTAGTTATTTGGAGACAGGATTTCTGACTATCGCTCTCATATTGGTCGACATGGATTTAACTAGGATGGTTTGTATGCATAGATGACAATTTCTGTGGGGTCTTCTGAACATATACAATGTTTAGACTGCATTGTATTTCCTTTTCGATGTAATAGATGTCACACTCATAGACATCTAGTTCGAGATTGCCATCTATCCTTCAATAGAAAAGACTGGAAAGGTTTATAGAAGGAGGATAAGTGAGTCTGGTAATTAGTTTCATAAGATATCTTCTAGTTTTTCACACCCGCAAGTTTCACCAATAGAGGAGGTCAAATGTATGGATGACGAAGGATTTAACCCTAGTCTTCTTAGTGCGTCATTTTCTTTGGAAAGAGGGATGGTTCCAGAGGCAACCAATGACTCACAAAAGAAGTTCAAGGAGGATGTGGCTACTTCTTCTGAAAATATTTCTCTTAGGGCCTTTGAAGCTGGCATGGTGGACGAGTATATAATGGAGATATTTTCCCTTGGTCATATGATCTACAAAGATTCAAGCTCTAGAGGTATCAAGATGAGTTCTTTTTTTATGTTAGGTAAGGCATTGACACCTAATATTGATTTAGTTATTAAATTTTTCACAGAGGATTTTCCTAGTTCTGATTCCACAAATGAGCACCCTCTCTTTGGAACTCAATTTAGGTGATCTTTTTGAGGGATCTCTTTTTTTCTGAGGTTTTCAAATTTTGAGTTTTCCCGGGGATGATAATCTTTGTAGTGTAGTATATTTTTCAATTTTTTGTGATGTTAGTAATTGTGGTCGGGTAGGGGATGTTCTGGCCCGATCCTTATTTGGGAATAGTTGGGTTATGTCATATCTTTGTAGAAATTAATCTCTTCTTGACTTTTCTGGTCCTAGTGAGATGGACTCTCTATATCAAAGTCTCTTTCCCTGGGGGTTGTCTTTGTCTTGAAGGTCACGGGAGGTTTTCCCGATATTTTTTGAGTGGGTCGGGGATTCAAAAATTCCTCCATTGGTATTTGATGAGGGGGGGTTATATGTTGAAGGTTTCTCTCAGCTGGAGTCCCCTGATTTGGGTAGGGTCCCATTTTTGCTTCCTCCAAGGGATGGGGTTTGATTATCATCTATGCAAAAGGAAATATATTTCTCTGAGTGTTTGGACTATGTATGAGTGGGTTGTTTTGAAGGCCCTCTTAATATGGATTGTTTCCATGAGGGCTCCATAATGCTTTCTCATAAGGATCTACCCTTTATGCTGGACATGTCTCATAGTACTTCCACTTTGGTTTTGGTTCCTATTCCTTCTAATAGTCCGTCCAGATTACTAGACCCACGCACTGATTTCAGGCCAGTTGAAGAGGTCATGGGTAATATTCTCATGTCGGGGGGGGGTCAAGATATCATTTTAGACCTTGAAGATCCATCAAATATGGGAAGGACCTTGTTTTAGGAAGGGGTATCTACCAGGATTCTAAATTTGTTTCCCCTAGATTAATGGGGCCTTAGTAGTTGCTAGGGAATAAGCTGCTCTTGATCAAATCCGGGCAGGGGAAAAAAAACCCTTAAGGGATTCTTAGAGAAAGAAATTCTATAATTTTTGTTTCCCCATGATATTGATGACATTCAATTGCACAGGGATGGGGCTACCCTCAAAGAATCTCGCACTCAAAAGATTAGTGGATGTTCAAAAGCCTATGTTGATCCTTATTCAAGAGACTATTGCATGTGGTGACGCCATTATGGATGATTTGAAAGTGCTATTGCTTGGGTGGGATTTTGTTTGTTTAGATGCTCAAGGAAGATCTGACAATCTTATAATAGGTTGGAAAGTGAGGTCTTTCCATTGTTCTATTAGCTGGGTGGTTATTTTAGGACTAGGAACTACTTTCTTTTCAAAGGAGATTGGTTAGGACTTCACATTTGTCGATATATATATGGTCCATACCAACAAAGAGTAGCCTATTGGGAGAACTTGTTTCGGTTAGGTATTTTATCTATGGATAGGGTGATTCTTAGAGGTGATTTAAATTTTACTATGGAGATGCTAATATCTAGGAAGGAATGCTCATAGGTACACCCTATCTGATTACTTTTATAGGAGATTGGAAGAAAACAACTTATAATATATTATACCAACCAAGTTAATGCCTACTTGGAGAATCACGAGGACAAGACCGGATAGGATTGCTAAAAGGATTGATAGATTTATAATCAATGAAGGAACTCTTCAGTTAGCAGTTGATACAAAGCAATGGGTTGGCATGGGTGGGAGTCATATCATTTCCCTATTCTATTGGAGGTGATAATGGGTCAGGAAAAGTACCCCAGTCTTTTTAAGTTTAATTCAATCTATCTAGAATATGATGGGTATAAGCAAAGGGTCAAATATTTGTGGATCCCTTATGATGATATTAGAAGAGAGTCATCTGGGATGCAATTTCTGAATAATCTAAAGGAAATTAAAGAAGAGTCAATATCTTGGGCATCTGAGAGACGAAAGGCACAACAAGCTGAAATGTGTAATATAGAGAAGACTTTAGACTCTTTTTATGCTCATAATATGGAGGGATTCGGGTCCATGGATAAAAAAAGGGAGATTGTGGACTTAGAATAAAAAAGAAGAAATATATTGGCATAAAATGAGGCTATTTGGAGATTAAAAAGATGAGCGATTTAGTTAAAAAATGGGGATGATAATACCGATTTTTTTCATGACTTTGCTAATCATAGAAAGAATGTTAACTCCCTTTGGCATCTGAAGGATGAGGAAGGTGTTCAAGAATCTGGATTCAGGAACCTTATAGAGGTTGGAGTGTCACATTTCAGTAGGCTCTTTCATGAAGATGATAGAACTTCGGTGGATCAAATGATGAGAGTAGTTGTCTTCTATCCTTCTTTTGTGGATGAGGATCAAAACTCATATCTCATGGAGGAGGTGACTCTGGGGGAATTAATAGCAGTTGTCCATTCTATGCAAAAGAAAAAAATACCTAGGCCTAATGGTTGGCTAGTGGAATTTTTCTCAGGTTTTATGGAGTTGTTTGAATTGGATCTCCTCAAAGTAATTAAAGAATTAAGGGTCAATGGTAGGTTTATGGCTGCCTCAATTCTACTTTTATATCTCTCATTCCTAAATTAGATAGATCTAGAAACCTGGAGGATTATAGACCTATTTCTTTGTGCAATTGTATTTATAAATTGATCACAAAGGTCATTACTAGAAGGATCATAGGTATACTATCTAGTTCAACCACTCAAGAACAATTTTCTTTCTTGGTTGGTAGACAAATTTATGATGCTTTTGGAACTGCTCAGGAAGTAATGCATACTTTAAAGGCTAAGAAATGTTATTTATGATTATAAAGGTTGAATTATCAAAGGCATATGATAGGGTTAATTGGCTCTATCTGAGACTGGTGCTACTCCAAGTAGGATTTCATCTATAGGTTGTAAAGTGGATAATGTCTTGTGTTTGAACAATATCTTTTGTTGATTTGATAAATCATTTTGCTTCAACTTTCTTTAGGTCGGGTCAAGGCTTGAGACAAGGATGTCCTTTTGCCCCCTTTCTATTTATTTTAGTGGTGGAGGGATTGAGAAGAATTATATATCATGCCATAAATAATGGTTCTTTCATAGGTATTTTGATAGGAGGACAAGTCAGAGTTACTCATATGTTCTTAGTAGATGATATCATGATTTTTTCTTCTAGGTCGAGGAGAGAAGTTGGAATTCTTCAAGGTCTTCTAGATCTATTTGTTGAGGCTAAAGGTATGGTTTATAACGTAAGGAAATCTTCTCTATCCTTTTTGAATATGGATAAGGTTTCTATTGATTGGATTAGTACTTAGCTAGCTTTTACATTGGTTGATATTCAAAATGGTCTCAAGTATTTGGGATTTGTTTTAAAGCCTAATGATTATCATAGGAAGGATTGGGCTTCGCTCCCAAGGGAGATAGAGAAAGTATTATTTATTTGGTGTCATAAATGGTTATCCAAAGGGGGGTGCCTTGTACTGGTAAATTCTATCTTGGAAGCCATCCCAATGTACTAGGTGTCTTTGTCATATGTACCTTCAGGAATCTTGGATCATATTAGAAAGTTGAGTTTAAATTTCTTATGGAAATGGAATCAAGAGGGAAACTATTACCATTTGATAGCCCAAAATAATATAGCCTTGCCAAAGGATATGGGTGGATGTAGTTTAAAGAATCCCCACTGTTTTGTTAAGGCACTTGCAGCTAAAGGAGCATGGATAATTATTAAAGGTGAGGGGATCTGGGTGTCAGTACTTTAGAAAAAATATATATCTCCTCTATCCATTGAGGAATGGTTTAGAAGAAGTGAGAATTCGGTCACGAATGTCTCAAATATGTGGAAAGTAGTTACAAAGGCCTTAGGAAGTTTAGGGGCTAGACTGGATGGAATGGAAAGTTGGGAATGACAAATGTTTAAAATTGGGGTAGGACCACTAGATAGGTAGTGGTGGAGCTCACATGCTTCCTTTAGCCTTGGTAGATAATATAAGGGAACATGGTTATATTTTTCTGGAGCAAATAAGGGATCCTGTCAACACCACAGTTATGAGGTAAGAATGGCTAAAGGCTGAAAATTTGGGGATTGTGAATGAGGAGGATAAGGAGGTGTGGGGTAGATACACTAATGCGCTTCAAGATTGTTATGTTAGATTAGTGGACATTGAAGATGTTTTGTTATGGTCTAGGAATGCTTCTGGTGGTGGTTATACCCCGATCTTAGGCTATAAGGTTATCATAGAAGAAGAATGCAGGACCCCGGTCCTAGATTTTCTGAGTTTAACAATAAAACTACTCATTTTATTATGTTTACATATTGTGTCGATTTCTGTTTCTGTTTTGTTGGTTTGTGTTCAACTTCAGGTTTGTAAAAAAATAACATTTACATTTAAAAGGTTACTATAAACATATTTACTTTTCTAACATTTACAAATTTTGTGCAGGTTCAACAACATATATGTACATGTACCTATTTACAATAATTTCACAATAATTTTATTAACGTCATAACCTGAAATAGTAAAATTTACAGGGTAGAAATGGATTTTATACTTGCAAGAAAATACCTCAAATAACTAGAAGATCCCTTTCAGTTCTGTTGTATGCTCCGTTGTAGCCCTACAACAAAGCCTTCCCCAAACCTTCGAAACTCAACCAACTGGACAAGTATGCCACCCTGCCAACTGGCGAGGTCTCGCCGACCACCCAGATCCAAAGGTACCCCTTTGGACCCTCGAGCCCAAACCGAGCACAAGCCAACCACGGTTTCTATCCCTCTGAAAATCTCCAACAAGAACCCCCTTCTTCTTCCTCCCTGAAATTTTCCTCTCTCTTTGCTCTTCTTTTCCCCAAAAGTATGCTAAGGTGAAGATCCCCTTCTCCTCTTCCTCTTCTCCACCTTCTCCTCCCCCTTGACGACTCTTTTTTCTCATTAATACTCCTATCCTCTCATTAATGGGGTCCCAACCCCCTCTTGTCTTGTCAAATCCCGAAATTTCTGAAAAATTTAAAAATTTTTATTATAACAATAAATGTTAGTTAATAGCATTCCTGGTCCTGTTTTATTTCAGTAACTAAACATAATCTTGTTTAAAAGATTCTGTCTTACTACAATTGTGATTTTTGTGATTTTAAATGTTGACTGTTTTTGTTTCAAACTGCAAAGGAAGAGCTAGCCATAGCTGACTGGCTTACTTAGCTTACGAGCTAAAGCATACTTTGACTTTTGTTTGCAGGTACACCGGTGAAGTATGGGTCACTGAATTTTAATCTTTGTAAGTATCAAGCTCCTTTACTTGCACTGTAAAAACTTAAAGAAGATCTATTTACTATGCTAGTTGTCGTGTAAGACAGTAAGGTTCTTTTCGTGAAATATATGCTTAAATAAGATTGATAGTCTGCCTCGACATGATATTTCTTATCCTGGATAGTACCATCAGGTTTTTGCGATGACTTACAAAGTTTCCTGTCGTATCCATTGCGATATGAACATGACCGTATGTTAATGATGTAACTATCACTGTAGTGAATTATTGGTATCATGTTTAATATCTGCATATAGTGACGTTTGCGTTAGGTGATCTATTGTCAACTATTAACGGTGATTACTGCTGTGTTCATGTGTTATTAACATGAGTGGGAGTTGTGACTCCTCTAGCGATGTTCCATTCATCTATGTTTTCAAGATCCCAACGTCCACTTAGTATTATTGTTTAACTTGTCTCATCTAACTCTGTCTTGGTTTTACTCTATGTTCATGGTATGGACCTGTATATGAGTTTATATTTAGACATCATGATAATAAATATTTTTATTCTCATTGTTGATTGTTCACCATGGTATTGGGAGATTTATGGAAATTAGAACTTAGTAACAATGGTGTATCCCATCATATGATTATGGTAACATTTCAACGTCTTAAGTGATATGGAGTTTTCATTTGAAGGTTAACTACATCATTGTTTAATTGATTGTAGGTAAAAATATGATGCGTCCTTGATAATATCGATGGCTTGGTTTTTTAATCTATATATATTACAATGATTGTGTAACAATCATAGTGTTTTCCATACGTTGGACAAGATTTATATCCAATATAATGTTAAGGTAGTATCTACCATACTAAGGCTAATAGAAAACTCAATATATGAAGTTGACTATATCTCGTTCATATCATTGTAGGGAATATACATACCATGTACCTTGGAATTATCGAAGGTTCGGTTGCAAGGCATGCACTATATGCTGATTGAGTGTAAATCTTAGTGTTTTCCATACATTTGAATTTGACTTATATCTATGCAATGATTTTTAAAATCGGTGAACAATGATTCGAACTGCAACAGACTATAGGAACTCGACCCATGTTACGTTGATAAATTACATGGCTACGTGGTTGGCTCTCCTCCATGCATTTGATGATATATAAGCTAATAATGAAACCCTACCTGGTCATTGTCTTTGCCTTCGGGCTCGGGTTGTAAGGGAGAAACCCTCCATGTCTGAACTCGTTAGTTTGGCATTGTAACAGGCTTTTTGCTTAGGGTCTGATTACGTAAATTTCATTCTTCTGATAGTATAGAAGTCTTGAGCTCTGTATTGGCGTCTGCTACATTTTCATTTGTATCCTGGCCTCGTTGCCATCATCATTTTTAGTCACCTGCTACTTCAGTTTTCCACTGTCGCTGGTGTGAGTTTGAGGCAGGGTTTCGCTGTTGTTTTTATCCATGAGGTGGTTGTGCATTTGGGTTTGAGAGTGTGCTTCTCGACTGGTCCATTCACAGCTTAAGGGTTTTTGTTTAAATTGTTGCCTGTCGTGGCTGTCAATAGAGGGTACTGGAAATCTCCCTTACTCATCCAACTGACGATTGCAATGGAGTTTCGTTACTCATTTCCACTGGTGGCTACCAGGTTGTCCACGGCTCGCATTCCTCCATGGCTCAGGTAAGGTAATATCCATTTTTCACAGTTTTGGTTTTGCAAATGATTGTTTTCGATTTACATAAGTATTAACAACTCTCGGCATTCGATTGTGCAGGTCCTGCTGTTTTGAAGATGCACAGGGCTTCCTCTTCAGCGCTGGCTCCTCCGGGTAAGCTTGGTTATCCACGGCTGTCTCTCCCTTTGTTGGTTTTGTCGTGCTAGGGTTAAGTCTGGAGGGAACCTCCTGTGTAGCGGGGTGTTATGGTTCTTGTGACATGGATACAGTCACATGTATAAAATTGTTTTGTTTGTATAGAAAAGGTTTGATACCCCGTCATGTTTATGAAGAACCATATACGGCTCAGACTGTATGAGGCCAGGGGATTGTTGTTGTCGTTTTGTTTTCTATATGTAGGGTTTTACCCACACTGTATAAGTTAATATTAATATAATATTGGGCCTGTCATGGCCGTGTATCATTCTGTGTTTTTGTTAAATAAATAGAGTGTTTAAAATATAAGCATGATTTGAGTTATCTGATACCCTGCACGGGATGATAACTCTACTGTAGGTGCATCTATGTATTAATCTCTCTGCGTTTTCTTTGATTTTAAGTGTAAAATAAAAAGAATGTTGATGTTTATTACCATTACTGTAATGGTTAATTTATATAGGGTAAATCCTGGCGAGTTGGGGTTCTGTTCCAGGTTTAAAACATATATATGAAAATGTTTTGAGTTCGGTGGTGACTGGAAACGAGCTGTGAAGTTTTGTTTTGGTTCTTGTATAAATATTGAATATAACTGTGAATAAAATTATATACATAAACTATGTATAAAACCTCCTGTAGGTTCGGTCTGTCAAAAGACATTTCTTTTCTCTTGTTTTCACCCTATCGATTTAATAAGGTCTGGCTACGGCCGTGATAAGTTTGCTATCCACTCCCAAAGAGTAATACTGATAATGAGATAAGTCTTAATACAATAAATAACTATGAGGGTTGTAACAGTCAACAATGGCTACGCTTGTTGATGGCTTCCCTGCGTTTAAAACTGTGTGACTATAGATAAGACAACCTACGACAGAGCTATGTATTTCATATAATACAAGCTCGATAATGAACAGTGATTCTATGCTTATGATTTAGATAAGGAAACAATAAAGTCTCTATGTATTAAGACTTGGCTTCTGTCAAGCACTCTAATTGCAGATAATTAAATATCAACATACAGAGCGTATGAAATTTATTGTCAACCCGAGAAAGTCTTTTATTTCAAAGGACAAGTGCACAATATATGCTTAAACACAAAACCATTAGAAGTGAATACTTTTATCTTCTATCATCCATGTTCACCCCAAGAATCTATGCAATCCCAATTGCCTTCTAACTGCTATACTACAATTCTTTTCTATTATGCATCAAGCAGAATTAATATCAGATCTAATCAACGATTGCAGGAAGGAAATCTCAATTGCATTCTAAAATAATCAACTGTCTAATTTAATCAAGCTGGGAATCATAAAGCATGACCTGAACATTACTCTAGAATTTGATAAAAGAGATTAAAGCAACTGTTCTAAGAAACTGGATTGCAAAATATAAATCAATCAACACATAACAGGAAAGCTAATTTGTAAGAGCTCCTGGGATTACGTCTCAGCTGTAGGATGAACACAGCAGTGTGAACAGAAATTGAAATATGTAAAACAAACCTGACTCAGTCGACTGTTATTCGATACCATTCACCAATCTCACAAAAATATAATCAATTACTGAGAAATCCACACAATGAGTATTGCTGCTGCGTGCAAAAGAAAGATCAAAGCATCACACAACAAGAAAGATGAAATCCTAAATTAACACAGCAATCTCTGTGGAAGACGGGCCCAGTCTTCACACAGAGACGCTGGTTGAACAACACTCCCTTTTAACTCAGAAGTAACTCCGTATATTAACAGAAGAATGAGTACACAGTTTCGGCTTGACTGCTAATACAAGATAAATTAATTAATTGCTGTCCAACCCCCTTGGTCGAGGCGATTCCCCATATTTATACATACAATTTGCAACATCTAAACCTATAATTGGGCAGCCATGAAGATCTCTGATCTTCAGGCGCCCTAAAAATCTAGCTGTTACAATGCGTGGCAGAACTGAAATATCCAAATATGAGAAAAGTATTAATTGTCCCAAGAGTGACGGTCCTTCCAGCTCGCAGCTGGATTTGAGCAGCGACCTACTTAAGATAGTTCTTCTGTTACAGCTGCCCTGCCACGACTGTGCCTTGATTGACGATTTGAGCCCCAAAGAACCTTCCACAAGCGACGAACGTTCCTTCATGACTTGTTCAGCTCCGATCTTCCTGCAGTCTATTGTCTTACTACCTTCATAAATCGCATCATGTTAGCACAGATTAAGAGATGCACAGCTTTAATCATCACAATCATAAGTATTAACACAATAAAACAATAATCGGCCATATCTTGGTAATTTGGGGAATAGGTAAGGACAATAAGTTGAATTGCCAAGGTAATTGGTGTAAGACAAGGGAAGGGAAGATGATAAATGTTGGTCAAAAAGGGCCAATTCTGGGCTCAACATCTCCCCCCAACTACCCTGTTGCATGTCCTCATGCAACAACCTGCATCTGAATCTTGAACTGAGCTCTGTCCAGGAGAGAGGAAGGAATGTAGGTAAATCAGGCACCTCACCTACCTTTTTGAAAAGCCTCTGTGAGCAACCCGGCATCTTCCAACTTCACTGTTTCCCTTCCACTGCTACTTGCTGATATCTGAGAATGCACTTGGTGTGGTGGGAATCTTTCTGCAGTTCTCTTATGCGATGCCTGGGGAAGTTGAAAAGACACCCTCAATCTGAATCCAACTCAATGACACCTGTAGGAGGTGGAAGCACTGGTTCTTGTGGGACAGTGTCCTCCAGCGCATCTAATGTTAACAGGAGAGTTGCTGGTTCTTGTGTAACAGCAACATCCTTTAACCCATCTTCAGCAGCTACCTTTATTGCTTTTGGAGACACTGGTTCTTGTGTAGCAGTGTCTTCTTTGTCATTCTGCTGCTGAGACTGAATATCCTTTTCAATTTGCAGCTCCTCCTCCAGGATTTCAGTGTCTCCTGAGCATGGTGTCTGTACCTGTTCATTGTCACTCCACTGTGTGTCAGGGATGATATCCACTCCCAGGTTATCTCTCAGCTGCAATTCAGGAGTTTTTGTCGCAGCCTCCAAGGATGTTGGTTCTTGTGTAACAACATCCTGGCTTACCTCTTCATCCTTCCTCTGCTGCAGCTCCTCCTCTATGAGTTCTGTATCATGGGAGCTCTCTGGGGTTACAACCCAGAGTTCATCATTGAATGCCAAAGTATCCTCTGTCCCAGCTTCTTCTATTGTCTGTTCAGCCGGTTGGACAGTTCTATTCAGGGTTGCTGGTTCTTGTGTTGCAGCATCCTGTTCCAACTTATCACTGTCCTACCTTTCCGTTTCTTCTTCTAAAATTATTGTGTCCTGGGAACGTTCTGGGGTTACAGCACAAAATTCTTCACTATCCTCCAAAGTATCCTTCGGCTCCATGATCTCTGTATCAAGGGAACATTCTGGAGTCTCACTATATTCTTTTAAAAGCTCCAGAGCATCCCTCATTTCCCGTTCTTCTCCCATCTGTTCTATGATTTCTATGTTGTGGAAGCATTTTGGGATTGCCATACATTCCTCATAAATTTCCAGGGCATCCTCCACTCCCTGTTCTTCTCCCATCCATTCTATAACTTCTGCATCATGGGAAATAGCAGCTGCAACAAGGATGTTTAAAGGTGCTGGTTCTTGTGTTGCAGCATCCTTTTTCTCCACTGCTTTCCCTTCTGTGGCTACAGGCTGTTGTGCTGAATAGGTGCTAAGTAAAATTTTATGGCCTGCTTCCTCAAAGATCTCCCCACAGGTGGGACAGAGTATTCGCTCATCCTTTTCTCCAGCTCCAGCAGAAGCTGATTCCTCCACTTGGTCTGCAGCCTCTATTAATGTATACATCTTTCTTCCACCCTGTTTTCTGCAGACTTCCTTCCATGTTTCCAGCTCCCTTCTAAGTGCTTGGAGGTCCTCTTTCAGCATTGCATTTTCATACAGGAGTCCCTCAACTCCAGGTTCTTCCTCCACTGGTCCTTGTGGGGCATCCCTCGGTTTTGGTGTAAGGATTGGGGGTTCAACCTGTGTCTCTAAGGTTGCCCATTTTGTTCTAGCTGCCTCTGCTGCTGTAATTGACCGAGTTCGTTTCCTTCTAATTGGTGCCACTAAATCAAACTCATTGGTGGCCCTCTTCCTTTTCTGTGGCGTTTTCTTTTGTGACTTTCCTTTTTGTAGTGTTTCTTCTCGTGGAGATGGAATATAGGGAGGCAAAACTGAAGTTAAAGGAATATTTCCCTGCCCCCCATGCTGTTCTTATTCAATCACAGCTCCTCCTCCTACCCACTCCGGTGAAGACTCGATTGTGACCAGCTCAATATCTTCTTCCATTGCTCTGGCTCCGTCATCTTCAGGTTCCATTGTCGCAGCATTTGATGCTGCTCCAATTTCACCTTCTGCTGCCGGAGCTACCCTGTTACCTAGGTTTTCCACGAGGGTTTCATCTACATTGTTGCCTGATGGCTCTGTTTGTGCTTCCCCTCGCTCTCTTTCAAATGCAGTATCATCCCCCACTGGTTCTGCTTGTGCTGGGGATTCATACACCTCAAATGGCTCTGCCTGTGCCTCGGGTTGTTCTTCCTCTGTGGTTTTTCCAACCCCTGATGGTCCTGCCTGTTGTTCTTCCTCTGTTTCATCCCTCCCCCCAACTTCACTGGAGGAACTCCGGTCCTCCTGTTGTGGCGGAACCGGTAATTGCTGTAATGGAATGACCCTCAAGGGAACAGGCTGCTGTGGTCAGGTAATGAATTGCTCCCATGTTATATTATGTTGGGCCAGGGTTCTTACAATAATTAACTTAATAAGGCCATGGTGGGTGAGGGAGGACAGTGGATGCTTTGCAGACTGAACAAATGTTGCCATATGACGCAAGTCGTGCAATAGATAAAATGGAATATTCAACAAAATGCCATGACGGAGATGAGAAAGCAAAGGAAGTTCAGAGTTGTACACAGTTTGGTATCTACCTTCGCAAGTTATGTATTTCTTGAGGAAGATAGCGACCTGGTCCCATGGCTGCGGCAGTGACTTCAATGCAATCCCTCTCCTGGATGCTTCAACTTGCTCCCCTGGAAGTAAAAATTCTTCCCGTGCAACTGTTGCAGGAACTCGACGGTTAAACCAAGGTTTTCCCACCAATGGGATAGCTGTAACCTCGGATATAATGACCTCCGAAACATCTATACACAGCCCCCACACCGTGGAGTGTGTTTTAGTAAGATTCAAGGCGAGCTGCAGGGCTGCGTCCCGATCGAATCCATCCAATCGTTCAAAGAACTCAACCCAGCCAGCAGCTTGAAAAATGGCCAGAACCTGCGGATTCCGTCTAAGTTCCCGGGTATTGAAAGGTTCATGGCGAACTGGAATGCCCATGGTCCTGGCTGCAAGATGAAACTACTGTTCGACAGAGTACAGGATCCCAGAATGGAAGTTGCAGCACAGGAAATGCACGAATTGTTGAGCGGAGACGTTGAGCGAATGAACTAATTCGGAAAGTTAAGCGCAGAGAAGAGTTTAAACTTTGCATGCCGAATTGGAGAAGGTGGCAGTTATTAGTATTACGTCGTACGAGGGAAAGGTTTAATCAGGTATAAATGGTGGTACGAGTGAAGGTACGGCCAATCTCGTTTAAATGATATCAATACTTAATCACGTGATAAATGAAAGCCATACCTCATAGAACTGTGCGTCGGAAGGCTGCGGAAACTGGTGGAGCATGGAGTTGGTGACGTCACGGAGCCGAACGCGTGCACAGTCAGCTGTGGGATCATGATGACTCGGATAAGGCACGAATTTCCTCCGCCGGTAAAACACAAGGCGTCGCATCCTCCGAGTTAAAATGATGAGTTCGCCGGCAGGACTGGGGTGAATCAGTATCATAATTAGCAGATTGAACAATCCTTCTGTTAACACGGGAGTTACCACTGCAAGTTGCCAAAGAAATGATCACACGGCCGATGAAAAAGCTTGTTGCAGCTGGCAGGAAAGAAGTTACGGCCACCGGAAAAGAACTCACAGCAGCCGGAAAAAGATTTACGATATCAGGGAAAATTACGGCTGTCACAGGAAAATTTTACGGCGGCGGGAAAAAAATTTACAGCTGGCGGGAAAAGATTTTACGACTATGGGAAATATATCGCAGCCGCTGGAAAGAAATGGCAGCTATGTGGAAATGATGTGGAGGTGACTTGGTCAATGAGGTGGCAGCCGTCGAGAAATAAGGTGGCAGCCGGGAAATGATGTGGCGGCTGCGGGAAAAAGATGTTGCAGCCGCCGAAATTGCAGCTGCCGGAATTGCAGCTGTTGGAAAAGCTTTGACGGCGGACGAAAAAAGGACATTACGGCTACCGAGAAGTGAAATGGCCGTGGCTGGTAAATGGAGTGACAGCTGCGGAAAATGAGATGGCAGCCGTGGGAGATGAGGTGGCAATAGCTGGTGAATGAGGTGGCAACCATGGGGATGATGAGGTGGCAGCCGCGGAAACTGGAGTTGCAGCTGCCGATGTTGCAGCCGCTAATGTTGCAGCCGCCGATGTTGCAGCCGCTAATGTTGCAGCCGCCGATGTTGCAGCCGCTAATGTTGCAGCTGCCGATGTTGCAGCCGCTAATGTTGCAGCTGCCGAGAAAGTGGACGGCTGTCAGAAAAAGGGTATTATGGCTACAGGAAAAAGGAGAATATGGTCACCGGAAAAAGATAAACAGCTGCCGGACAAAATGTTGCAGCTGCCGGAAAATATGTTGCAGCTGCTAGAAAATATGTTGCAGCTGCAATTTTTTTTTTTTTTTTTTTTTTTTTTTTTAACACAAGGACAGCACAGGGAGATTTTCATTACGGGCCCAAACTGATCGTTCTCCTGGCGCTTTCCTGAAAAAAAAAAATTTAAAAGACAACAGCAAGCAAAGAGATCAAATGCAAAGAGAAAGAAAACGACAACTATACGCTACAGCAAGAAATTATTTATGTACAGCAAATATAATTTTCAGTTTAAGATTTGGCAAAGGTAGAGAAATGTTCCTGCTCTGGTGCCAATTGGTAGTTTGGATCAGCAGCAATCTGTGAAATGAATGCATCTTTCGAAATGGGCTTCCGATACAGTCGCAGTCTGTGGCCATTAGCAAGTAATGGTATACGGTTTTCATCAATAGTGACCAGGCGAACAGTGCCGTTGTCAAATACCCTGTCAACCAAATATGGACCCAGCCATCTTGTGCGTAATTTCCCTTTGAAATCCTTCTTGAATCTGGAGTCGTATAATAATGCCCAGTCTCCTTCACGGAAGATTTTCTTTTTGATGAATCGGTCATGCCAATTAGATCTCTGTTGCTGAAACAGCACAGTCTGGTCTACCGCAGCTAACCGTTTCTCATCCAATTCATTTAATTGATTCAATCTTCTTTTCTGGGCTTCTGTTACATCCAGGTTCATTTCAATGGCTGTTTTCAGGGTCTTGATCTCAAATTCAACTGGAAAGATGGCACTCTTACCATACACCAGATCATAGGGAGAAAAGCCCGTGGTGTTGCGCCAAGTCGTGCGATATGCCCACAGTGCTTCTGGAAGTCTGTCAGCCCAATCCCTTCGATGGCTTTTAACTGTTTTAGTAAGGATTGCTTCGATAACTTTATTAGTGCTTTCCACCTGACCATTGGCCTGGGGATGATAGGGTGAAGCTATCTTGTGCTGCACATGATACTTCCGGAGCAAGGATTCAAATTGGTGTGAAATAAATTGTGGTCCCCCATCGGTAACTACTTCCTTTGGTACCCCAAACCGGGTAAAAACTTCACTGTACAGGAAATCAATCACCGCCTGGTCATTTGCCTTAGCCAAAGCTACAGCTTCTACCCACTTGGTCATGTAATCTGTACACACCAAAATGTAAACCTTCTGTTTGGAAGGAGGGTTGATAGGACCAATAAAGTCCAATGCCCATCTATCAAATGGTTCTAGTACCACTTGGGGCTGTAAAGGCATCTGATCTGTCTTATTAGGTTGGCCCATCCTTTGGCAGCTGTCACAGGACTGAACATATCTCTTAGCATCTCTGAACAGTGTCGGCCAATAATAGCCCATCCGCAACGCCTTATGTCCTGTTCTTTTATCTGCAAAGTGTCCTCCGCAAGGTTCATCGTGACAGGCCTTTAGTATATGAAAAATCTCATCTTCCCTTACACATCTTCTAATTTCAAGATCAGGTCCTGTGTAAAAGAGATGGCCTTTGAGCCAACAATACCTGGCACTTTGCTGAATAATTTTTCTTTTCTCTCGTTTAGACATATGTGGCGGAAGCTTCCCTGCAACCAAATAATTAGCAATGTCTGCATACCAGGGCGAATGAGCTGAGAGTGCGAATAAATGTTCATCCGGGAAAGCATCCTCAACAGGTGAACTGTCATCACTGTTAGTAAATCGTGATAAAAAATCAGCAACAACATTTTCTTTTCCAGGTTTATCTATAATAGTAATATCAAATTCCTGTAATAATAAAAGCCACTTGGTTACTCTGGCATTAGTGACAGGTTTATTCATTAAATACTTAATGGCAGAGTGGTCAGTATGCACAAATGTAGGATACCCAATAATGTAATGCCGAAACTTATTAATAGAATAAACAATAGCAAGGAATTCTTTCTCAGTAACAGTGTAGTTTAGTTCAGCAGGGGCTAAGTTTTTACTAACATAATAAATAGCATAAGGTACTTGACCATCTTGCTGTCCTAATACTGCTCCAATGGCGGTATCAGAAGCATCTGAAGAAATGTGGAAAGGTATGGTCCAATTAGGTCCCCTCAAAATAGGGGCTGTGGACAGTTTCTCTTTAAGCTTATCAAATGCTGTCTGGCATGCTGTACTCCATACAAACTGTGCGTCCTTCATTAATAATGAAAACAAAGGAGAAGCAAGTTTGGAGAAGTTTTCTATAAATCTCCTGTAATACCCAGCATGTCCCAGAAAACTTCGCACCTCTTTCTGAGTTGAAGGAGTTGGTATATTCTTTATCACCTTAATTTTTGAAGGATCCACTTGAATACCGTCAGTAGAGATGAAATGTCCTAATACCACTCCCTCACTCATCATCATGTGGAATTTTTCAGTGCTTAGTGAGAGGCGAGCCTGTTCACAGCGAATTAAAACTTTCTTCAAATTTTCCAGTGCTTCCTCAAAATCCCTGCCATAAGGAGTAAAATCATCCATAAAAACTTCCATGCTATCATTAACCAGTTCAGAAAATATGCCAATCACAGCTCTTTGGAACGTTGCAGGTGCATTGCACAATCCAAAGGGAAGCACCCTGTAGGCGAACGTTCCCCAAGGGCAAGTGAAGGTGGTCTTATCCTGATCCTCTGGAGCAATCTGAATTTGATTGTACCCACTGAACCCATCCAGGAAGGAGAAGAACTTCTTCCCAGATAGGGTATCAAGTACCTGGTCAATAAAGGGCAGAGGAAAATGATCCTTTTGTGTAGCTTTGTTCAGCTCCCTATAATCGACACAGACTCTCCATTTACCATTTTTCTTGGGTACAATTACAAGTGGGGAAACCCACTCACTGTCTGAGATAGGATAGATGAATCCTGCTTCCAAGAGTTTCTGGATTTCTTCCTTCACTATATCCCTCAGATTGGGGTTCATGCGTCGTTGGGGTTGACATACAGGCCGGGAGTCATTTTTAATATAAATATGATGAGTGCACAGACTAGAGGGAATACCCTTCATGTCTGTATACTCCCAGGCGAATGCCCCCTTACGTTCCTTCAAGAGATTGGTTAGGCGCTTTTGTTCTTCTGAGGAGAGACCAGGATTAATGTTCAAAGTTCTTCCAGGCTCTACCTCAATAGGAATGCTTTTCGAGTTTTTCAATACTGGGATTATATTTGTGTCATTGGCTAGTGCTTCCTCCGTAAGTTGTTCTTGTTCTTCTTTACCGAGGGTACTGTTCAGGAGTTGATAAACTTCCTTGTCTACTGAAGCAGGTTCGCTAATGAAATTATTAATGGCATCGTCTTCTGTTTCGTTTTTGAAGGTTAGTGCCTTCCCTATTGTTAGTAATGGCTGAACATCTTCCTCTTCTTCCTGTTCTATCCAAAGGGAGGTTTCAGTTTCTAGACTCGGCCGTGCTGGAGGGTACAGGGTGAGGTTTTTGGTTTCCATGCCATCAGATATAGTCATAGATCCTGATCGACAGCTGATACAAGCATCGGCTGTAGCCAACCAGGGCCTCCCCAAAATCAATGGATGTCCCCCCAGCTGTGATTTTGGTTGTAATACCAGAAAATCGGCAGGGTATTCCCATGAGTCAACTGAAATAACAAGGTCGTCCAAAATCCCTTCGGGTTTGATAGTGGATCTGTCTTCCAATTCTAAGATAGTAGGGGTCGGTCTAATATTGGTGAATCTGAACTTCTTTACAGTCTCCATTGTTATAACATTGATCGCAGCTCCTAAATCTACTAGTACGTTGGGTATCTGTGTTTGTCCTATGTGTACAGTGACAGTAGGATTGCCGGGATCCTCATACTTGGTTATAGGGGTTTTTCCAGTCATTAAAGCGGATAAATTCCCTATAACATGAACAGTAGGAGGATCTCTGGGTTTCCTTCCCGGTCTTTTAGTGCACAGGTCCCGAACAGTTCTAGCATAGATAGGTACATCTTGAAGAGCTTGTAAAAGGGGAATCTTAACATAAAGGTTCTTCAATTCTCCTAAGAGATTGAACTGAGGTTGCCCCCCTCTTTGTGGCAGCATCAATCTCTCAGGGTAAGGTGGTTGCCTTACCAACTGAGTAGGCTGCGTGTTATCCACTTCATCGTTTAATGTTTCAGCCCTCCCATCTGCGGGATGCTCAGCATCTTCAGTGATAGGAACCGGATCAAATGGATGCTGGGAACTCTCTCCTTTGTCATACACAGTTGGTGGAATATTTTCTGCAGTTACACGTTCTACTATCTTTCCAGACCGTAAGCGAATATCATTACAAGGCACAGGGGAGAGAGAGTAGGCCGGCATATTGAGAGCTTCCAATTGCTGGACTGTTTTATTATTTGGGTTAGGGTTAGGTTGGGCAGGCAGCTGAGGCCGTATTGGTAAGTTAGGCACAGGATTATTTTGCAGCTGCAGCTGCGACTGCTGAGGTGGGTATTGAGGATATTGATGAAATTGAGGGTATGGAGGATACGGTAACTGTTGAGGTGGAGGTGGTTGAGGAAACTGGTTCCCATGATGGAAGTTCCTCCATCCAGGAGACCATGAAGTAGGTTGGTGTGGAGACTGTGTCCAAGGACTCCATGAATTATATCCTTGCATCGCAGGTTGAGGGGAATTCCACTGAGCATAATTTGAAGGGAATTGTGTATTCACATTTTGCATATTAGTATTCCAATTATTCAAATTATTCAAAAATGGAAATGAATCGGGAGACATACCTTGATTCCGGGGCTGCCAGGGTTTCTTCTGTGCAATGAAGTAGGTTGAATCCACCTCTGGAGTTGATGCCTGCAGAACAGCCTTCACTTGGGGCAACGTGGGGCATTCTTTCATATCATGATTCAGCTCGCACAGCTGACACACTTGTACTTTGTCAAGAGGGCATTCCTTCAGTGGATGAGTCTTTCTACATCGGGGACAAAACACCCCTAGTGTGAGATCCTCCACTGCCTGTCTTTGCTTGGCCTTCAAGACGTCAATCTCTGAAGAGATAGAGCTCATCATTTCTGTTTTAAAGTTTTCAAGAAGATTGCCTATCTCTGCACGTGTAGCTCCCCCATTGGATGATTTCTGGGTTCTGTCGAAGACATCACGTTCCAGGTTATCTCGTTTATGCTGCTTATTATGCCTAGAAGATCCCCTGGAATATCTCTTACATAATTCCACAATTGTCTCAAAAGATTCTTTAGAGATATCCCCCTTTCCTAATAAATTTAGCATGTCTAAACAATCGTCCCCGATTCCTCGAAGCAGGATTATCTTAAGCACATCTAGTCCCATGTTCGTCTGTCCAGCTCTCTGCACATTGTACAGCAACCTCTCCACAAAATCCTCCAAACTTTCATCCTCCTTCTGTACCATCTTGAATAACTCCTCCCTTTTATCCCTGGTGTTACAATATTCTTGATATTTTTCCAGGAACACTTGCTTCATCTTGTTCCAATTAGCAACAGTTCCTCCCCCAAGGCTCATGAACCATCGTAATGCATTGTCCTTCAGGGTGGCAGGAAAAAGCTTCAACTTTTGAGCATCTGTGACATAATCATAGCTGCGACAGAGGATATCGAATTCAAACAGGAATTCGTCTGGATCCTCTGCCGCCCTACCATGGAAGCGGGGTAACACTGAAGGTGAAATGTTTTTCATAGGAGCTGTCCCCTCTAGCTGCTGTATTGGGAATTGCAATGTAGCCATAGTTTCTGGCGGGGAATCATCTTCATGATGGTATTGTACCACTGCTTCTTCCTCTTCGTTCTCATGTCTATTATTCATCTTTTCTTCTGTATCTTCTCCTTCGGTTGTTCCTTTATTCCTTACCTCAGTTGTAACAGCTGCGTATTCTTCGGGTGTAACAGCTGCGTATTCTTCGGTTGTAACAGCTGCGTATTCTTCAGTTGTAACAGCTGAATCAGCTGTTCCTTCTTTAGCAGGAGTATATGCAGGAATCACAGCTGCTCCTGTATCTTCCACTGTAGATCCTGATGCTGGCGCTCTAGGATCAGCAGGACCTCTTTTGATAGGAGTCTCCCGTTGACGAGATCTGACAGCTGAATCCGTTTTGTCAACAAGGTCGTCGATGAATGTTCTTCTACCCAGCGGTGGACCTCGACCACGACCCGAACCACCTGCACTGTTAGTAATTTGTGGGGTTTTGGGGGTTGGGAGGTGATCGCGTTTTACCCTCCTCGTATTCATGCGAAGCAGATCATTTCAAAAACAACCAAAAGACTGACTAAAAGCAATTATCAAATACAACTAATGACTAGTGTTTAATTTTTTATCCTTCCCCGGCAACGGCGCCAAAATGTCAAGCACTCTAATTGCAGATAATTAAATATCAACATACAGAGCGTATGAAATTTATTGTCAACCCGAGAAAGTCTTTTATTTCAAAGGACAAGTGCACAATATATGCTTAAACACAAAACCATTAGAAGTGAATACTTTTATCTTCTATCATCCATGTTCACCCCAAGAATCTATGCAATCCCAATTGCCTTCTAACTGCTATACTACAATTCTTTTCTATTATGCATCAAGCAGAATTAATATCAGATCTAATCAACGATTGCAGGAAGGAAATCTCAATTGCATTCTAAAATAATCAACTGTCTAATTTAATCAAGCTGGGAATCATAAAGCATGACCTGAACATTACTCTAGAATTTGATAAAAGAGATTAAAGCAACTGTTCTAAGAAACTGGATTGCAAAATATAAATCAATCAACACATAACAGGAAAGCTAATTTGTAAGAGCTCCTGGGATTACGTCTCAGCTGTAGGATGAACACAGCAGTGTGAACAGAAATTGAAATATGTAAAACAAACCTGACTCAGTCGACTGTTATTCGATACCATTCACCAATCTCACAAAAATATAATCAATTACTGAGAAATCCACACAATGAGTATTGCTGCTGCGTGCAAAAGAAAGATCAAAGCATCACACAACAAGAAAGATGAAATCCTAAATTAACACAGCAATCTCTGTGGAAGACGGGCCCAGTCTTCACACAGAGACGCTGGTTGAACAACACTCCCTTTTAACTCAGAAGTAACTCCGTATATTAACAGAAGAATGAGTACACAGTTTCGGCTTGACTGCTAATACAAGATAAATTAATTAATTGCTGTCCAACCCCCTTGGTCGAGGCGATTCCCCATATTTATACATACAATTTGCAACATCTAAACCTATAATTGGGCAGCCATGAAGATCTCTGATCTTCAGGCGCCCTAAAAATCTAGCTGTTACAATGCGTGGCAGAACTGAAATATCCAAATATGAGAAAAGTATTAATTGTCCCAAGAGTGACGGTCCTTCCAGCTCGCAGCTGGATTTGAGCAGCGACCTACTTAAGATAGTTCTTCTGTTACAGCTGCCCTGCCACGACTGTGCCTTGATTGACGATTTGAGCCCCAAAGAACCTTCCACAAGCGACGAACGTTCCTTCATGACTTGTTCAGCTCCGATCTTCCTGCAGTCTATTGTCTTACTACCTTCATAAATCGCATCATGTTAGCACAGATTAAGAGATGCACAACTTTAATCATCACAATCATAAGTATTAACACAATAAAACAATAATCGACCATATCTTGGTAATTTGGGGAATAGGTAAGGACAATAAGTTGAATTGCCAAGGTAATTGGTGTAAGACAAGGGAAGGGAAGATGATAAATGTTGGTCAAAAAGGGCCAATTCTGGGCTCAACAGCTTCAAGCCAGTCAAGATGTTTGTCTAGTATTAAATAACTATGTTAATCTGTGTTGTGACAACGTGGTTATAAATACTATATTATTAGGTTTAAAAGACAACACAATTTACAGTTTAAGTGTTTGCTTTTGACTATGATTTGAATAAGATTGTATGGGAAGCTTTTAAACAATGAAACATTGTTGCAATAACACCTTTTGGATAATCGATAACTGTCAATGATATTCTGAGTATAAATAAATAAAATGATATGAGTTTTGTTCTTCTTTAGCTCGATGCAGAGACTAACCTATATCTATAGTTGACATCAATATGAAACAGATATATATATACAAGTATATTGCTCTAATAGAAACTATTCCTATACATTCTCTATTGGGAAATATTTCACAGTAATTCTAAGATTTGTCTATGTGTCTGTTCTTATGACTGTTTTAATGAGTATATTTCTGGAATGACTACTGTTTAACATTCTGTCTATTGTTTAACTATTAATAGAAATTCTAGAAATAACTAACCATGATATTTGATTACTGTAATAGTAACAACATATTCTGTATAAAATAATTACTCTATTTAAGTGATAGTAGGAAAATTCTAAGACATATGAGTTCTGCAAATTCTACCAAAAGACATTACATAAATACTACTTTACTGAAAGTAAATATAGTTCAAAACACAGTTGAGATAGTCTATTCTATATTTAAATTTATTAGATAAACAACAGGAAGAGTGGCAGAACCTGTATCTCTGGTAGACAATAACAGCAATGGGAGGCTGTTCCTCCCTACCAATTCCTGGAGAGTGCCCAGACAGCACTTCTCAGGACCCCCGAGCTTGCTCTGGTCTAACTGGATGGAACTAGGTACAGCCAACAATTCCCTCAGCCAAAACAGCTATACTGGAACCAAGTTACTGCAACTTCATGACTCAAAACACTTCCTTACTGTTTTTCCCACTACCTCAATGGGACTCCTGAATAGCATTCACCTGAATGTATCCTCCCTCTAGAACAACTGCTGACCCCCCAGCTCAGTTCATTGAGTAGTATTTAAAAGATTGCCTAGGTCTTAGTTGGGTTAACTGTCATTAATGAGCCACCTGCTCAGATTCCACTTTCTTGGGGAATCATGACCCCAAAATATAGGGAAGTTGCCACCTGCAACTCAGGAAGTGTTTGAGGATGCTGCCACTTGTCTTTTGTCCTTCCACCTAATTCCATCCACCAGTTAGACCAGTAACCTCTTTTAACAGCTCTCCCATGCTGTTGTCTCCATAATTTATTTATTAATAATAATTATTCAGAATTTACATTCCATTTCTGGAGACTCTGCTGAGTCATCCATTCCTACTTAGCATTAAATTTAACATAATGTCTCAGGAATATTAATAAAATAATTACATTATTTTAATAAAATTGGGTATGTGACATGTCTACTGTGTCAGACCCCCTCGAACCATTCCATAAAATAACATTAATTTAACAATCAACCATTAAATGTTCACCCTCCCCCCTTTATGAGGTTTACCGACAATAATTCACAACAAGTTTCTTTAACATTGATTTCTTATTCAATAATACAACTTTTAATTAATTATAAATGTTAAATTATTTTTATAACAAATTTGGGGTTGGGGTTGGTTCACCCACCAACCGTAAGTGTTTTTCACTTACATGCTTCATCAATTTAATTACTTAATAAAAATTGTCAATTGATCAATTAATAATAACATATTCATTAATTAATGATTAATACACTTCTGATATGCTAATCACCTTTTTAATTATAAATTCAACTAATCTAATTTATCAATTATCAATAATAATCATATCAATATAACTCACATCATTATGAATGTACATTTATATTAATTAATTAAATTTACTAAGACTCCTTCAGCTAGTTCCATATTAATTGCACCCTAGTTTACAATTAAACTAATTAACAACCTTTGCTAATGATAATGATAGTTTTATTGTCATCAATTAACATTATTAACATATGATCAATATTAACCGAACAATTTAATATTAGCCTAATTGACATGATAATTACATTTAACATTTTAACCCTTAGTCTTGACTAAATAAATTTAATAACAATCAATCAAGCATTACTAATTAATTGCATTAGTTACCACCTAGGTTTACCATAGCTCGTTTATTTATTAACAATAATTAATTATTAATCGACAATAATTAACATTATTATTCAGCAGTATTTCATGCAATTATAAATATGTAGACGAGTTATGTAAGCGTAGCTACTGCTTACATACCTCACATAAGTACACTAACAGTAATAAATCACACACATCAATCATACTCATGAAATTTGTTGCTCACTAACACAAGTTTTAAACGTAGTTTGCAATGTACAATCCATTGCCTAACTGAAATCTTATTAAGTTACGACAATTCATACATTACCGAGTTATGACACATAATAAATCAAGGGGCTTTCCACACACACAGTTAGATCTTGTTTTCATCCCAACTTCAAGCTACACCTATCTACCTAAATCACAACTAACTTCCACATCCTATCCTTTCCTTTGTTGGACTACCTTGAAGTGTCAAGCCATGACCGGCTCCAGCTAGAACCCATAAGTGAAAGTGTCGACTACATCGACCAAGCTTCCCCAGCAGGAAACCACCAGTCATCATCACACACCTTGGGGAGCGCACTGTAGCACAACCCTCCCATGACTCTGGGTTTCAGAGATAAACAGTGAGTAAAGCCTCCACCCCCTAATGGAACAAGGGACTATGTCTACCCGACATAAGAACTGCGTTGCACCTGTACTCGGTTTTTCATCGTATAACCAATCTGGGCAGTTGAGTTTCCTGAAACTCTACCCGATCCATGTCATAATATACATCATAATAATCACGCGTAAGTAAATAATGCATGACTCGCATACCATGTATCTTTCGAAGTCCATGTCCCCGAGGCTCTCCCACCTCGTAGGATCTAGCTATTACTTAGCCTTTTAACCTGTAAGTTAGTCTCTGACATACAGTCTAGAATATTGTGCATAAATCCTCAACATGTACACATACATTTCATCATAACATAACAACAATAAATTCATTTATTCGCCATGCACCTAGCATAACATTCATTTATTCAGCATATAACTGTAACGGTATCCACGTACCCATCATTCAGTAATTTGCATATATGAGACATAATTAACACATGATACATATCTAAACATGACTTATACTAACATCACACACACACATATATATATCAACAAAATAATAGAACCATATGTCCACAGTGTCGTCAAACCGACGAAGTCTCACAATCAAACAAATACAACATATAATAGTAGTTCAGGTAGTAATGTCAAAACGAGGCGTTACAAAGAAGACCATCTAGAGCTTAGATGGTGGATCACAACTATTTGGAACTATAAGTGTCCTTTAAATTCAAAGCTCTTTATGTGACTGGCGCTATCTCATAAAATTTATGTATGGGATATTATGCTCAAAAAATTATGGTGTGGTCCTCGCAGATGCCCTCTGTGCAAAGATAGTGGAGAGAATATAGATCATATTTCTATTTTTTATTCTTGTATTAAGAAGATGTGGGATTATGTAATTCAGGTTAGTGGTATACAGTTTACCTAGGTTGGTCAAGATCTTGAAGTGGCTCTGGATATTTGGTCTAATAATGAAGCCTTTAAGGAGTATTTGGCCCTTCCTCTTATCCTTATTTGGGGGGTTTGGTTATCAAGAAAAAGCCATTTTTTAGGATATCATAATATCCCCCTCAATTTATGCAAGTAAAGGACTTGCATTCTCAACCACTTTCCACAGGGTGAAGTTAAGCATAAATTAAGGAGGATTGTGGAAGTGGTAATTGATAGATCATGAAGTTGGTTATATTTTGATGGTGCCTCTCAGGGTACACCTTCTCAGGGAGGGGTTGGAGGTATTCTATACATTTAAGAGTCACATTGGATTAATTTTTCGGCTGAGTTGGGAGACAGTACAAATAATAAAGCAAAATTGATGGCTCTAAAGTTGTCTTTGGGGTTGTCTATTACGATAAGTGTCCAAAAAATACAAGTTTTGGGGGAATCAAAATTAATTATCGACTGGATGATATTGAGGAGACACCCAAGGAACCTTCTGCTCATTCCCATTTATGAAGATACCCATAGATTGTTTGGGTTGTTTCAGGATATAAAATATGAGCATATATATAGAGAAAGAAATCAACTGGCTGACCAATTGTCTAAAACATGTTTATAGTTTGGTGTGGGCACTTGGCATCATTGGGATATGGACAATGGGACTTAGACAGAATATGGTCAAGGACCTTACTTGAGCTAAATATAAAAGAGTCTTATGAGGATTTGCAACTCTTTATTTGAGGTTACTGTATACTATTTTTAAAGTTTGAGGAATTATTTTATCTGAAATTTCATGTGTAAGGAGATAAACTATACTCATCACTCTTTGATAGTTTTTTGTGTTTTTGACATTATATGTAAGTTTTATATGGTAGCAAGGCCCTACAGTCTAAGAATATGTTATAGTAGAGGGATCAACCATGGCGAGTAGGACCATATAGAGTATAAGTGAGGACGATTAAGGAGGTGGCATATGGTATGATTCTCAAGGAGAGGGTGAGTAAAGGAGGAGGGAATTTTAAGAATGTTGCACTTTTATTTATTTATTTTGACTTCATTATTTGACTTAGTTGATGCTTGAGTGTGTAATGAGAATGATGCATAAATTGTATGATTGAGTGCATATTAGACACCTAGGAAATTAAGCAAGAGCATGTTCTAACTTAGGGGCACCATGATTGCATTAGTGCAAGTGAAAAAATTACGAGTGATGACCACATGTATAAATCTCTCATCTTCACAATAGTACTAGTTATCTATATTACCTATCATCTACATAATTGATTGAGCAAGTCTTTGTACTTGTTGTTATGGGTTATAACTTCGAGACAAAGTTTCCTGAAAGGGGGGAATATGTAACATTCCAACCTTAGACATTAGTATAAGTATACATAACATATGGAAATAGTGAAAATGCCACTAAATATGTAAAAATAAAAAATATGTGCATTATAATTTAATTGGGGTGCATGGTTGACAAATGTGTCATCCATGCAACAATTAAGAAATTGAGTAAAATATGAAAATTAAGTAATAAAAGGGGGTATTCCTTGACGATAAAGGATGGTAGCTTTGTTTTAGGCCTCATGGAGTGGTTCAACGGTCCCTATGGCTCATAGGTCTCAGGTCCATTCCTGTGGGGACTTGGGTGTTAAGAAAATTTAAATTTTTTATCATTACTTATACAGGGGAGGCATGTGCAAGGTGGGGTTGGGGGGGGGACTCCAGGATTGCTATTCAAAGGATGCAGAACATTTAGGCCAGTAGGGAAAAAGAGATAGGGAGAGCATAGAGAAGAATCATGGCTTTCATTTAGGATTTATCAACTATGCACTTATTCCATGTGAAACGTCACAACAACAGCAAATCATTTGGAAAATGAGGGTTCAAGGCTAAATGAAGGATATATAAGCTTTAACTAATGCTATATGCATTAATCTAGAATATTCTCTGTTGGGTCCAACTTATGGACCATTGTAATGCTAAGGAATAAACTCCATGTATTTTCTAATATGTATGTGTTGAAAGCCTAATACTTAGGGATTATGGTTCCATTGCAAAATATTGCACATTCACAAAGATTGTATTCTAAGCTTATTGTATTGCACTTGCGAAAAGTATATTACAAATTGTAAAGTCTAATCATTTATTCTCTAGTTTCCATTATAGGAGTAGTGCTCACTCGCAAGGATAAATATTGAAAATGGTAAAGGAAGATAAAGCACAATGTGATGATCTTCAAATATTAGTGGGATGGAATTTGTGAAGGATAAACTATTTAAAGTGCAAATGGTGCAACAACTACAAACCTTACAAAACCTACTGTAGGAAAAGAACTTACCATATGGAAGAGTAGAGATAAGAAGACATATGCACTCATGGCTTCTATAATAAATGAAGAGGTGAGTTGGAATATTACACCTACTAAAAATTCTTATGATTTAAAAAAAAATTAAAATATGTGTATGAATTAGACTCATAATTGTACCTATTTGAGTTGTTAAATCTCTTCAACTTAGAATTCAAGGATAATCATCACCATATCACTCCACCAATTATATTTTCTAAGTGTGTTTCAAATGATTTATTAAAACAAGTATAATATACCTAAGGTATATTACCACTAATGACATAACATATGTTCATACCAATAAACATTATATCATCATGAAAGAGACAAATACATTTTTAAATTGAAAAAATTCATATAATCTTGGAAAAAGTTAAAATTATTTTTAAATAAATACATGAAACTTATGGTTAAAAAAAAACCCTCTTTTCAATCTAATAGTATATCATTGATATACAACTTTTAGTAAATATATTAATTTCTTGATATTTAAATTTCTTCAAATATAATTGATATTTAAATTTCTTCAAATATAATTGATATACAGCTTCATTTCATTTTTCAAACTCCACATTTTAATAGAATCACCATAAATCCAGAATCAACATAAATCCATTTTAAAGGCTGATGTATCATCAAGCATCGCATCTCATCTCCACCCTAGTGGGCTCATCATTTCTTTACACTCTGTTAGTTTCCAAAATAATTTAATACCAGCATCATATCGTCAATGGGATTTTCATTGTCATTAGGGTTTTCGATGCCATTTTGACGTTTTAGGAATCGTACGACAAATTCCACTGCTGTGAAGAACAGTTTAAGAAGACCGTGTTTACGAAACGACGAAAATAATTTTACACTACGAGCGTCCAGACATTGGTCCATGGGCGTTGATTGAACGAAAGAAGCTGTGGGTAAAGGGGGCAAGCTGCCAATTCCACGTTTTCTCTGATGGTATACTGTATCAATTTCGTCGGTTGCCATTTTCAACTTTAGATTCATATTATCCTTCAATCTGGTAGCCATCTGAGCAAGTGGTGCCTCTACTAATTCTGCTGCAGCAGAGTTCAGAGCCTGTGTAAGGAAATTAAGTCCATCTTTCAACCGTGCAATTTCTTCAGCAATCTCTTGTTTTTCATGTAAGTGAAGACTGAATCTGTAACAAGCTTCAGCATAGAATAGTGTAGCTTTGAAGTGTACATGTGCACTCCATGCCTGATCGATGTGTTCCTTAAGAGGCATACAGTCTAGGGCCTCGCAAGCTTCTTGATAATAATGACTAACCTGTTTTTTAAAAGAAATAAAACTTTAACTTATTATTCAAACATGGATTCAAAGTTACATAAAAACTCTCAAAGATCCAAATAATACTGTAACTTATTATTCATCTTATTATTCAAACATGGATTCAAAGTTACATAAAAACTCTCAAAGATCTAAATAATAGCACATGGATTCAAAGTTACATAAACACTCTCAAAGATCCAAATAATACTCTCAAAGATCCAAATAATAGCAAAGATACTACTAACCTGCATGGCGATCTTGGAACAATCGGAACTGGACTTCCCATTTGAGACAGCCTTCTCGAATATGCATTCCTGAGCCTGCGCAAGCATGAAACTCTCCAGCATGCCTGCGCATTCCACGGAGATGTCCATGGTAGACTGCCCTACGATAGGGTCGGTGGAGATATAATCCCTGAGAAAGGCAAACGCCCCGGCCGCTGCTTCGAAAGAACTGCAAGCCTTCTCGGATGTCGGATCCGCAGAAAGGGCGATCTGGCTGTGAACGGCTCCCAAATTGAAGATAATGGCCGCCTTCTCCAAGTTGATGCTGTTATCTGAGGCTTTCTGATTTCGTTTGAAGGCGTCATACCAGGTGAAGGAGAAGGAGAATTGGTGGATGGGAAACCAAAATTCCATGGCGCACAGAGCTTTGTAGTAATCTTGCATCAGTTTGTGCCGGGATTGCAGAGAGCCTGACTGCACGCTGTCACGCATCTTTACCAGGATCTTGAGGTCGGAATCCATGTCCCACGCCGCCCAGTTCGAGAGGCAGGTGATAATATGGTCCTTCAAGGGTTTGTAGAGATTCATCCGCACCGTTTTCTTCTCAGCGATAGCCTTCATCGTCACCGCTGGTATAGCCATTGAAAGAGGATAAAAAGGAGCTGCAAAATAAGCCGGATGTTTAGGAGGGGGAGAAGAAAGAGGTGTAAAATAAGCCGACCGTACATCCATTGCAGGAGGAGAAGCAGCAGGTGTAAAATAAGCCGATTGTTTATCCATTGCAGGTCGAGGAGAAGCAGCAGGTGTAAAATAAGCCGATTGTTTATCCATTGCAGGTCGAGGAGAAGCAGCAGGTGTAAAATAAGCCGATTGTTTATCCATTGCAGGTCGAGGAGAAGCAGCAGGTGTAAAATAAGCCGATTGTTTATCCATTGCAGGAGCTGTAAAATCGCCTCTGTTGTAGTTGTTGACGAGCGCTTCTGTGACCAAGGCTTGTAGCTTGTGAGAATTATTTTGGTAATTTTTCTTCATATAATAACTGCCTCATTGTTGAAACGTCCTAACTTTTGGAGTAGACCAGTAATCAAAGAAAATAACTAATAAATTATACATAACAAAATATAACTTTCCAATAATTATACATAACAAAATATAACTTTCCATTGTGGTTAGGGTTTTGATTTTCATTTAATAACCTTTTAACATGGTATGTCAAGGATACGTTTGATGGATTTCATTTCATCCATTTGGGTTCAATTTAATTGAGACATCTTTTGGCTTATTTCATTTAAATGATTGGAATAGTTTTGAGGTTCATTAGAATGATGTATTTTTTTGTCAATTTATTAAATTGTAAAAGTTATTGGTGATGTTTTTGTTATATATTTTTATTGAAGTCTTTTTTTCATTTCATCTAAAGAAGTTTGAAAATTATTTTTAAAACTCTCTTTTCAAATAGTGGTTGTATACCACATTGATTTGATCTTTGAGATTATTGTTTTTTTGCATGAACGGATTAAATATTTGTGATGATTCCCCACTCGTACATTAGTACCTAATATGGCATTGCTTGTCATGATCTATATTGAGGATTCTTTTCCATGATGCTCTTTATTTATTGTACTTCAATGTGCACTACCTTGTTTTGTAGTCACCTTGAGCTAGGCACTATGGAGAGTTTCCTGCAATAAGTTGTTTGGCATCATTGCCACATCTAGCTTCTACCTCCATACTTTTTCCAATGTTTATAAGTAATTGCTATGTACAACTAATTATGCATTGGTGTGGGGTGGCGTTCAATGCTTTGTGAAGTGATTCCTTTTCAACATTTTGATTGAGATCGATCTTGTTTAGAGTGAGGCTTGTACATATCACTTATTCATATTTTGACTTGGCAGTTGTAGAGGCTAGTGACCCATGCACTCCAAGTGAGAAGGATTAACATCCATAGGGACACTAAATTTATGGTGTTTTTTTATTGATTGTACATGAGTATTTAATCAATCCTTTGTGACAAGACTCATTCTAGATGATTAATCACTTTGGGAGTGATGGTAGGCACTCGATTCTCATTTCCTTAGGTGTTTGAATTTTTCTACTTGGATTCCTTTGTCGGCTGGGATCTATTTTAGATTAATCTCCATGGTATTTTTCAACATTGGTGTTTGTCTTTCTTTTGGGGTGAGGTTTTTCTCCTTTTCTATGCTTATTAGACATTTCACCTTAGGTACCTAAGTAGGCATCTTTAATGGGGCCCAATTTTTCTTATGTTTACTTCCTACATTTCGCTTAAATAGAGGTATTAGTGTACATACATTTGGTTAAGATTACCCATGATAACTTATCAACCAAGATGGTAAGAAAATCTATTAGCCTAGTACATCTTGTTTCTCAATTATCACATCATTCAATGTTGAGCTAAGAACTTCCAAGTTTGTTATAACTAAACATTGCTTCTATTTGTAAAAAAAACATAATAATATACATTTGCATTGCTTTTTTAATCATGTTGAGGCCCATTTGTTATTTGGGTTAATCTCAAATCAATTGAAAACTTAAATAATCATTAGAAACTAAATAAAATTATGGAGAGAATAATAAAATGGATAACATTGTTGTTAAATAACTATGGAAAGGTAAAAGAGATAAAAGGATGATGACGTGGGATTTAAATTAACTATGAAAATGATGAGGGGTTAATGAAGAGGACAAGAGATATTAGATAATGAGCAAGGGGAATTTATGGAGAAGAAAATATGTGATCTAGGCTTTCAAGAGTTCATCACTCTTCCCTCAATTAAATTTTTTTTTATAAGTTTTTCAATTTCAGTGACTTCCATAATGATTTGGGGTAAGAAGCGCTTCATACATGCAAGAATTGTAATGTCATTATAGGAGGTGCTTTGTAACATATATTTTGTATTTAAGAGTGATTAGCAATGACCAATTTAATAATATGATTGTGATGAATATATATACAATATGTTTTTTGAGATGAGTTTGGATCAAATTACAAGTTTGGTTGATATAGGATTTAACACAAGAATAAAGAATTTAGTAAACACCTTGAGATAAAAAGGGTTGGATTTGTCTTCAACCCTTATAAAGTATTGTTTTGGAATATTTGTGATGTTTTAGAACAATTTATGATATTCCTTTTGGTGAGTGTTAGTGTTGGTTAAAATTATTGATAGCTAATTCACCTCAATTTAATTCATCAACCGGAGAATCGTAGACTTTGAGCTGCTACACTATATGTGCAGATAAACTAACCCTAATGCTCATTCCTCGAGAAACCCTAATCTATTGCTAATAACAATGAGACTAACCCTAAAGGGCCAATGCTAGAGATCACTAACTCTGCACTAAAGAAAATGAAAACTAATTTACTAATTCCTACTGTTGAACTCAAAAATAACCAACTAGGAATTTCCAAACTGTAATTCTATCATTTTTAAAACAAAACAACCTGCTAGAAGAATACAAATTTAAGCTATAGCAACTTAAAAGCAATTAATGGTATCTACAGCAATCTAAGCTATTGTAATTACAATCTATAAAAATATACTTAACTGATTATTAATCAAATGCATATGCTAAATTGATATCTACATTCCAATTAACAACCCTGCCAAATATGATACTTCAATCCATACAAACATTCTTGGAATCACTGCTGAAGACAAACATATTACATATTCACAGGCATGTTCTCAAAGGCAAATTGATTTACTGCTGATATACTAATCTTGAGTTCTGTATATGTAAGTGCATATGATAGGATGTTGTAGATCTCACAATCGAATGACAGATTTCAGAAAATGTATATATATATTGCAAAACTAATATTCGATCCTAGAAGACAACGCTCAATGCCAATCTCAAATCAAACCCTAAATATTTTAATAAAACCAATATATCAAAACCCTATGCTACTACACTCTTTATCAAATACACACACACTGTAAATGCAGATCTATCCTACAGTTTGTGAGCTCAAAGATTTAAAGAAAAGAAGCTATGTTCTATCTTTAATAACAAGAGGTGCTAGGAAATGCACTCTATTTTCTTCAGCAAACCAAATTGAAATCAAACTCACCACAACTCATACTAGAAATTGAAAGAAAAGATTTAAGTCCAAACCAATTCTGAATTCATTTTACAGTCAAGTTTAAAACCATTCCTGTAACTGTATTGATAACACTGTGTGTTTGGTAGAATAGATAATATAAAATACAATTGATTAATAATGCTTCATAAAATTGAATCTACCATAATTCATACCAAATTAAACACACGATTACGCATACCCTAGTTCTTATATAACAATTCATTCCAGCATCTAGAGAAGTTTAAAACCAGACTGTTAGCGAGCTAAATCCAATGCCATTAACTAGTGAATACTATTAACAGTCATGCATTCTATTTTAATCAATGATGAGCAAACTATTAATACCCTGAAAATGTGAAATGACAAAAACGCCAATCTATTACTGCAAACCACACACACTATTGAATATCACAGTCTGGTGTTGAAGGTGGGCCCTGCCCTCAACGCCTCACACATTGAAATCACAGATCTGCTGAAAACACACGCTGTATCATATTCAGAAAAATGGAGTTTGTACAATTCCTCCCACTTAGGGTTTCCATGGCTACTTTTATACTAGATTATACAGAGTGAAATCGCCCTGAAGACAAGGATCGATAGGAATAACAATACTCAAAATATCTTAACCATTCTGAGCCAAAAATGGAATCTCAGATCCAGGATATACACATATCGTTTGAGGAAAAAATAATAACAACCCTTGATCAAAGATTGTGCCTGAAATAGCAGTGGAATAATCTTCAAAAACATCTTAAAGATGATATGGATCCAATGAAAACGCCCTGCTCGTAGATCGAATCCCTCCTTTGAACGCTGAACCAAGGAACCAACGAACCCTGAAATAGAAGAGAAACCAATCTTATATTAGCATATGGTTTAATGAAACCTAAAACCCAAAACATATGCATAAAACAAGAAAATACAACAACAATTAATTAAAATCACTTACCATGGCTTTTAGCAATGTCGACCTTCAAAAGACACATAAACTGATTATTATTGGATCCATTAAGACTTTAAATACTAGAAAATAGTACATCGAATGGACAAAATGGAGGACCAACAGTTAGCTTGAGAAATCAAATTAAATATGGGTAGTATTGATAAAATAAAGTTTGAAGAAAAATAATGTGCTTAATACCTTTTTTTTTTAAAATAGAAACAAGTAGAAGTTTTATATTGAAAAGTTGCATTCAAATCCTACAATAATAAGGTAAAAAAAATCCAAGGAGGGTGACAACTAAAGAATCTAATTTCCTCCCTTTATGAAGTTGGAAGGCGAGGAGCCACCATTTCCTTTTTCCCCTACTTTTTCTTACAAAGTTTTCAAATAGTGAATAAATTTACACAATGCTCACATAAGAGGATACAAAAACAATATATAATATTACCCCATGGAATTAGGAATTAGAGAACCTTCCAAGGTTGTTTCGCCTCCATCTCCTGGCTACATTTCTTTACATGTGTGAGTGGAGGAGAGTATTGTTGAGCTTCTTTTATTAGCTTGGCAAAGGCAATATTAATATTCTATATTTGCTAAGGATAAATGGGTCCTGATTTCTTCTTTATTTCATCTTGTTGTTTCCCCCTCAAGACATCAACAAAGGAGGCGGAAATGTATTTGAAGTCCGTACTTCTTTAACATCCTTTTGTTGAGCATGTGTTATATTATTTCCATGTGTGTGTGTGTGTGTTGGGGGAGGAGGGGGTGCATATTCGAGCTTGCAATTGACGATCCCCTCCATTTAGTGCTCTACCGTATGCTCTACGCGCTATGCAAAGCGCTGACTCAGAGGGGGTTATGAGGGGGTGGGGCGTGCCTACGCCCTCCCCCTTCTGCAAAGCAAGTTCGAAATTTTTGGGGCTATTTTTGGGTTCTTTCTAAAAAAATGTAATTTAATCCTAGTTAAGGGATTGGAGTCTGTTTTATAATCTGGGTTAATATATTAGGGTTTTGGATGCCACATAATACCTATATGTGTATTGTGAGTGGTTAATAGTCAATATGAGAAAATAAGAGTTGCGACTCTAAGTTTTGTTGGTTTTCCCGGTTAAGGGTTTTCAGGGCAAATTTCTGTGTATTATGTGTGAATGTTGTGGTGTAATCTCTATTTTCTTAAAATAATTTATATGATTTGCTTCTTTACAACATGTTTAAAAATTACATCTGGTATCATAGCTCGATTATTAGCTTTAGGGGGATTCCTTTGTTGCTGAGGGTTCAACGCAGTTGATAAATCTTGGATCTGTGATAAACCTGGGTTCAATGGGAGCTTTGCAGTGTTGATTTGTGCATTGAAATAGAATGGAGAGCAGTTTGAGAATTGAGATCGAGAAATTTAACGGCTAGAACTTTGAGCTATGGAAGCTCAAAATGGAGGACCTTCTTGTAGATTGAGAACGGTGGATTGTTGTGGATCTGGGTAAACAACCCACTGGAACATCAAAATAATTTTGGGAGAATTAGATAGAAGGGTGAGGAGTACTATCCGACTGTGCTTATCAGACTCTGTGTTGTTGAACGTATCTAGAGAAGATAGAGAGGTAAATCTTTGGACAAATCTAGGGAGTTTGTATCAATTAAAATCCTTGGTAAACAAGTTGTTTCGGAAAAATAAACTATATCACCTCAGAATGGATGAAAACGACACAGTGTTAGAGAATCTAAATGTCTACAATACTCTGTTAAGTCAAATAACCTATGTTGGCATTAAAGTGGTTGAAAAAGATATATGTATTACATTATTGTGTTGCTTGCCAGATCTTGGGATAACCTAATTGTGGCAATAGGTAGTGCTAGTCAAGCAACCTTAAAATTTGATGAAATAGTATCATCGCTATTGTCACAAGAGATGAGGTGGAAATCCATGGATAATCATAGCATGGATGTTTTATCTATGAGAGGTCACCCCAGGAGATAAATAAAAATAAGGGATCGGGGGGGGGATATCTAAATCTAAGGGTAGATCTAAATGGAAAATTTATAAGGAAGTGTTGGAAATGCGGTAAAGTTAGCCACTATAAAAAGGATTGCAAATATAAGAATGTTGAGAAAGCAAAGGGATATGAGGATACCCATTCCACAGAGGCGAAGACCTCCTTAGAAGAAGGAGGTGATGTGTACCTAGCTTCCATAGGTAATCATTCAAATCGTAATATATGGTTGATTGACTTAGGTGCGTTGTGTCATATGAGCCCTCATAGGGAGTGGTTTTGTGAATATGAAAAGTACGATGGAGGAGATGTGTTCTTGGGAGATGATTCACCAGCCAATATCATTGGACGTGGAAGATTTAAGTTGAAGCTTGAGGATGGAAGGATTATAACTCTCCCTAGAGTACTACACATTCCAAATCTAGCGAGAAACTTGATATATGTTGGAAAGATGGATGTTGCAGGTGTACAAACTATGTGTGGAAATGGAAAATGCAAAATGGTTAAAGGATCAATGGTTTTAATAAGGGGAGTTTAGAGGGGACTTTGTATAGACTATTGGGAAGCACCTTCATCAATGAATGTAACAGTTTTGTTGTGCCCGAGGAAGGAGATAAAGAAGACAGAACCCTGACTTCATCAGGCAGAAACATATCCAAGATTGGGGCATATTGAAGAAAAGGGACTTTGATCATTACAAAGTAAATGTATGGTTGAAGGTATGTCTGATTGCACTCTAGATTTTGATTTCTGTAAACATTGCATATATGGAAAATAGAATCGAGTAAGATTTGCATCTGGTGCTATAAGAGAAAAGGGAATTTTAGAGTTAATACATAGTGATGTGTTTCGACCTGTGCTTGTTCCACGATTAGGAAGATCTGTGTATAATGTTTCATTTAAAGATGATTTCTCATGGAACAAATGGATTTATTTCCTTCGAAATAAATCTAAAGTATTTTCTAAGTTTAAAGAATTTAAGGCTCTTATAGAGAATCAGACAGAAAAAAATAAAGGTGTTGAGGACAGATAATGGTGGGGAGTTCTGCGGGAATGAATTCGAGGAATTTTGTAATAAGTGTGGTATAGCAAGGTAGAAGAATACTCCATACACACCTCAACAGAATGGAGTTGCATGAAGGATGAATAGGACACTGATGGAAAAGGAAAGGAGCATGCTTAGCAATGCCGAGATAGGACAAGAATTCTGGGAAGAGGAAGTGGATACTGCATGTTACTTGGTAAATCGATCACCCACATCAACATTGTTTGACAAAACCCCGCATGCAGTATGGACTAGAAAGAAACCCTTTATTAAACACCTGAATGTTTTTGATGTGATGCCTATGCACATGTTCCAAAGGATAAAATGAGTAAGTTGGAAAATAAAGATGAAAAATTCATCTTATCGGTTATAAAGATGTTCTAAAAGGTTATAAGTTGGAATCCTCTAAATAAGAAGATTGTTTATAGTAGAGATGTTGACTTTAGAGAGACAAAAAGAAGTTATGAAACATGAAGTGACTCTAATGGAAAAGGAACCAAGAAAATAGAGGTTGAATTAGAAGATTAAGAATTTGACTCAATAGAAGAAGCTGAATAAGAAGAAGAAGAACCCCATACCCCAGTTTTGAGGAGATAATATCGTGAAAGAAGGCAACCATAAAGGTATTCCCCTCTTAATTTTCGGTCTAATTTTTCTTTATATGTTATTGATGATGATCCTAGAAATGTGAAGGAAGCTATTGATTTAGAGGATATCGATCTTTGGAAGAAGGCCATGGTTGAAGAATGGACGCCTTTGACAAAAATGAAGCTTGGTATCTAGTTCAGTTACCAGCTGGAAGAAAATTCGTTGGTAACAAATGGTTGTTTAAAAAGAAGTTGAATGCAGAAGGTAAAGTGGAGAAGTATTGTTGTAGTTAAGTGGATTGCATAGTTACCAGTGATACATTATATAGAATAAACAAGCAATTATATAGACAGGAACACAAGATAAGTAATGGCGGCAGAGCCAACAAATCTTTCTATTACTCATAACCAAAGTACAATACAATGTCTCAGTGCCGACCCCGTATCTGGCTCTCCAACCTATATATTTAGTTTACAGACAGTTACATAACGACCTGTCGGTTCACTAACCGACGTGACTAACTGACTCGACATGTAGTGGTTGACATGACTGTTCGACATGTTCTACGAAGTGGTCGAACGAAGGACCTAGTCAAGCAACCGACTTAGGCTCCTCCAACATCTCCCCCACAACAAAATCTTTCTTCATCCCAAAGAAATCAGAAAGTAACTGGAGCTGGATGAATATATGAACTTCATTGCGGTTTGTCTCATATACTAAGTGTAGACAGTTGATGACTCTGAGCTGATACTAACTACTACCTTGGTTGGAAATGGGTCATCAAGTTGGGGACCATGTTCATGCAGGTAGAAGAATCTGACAACATGATATGGTATTGAATAACATTCGATGACTGCTGCAAGCCTACAGTCGATGACAGCAGCAACGCCTGTTGTTTTAGAGAAGAAATCACCCAAGAAAACAATTACTTGGATTGTTAATCTTCTCACGTCTGCTCCATATTGCACACCAATTGGTTATTGAAAGAAGAGTGACAGAGACACGATTGGGGCCAAGGAACATAATGACATATCCTGGTCTTGGGGCTTCGAGAGTGCTCTAAATGCCCATATATCATGGAGTGGCGACGAGTTGTCAGGAAACAAATGTCTAAATCCTCATATGTCACGAAAAAGAGCTGGGGAGAGACCATAAGACTCAAGCATTTTTGATAGAACAACAAAGGAAAGGGAACAGAGGTGGTAAAGAAGAATGCCATGGCTTCCCGAATATTTTAGTGTGCTGCGATATGGGGTATGGGTAGCCTATATATAGTGAGTGTCCAGTGAATCGGTGGATTCGCTGGGATAGGACGGATGGAGAAATGATAATTATCAAAGTATGGCGGGATGGTGGTCATAGCTATCATATGTAGCGAATGCATGTTTGCTGGAGTAATCATATGTGTATCAATCCGATCAATGCCTTGAGAATGGATTGTATGCTGACATTGCGGTGGTTACGATGAAACTTTGAAATGTCGTTGATCCTGACATAGCTAATGGTAAATGATGGCTTGTGTCACTCGTGTGAATAAAATAATCTCATCATGCTTCAGTCGACAATATGTCTTGTCACGAACAATTGATTGGGAATGATGATGAATCGGTTGACGTATTGTTGGTCAGATTTTTGTCGGTTCGGTCGAGCATCTTTGTTCAACATTTTATGATCAATTTGTTCCATTTTTTCTATAATTAACTTCGTTCTCCCCCCCCCTTTTCGTTTTAGTCGGGCGTCATTGACAAGTTCGCGGAATACACTCCCTTGTAGTGTTTTAAGTCGAACTACTCTGTTAGGGTGGATTTATTCAATAACGTAGGGTCCCGGCCATGCAGTGTGTATATTTTAGTATTCCCTTTGATTGTCATAAAGCAGGGCTAGATCACCAACTGATATATTTTGTTCTTTATATTTCGGTCGTGCCAAGCTTTTTGTTGTTGTTTTTGGATTTCTTGATGATGGATTGCTATATGTCGTTGTTCTTCAAGTTTCGATAGGTGGGAGTACCTTTATTTTCTCTCCTGTTCTATAATAATATGTATTACTTCTGCAATCACTAGTGCTTGTTGTTGAAAATGTAGAGGAACAACTGCTTCTTTTTCGTATACGAGGTTAAATGGTGTTTGACCTATCGACCATTTGTATGTTGTTCTATACGTCCATAATACTGCAGGTATCTTGTCGTCCCAGTCATCCTTGTCGATATTGCACATTTTAGTCAATCCTGTAGTTAGTGTTTTATTGAATACTTCTATTGCGCCATTAGACTGGGGTGATATGTTGTACTCATCTATGCTCGATAAAAAATTATTTCGTCAGTATGGCAATTGTTTTGTTGACAAAGTGGTTCCCCTGGTCACTAATCAAGTTGAGTGGACAACCAAATCTTGTAATAATGTTCTCATAGATGAATTTGGCAGCTATTTCACTTGAGCAAGTCTCGACGGGTTCTGATTCTTCCCATTTAGTAACATAATTGACCACAATAATGATATATCTTGTTCCCGTTTGTCATCCAGGAGTCGGAAATGGACCTATGAAGTCGATTGCCCAAATTTAAAAAGTTAAGCTCAAATTTATTGATATTAATGGCATTTGAGTACTTAGCAATGGTCATCCAAGTTGCTGACATTTGTCGCATTTAGTCACAAATTCTCGACAATCTTTGTGGATTGTCGGCCACCATAATCCAAACTGCCGAATTTTTCTAGCTGTCGTGTCAGCTTGAAAATATCTGGATGCTGGTCCATTATATGATTCATTAATTATAATTTGTTGCTTTTGGTCGAGAACACATCATCTGATCCCAGTTGATAGAGAAATCCATTTATTATAGTATATGGTGCAACTTTCATTGCTAAAATCTTCTTTTTCTTTTCATGCATTCCTTCTGGAGCTTTTCCTTCTTCTAAGAACTGAGCAATCTTTGCCAAGTCGAATGGAACAACTTCAAGTCTAAATAAGTGAGCATCAGGCAAATCATCCTCAATTCCAATTGGTTCTTCTCCTATGTCTATTCTCGACAAGTGGTCAGGTCCAACATTTGCTTTACCTGGTGGCACTATAAGTTCAAACTCGAATTCTTGGAATAACAGTAACCATCGACATATTCTTCCATGGTGTAGGGGTTTGTTGACCAAGTATTTCAGGGCCTGATGATCTGTATAGAACACAAAAGGATTTGCAAGTAGATAATGTTGGTATATCTAGAGTGCAAATACCATACCCAGTGCTTCTCTCTTAGTTGTTGAATATTTCCTCCCTGCCTTATTTAATTTTCTACTACTGTAGGCGTTAGGGTAATCCATTCCATCATCTCCAAGTTGGGTGAGGATTGCACTGATTGCTATACCAGACGCGTCCATATGTACATGAAATTTGATCAACCAGTTTGGAAATCTTAAGATGGGAGCTTCGACTAGTTTTCTTTTTAAGATGTCGAATGATGTAGCACATTCGTCTATCCACTGATAGTCTTGATCTTCTTTCAGCAATTCTTCTAACTGATATGTCATGTCGGAGTAGTGGCAAATAAATTTTTTGTAGTACCATGTATTCCCTAGAAACACTCTGACTTGTTTGGAGTTAACTGGAGGTTTTAGGTCGAGAATTACTTGTATTTTTGCGAAATCGACTTTTATACCTTCTTTACATATGGCATGCCCAAGTAGGATTCCTGTTGGAGTGGCGAATATGCATTTCTTGATGTTCAGTGATAATTGAATATGGTGATATCTTTTAACATAAGTCTTAGCCATTTGCAATGATGTCTCAACATAGAATAAATCGTCCAATCGTCAAAATATACAGTCATAGTTTCGTAGATATATTCTTGGAAAGCTTTGACAACTATTCTGGAGAACAAGGCTGGTGCATTCTTCAATCCGAATGGTATTACTTTATATGCAAATGATATGAATGGTATTACTTTATATGCATTCTTCTTTGGCAATAGATACTTGATTATACCCAGAGAAGCCGTCTGTGAATGAATAACATTCATGTCCTGCAACTCCATTAATAATTTCATCAACAAAAAGTGTCGGAAATGGATCTGTAAGCATAACCTTGTTGAGTTCGTTGAAGTCGACACAAATTTGTATTCGTGTCGGGCCATGTTTTTTAGGTTGGATGACCATTGGGATTGCCCACTCTGATTGATCAATTGGATAGATAATTCCGGCGGCAAGCATGCTATCTATTTCTTTCTTGACTATATCTTTGTATTTATGCGCGAGCTTGTAGGGTCTCTTCTTGACCGATTTTGCATTTGGTTTGATGTCGATCTTCATTTCTCCCATTTCTTGGACAAGTCCTTTCAGATATTTATAATCTCGTGCAAATACATCTTGGAATTCTTTTAATAAGTTTGTAATTTTTGTTGTTTTTTCTTCATTCCAATAATCTCCTATCTTAGCCATTTTGGGCATGCCGTCGTTAAAGATATCTACTTCTTTGATCTTAATATGTGCACCCATCCATTCGGGTGCTCTGGTTTCATTGATATGTCTCTCACCTTATTCGAATTGTGTAAATGTCGGGGGGAAATCTTCTTCTATCATCCTTTCGGGATCAATTTTTTCTAATGATTCAACATTAAAGATTGATCTGATCACTTTTGATGTATTTGGATTTTCTTGTTTCCGTTGGAAGCTTTTCCCTTATGTTTTTCCATTTCCATTTGTATTCTTCTCAAGTGTTGTAGTTTGGTCGATTTGATATTGTTACATGCAGCGACTTGTCGATCAAGTTGTGGCTGATTTTCGGATGATATTTGGCTATTTGCTGGTTGTAGGAAATTTTTCACTTGATTGCTTGCTTCTATTAGTAGATCGTCCTGCGGGGAAAACATAAAATCTTTGATGAACTTTTCCCTTAATTCTTTCCAAATAAATGTTTCTCCTCCTGCTTCCTCCATTTTATACCATTTGTTTGGTAAATCATCAAGTGTATTTAGGAAGAGGTGCATCCAGGTTCTTTCGTCTCGGTAGCCCAATCTTTTTCATTCTTTTTCGCAGATGGCTATATGCTTTTTAGGATTTTGATCTTGTGTGAAGATCGAAATATTTTCTTGTTCCGTGAGTTTTCTTCCTCCAAATATTTCAATAAAGTATGTCTATGTAGTATTTCAAGTCTGGAGTCTCGACTAATGTGTATCCCACCATCTAGCAGGTTCACCTGTGAAGGTTTCGAGTAAATTATGAATTCAACCTTATTCTCCTATATTCTTTGATACTTCGTCGACATGGAATGTGGGTGATTCGCATTCTTTGTATCTCAACTGGGGAATACCCGACGACTCGTTTCTCATTGGTGCGAGCGTCGGATATTCTCTAATTTTTCTTTCAAAAATATTCAGAATAATGGAGATAGAAAACAATGTCGGATTTTCTTCTTGGGGATAACCTCAATCGTTTGTCATTCTCGTGCTTGTAATTCATAATTCTCTATTTTCCAGTCGTAGAGTTTAACATCTCAATTATATCCGACTGATGCAAGGTTTCTAAGGTGGATCTCTCCTTGTGCGTTAGGTTCGGTATAGTATTCATTATTTGTTACTTGGTATAACAGTCGAATGTCGGCGTTGTCATCGATAGGCTCTATGCAAGGCTGTCTTTGTGAAGGGTAAATGGGCACAATCACTTTTTTCCCATTTCCTTTAAGTTTTATTCTATATTGAAGTTTTCATCTTCCTTTCCCATGGTTGGCCAACTAAGGCATGAAAGAAACTGGATCTTTCTTTTGGGTCGATAACTTCAAAGTCAACTTGTGTGGTTATTCCCATGATGGATGTGTCGACATTTTTCCATACCCAAATTGGTTCAATCAATCCTTGGTTGGCTAGTTTGAGATAGATTCCTGACTCATGTAGTTGTGGTCGACCAAGATGACCCAAGTGTCTCTAGTCATGATACTTGCTTGTGATCTGAAGTCGAGGATGACTTGCCGAATAGAGTATCCTTCAATTTCTAAGTCGACAAGTGGGTTTGCATCATTTTTATCTCTCTGACTTAATCGACAGAGATTTCTAGTTTTTTTTTTCCTTCGATAGATTTATTTTTAATGATGTGTAATAGGTCTATAAATTTTATGACTACTTCTTCCTTGGTTATTAAATTGATAAGTTCATTGATATGGCTTTCTCGAAATTCATCATTGTCTTCTTGTGATGCTAACTCTTGAAATATTTTTGCAACATTATTATATAAGTGATTTTGTGCACTTGGATTAGGATAGTCATCTCTACTTTTTATTTTGCTAATTTGTGGATTATCTACACCAATTTTAGTCCTTTGACGAGTTACAATGTGAATATTCTTAGTTTTAACAATATCAGACTTTGGAACACTAGAAAAGATGTTAATGTTCTTTTTATTAGTAATTTTTTCAAGTATGGTGGGGAAATACTCCAAGAAGTGATCACCCACCCCACACTTGGTACAAAATTTGAGATCTTTCCGATCTTTGAAGGGATAGTATGCAAAAAGATGGTCTTCAATCAAACATGTAAATCACTTTAGTTGTCAACGTGGTCAAAGATATCGATTTTTGATGTTTCGTCCACGACCTTGAAATCCTCCCCGTCAATGGAATTTGTCATTTATTCTATCGTATCATCGGTCGTCGTTCTTGTTGTTTATATTATTCCTCTGGTCGACATCATTGGTTTGATAGTCTGTGTGGTAATTCTGTTTGTTCTTTATATTTAAGCTACATTTTGCTGTGAAATGAGATTTGACTTCGCATATGGCGCACCATCGAGCTTGATCGTTTTTCATGTTGTAGGGATAATATTTCGTTGTGTGCGAGTCATGTTCCTGGAAGATGTCACATAAAAGTTTCGTTCGTACAAAGCAGACATCCTGTTGACGGTCATCTTGTCGGCAATAATCTTTTGTATGACCGACTCTTGAACATTTTGTGCACCAAAGATCAACTCCTCGCAACTGATTTTGCGAATAGATTTTTGCATACTTTCCAACTGTTCTTCAATGTGGTGGTCGACAAGTGCTATAGGGTAGTCATCATCCATTTCTATCTACAATATTTTTGTCAAAGCATCTTCATAGATATTAAAATCAGTGAAATGTATGTGCACTCTGATTTTCTGTATTAGTCCAACCATGAACCATTGGACCAATAAGGATTCTTCAATGTCGTGCTTGATCTGGCTCAACAAATCTTTAAATCGTTTATCATAGTCCCTAACAGTATCTGTCCGTTTCTGAGTTGTGGTCTTCAATTTCTTGGCAACAAGATATTTGGCATCTGGTGTCTTGAAGAAAGACATAAATTGTTGTTTGATCTGAGCTTTTGATGCAGTGGGAGTCCTTTCTTTAAAAGTGATGTACCATGTGAGTGCTCGTTTCCGAAGGGCACCCGCGAACTGCACCATTTGTCTGTCTTAATTAGAAATAACATTATATTCCCATATTGATTCACAAACGAACCAATGTCTTTGTGGGTCTTCATCACCTTCATAGAATGGAAGGTGTGCTATTATGTGTGCCATATTCGTTGCGAATTTGAATTCTAAGCTCAAAGGTGGTGACGGTGGATTGTTTCCAATGACAAAAATTCTCGTACACGTGCTTTCGACAAGTACTAGCTCTCGATGTGCACTGACATGAGTTAATGCATGTTCTTCACTTTCAACAACAATATGAATGGATCTAGTCAAATCTTCGTCGGCTGCCGGGAACATAATTTCTTCGACAACTTCTGTCAAAACCTAGGTACAATTCTGTTTTATCAGGGTTGTACTTCGCTTCGGAGATCCCGACTTACTCGATGAATCACTTAATGCTGGAAGTGGATGGGGGAGTGCTTCCTCACGTTTTGAATAGAGTAGATGAAAAATTCGGTTGGAGAAATCATGTTGAAAAGTAACCCAATTTCCTTCTTGCGGTCGATGAATCAATAATATATCGACCTCATCACCTTCATCGTTCCGTCGACTCTAAATGCCAGTTTGGCCAGCATGAATTCCTAAGTCTTCTTCGATAATTTCTTGTGCTTGGGCACTCTGAGTTAGATGTAATGGGGAATGCAAAGTGATAGATTCGGGTATACTCACCTGGAGAGCGCTGCCATGCTCCATACATAGATCTTCATCCATTGGTGATAGGTCTTCATCAACGCCCTCGGTTTGTCGAGCTCGACTCGACTCTAGCGGATTTCCTTCAACATCTGTCACTATACCCGACTTTCATTTTTTCTGGAGCGTACTAGCTTTCTCCCTTAAATCCTCATGCCTCTTCCTCCTCTTTTCTCATTCAATATTCTGTATATCTGGAGTGCTTTTATGGATCACTGATCTATCTTTGTCGAATTTTTGGGATTTTTCACTGCTAGCCATATTGTGCTTTCTTCTGTCGGTCGTTATTCATCTATTCTATCAGACTGTGGTCGGCTACCCCCCCCATTTCCGACCCAAATTTCTTTAGAGAACTCGGGTGGTGCAACAATTCATTTGATGAGGAAGTGTTCCCACTCTTGCTCTGTCATGAACTTTTCCCATTGTTTTTTCTTTTCTTCCTAGTTCGTGTTTCAGAGAGGTGGTAACAATAATGGTCTAGGTTCGACAATATGCGTTGCTCCATTTTCAATCAAGAATTTAAACATAAGTGTCGATAGAGAGAAAAGAAATTGCTTGGTCAGGTCGTTATAGAACCTATGCTTCACGTTATCGGCATAAACTCATTCCTTAATCGTGCACTCTTCACAGAACTCGTCATCAATTTTTTTGAACCGTTCATATAAATTCTTGTGGCCTCCTCTGTTTAGTTTTGTTATCAATTGTTGATCTCTTTCATCCACCATATTTTTCATCCATAAGTTTCTTCAATGCGAACGACACAGAATCAACGAAGTTTTCATGTGTTTCAGAGAAGAACTTCTCCCTTGCTTGAGCGGTAGTCAACTTGTTTCGTCTAGCATAATTTTGCAAGTAGTTTGCTATTTTTCTCTCCCACCATTCCTTTATCTCATGTTATGTTATCATTTAATCATTCTCATTATCGTGCTATGCATGTATCACTAGAAACAGAACCAATGTTGTAGTTAAGTGGATTGCATAGTTACCAACGATACATGATATAGAATAAACAAGCAATTAGATATATAGGAGCACAAGATAAGTAATGGTGGCAAAGACAACAAGTCTTTCCATTAATTAGAACCAAAGTACAATACAATGTCTCAGTGTCGCCCTTGTATCCGGATCTCCAGCCTATATATATAGTTTACAGACAGTTACATAACAACCCGTCGGTTCACTAACCGACGTGACTAATTGAATTGACACGTAGTGGTCGACATGATGGTTCAACATGTTCTACGAAGTGGTTGAACGGAGGACCTAGTCGGGAAACCGACCTAGGCTCCTCCAACAAGTACACGTCCCGCTTGGTATCAAAGGGATATTCTCAGGTAGATGTAATTGATTTTGGTGAAATATTTTCTCCAGTTGCAAAATTAACTTCTCTTAGATTCCTTCTTTCTATTGTTGTTGCTTTTGATCTTGGAGTAGAGCATATGGATGTGAAGATAATGTTTCTACATGGGGACCTGGAAGAAGAAATCTACATGAATAAACCTGAAGGATTTATAGTAAGGGGTAAGAAGGAGCTAGTTTGCAAGCTGAAGAAGTCCCTTTATGGTCTAAAACAATCTCCAAATATTTGGTACTAGAAGTTCGACACATACATATTGGGATTGGGATTTGTTAGAAGCAATGTTGATCACTGTGTCTATTGCAATTAGGTTGGAGAACATTTTTTTATGTAGTGTTGTATGTCGATAACATGTTGTCAGTTGGAAAAATCATGAAGGTTATCAAGGAGGTGAAACCGCAGCTATCCTCCAAGTTCTACATGAAGGATATCGGTACTGCTAATTTCATCTTTGGGATGGAGATTAAGAGAAACCGTGTAGAAAGGAAACTCTGGTTGAACCAAAGAAAATATGTGGAAACAATACTGCACAGGTTTAATATGCAGGAATGTAAACCTATGAACGTTCCTATTCTTGTGGGTGTGATATTATCTACAGAACAGTGTCCCGAAACTGAAGAAGAAAAAGAAGACATGTCCCATGTTCCTTATGCTAGTACAATTGGAAGTTTGATGTTACTATGCCATGGTATGCACTAGACCATACATTTCCCATGCAGTGGTAGTTTTGAGCAGGTATATATCAAAACTAGGAAAGGATCTCTGGACAACTATGAAGAGGGTGTTTAGGTATTTGTGTGGAACAACAGATAGTGCAACTTGTTATCAAGGAAGAACTAAACATGACAAAGTGTTGAATGCATATGGCTTTGTTGATGTTGTATGGGCTGGAGATATGGATCATAGAAGATCTACAAGTGGGTATGTATTTAACCTATTTGGAGGTGCTATCGGTTGGATGAGTAAGAGGCAGGATGTAGTGGCACTATCAACTACAGAAGTTGAATGCATGATAGCCACTCATGCAAGTAAAGAGGTTGTATGGTGGCAGAGATTGTGTTTGGATATTAGGTTTGAACAAAAAGGTGTAAGGTTAGATTGTGACAGTTAGAGTGCAATATTCCTGGAAAAGAACCATGCTTATCACTCAAGAACGAAGAATACTGATGTGCAATTTCACTTTGTAAGAGACATGGTTGAAACTAATTTCAATTATGTACAGTTGCAATCATGTCTCATACAAGCCAACAAGGCACAAAGTCATTTATTAAATTTTATTAGCCTATATGCATTAATATTAATGTATAAATGTGATTTAGACTTTGAAATAAAAATCCATGTAAATAAAAATGTATTTCTTAAAAATCATAGAATGAATTGATAATGAGTGTTAAGTGGATGGGTCCTAAATGAATGCCTTTGCACTTTTTGCACTATATAACATTTAAGTTTCCCATTCATAATATTTTGTATTTTTTTATTCTTAAATCAGTTATTTGTAATTGAAATCTTCTCATATAAGCAATCAAAGAGATGGATCATAGATGAATGACATTGAATACATAGTTAATCTTGAAAATTAATATCTTAATTAATAATCTATTTGTAGTTACATTAAACATTAATAATTAGTAATCAAAGAGCATGGGGATTTAATATACAAAGTTCAAATAAAATCCTTAAGTGTTTCAACATATATCTCTTCTTCATTTAAAATTGTTATCATTTTCAACTCCTAAAATTTCTTAAAAATAATTTTCATCCATGGTTGGTTTTTCTACGGTCGTTTGAAAAATCAAATTGGAAATACTACATTTTTTATCCCTTCCTTGTGTATATCTCTTTGAAGTTCCTTCCTTCCATTGCCTACTCCCAGTGTTGGTTCTTGTAGGCCACTCATTCATTTTAGTCCACATTGAGCATCTCAATGGATCGGCTTGCCCCATTTAAGCACTCTCTTGATGCACTTGGTCAAATACTATAGACAAAACATGATATAAGAAGGATCATTTAGGAAAAAGTTAACCAGAAGTATTCCATTTGTGTTACTTGGGTAGACCCCCATATGACCCAGTATGACCTTCTATGTAGAGAATTTCGTGGAGCTTCACAGAGATGATATTATTGTTATACTGACCTATGCACTCTAGCATTGAATGCATGCACTCGGGATGGTACTTCGAGACAAGTTCCTGGTTTGTTCACACAGGATTTGAGTGGAGATAGATCAAATTTACCTATACTTCTTTAGATACCCAAATCAAAGGTACCTATCCTTGATATACATGAGGGAAGACACCATGCTCAAATATTTCTTTCTCAAACCAACCCCCCACCAAACATCGCCAATGTGATCACCTCCTACCTAATGCTACCTAAAGGTACCAAGCAATAGGAAAATAAAGGTCAACGACATCTCACTAAGTGAAACAATGCAAGGGAGGCACTCTCCCTTTACTTACGAGATCTTCAAAACATTTTTGTTAAATTATACCCTTATTTATTATCAATTCGATCAACAACTCTCACCCCTATTTGTGGGGAGGGGATTGGATCCATTAGGCACCAAATTCAAACATCTATGGTTTATCATCCATAATTATATGTCAGTATTGGATGTTAGACGTATTAAATAGTATATGGTTTAGCTCAAATCAATTTCTTATATGAGCCACCTTCACACTTCCACTGTGTATTGATATTGTTGTACCTAGTAGACCCAAGTTTGACCTATTCATGGACACTAGTTGGTTCAACATTAATAAAATTCATTTTATCTTATCTTATCTTAATAAATTAATATGGTAATTTCCTTCCATTGATGCTATATTAAACTACCTATAATATAAAATTATTTGATAAATTAACAATATTTATGCTACTTTAGACACCTCAAATATAGATAGAGACCCTCTTGCAACATAACATGCAATTAGGAGAAGAAGGGAACAATAATTGTGAAACTTTTGCAAGAACAAAGAAAGGTTATGTAGCCATTATAAAAATTGCACTGTAGATGATATGTAACATGAGTGATTGGAGGACCGAGGTCACGTTTCTTGTGAAAATGGTGGAACCCTAGGTTAACTGGATGGACGATGGGCGGCCTACTGCAGTCAGGAGGGGACGCAGTTTCTGTCGGTTGCCTCGTAGTGGTTCGTGGTGAACTTCACGTGTTATGAACTCCGTTTTTTCGCTCCCGGTTACTGCTCATTTTGATGATCTGCACTAAACCCTAGTTTTGGGTGTTACTGAGTTTTTTTTACCAGTGTTATTGTGGTGGTTTGCTTTCCTTTCTATGGCTGCATATGATGACAGGGTGGATTATTCGTTTGACCCATCTGATGATATGCCCATCTGGACACAATCTGTGGCCGAGTGGCAGGTTGGGGTATATCCTGGTGGAGGTGAGGTGGAGGGTCTACCTGCTTTGGAGAACCAAGCCGCTCTAGGGTTCTCGCCGTCTGATTTCTTGGCTATCTCCCCAGGATCGGAGCCGTTAACTGCTCCTGTAACCAGTACACCACTGAATGCACCTTTGAAGGAAACTGGGGCTCTGTGGACCTCAGAACAGGTTATAAATGATCTGGAGGGCTCAGCGGGTAGATATAAAGGTTCTAACACTGGACATATCGGTTATTCCAAAAATGTTGGCAGGGTTTCTCCTTCTTCGGACCCTCTTCCAGTATTGAACACAGCGAAGACACATGTGGACACGAGGGCAGGACATCTGGAACTACACGAACAACGTGGGTTTGCTAGTCCTTGTGTGGGCTCTGGAACAAGCTCGGATGAATGGGGTGGACCTTCTTCGGAGGATACTACTCTTAAGGGGAAACAGAGCAGAAAACGATGGTTGAAACTTAGCAGGACTAAATACAATTATGCTCTGGGGGAAGATATTGAGTGGAATCAATTGGTGAAGATGATCGGTATCACTTTGGTTGGAAAAGCTTTGGGCAGATACTTCTCTCTGCGTACCATTGAAGCATGGGTGGGGGAACAATGGGCGGGGGTTTTAGGCTATACCCCGGAAGTAGTGGAGTTAACCCTCAACTGGTTTTCCTTCAATTTCCATGAGGAGGATCATACAAAATGGGTTCTAAATTCCAACTGGAACTGGGATCACTGCCCGGTCATGATCAAACCATGGCATCCGCTGTTTGATGTTAGTCCAGAACGTCTGGATATTGTCCCACTGTGGGTTCAGCTCCCTGGTTTACCTCTCCATTACTAGTTGGAGCGACATTTCCGCGGGATAGGAAACATGATTGGAAATTACTTAGATGGTGACTATAGTTTTCTTCACACCCGTCAGAGGAAGGTTGCGCGTATTCTGGTGAATTTGAATATCAGGGAAGGGTTAGTTCCGGATGTTACCCTCAGTTGGGGACCCTATGTTTATGTGCAGAAACTGGACTATGAAAATGTTCCCTTCAGATGCCGCCGTTGTCATCCCTATGGACATCCGGTTGCTGAATGTAAACTCTCGTTTCGAAGGAAAATGGATGGTTCACAAAAATCCTCTATTGCTGTGGAGGCTACTCCCCTTCTAGATATCCCCTCGACAGAAACTCCCCCAGTTGTGGGTTTGGTCGTGGATGAGGGACAGGATTCACCTCGGGATCTGGTAGACCCTTGCCTCAATAGTATTGCGCTACCGGTTTCAGGTGCTACTGTTGCAGGGGCCGATGATATACAACAGGAGCTGGGATTGGTCGCGCCTCATACTGGAGAATCGTTACCTGGATCAACTAATATTGAGCCTACTCTACCGACTGTTAACTCGGAACCTAGGACATCATCTGCGGGTGTAACTCATTCTATTAAACCCTTTCCTTTCATTTTGTTTTAAAGAACTTGTCTTTTGAAAATCCGGACTGGATAAAGGCTTTAAAAAACTTGAATATCTCTTCGGCCATGGAGTTGGTAGATTCTACCTGTATTGATCCGGACCTCCCCTCTTGCTCAACTACAAAGCCTTTTCCTGGGGTGATGCTACTTGACCCTCCCCCCGATATCGATCCTGGGCCTATTGACGCCCCTTCCTCCCCCTCCTCTACCACCTCATCGGACTCTGGTTATTTTCTGCGCTCTCTTGCTAAGATTCCCCAGGGCGAGTTGGGTACTGGGGTTAAAAAAATTGGCAATAATGGTAAGAGTTGGGGCAGGAAATCCCATCTCTCGAAAGCACAAACCAAGGCTAAGATGGACCTCATGGAAGGAAAATAGGTGACTATTGATCGGGCGCTTAGAGCGGTGCGTGCCCAGAAGAGGGGTCGTTAATGAAAGTTATGTCATTTAACTGTCGGGGTCTTGCTGGTCCCCACAAAAGATCAGCTCTACGCAGAGTGGTATCTATTGAACACCCGGATATCATTCTGCTTCAGGAAACTTTGGGTGTTAGTGAGACTATTAAAACACTTCTTGAAAGTTGGTTTTGTGGTTGGTCCTTTGCTACCTTGGATGCTCGGGGCCGGTTTGGTGGACAGGCTATTGGTTGGAATACCCGTTCTGTATAGTGCCATAATCTCTGGGGAGTGGAAGCGGCTTTGGGAATGAAATGCTCGTCTTTGGATTTTGGTGATACTTTCACGGTGGTGAATATTTATGGACCTTATTTACACCAGGTTCCTTTTTGGGATTCTCTTCTCTCTAATCCACTGTTACAAGAAGGGAACATTATACTCGGAGGAGACTTAAATTTCTCTCTTGGACTGGCAGAAGTCTGGGGCAACAGAGCTCGGCCAGACCCTTTGGCTGACTACTTCACACATCAGTTGGTCACCCGAAATCTGCTGGATATTGAGCCTACTCTTCTTAAACCTACTTGGAGAAATAACAGAACTGGAGAAAACCGTGTTGAAAAACATTTGGATCGTTTTCTGGTGTCTGACCTATTTGTAGATAGGAATTATCTACTTAGACAGTGGGTTGGCACGGGGGGCTCTTCGGATCACTTCCCTATTTTCCTGGAAATTCGTGATGGACCTGTGAAACCAGCTGGGCCGCTTAAGTTCAATAAGATCTGGTTAAATGATGAGACTTTTGCTGAACTTATTGAATCCCTTTGGGTACCCTACATCCCTAGGGAGGGCCTTTCTGCCGCACATCAGTTCTCTGATAATATCAAAAGAATCAAGAGGCCAGTGAAGGCATGGGCATATGAAAAGAATAGTAGAGATGATAGAGAATTAAAGTCAATTGAACTGGAGCTGCAGTCCATTTATGATTCTGGATCTGGGGGTCTGGGAACATCGGAAGAGAAAGATTTTCTGGTCTCTCTGGAGGGTAGGAGGAATAAGCTACTATTGGAAAAAGAGGAAACATGGCAGTTGAAGAGCAGGGCTTTATGGCTATCGGCTGGGGATGAGAACACAAAATTTTTCCATGCATATGCCAAGGGAAGGAAGGCGACCAATACCATTTGGAGTTTGGAAGACTCTTTGGGCACTGCCCAGAGATCTTTTGATGATATGGCTGGGGTTGGGGTTAATCATTTCAAATCACTTTTCAAAGCCCCTGCATAGGCTAACATATTGGATGTGGTTAGGATGGCACAATTGTTTCCTCGGTTTATGGACGAGGAAGACAATCACTCCTTGATGGCTGTTGTCACTGAAGAAGAGTTGAAGGGTGTCTTACAGAGCTTCCAAAAAGACAAGATCCCGGGGCCAGATGGATGGACGGTGGAATTCTTACTGGCACTCTTTGAACTTATTGGGAATGATCTATTGGAGATGGTTGAAGACACACGAAGATCAGGGAGGATCCCAGCAGCCCTGAACTCCACCTTTATTGCCCTTATACCTAAAACAGACAATTCCTCTTCTTTATGTGACTTCAGACCCATCTCTCTGTGCAACGGTGTTTATAAGGTGGTTTCAAAGATTATCGCCAGGAGACTAAAAGAGATTATGTCCAAACATATTTCGGAGGAACAATTTGGTTTTCTGGAAGGACGTCAAATACACGAGGCTATTGGTGTAGCGCAGGAGGGAATCCATAGTATGAAAGCGCAGAAAATCAAAGGAGCTATTATCAAGATTGATTTGTCAAAAGCATATGACAAGGTGAGTTGGTTGTATATTCATTTACTCCTCACTCATCTGGGTTTTGCTGTGGATTTTATCAGGTGGATTATGAGCTGTATTTCTACGGTATCCTTTGCGGTGCTCATCAATGGTGCAGCCTCCCCTTTTTTTCGATCTGAAAGAGGCCTGCGACAGGGATGCCCACTATCCCCCTTACTTTTCCTGTTGGTTGCTGAAGGGCTTAGTAAAGCACTGAAAGTAGCCTGTAGGGATGGCACTCTCCATGGCATACAAGTGGCTCCTGATTTTTTTGTTACACACCTGCTGTTCGTGGATGTATACTCATCTTTTGCACGGGTTCGGCTCGGGACATGGCAACTCTACATGACAGCTTTCAACTATTCACCAATGCAACAGGTATGGAGATCATTGAGAGGAAATCCACACTTTCGACTCACTTGCTAAGGGAAGGTGAGATTGCGGCTATTTGAAGGGTATTTCCATATACCTTTTTACGCCTTGAAGCTGGTTTCTGCTATCTTGGTTTTCACTTAAAACCAAACGCCTATACTAAACAGGATTGGCAATGGCTTATTGAAAAAATACATAAACGGCTGAAGGTTTGGAGTCATAAGTGGCTTTCTCGTGCTGGAAGGCTGGTCCTGGTGAAATCTGTTTTAGAGGCCATCCCGGTCTATTGGATGTCCCTCTCATGGATTCCAAAAGGAACGCTGGAAAAAGCTCGAAAGTTATGCTTTCGTTTCCTATGGAGTGGTAAAGGAGACTATGTTTCCCCATGGGTTCGATGGCAGAAGATCGCAATTCCAAAAGCTTTAGGGGGGTGGGGTCTAAAAAATATTCATCTTTTTGCAAAGGCTTTAGCAGCGAAGGGTGTGTGGAGAGTGTTAAAAACTGAAAGCCTTTGGACTAAAGTTGTTTTTCGGAAATATATTGCTCCTATATCTATTGTGGAATGGGTGCGGTCGGTAGAAAAGTCTCATATTGGTTGTTCTGTTATTTGGAAAGCTGTCATCAAATCCTTTCCTGTAGTCGGAGATCTGCTTGCTTGGAATATAGGGAATGGACAGGATCTTTGTGTGGGGGAAGATCCCTGGGTTGGAAGTGCTGGTCGTCACATCTTATCTGGTGATTTGATTAATTCTCTACGAGATATAGGTATTACTTACCTTTCTCAACTGGCTGTTCAGGATAGGGTCCACCCATGGAATCAGTCATGGGTTGATGCAGACACATTGGCACTATCTGAGGCTGAACGGGTGGAATTAAGGTACTATTACCGTGCACTTATCCGATCTCATATACACATCAGGGATAGGGAAGACTGTTTGGTTTGGGAAGGGGCCCCAAATGGTTTGTATACACCAAAGGATGGATACATCAGCCTGAGTCTCTTTTTGAATCCACGTGAGTTGGTGGGGTGGTGGAAGACCATCTGGAAGATAAACTGCCCATTGAAACACCGTCTATTTATGTGGAATGCCCTCGAAAATACCGTACCCACCTGGGATTTTTTGAGAAGGAAAAATAGGATCGGGCCGAGCTGGTGCATTTTATGCAAAGCCAGCAAGGAAACTTGTTTTCACCTATTCCTTCAATGCCCATACACGGTGCAAGTATGGGCGGAATGCTCCAGAATTCATAACACCCTCTTTAATTAGACAGGGGACTCGGTGCTGTCGGCTTGGACACAGTGGGCCTTGGACCCTATCGGCAAATCCTACATGAATCTTCCTTTTTTGGTGGCGTGGGGCATTTGGTTGGCTTGGAATGGAATGATTTTCATGGAAAAAGCCAGTACACCGGTGGTCACAGCAGTTCAGATTTGTGGTTTCCTTGAAGCCTTACCACATCACATCAAAGTTGCAAAACAAAGAGAGGTCCTTGCTTTGGATATTGACGAGTCTATGCCTTGGGGTTTTTATGATGGATCTGCTTGTGAACAAAACTGCGGGGGAGGGGCTATACTGCATCTATCGTTAACCCACTCATACCACCTTTTCTGGGGACTGGGGGAGGGTGGAAATAATTATGCTGAAATCACGAGCCTAAAACTTCTTCTCATCTTTGCACAGGAGAAGGGTTGTCAACAGATGAATGTGTATGGTGATTCAATGAATGTCACTAATTGGACTAGTGGCACTCAACAATGCAGAGATATAAGACTTGCAAACATTCTTCAGGACATTCTGCACCTAAAACTTTCCTTTTTACATTTTTCTTGTAGACATATTTTCAGGGAGAACAACAAGGAGGCGGACAAGGCTTCTAAGGTTGGCAGGGACTTGGCAATGGGGTTGTGGAAAATAAAGGAGTACATGAATGGAGCTATCTATGAATACTATCATAGACCTTTTATTGATGAAAGGTTTTTACAGGGGCACAGAATGGATCAAGAACAGGGATAATTATGATACTTTACAAAAACTATGGAACTGTTTTTTTGCTATCTTTGGCTGTGATGTTTATTTGGGAGTTTTTTCAAAACTGTACTGTTTACTGTTTTTTTCCAGGGGGCTCGGGGAGCCACCAGACATATTATTAGTTTTTCTTAGTATATTTCTAACATGTTGCTGCTGTTGGGTTATACCGACATGGACATATATCAGTTTACATACTGGACGGGTGTACTGAAACACTATTTTGGACTGTTTTGTTGATCCTTAGCTGGATAACTGAATGCATCTATGCATATACAGAATGTAATTTTTTCACATCTGTTGATATAAAATTACGCTTTTTTTCTGAGGAAAAAAAAAACATGCAATTAGGTGTGCAAATTCATTTGATTATTCTTATATTTTATATATCAATGTATAATTGTTCTTAAGATTAAACAAATTAGGGATTTTCATCCTCCCAATCCAAGAATCGTAGTGGAATAATTTCTAATTTATTTAAACATAATAATTTCTAGCCCCGGAAAATAGTTTCCTTTTGTCATCAAGGATATGCATCAAACATATCTAGTACAAAGATTCAAATGCAAGATTTTAAAGATACCTCTAAGCATGATCATGGAGGCCAAGGCGCATAAACCTCATATCGTTACATGCAGGGGGATACGAATCTATTTCCACTACACCAAGCTCAATAACCAAAGCTATAATAATGTATATATACTATCCTTAATTATGCTCTGCATATGATTTAAATTATCTTATTCTACCATAAATATGGATGTCGCCTAAGAAAGAAACTTGCTCTACAACAAGAGATATAGGTTCAAACCACAACACCTATCATGATATTTTATGAGATCTGTTAAAAATTTATTGGTTTGATATTGGGACAAATAAAATTTATGGCCAAAATACTATCTAGGTGGTTGTGGTCCTCAAGGCTCTTAAGTATTTTAAATTCGCTCTGATACCAAATGTAACAACCCTTTTTACTGAGCATATTTTAAACGTATTAACAATCATATTTGTTATCTTCAAGAAATTAGTTAACAATTCTAATACAACTCGGATTCTAGCAAAATCCAAATAACTCTAACCCAAAGAGAAGAACCTCTACTTACCTTGTCGATGATAAGCTTAACCAAATTTGCATGTAGACATTGTCCTTTGAAAAGCACCCCCTCCTCTATTAGCAATAATAGTTGTGGGAGGGGGGGGGGATTCTGCATCCAACCAACCCCCAACAAAAGTTGAGGCCCTCAAGCCCTCAATAATTAACCATATGCCAAACCATGTAAGATCTTACTCTTTTCACTATCAACCTATGTACAACAATCTGCTCCTCTTCAGTCTCCCTCTCAATGGGTGCACTCACAAACAATAGAAAACTAGCACAAACAAGCAATCAAACCCCAAAATTAACCAACATGACTAGATCCCCCACCTCTTGGTCTCGCCCACTTTTATTACCTAATTTTCATATTTTACTCAATGTCTTAATTGTTGTATGGATGACACACTCGTCATCCATGCACCCCAATTAATCTATAATGCACATATTCCTTTTTATTTTTACATATTAATTTACCTATTCACTATTACCATATGCAATTTATACTTATATTAATGTCCAAGGTTGAAGTGTTACACAACACCTAGTAGTTGATCATCTACATATACTTTTGACAATTGATCAAGACCAACAGTGCACTTCACTAGCTTGATGGCTACCTTAAAATTGAATTTTTTGAATAAGAGGAGCAATAAAAAAATGTGTCCTTCCAAAACATGTTAGTTTACTAGGTATTTCAGTGGCATATGGTCCATATAAAACTTCAAATGGATTCCTAATAAGTAGTGTTGAAATTTTTGCAAGCCATACACCATGCAAAGACCTTCCCATTCGGTTTTGGTGTAGTTCCATTCTACTTGGGAGGGATTCTGACTTATGAAATAGATTGGGTGGTCCAAGATTCCATTGGTTTGTGCCATCACTACTCCCAATGCTATGCCTAAGGCATATACATGAATGCTAATCTTAATGGACAAATATGGAAAACTAGTATGTGAGTGCTTACCATTTTTTCTTTTATGACGTCTAAAGATAGATGTAAATCTTGGATCCTTTTGAAGTCTTCTTACTTCCTCAATCGTCTCTCCACAGGTTCTGTGATTAAGGCATAATTTCTGATGAACTTTCTATAGTAGTTGTATGCTTCAACTTTGATCTTAGGGTCTGTGTATTATTAAGAGCAAGTAAGTTAGAAATTACCTTAATCTTTTCTTGATATACTAGAACACCATCTCAATAAATAACATGATCTAGTAGTACTCCAAATGGCATGCATAATATGCACCTTTCCAAATTGAAAGAGATTAGTAGTTGTCAACATATTTGAACATGAAATGTGACATCACAACATGTTCCTTTAGTAGCCCATAGATTTCCTAGTCATCCAAATATACTTATAATAATTTATGTATGTGATACTTGAATGTTGGGATGACAATCACTAAGAATGTTGTTGGTGCATTCTTTATTCCAAATGGCAGGCATAAATCCCCATTATGTTGTGATTGCCATTTCCTTTTTCTCCTCCTCAATGATTCATACCCAGTGATACCTAGAGAACATGCTCATGAATAAGTTGGGAATGGGTCATGGAAGCAAGTTGTGTTTACTGACTTGAAATTTACACGTACACTAATCTTACGCATTCCTATTTTCTTATCCTAGATAAAAATTGGGCTTATCTAGTTGGATTCTTCTATAGGAAGATTAACCCTACTACTAACATTTTTACCAACATAATGTATTCTTTGACTTTTTTCTTAACCTTGGGGATAAGCTTGTAGGGCCTGTTCGTTATGGGCTTGGAATTCAACTTGAGTTCTATATTTTTTCACCTAAACCTACTTTGATGCCTTTTAGTTCTTAAAGTTTTGTGAAATAAATAATTTTAATCCTTCAACAACGCTTCTAGGTATTTAACTATCTTTTCATCCTAGTAATCCTCCATTAATGACATTCTTGGAGTTTCTTCTAAGATGATGTTTATCTTCTTAACCTTCAAGGATTCTTGATATATTTGGTAGTGTGATTGATTGATTATATCTTTCACAATTCTTTCCCCTTCTCAGTTACTTTGAAGGTGAGATGACACAACTCATCTAAGTCATTATCCTATCATCACTCTGTCCAATTTTGTGGCAACAATTGAGCACTCGAATGGTACTTTCTATTAGTGATACAACTTTGGTATGTTGGTGTTTTTGGCATATTGGTATGTTTGATTCACCCACTTATGATTAAATATGGATGATATGGTATTATTTAGTGCAGTGGTAAGTTTTGGAGTCTTACTAGTAAATGACAAATCCTTATAAAAGGAAATTTATATTGTATAAGAGGTCTTGGTTTTCCTCTATATATCTTCATGAATGTACAAGATTTAGGGATTGATCTAGATGTTAAATGAACATATGCACCCATAGGATTTCATACTTGTATCCACTAGTTTAAACAATTCTTCACATGTATTTTTGGGTTTGTTTGTTCCTAATATAGTTGAGAGATGATTTACTTGAATCCCTTGGTAAATTTTGATCAATGAGAGTCTTCTTCAATTGGATTTGAAACTGATATATGATAGCAGGTTGGACTTCCTCTCATCATTACAATGATTCCTTATGTTTTTCCCACTGTCAATATGGAGGGGCTCTAAGTACCACATCAAGTGTTGGGATTCTCTTTTTTGGTTCAATGGAACATTCCATTTAGTCTATAATATCTTCAATGTCACCAGTCTCATCATACATGGGTGGTTCTATGATCTTTAGTATATCATATATTTTAAATATACGTTAAAGGATAAGATATAATGCCCATCAACAACTCCATTTGTTATAGTGCTAACATATTTGTCCATCATACCTATAGTGAAGTTGTAGATAAGGTCAACCATGTTCTCGTCGATGTTTCCTTCTATGGGATTTATGTAGCGAGGTCCCCAATATAGATCAATTGTCCATGTGACTCAAGTTCCCTCATATTCAAAATGAATATTTCCTCCTTTAATTTAATGTTTGCATCATTATCGTATGTCCATTCATTTCCCATTAGTGTAGGATCAAGTCTTTTTCATCCATGATTTTTATAGCCTAAAAATAAAAAGAAATAGTAACCAACACCTTGAGAATGAAATAAAGATATGAATAAGAAGCATCTTCAAAGGTGCAACCTCATTTTACAATGTATCAGATACACAAGATGATATGATATCTAAAACTAGCTCACCTTGGTATATATACGAGACAAAGGGCACAATTACAATTAAGGTCCAAGCCAACCAATAAATAAAAAATTAATGTAATAATAGAACTGTAATATCACAATATATAAGGATTAAAATTCCCCTCCCCTTCAAATAAGTGTTGTCCTCAAAACTTGAGTAACTGTGGATGTTTTTGCATGAAGAACTCAACTTCTCATGTCACCTCTTCTATTGACAAGTTCTTTCACTTGATGATGTACTTATAATTTCTCAATTGTGTAGTTTCCTAATTTCGGCCAAGGATTGTTACAAGTTCCAGTACCATTTTCCCTTCTTCATCAATCTCTGGTAAAATATTCTAGACTAGGATATTATCCCCAATTACCATATTTGTTGGAATATTTAAACCCATTCATGTCATTTAATACCTTGGGATAGCAATATTGATAATTTTTTTATTAATTCCTAGGTGTTAGACTATGTAGTTGGCTAAATTAGACATTGTGTGGACCACAAGTCTTCATTGTGTGGACCACAAGCTTCCTAGACTCTCCTGGGCGTATTTCTGAAGATTCTGGATAAGATTTCCTAGGATTCTGGCTGATATTATCCTATCCTGGAATAGAAAGGTGCCTTACTGCTTTTTACTGATTTTTACCACTTTTTGGTGAAGGTGAAACTGGTTGACTAGTCATAACTGTTTTTTGGCCAAATCACCCTCCATGATGTTTATTCCTTCCAAATTCTGGATTTAGCATGCTTTTCCATCACAAATCACTATCTGATCACTAAATAAAAAATTTGTCAGCCTTTGAGGTGACTTGGAAAGCACACTTGCCACCTAGGGGGGTTTGCATAATTTTAGTAAGTATGCTTTTGTGAGGATTCGAATGGAATCTCTATGCATTCGAATATATGATGGAATTCTACATATTGACATCCTATTAGCTTCCCAAGGTTGGCTAATGTATAATTATTCATGAGAGTAATTCTGTTTGCATCATATGTGACTGTTTTTCAGTGTTCTTGACTAGTTGTGTGAGAATTACTTGTGAGAGTTGTAATTTCTTGATCAGATCTTGGTGTAAACTAAATTTCACATGGTATCAGAGCTATCAAGATATTCTTTTATCATTGATTGTCTTGCAGGATCCAACCAGTCTCAAGGAGGGTGCATTCAGTTATCTACAGGGCACAATCAATCACCCAAAGGGCACAACTGATCATCTTGGGGTGCACCCAAACCAATCTAAAAGTTATTTCAGAGTTTCCATGGATCAGTCACATCAGATCATCTTGGGGCGCACCCAAACCAATCTAAAAGTTATTTCAGAGCTGCCATGGATTAGTCACATCAGATCATCTTGGGGTGCACCCAAACCAATCTAAAAGTTATTTCAGAGCTGCCATGGATCAGTCATATCAGATCATCCTCACTCCATTCAATTATTTTGACTGGAAAGTGCAGATTGAGATCATGTTGAGGAGCAAAGGCCTCTACAGGGTGACTATGGCAACTGAACTTGAGCCAACCTCAACAATTGAGAAATAAAATTGGCATAATCGAAGAGACGAATCCTATGGTCTCCTGTGTCTCGCCACATACAGGGATATTTTATTCCATCTATATGGTCTTATCTCACCCAATGAAGTCTGGGAGAAGCTCCAAGAATTGTTTGGCAAGACAAATGAATTAAGAGGCCACCAAATGGATAATGAACTTGTTTCATTGAGTCCACAGAATTTCGAGAACCTCCAGGATTTTTTCTCAAAGTTCAAGTCACTTGTTCTACAATTGAAGCAATGTGGAATTGATAAAAAAGATGAGCAACTAATCTTGGCCATTCTCTCCAAGCTTGGCCCTGATTACTCAGTCTTTGTTTCGACCTTCCATGCCACAAGGAAGGCAGTTCGAAACTGGAAGAGTCCTACAGTCTCAGAATTCATGGAGTCTCTTACACAAGAACAAGACAAGTTGGTCTTGATGGGAGCCATAAAAAATCCATCAAAATATCACTGTTTAACTGTTGGAGATTTAAGGAGTTCGAAAGGCAAGAAGAAGGGAAATCTCAAGAAACCCACTGATCAGAGGAAGTACAAACAGAAAGTCCATGAAGATTCCTCAAACTCAAATTTCAAGAGGAATCCAAACAAGAAGAATGAGAAGGAAAAGTGTAACTATTGCAACAGGGGCTTTCATCCTGAAAGCTCCTACATGAAAAATACCATTGATCAAATGGCTCAACTCTTGGATAAATCCAATATTCCTCTTCCTGAGAGCGCAAGGAGGAAGGATGGAGAACACAATTCTAAAGATAAGGAGCGAGTGCATGAACTGATGGCAAGCACATCAAATCCTACCTCATTCATCATTGATTCTGGAGCTTCAAGGCACATGGTGTCCACAAGAGAGAGTTTTCCATCTCTTAATTCTTCTGGTGGTCCAACCATTGTGTTGGGTGATGATTCTGAAACTTCAAGCAAAGGTAAATGCATCATTGATCTAGATTTTGGCTCATTCACTAATGTTTTGTATGTTCTAGGACTTGCTGCTAACCTTTTGTCAGTATACCAGATGACTCACACTGGGTCACCCAAAAAGGTGATCTTCACACCTAATGATGTTGAAATATGTGAAATGTCAACAGGTAGAATTGTTGGCTTAGGTTCTGCTGACCATAGCGCAAAAATCTATAGATTCTCTCATTTTGTGCCATTCCCCTCACCTTTTGCTCTACTTACCCATGCCAATGAGTCAAGCAAATTATGGCATGAAATATTTGGTCACCTAAACTACAAATATCTTTCCCAACTCCATGAGAAAGAGATGGTCATAGGGCTTCCCAATATCAAGGTTTCTAAAGGTGTCTATCAAAGCTGCATCCAAGGAAAGCACCCAGGGTATAAGTTTGAAAGAGCCAAAACTGAGCGAACCTCAACACCCCTAGATCTTATTCATAATGACATATCAAGTCCATTCCCCCATGAGTCTTTGAACCATGCCAAATACATCCTTACCTTCATAGATGACTCTACCAGGTAGTGTTGGATCTATTTCATCAAGTTAAAGTTTGAAGTGTTCGGATTGTTTAACCTTTTCAAGGTATCAGTTGAAAACAAGTCTGGTAGACATATCAAGATGCTTAGATCTGATAATGGTGGGGAGTACATCAAATTTGAGTTTCAACAATTTTTTTTCCTCTTTAGGCATACAGATGCAACGCATTGTTCCCTACACACCTCAGCAGAATGGTGTTGCTGAGAGGAAGAACAGATCTCTGAAGGAGATGGCCACATGCATGCTTGAGGAAAAGTATTTATCTCCAAGGATTTGGGATGAGGCAATAAATTGTGCCACTTATATACAGAACAAAGTTCCTCACAAAGCACTAAAAGGAATTACTCCTTTTGAGGCTTGGACTGGGCACAAACCTGATATTTCTCATTTCAAGATTTTTGGCTCCAAGGCTTGGGCTAGAATTGCACTTGAGAAGAGGAGGGCTATGCAGTACCAAATACAACCATGTATTTTTGTTGGCTATTCAAAAGAATCCAAGGGCTACAAGCTTCTGAACATGACTTCTAAAAAATCCTTCATTGAAAGAAGTGCTCAATTCGAAGAAGAGCCCTCACAGAGTGTTGAAATTGGAGAACCATCCACACCACCACCTGAAGATGTAAGTGAAGTTCCTTTTGAATTTTTTGATTATGATATTTATGATGATGAATACAATTTTATTACAGATCCTAATTCACCAACAAGGCCAAATTGGGATGCTAAGACTCTTCAAGCAGCTGGTGAACTAGTGGGAAATCCTCAGGACACAAGGAGGACTAGATCACAATTTGAGAATGCTCTCAATGTGAATGATCCTTACTTAAATGAGAGATTTTATTTGATAGTGGATTATGATCCTCAGACATATTAGGAATCCTCACATGACCGAATATGTCAGGATTCTATGGATGAGGAGTTTCATTCACTCCAAAAGAATGAGACATGGGAGCTAGTCAAGCTACCCCTAGGCAGGAAATTGGTAAGGTGTAAGTGGATATTCAAGGCCAAGTTTGCATTTGATGGTGCAGTAGTGAAATATAAGGCTAGGATGGTGGCAAAGGGATTCTCCAAAGTCCATGGCCTTGTAAGTTTGCACCAATTGCACAGAAGGATTCGATAAGACTAGTTCTGGCAATTTATGTTTCCAAGTGCTGGGAAGTACATCACATGGATGCAAAAAGTGTCTTCCTTCATGGATATATTGAGGAAAATATTTATATGCATCAGCCATAAGGCTATACATCTGATCCTAACTATGTGTGCAGGTTGAGGAAGTCCTTATATGGGCTTAAGCAAGCCCCCAGGGCTTGGTATTCCATAATGGACAACTTTCTCTTGCCACAATATTTTGCTAGATGAAAATATGATCCAAATGTTTACATGAAGCTAATTGATGGCTCAATTCTGATTATTGTGTTATATTTTGATGACCTACTAATCATAGGTAGCTCTACTGATCAAATTGCTTCATTAAAGACTGTTTTACATCAAGCTTTTTCCATGACTGACTTGGGAATTCTTAAGCAATTTTTGGGGCTTGAGATTTCTCAAACTGAGAATGGAACTAAGGTATCTCAGTACAAATATGCATCTGACTGCTAAAGAAGTTCAAGATGTTTGATTTCAATTCTTCAAAGACTCCCTTCCTTTCAGAAGTTAGACTTGAAGACGTAGATTCTACACCATTGGTGGACAACACCTTGTATAGGCAACTTGTTATACTTGACTCACACTCGACCTGATATTGCATATGCAGTGATTGTGGCTTCAAGATACATGGAGTAGCAACATGAGATTCATTGGAGGGCTGCAAAAATAATCTTGCATTATGTGCAAGGAACCAAGTCTGATGGGATTCACTATGTTGCAGATTCTAGCCTAGATCTTCTTGGCTTTACTGACTCAAATTGGGTTGGTGATAGCCTTGACAGAAATTCCACATATGGATTTTTTTTCATGCTTGGAGGTGGTCCTTTTTGTTGGTATATCAAGAAATAGAGTGCAATTTCACTATATTCAGCAGAGTCCGAGTACAGAGGAGTAGTGAATGCTGCTACTCAGTGTGTGTGGTTGCAGGGTATTCTTTCAGAGTTTGAGATTTCCTTTAGTACTCCTATTGTCATCTTTTGTGACAATCAGAGTGCTATAAAGGTCTCAAGTGATCTAGTACAGAGATAGAGGACCAAGCATATTGAGATCCATATGCACTACATTGGGAGTTTAGTGCATGACCATATTATTGACTTGTAGTATTGCCCAACAGGTGAGCAAACCGAAGACATCTTCACTAAAGCTTTTACTGAGAAGACTTTCAGCTATATGAGATCACTGCTTGGGATGGTTGAACATGTGGTGGAGTGAAGGATTGATCAACAATCTTTCAATTTTGATTATGTCCATTTTTTAGGGGCGGTTTTTCCCATGAGGTTTTCCTTCTTTCCTTGTTTCATGGACAAGGCGGTTTGTACGGGGTGACCATGTCTTGTTACTGGGCCCTATTTTTATTTCTGATTTTTAGCACATAAATTCAGACTTATGGGGGGGGTTGGAATTATTAAACCCATTCTTGTCATTTAATACCTTATAGCATTATTGATCATTTTTTATTAATTCCTAGGTATTAGACTATGTAGTTGGCTAAATTAGACATTGTGTGGACCACAAGTCTTCATTGTGTGGATCAAAAGATTCCTAGACTCACCTGGGCGCATTTCTAAATATCCTGGATAATATTTCCTAGGATTCTGGCTGATCTTATCCTATCCTGTAATAGAAAGGCGCCTTACTTCTTTTTACTGATTTTTACCACTTTTTGGTGAAAGGTGAAAGCTAGTTGACTAGTCATAACTGTTTTTTGGCCAACTCACCCTCCATGATGTTTCTTCCTTCCAAATCCTGTATTTAGCATACTTTTCCATCACAAATCACTATCTAATCACTAAATAAAAAATTTGTGAGCTTTTGAGGTGACTTGGAAAGCACACTTTCCACCTAGGGGGTTTTTCATAATTTTAGTAAGTCTGCTTTTGTGAGGATTCGAATGGCATCCTTATGCATTCGAATCTCTGATGTAATTCTATATATTGACAGCCTATTAATTTCCCAAGGTTGGCGGATGTATTATTATTCATGAGAGTAATTCTGTTTGCATCATATGTGACTGTTTTTTAGTGTTCTTGACTAGTTGTGTGAGAATTACTTGTGAGAGTTGTAATTTCTTGATCAGATCTTGGTGTGAACTAAATTTCACAATTTTTAGGCAAGCAACATGGAATATTGAATCCTTCTCCAATTTGTAATCCATACTCCCAATCCTAAGTAACGCTTTATAGGGACAAAAAAAATAGTACTTTGGTACTAATTTATTATCCTTCTTTTGTTGCTTGAGGGACATCTATTTGTATGGTTGTAACGTCAAAAATACCCAATCCCTTACTTCAAATTTCCTTTCACAGTGATGTTGATTTGCTTGTTATTTCATCCTATTTTGTGCTATATCTAAGTTGTCTTTCAATAGTTGGAGAACTCCTTGTCGGTGCTCTGTGTTATCCTCCATTGCTTGAACCTTAACTTTCTCTTTCAAGGATGATGTGATGGATTGCATATGATAGCCATAAAGTTCCATAATGATGACATTTCTTATGAATTATGGAAGGATGTGTTGTACCGGCATTCTGCAAAGCCAAACCACTTGACTCATTGTGTTTACTTATTATATGAAAAATGACAAAGATAACTTTCTAGAAATTTATTCACAATCTTAGTTTGCCCATCAAATTGATGATGGTAAGAGGATTTGTGAACTAATTGAGTGTCCAAACAAGAAATATTTCCTTCCAAAAATACCCGTGAAATATGGATCTCTACCACTTACAATTCTCTTGGGGGTTCCATGTAGCTTCTGAACTATTTCCATGAGTTGAAACTAGTGAAATTGCTTTAAAAGGATGAGAGAAAGAAAAAAAATGAGAATACTTTGTGAGTCAATCCACCACTACCATGATGAAATTATTTCCACAAAATTTGGTAGACCTATGATAAAATCCATTGAGACTTCTTCCGAGTGATGACTTGGTATGACTAATGGCTATAGAAAACTTGGTGTCTTGATTATCTGTTCATTATTATGTTGGCAAACCAAACGTTCTACCACAAAATTTTGACATTAGTTGTAAGACCTTCCCCAAAAAAATTATTCTTGATCATGTGGTAATTTTTGAAGAACCTTGAATGACCTCCTATAGGAGAAGTGTGTGATTCCAAAAGGAACTTTTGTTTGAGTTGGAGACTCTTGCATAAATATAGGTGATTATGGTGCCATAGTGAATCATTATTCCACACAAATTTATCAAATGCACTAGGGCCCTCTTGTAGTTGTTGAATTATCTTGAATGCCTTCTAATCTTGCTTTCATTATATCCTTACTTCTTCCACCCAATCAAATTGTGAAATGGAAATAACACAAAGTAATCCCTAGGTGTCTTCTTCTTTGCTTGAAAGTGCATATGCCACAACACTTCGTTTTCCTTTTTTGTAGATAATTTCAAAGTAATAACCTAGCATTTGTGTAACCCATTTTTGTTTCTCTTTTAAAGATAACATTTGTTCCAAGAAGTATTTAAGGGTATCGTGATTTGTTCTTACCTTGAAGTGTCTTCATATTAGGTAATGGTGCAATTTCTTAATTGCATGCAATATGGACAACATTTCCTTTTCATAAAAAAAATTGAGTAATTTTTTTGTTTTATATTGTTGGAAAGTTTCAAATGGAAAGGACATTCCTCTAAGAATCCTAGGAATCCTCTAAGATTCTTCCAGTTATGGGAATTAACCATTCCATCATAGATTTAATTTTGTTCGGGTATACTTTGACACCTTCAGAAATACAATATTGTAACATACCTCAAAATCTCAGCTAAATAAAAACACTTAACTGTCTAAGATATAAAGAAGTCACTCATCTTCGAGAGTTTAGGTAGGATCTACCAATATGTTATGTGTCTAGACATATTTATCAATCCTCTAGCTTATAATTTAATTTTCTTCATATCTGTGTTGCTTGTTTAATAATTATTATAGAAACATCCTATAATTGTATTCTTATCTCAAGAAGAAACACCACTTTGTGTTTAAATTCCATGACGACACAACTATCGATCATCGATTGATATCTTGGGCATAAACTTAAGCCCTTCATCTACTTGCACAATTGTTTCTTCCACTAATTCCTTGTATGTGCTCATCTTATCTCTATTGCATGCTTTTATACTTGCATGGTCTTATGTTCTTATGGTCATCACCAATGCCCTTTATAACCCCCTTATACCCACGAGCATGTCCAATATCGTATTTCTCATTGTGACTAAACTCTTGATTAAGTCTGGAGGGTTGATCCCCTATACCTATTATAACTAAAGAGTGACTAGCCTTTGGCAAGTCCTTCCTTTATTCTGGCCCTTGCAATGATTGTACTTTAAAAACAAACGTTAATGATAACCTATCCCTTTGGCTACGACTACCCATCGACAAAAACATTAATCCAAACTTATCATATGATTGAAAGGGATCACGAAGGGGGGTATTCCTTTGGTTGTGTGATTAACATGCCACACTTGCTAATCCCCGACTTATGTCCTAGACTTTGGACTCATTATCTCATATTACAATGCGCTTTTATTATAAATTATGTGATATTTTAATGATACATTCCCATCCTATCCGACATTTTAATGGTTGACTTGGTGATATCCAACGTTGTAACGCACCATATTTTGATTGGACATCTATATCACATTTAGACATACTATATTTATTTGCTTATTATCTGTTGGACTCAGCTTTACTGAGTAAACTATGTGTGTGTGGCATGATGGACATAATTATATGTATTATTATGTTTTATGTTTATCATTCCTCTTATTAATGATGATGGCTATGTGTTTAGTTTTCTTTCAATATGCAAAATCTAAAAGATGTGTTGAGGTACGTGGATACCATTTCTTATATGTTACAGTCAATTGAATGGATGGATGCCATGCCCATGTGTCATATATTTATTTGTTTATATGAATGGATGAGGATCGATTGATGAATGACATGGAACTATTGAAAGAATGTTATCTATAGATGTTTGTCTTGAGAAATACTAACTTGTGGGTTGCAGGGGCTAAGTGATATCTAGATACTTGTTGTGATGTGTGGGCTAGTACATGTTTATGCAGGAAACTAGGTTGACCAAACTAGTCATTCGATGACACAAATTTGATAACCTCAATAGTAGAATAGTGTGATTCTGATAGGGTGTTGACCCTAGTTTTGTTGGGAGGGATGGAGGTATTTCCCACCGTGTATCCTCAGATACTCGGATTCGTGGGAGGGCTATGCAGAATCATGCTCCCCAAGGTGTGAGATGATGACGGTTGGATGCCTTCTATGGAGATTAGATTGATTTAGTCGACGCTTCTGCTCCTGAGTCATTTATGTGGTTAGGTCGATATAACCGACACCACAACTTATTCTAGCAAAGGAAGGATAGGGAGGGGGTGGAAGTAGGTTAGGGAGGATCAATGATTTTATGTTAGTCATGGATTCTATATGGGTAGCAGTAGTGTCTTTTACTTACTACTAAATTATAATAGGTGAAGAATGTGTTTGTTACTGCTTGTTAATCCTCATATGATAATTAGTTGGTGTTGAATAATTGTGATTTGTGGTTGAAGATTGTGACTAATGAATTGTTATAACTCTTATTAGTAGGAAAAGTTGAATGATGCATTGTGAATATTCTTTTGTATGTTGATTGAGAAATGCGTACACGCACACACATGTATGTATACACATTATGTATTAACAATAACTTTTTAATTTGACTATTAGTACCCATGTATGGTATGTATACCCTGGCCACATGTATGGTATGCATATGCTATTATAATGAATTAGTTGTCTAAATATTATTTCTTGGTTCATTGTGATTCTGTATCAGTGTGTGATTGGGTTTGTGAATTGTCTGATTTATACTATATAGGTTTTTTATTAATTATTCTCCAAGATATTGTTGGATGGATTTATTTATAATATATTTGTTTTTATGATTAATTATGTTAAAAAATATATGTATTTCCGTATGTAATATGGTTGGTGTTAAGTGTATTGTATTGTTTGAATATACTTAATTGTCTTCAAGGATATTACTGCCATATGCATGTCGATTGAAGTTATTATATTATATTTGTTTGTCTTCAATTAATGGTCTTCAAGGATATTAATTCCATACGCATGTCAGTTGATATTATTCTATTATAATTGTTTTGTCTTCAATTAATGGTGCTCAAGGATATTATTGCCATATGCATGTCGGTTGGTTTCAATATATTATAATTGTCTTGTTCACAATTAAGGGACGGGAAGGATATTATTGTGGGAAGTGGGTTGGTGAGTGGGGGGAGATATATTAATGCTTTTGTTGATTGTGTGGAGAGAAGTCAGCTTTCAGGAGGAAGGGGAAAACTCAGAGAACAAAGTGGAGGAAGGGGAAAACTGAGAGAACAGAGTAGGAAGGGGGAAACTGAGGAAAATTTTGAGGAAAGGAAGAACTTGAGAAGAAGGGATGTTATTCAGGGTTATCGAAGTTGTGGGCTCGAAGGGATAGGAAGCCCATAGTTTTCCTAGGGATAACAGCTTGCTGTTAGTCGGCTAGGAGGATAATTCCCATTTTGGTCAATCTGTCGATTCTTGGATTGGGCAAAAGAGATGGGACAAAGAAGACAACAATTGACCTCTTACAACACCAGAAACACCAGAAATACCAGAAATCAACCAACAAGGATGTATTCTACTATGAATAACTTAGTCATTTAATTTTTGAAATGTGTTAATTGTTAAATTGTAAAATTGTAAAATTGCAATTCTAAACTTATTTATTTGTATATATATATATATATGCTACATGTGACTATAATGAAACTATAGAAAATGCTAATATGTTATGCATTTTTTTTTTATTTCACCTAGAATAGACTGTGAACAAAATTACATGAGTAGATTGAAGAAAGATCAATATACTTGTAGAAGAAAATTATGCATAAAGAATTAGAGAATTTTATTAAACCGAGCGCTCAAACCTGAGATATTACACTTGTTTTTTATTATACAGAACCAACACCCTTTTGTTACACATGGTATCAGAGCCCTAGGTTTTAAGACTAGAACCTTAAGGGCCTACTATGGACAAAAATAAAATCAAAACTAAAGATATTGTAACAAAAATTTATAGAAATATTACACATAAATTTTACACAAAACAAATACAAATTTGATTCCAAATCAAAACAACAACAGAGTAGAAATTTACATAGAACATAAAACCATGTCTTGGGCATAAGATTGTGTTGAAATAAGACCCAGCATACTGGCTACTTCGAAACTTAGAAGATTGCTTCTTGTTAGGAACCCATGTCAACCCTTCTCTTTACTATGTTAGTATATTGTTGTTGGACGCATATGCTTTGTAAGTCATCCCGTAGTATTTGTTGATCCATAGTTTATATTAGCCCATAGTATTGACCCATAGTATTGGACGCATATGCTTTGTAAGTCGTCCCGTAGTATTATATGTCCCATGGTTTTGACTCATAGTATTGGGCATAGACTTAGTATATAAGTGTGTGTTTAGGTCATTGAAGGCACCGTGAAGTTAATTGTATTGAGCTTGCTCAAAGGAGGTTGCCCCCTCGAAGTGGCCCGTGATCAATATAAAAGTGATTCTGAGTTCTATCATTTCTGATATCTCGTGTATTTGCATTAATTAATTATTGCAGGTTATTTCCGATATCTCGTGTATTCTAGCCCATTGAGAGGACTTGCCAGCGAAAAGGGAAACGACCCCTACCTGATTGACTAGTTCCCACCCGTGAGGTAAACCAAGAGCTGTCGTTTGTGGCAAAGCGGTTATCAGTTTTACCTGAGCCGTGGAGTGAGGGGTACTGCCCCAATACGCAAGCCGTCAAACAAAATTGGTGGCCGAGTGAATCCTCTGAACCGATAGGAAGCTGCACATACCTGGGGTCCATATCTATTTTCAGCTAAACTGTTGTCGATCACTGCTGCGTCGTTTTAGATCCATTCTGAAAGCCGTTCCAGATCCATCCATTTTTTATCTCTTCAGCGCCATTACAGATCCATTTGTTGCGGATCCATTCCGCGCTGCTGTTGCCGATCCATTTCTGGATTTAAAAAAAAAAATGTTTTTCGGCTATATCTCCCTTGTTTCAACTCTGTTTTCCTTGAAACTTCACTGACATCCCTGCAATCCCATTTTGCATATTTCATTCCTGAAGACCCTATCCCAAATTCCACTTCCCAAGACCAAAAATCCCCCCCCCCCCAAAAAAAAAACCGATTTCTGTTTTTTGGCTATATCTCCCTTGTTTCAACTTTGTTTTCCATGAAACTTCACCGACATCCCTGCAATCCCATTCTGCATATTTCATTCTTGAAGATCCTATCCCAAATTCCACTTCCCAAGACCAAAAATCCCACATTTGTTTATTTTTAGGGTTTGCCATAACTCCTTCAATTTTCACCCAAACGCCTTCAACTTTTGCCACCGTGTTCCTTTCCTAATTCTGCTTCTTTGTCCCTCTCTACCAAATTTTCTCATTCTTTCACCCCGCTTCTGAAATCCCCATTTTTAGCTTCCCTGTCCATCAGAAAGTGTCCAAAACCTAGTCAAACCCCAATTACCCATCCGAGTTTTTCCCAAATCCAAATCTTCCTTTACTAAATAAGCTTTTGTTTGTGTTTTTCTATCCATTTCCCCCTAAAAAAAAAAAAAAAAAAACTCTTGGTTGTGGCTGTCACCCGCGCAGGAGAAAAAACCATGGAGGAAGCACTTGCAGCCATCCAAGCCAAACTCCAAGATCTGGATGAAAAAATTCTCAGCCTCCATCTTTAGCATTTAGCCATGAACAATAACCGACAGCCATAATCTTTTGCAGCCACCGGGTTCTCTTCTTCCAACAATTTTCGTGGGCCGAAGCTTGATTTTCCTCGCTTCAATGGTACTGATCCGACTGGATGGATATACCACGCAGAACAATATTTCAGTCTACATAATACTTTTGATGTCCATAAAGTTCCACTTGCATCCTTTCATTTGGAACAGGAAGCCCTTCAATGGTACCGTTGGTACATCAAAGCTCATCCTGAGCCAAATTGGACAGATTTTTTCCAACTCCTTTTGCCACGATTTGGTCCTAGTGCTTTTGACGACTTCACAGGAGCACTCACTAAACTTCACCAAACTGGCACTGTGAGAGAGTATCAGACATAATTTTAGAAATTCGCCAATCACACAGAAGGATTGTTTGATGAATTTTACAGGAGTTGTTTTATCAGTGGTCTTAAGGATGAAATCCTATCAGAGGTTAAAATGTTCTGTCCCAACACAATGATGGAAGTCCTAGGGTTGGCTAAGTTGGAAGAAGACAATCTTGCATCCCAACAACGTTTCAAACCCACTTTTGTTCCCTTCCGGAATATGGGTTCTCAACGACCTCCCATCCCGCCAGCTCCTCGACCAACTCCTATCAAGCATTTCTCTGAAACCGAGATGTAGGCATGCCGAGAAAAAAGGCTTTGTTATAATTGTGATGAGAAATTCACTCGAGGACATAGATGTGTTCAACAAAAGCTCTATCTCTTGGATGTGGATTCTCTGCCTGCCTCTGAACTTGGTGAAGAAGCTCCAGATACAGTAGATGATCAGGTCGACATTCAGCACCCGCCTGTTGACACCCCATCTCAGGACGACCCACCCGCGATCTCTCTCCATGTTGTAACTGGTGTCACAACCCCACAAACAATGCAGGTCAGGGGATACTTCAAAAAGTTCCCTCTTACCATACTCATTGATTCTGGTAGCACTCATAACTTCATTGACCCTCGGATTGCCAAACAAGCTGATTGTTTTGTCCATCCTTGCTCCTACTTTGAAGTCATGGTTGCCAATGGGGGAACCTTACCTTGAAAGGGGAAGCGTCACAATGTGTGTATCTCTATGGAAGATTATAACCTACGCTCTGACATGTTTGCCTTGTCCTTAGGCGGATGTGATGTGGTTTTGGGCGTTCAATGGTTATGCACACTTGGCCCCATCTTATGGCATTTTACTGAACTTTGGACGCAGTTTTCAGTCAATGGGGCACAACACAAATTAATGGGCTTACAACCAGGGTCTCTCTGCATCATCAGGAGTCACATCGCCTGGAAAAAATCCTTAAGAAGAATTCACATGGTGTCATCGCTCAACTCCATTCCATTCAGATGCACCCATCAACGGTCTCCACTACTTCCTCGGATAGATATGCAGGTGTCTTTGCTAAACCAATGAGCTTGCCGCCTTCAAGAGACCTTTTCGGTAAGAATTTAGTCGCATCTACCTCTCAGCAGGAAATGATGGCTATTTTGCATGCAGTACAGAAGTGGCAGCCATACCTATTAGGGAATTATTTCTGCATCAAGACTGATCTCCAAAGTCTGGAAATTTTTTTGAAACAATGGGTCTCCTCCCCAACACACCTGAAATGGGTTTTCCAACTCATGGGTTATCCCTATGCGATCACTTACAAGAAGGGTAAGGACAATATGGTGGCAGATGCTCCTTCTCGCACAATTGATGACCTAGTTTCTCTTATAGCTCTTTCTCTGCTTGTTCCAAATTGGTTGCAATATGTTCAACAGGGCTATCTCTTCTATGAACTCCATGCTTCTTCATCAGCAGGGCACTCTGGGTTCTTCAAAATATATGACTGGGAACAATGTAACTTCTTTTGGCAGGGACTGAAAATGACAATTCAACAGAGAGTGGCTGACTGTGATACTTTCCAGGTCAACAAGGGTGAAACGAAACTCCTTTCGGGATTTCTCAAACCCTTTCCCATCCCTACACAGCTTTGGACAACTATTTCTATGGATTTCCTAGTAGCGCTCTGGTGGTACAATACCACATCTCAAAGGACACCATATGAAGCAGTCTATGGAAAGACACCGCCAGTTCTTCTTCCACACACCCTTAGCAGCTCCCCAGTTTAGGAAATTGACTCGGTTCTTCGAAACTACGATCAGATTCTTCTCATTCTACAGGACAGTCTTCACATGGCCAGAATTCACCTGAAACAACAAGCCGATCAACACCGTTCTGAGCGCATTTTCCATGCAGCTGATAGGGTTCTTCTTCGTCTATAGCCTTCCAAGCAATCCTCCCTAACACTCCAAAGGCATCAGTGGCCCGAAATGCAACCCGAGGATGCTACCAAGGAACCACTCCTTCAGATTTTGCAGCAATTTCTCCAACCAAAGCTTTGAGGACGAAGCTTTTTCTAAGGGAGAGGGGATGTTAGGAACCCATGTCAACCCTTCTCTTTGCTATGTTAGTATATTGTTGTTGGACGCATATGCTTTGTAAGTCATCCCATAGTATTTGTTGATCCATAGTTTATATTAGCCCATAGTATTGACCCATAGTATTGGACGCATATGCTTTGTAAGTCGTCCCGTAGTATTATATGTCCCATGGTTTTGACTCATAGTATTGGGCATAGACTTAGTATATAAGTGTGTGTTGAGGTCATTGAAGGCACCGTGAAGTTAATTGTATTGAGCTTGCTCAAAGGAGGTTGCCCCCTCGAAGTGGCCCGTGATCAATATAAAAGTGATTCTAAGTTCTATTATTTCTGATATCTCGTGTATTTGCATTAATTAATTATTGCAGGTTCTTCACACTTCTTTTGAGAAGCAAGCTCTTTTGTGCATAAACAATTTCCCCTCTTTCATTTACCTGCAATATGGAGGAAGTGCAATCACGATAAAAATAATATCTATTCTGAGTTTAATCAAAAGGTGCACTTTAGTGATCGAGTATGGATATAATACGTTGAGAAACAAATAGCGTCATTTAGATAAACAATAAGAATTATCGAATAGTACTCAAATAAAAATTCATTGTTGCACCTTACTAGATGAAATTATGCTTAAACAAATGAACAAAACCCAACAAGGGTAATGTAAACATTCATTACATGGTAAATAGGGAATTACTAATAAACGATGCTCATTCTCAGGCAACATAACAGAGCAAATGAATCTGGAGAACTGGAAGTATAAGTAAGGTGAGATGTGCCACAACAATTCAGTATATAAACTTTTCTTAAATAAGGAAAAATACCATGAGCTAGTTTGAATAATAACAATTACAGTGCAGAATAAAAAAAAACCAAGAAAGGGGAAAACCAAATTACTAGAGCATTAATGTGTTAATTCAAAGCTCGCAGAAACCCTAACTAGAAGCTGTAATTTCTATAATGACTAAGTAAAAGAGAAATAAGAACTATCTATAGTGTAAGCTTACCAGAAGGGAGTTGAACATTCACACAAAAAAAATCCCTACCATAATTGGGCATGAAAAGATAGGGCTTCCTCTTGCACATTACACCACAATTTGTGTTAGAAGCCTATACCGTAGTCTCAAGAGAATCACCATTCAAAATGAGGAATAAACCGCTCTACAAAAAAATTTAAAGAGTAAGATTTCTTACCCAAGGAATTTCGTAGAAACCCGACACCATCATCAAAACATTGACACACTGAGATGAGTGTTTAAGCCATAAACCATCGAATAATCAAGTGTTAAGTGAGCCTACCTCATGAACCAAGGGGGTATATTTTGCACAATGCATCCCAAGCCAACATCGAGTCCCATGGTCGAGAGCATGCCACTCAAGTGGCGAGAGATCCGCTCTACAGATAATTTGGGAGGATACTAAAGGAGGTGCGAAACTAAAAAGGGAGGGGATGAATTGATGATGTGGGTGGCTTGATGAGGTCGCGTCCTCTCACTCATGTTCATGCACCATGAAAAATCCCAAGGATACCAATGTTTCCATACTTGGAAAGTATTCTTCTCCCGTAGATAACAGTCCTACACTGTGTTGTGCCCAACAAGGTAGAGGACGTCGAGCCTGACATTGATTAGTAGGGGGACACAATGGAGGTTGAACATGTGTGGCTTTCGGTGCCCAAAAAAAATTTGGGGGGGAGGGTACACCCCTTCCCGAAACCGGTTAAATAATGGGGAACAAAAAAATGTGTTGATGAAAGAAATTTTAAAGAGTGTTCTAGAGGCCACATATATGGTTTTTGTTCGCATGTAGATAAGGTTTTTGTGCCATATTGGAGGCATGTAGGTAGTGTTTCTCGTGCCATTTAAGCATTTACGCAATATGGGCATGCATATGTGTATGTCGGTGGCCTATGTGATGAGCATGTAAAGGGTATACAAGTGGCGATCTACTTGGGTTGAGTTGAAAATGATATTAAACACAAATGTTGCTCTTCATTGATTTTATCCTCCATGATATAGGTGGCCATCATGCAAGGGTACATCATAAGGATAATATATATAAGGGATAATAAGCAAGAGTAGGTGATAATAGTGGTCGAAATTAAAATTGCTTATACAATAGATATTTGAAATGTGGTGGAGTGATTTTAATTCTGAAGCACGCAAAGTAATATTATGCCTGATCGAATTATGAGGTCGTCGTGGATTTTTTATCTACAATGATGCATCTTAGGTGTTATGTAGCATGTTGGTCTCCATAATATTAATACTATTGACTTCCATGTGAAGGAAGGAGAAATTGTATGGCACTACCTCTGATCCATTTGGATTAATGTGAAAACATGTGAGTAACCAACCACCCTCTTAAATTGTGACAGGAGATCCATGGAACTATTGCGTCCAATTTCACACACTGGAGAAAGTGTTTGTTAGTCCACCCAAATATTTAGAGCTCAAGATGCGCTTTATAGTTATTATGCCCTTTCTTGTATGATAAGGGCCCGTGAATGAAGTGATTTTCTATAGAGAGAGGTGACTATTAATTGGGGATAAAGAGCTTTGATTGATCGCATAACTCTTCCATTTTGCTATTCCATAAGTTACGCACTACATAGTTCCTTTCCTTTTAAGTCGGACCCACTAAAATTGCTAAGCGGATGTTGGAGATACCCCATGGAAGTGAGGAACCTACATTTTAGGACATTTATTTGAATGATCATCTTTCCTTCATTGCCACCATCAACCCATGGTGTGGAGATATCCTCATGTATCATTAGAATCAAAAGTTTGGTTCTCATATTCCTCACGACAGGCATAAACTTATGGGCCACCAAGCTCATAAATAACTTATCATAATCAACACCTTGTCTCGTCAAGCGATAGAATTTAGATTGCATTGAAATGAAATAATATAGAATCTAGTAAATTCAGCGTTCTATAATTAATTCATGGCTTCCCTACCAATCTCCATACCATTCCCAAAATATCCATCTTGGAGACTAGTCTGTCACTTGAGTGAATTACTACAATGATGCGATAAATTAAAGGAGTTATGTAGCCTGTCCCATTTTGGAGGGTTACAACCATAATTTAGGTATAAGAACCCGTTCAAATCACTTAGGACAATTTTATATCTATATGATATGTCTTTTTATGAATGATCTCTTATATAAATAGACGTGTTTATGTTAATCCTAGAATGTATGGACAACATTTATCAGTGTTTATATACATAGATACAAGGCTAATTCATCCTTAAAGAAAATGAATTCTAATGTCAATTTGAAATTTTTTCAGTATTCCACCTAGGTGTTGTAGAGTCCTGGAATGTCTCTACATCCTGTTAGGATAATTAATACTCCATCCTTCTCCTGCTTAGCATTATTTTATTTTTCCTAGTAGTTGATGATGTCATTTCCCCCCTAGTGGTGTGCACATTTCATCTAGAACCCATTAGCCAACTAATGCACCCTGCATGCATCATTTTAGGACCACTAGAGTTAGTTCCCTACATTTTAGGAGACAACACAATGATTTGGTTCAGTCCACCTGAGTTAGATAACTCTTGTGGGGGGTTTGTGCTTCGATTTCCATTGTTTGTGATCTAATGAGCCCTTTTCTGAGTGATTTGCATGAAAAACTCACTAATGCGCCCTTCCTGGTCAGTTAACTAAGTTTTGGTTGAGTTGAGTTGAGTTTGGGTCTTCCAGAGTACTCCAGTGGTGACAATTCCTATGCTAGACAAACTAAGACTTGAATTCTCCTAGGATATTCAAATTATCTCCATTGTAACATATTTGTGAACTACATTGATTGATGGATAATATTACACATTTTTTTTTTTTTTCCTTGGAAAAAGTCCGTAATTTTATTTCAAAAAGATGATTAAAATTACATATTGCACATGTAGTAGAATCAACAAGGATCCCTACATTTTCACATATTTCAATCCCATATAAGCAAAAAAAAAACAGCTTATTAAGAGCTGAACCAAAAAAGAGAAACCCAAAGTAAAACTTCGCCACAATAAGATGTAAATCTTGAACAGCAAAGAGAAACCCAAACGTTGCCATAAGAAGAATCTTGAACAGCAGGTAGGGCCACCGGTAATGTGCCTCTTCCCCCACCGTCCACCAAGAACCCTTGACAATTAGCGATTTCAGCTTCCATCAGAATTGAAACCCTCAACAGAAGTAGTAGATCCAAGTCTGTGGACGAGCAGCAGACTCTATAGATCTCCCAAACCGGCGAACTCAGCCAGCATCTCCTGATGAAGAAAACGGCCAGACAGAACCAGAGCACAGCCGTAGCAATGGATCTTGACCCATGAAATCAAGAAATCATCGATCAAGAATGGAGGTTCTGGCGAGAGAATGGTGAGGTTCGAGTCCAAAGATCAACGGGAAAGATCCGATAGCAGGATCGCCGTTCTTGTCCACAGTAATCTGCTGCAGCTTCTCAGCAATCTTGAAACGCTGGGTTCTATGGCAAGATCCCCGGATCTGACCTCGGAAAGATCTGCAACAGAACGGCACAGCAGATCTGCAATTCCCTGAAGAGCAGAGCCAGAACCTGTGAGGCTGCACTCGTTTATAGAGCATTTATCTCAGCAATCCCCGCCACCGTATGAGCATGGACGACACGACCCAGTTATCAGGTCAGTGTCCGCGGCCTCTGCAAAGTTCTCCGGCGCAAGTGAGAGATCCGCGACCGGCTCTCAGGAAAACGCACCACGGACGCCATGATCTGCAAGTCTTGAAATCGAGAACCGATTCAAGAAAGGCATCAGTAAAATCCAAGTCTGTCAAATCCCCACGCAAAGGAGGTAGCAGAGCCTCACGTCCCTGTGGGAAGTCCTGCTGCAAAGCCTCCAGCACGCCGTCAGGAGTCCTGCAAGAAAACAACAACAAAGAAGGAGGGGCGGCTGGGCCAAGCCCTGGCCGCCCAAGCTACAGCAAATAAAACGACTCTCCTATGAGCTTCCAAAACATATCTTCGTAACCCACTCAATGCTACAGGGCACACTCCTTCATTTTCAAGTTCATGAGAGTTCCATTCTAGCCTTTACACATTTATGCTTCCATATGAGTTCCAATGCATGATTAATTTTCTTGCTCTTTTCACTGCAATTTTCACTGTAATTCACCTTTTCTGCTCATTCTTTCACTGTGAGGTATTCTCATCTCTATGATCTGTTGTGATTTAGAATTTCACATGGTATAAGAAATTAGAGAGCGTAGATTGAGTAGCTTCTTTCAGTAGTGCACCAGAAGCCTCTGGATTTCCACTTCAAATCTCGGTTCCATTGCATTGAATTCATTGGAGAAATCCTTTAAGGTCTAGCAAGGTGTGAAGGATTCAGATAAAAGTGCCTCTTGTCCTAAAGTAGTGCTCAGTAGTAGTTTATCTCCAAAATTGAGAATTTTTTGTAGGATATTGAAGGTTTTTCAATGCAGCAGTTTCCGTTTGTATTAATTCCAACAGTTTCTCATGGAGAATTCGAATGTTCCTATGTCTTTGAGGATCCTGACACCCTTCAATTATCTTGATTGGAGAGATGATATGCAGATGGTATTTCACAACAAGAGTATGTACAAGGTCACAATGGGAAAGGAGGTCGAACCCCTGGAATTTGTTGAGAAGGCCAAGTATCTGAACAGATTAGATGAAGCGTTTGGTTTCATGTGTATTCATATTTCCAGAGATTTGTTCTTCCACCTTGATGGATTGAAGACTCCAAGAGAGGTTTGGTTGAATCTTGAGACTCTCTTCGATAAGCAAGATGAGATGAGAGGCCATATTTTGGAGAATGGATTAATTTCTCTTCAACCCAATAGTTTCAAAACCATACAATAGTTCTTCTCTAAATTCAAATCCTTGGTTATGTAGTGCAAACAATGTGGCTTTGAGAAGAAGGCTGAGAAACTGGTTCTATCCATCCTAATCAAGCTTGGTTTGGAATTTTATATATTTGTTTCTACCTTCCATTCAAGGAGACTGTCAATACCCAACTGGAAAATTCCTTATTTAGATGCATTCACTGAATCTCTCATCCAAGAACAAGACAAATTGATTCAGATGATCTCCTTGAAGGCCTCCAAAAATCAAGCTCTTATGGCTGGAGAGTCAAAAAGTGTGAATTCTAAAGGTAAGCAGAAAGGGAAAGAAAATAATCAATTTGAATCCAAGCAGAAGGAGAAATATAATCCATCAGAAGGAGCCTCCAACTCCAAGAAGAATAAGCAAAAGGGGTTTGAGAAGATCAAATGTTCCTATTTCAAGAAAGGAAACCACCCATAGAGATATTGCATGAAGAAGAAGATAGATCAAATGACCAAACTCCTTGATTATCACAACATTTCCCTCCCAGAAGGCGCAAGGAAGACTGATTCTAGAAGTGAGACATATGATCGTGAGAGATGCCATGCACTGAAGGATGGATTCTCACAATCACAAGCCTTCCTCATTGATTATGTATCCTCCAACCACATGGTTTCCTCCAAATAATCATTTTCTTTATAGATCTTACTAATGGTCCTAGTATTCACATGGGAGATGATTCTCATATATCTATTGAAGGGAAAGTCACAATAAAACTAGATCATGGAAAGTTTGGTAATGTTTTGTACGTGCCTTCTTTAGCAGCAAACTTGTTGTTTGTTTACTAGATGACGCACACTGGTTCACTGAAGAAAGTTGTTTTTGGACTTGACACGGTTTAGATTACAGAGATCTCATTTGGGAAGCTAATTTGCAAACCATTCCTCAAAGGCATATGAGTTCTCACATTTTTTTCCATATTCACATCAAAGTGCTCTCTTGACTTATGCAAATGAGACAAGCAGACTCTGGCATGAAATATCCGGACACCAAAAATTCAAGTACTTGTAGCAATTGCAAAAGGAAGAGATGGTTGAAGGATTTCCCGACATAAAGTTCTCTCAAGGGATCTCCAAAGGTTGCTTGGTAGGGAAGCATCCAGAGAGAAAGTATGATATTGGGAAGGAAAGGAGAGCTTCCTCCACACTTGATATGATACATAGTGATGTCTCAGGACCGATTCCCACAGCTTCTATGAATGGATCCAAATATCTTATGACCTTCATAGATGATTACTCTAGGTTTTGTTGGATCTACTTTCTCAAGCATAAGTCTGAGGTATTTGAAACTTTCAAATTTTTCAAGGCCTTAGTTGAGAACACTGTTGGAAAGAAGATTAAAGCACTCAGATTAGAAAATGGAGGGGACTACATCAAGAGGGATTTGCAACAGTTTTGTGCTTTTGAGGGCATCCAAATGCAACATAATGTCCCATACACACCACAACAAAATTGTGTAGCTAAGAGGAAGAATAGGTCATTGAAAGAGATGGCTACCTACTTGCTTGAAGCAAGGGATATTCCACCATATCTCTGGGCAGAAGCAACGAACTATTCTACATACATTCAGAATAAGGTACCCCATAAATTTGTGGATGGGGTCACTCCATTCAAAGCACTGAAGGGACACAAACCTAATGTCTCTCATCTCAAGGTTTTTGGATCCAAGGCATGGGCCAAAATCCCATCTAACAAAAGAAAATATCTTCAACCCCAAAGTACAAAATGCATTATGTTGGGATATGCAGAAGATGCAAAAGCATACAAGCTAATGGATATTGCAACCAAAATATGCTTCATTGAAAGAAGTGTCAGGTTCGATGAAGATCCGTTGCAAGATCTATAGCCAGGTGAATTCCAAGGTAAATCTGATCTTCCTAATCCATTTGAACCTGATGAAGATCATGATTATGTCTCTTCTGATGAGGACCAAGTTGAATGAGATATTTATGTTGAGAATGAATATCATGCAGATCTAGATCCAGAAGCAACAATTGCTCCCAATCCATGGCCAAGGACAAAATGGGCTCACAAACTCCTTGAAGTTGCTAGGAGCGTAGTTGGGGATCCATCTGAAATTAGGAGAACCATATCTTAGTATCAAGTTGTAAACCTTGCACTATGTCATACAGATCCACTTCTCTTAGAGAGGTGCTACATGATGATGGGTTCTAATCTACAATCCTTCAAAGAGACTTGCCATGATCCAAGATAGAAGACATAGGTTCACATGCATTACATCAGGGAACTAGTGCACAACAAGATCAACACACTGCATTACTGTCCTAAAGAGGAGCATACTGGGGAAATTTTTTTATCAAGTTTTTACACATGTGAAAGCTACTTGAGTTCCCTGTTGTTCATTTCTTAGGGGGGGTATTTTTCCCATGAGGTTTTTCCACATTTCCTTAGTTTCATGAACAATTCTTTTTATCATTTTTTTGATTGTATGGGTGACCTTTGGTCTCAGTAATTAGGGCCCAGGATGTCCAATTTTGGATTAAGGGGGGGTGTTAGGATAATTAATACTCTATCCTTGTCCTACTTAGCATTATTTTATTTTTCCTAGTAGTTGATGATGTCGTTTCCTCCCTAGTGGTATGCATATGTCATCTAGGACCCATTATCCACCTAATCCGCCATGCATGCATCATTTTAGGACCACTAGAGTTAGTTCCCTACATTTTAGGATCCAACTCAATGATCTAGTTCAACCCACCTAAGTTAGTTGAATATTGTGGGAGGTTTGTGCTCTGGTTGCCACTGTTTGTGATCTAATGCGCCCTTTTCTGAGTGATTTTCATGACAAACTCACGAATGCACCCTTCCTAGTTAGTTAACTAACAATAGCTTCAGTTAACTAAGTTTTGGTTGAGTTGAGTTGAGTTTGGGTCTTCTGGATTACTCCAGTGGTGACAATTCCTATGCTAGACAGATTGAGACTCGAATTCTCCTAGGATATTCAAATTATCTCTATTGTAACATATTTGTGGACTATAGTGATTAATGGATAATGTGACTCATTTATGATTCCATCTAAGTTCCAATGCATGATTAATTTTGCTGCTCTTTTCACTGCAATTTTCACTGTAATTCACTTTTTCTGCTCATTCTTTCACCGTGAGGTATTATCAACTCTATGATCTGCTCTGATTTATAATTTCACTCTTCCATGATAGTCATGGAGTTTATAAAGAAACCCTTGCTATGGAAAAAGCTAATTCGATGTATTTATAATCAATTTTTACTTATGCCTTTGATAAGAAAATATATATATATATTTGGAATGACTGTCATTGATTTTATATATATATTTGGAACGATATATATATATATATATATATATATATATTTGGAATGACTGTCATTGATTATATATATATATTTGGAACGACTGCGATTGATTTTATATATATATATATATTTGGAATGACTTCCTTTGATTATATATCTATATATATATATAGGAATTCCCTCCAACCCTTGAATGAATGGTAAGGAAAATGCACCTGGGTGATTCTGCTAGGGTTTTCTAAACACAGGGGGTTGCAAGAAGCAGCTCCCTACCGTACCGGATCATACATAGGCTTTGGGAATGGCGTTTGTTGATGAATTTGGACTTTAGGTCACACACGTGACGAGTGGGGAACCATGGGAGGACGTGCTTGACTACTCCAATGACCTTTTTGAGGGTAAATCTGTTTTTACCTCTCTCTCTGTTTTCCGACCACCGTTTACTGCAAAGCATTTACCATTCACAAGGTTAGGGATGGCGACATCTGGGTTGTCATTTTCTGGCGGTGGTTTACCCGAACCCCAACATAGCATAAGGGTTTCCCCGGCGAGTTTGGGGGGTTTCATTGACCTACAAAACACTGTGGAACACTACAGAATTTGAACCTAAAATCTGACGACATCCGACAAAAAGGACTGTGTTGTCGGATTTCACCTTCAAAGTTATGAAATTTGATGATTTTTTTTTAATTGATAGAATGGTCCGTCGAATATCCGACGACCCTCGGATATCCGACGATGTCTGTCGAATAATGACCAGTGTCGTCGGCTATCCAGCATAGTATTATGCCCGAGGATGTCGGATATCCGACCATATATTATGCCTGTGGATGTCAGATATCCGACGTCATATTATGCCCACGAATGTCATATATCCGACATTATATCATGCCCGCGGATGTCGAATATCCGACAACTATTCTCCAACGTAACTATTATTAAGTTGTCAGATATCCGACGAACGTTTATATTTTAAAATCTATAAATTTTGAAACATTCCGACATGTTTGCGATACAAGGGACAATTTGCGGAAGTTTTTTTATTCGGTGGACTGTTTTTCGTAAAAGAATAAGTTATTATTTCTATTGTTTTGTGATTAAAGTGAGCGAAGTGTGGAGCTTGATTTTCTAAGATCGATAATCTTCATTCAAGCTCTTTACGAGAAAATGTCAAATAGCAATATTCCTGATCCAGATGAACAAAATCGACAATTGCTTGCTAGATTGTGGGATGGAGTGAAAAGAAAGGGTGATGGGAAATGTTATTATCCATGTAATCAATGCAGGGGCTTTAAGAGGAGAAGAATAAAGAGCACAACAGCCAGAAAACATTGTAGGGAACATGGACCCGTCGAGGGGGGACATGAATATCGTCCATTTGTAAGTTTTGCATTATATATGTTTTTATTTTGATTGCTTTTGTAAATGTATGTATTATTTTAATATTTCTTATATTAAATTTTATCTATTGATGGTTTCATGTAATTATAAAGGAAAGACATCCTACGACATATTGTCCGGAGGAAGTGATTTCAGAACAAGTACTGGAGGAACATGGAGCTATGAATAATGGAGAACACGTTAATGATCACATTGAAGAAGATGATCATACTGATAACATAGTTGAAGATGATGTACAGATACTTTGATCCATGATTCATTTAATGTTAGAATGGATGATGATGATGATCATTTTGATGATATTCATGATTTACATCTTCTTGATAAGGCATACGAACCCCTTTATGAGGGCTCCAACACAAATATTCTCTCTGCTATATTGTTGATAATGAACTTGAAGGTTATGAATGGTCTTTCAAACATATCAGTCACACCGATGTTAAGGTATGTAATATATTCCATCACATAATATATATGATCGTGCTAAAGGTTATCACCGTTCGTCTAATAATTTAATTGTTAATTCATCAGTCAAATTAATACAGATGAAATGTGTTTCATTAATATTATTTCTATATTATATTAACTAAATTTTTATTTTAATTTGTTGTAGCATGATCGCTGAATTTTTGTTACCACCGTCAAATATTTTACCTCGCACATATCGAGATTTATCTGCCATCATGAAATAAATTGGAATGTAGTATGAAGAAATTCATTCATGCCTCGATGACCATGTTATATATTATAATCAAATGAATTTGCAACAGAATGTCCAGAATGTCATATCAGTAGATATCGAACAGATCAAGTAACAAAAAAGGTTCCTCGCAAGATTCTTCTTTATATTCCCATTATTCCACATTTACAACGACTGTTCAGGTGCAAAAACATAACACAGTTTATGGATTACCATGCACGGAACATAAGTCAAGAAGACATTATTCGAATGCCTGTAGAATGGACCCACTTTGAAGAAGAACCCCGTAATCTTAGGATTTCTTTGGCAGCAGATGGTGTCAATCCATTTGCAGAGATGAGATCCGTTTACTCGGTGTGGCCTATTTTTGTTATCAACAATAACATTCCTCCATGGTTGTCAATAAAGAGGGAGCACATAATGTTTTCGATGATTGTTCCAGGTATATTGTGTCTACAACTCTTTTTTTTAATGTAGTGGCATCTCATTTGTCGTATTTTGTTGCATAATGTCATATATATATTTTTTATTTTTCTCTTGTGCAATATGGTTTATATATCTAAATGGTACGTCTCATAATTATATTTTTTATATTTTCAAATCAATCAGGTAAGTACCAAGTGAAAGATATGAATGTATATATCGAACCTCTTATTGACGAGCTACTAAAGTTATCGAATGGCATCACTATGTATGACGTATCTAGACCAATACGACAAATGCAATTTCAATTCCATGCAATGCTTGTATGGACAATACATGATGCCCCAGGGTTAACCCATTTTTGTGGTTTGTAATTATAAGTTCCACTTTATTTGCATTTAATTTTATGAACTAGTTAATATACTACGCACGCATGTTTTTCTAAATAATCCATTCATTTTGTATTAATTATAATTGACATAGATATTCCATCTCTTTATGTAGGTATTCAGCCAAAGGGGAAATTTGCATGTCCAGTTTGTGGTCCTAAGATCAAATCTCATCATTCAAAAAGCTTAGGAAAGGAGGTGTTTGATGAGTATAGGCACTTCCTCTCTAAGAATCACAGGTATTGAACTAACGAAAAACATCTGTTCAATGGAAAGCAAGAGACTGCATTAAAACCGTAGAGAATGACACCTCACATATGGAAGTTGCAATATAATAGAAATAGTCAAGGTACATATGAATCATCGTATATGAAATGTTATGTATTTTTTTTATTGTGTGTTGTTTACTGTAATTGACATTGATTTCTGTAATTTCTTTATAAATTATGATTCGTGATGGTTGTTCATGTGATCGTGAAGGCATTAATGGGCTTCCACGAGGAATGAAAAGTTATCCTAGACAATTTAGTAGGTTTCCCTACTATGAGCACCTACAAATTGCTCATCTATTTGATAGAATGCATATCGGAAAGAATGTGACTGAAACATTATGGCGAATATAGGATGGAAGGAGTGAGAAAGAAAAAGTTGTCAAAATTTGCAAAGACATTCAAGAAGGCAACCATGCAATGAAAGACGCCATTCAATTTCATAGCAACGAAGAGACAATTAATATAAACTCACTTACATGGATGTTAACGGACCAACAAAGTAATGTTGTAAAAGAAGTCATGCGAAAAATTAAATTTCCCATCGGATTTTGTGTGAACATAAAGAATATCATAACAAAGAAAGGTGATTTTGTGGGGGTGAAAACGCATGATTGGCATGTCTTCATGAAGGTAATTATTATGGTATGCATTTAATTATTATTATTTTTCTATTCCAGTGAATATGGTTGGTATTTTTGATTGTCTACTCTTTGTTTAAAAAATGAAACGATTTGTATATTGTTACAGTATGTTCTACCTCTCTCTCTCCCGGACAACTTCGACAACAATGTCAAACAAGTAATATATAATCTCGGGAAACACATGAGGTAAGTAGCGATTTTTTGCATGCACTTAGTGTTTGTTCAATTCATCGTAGAACTTACATTTTATTTTTTTTCTCTAATTCATGTTATGTAATATAATGTTTTTTCATAAATCTCTTGATTGGGTTGTGTCACTTGTAGATGGTTTTCATCTAAAGAATTCCGTAAAGAAGGTATAAAGTATTGGAGGAGAGAAATTCCTCGTCTCATGTGTGAAATGCAAAAGCATCTACCTTCGATATTTTTCAATGCACAGGAACACTACCTCATACACCAAGTTGAGGAGATTGAATTGTGTGGACCTGCGCACTCAAGGTCCATGTGGATGGTTGAGAGGCACTTGAAATTTATGAAGGGTTTGGTTAGACAACGAGCACATGCTGAGGGTTCTATGATGGAGGGATATATGGTATACCAAAATATGTTGTATATTAGTGAATATCTTCCTATATTCACGTCAAAGATCAATTTACGTCGCATTTGTGATCCAGAATCCAATAAAGATTTTGAAGGGGAGTACCCGAAGGGGAAAGGTATATCGAGGAAGGTGAAAGGTAATATAACACATTTGACTATTGATTTTTATGTATATATATCATACATATTCTATTTTTATATTCAATATATTGCATCAATTTAGAGTGTAATATACTTTGTTACGTGAATATACATTTTGTATTGAATTTTAATTTTATTGTAATCAAACAGTTGGTCAAGAGTGGGATGCAATTCATTTATACATCGCAAACAATCTTGACTGGATGAAGGTATGGATTGAACGATGTGAACAATATGGTCATGGAATATCATGGGAAGGTGTGGCTTCATTGGTTAAAGCTGCACATCACAATGGAGATACCAATCTAACACAAAGGGAAATCGATTTAGCATATGGTTTAAAACATAAGCAGGTAAGCATATTAATCAACCACACTATTCATTTATTTTGCAAACATATTGTCGATGTACACGCTGATTTTTTTCCTTGTATGGCATTATAAACATGCACTTAATCATAAATATTGGATCATTATGTAATATTTTCTTGTATGGCTTGTTGTAGGTAAAACACCATAAGGCTATGTGGTGCAATGGCTGTAGATATCGCATCAAAAAGTTGGATGAAACGAAGAAAACATCAGATTGTGGGATATTTGCAGTCTTTGAGGTGACCAATGTTTCCTCTAGAAGTGACAGACATCAAGAACTCTCTGAAAATCGATACTATGGGTATCTAGAAGACATTCTTCAGTGTGACTTTAACTCCTTCAAGGTATTTTTGTTCGTTGTCAAATGGTACAGGTGTCGATTGAATCAACGTGGTCCCGATAAAAAAATTATTGAACATGATAATGGATTTACCATGGTAAATACAAGGTTGTTTGAGCTAGGAATGGAGCCCTATGTTCTTCCAACCCAATGTGAACAAGTATTTTACTTTGAGGTTCCAGGTAGAGCGGGTTGGTCATTTTCTCTGAGACATAATCCAAGGGGAAGGCTGGTACGGTATAACGTAGATGAAGGTAATGACGATGTTCTCAAATAAGAAGATGACGTTGAAGATGATCATGATCAACATGAGTTAGATGATCATGTTCCAGAAGAAGATGTCGAAGAATTAGTTGAATTAGATGATGTATTGAACAATGTCCATGAAGATGATATCGACGATGACATGATGATCGTAACTGACATCGATGACGATGATGATATGGCCAATCCTTACAATGTTGAATCTGGATCAGATGATACAGATGATGACTTGGATGAAGAAGATGATGTAGTCCATTGAAGTGTATGAGGTATGCAGCAATATATCTACTCTATATATTTTAATTTAATATTGCGATAGAAATATTGAATTTTATTGGTACGTATAATAAATTAACTGTTTCTTAGTGTTTTTTCCATTTTCCTGTATGTTATAATTAGAAACATTGCTTGTTATAGACTATGACAAAAACACATTTAATTTTTTTGTACATAGATATTTTTGTTGGGTTATGGGGAATTGAGAGTGATATGAGGGGGGGAGGGGCCATAAGAGCTTCCACCTTCACGTGGTTGGCCTTGTTTAGTAGAGAATATTAAATTATTCTTGAAACAAAGAGAAGCTCAGTAAGGAAATGCACAATTATCATGCTAACCCAAATGGCATGCTTGATCATGTACTGCACGGGTCCAATGTTGGAATTGTTCAAATTTGTGCTGGCTTGGACTGAAATTTGGCATGGTTAGACTAGACGCATGCATTGACAGTGTGGGAGGGTTTCCAGACTCAAACATGACTGACACTAACCATTGGAGCATCAAAAACCATACCTATAGATTAATTAATGTGTTACATGGGGCCAACATTGAATTTTTTTAAATATATGCTAGCTTGGACTAAAATTTGGCATGGTTAGACTAGACGCATGCATTGTCGGCATGGGAGGGTTTCTAGACTCAAACATGATTGACACTAACCATTGGAGCATCAAAAACCATACCTATAGATTAATTAATGTGCTACATGGGGCCAACGTTGATTTTTTTTAAATATGTGTTGGATTGGACTAAAATTTGGCATGGTTAGACTAGACGGATGCATTGACGGTGTGGGAGGGTTTCCAGACTCAAACATCATCATCGTCATCATCATCACCCTCTTCCTCATCAACATCTTCATCATCATCATCATCTTATTCATCTTCATCATCTTCATCATCTTGATCATCATTATTATCATCATCTTCATCATATTCATCATCATCGTTATCATCATCATCATCATCATCATTATCGTTGTCGTCGTCGTCACCACCATCATCATCATCATTGTCATCATCATCGTCGTCATCATCATCATCATCGTCATCATCATCGTCATCATCATCGTCGTCGTCATCGTCATCATCATCATCATCATCGTTGTCATCATCATCATCATCATCATCATCATCGTCATCATCATATTCATCATCATCATCTTCATCATCATCATCATCATCACTGTCATCATCATCATCGTCATCATCATCGTCGTCATCATCATAGTCGTCGTCATCATCATCATCATCATCATCGTCATCATCATCGTCATCTTCATCATCATTATCGTCATCATCATTTTCATCATCTTCATCACCATCATCATCATCTTCATCATCATCATCGTCATCTTCATCATCATCTGCATCATCATCATCATCGTCATCACCATCTTCATCACCATCTTCATCTTCATCATCATCATCATCATCATCATCATCGTCATCTTCTTCATCATCATCATCATCATCATCATCATGACCACCACCATCATCATAATCATCATAATCATCCTCTGATATCCGATATAAGATCGTCATCATCTTCATCATCATCATCATCATCGTCATCACCATCTGCATCATCATCATCATCATTTGTTAAATTTTGAGCATTAATTCACAATACTCTAGGATCTTTACTGAGAGAATAACATATACAGTATATCAATGCATATCAATCATAACAAGCATGCCAATCATCACAAGAAGCAAAAGCATGAGAAACAATAGACACACAGAGTTTCCGTGGGGAAAACCCTAAGGTGAAAAACCCCACAACTTCCTTAGAGATAGATAGAGCAATAGCATAACCAAAGTACAACCAAGGTACAAGAGATAGACTCTTCTTAGCAGCTGATCCTCCTCCTCACATGTGTGCCACTTTTCAAGTGAAGGAAGTGTGAGTTCTGAAGTGATCCAAATAGAGATCTCCCGATCTCTATTTATACTTGTCCTGTTTTCCCAATAACCTTATGGGGCCGACTTGTCTAGCTAGGTACAATAACTTCATATTACATTATATCGGGCCGACCCCTTACAAGGTGGTCTAATAACCCATCGACAAGTTAACACACTTGTGACACTTGTCAATACAAATGACGACACTTCCATATGGAGGAATAATACATCTCTATAGGAGTACAATAAATATATAAGTGAAATACATTCCGAAGTTACATATACATCAACACTCCCTCTTAACTAGGAAGGTATTTCTCGACATAGATCTGCTAGCACAAGTCTTCTTCTCTGGATCATCATCATCGATGCATCATCCTCGAATCATTGTCATTGTCACTACTGTTGCTATCTCAACAAATCTCTGAATCTACTCGTCATAGGAAGTTCTACAGAGCCAGTCCTTTTTCATATTGGATGTAGGCCCACTAGCTGTAGGTCTTCATCATCTGTGCGAATGGTCTAATAGAGGTGGTCTCTCAGGACTAATTTTATGTGTTGATGCAATACCTGACAAGAGAATCCCAGGAACATTTATGTGCCTAAGCACGACCTGCAAGATCTCCTAGGACTGATTACATGCATCCCCTTCACAATACCTTTAAAGAGCATCCCAGGAACATTTATGTGCCGCAACACGACCGACAAGATCTCTAAAGAGCATCCCATGACTTATTAGGAACACACAGCTCAACCTCTCAGATCTCCAGGACTGATTACATGTGAATAGACAATACCTTTAAAGAGCATCCCAGGAACATTTATTTGCCGCAACGCGACTGGCAAGATCTCTAAAGAGCATCCCAGGACTTATTACGAGCACGCAGGTCAACCTATCGGATCTCCAGGACTGATTACATGTCTCCGTGGTAATACCTCATCCCAGGACTGATTACGAGCACACCGCTCAACCTATTGGATCTCTGAGGACATACTACATAGCAATACCTCATCCCAGGACTGATTACGAGCACACAGCTCAACCTATCAGATTTCTGAGGACTGATTACATGCTATTTGCACAACCTGCCACATATCATCTTTGACCTCCAAGTATCAAGCTGATACTCATGATCTAACTGATCATCATCGCAAGAAGCATCATCCTGATGCTCATGATCATACTGATCATCATCACTGTACCATCCTGATACATGTCATCTGGAGCAACATCTTGAAGCTCGTCATCATGATCATACAATGCATCCACCTGATGCATACCAAGTATCTACCTGATACATATCACCATACATGATCCACCTGATCATACAATGTATCTACCTGATACATACATAGATACATGATCCACACAATGTATCCACCTGATATATATCAACATACATGATCTACCTGATCATACACAGTATCCACTTGATACATATACAGATACATGGTCTAAGCATCCAACATGATGCATATACATATAAATGATCCAATTGATCATATCCAACATCCAACATGATGCGTACATACATATACATATAAATGATCCAACTGATCATATCCAGCATCCAACATGATGCGTATATACATATACATATAGATGATCCAACTGATCATATCCAACATCCAACATGATGCGTACATACATATACATATAGATTATCCAACTGATCATACCCAGCATCGTCTTGATGCATATATAGAGCAGTAATTGGAGCATCATCCTGATGCTCATCATCCAACGCTTACATCCACAGCCATGTGAAGGATCCTCCTTCCAACATGCTTGGAATGGCTTCAGCAAATGTCTCCATCACTTCTTCCTCGAAGTGTCATCGATTTGAAGAACACCAAGCCTCTCTCTGAAGTACTCGAACTTCACTCTGGCTAGTGGCTTCGTCAGCACATCTGCAATCTGCTCATCCATCGCAACATACAGGAGCTTTACTGCTCCTCTCTGCACCATATCCCTGATATAGTGATATTTGATCTCAATGTGTTTCAACCTGTCGTGGAACACCGGGTTCTCAGACAACTTCACACAACTTTGGTTATCACAGAAGATACCAGTAGCATCCAACGGGAGATCAAATAACTCAAACAGTAGCTTCCGAAGCCATACTGCCTCACAACTAGTCGAATAGGATGCAACATACTCTGCCTCGGCTGTACTCAGTGCTACGCAGGACTGCTTCCTGCTAAACCAGGAGATCACACCTGATCCCGTACTGAAGCAGCACCCATATGTGCTCTTCCTATCTGTAGCACTGCCTGCCCAATCTGAATCAACTAACCCTGTATGTTAAACTTTTGATTCGCATCATACTTGAGCCCATAATCAACTGTACCCTTCAGGTACCTCAGAATATGCTTTACAGCAACCAAGTGAACACTCCTCGGATCCGTCAGGAATTGGCTCAATGTGTTCAATGCAGAGCAAATGCCTGGTCTCGTGTTCGTCAGGTACATCAAGGACCCAATCATCTGACGATACATAGAGACATCAACCGGATCAGATGAAGCATCACATAGAAGCTTCAGGTTCGATGCCATAGGTGTGGCCATGGCCTTACAGTGCATCATCCCGAACCTCTTCAGGATATCTACTGCATACTTCCCTTGTCCAAGGAAGATCCCATCTGCACTCTGCCACACCTCCATACCTAGAAAATAGTGCATCATCCCCAAGTCCTTCATATCAAACTCGGAAGCAAGCTTCCTCTTTGTATCGGCAATCAGTCTATCATCTCCTGTTACAAATAGGTCATCCACATATAGGAGTAGTATCACAAGATTTCCTTCCTCAACCTTGTAGTAAAGGTTGGAATCCACTTTACTCTTGGTAAAGCCCAAACTAGATAGGAAACTGTCCATCCTACCATACCAAGTTCTGGGAGCTTTCTTCAAGCCTTACAAGTCTTTCTTCAATTTGCACACATATGACTCCCAGTCATGTGTTTCAAAACCAAGTGGCTGCTCCACATACACTTTCTCTTCAACTACACCATTCAATAAAGTAGTCTTGACATCCATCTGGTGTATCTTCCATTTCATCGCTGCAGCCAGGGAAAGTACTGATTTGATGGAAGTGTACTTGGCTATAGGAGAAAAAGTCTCTTCATAGTCTATTCCCTCTTTCTGAGAGAAGCCACGAGCTACGAATCTTGCTTTGTATTTCTCTATGCTGCCATCTGCAACATGCTTGATCTTATAGATCCATTTGGAAGTCACAACAGACTTCCCTTCAGGTCTTGGGACCACATCCATAACATTGTTCTTCATGATCGACAGATCATGGCATTCTGCCCGTATCCCGGGAACTTCAATATCTTCAATAGATAATTTTGTTGCTTGAACAAATGTTGTAGTCCTTCTTTTGTAGGTGAAGGTATACAGTCTTTCCTACAAAACAAGTTAAATTGCATGATTAGAAACATCTCATAATTTTCAGAACAAATTCTTTCACATAAAGAAATATGTCATACAGTCATGCAATTATTTAAGCCAATGCTTCAATACAACATTTATCCATATCCCGTAACTTTCTAGATGCCTTCCAATCTCTACCAGAACATTGTTAAGAGTGTGCACAACTCCCAACATGTCAGCAAAGAGGTTTCATTCTAGATAAGTAGCAATGGAATGTTGTACAGTGCCATATGCCACTTACCCATCATATGCATATTAGCAGTATACTGTTCATTAATGCAAATATGCAAAATACACAACCTAAGTCTAGGAACATAAGTATATACATCATTGAACAGTATTGTTTAAACAATCAAATATACAAGAAATGACAATTCAAATACTTATCTTTGTTTGTTTGTTGTCGAGTGGACTCCCTCTCAATATTTGCTTCCTTGCATGAACTACTGAAGTGTGCTCCTTCTTTATCTTTGCTTCTTGGATTACCTGTCCTAGCTGCTTCTGCCCATAGATGCATGGGTAGATCCTGGTCATGCAGCATTGCCCGTGCTGCTTCCATGATTGTTCTATTCTTCCTTTCTGCAACTCCATTCTGTTGTGGATTGTAGGGAGCAGTCAACTCCCTCTTAATCCCTGAATCACTGCAAATTTTATTGAAGTCACCTGAAGTGAATTATCCACCATTGTCAAATCTGAAAGTCTTGATTTTCTTGTCAGTTTGATTTTCCATGAAGGTTTTGAATTCCTTGAACTTATCAAACACTTCATCTTTGTTCTTCAAGAAGTAAACCCAAGTCTTCCTGGAGAAGTCATCAATGAAAGAGACATAGTAAACATACCCACTCAAAGAAATGGATGACATCAATGAAGTCATCAATGAAAGAGACATAGTAAACATACCCACTCAAAGAAATGGATGACATCGGACCACATACATCGGAGTGGATAATTTCCAAGATACATTTTGCCTTGCTTTAACTGCTTGGAAATGCCTTCTTTATGTTCTTTCCTTTGCACATCCTTTGAAAACACCTTCATGCTTGGTCTTGATTTCAGGAAAACCTTCTACAACTTTACTTGCAATTGGTAATGCTCTGTAGTGCATATGTGCAAGTCTTCTATGCAAAAGTTCACTTGGCTCCATGGAATCATGCACCATGGCATGTTCAGGTTGTCCCTTCAATTTGTACAATCCTCCCTCTTGCTCTCTAATCACCAATGCATCATCTATGGTCTTTCCCTTTGGCCACATTAGAACTTGGCCATCCACAAATGCAACCCTCACACCTTTTGCATCCAATGCGGATATGGAGAGTAGGTTTTTCTTGAGTCCAGGTACATAGAGAACTTCTTTCATCTTCAAGGACTTTCCAGAATCTAGGTTGTAGGAGGCTTCACCACTTCCTTTGATAGGGTATTGATAGTCATCCCCAAGTTTCACTTTATGGGGTGATTCATGTTCAGATAGATTTACCAAAGATTCTTTAAACCCAGTCATGTGTTTGGAAGCACCACTGTCAATAATCCAATCATTACAACCATGAGAGATAGTACCTGTGAGAGCAGAGATTAGAACATACTCTTCTTCGCTTGATGAGTCATCATCACTTTCTGTTCTAGATTTCTTCCTAGGAGGTTCATCATCCTCAGCAGCATGAGCATGATATCTTCTTTTGTTGTTGTTCTTCTTCTTGTTGAAGTTGTTGGTATTTCTTTCCTTTTCTTGGGACATTATGAGGCAAAGTGTCCTTTCTCATTACAATTGAAGCACCTTAGATCTTTCTTTTCTTTGTGATATGGATGAGAAGATTTCTTCTTGTGATGGGATGGCTCCCTCTTGAACTTTCCTTTCTTGGTGTGTGCTGTAAGAGCTTGATCTTCATTCCCCATCTTTGCTTCTCGTGCCACAAGCCTTGCTTCTTCTTGAGAACATTCCTCCTACAGTCTACTGAAGGAGATCAATTTCTTTCTTGCACAAATCCCTTGGATAAAGAAGTCCCATGACCTGCGTAGGCCATTCAAAGTGGTCATAACAATTTCACCATTCTCCACCATTTCATCTACAGCTTCAAGTTGTTCCTTGATCTGAGAGACTTTGGAGAAATAAGATTGAATGGTCTCTCTATTCGACATCTTGACCCCTTTCAATTGATTCCGTAGAGTCATCTTCCGATTTATGTTCTTCCCTTCAAATAGCTTGTTTAGGGAATCAAACATAGCCCTGGGTGTCTTTAAGGATGACACATGTGGAATGAGATGGTCTTTAATAGAATCAACAATGATTCTCTTTGCCTTGACCAAGTTCTTCTTATGCAATATCTTAGCCTCTTCATCCTCTGGGATAGGGATCTCTTCTTTTATGTAAGAGTCCAACTCATTCTCTTCCAGGATTAACCCAATCCTATACTTCCAAGCTCGGAAGTTATCAGCCCCTTCAAGCTTATCCTCAAGCTTGGTGTGGTGAGACATCTTAAAGAGTACTTCAAATGGAAATATAAAAGATTTAGGTCTTACCACTTGATTTGTTGAAAACTGGATCTGGTCTCGGATTAGTGTTTGTCAGAGAAACCCTAAAATTTCAAAATGTGAATTTCAACTTTCTGAAAGGATAGAAAGATGCGCCTTGATGAGCTGAGTAGCCTGGTGTATTCAGAATTTGAGATCTGCAAAGCTTCACCCTTCAAAAATGCCTTTTAGTCTTCTCGGGTTCACTAGGGAGGACCCTGAATTAGGTTTTGAGTTTCCCGAAGATTTATCCAGCCAAAAATCTCTATCCAAAGCTCTAAACTTCGATTTTTCCAAGGAGCTTCCAGCTATGTCTTCAGATTTCAGAAATTCCTATTTTTGTGGAAACCCTAATTTTTAGGGCCAAAACTGAAAGTGCTCAGAATTGAATTCTGATTGGATAGATAGATTCTCCTTGGTGAGTAGAGTCAATCTACTATACTGCTTTTCCAAAATCTATGGAGAGAAACCCAATAAACAAGAAACCCTAGTTTCCATCACTGAACAATGTCTTCTTCTCAAGTTAGCTCTGATACCATGTTAAATTTTGAGCATTAATTCACAATACTCTAGGATCTTTACTGAGAGAATAACATATACAGTATATCAATGCATATCAATCATAACAAGCATGTCAATCATCACAAGAAGCAAAAGCATGAGAGACAATAGACACACAGAGTTTTTGTTGGGAAAACCCTAAGGTGAAAAACCCCAGAACTTCCTCAGAGATAGATAAAGCAATAGCACAACCAAAGTACAACCAAGGTACAAGAGATAGACTCTTCTTAGCAGCTGATCCTCCTCCTCACATGTGTGCTACTTTCCAAGTGAAGGAAGTGTGAGTTCTGAAGTGATCCAAATAGAGATCTCCCGATCTCTATTTATACTTGTCCTGTTTGCCCAATAACCTTATGGGGCCGACTTGTCTAGCTAGGTACAATAAATTCATATTACATTATATCGGGCTGACCCCTTACAAGGTGGTCTAATAACCCATCGACAAGTTAACACACTTGCGACACTTGTCAATACAAATGACGACACTTCCATATAGAGGAATAATACATCTCTATAGGAGTACAATAAATATATAAGTGAAATACATTCCGAAGTTACATATACATCAACATCATCATCATCATCATCATCATCCTCGTCATCTTCATGATCATCATCTTCATCAGGATCATCATCATCATCATCATCATAATCATCGTTGTTGTCATCATCACCACCACCACCAAACCACCACCACCACCACCACCACCACCACCATCATCATCATCATCATCAACGTCATCAACATAATCGTCGTCATCGTCATCAATTGTCATCGTCATCGTCATCATCATCATCATCTGTCATCGTCGTCGTCATCATCACCATCTTCATCATCATCTTCATCACCATCCTCATCATCATCATCTTCATCACCATCCTCATCATCATCATCATCATCTTCATCATCTTCATCACCATCATCTAGTTTTCAAAGTTAAGTTTACAATTAACTACCACTTTGGGGGGATATGAAATTATGAGTGCTTATGGTATCAATTAAAAAAGTATATGTCTATCCAAATATATTACATCGGGTTTGTAGCACAAATCCATGCTATTACACTTGATGATTATCCACAATTGCATAAACTTTACCTTTAATTGAATCCCCTATAGTGGCTATCTAAAATATAATATAACGTGTTGAAAATATATAATAATTACTTTATTTATCACAATTGTCAAATTACATTATTATTATATGATTTAAATTATATTTAAATAATTAAAATTATAACAAATTTAAATATAAAGAATTATATTTATTTTGAAAAAAAGTGTATTAAAGTTTATTAAAATTAAAATTATGGAAAGTAAGTAAAGTTTACTTAAATCAATTTGTATAATAAAACATACCTTACGTATTTTTAATTACAAAAAATAAATCAACTTAATATCATTGTTATAGTTTTGAGTAGTCCATTAAATAAAATAAAGAATTTTGGAAGATGAAAACACAAATGACAAATCTTAGTCATATAGAACTTTATATCCTTGTGTACATGTGGTGAAGGAAGAGGGTTTAATTTCATTAGTACACCAAAATTCATCATAAAATGTAGTCTTTTAATCCATGAAAATGATGCTCTATAGCAATAGCGTCTTCTCTTCACATGGTTAGCACTCATAGTGGAAGATACCAATGATTTATATAAAATATTTAGTTCCATTTCTTCATCAGCTTAGATTCCTTTAAATAGAAAATAACTCGTCGTAACAAATGTCCTCATAATGTGTACAACAATTAAAATAAGCATATGATTATCTTAGCCCTAAATCCATGATAGAAAATCTTTGAAGATATATTGTATTTGTACTTTTAAACATTTCCACTCACATGCTCCTTTCACTCCTTAGATTTCATTCAAATCTATTTCTTTTTTTTCTTTAACTTTGGTTTACTTTGGGATCAAGATATCTATTTGAACTTATTGTTGATGGTATAAATGTAATACCTTCCTTAACTTATGAGGGATCAATTTTAATTGGATTGGTCCAAATTCAAATTTTGGTTCAAAGGTCATGTTTGGTCCTAGATGCTTAATGTAATACCTTCTCTAACTTATTAGGGATCAATTTTCATAGGATTGGTCCAAATTCAAATTTTCATTCAAAGGTCATGTTTGGTGGTTGGAGGTGTCATGTTTGGTCGTAGATTCCTAAAATCTATATTTAGAGATTAAGGTATTGGTTTCCTCTCTTGGCCATAATAAGGATTGTATACACCTGCTTCATGCACAAATCTTATTGAATCCATGAACATCTCACATTAGAGGACATGTACTATACATTGGGAGCTCACATGTAGAGTTCCAAGGTATCATTCATGGCCATGGGTGCCTCAAATGTTCCTTTAGGGAATAAGGCATGGGATTCCTCACTCTATAATATTCAATACCCTAAAACCCATACCTACTACTTAAAACCACTTGATGTCTCCAAAACCCACTCACAAGACAAGGATATTTGCAAGAGGCCCCATGTGTCGTTGTTAGATATACACTTCTTAAGCTTAGATGTCTAAACACTTTCTCTAGGTCCTAATATCTCTATTTCTTACCCTAACCATGTCTAAAACGTGAGGCCTATCCCTAGTGCTAAAATAAGTAATGATGGCACCTATATCCCCATATAGAAGCAAATGACTCCCTTAATAGTTCATGTTTTGTGGTTTGAAGAATCATTCTTGGTCTAAGATGGGTAGAGTTTTCCTTTATGGAGTAAGGAATGGGTTGCATCCCTTTATAACCATGTTGAGGGCCGAGAGATCCATCCTTAGTGTTCAAATTTTCCTAATGGTTCTGATATTCCCACTATGAGGCCCAAAATATTCTTGAGCAATCATGTATGGTGATTTAAGGTGACATTCCTATATTGAATACCTAAAACCTTCCTTTGTGTCCCAAGTCTTTTCTTTACTCCCTTGGTCATGGGAAAGTCCTCACTACCTAACCTTGTTGCTAGAATCCTTCCAGTGGAGCCCATATCCACTTTCAAATGCCAAAGGTCCCATATATAGGGCATGTGTGGTGTTTCAAGCCTTCATTTACGGTCTTTGCAGAAAGGTCCTTACATATAGAGGGTATGTGTGGTGGTTCAAGCCTTCATTTATGGTCTTTGAACAATAGAATATAACTTTAGTGCCTAAATCATTAGTTTCATATTCCCCTTTGACTATGGTCAAGGTACCAACACCCATACCTCATAATTGTACCCATATCCCAACGAAATATAAATGATATTCCCTAGAGATGTGGTCTAATGGTTTGAAGTGATTTTTATTATGTTGGATGTCTAGAATATTAATTTAGGACTTTAGGCTAACGTTTTCTATCTTGAAAATTTATAGGGCCACATGCCTCATCTTTGGTTCTCAAAACCTTTTGATGGTTCCCATGTTGCAAATTGAAGGCCAAATGTCCGATAGAGAGCCTGTAGATTGTGGTCTAAGGCCTCGCACATGGCCCTTGAACCCTAGAATGACATTTTAGACCCAATAATTAAGTTTTCTCACTACACCTTGGTTAGGGCTTAATGATCGATACCTAGTTTTCAAAAACATTAATCTTGCCAATATGCCCACTTATAGGTAAATGATCCAGTTCAGAATTCATGTGTTGGCTTAAGGTGTTTTTTTTGCCTTATATCCATGAAGAGTTCCCTCAAGGCCTATGTTTTTTCCCCACTACAAACCTTCATCTATGGTGCAAAATGAAACTTGACTTATCAATAATACTCACTAGGAACATCACTACTATAATTTTGCATAAATGTTGGGCTGTGATGCAAATATATTCATGACTCAAGTTAAATTCAAATTCCCTTGCCATGCAATATTTGTGAGTAGTTCTCCCTCCATAAGCTATGTCAAGACTGAGATCGATATTTTTATTGTAAGCAAATCCTCAGAGAGAAGGAGACCAAGATATCCAAACTGTTATCTTGTTGCAACTTAGTTTGGGTTTACGAATTTTGCTCCCTCCCGACAGAGCACACTTTCACCTTCCTACTCTTTTTCCAGAGCTCGAAACGGTAGGCAGAGGTCACACAGTGAGCATAACTAGCGGAGAAGGTTGCATAGGTCACCATATAGGTCGAGGAATTCCCATAGGATGTTCAGGAGGTCGGGGAGGTCACAATAGAGGTCGAGGAGGTTGCAGAGGAGGTCGGGGAGGTCGAGGAGGTCATAGCGAAGGTTGAGGAGGTTATAGAGGAGGTCAAGGAAATCTTTGTGGAGGTCGAGAAGCCATAGAGGTTGCAATGCCTCCCAAATCGGTCAGCACCCAATTTATTTACCATTTTATTTATTGAATGCATGAGTGATACCATGAATGGAGGATTACATGATAAGATGGGTTTAGGGTTTCACCTAGAGAAGGGAAAGCTGCTAAGCTTCCCTCTCCCACAATGTGAAAATTAACTTGCAAAACCCCAATGGATCCTGGTTTGGAAATCAAGAACATAACCAGTATAATACTTACTGTATGTACTCAACGTGGGCTTCGTTGGACGCCCCAAGCACATGCTAGTCACATGGGTTCAGAAAATGCCAACCACCCAAGCGATGGAAGGCTAAGAGAAGAATTATATCATAATATGCATCTAGATTAATGGAAAATATCTTTTCGTAAACACTTCTTTTTACGAAACTTGGTTCTTTTGTCACATCAATGTTTATTTTTTCAGCTTTCAATTTCGGAACGATATGAATAGCCCATGAAGCCATAAGAGGTTTAACAAGTTTTATTAGTGTCATTGGATAAACTTGATCTTACCGGTTAAGGATGGGTAGACATAGAACACTATATACGATGGTATGCACAAATATGATAAAATAGGAAACGCAAGCAAAATTGGCCACAGATTCGAAGATCCGTAGTGGGTAAATTATGCTTGCAAATAATAACAGTCTATGTATTTTCTATGGGTGAACACTAATTATTAATTAGGGTTAACGGTGAACGCTGAATATTAATGAGGGTTGACAGAGCTGTAGTCACTTTTCATCTTCTCCCTTTCAAGCTAGGAGGGATGATTGCAAGGGGTCAGATTGAGCATTTAATTTACAGGCTTCCAGAACGTCTTACAGGGTTCTACCATGGTAGAGTCCCTCTAATATCTTATGCAGAAATCAAACTAGTGATCTGTAGCTAGTAAGTACCTCTCAAAACGTCTGTAATAACCTTGTCTTATTCGTTTAGCAACAGACTAGGTAGTATTTGACATTTAGATCTCCTATCAAGTATGCCAATGTCTGTGAATGGGAAGGTAAGGAAACCTACATATTACTCAATTTTTTTTCAGTTACAGAGATTACAAAAAATTGATTCCAAGGGCACATTCATTTGAAGCCATACTGTTTCATGAGGTTGATTATACATATTTGCCTGAAAAGGTTGGTTATATTTTAGCCACTATATATATTATATATATCTAATTTCAGTGAATAACACTTGAAATTTGTTGCATGTAAGTTGTTGTAAACTGTAGATGATAGAAACCATAAGAATATTTTTGATACTTTAAATGTCGAGGTGTGATGCCACCGTTGAGGTATTTTCGTATATCATAATTATGTGGGCCCATTATTCCCTAGATTGGTTTCTGGGAGGTCCTAGGATGAAATATGTCCAAAGTGGTCATACCTGTCAAGCAATTGGCTATCCTTCTCAGCTGCTCTGCAGTGCCAAGTTATGGTTTCAACAAGGGTAAAAGAAAACTGAAATTCTTAGTTAATACATTGGTCTCTAAGAGCAAACAAACTTTACAACTCCTACCAATGCAAAATTGAAAATACTTATGGATTTCATTTCTCTTACAACTAATATAAATATTAATTTCAAATGAAGTAGAAATGATGTTGCAGAGTGATAAGTAACTTTGTTCCAATATTTTAAGCAAAATGCAGCCATCATATCCATTTAGTTTGTTTGCCTTGTGTACATTCAAAAATCCCCCTCAAGGCACTTATTACTTAAATTTGATTGTCCATTTGAGGGTAGTAGTCAGTGCTCATATTTAAAGTGATTCTTGTTACTTAGAAAAACTCTTGTTAGAAGTGACTTACAAAATTGGTATCCCTATTGCTAATGATGTGGTTTTGGAGTCCATGAAGCTTAAAATTCATGCTTGAGGAATACATCAACAATTTTAGATGTCGTAAGCTTGGTAGTCATAGGGCTGAAATGGGCATACTTAAATGATCAACTACCACATAATAACATCCTTACCTTATGAATTTAGGAAACCTGTGATGAAGTACATAGATACTTCTTCTCACATATAATTTGGGATGAAAATAGGTTGGACAAGAGCAGGATAAGGGATCGTTTCCACCTTGTTCAGTTGACAATTTTCACATTTTTCTACAAACTTCTTAGTTTTGGAGTTCATTATGTGCCAATAAAATTCGGAAGAGGTATTCTTATCTTTTTTTTTGGGAATTCCACATGCCATATAGAGGGTGATGCATGCCCATGCTCAAATGCATTGTAAATTAGAGCAGATCCATGCCATAGATATATAAGGTTTTTGAAGAGGATGATACCATTTTTTACCATCCAAAGCCATCCCTTGTTTCCATCTATAACATATTCAATAGATACCAAGTCAAGGGAGCATTCAATAGATACCCGAAATATTCAAATGTGTTTTTTATTTAAAATTTGACATTTAGAGGCCCTAAATGAGACATTTTCATCCACTTTAATTCAATTTATAAACCCTAGATTAGGCATAATTATGAACCCACATCAAATGGATGATGATTGTGAAATGCATTAATCACCAGCTAGAGAAATAAGAATTAACAGTCATGGCATAGATGTCAGTGTTTCATGGCATTCATACATTTTCAAAAGCATTCTATAACAACAGGTCCATAGATATGGTTAGTTTCCTAGGCATATTTTTTGGTTAGGGTTCCCATGTTGCATATTTTGCTGGAGGGACCTACCATTTTATTTTTTAATGAAAAATTTTCCTATTGCAGAGAATTTTCACCTTTGTCCCAACTCCCATTGACACCCTCTTTTTCTAGTATCAATTTCCCTTCATCATCGAGGAAAATCTGTTTGGGCAGCTGTCTAGTTGGCCCGTTTGTTCTTTAATCATGGGACATGGAAAAATTCATCAAGTCTTCCTTGGTTAATAAGTCCATTGAATAATCCACATCACCCACATTTTGTAGTAGGCTATAGGGACCATAAAACTTGGGTTGAATCTTGGTCTTACCTTTTTTCCCAAGAGCTGTTTGATTGTATTTTGGAGACACATAACTAGATCTCCTAATTTGAAAATGGCATTTTGAAAGGTGTTAGTAGATCTATTACTTGATATATAATTGTTTTGAAGAGGATGATGCCATTTTTTACCATCCAAAGCCATCCCTTATTGCCATCTATAACATATTGTAGAAATTGGATTGTGGGAGGATTGATTATGTAATCATTAATGAGGTTTTGTAGCTAAGTAGATTGATTGATTGAAATGGTGTTCGGTAAGTGCATTATCTTTTCCCTTCTCATATATGATCTCATAGTTGTAGGTGTAAAAAATCAGACCATGGTGAGCAGATTCTGCACTTAGGTATTCAACCTAAAATTCTAGATAGTTCCAAATTGAAAACACCATTCAAAATAACAACTATAGAGTACATTAACCTACAAAGACATAATGATGATAATATGAATATAAAACATGCAAATCTGGAATTCCAAATCATCCTCACTGTTTCTTTATGTTAAAATTTGAAAACAATAAACTAAATGATATAGCTCAAAAACTCAAACTCTTGAACCACCACAGTGGTGTGGCTTGCTTATCCTTTTTAGACTATGAAGAAGAATAGGTACAATGAATTTGGACACATGCAAAACAACACCTCAACTTAAAGTATTAAACTCTAACCCTAATGTGCCTTCCTTGTATGGATAGATGAGCCAAGTTAAGTGCACCTCTATTGATGATGAACTAAGGCTTGCAAGCATTCATCCTCCTAAATATTTGTTCTCTAACTCAAAATGGGAATCCAAATGCATGAGTTCCTGGTTCTAACTAGGCACTACACCTTCTAATTAATTGTGCATGTAATTACTAATTAAAGGAAAACCCATAATTAGAACTGAATTACTAAATATGGAAAGCATCTAAATTGGAATCGAGTTGAGAATGGTGTATGCATGCTACATGTCTCTCTTTCCTCCATAGATGCCCCTATGCCCTCATTAAATACTGCAAGGAACTATTGAAGCAGGTTGTACTGCTATTGTTGTCTAAATTGTTGGAAGAGAAATTTGCCATAGATGGAACATAGTCCAAGCCACACACAGGAAAAACTAACACTCCCTTTTGCTGGAGGGACCTACCATTTTATTTTTTAATGAATTTTTTTCCTATTGCAGAGAATTTTCACCTTTGTCCCAACTCCCAATGATACCCTCTTTTTCTAGTATCAACTTCCCTTCATCATCGAGGAAAATTTGTTTGGGCAACTGTCTAGTTGGCCAGTTTGTTCTTTAATGATGAGACATGGAAAAATTCATCAAGTCTTCCTTGGTTAAGAAGTCCATTGAATAATCCACATCACCCACATTTTTTAGTAGGCTATAAGGACCATAAAACTTGGGTTGAATCTTGGTCTTACCTTTTTTCCCAAGCGTTGTTTGATTGTATTTTGGAGACACATAACTAGATCTCCTAATTTGACAATGGAATTTTGAATGGTGTTGGTAGATCTATTACTTGATATATAATTTTTTGTTGGTTGTGGAGCCAGATCTTCTTCCAGTCTCATAGATGATATTGTCTCAGCTATGCACCTCAGAGGACTGTACACTCATGCCCCTACCTTGGGGTTCAGGGGCAACGCCCCGGAGAAAAAATTTTGGGGCTGTTTTTGCCAACAGTTTTCGGGCCCATGGTTTTGGGTATCCCGTGGTATTTTCCCATTGTATTTCCCTTATAAAAGAAAGACATTGTAATACGGCTAGGGATGATGTATTAGGTTTTATGCATTGTAAATATCTCTGAGATCGAAAGAGAGACCGTGAGATAGTGAAGAGGAAGTGCAACGGTTGTATCCCTTCACTTTACCGGACGGTATAATAATAAGGACTGGCAACTTTAGCGTGGACATAGCCCATCTTTGGGTGAACCATGATATATTTGTGTCTCTCTTGTAATGCGTGTGTGATTATATTTGCATTTCTGTGTATTGTTATTGCTCTGGAATCTTGTTTTTCTAACAATTGGTATCAGAGCCAAAGGTCTATTTGGCAGATAAACCCGCAGGAAGCTAGGGTTTCTGGTTCGAGTGGGAGCAATGGCGGAAGAAGGAAAGTTTAAGGTTGAGAAGTTTAACAGCCAAAACTTCCAGTTATGGAAGATGCAAATGGAGGACTATCTATACCAAAAGGATCTATTCCTGCCGTTGGGAGGAAGAGAAAAGCAGCCGACGACCATGAAGGACGAAGAATGGGAGGTTCTTGACAGAAAGGCTCTGGGAACAATACGACTGAGCTTGGCTTCATCAGTGGCTTTCAATATCTCAAAAGAAACAAAAACGGAGGGTTTGATGAGCGCACTGGGTAAGCTGTATGAAAAACCCTCGACCTTCAACAAGGTATTTCTAATGAAGCGTTTATTTAATATGAAGATGTCTGAAGGTGGATCTGTTACTGATTATTTAAATGAGTTTAATGCGGTTACAAATCAACTAAGTTCGGTAAGTGTGAAATTTGATGATGAGGTTAGGGCTCTTCTAATCTTGTGTTCATTGCCAGAAAGCTGGAATAGCTTGGTCATGGCTGTAAATAACTCTGTCTCTGGTTCAAACACCCTGAAATTTGATGATGTTATTGGTGTTATTCTTAGCAAGGAAATGTGAAGAAAAATCACAGGTGAGACATCAGGTAATGCATTGACCATGGAGAGCAGGGGAAGACAAAAGGAGAGAGGAAAGAGCCAAGGTAATCGCAGCAACTCTAAAAAGGGAAGATCCAAGTCCAGACTAGGAAAAATAGAGTGCTGGAACTGTGGAAAGAAATGACATCTAAAGAAAGACTGCAGATCTCTAAAGAAGAAAGGAGATGCACAGAAGGAAACTACCCAGGAAGCAAATGTAGAAGGTGATGTGTTACAAGATGCTTTCATTCTTGCATTAGACAATACAAGTGATTATTGGGTAGTAGATTCAAGGGCTTCATGTCATGCTACACCCCATAGAAAATATTTTCATGATTATGTTCCAGGTGATTTTGGACATGTTTTATTGGGTGATGATGAGCCATGTAAAATTGTTGGAATGGGTAAGGTATGGATAAAAGTTAAGAATGGAAGTGATTGGTTGTTGAAAGATGTTAGGCATATTCCTGCTATGAAAAGAAATCTGATCTCAACAGGGCAGTTGGGAGATGGCGGCTGTCTATCTACATTTGGAGAAAAGTGGTGGAATATCACTAAAGGATCAATGGTGATAGCAAAAGGAGACAGGGTAGGTACGTTGTATTTATGTCCTCATAATATTGACCATTCTATCTCTTTAGCTTCCACAGGAACAGATACAACATTGTGGCATCATAGGCTTGGCCACATGAGTGAGAAGGGGATGCGGATTCTCCACTCAAGGAAGTTGCTTCCAGATTTGAAGCAGGTAAGTTTGGAATTCTGTAAGAACCGTGTTTATGGAAAACAAAAGAGAGTCAGATTTCTCAGGGTTGGGAAACAGAAGAAGAATGAAAAGTTAGAGCTTGTGCATACATATGTATGGGGACCAGCTCAGGTACAATCTCTTGGTGGGTCTCATTATTATGTTACATTTATTGATGATACAACTAGGGAAACTTGGGTTTATTGCATTAGACAGAAATCTGATGTGTTTGCTACTTTTAAGAAGTGGAAAGCTTTGGTTGAGAATGAGACAGGAAAAAGGTTGAAGTGTCTCAGATCTGATAATGGCAGTGAGTACTGTGGCAAGGAGTTTGATAGTTACTGTTCATACCATGGGATTCGTAGAGAGAAGACAGTCCCAAGAACACCACAATAAAATGGCGTGTCTGAAAGGATGAACCGAACGATCATGGAGCATGCAAGGTGTATGAGACTGCATGCAGGTTTGCCCTTATAGTTTTGGGTAGATGTTGTAAACACTGTTGTTTATTTAATAAACAGAGGACCTTCAAGTGCTTTGGATGGTGGTATTCCAGAGGAGGCATGGACAGATAAAAAATTAAACTACTCATTTCTGAGAACGTTTGGTTGTGAAGCATTTGTCCATATTGATAAAGAAAATAGAACAAAGCTTGAAGCTAAATCCAAGAAATGTACCTTTATTGGATATGGGGTTGATGATTTTGGTTATCGTTTATGGGATTATGAAAATCACAAAATCATTAGAAGTAGAGATGTCATATTCAATGAAAAGGTCATGTATAAAGATCAATTGTAGAGAAAGAAACAGGAAAAGGAAAACACAGAGTACAGTACTTGATGAAATTCAAGAAAATGAAGTTCTAAAGGTGCCAGAAAATCAAGAACAGCAGCAAGTACCTGAACTCCTACAACTGCAAGAAGATCTACCAGGTTAAGTAGACTCCTTGAACGATAGTCTCCTTCAATGTATTATTTATTGATGACTGATGTTGTTGAGCCAGAGTGTTATGAAGAAGCAATGCAGATGGAAACTAGAAAGAAGTGGGAGCAAGGAATGAATGAGGAGATGGACTCATTGGTAGGAAACCAGACTTGGGATTTGGTTCAACTACCTGCTGGTAAAAGGGCATTGCAGAACAAATGTATTTATAGGTTAAATGAAGAAGAAGGAGGTAAGAAGCGGTACAAGGCCAGACTTGTTGTAAAGGGGTTTGCATAGAAGAAAGGTATAGATTTTGATGAAATATTTTCTCCTGTTGTTAAGATGACTTCAATTAGGACTATCTTAAGTCTAGTGGTGGTAGAAGATTTGCATCTTGAACAGTTAGATGTAAAAAAAACCTTTCTCCATGGGGATTTGGAGGAAGAGATGTATATGCAGCAGCCACAAGGGTATGAGGTCAAAGGTAAGGAGAACTTGGTATGCAGGTTGAAAAATAGTTTGTATGGCTTGAAGCAAGCTCCAAGGCAGTGGTATTTAAAATTTGATAGGTTTATGACAGAACAAGGTTATAGTAGATGTCATTCTGACCACTGTGTTTATTTCAAAAAGCTAGACAATGAAATATATATTATCTTGTTATTGTATGTGGATGACATGCTTGTTGTAGAGTCTAACATGCATGATATAAATGTACCAAAAAGGAAGCTAGCTAATTCATTTGTGATGAAGGATTTGGGTGCTGCAAAGAAAATCCTTGGTATGAGAATAACGAGAGACAGAAAAAATTGCAAATTGACATTGTCTCGGAGTGAGTACATACAAAAGGTGTTGGAAAGGTTTAGAATGCAGAATGCAAAACCAGTTAGTACACCTTTGGCCAACCATTTCAGTCTAAGTAAGGAAATGTGTCCCAAGACACAGGAAGAGGCAAATTACATGTCCAAAATTCCCTATCAATCAACAGTTGGCAGCTTGATGTATGCCATGGTGTGCACAAGACCAGATATTGCACAAGCAGTGGGAGTTGTGAGCAGATATGTGAACAATCCAGGTAAAGAACATTGTAAGGAAGTACAATGGATTCTCAGGTATTTGAGAGGTACTACCACTCAGGCATTCTGTTTTGGAGGTTCAGACACTGTTCTACAGGGATATGTTGATGCAGATATGGCAGGTGATAAGGATAGCAGGAGGAGAAACACAGGGTATGTGTTTACTGTAGGTGGAACAATAGTAAGTTGGATTTCAAGATTGCAAAAGGTTGTTGCACTTTCAACAACGGAAGCAGAGTATGTTGCTGTTACAGAGGCTAGTAAGGAAATGATTTGGTTGCAGAGGTTTATGGAGGAAGTGGGTAAGAAGCATAAGTATAGTAGGTTGTATAGTGACAACTAGAGTGCCATTCATCTTGCAAAGAACTCAGCATTCCATTCCAGGACTAAACATATACAGCTCAAGTACCATTTCATATGATCTGTTCTGGAAGATGAACTGTTGAAGCTAGAAAAGATACATACTAGCCAGAATCCTGCAGACACATTCACAAAGGTAGTGACCAGAGAAAAACTGAGTTCCTGCTCGGTTTCAGTTGGCCTTCTAGCATGAAGGTGAAGATGAGAAAGTTTCCAAGTCCAAGGTCCAGCAAGTACAGCAACAGTGCAGTTGTTGTGATTAGTCTCCAAGTGGGATATTCTTGGTTGTGGAGCCAGATCTTCTTCTAGTCTCATATATGATATTGTCTCAGCCGTGCACCTTAGAGGACTGTACACTCATGCCCCTACCTTGGGGTTCGGGGGAAACGCCCCCGAGAAAAAATTTTGGGGCTGTTTTTGCCAACAGTTTTCGGGCCCATGGTTTTGGGTATCCCATGGTATTTTCCCATTGTATTTCCCTTATAAAAGAAAGACATTGTAATACGGCTAGGGATGTTGTATTAGGTTTTATGCATTGTAAAGATCTCCGAGATCGAAAGAGAGACTGTGAGACAGTGAAGAGGAAGTGCAGTGGTTGTGCTGCAGGTTGTATCCCTTCACTATGCTGGACAGTATAATAATAAGGACTGGCAACTTCAGTGTGGACGTAGCCCATCTTAGGGTGAACCATGATATATCTGTGTCTCTCTTGTAATGTGTGTGTGATTAAATTTGCATTTCTGTTTATTGTTATTGCTCTGCGATCCTGTTTTTCTAACAGTTTTTTGAAGAGGATGATGCCATTTTTGACCATCCAAAGCCATCCCTTATTGCCATCAATAACATATTGTAGAAATTGTATTATGGTAGGATTGAATATGTAATCATCAATGAGGTTTTGTAGCTAAGCAGATTGATTGATTGAAAAGGTGTTCGACAATTGCATTCTCTTTTCCCTTCTCATATATGATCTCATAGTTGTAGGTGTAAAAAATCAGACCATGTTGAGCAGATTCTGCACTTAGGTATTCAACCTAAAATTCTAGATAGTTCAAAATTGTAAACACCATTCAAAATAACAACTATAGAGTATATTAACCTACAAAGACATTATGATGATAATATGAATAGAAAACATGCAAATCTGGAATTCCAAATCATCATCACTGTTTCTTTATGTTAAAATTTGAAAACAATAAACTAAATGATATAGATCAAAAACTCAAACTATTGAACCACCACAGTGGTGTGTATTGCTTATCCTTTTTAGACTAGGAAGAAGAATAGGTACAATGAATTTGGACACATGAAAAACAACACCTCAACTGAAAGTATTAAACTCTAACCCTAATGTGCCTTCCTTGCATGGATAGATGAGCCAAGTTAAGTGCACCTCTATTGATGATGAACTAGGGATTGCGAGCATTCATCCTCCTAAAGATTTGTTCTCTAACTCAAAATGGGAATCCAAATGCATGAGTTCCTGGTTCTAACTAGGCACTACACCTTCTAATTAATTGTGCATGCAATTACTAATTAAAGGAAAACCCATAACTAGAACTGAATTACTAAATATGGAAAGCATCTAAATTGGAATTGAGTTGAGAATGGTGTATGCATGCTACCTATCTCTCTTTCCTCCATAGATTCCCCTATGTCCTCATTAACTACTGCATGGAACTATTGAAGGAGGTTGTACTGCTATTGTTGTCTAATTTGTTGGAAGAGAAAGTTTCCATAGCTGGAACATAGTCCAAGCCACACACAGGAAAAACTAACACTCCCTCTAAGCGAGGAAAGTGTTATTCGCCAATCCAAGCCTCTTCTTGAACATTTCATTCTTCCCCTTTTCTAGGGGCTTGGTCAAGATATCTACAACCTACTGGTTTGTAGGAATGCATTGAAGAACCAATGCTCCCTTATGGACCTTATTTCTAATGAATTATTAATTGATCTCAATATGGTTGGATAGATCATGAAATGCCTGATTCTCAGAGATTTTGATACAACCTTGATTGTCATAGTAAATCATGGTAGTGCTCAAAGAAGTTGCAGCAAAACTTGAACAACAATAGGGTTTTTGCCTTGTAGAATGTGTAGCACTTCTCTCCTCAACATCCAAGTCACCTTCATCCCATTGGATTTCCTCAAAATATTCAATACCAATAGGATGAGTTTTAGGAAGATGAGTAAAATCCCCACCCAATCCAAAAAATTCAATACAATGTGAATATGCTTTTAGAAATAATCCTATAGGAAAAATTGGGAGTGATGTGTTGCAAACACTGCTCAAGCTAATTATACCAGGATTCTATGTTTATAGGTACATATAAGACTCCCTAGAATAATAAAGGTCTATTTTATTCTCCCATACTTCTTTACTATTAATGATTAAGGAAAAACAGAGTTGCAAAAGCATGCTATAGCCAACTCTAATTTATTGTTTTATAATGCAAAATATTCCTGGGAGGTTTGGGATTCCCAAGGTGCACCTCTTAAAACTTGCATTGAGGGTATGCCTTACAATGGAATATAAAAACTACAAGAACTCTAACTAAGATGAAGCCTGCAAAATTTAACACATTAAGAAATAAAACAACAAAGCAACATAAGAGGGGAAGACCCACACTTAGTCCCTTCTAATGGAGTAGAATTGGGTGTTACAAACTTACAATTATCCCTTCAAGCAATTTTGCAATCAATTAACATAATCAACATTCAATAATTTTAGATGAAACCATAAGCCACACATTAGCAAGAAAGGACCCTTGAATTTCCAAGCCTTCAAAAAATATTCAATAGCTGATCTAAAGTCTTTTTACTCAAACTTTCAACAATTATTACAACCTGAGGGAGCTTCTCTTATTTAGAATTTAATCCCACATCCCTAAGACATAAATAAGAATATCCAAGTTCTAGAAACATTATCTCTTCTAGGGAAACATAAAATATGATATCTCATAACAACTTCCTAAAGACAAGTAAAAAATCTATAGTAAAATAAAGGGACAAATGAGTGGATGTGCCACTTGTCCTCTCCCAAGATTGTTTGACCATACAAATTCATCCATGATGCCTTGTGTAGCCTCTACTTATGGAGTGCTTATCCAAAATACCTCAAGAAAGTTCAACGAATCCATGCTTATGGGATCACCCCCCTATATTTGTGACTCAATGCTTTTGGAAGACCAAAAACATGCCTAGAATAGTACAATGAGTTAGGATGTTTTCTCTAAGAAGCCAACAAACTTGTCCACAACAAACATGACTAAAATAGTACAATGAGTTAGGGAATTTTCTCCAAGAAGCCAATTAGTCTCATGCATTTTACTCATTAGAAGTAGAAGAGAGTTATTATTGGATTCATTTAATTTGAAAGAGTAGTTCTAGTTTGGCATAAAAGGAAAAAATACAAAAATGTGTAGTTTTTCTCTTTGAAAAGTTTGTGCTTGTGTTTATTTTTCTTTTTGGATCAAAGAACTCTCTCCTTCTTGTAGCTAGTTTTTCATCCAAAAGAAAAGTGCATTGATTCATTCACTTATGCATGGTTTGAGTCGAGTCATAACACCATTGAGTTTCACTTCCACTACCCGATTGAGTAAGACAACAAACCATTAAAATTTATCTCCTTAACTCAACACATTTTAACCTCACTTGAGGATACAAAATAAGATGTTAGTTAGGTAGGACACTGGGGATAGGAATCCAAACAATTCCCCCTTGTCGTTTTTCATCTGAGACATAGTTGTTGTCCTTTAGGGTACTAAAATCCTCTTGTATTTGTTGACATGGTCACCGACCAGTTTGTTGAGAGGGCCTCCCATTCCACGTGAGCAAGAAACGAGGACTGGTTCCGGATGGACTTTGTGGAATGCCGCACTCCACTTAGCGCCTAAGAAGAGCTCCCCATTGTATTCCTTGTATTTTCTGTATAGGTGATACAAGGGCTCAAGGGCAGAAGTTTTGGTTAACCATCTTGGATGTGTCATGAACGAGGTATCTTAGTGGATTTTCTTCTAGGATTCTTTTACCTAGGATCCCTTTCAGTAGAGGGATATCCTTCCACTTTGGTCTCTCACTTCGTATTGTTCGACTTGGATTTCATCACCTTGCGGAGGATACGATCTGTTGAGCTATACAGACCTTAGTTCAGAAGATTGCTTGCTATCATACCTTTTAGATGGTTTGTTATTGTATAGTGTTGCTTGTTGGCATTTTGGCCTTTTTGTTGTAGCTCGCTTGCTGTGACATCAGTCTCGATATAGTTTTAGAGCTTGCTTTTGGCCTGTGTGCCTCTTCTTTTTTTGACTCCCCTTCTGCATGCTCGGTTGCTTTACGGTTTTTGAGTTCTTACACGGTCAGTTACCAATATGATAATGTGTGATGTCCTCTTCTCCTAGGTCTTCGAGATGGTTGAGTTAGATGGTATTCTCAAGGGACTGGAAACCCCTTGATGGAGCCACTAGCGCTTGACCTTAGGAGTAGTCTAGAGGACCACATGATCACATCATCCGTGTGGAATTTTCCTTTTACAGTGATGATGGATTTTCAGGTTATATGGAACACTGGTACATTTGAGAGAGAGATGATTGGTTGTACCCCACCTTGGTTGATTGACTTTTGGTCCTTTCATTTTGTTGATAATATTTTTTTGGTACATTGCCTTTTACCTTTTGGTTCTTTTACTCATGTTGAGTTATCTTTTGATTTGTACCACCTTTTATGTTTTTTGTCTTATGGGTACTATGGTAGTTTGTCCACATTTGAGGTACACCCCCTTAGTCCAAATGGTTATGAGTCTTTATACCCACTCTTTTCTTTTTGACTTGTACCTTACTGGTTGGTCTTTGTACCCTCACCTATTTAATTGTGTAACCCTAGTACCCACCTAAGACATTCTACTTTACTTTTTATTTATTTATTTTATTTTCCAGATCTGTTTTTGAAGTTTGAAGGTTATTGAGATTTGATTGGTAACCTTTCTGCCTACTGTGTTTTTCGATCTGCTCTCCTTTTGCCTGTTGGGGAGGTTGTGATCAATCAGACTTAGTCGCAAGCCCTAGTTTTTCTCTGCTTGTTGTTTTAGTAAGGGCCGTGAGATCTTAAGGGTTTGCTTTACACTTCTGTGTACTCATATGTGGAGGCCGTGAGTCTCTTTGGCCTCAGTCTGCTGGCTGTTAGCTCATCTATGAGGGCCAAAATTTTGTATGGGCAGTTTGGACTGAGTTTTTAAGTTATTTTGTATTTTTTTTACTGGCCTTTATTTTATATGCTCATATTTTGTGTGTAGTTCTTGAGCTGTGGTTATATATATTTGTTGAGTTTTATTTGTGATGTTGAGACTTATTAAGGGTTGATATTTATTGTGATTGTACTGAGCCTTTTGACTGTCATTGAATTTATTTGATTGACTGTACCATAGCCCAGACATCTCTCTCTCTCTGGTTTGTACTAACCCTCTAATAAGGTCACTTGGTTCCTAGAGTTCACTGGCCTCTAAGAGGCACAATCATTTCTGAAAGTAACTCTTCTGAGTATATTACAGGAAACATCTACACCCAGGTAAGTATCTTCACGTATTTATTTTCTTGTAAATTAAAAAAGTTTATTATTACATGTTACTGAAGATTACTTTAACACATTGACCATCTGGTAGTGTTAAAGGTGAAAAGTTGAATTTTATTTTTATTTTTTTATTTTTTGTATTAAGTAGTTAAGACTTGTCCCGTCAGACAAAATTGTTGGTGATCAGATATGTGTTTTTCTGTTAAGCTTTTACTTGCATTAAGACTTTTGTTGTAATCATTCTTTGCGCTTTACTTTGTATATTTTGCAAGTCCTATTGCATCCTTTTAAAATGAAACCGTTTACCATTTGTGCCAATAGTTTTGCAGATTTGGTTTTCAAAATCAAGTGTTCTCTAGTGTCAAATAGTGACTTAAAACTTGCATCATAACTTCCTTTTTCTGAGATACCTAATGCTTTGTTTCATATTGTGAAAGACATAGTCTCCACACACTATCATACAAGATTTTAATTCTACTACTTTGTATTGGAAAGCACTCATACATTGTAGTTATAAGAGGTAGTTACAAGGAGCTATTGCATATATTTGACATTATTTGACCTTCTATCTCTTTGGCATGTCAAATAATAGGTAGTTACAAGGAGCTATTGCATATGGGAGGTAGTTACAAGGAGTTATTGCAATATATATTTGACCTTATTTGTACATTCCCCACAATGGTTGATTTACTTTTGGTCCTTACACCCTGTTGTTTATTGGAAATAGCTCATACATTGTACTTACAAGGATCTATTGCAAATAAGAGGTAGTTACAGGGATCTATTGCATATAAGAGGTAGTTACAAGGAGCTATTGCATATATTTGACATTATTTGACCTTCTATCTCTTTGGCATGTCAAATAACATGTAGTTACAAGGAGCTATTGCATACAAGAGGTAGTTATGAGGAGCAATTGCAATATAATATATTTGACCTTATTTGTACCTTCACCACAAGGGTTGATTTAATTTTGGTCCTTACACCCTGTTGTTTATTGGTCTTGTGGTACCTTGTCCTTGGCGTGTGGTTGATAGGGTCATTTCTCCCATCTTGAGTTGTTCTTACCACCCTTTAATGTTTTTGGTCCTTTGGGTACTACGGTTGTTTGTCCCCTAAATGACCCTAGTACCCCACTTATGCTTTATGTGTTTTTATGTTAAGCTTTTACTTGCACTAATACTTTTGTTGTAATCATTATTTGTGCTTTATTTAACTTCTGTTACGAATGTAACTGTCTTTGTCTTATAACTATTGTTGCATACAACCTTTCTCTCTCTCTCTCTCTGGTTTGTACTTACCCTTTAGTAGGGTCAGTGGGTTCCTAGTGTTTGCTGACCTATGAGAGGTACAATTTTCACTGAAAGTAATAATTATGAGTATCTAACAAGAAGGTTCCAAATTACGGTGTAAGTACCCTAAAGTACCTATATTCTTTACTCATGTTAATGTTGATTAAATATGGTTAGAAATTAGATGTTACTGAAGATTGCTTTCACACAATGGGCCAACTGGTAGTGTTAATGTGGAAAAGTCGAAAGAGATGAAAATTATGTTTTGTTACTGTTGTTTTATTTAGTTTCAGTGGTACTTGTTTATTAGATGTAATAAAAGAAAGGAGTTTACATTTGGTGGAGGCATGCTAACTACGTATGATGATAGTGGAAAATGCATGCCTTAATGCATTGCAATTTTCTAATATGAACTATGCATATGCATTGTAGCGCCTTTTGTAAGAGGTGTGAAGCGACTCTGGAGCCGTACTATTATTAGTTGCAGAAGGTTGTAAGACCAAACTTTCCCTAACTCACTCTCTTCACTTGTAGCAGTAGAAACATAAAATGAGACTAAAAATGAAATTGAAACTGAAACTGAAACAAAAAATGAAAATGAGACTAAAAATGAAACTGAAACATAAACATAAAAATGAGCTTGAAACTGATATTCACTTCCAAAAAATACTGTTAAAATCCTAGGACCCAAGGCTGAAAAGATAGTCCATAAATTTAACGCACAGCCCTTAACCGACACCTGCACCTAGGCACTACAAGTCACCTTATAAAAGGTGCTACATGTCACCTTTTAAGAGGCACTATGCCTTGAGGTCCTATCTAAACCTTTTTCCCATGGTGCAGGTAGAACCAAACAGGTATTTGTTAGATCTGTCTTCCTCAAGTGAGGGGAGTTTAGGAAGGCTAGAGGAAAGTGAGACCTCTAGTAGGTCTACAAGAGTTTTATCAACTAGATGTCAAAAGATCAGAAGAAAATTCCATAAATGCATGAAATTTTTTCTTGCTGAAGGGGGGTCATGTTCCTATGATGATGAGATAATAGGCAACATCGAGGTGCCCTTGAGGTACATACATATAGTGAAACAATGGGTACCCAAGGATCTTCCTCAACTGAACACAGATTTTTGTGTGAACGAGAGGATATATTGAATTGCACCGTCATCATTACATGGTTTGGGGTTGTTTTGCATGGATGGCATAAAGGTCTATTACGATAGATGTACATAATTGATGGAGTATATTGGACCCTATTACAACTACAAAGATTGGATGCGCCTGGTCCAATATACATGAAGTATGCGTAGATATGGATTGTGAGCAAACTATTTACAGTTGAAAGACAAAGATCAAAATAAAGGAGCAACGTTGTACATTGACGGAAGGACAAAGGCCACAGGAATATTAAGGGGTTTACAAACAGTACAAAACCAGGGTCTAGAATTAAGCAACACAACTGCAAATTTGAGGGGCGTGAAGGAAACCGTGTTTTTGTATGTGCCATTAAATCAATATCTAAAGGGGAAGAGTTGTTTATTAATTACAATTTGAATCGAGTAGATACAAACACGGTTACTATGGGAGTGGTACATATAACAATTTACCCAACCTTTTATTAATGAATTTAACATCTAAAGGATTTTTCCTTAGTTTATTTCGTTTAAATTTTCTATATTTACTTCGCAGGCTAGTGATTGGGGAAAATCCCGGCCAGCAGATGGTCGTAGGAGTACAACTTCCTCGAGGGAGCAGGTATACATTTTTGTAATAGTAAAAATATAATAAGAAAAAAGAGAGTTTTTTTTTGCTTTGTTTTTTCATTAGTATATTAGTTTGGTTTATATAATTTTATCTATATTTGATGTAGAACGTTGATCGAGGAAGCCACCTGGCTATTGATCAGACGACAGCAGACTTGGGCCAACAGGTAAACCTGATTGTAATTGTACAATTTAAATATGTCAAAATGTTTTCTTATTATATTAATGTTTTAGTGAGTATTTTGGTTTCGTTTAGGTAAATTTTTCTATGTTTTTGATGTAGACCGGTTCTGTAAGGGGCACTAGCTCTCTAGCAGTAGATCATACCAGACCTGCCTTGAGGCAACAGGTATACATCTTTGTAATAGTAAAAATATAATATGAAGAATAGTTTTTTTTGCTGTGTTTTTTCATGAGTATATTCGTTTGGTTTATATAATGTTATCTATATTTGATGCAGAGTGTTGATCGGGGAATCCACCCCGCTGTTGATCAGACGACAGCAGCCTCGGGGAATAGGTAAACCTGATTGTAATTGTACAATTCAAATACGTCAAAATGTTTTGTTATTATATTCTTTCATTGAGTATTTTGGATTTGTTTAGGTTATTTGTTCTATGTTTTTTATTTAGGGTTTTGTAAGGGGCACCTCCTTATTAGTAGATCGGGGCAGGTCACCTATAACCATTGATCCGATGAGTGGATCACGATCCTCGAGGCAGCAGGTATAATTCATTGGAATTGTACCAATAATATGTAGCATAATGTTTATTTTGCTATGTATTTTTTGTGTGTATACTGGTTTCATTATGATAATGTTTTCTACTTCTTTTTTGCAGGGGCCGGATGATCGGGGCAAGTCCCCAGCTATGGATTAGACGACACCGTCATCTAGGCATCAGGTAAACCTATTTGTAATTTTAGGAATCTATCACGATAGATATGTTTAGTTAATATAATTTTAGGAATCTATCATGATGGAACTCAGTAGTGTTTTATATATTTTTGTTGCAGACCAATGAATCGTTGTATGAAACAACATCACAACAATCAATAGATTTTGAAATGGATGAGATGTTTGTCGATGCTGACGTGATTGGTTAAGCTCTAAACCTGGTTAAGGTGATAGAGAAGACCTTGGAAAAAATTAGTGCAGATATCGTTCGTCTGCTATTCCAAATTCCGCAGACAGAAGAGATTCAAGCTAGGATTGAAGTGTTGAATAAGAGATCTCAAGCCTTGCAAGTAAGATGCGGAATCTTGAATCATAATATAAATTCATTTATAACTCTATAATTTTGACTTTTATATGATAGTGAACTTATAAAATGTGGTTTGTATTTATAGAATTTTCTGGGACCACACACTAGTAATCAAGGTAGTGTTGGCCCCAGTGATGCTCGTGCAGAGGAGTCGCATCATGAGCAAATAACTTCACGTGCATCGACTCATTCGCCATTTTTTCGACTGACCAGTCGGCAACACGTTCCGCAACACCCTAGATGCTAGCTATGAGGACATCGGCCGCTAGTGACCGATGCACACCAGATCGTCCAGAAGAAGGGGTCAACACCGAGCCTCCTAGTATTGATATTGCCGAAGCTGCATTTCTTGGATCTTCCCGTGTCACTAGGATGGGAACAATCAAGGAAACATTTTTGGTGGACGAAGATCTCATTCCAATAAAGATAGAGAAGATCCCAGGTAATTATACGTTGATCAAGTTAGTGTTTATAATTTGATTGTAATATACCGATAAAACATTTTTTTTCAACTAATTATGATCATGGCATGATCGTTTTGCAAAAAATCATGTTTTTTATAAACATCTGAATGATTTGTCCTTGGATATCTTCGGGCCCACCATCCACACAAGGTGGGATAGACAAATTAAAAATTTAAAAGATGAGCTCACTAATTGGTTGGTTGGCATGTTTGGCAACGAGACCTTCGATCGAGCCGCGGTCCTAAAAAAGGCTGGACAACATATGAAGATTGTCCAAGACCAATATAGGGTTCACCTAGAAAGGAACCGTAGGTATGAGCGTCCTCCGATGATTCTAGCAAGAGAGTGGAAAGATCTAGTGGAAGATGGAAAGGAGAGGGCTCTGAGAAAAGAAGGAAAGCTAACACTAGGCACAGGGAGGTATGCAATACTTTCCACAATGTAATTCTAAACCTTATTTTTATTGATTTTTATATTGAATTTGGAACATCTAACGTATTTCAACACTTGCATAGGTTATCATACAAATCAATGGCCACAAAGGCAAGTCTGGAAAAAATTGGCCAGCACAAGCTTGGGCCTAGTGGTTATTCGAATTTGGCGGCACGAATTGTAAGTTTTGAAAAACCAATAATGCATCCAAATAATAAATTGCAAATTATTTTTCCTTTTATCGCACTGCAAAATGTAAATTAATGACGTTATGCAAATATGCAGGCTGATTGATTCAAAGAAGTTCCCACTGAGGAATACTTGAAGCTTGGCTTCCAACACGGCTTTGGAGCCGTTGTTGAACGCCAAAAAAGATTTTCTGGGCAAACAAAGTCTTCTGGTACTGATCCATTTGGTGCACAGGTATATAAAATCTATATAGTTTAATGAAGATTTATTACTTTTGCAATCTATTCGTTATAAATAATTGACATAAAATATTGACTATGTTTTGAGCAGGAAAGCAATGATCCCCTTAATGTCGAGGAGGGACAACAACAAATCGAAGATCATGCTTAGAATCCTGGTAATGAATTTATTCACATGCTACAATTTTATATATAGCATTGCAGATGGTGAACATTAATTGTACTTCTTCATATTTCAACTACAGAGCATGTAGAGGGTCACATTGTATAGGTTGAGCTTGGACATGAATATAAAGAACATGATGTGGCCACAACAGGTAAAAAAAACCTTTGTAATGTTTTTTTTAAATGAAATACTTGTCATTACAATAGCAAAATATATCTATGCAACATTTTCACATTATTGCAGCTAATCCGAACCCCTTGCCACAAAATCCATGTCGCGAGCACTCTATGATGCAAACATCACGACAAGCTGATGAAGCACAAAGAATTGGAGGACAAGTTCTAGAAGATGAGCTTCTTGTTGATTATGTAAAGAGAAAAAAATAGGAAGAAGTGACTAAAAAAATATTGCCTAATTATTTTTGATAATATTATGTTGTCCATGATTTTTGGCCTAATGAATGAATGAATGGCTTAATGGTTTAATGATTCAGTGTAGTAAACTGTTACCTTTATTGAATGTTATATTTTATTTAATGAATGTGTTCACTGAATGAATGAATGGTTTATTGAATGTTATCTTTTATTGAATGAATGTGTTGACTGAATGAAACAATGGTTTAATGAATGTTATCCTTTATTGAATGAATGGTAGATGTTTGTTTATGATGAAATATGCATGAATTTGCACATTTTTTTTTCAAGTACATGCATTGGGTATGGGGAATTGAGAGTGATGTGAGTGGGGGGAGGGGCCATAAGAGCTTCCACATTCACGTGGGTAGAGAATATTAAATTATTCTCGAAACAAAGAGGAGCTCAATGAATGGCTATGATGTTGCCTTTCTACAACCCATTCGTGTGTCATCTAAATTTTGACAATTTCTTGGAGCTTGTTGTGATGTTTGGTTGCTCCTCATAACCAATTTCGAGATTCCACAACTTCAAAGGATGAGTAAATGATGCACTGGAACCAATATCCTTACCCTTATCTTTAATTTCCTTGGAATCTCCTTGAGAATATTTGAATGAGATATGTCTCAAATCCTCTATATCATTTGCATCCTTTCCATTATGTCCAATATTCCTACAATAGAGAAGATATCGCGTCTCTTTTTCCACTACTCATTTAATGATGATTCAGAATCAATATCAAAGGAATGGATTCTCTTGAAATTTACTAACCCACCAGCAGTAGGGTTAGTTAATATGTTATTTTTCCACTTGTCAAATTATAAATATGATCCATAACATACTTCTCCATGGAATTTGTAGTAGAATCATTGTATGACATCCCTTGATAAAGTTCTAGGTATTGTATTACCCTATCACCATGAACTTAAAAAATCATAGTATTATCCCAATGGTCACACCTTTTTCCACATTCTCTTTAATCAATGCTAAGCATCGGGGGGAGTTTATGGCCAATTTGGGAGGTTTGTGGGTGGAAGCAGTAGTAGGTGGCCTAATTATCAAACCTGGGACAATTATGGGGGCAATTTGGGAAAACTTGGGCATTATTCATCCTTTCTTTGACCTCCAAGTAGTTTCAAACAACAATTTCTCCACAATCTGGACATGAACAACAACAAGGAACAACAACTAATTTATCCTTTTTGCATGAGATAGACCTAATATAGTAGAAATCCTAAGCATGTCTTGAACTCTTAACAATAATAAAGGGTACTTTTGGGTATTTTTGTGCCCCATACCCTGTTCACTTTGAATTTTGGGCATCAATGTAGCATGAGAACAATGACTCAATTTCCCAAATATGTTTCACGGCAGTCGTATATTTGCAAAGAATTAATTTGAAGAGGGTTTATTTCTATTTGGAAGACCCTATTTGATGTTGGAGGAGTCTTAGGCACCATTTGGAGGGTTCGCTTATTCATCTAATTCAACAATGGTCCGCTTAATGCCTAGGAAGAAAATGATCATCGTGACCTTAAATTGATCGATCTAGGATATCTTATTACTGGTGAACCAATCACTTCCAAAAGATTCACATAGAAGAATGTAAAGTTCAAAATCCCTTCAACTTCCGAAACATGGAAACCATTCTTAAGGTATAACTAAATAAGTTTAGTTAAGGCTTGTGCCTCAACTTGTTTTTTAGTCTCCCTTCAAATGAAGTTGAAGTAGACATAGAGAACTCTACCCTATTGATTTATTAGGACACCTACAGCTCTTACCAAACCCAAATGGCCTCTAACTGCCCCATAGAAACTCAACTTGACCTAGTCATTCTTAGGAGGGACCAAAGTTACTATATCGATTATTTAGGTACCTTGAATTTGTTGTTCATTATAGAAAAATGAATTTTGAAACTTATTACTATGTGAATTTTGTTTTGATTTTTGTTTCCAATATGAAATGTTATAAGATGAATATTATAAAGTTAACACTATTTTGAGAATAAAATGTAATAATTTATAAAACTATATTGAATACAATCATATAGTGTAGGTGTCACTTTTGTTGAATTTATATAGTTGTTCATTTCCTATGGCAGGCATGATCATGGGAGCATAAACTTCGTCAGTGTGGTACAACTTAAGGGTACACTAATTAAGGGTTAGGCATCCAACAAGAGATGTGCCAATTATTGACTATGATCTTGCACTTTTTTTGCAACCCATGTTAATGATGGGTATTACAGCGGTAGTGACTCTAAGTGTGATATTTCCATAATGGTTGATAACAGTGTTTATCATTTTCCTTTTCATAGGTATTGGAATATAAATGGAGACATTTTAATTTTAATGAGTCAAGGAAATATCTTATGCATTTGATCCACTTTACTAATTGTTTTGTTGTATATCATTGTGTGATTGCGATAGGGACTTCATCGAGGTCCTTTTTTAAGGGTACATAGAAATGTGTAAGAAAGAGACAAACATTAAGGTAATATTTAATGATAAGATTATTTCTTTATTGATTTTTATTATTATCTAGTCTGTTAGTATGCTATAAAAACTCTTTTTTATTATATATTTTACCTTCTTCCTTTTGTTTGCAGAATAAGGAGACCATACTGGCAACCCACGGTGAGATCTTACAATATAACAGTGTTAATTTTTAATTGGAAGGATGTGTATCATGATTATATATTATAAATTTGGTTTTCTTGATGGTCTTCCAGATGTGGATTATGAGTCTCATCCAAGTGATCATGAAGGAAGAAATGGAACATTAGTGAGTTTGGAATTTGTTCTTTTTATATGTGCTTAGTTTTAACTGGTAAAAAAAAATATGTAGTTGTATTTTAGGTCAAGGAGAAGACAATGTCATGTGCAATTAGTAGCATCTTACAAATATTTTGTAGTTTCCACCATACAGTTTAACTCATCCTTTCAACCTTGTCTATATGATGATGGATTTACTATCATATACTACTTGAAAACAAGAACCTACTAATATTATACCTTGTGCATATCAAAATAATACGTGTTCTTAATCGATAAATAAGAAAACATCAAATAGTATTGCACTATGCAAAACTCCAATCCTCAACCAAGGAAGTCATGTTTCCCAATTCATAGTTGGAACACTTCCTACTCTTGTGCAAATATATGGAAGATAGAAAAAAACAAAGAGAGTTATATTCTTGTGTAAATTAGAAAAATGCAGGTTCTTAAACTCATTCAATTAATGAAGGGTGTGAGACACCATATCATAAGTATTCACATTGTTGGAGGATATTGCAACACTGAGAATATTATTATAACAATATATGTGTACTAATAGCATGAGATGAATATGTGAAGTGCTTAGTGTGTTGCTAAAATATACAATGTCAACAAGCTAAGACAAAAGAGGCAACTAGTAAGTGAGGTTGCAGATCATGATGGACATTAAGACACCATAAAAAAGAGCCATTGGAAGCTTGGTATGGAAGAGAAAATCTACCAATAAATGATGGCATGTAGTACATGCAATATCATAGTGGGTAAATCTAATGTGCTTGGGAATGTTGCAATATATGAACAAACAACTAATATTTTATTAACGTGTGAATGATCGAGATATAAGAATGTTTTTAAATACTAGAGATAGTAGCTACAACTATGCAATTATTTGAAAATATGCATGAATTTCAAATTGAATGAACATATGTAAGATGTCATAAATTATGTGTGTTGTCATGAATAGGCATGATGTAATGTGGTGTTCATTGTCTACCTAGGAAAGCACAAGGACAAGGAAACACTTGCAAAGTGTATGGCATAGGAATGTGTTATATTCCCATGATTTATCACCGAAATATATAATTCCAAGGATGTGGTTGTCATCCAAATAGGTATGGTGAACCATGCCATTCTTGCACATGTGAAAGAGAAATCCATATGTGAAATCATGTTGATGATGGGTTTGTGAGAACCTAGAATAGTTCCACCATTATTCAAAGGTATCTCCACTTGTATAAGTCTTTAACTATAACCTTTTTCCTGCACTAAAGATCATCGGAAGGGGAAGAATATTCCCAGGGGACTATTCAGTAGGGAAAGGAAATATCATCCCTCCTCTTGTGTTTAGCTAAAGAGGAAGGTGTAAAGATAGTTGGTTAAGTGTCAGATATGTGTTTGAAATATGCCCCTTTCATTGGCTAAAGCCTGCAACTTATCATGAAAGATTAAATGATTAAAAAATGTAGTATTAAATGAATGCAAGTATGCATTGAATGAACTATGTCATGCACGTATGAATATTGGAAATCATGATGGATGATTGTGGTAATAATTGCACATATGATTGTTGGTACTAAGTGAATAAGTGAATATGTGTATAGATATTAGGGCATGGCAACCAATATACCATTTCATATAAACATTAAGAATGAAAATGATTTAAATACAGGTGTTCATAATCATATGATAATCTTATATGTTTTTATAAATATGGATAATGATAGTAAGTCCATAATGAAGATGAGAACTATCATTTACACATTTAAAGGCCAAGTATTATGAGAAAGTTCTTATATTGGTTGAATTTGATTATTGTAATGAATGTATTCAAAATTCTAATTGAAATTTAAAAAGATATCTCATGATAGTTGTATGTTAAGACACAAGTGAGATGATGGATATGTATAGTGAGGACAAATAATAGATGTTGTAAGCTTTCATGCATGGATAAGGATTTTATTTCACAAACATTAATCCATGTGCTTCACACCTTCATTATATTGACTTGAAGGCTAGTTTGAATTTGTGAATAGAACTAGCAAGATAATATTGAAGGCCTGAACTCTTCTTGCATGCATCACAACACTATATGGGCTAGATATCCCAAGTAATTGAATTACAAAGAATGGAATAACCTAAGTTGTGTTGCAATTGGTAGATAGGACACATGTGATGTAAATGAATCTAAATTATCAAGATTCATGACATGAGATGGATTATATCATGTGGTGTTTTGTTTTTGTTTTTTTTTAAATACAAAATCTCTGTTGGATATATGACAGTCACCCCAAACAATCCAATGCCTTTTCCATACCACCGATGGCTAAAGGCGTCGGATATCAGAATTTTAACAATGCAAAGCACGTCGGATATCTGACTTATCCTTACAAACAATCCGATGCCTTTTCCATACCTCCGACGGCTAAGGGCGTTGGATATCAGACTTTTAACAATGCAAAGGACATTGGATATCCGACTTACCTTTACAAAGAATCCGACGAGTATCGGTCGGATATCCGACGGGTATGGTAAAAGAGGGGTGTTGGATATTCGACCGTTTATAAGGAGATACCTGTCGAATATCTGACCTCTTAACAGGAGATACCTGTCGGATATCCGGCGGGTATAGTAAAAGAGGAGTTGTCGGATATCCGACTAGAGGATGTCAGATATCCGACATCCTATTTTAATGTCGGATATTCGCCGAAGTGACATTGATGTTACAAAAATATTGTGCTTGTTGGATGGCTGACAACATGATGTCAAAAATCGGACATCTATGCCGTTGGATTTTGGGATAAAAAATGCTAGTGGAATCTGATGACCGAGACTTTTAGTTATTCTCTACCAGACCTTTGGATCCACTACTCGACGGAACCCCGTTCTCACTGTTCAAACCTCCGCTGCGGCTGGACATTGGAGCACCTCTGTTAACGGATGTGGATCGCACTCTTGCTGAACATCTACAGGAGGACTGGGGGGAACCCTTATACGGTCCTAGCTACGAATTTCTAGCCACGGGATGGCCTCCAGATTCTAACGACGACACCGACTCAACGCTGAACCAGGACGTTGCTTTACCCTTGTCTCTTAGTCTGGAGGGTTTCATCGCTTCTCTGCTTCAAACCTCAGACCAGCAGGGCTCTCCTCTGGAAGAAACTCATATGCCGGACATATCGGCTTCTGGTTCGGGATAAAAAATACCACCTAGCTCATCTAGGGCTCTACAAGTGAGCGGTAAAAAAAAGGATAATTGTCTAAAAACCTCCAAGGCTCCTCTAAATCTGATTTGCAGGAATAACGTCGCTGTAGCCCAATCTTTGGGAATGGCGGAAACGGTTGTCGTTGGCAGGGCACGTGGAAAATACCCTAATTTGGATCAACTGGAATGTTGGGTGGATACCAACTGGGCCTCTTTCTTGAACTACAAGCCCAAAATTTCAGTACTCTCTCGGGGATGGTTCGTTTTCAAGTTGCGAAGCAAGGAGGAGGTGGGAAACATTTTTCAAAAACATTGGAGTTTTAGAAACACTCCTTTCGTTTTGAAAAACTGGACTTCCATGTTTGATCCCGACAATGAAAGACTTGATACGGTGCCGGTTTGGGTCAGACTCCCAGGCCTCCCTTGGGAATTCTGGACCTGGGAATCATTTCGGGACATCGGAAATGCTCTGGGGGTTTTCATCGATGCAGATATGTATTTCCTATATACAAGGAGGATGATTGTGGCCAGGATCCCGGCCTCTATAAACCTTTGCAAGGGCCTCAGGGAGAGCTTGAATTTCATCTGGGGACATGCTACATGACTTCAAACCCTAAACTATGAAGGAGTTCCCTTATGATGCCATAGATGCCATATCTATGGACACCTTGCAAAGAAATGCAAGCAGTATTTCTCTGAGAAGGTGGACCTGCCAAAGAAACAAACGGTGGGTTGCAGGTCCTTTGCGGACTCAATCGATCCTCACACACTAGGCAGAAGAGAAGATCCTGCAGTGGTTCATCAGACTGATTGGGGTGTGGAGTATGCTCATCCCGTCGACGTCCCCTGATGTATCACTTGGTGTGGACGCAACCTCCCATCTGTCATTGGACACAACTGCACAACTTTCGTTGGATTGCGCGACTTCGGGTATGCAATCTTCTCTCCCTTCTCATATCAACACTTTGGTTAAAAATTTTCATTCTCTCAGTTTTGATTACTTGGACTCCATCCCCATTCTCTCCTCCCCTTTAACCTCCGCAGCTCATCCTGTTTCCCCTGCAGGTCCTACTGCCCTACCTACTCGGACCCCTATGTCCTTGACCCCCCCCAATGACCTGTCCCTCTCTCCCCTTTCCCCCCTCCCCCCCTCCCCCCTCCTCTCCCACTCCTCATCCGGCGGAACGTCTCACTGCCACTACTCCCACCTGCCCGATTCGATTTCAACTTAGGTCGAGAGATATACCTGCAGCTTCAATAACTGCGGCCCCGCTCCAAGGGCCGGGGAAAAACACACTTCCCACCGACAGGGGAAAAGGAAGGGGTTGACCAACTCACCTCTCCACGGCACAACATTGTGCTCTCTTGTAACTTACATATGGTAAACAAAAATCCATTTTTGGGTCACTTAGGGCAGCAGAAGCCCGGAGTGGGGTTCACCAATGAAAATTTTATCCCTAAATTGCAGAGGGTTAGCAAGTGAGCCCAAAAAACTTGCCCTAAAAAGGATGATATCGCTACATCGGCCTGATGTTCTTCTGCTACAATAAACTTTGGGGCTCGAAGAGGGAGTCGCCTCCCTTCTTTCTTCTCTTTTTTATAATATGGATTTTCAAGCACTGAATGCTCGTGGTCACTCTGGTGGTATTCCCATCGGTTGGAATACCCACACTGTCAGACTTCAAAATTCCTGGGGGTCGCGCTCGATTTTAGGGGTGGAAGTTTATCATGCGGTTCTAAATACCAGCTTCAACATTCTAAATATTTATGGACCCTACGAGGATAGAGTCCCCTTCTAGGAATTATTGAAACATAACTCTTTTTTTACTCGGAAGATCTGATCATCAGAGGGGATCTAAATTTTACTCTTGGTAACCATGAAATATGGGGTCCCAGTGCCAGACCTGATCAGCAGGAGGACTATTTCGAACATCTCTTACTAGACTGCAAGTTGGTTGATCTTTTAACTGATAAGATCAAACCTACTTGGACCAACTGCAGAGCAGGGGAGCGAAGGATTGCAAAAATACTGGACCATTTTCTCCTTGTTGAACACCTTCTTATTCAAAATCTAAACTTTCGAAAATGGGTGGACTTGGGAGGATTATCGGATCACTCTCCCATCATACTTGAGATAAAAGGAGAGGCCTTTAAACCTCCGAGCCCTTTTAAACTTTGTGCAACCTGGATAAAAGAAGAGGAAGTTACAAATATCATTAAGGACAAGTGGATTCCCTACTGCTCTGCAAAAGGGAACTTTATTGCACCATACTTTGCCAAAACACTTATGGATATAAAAAAACGTCTAAAGGATTGGGATTTTAAAAAGAAGGAAAGGGATGAATAGGATTGTCTCAAGTAGAATCAGATCTTCTCCTTACCGAGGATTCAGATGGGTTTGGTTTCCTGACACAAGAAACCTCAAATCAATTGGGCCTCCTTGAACCTCGCAGGATTTTTTTTTTACAGAACCGAGAGGAGATTTTTCGACTATAGAGCCGAGCCATCTAGCTAGAATGTGGATATGAGAACACAAAATTCTTTCAGAACTTCGCCAAGGGTAGAAAGTATAAAAACACCATTGGGGAACTCCAAAATGAAAATATTGAGAAAATCTCTTCCTTCGATGGGTTGGCATCCCTTGGCACTTCCCATTTCTCCTCCCTCTACAAAGTAGATAACAAAGAAAATCTTGCAGAAATCATTCAGTTGTCTCAATTTTTTCCTGGATTCATAACCCTCGAGGACAATCAGGATCTCATGGAGGAAATATTAGAAGAGGAGCTAAAATAAACACTACAGAGCTTCCAAAAAGATAAAATTCATGGACCGGATGGTTGGACCATTGAATTATTTTTGGCACACTTTGAGGTAATCGGTGCCGATCTTCTCCAATTGGTGGAGGAATCACGCTCGAGGGGACACATCCACCCAACTCTAAATTCCACCTTCATTTCATTAATCCCCAAATCAGATATGCAGACCTCTTTCAACGAATTTAGGCCCATCCCTCTCTGCAATATCACTTATAAGGTGGTGGCAAAGATCATTGCCAAGAGACTCAAGAACATCCTCTCAAAAGTTATCTCCTTGGAACAATTCAGCTTTCTGGAAGGAAGACAGATACATGAGGCCATTGGAGTTTCTCATGAGTGCTTTCACTCAATAAAACAAAAGAAGTTGAAAGGGGATGTCATAAAACTTGATCTCTCAAAAGGCTTCGACAAGGTAAGCTGGTTCTACTTAAGAATGCTGATGACTCATTTGGGTTTTGATTATTCTTTCATAAAATGGGTCATGAGCTGCATTACTACAACCTCCTTCGATTTTCTTATTAATGGGTCTGCTTCCACTTTGTTTCATGCAGGAAGGGGGATTCCTTAAGGATTCCCACTCTCTCCTCTGCTCTTCTTATTGGTAGCGAAAGGATTAAGCAGAGCCATATTAGATGCAAAGCGTTGGGGCACACTAAAAGGTATTGGCATCTCGTCCTCATTGTTTCTAATTCACCTACTGTTTGTTGACGATATTATTCTCTTCTGCAATGGTTCTTGTTGATGTATATGTAACTTCAGAATGTATTTCATATATGTATATTGTACTCCTATAGAGATGGTATTATTCCTCTATACGGAAGTGTTTGTATTCCTATAGAGATGTTATTATTCCTCCATACGGAAGTGTCGTCATTTATATTGTAAGTGTTGTAACTTATACTTGATGGGTTATTAGACCACCTTGTTGGGGTCGGCCCTGTATAAGTCATTTGGGTCAAAGGGTTATTAGACCACCCTATTGGGGGTCGGCCCAGTCAGCATTATGTTATGTGGTTAAGTTAAGGCCGACCTAGTAAAGGTTATTAGGCAAGTCAAGTCAAGTATAAATAGAGTGCAGAAGGCACTCTATTTGATCATTCACTTCTCACTCATGCACTCATGAGAGAGTGGTGCACTTGTGGAGGAGGAGAAGCTACTCCTAGGAGTCTATCTCTTATGCTTGGGTTGTATCATTTCTCTATCTATCTCTAAGGAAGTTATTGGGTTTTTTCACCTTTATGGTTTTCCCCAAGTAAACTCTGTGTCTCTTGTGTGCTTCCATTATTGTGTCCATGATTGATATGCTATAGATATGCTGTACATGTTGTTATCTTAGTTAATATCCTAGATCATATTGAAGTAAATTCTGGAAAACTAACATGGTATCAGAGCTAGCTTGAAAGAAGGCATGGTATGGCATGTATGACACTTGTTGCACTTGCGATGCTTGGGCTTGATATAGCAAAAACTAGTCATCGTAGCACTTTCGCTATAAATCCATTTTGGAAAAGTTTCCATATCTGAAACTTTTAAAGGTCGAAGATTAGATTCCCATGTACCTTGTGTCCAAAGGAAAACTTCTAATTCGTTGTACTTTGTGTTTTATGATCTGTACAATCTAGGGTTTCTGCCTCTTCCATATCTGAGTGATAAACATGTGACCTAGGAAAAAAGGTCATAACTTGGGATAGGAATATCCAAATGAAATTTAGTAAAAAGTGACAGGTAGTGCATGGACTGTAATTTCTTAGGTAACTTTTTCAGAGGCCGAAACTGAACTAGTGACACGTTGCACGCCGTACAAGTTCACTCTCCTGTTTTATCCCATAAACAGGTCACGTTGCTACACTTGGAATAACTCTCTCTTAGAAAATACAATTGAGGTCAGAACTATGGGGTTGGAAAGATGACAGGTCAGGATACCACAGGTAGAAGTTTCAAACCCGGTGGATCGGAAAGTTCGGAGTTACACCAGAAACAATTAGGTACATATTTATGTCAAAACTGAATTATTTTTTGAGCACCTTCATTCATGGCTTCAGGAATTTAGGGTTTCGGAGAAAGATGAAATTTTTGTAATTGGAGACCACCGGTGAATGCTACTCATCAAGATCAAAGTTTAGAGACCAATATCAGAATTTTTGGTTGGGCAGAAGGCCGGGCTTGATCAGACCCTAGTTCGGGACTTTGATCAGAAAAGTGGAAAATTAGGGCTTCTGCAAAAATGGGAATTTTTGAAATCTGTGACCACAGCTGGAAGCTCCTCAGAAAAATAGAAGCTTAGAGATTTGGATCGAACCTTTTGATTGGGTAGAAGGGTGGGCTTTATCAAACCCTAGTTCGGGGTCATGTCTAGTGAATCCGAAAGTTTCAAAGGCAAATTTGAGGGGTGAAACTTTGCAGTTTTCAAATTCTGAGTATACCGGCTTGATCAGCTCATCAAGGCGCATCTTTCTATCCTTGCAGAAGTTTGAAATTCAAAGTTTGAATTTTTAGGGTTTCTATGAAAAACCCTAATACAGCTCCAGATCTAGTTCCTGCAAATCAAGTGAATTGGGTTAATCATAGAAGAGAATGGATTGGTCACCTGCATAAGTGAAGAAGTTCCTGTTTCAGAGGGAGATGAGGCTAAGGTCTTACATAAGAAGATTATAAGCAATCTTGACAGGTATGACTTACAAGTATGTTTCGAATTCTGTTCATGGTTAAGTTTATGATATGTTTGTCTTCATATCATTACGGTTAGTGCAATTACTAGACTTGTCGTATCACCTTAATAAAATTATGAATACATGATAAGAAGATATTCATTGATTAAGGTTTTGACACTTATGATTGTACTAATACATTGTGATGTTGTATGAGGTTTATGTTGTTCACTAACATGAAAGGTACACCAAGAAAGACAAATCATGTTCTACTTCAAGAACATATGATCATGGTGACATGAAGACAAAGATTCATCCATTGTCATGGATCACATAGAAGATCTACTTACGAGGTATGCCGAACTTGGTTCTACAATGGTTAACTTATGAGACATGCAAGTTACTAACACAAGTCATTGAAGAGAACCAGAAGACATCATGCGGGTATGTTAGACATAACTAACATCCATGTATGTTTTTCCTATATCAAGTTAGAATCTTACCTTGTGTTAGGATCACTTATATAAGTATAATTGGTATGATTGGTTATGTTTATTCATAAAGTTAGAAATGTAAGTAATCAAGGGTTTATGCATATTATGTCTCTTATCATTTGACTAACCAGAAGAGTCCTATGATCAAATAAGAATATGCATGAGTAAAAGAAGTCTTCCCTAAAACCTTGAATACTAATGTTTATTATCTGTGTTTGAAATGATCATGACTATACATGTTTAAGATTATTGTGTTTTGATAGTATTAAGATTATACTAATGAATGTGTGATTATGTATGAGACCTCGAGGATAACACAATGATGATACTAATAAGCATGCATAATGATTAAGGATGGATATAAGTTGAAGGACAGGTAATCCAGGAAGCAAAGATCAAGAGGGAGCACACTTCAATAGTTTCTGCAAGGATGCAGATATTCAGAGGGAGTTGACCACTTCTCGCAATCCACATCATAATGGAGTTGTAGAAAGGAAGCAAAAACTTAGAGGGAGTCAACCCAACAAAAAAACAAAGATAAGTATTTGAATCATCATTCCTTGCATATTTGATTGTTTAAATAATACTGTTCAATAATGCAAATATTGATGTTCCTAGATTTAGGTTGTGTATTATGCATATTAGAATAGTTGCATTGATGAACAGTATACTACGAATATACATGGGCAAGTGGCCTATGGCACTGTACAACATTCCATTGCTACTTATCTAGAATGAAACATCTTTGCTGACATGTTGGGAGTTGTGCACACTCTTAACAATGTTCTGGTAGAGATTGGAAGGCATCTAGAAAGTTATGGGATATGGATAAATGTTGTATTGAAGCATTGGCTAAGATAATTGCATGACTGTATGAAATATTTCTTTATGTGTAAGAATTTGTTCTGAAAACTATGAGATGTTTCTAATCATGCAATTTAACTTGTTTTGTAGGAAAGATCATATACCATCACCTACAAAAGAAGGACTACAACATTTGTTCAGCAACAAAGTTATCTATTGAAAATATTGAAGATATTGAAGTTCCCAGGATTTGGGAAGAATGCCATGATCGAGGAGTACCAGTCGATCATGAATGATGTTTGGGATGAGAAGTCTGTCGTGACTTCCATGTGGATCTATAAAGATCAAGTATACTGCAGATAGTAGCATAGAGACGTTTGCTCCTGTAGCCAGATACACTTCCATTAGATCAGTACTTGCTTTGGCTGCAGTGATGAAATGGAAGATACACCAGATGGATTTCAAGACAACTTTCTTAAATGGTGTAGTCGAGGAGGACGTGTATTTGGAGCAGCCAATTGGTTCTGAGACACATGACAGGGATTCATTTATGTGCAGAACTTTTTATGGTAGGATAGACAACTTTCTATCCAGTTTGGGATTTACCAAGAGTAAAGTGGATTCCAACCTTTACTACAAGGTTGAGGAAGGAAATCCAGTGATACTACTTTTGTATAGGGATGACTTGTTTGTTATAGGTAAGGATAGATTGATTTCCGACACGCAGTGGAAGCTGGCTGTCGAGTTCGAGATGAAGGACTTGGGTATGATGCACTACTTTCTAGGTATGGAGGTGTGGCAGGGTGCAGATGGAATCTTCCTTGGACAAGGGAAGTATGCAGTAGAGATCCTGAAGAGGTTCGAGATGATGGACTGCAAGGCCATGGCCACACCTATGGCATCAAACCTAAAGATTTTGTGTGATGCTTCATCTGAGTCAGTTGATGCTATGATGTATTGTCAGATGATTGGGTCCTTGATGTACCTGACAAATACGAGGCCAGACATTTGATTTGCGGTGAACACCTTGAGCTAGTATCTGACAGATCCGAGATATGTTCACCTGAAAGCTGCAAAGCATGTTATGAGGTACCTAAAGGGTACAGTTGATTATGGGCTCAAGTATGATGTGAATCAGAAGTTTAACCTAGAGGGTTATGTTGATTCGGATTGGGCAGGCAGTGCCATTGATTGGAAGAGCACTTTGGGGTGCTGCTTCAGTATGGGATCAGGTGTGATCTCTTGGTTTAGTAGGAAGCATTCCCGTGTGCCACTGAGTATAGCTGAAGCAGAGTATGTCGCAGCTTGTTCAGCTAGTTGTGAGGCAGTATGGCTTAGGAAGCTACTGTCTGATTTGTTTGATCTCCAATTGAGTGCTACTTGTATATATTTCGACAACCAAAGTTGTGTGAAATTGTCAGAGAACCCAGTGTTCCATGAAAAGTCGAAGTACATTGAGATCAAGTTCCACTATATCAGGGATATGGTGTAGAGAGGAGCAATGAAGCTCCTGTATGTTGTGACAGACGAGCAGATAGCCGATGTGTTGACCAAGCCGCTTTCCAGAGTGAAGTTTGAATACTTCAGAGGGAGACTTGGTGTACTTCAGATCGAGATGCCTTCCAAAAGGAAGTGATGAGTCCGGAGACACAGATGCACACGAGCCGTTCCGACATGGTGGCAGGCTAGTCCTCCCATGGTCGTTGATGTAAGTGCTGGGGCCGTTTCGACATGGTGGCAGGTTAGTCCTCCCATGGTCATTGATGTAAGTGCTGGGGCCATTCCGACATGGTGGCAGCTTAGTCCTCCCATGGTCGTTGATGTAAGTGTTGGGGCCGTTCCGACATGGTGGCAGGTTAGTCCTCCCATGGTCGTTGATGTAAGTGTTGGGGCCGTTCCAACATGGTGGCAGGTTAGTCCTCCCATGGTCGTTGATGTAAGTGCTGGGGCCGTTCTGACATGGTGGCATGGTAGTCCTCCCATGGTCATTAATGTAAGTGTTGGGGCCATTTCGACATGGTGGTAGGTTGGTCCTCCCATGGTCGTTGATGTAAGTGTTGTGAGCCTTTCACATGGTGGTAGGTTAGTCCTCCCATGGTGAGTGTAAGTGCTGTGTGTGTGCATCCGGGTTATGCTCTGTGGACTATGTGGTGATCTGAAGACATTGATGTGATAGTATGGTACACAGGTTTTGCAGAGGCATATGATCAGTCTTGAGATGCTCTTACAGGTTTTGTAGAGGTAGTGTAATCAGTCCTGAGAGATCTTGCAGGTTTTGCAGAGGCAGTGTAATCAGTCCTGAGGTGTACATACTTGATGGCTTGCTCGCAGAGATGATGATGATCAGGATGATCATGTGATGATGTACATCAGGTTGATGTATGGTGAGTATCAGGTTGATACTCTATGGTCGTGGACAGGTTGTGCAGTGGCATGTGAAAGATCCTGGGAGATTCGATAGGTTGGGTTGTGTGCTCGTAAAAGGCCTGGAATGCTCTTGCGAGGTTTTGCAGACGCACGTAATAAGTCCTGAGGATTCCACAGTATGGCCAGTGATGAGGAAGACCTGCAGGTGGTGGGCCTACATCCAGTATGAAAAAGGACTGGCTATGTAGAAATTCCTATGACGAGTAGATTCAAAGATTGATTGAGATAGCAGCAGTAGTGACGATGACAATGAATCGATGACGATTATCCAGTGACGATGATCCAGAGAAGAAGACTTGTGCTAGAAGACCCGTGTCGAGAAATACCTTCCTAGTTAAGAGGGAGTGTTGATGTATATGTAACTTTGGAATGCATTTCATATATGTATATTGTACTCCTATAGAGATGGTATTATTCCTCTATACGGAAGTGTTTGTATTCCTATAGAGATGTTATTATTCCTCTATATGGAAGTGTCGTCATTTATATTGTAAGTGTCGTAACTTATACTTGATGGGTTATTAGACCACCTTGTTGGGGTCAACCCTGTATAAGTCATGTGGGTCGAAGGGTTATTAGACCACCCTATTGGGGGTCATCCATGTGGGTCGAAGGGTTATTAGACCACCCTATTGGGGGTCGGCCCAGTCAGCATTATGTTATGTGGTTAAGTTAAGGTCGACCTAGTAAAGGTTATTAGGCAAGTCAATTCAAGTATAAATAGAGTGCGGAGGCACTCTATTTGATCATTCACTTCTCACTCATGCACTCATGAGAGAGTGGCGCACTTGTGGAGGAGGAGAAGCTGCTGCTAGGAGTCATCTCTTATGCTTGGGTTGTATCATTGCTCTATCTATCTCTGAGGAAGTTATTGGGGTTTTTCACCTTTATGGTTTTCCCCAAGTAAACTCTGTGTCTCTTGTGTGCTTGCATTATTGTGTCCATGATTGATATGCTGTACATGTTGTTCTCTCAGTTAAGATCCTAGATCAGATTGAAGTAAATTCTGAAAAACTAACAGTTCTATGAGAGATGTCGATACACTAGTCGGTGTACTAGATCTCTTTGGAAGAGCCACAGGTATGGCGATAAACATCCACAAATCTTCTCTATGCTTGTCAAACATGGATTAAAGGGACTCCCATTACTATTCTACCCTCTTTCCTTATGAGTCATCAGACCTAGATAATGGACTAAAATATATGGGCTTCCTCTCAAAGCCAAACAAATATAAGAAATCTGATTTGGGTTGGTTGATAGCAAAATTGGATAAATGCTTATTGTCTTGGAGTCACCATTAGCTTTCCCGGGCGGGGAGACTCGTACTCATTAAACATGTACTAGAAGCAATCCCAGTATACTGGATGTCTTTAGCCTGGATTCCAAAGGGCATCTTAGAAAAATCTTGAAAAATCTGTTTCAGATTCCTCTGGTCTAGCAAAGCTGAAAAACAAGTCTCCCCTTGGATCAAGTGGCAGACTCTTGCAAATCCTAAATCTCAAGGGGGTTGGGGACTCAAAAATCCATCTCTTTGCAAAATCACTGGCTGCAAAATCAGATTGGAGACTCTTGATAACTGAAAATATCTGGACAAAAGTGGTGACACAAAAATACATAGTGCTGGTCTCCATCTCAAACTGGGTCAGAAGTTATGTTCATAACTCTGCGGGTATCTATGTCATTTGGAAATCCATTCTCTCCTCTTTTCACGTCATCGAATCTATGCTTGCTTAGAAGGTGGGGGATGGCACACATGTTCGCATTGGTTTGGACCCTTGGTTGGGCTGCCAAAATAGACACTCTGTACCTCAGCCCCTTCTTGCTTCACTTCACTCCAGTGGGATTCATCATATATCTCACATTGCCGACCCGAACTCCACCACTCTCATGCAGCAGGGTTGGAAAGAATCAGATATTTTAAATTTACCTGAACCTTATCGGGATATGTGGAATGAATATATTCTTTCCCTCAGATCTACACATGTCAGTATCTCTGCTACCATGGACACTTTCATATGGTCCCCATCTCCGCTGGGTATTTACACTATGAAGCTTGGATATAAACTATTGGCCGGAGATATTGATGATGGAGCAAAACTCTGGCGGTGGAGCATGATTTGGAAATCAAAATGTAAATTAAAAACTAAGCTCTTCATGTGGTGCTCCTTGGCAAATAAAGTCCCGGTCTGGGAATATATGAAAAAGTGTCACATCGAAGGGATGGGGTGGTGCCCACTCTGTAAACAATACTTTGAAACTCTTCATCACCTTTTTATCTCCTTCCCTTTTACTCTTCAAACCTGGAAACTGTTGCACACCATCTTAAATCTTGGAAACCTTTGGATGGGTAACACACTGGAAGAGGCCTGGAAAAATTGGTTCGACTTCCCCGAAATGGTTTCATACCAGGATTTACCCCTTCTTGTGGTATGGGGAATTTGGCTAGCCCGCAATAAGGCCCTGTTTCAATAAAAACACTCTTCCCTGATCTGGTGGCCTCACAGAGTGCAAACATCCTGGACTATTTTCCCCAACAAAAACACTCAATCCCTATTCACAATATTATTGCTGAAGTCTATGATCCCACTATTCCCTGGGCTTATTTTGATGGGGCGTTAAATGATCAGACTTATGGTGGGAGGGTTGTACTACATCTCTCACTTTCCTCCTCTTTTCACTTACATATGGGACTTGGACCTGGAACAAACAATTTTGCAGAACTCTTTGCTCTCAAGTTATTACTATGCTTTGCACGTGAAAAGAATTGCACTCATATTCAGATCTTTGGGGACTCTATGATCGTGAACAATTGTGTCAATAACATACAACGGTGTCATAATCTATTTTATGTAATATTTTGGCTAATGTGATGAGACTCATGAGGGAATTGGAAACCTTCTTGTGTCGTCATGTTTACAAGGAGCGAAACTCTACAACAGATCTTCTCTCAAAGCAGGGATTGAACTTGCCCTTCAATCAATGGAAGATTTCAGCTACTGATCACAGAGAAGCTTTTGATACTATCACAAACCTTTCATTGAGGGCATGGAAGCCCTACATTTTTGACATTTTTGACATATTGGGAACTTTTTCTACTATCATATCTTGATTGAAATCTGCATTTTTCGTTAGACTCTATTAGGGACCCTTTTTGGGAACCTCGATCATTACTCTATATTGTACATTTTGGTCGCTAGCTCATCTTTGGAGCAACATACACTTTTGCAGCATATGTTGGACACTCTTTTTTGAAAGGCATCTTGAATGCCCTTTGCAATATGTAATTTAGTTGTATTAATAATTAAATTACGCTTTTTTCCTTGGAAAAAAAATATATATTTGGAACGACTTCCATAAAATGAATCTGGACAGTACACTTGTCTCATCCGAGCGTGTAATCTAGGAAAATTGTAGGTGCTAGTCCACCCCAAATTCTAAGATATAAACACCTATCGATGTAATAAAATTACATAGATTCTTTTGAGCATTTTAAGATCAATCAATCTGGACAATACACTTGTCTCATCCGAGCGTGCAATCTAGGAAAATTATAGGCGCTAGTCCATCCCAAATTCTAAGATATAAACACATTTTGGTGCAATATTGCATAGATTCTTTTGAGCATTTTAAGATCCTTGCAAGCCCATAAAGTGACTCTTAAAAATCTTTAAGAAAAAATTCTTCAAGAAAAAATTCTTCAGCTTTTCATGAATCGGTTCCCTTGATTTTTGTGTGTTTTGAAAAAAAACATTACAGTGAACAAGTTCGTTTATGTGTTTATCATTATTACAATATAATAATATTGTATGTGTTTATTATAATAATATGTATGTGTTCATAATTATTACAATTTAATATGTATTTATGTATTAAATCACATGGGATTTGCAGTGGTGGACAACAAGCTATAGAAACATGTTTAAGAGATGGATGATGTATTTATATCTTTATTTATCTTTTTGTAGCAGTCGATTTTATGAAGAAAAAAATGATGAACCTTAATTCTTTATGCATGGCAGAAAATTTGGTTGAAAATCAAAATTCTAACTGAATGAAAACTGAGACTTCAACTATTAAAAATATTGGCACAAAAGTTATAATTCAATTGAAATGTTATAAATAAATCAATTTTTTTATATATGTTATATTTAATTTAAAATTAATTTATATGATACTTATCATCATTAATTAAATTTGATTACGTTTAATATATATTATTATCAGAACTAAGAGTACAAACCATACAATCTAATCAAATTGAAGACTTAAAATGTCTTAATAGAAGTTTTAAAATGAAAGAACCACTCCAAAAACTTTGCGACTACTAGGGTTCATTCATCCTCTTGCTGCGATCCACCGTGGCTCCAGAGGGGGATCCCTTCCCTCCACGCTCAGAAGATTATAAGTATTTTAAATCCTTATTATCCCCCCTTTCCTCTAAACCACGCATTCGAAAAATTCATAAGCGATTTGTGAATAAATCAGATGAAATCCCCAAAGCAGAGATGCCTCCAACCTCTTTTTGAAGCATGAATTGTGCCTTATCTGAGAGAGGAATGATTGGTCAATTTACAGGGATGTGGCCTTCATTGGCTATAATGGACCACTGAATAGACAAATCCTAGAGGCCACTTATCAATGGAAATGTGGTCCTTTATGCCTTTGGCAAAGGTTTTTTAGTATTTCATTCTCAATTGTTAGAAGATAGAGACTTAATATTCCGCAATGGGACCTATTTTTTTTGCACTCAGGGGTTATATCTAAATCGGTGGTCCCCTGACATCGATCTCAAAGATGATATCCCCTCTACAGTCCCAATATGGGTGAAACTTCCTCGTCTCCCTCTCTCCTGTTAGGGGGATGATTGTTTGAGATCCATTGAAAATTCTCTAGGTCAATATGTGGATCGCTTAATTCCAATAGGAAAGCAATTCACATGTGCAAGGATTTGTGTCGAAGTGGATCTTGAAAAGGGTTTTCGGCTGAAATTTTTCCAACTCATGGCTCTTGGGAACATTATCAACAATTAGACTACGGAAATTTTCCCTTCAAGTGCAAAATATGCCATGATTATGGACATTTTGTAAGAGATTGCAAACAAGCAAAGCTGGTTGGAAATTCAGAAAATCCTTTGGAGGAATAATGGAAGACTCAGAAGAAGAAAGCATCCCAAAAAGGGATCCCATCTATGCACAAACCTTCTATAGCATATTCAAATCAAGGATACCAGGTCGCTAATCAATATGATATTCTTTCCTCGACTCAAGAGAAACTATCTCAATATTTGGAGGACTATCTTCCCAAGTCGACAGATATTCCAGATCTGAATAAAAAGAAAAAGATCTCCTATGATGAGAGTCCCCCCTTACAATTACATTATAAAGAATCTATAGTTGGAACCAATCCGGTGTTGGGTCAAATTATGAGCTATTCAACAACTACAACTAGTTCATAGCTAGAGGAAAGGAAAATAGCTTCAGAGACCTCTATTGCTTTGAATTTAACTGAAGATTCTCCTTCCCAAAACCAAATTTATGAATATAATATTGGAATCTCAACTTGAAGCAGATTTTTTCATAAAGCTGGTAAAAATAAAATGAAGATACTAAAGGTAACTCGCGGGAGCAACAAGGAAGGAAAATTGATAAAGAAAAATGAGAAGTTGATTATGCTTGATATCTTTGACAAGGTCTCCAATCTAGCCTGGATAAGTACAAAATAGTAGGAGGCCCTACAATCCCTAAAGAACAAGGAGGAGGCAAGTCCCACCTTCCCAATGATAAATAATGAAGGTGGTTTCTTCGAATTCACATACTTTAGGAGGGAGTGTTAGGGCATCGACTTGGTAGAGTCCATGGACAATAAAGGGCATATGTCCATCATGATTTGCTGGGGGACTCGGAGCAGGATGGTTTTCTTCTTTGAGCCGAAATATGACAAACTGTTGTAATCTAGCTTCTGGACAATGTGGAATCGTACAATGTCATCTTTTATGAAGAAGCGGAATGCCCACACACTACGGTCCTCTGTGGGGGATTGGGAAGTTCTAAAAATGTTTCTGCAATGAAAAATATCTCCCTTACTTAAAAACAATTTTTCCTCGGCATCTAAGAAATGAAGCTGGAGAAGCAGGTAATGCTAGAACTCAGCTCAAAAATATGGAAAAATATTTGGCCTTAGTTGTTAGCTCAAGGGGAGCGTCGAGAGGGCTATGCTCAATTTGGAACTCTTCTTGGCTCAAACTTGTTGCCTCTGAAGAAAGACAATCATATATTCTTACATATTTTCAGCAAAACACTAATGGATCTATGATCACTGTCATAAACATATATTCCCTGGTGAATTATGGAGAAAAAATACTTTTTCTGGAAATCTATGCATTAGTTAAAAAATTAAGGATATTCTAATTGGTCTGTTATTAGGGCATACTTTAACAATACTCTGTCCAATTCAGAAAAAAATAGGTGGAAGCATTACTCGATATCCTTTCCGAGAAAAAATGGAAGATTTTATATCAAGTTGGGATCTCTTTGACATAAAACCAACAAAGGGTCGTTTCACCTAGACTAACAAGCGGTCAGGGATACACCATATAACATCTTGTCTCGACAGATTCTTAGTAAGTAGTTATCTTATGGTCTAGAATAAGATTGTCTCTTCCTCAAGCTTTCCCTACAGTGAATCATATCATAGGCCAATTTCGATTTTATTCTCGGAAATGGAAAATTTTGGCCCTCTTCCTTTTCGTTTCAATCCATTGTGGCTACAAGAAACTGAATCTTTTGAAACAATATCCAAAGCTTGTAAAACTTATATATCTGACTCCCCCTCCTTTGTGTGGGAATCAAAACTCAAGTTGGTTAAATCGGCCCTCAAATATTGGGCCAAGAACTCTTTTAAATCTACAATAGTAAGAAAAGAAGAAATTAATCAACAACTAAAGCATCTACAAGAAAATCTCTAGACAACAAAAATCACTCCTCAACTCTTGCAGAAAGGAAAGCATCTCAATTCTGAGATGTATTTGCATTCTAAGAAATGAGGAAGAGCATTGGCAGCTCAAGTCTCATAGTCTATGGTTATAGGCAAGGGATCGTAATACCTTTTTTTCCGTAAGCAGGATCAATCACGAGAATTTCACAACCATGTCAAATAGATCACTTCCTAGGATGGAGATACTCTTTGCTCCTTTGATGAAATAAAAAAATCATCCAAAGACCATTTCATCTCTCTCTTTACAGAAGATGTTCATTTAAACGAAAATATAGCTAGAGACTTTCTTAATTTTTTTCCTAAGTTACGAAGGATGACAATATGGATCTATTCAAATAAATATCGTAGGAAGAAGTCATCAAAGCAATATGGAGTCTAGATCCGGATAAGGATCCCGGTCCAGACGGCTTTACAATTCATTTTTACAGGGCATGTTGGAACATTGTTAAGTTTGATCTTTGTCGAATGTTGAACTGCTCAAAGAACAAAGAAAAGCTAGGAGGAAGTAGTAATTCAACTTTCCTAGCTCGTGTCCCTAAAGATAAAAAGACTACTTATTTTAGTCGATTCAGGCCTATTTCACTCTACAATACTTCCTACAAAATTCTTACAAAGATCCTGGAAATTCAGATAAAGCCTTTGCTTTCCAAGCTCATTTGTAAAAACCAAGGAGGGTTTATGCCTAATCATAACATACTGGATAATATTATTCTAGTTCAAGAAGCCTTACATTCAATCAATCTAGAAGGATAAAAAGTCATGGTTGTCAAGTTAGACATGGCGAACTCATTTGATTGGGTCAAACATTCTTTCTTATTTCAAGTTCTAAAGCATTTTGGTTTTTGTAATGGGTTTATTAGATGGGTGTAGACATGCATTGGAAGTCCTTGGATAGCGCCTTTGGTAAATGGAATTCCTACTGAATTTTTCCAAGCCTCTAATGGTATTAAAAAAGGATGTCTCCTTTTCTCAATCCTTTACATCTTGGTGGTTGATAGCTTCAAAAAATGCCTTGAACAAGAGCGAGTGACTAGTAGATTAGTTGGTCTACAAATTGCCAGGAATGTCAGAACCATTAATCACTCCTAGTTTGCAGACGATACCTTGTTACTTGTAGGATCTTCTAAGATTATTGCATGACACTTCAAAAGAATATTGGATGTCTACCTAGAAATATCTGGTGCCAAAGTCAACAAACGTAAAATTCAAATTATTGGTTGGAACTGTCCAGATCATATTTTAAGACCCATCTCCATTATTTTGGAATTTTCGTTTGTTTCAGAGTGGAAATCATTCATATATTTAGGGTTCCCCATCTCGATTGGTCCTATTCCTGCAAAATATTGGGAAATTATTCTTCAGAAACTAAAAAGGAAAATTTCCTCATGGGGAATGCAATGGTTAATCCTAGTAGGTAGAATTACCCTGCTGAAATCAATCCTCTCCTCTCTACCTATTTACCAATGTTCTGGTTTGTTAGCCCCTAAAGGTATTCAAGCAAAAATAGGGATTCTCTTGCGGAAATTCCTATGGGAAGGAGGGAAATCCAACAATAAAAGGTTTCACTTAGTTAATTGGAACGTGGTGCGATCCTCAAATAAAAATGGAGGTATTGGTGTCTGTGAACCTGTCCTCTTCAATCAAGCCTTGGGAGATAAATTGGTTTGGATTATTCTCAGTGATGGTGACGCTTGGTGGAAACAAGCTATTAGAAGTAAATATCTACCTCGGCTCAACCCTCTCCGCTTGGAACAAATAGATTGGACAAGAAAAGACTCTGTAATATGGATATTATGCAAGGCTTCATCTTCTCTTATTGTAAATCATCTCAACTGGAAAGCAAGGAATGGTGAAAACATTGATCTTTGGAATGATAACTATGATTTCCAACTTTCCGCATAAGTTCTAAATTAGATATCAGAATTAAAGGAATGGTTGAGCTTGAGATGAATGAGAACCCTCAAAGATATTTTCCTATGGGAACCATCCACAAGAGAATGGAATGGATGGAATTTAGAAGGGATTCCACTGGATCTCCAGTCTCAACAAGTAAGATTCTTTTCAAGCATAAAAGGTTATGGTCCAATTAATTTTCACTCAAAGGATTCCCAAGCATGGAATTGGAATACATAGGGTTATCATGTAAAAATGGACTATCAAAAATTGCTTGAATCAACTCCTAATACTCCTTCTTCCACCCTGTGGAAGACTATATGGCATCCAGATGGCTTACCAAAAGTGAATGTATTCTATTGGACTATGTTCCATGGGAAAATACTAACTGCTAATAACTTAAAAAGGATAGATATCCAGGGTCCAACGTAGTGCATCTTGTGCAAAATATCTAAAGAAATTGTTAAACATCTATTTCAAGAATGCTAATTTTCTCTAGAAGTTTGGTGTCATGACTTTGCAGAGATTGGCGTTATCTCTCGTCTCCCTTCCTCCTGGAGATCTATGTTCAACTACTGGAAATGTCTTCTTCTGAGCTTCCTTCAGTCCAAATTTCTCATAAAACACTTTGGTATGGCTATTCCTAAATACATATGTTGGAAAATATGGTTGGCATGTAATAGAGCAGTCTTCAACTTAGATTTCTCATCCCTTCTAAGGTGGCCTTTCAAGCTCAAAGCCTTCTTTCTGAAGCTCTTTTAGGATGGGGTTTTCCTCCTCATAGTCTAAATGAGCTCAATGAAACTGAGAAACGTTAGATTATAGGGATAAACGAACATGTTTCCCGACATCTCATTGAACACAGACCCCATTGGGACAGGTCTTGGAAATTTCGTATGTCTTTGAAAGATTTATCCAATTGGATGGAACAACAATAGGTTTTGATTTTGTTCTTCGACGGTGCTTCCAAAGGAAATCCTGGGAAAGCTGGAGCGGGAGGGGTGTTTCTCTCCCCTTCTGGACCAACTGAATATTATGCATGGGGTCTCATACATGCCACAAACAATCAAGATGAGCAATTGTCTATGTTGCAATTACTTATCCAACTCAAGAAAAAGGACATCAAAATAGCCTATGTGATTGGGGACTCTCTCCTCATGATCTCCAAACTACGCTTAATTCAACAAGGGCAAAGAGAAAGTTCTCAAGATCTAATAAGTAGAGTATTTTGACTAAGCACCTAGTTTACCTCCATAACCTTTCACCATGTTCTTCGTGAACTTAATAATGAGGCTGACATTCAAGATAACAAAGGCGTTATGCTAGACTATGGACAACTTATATCTTCGAATGGGGATTTAGAATTTGGTAACTATGCAGCCAACTAGTGTCTGATCCATCTTGTTTTTATTTTTTTGGAACCAAAAGGGGAAGTTTCTATTAATTACTTTGTAGCGAGGATTTCCAAGTCAAGGGAACTTTTTGAAGAATTATCGTCATATCAGAATTTTGGCTTGAGCTTTCTTTTGGATCCAAATCACAATGAAAATAAAAAATATTCACTTGACAAATATCCAGTCTCAGTACTTGGTGTTCCCTCCTCTATATCAAGTTTGCACAAACTCAGTTAGCTTTGTATTGGATAATTAGAGCTCAAAGTCCAGACTCCAATTGGTATGTAATTCAAGAACAATCAGTTTTCCGCAAGCTCTACCACGCAAAATTAGTCTCTAGGAGGAGGTTCTTGATTAAATCTATTGCAACTAATATGGATAATAGAAAGCCTACCGGCTCCATTTGGAAGGATTCTCATAGAACCTTGTTGACAGAAGGGAAAAAGAAGGAATTGCCTTTGCAGTCTAAGGTGGACAGTCAATTTACATATTAAGTTTTGATTCTAGCTAAGTGCCCATGCTTATCAAGTGTTTTTTTCTTATTACTTCTTTCTGTCGTATTTATAACAGTAGATTCAGTATAAACTTGCTTAGGAATTCCATTAAGAGAAGAAAGAAAAGCCTTCTCGCAAGCTGAATTGTAATATTGTTAGTCTCTTCTTGCTGGAACATTTTGCTTGCTGGGTCAACTCTTATCCTTTTATCAATACAAATTAACTGATATTGTTAAAAAAAAATAGAAGATTTAAATTTTTTTGTAAGAAATTATTAAAACACTCGGTAAATAAATTCTTAAATACCCCAAATTGAAAATTTGAAAAGCACAACCCCAAATTAAAAATTTGAAGAGCACAGGGAAAGTCTTAAAATGCCATGAATGAAAATTTTGAAAGGCCACATAAGTAAATTTTGAAATAACCCAATTTAAAAAAAAATTGTCTTGAAATACCAAAAGACAAAAAGAAGTTTGTCTTGAAATACCTTGGGGAGGCAAGTGCATGAGGGGTGCTATTTGACCATGGAGGTAATATAGTTAAAAAAATTGCTTGTGGATTAGGGACAGGTACTAACAATCAGGAGGAACGATGTTCTTTGTTCCTGGGTTTAAAATTGGCCATAGAAGAAGGAATTGATTCATTAGTTGTGATTGGGGACTCTATGATAATCTTTTCTCAGACTAGAAATCGTCATTTGATAGAAGATTCTTTAGTTGGTCATCTTCATAATCGTATCATGGAAATCCTTCCTCGATTCCAATCAATCAAATTCTTCCATGTCAAACGATCTTTGACCAAGTTGTGGATAGCTTTGCAAACAAAAATTCTTTTCTCCCAAAAGGAAGTTTATATATAAATGGTGGGCCTACTCAGAATTTATGGATTCCCTAAGGTCTTAAGGTATTCTATGTTATTAAAATTCCTTTTAGTTTTGGCAACAATTTTAAACCTATTAGATAGTTGTCTCAAGGTTTACGTGAAGGAAAATGTGTCTATTCATACTTCTATTGAAGGAAATGATAGTAGAGACATTAATGGTGGAAGAATGATCATTAGGGTGAGCTGGTACATTGGATTTGGCATTCATGAAATTCCTATGTGTGGAGGTTCAATGGCGTTAATGTGTTTCTTCTCTTATAAGAATTGTCATTTGAATAGCTGTGTCTTCACTTTAGTGTTCAAGATTTGCTCGTTTGGAACGATGGCAGGGGATGTTGGTTGTTTTGTCTTCTCCTTAGCTCGAGGAGTTAGGCGTCCTGTTCAGCTGGTCGCTCTCCCTTCCCAGGTAATTCATTTCGGCTCTGCTATTGCTTTTAATTGTAAAGTGTGGGATACTGGCCTGTGTTTTTCTTTGGAAAATTCTGGGTTAGGGCCGACTAGGGATGGAAATTTTATATATTGGATTAGAGTTGAAGTTAGTAGGCTGCCCTCTTTTGGTTATGTCAATTATGGTCTTTTCGTGTGCAATTTATCTTGCACAAAGAATCTTTGTCTGTGTTTTGTTGGGTTTTTCAAAAGCGATCAGAATATAGGAAATTTATCAGTATGGATATCGAGAAGTGGCTTGAGGCCATCTCAAACCAAGTTAACGTTGCAAATGCCAACATACATGATTTTAGAGCCCACCTGAAATGGATGAAATATAGGATGGAAGGGATGTTTGAAGTTGTCCATCACTTGATATCTCATACAACGGTTTTAGATAATCGATTAGACCAAATAGAACAACTTTACCAAGAGGTTAATAGTAACATGGAAGCTCATTTTTCTAGCCTGCAAAAAGCGGTGAAGGAATGTGAAAACAAAGTGACTGAAATGGTAGCAATAGTTTCAAAGTATGATGACTTAATCGGTTAGAATTTCTCAAAAAATGATGAGAACTGTGTTGTTTGTAATGGTGATGGTACTTCTTTTCTGCACTTAGTGAAAGAAGATTAAGAGAATATTCATGCAAATTCTGATAAAAATAGTGGTGAAGAGAAATTATTTGTCAATATAATAGGTACTAAGAAGGAAGCAGATTTTGAAGGTAACTCTGAAGATGATTCAAATAAAAATGAAGAAACCCATACTAAGGATGAATCTGATGGTAAGATAGAGGTTGACTCTTATGATGCAGAGGTTGATATTTAAGATGAGGTTACATCAGATGAAGATAATGGCTCAGCCAATGATGAAGATGAAGATGTTCTCTATGAGCAGAGGACAAATAGTGATTCCAATAGCTAATTTGTTCCTTTTATGCTCTGTTTTTGCATTTTTCTAGTGGGTAAATATGTGAAAATTTATAGTAGTTTAGGGTGTTTAGTATTTTGGAAGAATTTGTTCTCCATATGGATGATTGTATATGTCAGCTTATTTTTGCAGACAATAGATATTGAATCTTTGAACTCTTTAAGAGCCATTTTTGTAACACTGTTGAATTTATTCAGCCTTTTTCAATATAAACACAACCGTTTTTTATTCCTGATTTTTACGCAAGTTAAATCAATATTAAGAGGAGGCTGCATTGGTGAAGAAAACGGTTAAATCAAAAACCGTTTTTGTTATAAAAAAGAAATACCTTGTCTTGGATTAAAATAATAATAATAAATCTTGAATGGGAGTTTTAAAATGAATGAATGGTTTTGAGGTGTTCTTTATGGTTGAGCTTTGATTTTAGGTAAAATAGATGAGAGTTTTCATTTGATATATATATATATATATATATAGACTATTCTAAAAAGGATCATCAAAATAAAATATTCAACATCCAAAATAAAATAGGAAAATTCGAAGATTTTATCTTTCGAGAGAAAAGAAAAAAGAGAAAAAGGCATGCCTATCCAATTATCATATATGATGTTTATATGAAGAAGATTTTACTTTATATTCTAAAGAAACATTGTTGTATTTTATTTTAATCTTTCATTTTTATTTAGGTGAAATTTTGGTAATTATAATACAATTTGATAATCGAAGTACATTATTAATAAATAAAAATTTGCAATGTAATTATGTTGTACACATATATTTTTTTTTAAATATGAAAAAAAAAAAAAAAATTGCATTAATTATGTAGATACTATGTTTAATAATATCAAGGTTAGCTCATATGCATATACCATTGACATTGTATAGTTGAATGAAAAGAAAAGATACCAAGGTTGTGAAATGAGCATGCCACATTATAGGCATTAATGCAAATAAATAAATAAATAAAAACTTAGAGAGCAGATAAGATTGAGAACAAGATGACGACCGTAACTCGGAATATTCTTTAAATTTCAACAATCAACAATTTTGAGTTTAAAGGCAAAGAGCAAGTAGAAAGCATGCGATAAATTCGAGGTCCGACTTGGTACATCTATGATGTTGAAAAGGTAGTATAAGTTCATTGACCAATATAGTAACTTAAAAGGAGAAATTTGTAATCACACATTAATATGGCGCGTAAAGTATTATTTGGAGGTTATCCTCCATTAAATAAATAAATAGGAGGCCTTGTTTGAACTAAGTACCAAGTGAAGGTATAATGACGAGCATGATTTTGGATAGTTGGTAGGGGCATGGTGTGAGTTGAAAAGAGAATAACTAAAGTCGTGAGTCAATAAAAGAGTCATAACTATACCCCGTAACCAAAGTGAAATTTATGCAAAAGACTTAGGTCTTCTTATGAATCACAATTTGGAATAGTACGATCAAAATCAACAGTAGTGTAAGTGTTTCTGGATAGAAATATTAATGAACCTTGAAAAGGTCATGCCAACGACCTATATAAAATGTTAAATATAATATACCAATTTCCTTATGACAAGATGATTAAACTTCAGAGATATTGATATGTCACAATCAAGTGATTGTCCAATGATGGTCCAATGGGACAAATTTAACATCGGATTTGCTACTTGGGAGGATGTAGAGATCATGCGTCATGATTATTCCTCATTTTTTTTACTGTTACTTCGGGACAAAGTTTTCCGAAGGGTGGGTGTATGTAACGCCCCATATTTTGATTGGACATCTATGTCACATTTAGACATACTGTATTTATTTGCTTATTATTTGTTGGACTCAGGTTGACTGAGTAAACTATGTGTTTGCGACATGATGGACCTAATTATATGTGGTTATTATGTTTTATGTTTATCATTCCTCTTATTAATGATGATAAATATGTGTTTAGTTTGCTTTCAGTATGCAAAATTTGAAAGATGTGATGAGGTACGTGGATATTGATTCTATGTTACAACCAATTGAATAGAAGGATGCCATGCACATGTGTCATAAATTTATTTGTTTATATGAATGGATGAGGATCGATTGATGAATGACATAGAACTATTGAAAGAATGTTATCTATAGATGTTTGTCTTGAGAAATACTAACTTGCAAGTTACAAGGGCTAAGTGATAGTCATATACTTGTTATGATGTGTGGGCTAGTACATGTTTATGCAGGAAACTAGGTTGACCAAACTCATCATTCGATGACACAACTCTGATAACCTTAATAGCAACAGAGTGTGACTCTGATAGGGTGTTGACCCTAGTTTTGTTGGGAGGGGTGGAGGTATTCCCCGGCGTGTATCCTCTGATACCCAGAGTCATGGGAGGGTTGTGTGGAGTCATGCTCCCCAATATGTGAGATGGCGACGGTCGGATTCCTGCTGGCGAGGTTAGGCCGATTTAGTCAACACTTCCGCTCCTGAGTCATATATGTGGTTAGGTTGGTATAGTCGATGCCACAACTTATTCTAGCAGAGGAATGATACAGAGGGGGTGGAAGTAGGTTAGGGAGGATCAGTGGTTTTATGTTAGTCAAGTATTCTATATGGGTAGTAGTAGTGTCCTTTACTTACTGCTAAATTACACTAGGTGAAGAATGTGTTTTGTTAGTGCTTGTTAATCCTTATCTTATAATTAGTTGATGTTGAATAATTGTGATTTGTGGTTGAAGATTGTGAGTGATGAATTGTTATAAATATTATTAGTAGGAAAAATTGAATGATGCATTGTGAATATTATTTTGTATGTTGATTGAGAAACACGTACACACACACACACACATGTATGTATACACATTATGTATTAACAACAACTTTTTAATTTTACTATTAGTACGCATGTATGGTATATATACCCTGGCCATGTATACACACCTTAGATGAGTATGCTATTATAATGAATTAGTTGTCTAAATATGATTTCTTGGTTCATTGTGATTCTATATCAGTGTGTGAGTGGGTTTGTGAATTGATTGATTTATACTATATTGTTTTTAATTAATTACTCTCCAAGATATTGTTGGATGGACTTATTTATAATATGTTTGTTTTTATGATTAATTGTGTTAAAAAACATATGTATTTCCGTATGTAAATGGTTGGTGTTAAGTGTATTGTATTGTTTGATTATACTTAATTGTCTTCAAGGATATTACTACCATATGCATGTCAATTGAAGTTATTATATTATATTCTTTTTGTCTTCAATTAATGGTCTTCAAGGATATTACTACCATAAGCATGTCGGTTGATATTATTATATTATAATTGTTTTGTCTTCAATTAATGCTCTTCAAGGATATTACTGCCATATGCATGTAGGTTGGTATTATTATATTATAATTGTCTTGTTTACAATTAATGAAGGGGAAGGATATTATTGCAGGAAGTGGGTTGGTGAATGGGGGGAGATATATTGATGGTTTAGTTGATTGTGTGGGGAGGAGTCATCTTTCGGGAGGAAGGGGAAAACTCATAGAACATAGTGGGGGAAGGGGAAAAATCTGAGAACATAGTTGAGGAAGGGAAAAAATCAGAGAATAGAGTAGGAAGGGGGGAACTGAGGGAAAATTTGAGGAAAGGAAGAACTTGAGATGAAGGGTTGTTATTTGTGGTTATTGGAGTTGTGGGATTGCAGGGCTAGGAAACCCATAGGTTTATAGGGATAGCAGCTTGGTTCTAGTCGGCTGGGAGGATAATTCCTAGTTTGTTCAATCTGTTGATTCTTGGACGGTGAAAAAGAGATGGGACAAAGAAGACAACAACTAACTGCTCACAACACCAGAAACACCATAAATCAGCTAACGAGGTATTCTACTATTAATAACACATTCATTTCATTGTTGAAATGTGTTAATTGTTAAAATGGTAAGATTGTAATTCTAAACTTAATTATTTGAATATATATATGCTACCTGTGACTATTATGAAACTATAGAAAATGCTAATATGTTATGTATTTTTTTATTTTACTTAGAATAGACTATGAACAAAATTACATGAGTAGATTGGTGAAAGATCAATAAACCTGTAGAAGACAATTATGCAGAAATAGAATTAGAGAATTTTATTAAGCCAAGGGCTCAAACCTAAGATATTACACTTGTATGTTATTATATAGAACTAGGAAGGGTGTTCCAAACATGGGTATGAGTCACCTGTCCCTCTTGTGCCACGACGGTGTTAACCCTCTCATCAACCATATGTTTTGCATGCATTTTATATGTAGGATATCTATGTTCTCATACTAGTGATGAATTTCCCAGCCAGTGTGGCATTATGAGATTACGACCTAGGCGTTGATGATTTACTCGGTGGGTAGTTGTCAGTCTGTACCTCTTTTGTTAAAACCTAAATGTGGGCACATTTCCCCTTATATAGCTCACATTATATTAGTTCTAATGTAGGGTTGGTACATTAGTTGTAATTATCATTAGTATCATAATATTAGTTACATCGTCTTGGGTTAGTTAGTTGGAATTTTACCTCTTAGACTCCTATATATAGGAAGGAGACCTTTTCATTTAAAGTGTCTTGTCTCGTCTTGTCTTGCTTACTTAGTATATTATATAAGGAGGTTTCCCCATCGAAGAGGATTTATATTCATCTATTTTCTTCATTAAAGGTGTGAACTACTCTTTCGGGTCTATCTCTGCTCTTTTCATGCTCTTTTTGGAATTCTTTTTGCATAACATTTGGTATTAGAGCTCTTTCCTTGGGACTAGTTTCTTCAAAACGAATCATCTTGGAATTTTTGCTATAATTCTTTTTCTACAAGTTTTCAAATAGTGAAACCCAAAACCCATATAGAAAAATGGCCTACCTATTTATGATCCAATTTTTAGATCCTGTTCCATTACATCTTTGGAGATATTCTCCATGGAAGCTAGGGTTTCATACTAGTCCAAAAACTAGTCTAAAATAGGTGTTATGGGAAAAAAGGTCATATCTGGGGCATGTGAGATCCAAATTGAGTGATACCTATTGCATCAGTAAGAATATAGACCATAGTATATTTGGTAGTTTTTTCCGAATTAGATACAAAATATTTGACACGTGGCAGACTATAGAAGTTCGCTCTTCTTGAAGGACCAAAAATAAGAAGTGTTGGGAGATTTGAAATAACTTTTTGCTGGAAAATCATAATTAGCTCAGACCCGCAGAAATGAAAATAGGACACATCAGGATATAAAAAATCAAATTTTCAGACGCATAGGAGCCTAATTTCAAATTTACCTTAGTTCCAAGTCGACTAGAAAACAATCTTCTAAACATGGTGTAAAAAAGGTATGCCATTTTAAATAACTTTGAGTTGAAGAATCTATTTGAGGTGAAACCTACGGTGTGATATATATTTATATTTTTCAAAATGCCACCAAAAGGAAGTGGAAAAAATCACACTCCACTTAAACCACCAAAGACGCATCCCCGACGTACGATGAAAGGGAAGGCCTATCTTTTCGAGTGTCCCAGTTGGAAGATATGATTAAAGGATCTATGAAAAATATTGAGTTAGTTAATTTAGAGGGGAATTTGATGAAACATATGGATAATAAGATGTAAGAAAATATGAAAGTGTATGGGAAAACAATTGATTTAGTTAATGTAGAGAAGAATTTGATGGAACGGATGGAAAATATTGCTAAGCTCATACAAAATTCAAAGGATACTCCTTGTCTGGGTGATGATGTATTCCAGGATACTCAGGAGGATAAAGATCAGTTCCATGTTGAGAAACATTCTATGAATAATAATATTCCAAGAGGAAATGATTCTTGTAATGGAATTAACTAGGTATGGTCCCCAAGGGGTATCCAACTCCCCAAGATTGACATGGGGAAGTTTGATGGAAAATACCCCATAACATGGATATTCCAGATGGAGCAATTCTTTGATATACACTAGGTTCCCAATCTTCAAAAGGTACCTATTGCATCTTTATATTTAGAACTTGAGTAGTTTGTGTGGTACCAATGGCTTTGTGAATGCAAGAAGAACTCCATTATCTCTTGGTATGTTTTTAGAGAAGAATTGATATCATACCATGACGATGTTAAGAGCAATTCCTTCTTTATCCAATTGATAAATATAAGGAAAAGGGGACCAGTAAGTGAGCACATTCAACATTTTCAAAAGTTGAGTCTCAGAGTGGAGGGCGTACTAGATGATAAACAGTTGGATCTCTTTATTGGAACCTTGAAGAATAACATTCAGCATGAGGTGCATCTCTTTGAACCACCATCCTTGGAGAAGGATTTCATGATGGTAAAGAAGGTTGAAAGTAAAAATATGGCGATGGCTACCAGAAAGACCACCTCCAACACATAAAAAGAGAATAATGTTCCTTCTTCTAAATCGCCTCAAAGGTTGACACCTCAACAACTAGATGAAAGAAACGCAAAAGTTCTAAGCTTTAATTGTGACAGCAAGTATAGTAAGGGACATAAGTGTGGTGAGAAGAAATTATTCTACATATATTATGAAGAGGAAGAACCAAAAGAATAGGAACAATCTCAAGATGAAGAAATAGAAGAGACTACTTTCGAAGAGATTACTCTTGCCCTATCTTATCATGCTTTGGTGGGAATTAGCACTCCTCAAACTCTCAAGATCGAAGGATATATCAAAAAGAAAAAGGTAATAGCACCGTGTTGATTGATTCTAGTAGTACTCATAATTTTATTCACTATAAATTAGCCAAAGTTCTCAATTGCTTTGTATATCCAACACCAGAGTTTCAAGTAATGATTCCAGGTGGAGAAACTATCAATTGCTCAGGGAAATGCCATAATATCAATCTTACAATGGGGAAATATTTATTGAATAGTCTAATTATTTCTATCCCAATGGGTGGTGTTGATGTTGTATTAGGGGTTCAATTGTTACAATCATTGGGAACAATGGATTTTAATTTTCAAAAGCTTTTCATGAAATTTTCATGGGAAGGAAAATAATATGATTTAAATGGTACCATAGGGAAATCAAGCAAGGTGATAATATCTAATGGTATGAAAAAATTATTGAAAAAGGGACATCAAGGTGTAATTGCACAATTATGCTCATTAGATGTGCAAACATCTAATACTCCTGTTTCCCGAGATCTCCAAAGGGTCATTAGTAAGAATTCCAAAGTATTTGAAGATATTCCAAAAGGTATTCCACATGTTCCAGATTTTTATCATGTTATATTACACTTAATTCGAGGAAGTGTTCCCCATAACATCAGACGGTACAGATACCCCTATGGCTAGAAGAGTGAAATTGAGTGTATGGTTGAAGAAATGTTAGAGACTGGCATAATTAGGCCTAGCCAAAGTTCTTACTCCGCACCAGTTGTAATGGTACACAAGAAGGAGGGATTTTGGTGTATGTGTCCATATTATAGAGAGCTCAACAAGATCACCACTAAAGATAAGTTTCCCATTCCTATCAGTGATGAATTGTTAGATGAATTACATGGAGCAGTTTTCTTCACAAAGTTGGATCTATGTTCCAGGTATCATCAGATTAGAATGAAGGATGAAGACATCCCAAAAACAACATTTAAAACTCAGGAAGGTCATTATGAATTTTTTTTCATGCCATTTGGTCTCACGAATGCACCTTCCACATTTCAAGGTTTGATGAATTCCATTTTCAATCCCTTCCTTAGTAAATTTGTGCTAGTAGTTTTTGATGATATACTAATCTATAGCAAGTCTTGGAAAGAACGTGTTCAACATGTTGATAGGGTGCTACAACTACTAAAGGAGCAACAACTATATGCAAAATATTTCAAATGTTCCTTTGGGGTAAAGGAGGTAGAATATTTGGGTCATGTTGTATCTCATGAAGGTGTCAAGGTAGACCCTAACAAAATTAAAGCCATGATGGATTGGCTAATTCCCAAAACCTTGAATAATCTTCGAGGATTCTTAGGGATGACAGGGTACTAGTGCAAGTTTTTTAGTGACTATGGAAGAATAGTAGCACCTCTAACAACATTACTGAAGAAAGAAGATTTTTCTTGGACTCCACAGGCAACTCAAGCTTTTGAAGAACTTAAAGAGGTAATGTGCAAAGCTCTTGTTTTGGCCACACCATACTTCACAAAAACCATTATTGTGGAATGTGATGCCTCGGGAAATGGTATTGGTGTTGTTCTAATGCAAGAAGGACACCCCCTTGCTTTTGAAATTCGACCAATCAAGGGAAAGAACTTACAAAAACCCATTTATGAGAAGGAGATTATGGAAATACTACATGCACTTAAGCAATGGCGTCCTTACCTAATAGGTAGGCACTTCAAGGTCAAAACAAATCATGATGGTATTAAATACTTCTTGAAACATATACTATCTTCAGAAGAGTAACAAAAATGAGTAGCCAAGATGTTGGTATATGACTTTGAAATCATCTATAAAAAAGGGAAACATAATTTGGTGGCATATGCACTCTCCAGAAAAGATGGGAATGTTGGGGAAGTACTTTGTGCAATTTCCATTCTACAACCTGATTGGGTGGTAGTAGTAAGGGAAGAATGGAAAAATGACATATTTGTGTGGATACTCATACAAAATTTATAGAAGGGTACCAATGTATTAGATACTTTTGCATGGAAAAATTACTCAATATGGTATAAGGACCTCCTATATATATGGAAGAACTCACAGCTCAAACAAAAGGATCTTTTGGAATTACACACCTCTCCTATAGGTGGGCACTCAAGATTCTTGAAAACCTACCATGGGATCAAGAAGGAATTTTTTGGGAAGGTCTTCAATCTAATGTTCAAAATTTCATGGTAGAATGTTTTGTTTGCCAACAATATAGGGTTGAAATAGTTTAGACCCGGGGTCTTTTACAACCTTTAAATATACCTTGCCAGTTCTAGGAGGAATTCTCAATGCCTTTTATCACAATATTATGGAATTCAGAAGGGAAGAATGTTATTATGGTGGTTGTTGATAGACTCACGAAGTATGCAAAGTTTTGTGCACTTTCTCACCCTTTTAATGCAAGTACATTAGCTTCCACCTTCATGGATACAATTGAGAAGTGACATGGAAATCCTAAGATTATTGTAAGTGATGGAGATCCAATTTTCACTGGTAAATTTTGGACTTAACTATTTTCTTGTTTGGGTACCCAGTTGGGTCACAGTTCATCTTATCATCCTCAATCTGATTGGAAAATTGAAATAGTGAAAAAATGTTTGGAAGGATATCTTTGTTGCTTTACATATGATAAAAAAGCACGATGGGTGAAATGGTTGTCCTTCGCAGAATGGCGGTATAATACTTCCATCTATACATCATAAAAAATGTCTCGATTTATGGCACTTTATGGGTGCCAACCTCCATCTATCACATCTCCCTAAAAAGGAAAATCTAAATTTCAAGTTGTGGAAGATCACATAGAGCACCAACAAGAAGTTCTCCAAATACTGAAAGACAACTTGGCTATGTCAAAAATAGGATGAAAGAACAAGCAGATCAACATCATAGTGAAAAAAAATTCGAAGAAGGGGATTGGGTATTTATGAGGATACAACCTTACAAATAGATGTCCCTCAAGCAACTAAATAAGGACAATAAATTAGAACCCAAGCTCTATGGTCCTTATAAAGTGTTGCAGAAGATTGTTAGTATGTCATACAAATTGGAGCTCCCTTCATCTTCAAGGGTACTTCCAGTTTTCCATGTTTCTTGCTTAAAGAAGGTAATCAGAGACAAGATTCCCATTCAAATAGTCCTACTGAAGCTTGATGAAGAAGTAAAATTCATATTGGAAACTAAACAAATCACCGACACAAGGACCAAGCAGCTACAAAATCAGGCTATTACGGAGTACCTCATCAAGTGGAAGAACTTACCAATTGAAGATTTGACATGGGAAGATGAGGCCTTCATACAGAAGCATCCACAACTAGTCAAGTGTTGAGGACAACACTTTTCTGAAGGGGAGGGGCATGTTAATCCCTAAATGTGGGCACATTTCCCCTTATATGGGTCACATTATATTAGTTCTAATGACGGCTTGTTCCATTAGTTGTAATTATCATTAGTATGGTTATATTAGTTATGTCGCCTTGGGTCAATTAGTTGGAATTGTACCTCTTAGTCTCCTATATATAGGAAGGAGACCTTTTCATTTGAAGTATATTGTTGTGTCTTGTCTTGTGTACTTAGTACATTGTATAAGGGGGTTTTCCCCTTGAATAGGCTTTCTATTCATTTATTTTCTTCATTAAAGGCGTGGAGTACTCTTTCTGGTCTATTTCTGCTCTTTTCATGTTCTTTTTGGAAATTTGTTGCATAACATATGTCCTGTCCGAACCCTTAATGGTATACTTGGTTTTGAAAAATGGGAACCTAAGGTAATGGAGTGAGTCATTTGGTTTTGCATTCATTTGACTGACTCCATAATCCATTCCCAGGGTTGTGAAGGTTATCGACCTTCCCTCTGCCCCCAATAGTAATGTACTCATGCATTGGTCTCCTTGGTTGAGTATGCCATTGTATTTAGGGTTGATTTCCATCATTCTTTCCCCCAGGTTAGTTCATCTGGTATGTCGACTTCATTTCTCCAACACACCATATGACTTAGGGTTTAATATTGTATCTTTGTTGGATGTTTTGTGGTCGTTGCTCAACCTCTATTGTTTTTTTTTTATACTAAAATGGTTATAGGACTATTTTATATATCAGCTGGATAAACAACTGCCAGTAGCTTTACATCCAGTGATGCTGGTCCAACATCAGCATAATTTCCAGAGATACGGGCGGGAATATATTTGCACCCATTACAAAAGATCTGGAATGTGCAATACAGACATAGGATTCTTATAGCATAAACATAATAAGTGCCACTAGTATTACTGAGAATACACTGAACAGAGAGGATGGAATTCAATGTTATGTTTTTGAGGTCTTTCCATTCTCCTTGAGCATTATCTATACCTTTTTTTTTCCTAGCTCTGCCAGCCGGTTTTCAATTCCACCTGCAGCATTTGCCAGATCCTTTATGCTTGTCAACTTGTCTTCGAATATTTCCTCCCTCAGCTCTTTGAGTTCTTGATTCATGCACTCCCAACGACTGGTTCCGGATGTTTGCATTCTGGTCTACATGTTCTCCACCTTGTGAACTACAGCCTTTAGTTCGATCAAATCATCCTGAATTGAGAGACAAGCTTCTAAAGTGGAGGACGAGCTTGAAGCCAATGCTTGACCCGATTTGCTCCCCTCTAGATCTCCTGCGTGTGGTCTGAATGTTGCTCAGCGACTCCTTCAACGATTTGCAGAGCTGGTTGCTGATAGCATTGTGAGAATGCATCCTGATGTAGGAACGATCTTTTGTTGTCATCGAATTTTTGAATTGATTCTCATCGAATGCCTACGATTTCCCTTGCTGGAAAGGAGATTTGCCACTTCCATTAGTTTCAGGCCCGGTACCAGGAGAGCAGAGATCATGATACAAGCTCTGATCAATATTTGTCTTCTTCCTGAACGATATGTTCCTCGATTGCCTCAGACTGCTCGCCGACAAGGGGAATCTTTGCTTTTTGAAAATGAATTTCTCATCTTCCTTTCCTGGTCAAATCTAAAATAGACCTCTCCACTTGCACTAAGGGATGGGCACGTGATTATAGGCTCCATTAAGACAAAGTACTCCCTTGCTCAAGGAGACTCCCAAATTAGCTTCCTGATCTGTGTTTTGATTGAGATTCCGAAGGACATGGTAGAGCTTTACCTCCTCGAAAGCGTTCATCTGAGATATGACTTTCCTATAATGGTGGGCCAACTCCATGCTCTTAGGGTCCTTCTTCAGGATGAGAGACTGAATGATAATTCAGGAATCCCCAATGATAACGAGCTTCTTAATGCAGAGCCTTCTAGCCTGATTTAGGCCCTGCCAAATAGCGAGAATTTCAGCAGCATTGTTAGATTTTTTGCCCAACCCCCAGGAGAAGTTGAGGATAATTTTCCCGGATTGGTCTATCAGAACTCCTCCACTTCCCGCAGGCCCAGGATTCCCTTTCGAGGCCCCATCCACCTACAGAATGTGCTCATTCAGAGAGGATCTCCATTTTATAAACTCTTGCTCCTCTAACCCGATTTCCCACGGAGTCTGATGCTTCGAAGAGAGCTTGATTCTGGTAAGAAGAGAGGGGTTTAGCTCTTGGAACCAGCTGTGCTCCTTATTGTCAGGGGTGGTTTCATTAGAAATTTTTGGATTTGAAGCTACCAGCTCCCCAATCAAGGCCTTCACTTTGGTTGCTAGTTGGGCCGGCGTGCATGCTATTTCCCTAAAAATTCTGTTGTTACGTTCTAGCCATACTTTCCAACAAAGGATTTTAGGAACCCACATCCAACACATCTTTAACAACTTCATTTGAGAGAGAGGAAAGGGAGCTAAGTTGGGCCAGAAGGCAAACAAGGCGGAGATGGAAGGGGGGAGAGACAGGTTCAGCTGATCAAGAAGAATATTCCAGAGTTCTAGAGCAAAGGGACACTGCAGAAACAGATGGGTCGAGTTTTCCTCATGGCTGGCACAAAGAGGGCATCTTGAGGGCCCTTCCCAGTCTCTTTTTAGAAGATTGTCCCAGGTTAAAATACTATCATGCAGAAGGGACCAACAAAACAGATCAATTTTGGGAAGAGAGGGATGGGTCCAAAGGTTCCTCCAAACCGAGGGATCTGGGGAAACCCAAGGGATGGCTTTAAGGGCTGCATATCCAGCAGCAGCAGAGTACTGACCAGAGGAGGAGCCCCATCCTCTTTTATCCTTCAGCTTAGAAGAAATGGGGGAGAGCCCTTGAAGAGCATCTAAGAGAGAGCGAGCTTCATTTTCGAGAGCTTCTGGGACAGCCCCCAGGTCCCAATTGGTCCAAGAGTCATCCGGGCCCCAACTTGATAGATCCCATAGGGTGAATTTGCTAATCGAGTGAAGCCAGTTTTTAATGTTCTCCATTCCCTCCAAGGCGTTAAGAGGAGACTGCCCTAGTATGGAGTCTTCCCAGAACATGATTTTGAAGCCATTTCCCGGAATCCAAGTGAGGTTGGAAGATATCATATTCAGGGACTTAAGACAGAGAGTGAGGATTGGAGAGCCTTTCCTAGTCCTTGGGGGACAGTCCAGGCACCTTTCTTTGTGACCTCTGAAGTACTTTGTTCTTAGAGATTTGGTGCTCCAAGTGGTTTTCTCCCTTATCATTTTCCATAGAATCTTTCCTCCCATTGCTAGATTCTGAGTGGACACATCTCTGATTTGCAGCCCTCCTTCGCATTTTGGAGCTTTGATTGTGTTCCAGCTTACTAAGTGCATTTTCCTCCCCTCATTCCTTCCCCCTTCCCAAAGGAATTTTCTCAAAATTTTGTCAATCTCTTGCACTATTCCTTTTGGGGCTAAAATGAGCGAGGCTTGGTAGACTGGAAGGGAGGTTAGGACAGAATTGATAAGAACAATTTTACCTGCTTTGTTCAGCCAGGAAGCCCCCCATGACAATATTTTGCTCTTGAGTTTGTCCATCAAGGGCATCCAAAGACTCTTTCTGGGGGCAGTTTTCACAAGAGGAATTCCGAGGTATTTTATGGAGTCCCACCTGGCAGTTCCTTCCATTTCCAGCGTCCTAGATATCTCTGTCATTTCGATGGGGGGGCAGTTCCAGCTGTAGATTTTGCTTTTCCTCAAACTGATTTCGCTACCTGAGGCCTCGGTATAAGCATCCAACTCATTCTTGAAGGATCTGGCCGTTGTGAGATTAGCCTGACCCAAGAGAAGGGTATCGTCAGCGAACTGGGCATGATTCAATCTCTTCACTCTTGGGGTGATAGAGAGCCCCCTTAGAGAATGCTGTTGAACGTTCTTGTCTAGCTGAAAGCTAAGGACAGAAGCTTGGATGACATAAAGCAGGGGGGACAGGGGGCAGCCCTGCCTAAGGCCCCTAGAGGCTTGGAAGAAATTTGCCGGTCTCCCATTTACCAAGGGGGCGATCCAGGGTCCCGAGATGCAGGCTTTGATCCAGTTGACTAACTGGGGATGGAATCCCAATTTATGAATTACAGCAAAAAGAAAGTTTAACCGAACTCTATCAAAGGCATTGGCAAGGTCGAGTTTGACTATCATACCTTTCTCTTTCCAATGACAGCTTGAATGAATTGCCTCTTGGACCAGGATGATGTTGTCCTGAATTTGTCTGCCCTGGATGAAGCCCCCCTGGTTCTCCGGGATGATCCTTGGGAGAATATTTTTTATTCTGTTTGCAATAACTTTAGTGATGATTTTGTACCCAGTGTTGCAGAGCGAGATAGGGCGAAATCTGGAGAAGTTTTGGGCACCTTTTTCTTTAGGAATTAACGTCATAAAAGAGGAATTGGTGCTTCCTCCAATTTTGCTGCAATTCTGAGATTTCCTAACCATTTTGACCAGCTCCTTCTGAATAATGTCCCAACAGGCTGTGAAGAATCTGGCTGAGAACCCATCAGGCCTGGGAGCTTTGTCAGGATTCATTCCATGGATAGCTTTTCTTATCTCCCCAGTCGAAATTGGGGCAGTCATCCTGCGATTGTCTTCCTCAGTTATTAGCGTGGGGATCTCAGAAAGAGGGTAGCGATCCATCCTAGGGAGCATATCCATTTCTTCTGTGAACAGAACTTTGAAGAAAGAGTGGGCTGCGAACTTGATTTCTTCAAATTTGTTGAAATTTTGGTCTTGGAAGTGGATTTCTCTAATTGTGTTATGGTTCTGCCGAGCTTCTACCTGCTTATGAAAGAAAGAAGTATTTTTATCACCATCTTTGAGCCAGAGACTGCGCGCCTTTAATCACCAGTACTTCTCTTCTCTTCTCAACGCAAGATGGAGGGCCTTTTGAAGATTGATCTCAACATTTAGCAGCTCCGGGGTGATCACGGCTTCCTCCATGAGCAGCTGGTGGCTGCCTAGCGCACTTTGAGCTTGGATTCTTTTAGATATTGGGGAGAGCTGGTTCTTCGCCCAGATTTTCAAGGCAGCTTTCATCCTTCTCACTTCTCTTCCCAGATGAAGAAAGGCGACCCAGAGACTGATTTTTGCCAAGTTTCCGAGACCAAATCATAGAAGCCTTCCATGGAGACCCAGACGGGGCTGAAGCGGAAGGGGATAGGCCCCAATTTTTCTCCAGAGGTCAAAGAAAGGGAGATAGGCTTGTGATCAGAGGTGAAGGCCTGGAGGATTTCAGAGTTTGCAAAGAGACCCAGGGTTAGAAAGGAAGTGTGAACAAGGAATCGATCCAGGCGGGCAGCAATATGTCCCGGGCCCACCTTTTTATTTGTCCAGGTGTAATTACCTTTGTTGGGTTTGATGTCCTCCAGATCCCAGTCCAATATGATATCTTCAACCCACTCCCATGCTAGGTCTCTTACGGGAGAGCCTCCTTTCTTTTCCGAGAGGGCAAGAGTGACATTCATATCCCCAGCAAGCACAAGATTGTCATGCCGGTTTGCTGTCAGGAACAGGTTCAGCGAATCCCAGCATTCTCTTTTTTCTGAAAGGAGAACCAGAGCATAAATGTTGAAAAGACTGATCTAGTGCCCCGAGTCTCGATGCTGCAACTTCGTGAATAACCAATGGGTGGTGCTGTAGTCCTCTAGCAGATCTAGCGTGGAGGAGTTCCAGAAGGTGGCTATCCCTCCTAAGGCTCCCCTGGAGTTGACTGCTCTTCCTTCTCCTTTTTTCCAAAACTTTTTGCTAGCCTGGATGGTCTCAGGCTCCTCCATTTTCGTCTCCTGGATCAGAAGGATCTCCGGGGAATTCATTCTGACTAGATCTTTGATTGCTTCTTCTTTGGTCTTGCTTCCCATCCCTCGACAATTCCAGGAGACGAACTGCATTAGGGTCAGGAGGAGGGGGGGTGGCTCCTTTCGAAGCCTTGCCTTTCTTTGAGGATCTAGTTTCCATCATATCCGGGATGGTTTGCTGGACTCCTGCTGTTACATCCCTGTACGATTTCTCCTCCCTTTTTTTTCGATCTGGTTTCCTTCCTCTTGGAGTCTTTTCAGGCGTTCCAACCGAGCTGCTTGTCTCTGTGGCCCCCCCTTCAGATTCAGCTCCGGTTTTAGATCCTATAGAGGTATTTTCATCATCCGATTTCAAAGCTTCTTTTGCTGGGGGGACGTTCTTGTTCTTGGCTGGGTTTTCTGAAGGAGACGAGGAGTGGGAAGCTATCTCTATAAGTTCATTCTCTGGATCCTTTGGTGGTGCTATGTCTTTTTCCGAGGGCTCCTTCGAAGGGTTCGAGTTCACCTGAGGCTGTTCCTTTGAATGTTCAGGTCTTGACTCTTTGGCTTTTGAGGCCGGTTTGTTTCTCTTAACCTTTTTCCATCCTTCCATTTCTTCCTTATCAGGGGATTGGTTTTTAGGGTAGTTCCTCTGAAAGTGCCCGTGCTCTTGGCAGAGCCTACATTTGAATGGGAGGTGTTCATAATCCACTTTCTGAAAGTGAGTCCAAGTGCCCACCTTTAGCTTCACTGCCTCCGGGAGCCCTGCCTCGAGGTCCACTTCGACACAAATCCTGGCACAGTTGTAGATGGACTTGTTGTCTGCCTTATCAATGAATTTTCCTATTCTGTTTCCAATCATTTGCAGCGCTTCAAAGTTCCAGCAGTGGACCAGTAGATTGGGGAGCCTGACCCAGACTGGCACCTCCTTAGGCAGATCCACCATGGGATCGAAATCCAGAGTCCATCGATTCAGGTACAGCCCCTGGGTACCCATAAAGTATGGGCCGTTTCTGAAGATGAGGTCCTTATCCTCCTTGTTTATGAATTCGAATTGAAAGTAACCACTGCTCAGAGGGTAGCAGTGACTCCTTGCTTGAGGTGAGGCTTCCAATTTCTTTGAATCCAGTCGTCGGTGGTCTTTGTTGAAGGCTAGAGACCCATAAATTGGCCAACTAGACCTCTCTTAGACAGGGCTAGAGCAATCTTTACCGAAGTCGTCTCTGGCAAGGCGATTTCAGGGATATCTGCAAGTTTTTTGATGAATTTCGAGACCGAAGGAGGAGCTTTCCTCTTCCCACCGCTGGCAACTAGCCTCCTGAACGCATCTAGATCTGCAATCGGGGGGGGAGGAGGGGGATCCTCGCCCCCAAGGGCAGCCATGGCAGCACCTGAAACCCTAACACTCCAAAAACGCGAGCTTGCCCAGCCTCAAATGCCCACGCTGCACATCAAATTAAAGATAATTGCTCAACCTCTATTGTTATGACTTTATGTTTGTGTTAATTATTTACTCTAGCATTTGAGGGCTTCTTTAGAGGGTTTTAAGGAAATTAGACTCTTCTCCAAGATTATTTCCCTAAAATTCTCTAAGCTTGTGCCCACTGTTATGGCTTCGACTCCTATTTATGCAATCTCTACTTTAGTTGTCTAGTCTGCGAAGGGGGAGGGTTTATTTTTATTTAAGGAAGTTTGCTTCTCCCAACGAAATAAATAATGATGGGTCCCTGGTTGTACATTTGAGGGAACACATCATTCTGTGAGCTCATGATGGATGTGTACTTCTTGGTCAATCATCCAGTGCTTGGATACTCAACTAGCCTGGTTAGGATTTACTAGGACTGTATTCATATAATAGGTATAAGATTTTTTGTTTAAATGAAAAGGTTAGTTCATTATCATTGTTCTTCTTTCCAGACATATGTACTAACTCTTATCATTTTATATTCTATATAGGTAATGGATTTGTGCTCGACCGAGTCTCCCATGGAATCGTAGCATAACCTAGATATTCGGGTTCCTTTCTCACTTACTCCAGTGATGATATATGCCCTTATAGAAAAATGTTTTATGACTGACCAGGGGATTTGGCTCATAACTATTGTAATGCAACAAAGGTTGTATCCACGACACTAGTTTAATTTTTAAGTTTCACACACACACACACACACACACACAGGATTGTATTGCGCTACAACTTCCTTTTCATTAATGTTTCCATTACACTTGAGCTCGGTGTTACATGTATATATTTATCCTGTTGACACATGTATGGCCTATGGTCTTATTATTATTTCCTTGATATGGTTGTATGCATTTATATTTCCTTTGATTGTTTTTTTGTGTAAATAAACTAAGGCATCCATGACATCAATGGATAAGTTCCTAGAGTTGCAATTTATTAGCTTGATAATATTGTTATGCTAGAGGTTAAGGTTTGTAAGTATTTGTTAGGGTTGCATCCATCGGTGTTAAGCGTCCATTATTTCCCTTGTACACTGAATGTTAACTATGTGCATATGATTTCCTTGTTCTGTGACTTAGTTTAGAGATCTAGCTTAATAGAGATACCCTAGATAAAAGTTTAGAGACTCGGTCTGAAACTTTGTAAATAGTATATCATATATCTATCATAGATATTATAAAAGGATATAAATTTTCTACAATGTTATAAACACTAAACAACTAGCCCCTAGCATTTAAAATTTTAATATAATAATGACAAAGTATTTTCCAGATTAAATGAATACCATGGAAGTTATTAAAATGTAAATGATGTAAAAGATCTATTTGTGTTTACAATAAAATAAATCCTACACAGAGTAGTAGTATGAATTGGATGAATAGAAACTAAAACTAACATATCATCTAAACAACAAAATGTAGGTTTGCATAATCAAAACAGGTAGCTTGAACAGTTAATTGTATGGCAGTAACAGATATACATAGTTTGAACATTTAACTTGCAGAATAGAAATAAATTTCAGTGTTAAATGAACATTTAAATTGCATAATAATTAAACTACTTTAAACCACATATATGATCTTCAATGGTTGTATGAAAACACAGTTGGAACAACCACATTCCACCCAACCATAGACACTTGAAAAACCGGTTTTATTGCTCAATAATCACCCCCTAGCATGGACCATGACATCATAGGGGCTAACACCCTACTCTCTAGTTGCAAATATCTTGTTCCAACAATATTTCCACACTCTCAAGTTTATAAACATCGCTTTCTTAACTCAAGAAAATCTCTCACTTCTCAAAAATTACCTAACACGTAAAAGTGCTAGACAACATACTAGATAGTGTCCTGTCCTTACACGCATGCATATAAATAACATTTTTTCCTAGGTATTTCACAAGGTTGAGATGAACAAAGTTCATTTCTAAATAAATATCCACTGTAAATAAGACAAAGAGCATAAATACATATATGAAAATATATACTAAATGTAAAATGATAAGATGATGATAAATTACAAATATGGGCTCACACACACACACACACACACACACACACATATATATCCACGCAGGGTGCCCTTTGGTAAGAGGTGTGACCTTTCGACAATAAGGTGTCTCTTCATTACATATTTGATTTATTGAATATTAATTATTAACTTTTTTTTTAACTGAAACGGGCAGATTTTATTAATAATAATGTAAAAAATGAGTGAGTTGTGGTTGAAGCCAACCTAGCTTGTTACAATGATCAAATATTCAACAGAATAATGTAAATGAGGATTATACTGATTGCAAATGATAATTGAGAGTCAATTTTCTAATCCTTCACTAGAATAATGGTCTTTCGATGTTTTCCAGAGCTTTGCAGATTGCTCTATACTTTGGCTGTGAATTTTATGAATTTGAGATAGGGCGTATTGTGCATTCGTGAGTGAGTTGTGCATTTATGTACTATGCATCCATATGCTAAGTGTCTGCGTTAATATCCTTTGTACATGCTCTGCGATTAAGCTTTGTGAGCATGTCACGCTTATGCCCTGCATCCATGGCCTGCGTATTAATGGTGTGTTTCTGAACATGATGGGTATCAGATATTGTGTGCTATGTTCTGTAGATTCTCTCTTGCCTCCCAATGCCAAATTTTTCAGCTAAGAATTGCGAATTTAATGCAAATCTTTCAAATATGTCTTATGCATGATACATAAAATTCGTATGATGGAGTTCTAGTTCCTTTTATTTGCATCAACGCAAGTGTGGTGCTTAAGGGATATGATGATAACTGGTTTCTTTGTTGGAAAATTCAATCCTTCCAGATTCTAGGCTTGTTCCAGATTTTTCCTCTGTCCCTACTTCATAATTTAGATCTCGCGGTATATGCAATGCTCTGAATTGATAAAATGAATTTGCAATATGATGAATTCGTTCCATGATCCTTTTTAGTGCCAGATTGTTGAAATTTGTATTTGAATTAAGGGATTTGATGATTATAGGGGAGTCCCCGAACGCCTGTAATCTATATATTCACCTTTCTTTGGAAATTTGACAAGATTTTAGCAGAGCTAGTGCCTCTGCTAAGTTGTTTGAACAGGCTCCTAGCCCCCATCTATATCTGGTTCTCGGTGTTCCCCCAGTGGTCAGCAGAACTCCCCTTGCTCCTATTGCACCAAGGTTTCTTCTGGATGCACCATCAAAATGAAGACTATCCATAGTTTGCTTGTTTCTCTATTCTTGAAGGTCAAAGTCGGGAAGCCTAAGTTTTCCAAGGCGGTCGATGACGAGCTCGACAATTCATTTTAATGGGGCTTGGGGCAATGGTTCCAATCCAGTTTAGTTCTTTATCACTAATATTTGAGTCTATCTTGAATTTGGAGGAGTTCAGGCATTCAAGAAGCAATCCTTTGGCTTGTCTGCTGACTTGGATGGGGGAATAAATGGTTTCCTGGAAGATAGCTTTGTTACGAGCAATCTAGATTTTCCAGCAACTGAATTTGGGGATGGTTATCTAGATTTGAAGCCATTTTTTGGAGAGGGGAGAAGGATAGATGGATCTCCAGTTCTTGAAAAGGCAGGTTGTGGTGTTGAAGGTCGTTAGGGTTATATCAATATTGTGGAGCATATGGTTCCATAAATTTTTTGAGAAGTGGAAATACAAGAAGAGATGATCTATCGTTTCATAATTTATGCGGCAAAGAGGACACCAATGTGGCCTAGCGAATCCTCTTTTGATAAGATTTTCTTTGGTGAGCACCTTCCGATGAACGAGAGTCTAAATAAAAAAAATTATTTTGGGAGGTTCAAAGGGGTTCCATACTAGCTTCCAAAGGATTTTTCTTGGAGTTTCATGAGTTTGGAGAGCACTGAAGCCAAGTTTAGTGGTGTATTATCCTTTTGGACCCCATCCATGATCATCTTTGTCTTGGAGATGTGTAGGGGCGCAACCATTCAATTTTTCGATGAGGAGGATCCTGGAAGATTCAAGGTTGACAGGGATTGGGATATTCTACTAACTCTGCCAAGCGCCTGAGGTGTTCCAGGAGCTGAAATCGTTCAACTTATTGATACCTTGTTGTTCGAGCCAATGAGAGATGTCGTGCAACTCATGAAGATTCTGGAGTGGGTTGTTCCCCATTATTTTATCAGAAAAGAGATTGATTTTCGTTCCATCACCAGGAACGCAATAAAGTTCTTGTATGAAGAAATCCCAAGCTACTTTGCACAATGTCCAGACCAGAGATCCTTTGGAAGTGGGCTTTCTATCAAGGCATCTTAAGTTGTTGTCGTTTAGATATTTCTTTCTGAGTAGTTGACTAACTTGGTTATACTTTTTATGCAGGATTTGCCATAGAATCTTTCCACCCATCACTAAGTTTGCTTGAAGGGGATTGCGAATTTGAAGGCCACCCGAAAACTTTGATTTCTTTGTAGTGCTTCAGTTCACTAAGTGGATTTTATTCTTATTGTTTTTTCCTCGTGTCCAAATGAATTATCTCAGTAATTTGCTGATTTTTTCAAAGACTCCTTTAGGTGCTAGCAGGATAGAGGATTGATATATTGGTAGAGCTGATAAAATAACCTTTACTAATATCATTTTCCCAGCTTTGTTGAGCCACTGTCTTCCCCAATTTCTTATTTTAGACTTAATTTTTCTAATGGTTTCATCCCACATTCCAGACTTTGTGTGTCTCCGAGTGATTGGGAGGCCCAAGTATATAAAACTATCCCATTGCTTGTGAAATTTGATTCCAATGATGGTGCCAATATTTGCTGCAAAGGCATTGTTCAAATTCCACCTGTAGACTGTGCTTTTATGAATATTGATTTTGCCTCCATAGGAGTTGCAATACCAGGTCAGGTTTCACTTGAAATTTCATGAAATGATGGAAGAGCCTCCTCTCAATAAGAGAGAGTCATCAACAAAGAGGGTGTGATTGAGAGGCAAGGAATCTAAGGTGAGATTGAGGCTAGGTAGGGAGCTAATGATGAGATCATAATTTTGTTTATGGATGAGGGAGTCAACCAAAAGAATGTAAAGAAAGGAGGACAAGGGGCATCCTTGTCGGATTCCGCGAGTGGCTTGGAATAAGTTGGTGGGATGGCCATTGACCAGGGGGGAAATCCAAGGCCCTCTTATGCAGGCTGAGATCCATCTTATAAAGGTTTATTTGAATCCAAACTTTTCCATGACTTTAAGAAGGAATGAATATTTGACACGATCGAATGTATTGGCCATGTCAAGTTTGATTAACATACCTTTTTCCTTGTGAATCTTGCTGGAGTGAATGCCTTATTGTACGAGGATGACGTTGTCGAGGATTTGTCTTCCTTCCAAGAATCTTCCTTGATTGTCTGAAATGATTTTGTTAAGGAGGGGCTTCATTCTGTTTGCTAGCATCTTGGAGATTATCTTGTATGATGCATTGCATAAGGAGATTGGGCAGAATCTGTTGAAGGAGTTGGGATTCATCTCTTTTGGAATAAGTGAAAGGAATGTGGAATTGGTGCAGCCGCCAATCTTTGCTTTTGAGTGGAAGCTCTTGACCATTCTCATATAGTCATTTTTTATATAATGCCAACAAGCTTTGTAAAAATGTATTGAGTAGCCATCAGGTCCTGGCACTTTGTCAGGATCAAAAGACCGGATAGTGTTGATGACTTCTTGCTCGGTGAATGGATTGATTAGATCAACGTTGTCCTCCTGCGTGATGCTTTTAGCGATATGATCAAGGAGGATTTGCTCTCCATCTTGCTCAATGTTGTCGTTCTCAGTGTATAGATTGGAGAAATAATTATGCGCTGCAGTTTTGATATTCTCGTATCCTTTGACAATCGAGCCATCTTAAGTTTTGATTTATGATATATAATTAATTTTTTGTCTTCCTTTGGTTTGCTTGTGGAATTAAGAAGTATTTATGTCTCCGGATTTGAGCCAAGTAATTCGGGATTTTAATCCAAAATTCCTCTTCTTTACGGAAATCTTGATAGGCCTTGATCTGGTACTTGACTTCTTGCTGAAGTGTGGAGCTATCCATTGGATGTTCTTCCTGAAGGATTTGGATGGATTCCAATTCATTAACTGTTTTTTTCCTGAAATTCGAAGGTGGGGGGGAATTGGATTTGGCCCATTCTTTTACATATTTTTTGGTTGTGATGACCTTCTACTCCCAAACGAATCTAAGGGAGCCAGAGACAGGGGTCTTCTAGGATTTATCCAAAATGTCCCATAAGGACTGAATCTAAAGGGGATCAGACCGAGATCTTTGTTTTCTTGAAATTGGAGTTGGATTGGCTTGTGATCTGAAACCAGATTTGCCATTATTTTTTAGATGGTATTTTGTCCGTATGTCTAAAGGTTGCTTTGGACGAGGAACTTGTCTAATCGAGCCATTATATTTCCTTTTCCCAAGCGCTTGTTGGACCAGGTATATATCCCTCTCTTGGGTTTAATGTCAAGTAGATCCCATCTTTGGATGAGGGATTCTACTTGAGATTTGAATAAATCCTTTCCGATGATACCTCCCTTTTTTCAGCTGTAGATAGAGTAATATTCATATATCTAAAATACGATTTTGTGGAGCATATGCATCTAGGAAGTCTTTGAGGAAGTTCCAATACTCTTTCTTTTTAGAGAATAGATTGGGGACATACATATTGAAGAGTGCAATTTGGTTGTTGCTTTGTATGTGAGTGAGCTCTGTGTAGATCCAATGTTGAGTGGCATAGGAGTTGTGCAATTGGAAGATATCTGAAAACCATAAGGTTTCTAGGCCATCGGAGGCCCCTCTGGCGCTTACAACAATTCCAGTATTTTTCTTCCATTTTTCTTTTCCTATGGCTAGGACGACCTTTTCATCGAGTTTGGTCTCTTGGAGTAGGAGGATGTCAGGCATGTCAATTTTTTGGAGATCTTTGACTGCTTCTATTTTGCTCGAACTGCCTAAACCTCTGCAGTTCCAAGAGACCATCTTCATTATCTACTGTTGTGGGTGGAGGAGGGCCCTCCTCTTGCTCGGTCTCCTATTTTCTTTCCTGCTATTCTGGATCGGGTGTTCCTGCCGAAGGTAATGTCAATAGTTGTTTGAGATCCTTGGGTTTTCTCGCGTTCTGCTTCTTCTTCTCTATGATCTTTGCTTGTTTTTCATCCAAGCTTTTTGGATGATTTTTCGATATGTTCTTCTGAAGATGCAGGGGAGGCTGATGGGTTGGATTTTGGTACATCTACATAGGATATTTTGTTCCTTTTGGGGCTTGGTGTGTTTTGGGGATGAATATCTTTCAGATCTTCATGGATTTGGGATGCTAGATGAGTCTCTTGTTGCTCAGGTATTTCTCCTTCTTCTGGAGCTTCAGGGGTTTCTTGGATTTCTAGCATCTCAAAAACTTTGTATCTATTACTGTTGTTGGTATCCATGGGATTTTGATAATGGTAATCTACTTTCTTTGAAAATTTTTCCTTTTGATGAGGTTTTTGATCCTAATCTAACATTTTTTTGTGTTGTTGTCCATTGTTCTTTTTCTCTTCCTGCCTCTAGATCTGTGGGATTCCTCTTTCATGATTGAGCGAAGTGCCCGTATTCGTGGCAATACCTGCATTTGAAAGGGATTTGTTCGTAATCTAATTCCTGAACATGGTACTAGTCTACCACTTTGAGGTTTATTATTTCTGGGAGTCCATGTTCCAGATCCTTGCTCATGAATATTGATGTTTTCGATCTGCTTCGTCTATGTATTTTCTGAGAGTATTCCTGATGGCTTCTAATGATTCTGAGTTCCAGTAGTGAAGGGGTAGATGTGGGAATCTTACCCAAACCAGAATTTCAGATGGGATATCTTGAGATGGATCGAAGTCTGGGTTCCATTTGTTCATGTATAGTCCTTGTGGCCCCATGAAGTATGATCCATTCCTGAATATTAACTTGCGATCTTGTTTGTTTCTTAATACGAATGCGAAGAATCCTTTCCCCGGGAAGTAAGAATTTACTTCTTCTGAGATCAGTGGTCTCCAGTTCTTCTGCACCCAGATTTCAATGGATTTCAGAGAGGGACATAAGCCTGTAAACTGGCCTATCAATCCTAGAACCGAAAGGTTGAGAATTGTTCTACAGGGCTGCTCTATCGACAGTGCGACGATGGCGATCTCATCTATTTTCTTTACAAACTTTTGTTGTGAGGTAGAGAGGGGATTTTTCCCCTGAGCAGCAATGAGCTTCAAGAAATCGGGCAGATCAGAGGGGAGGGGAGGGCCTCCTCTTGGGGCCATAGGAACGGTGGCCAAGCTATGTTTGTAGGAAGGTAGCAGGTGGATAAAAGACAAAGGGAGCTCGAGGCAATTTCCCTGGCTGCAGAGGCCTTGTGTAGGTGCAGAGCCAAGCTTGCGTGGATCAAGGTGCACTGTTCAGCTTGCTCGGTCTTCGATGGCTTCCTCAAGCCTCAATAACTCTTAGGTCCCTTATTAAATTATTATTAATATGTATATATTATATATATTTTTGTTTATTACATTTACTTTCCCTTAGAAATGCTTTTTCCTCAAAGCATTATCATGGAATACTTTTATCCCTTGTTTTTGCTCATGACACTTTATTGTGATATTTTGTGCTGGAAGCTGCGACACTTGACGAAACGAGATGATATGAGCTACAAATTCGCAAATAAAAATGTTGCATCATTTGTGACATGGTCCATCCCAAGTTAACCTTCATTGGGACCTTTTTCTTATTGATTTGTTGGTGGAACTTCTCATTTTTTTCTCCCACCCTGTTTGTTGATTGTGTCCCCATTGTTTTTTGAAATCATAACTCATTTGTTTATGTTCCTTTTGACCATGTTGTTGGTCGTATCGATTCTTGTGATTTGGATGACGACAATGCATCCTAATATTTTGTGATTGTTCTTTGGAACCATCTTCTTTTGATGTTAGTGATTTGTCAATATAAGCATTCTTCTGAGTTTGAGCATTGATTGACTCTGTATTGGTTCCCTATTTTGGTGTTTGAATTTGGGTGTCTAATGACTTCTCTATTGGGCCAATCGTCATTTCTTTGTCTACTAATGATCCCTTGCGATCTAACTCTTTTTGTAAAGATTTCTTATAATGTTTTTTCTTTCTAACTTGTATAAGTAAGTCTTGATTATGTCTCCTTAAGCACAAGAGTTCTTCCTTGTTATTTAATTTTTCAACTTCATTTTGATTATCTTAATTCTCTTTCTCTCTTTCCCTGAACCTTTTTATTTGTTCTAGAAATTCCTTATTATCCTTCTTTAAGGGGGAATTTTCTTCGTCTTTTCTTGATAATATTTTCTAAAGATCTTGATTCTCCTCTTCTAACTTTTGATTGCACTACATTTTTTCTTTTGTCTTCTTGATTTGAACAAGTAGTTTTTTACTATGATTTCTTAAACGAGATATCTCTTCATTTTTTTCTAAACTTTGGTTAGCTTTCTTCTTGAAACCTTCATTTTCCCTTAGTAGTTTTTGATTGTGATAATTCTCATTTCTTAAATCCATAATTTTGAGTGAGCAATTTCTTATTCTTCTTTTCTAGATAAGAATTTTGTTTCTTTACTATCTCACATAATATAGATTTACAGTGTATAGATTCCATTTTGTTTTTGACCAAATTCCACTAATAGATAATAAGCTTCAATACTTCTTTATTTTTATTTTTATTTTTTTTATATAACCTTTTTATAATTTTTAAAACAATTTTTTTTAATATTTCAAAAACCATTAAATACTTTTTTCCTTGTAAAAAGGAAAACCTCTTTATAACTTTTAAAATATCCCATTTTTTATAAACTAACTTTTCTTTAAGAGTTATAACTACTTTTTTTATAATTTTTATTTATTTTTATTTGTAATATCCCTCTTTTTATAAGGTCACGTTGAACACAAGAATATGACCTTTACAAACACCCTTTTAATTTTATATATAGATTGACTTCCACCTCTCCAAAAGTGATTTTTCATGTCACTTAAAATTACTAATATGTTGATTAGTTCTTAAATCAAGGTTTGACCGGCCTTTCTTTGGGTAGCGACTTTTACTTTTAACATTTCAATTACTCGTGCAGTAACTTATGTAACTTCTATCATTCGTAATTGGTAACCTTTATCCTTTTTAACTGATGTATGTATTGAACCTTGTTCAACCACCAGTACATGACTACACCTTCCTCTGTTCGACAGAACATATAGTTAAGATGTCTATTATGATGGGCGACAATAACTTCTCATGCGGTGCAACTGATCTATAGACTAGATCATTGTGATGGTTACCACAATATCTCTAAACAATTGGTGTGCAATAGTTCTGGACGCATTGAGAGGTCAACGTAGAGGTAGGGAAGAGGTGGAGGGAGTGTATGGGAACGTAGGTGGTTGTGGGAGATGGTAAGGCACAGGAGGGGTTGCGTGATAGGGAGGATATATGGGGCACAACGCCGCATGGGGAGAGAGGGGAAGCGACTATGCATAGGTGTAGTGGTGTGTGGGGGATGCCACACATGGGAGTTAGGTAGAAATGATAAGGGAGGGAGCGCACGGGGAAGAGGGTAGTAGTGAGGGATTGAAGTGCAAGGGAAAAAATTGGGGAGTGCATAGATGGAATGTTGGTAAGTTGGGAAGATGGAATACGTGATGGGGTGAGCATGATGCAACAGTGAAGGAAAGACACGATTGGAAGCATGAGGTGGACCACGTGGGATGGTAGTGATTTGTGGTAATAGATGGAGTGTGGTGTGATGATGGGGTAGCAGCGTAGGAATTATAAGATGTAGGTGACTGTGGGGTTATGGAAATGCAGATGGAGACTGAGGGACTGCAGAGAGGGGTTACAAACCCAAATATTTTTTCTTTTGAATTAAGGCCACCAATCATATTTTTTTCTTTTGTACACATATTAGCTACAATATTAGCCACAATCCAAAATTAAGCAGGGCCATGAGCCTCCAAATATATTTTCCACTAACAAACATAGACCACAGATCAGCAGAACAACCGCTCTGATACCAAATGCGATGAACAAAGTTTGTTTCTAAAGAAATATCCATTGTAAATAAGACAAAGAACATAAATCCATATATGAAAATATATATTAAATTTAAAATGATAAGATGATGATAAATTACAAATATGGGCTCATATATATATATATATATATATATATATATATATCCACGCAGGGTGCCCTTTCATAAGATGTGTGACCTTTCGATAATAAGGTGTCTCTTCATTACATATTTGATTGATTGAATATTAATTATTAACTTATTATTAATATGTATATATTATATATATATATTGTTTATTACAAATGCCCAACCTTGCCTCCTTGGGAATTCATTAGCCTTGGATTCCCTCCTAGATTTTAGGAGTTAGTTCAAGGAAACTGCCTCTTGACACTTGTCTTTCCCACCTCATGAGCATTAGGACGGTTTCCCCCTCCTATGGGGTCAAGGTTCATCAAGTTCTAACATGACCATTCTAACTGCTCCAACATTTAACAACAGGTATATTTTTTTCCTCCACCTCTTTCCATTTGAGCCTACTAATATTTACTAGATTTATTCTCTATTTTTAATCTAATATTACACCTTTTTAATCACACTAAACAAATCTTCCAATCAAAATTTATGCAAGTTTCAAGCTAGAATACCTTTTAAAACATTGGTTTGTAGGTTGTCTTGCTAGTCGACCTTTCTCTTGATGTATATTTGAAATTCCATCCTATGGTATCTTGATATGTCTTCTTTGTAATTCCATGGGTTTGATAAGATTTTGATGTGCCAAGATTTGTTGTTTTTGTCCTTTCAGGAGAGTGCACTTGTATGACCTGCCACATGTCCAATTTTTCTTATCTGCTTCTGAAAGTTTTACCATAAATACTATGTTCTATCTTCTTTTTTATGAAAATATAGCACGCAAATTGGATCTTGCAATCTTTAGTCACAATATTTTTACCCAAAAAACCTATTTGAAACTAGTTTTTGGCCTAGTCAAAACCCTAACTTCAACAGACTATAAATCCAAACTTATAGTGATCCAGGACCTAAAATAATTACCAAATTCACTTTCTTATGTCTCCTAAGGTGCCTCCAATTTTTTCTATCTAAGACATCCCTTGAAAAAATTATAACGAAATGGCTCTAATACCAAATGGTATGGACCCAATTCGAAAAATATCCTAAAAATAGAAACGAAGAGTAACCCATTGACTTGAGAATGAAATAAAGAGATGAATAAGATGCCTCTTTGAGGTGGAAACCTCCTTTTACAATGTATCGAATGCACAAGATGAGATGATCTCTAAAACTAGGTCTCCTTGGTATATATAGGAGTCAAAGAGTACACTTACAATTAAGGTCCTAGCCAACCAATAAAGACAATATTAATATAATAATATAAATGTAATGTCACAATATCTAGGGCTTGACATGGCATCATTTGAATTTATGTCAAAGAAGTAGATATTATGCCCACTAACAGCTCCATTTGTCATAGGGTTAGCATATTTATCCCTCATACATATAGTGAAGTTGTAGATAGGATCAACCATGTTTTGCTCCATGTTTCCTTATGTGGGCTCAGTGTAGCGAGGTCCTTGATATATATTAATTGGCCATGTGACTTGAGTTCCCTCATATTCAAAATAAATATTTCCTCATTTTAATTTAATGATTGGATCATTATCATATGCCCATTCAATTTCCAATAATGCAAGATACAAGTCTTTTTCATCCATGATTTTTATAGCTTCAAAAGTAGCTAGTGTTTTCACTCCTACAACGTTTACTTAAACATTTTGTAATCTACCAATGGGGTGGATCCTATACTAGTTTGTTAGATGCAAATCAATGTGAGAGAAAACTAACCCACATATTCCCATCATTTTCCATGTTTCCTTTGGTAATATGTTTATATTAGAGCCCAAATCCAACATCACGTCTCTAACTTCATATCCTGCAATTTAAACCGTGTGTCTAAAATCCCTACTTGTTTTGATCCTATATTGTTATCCCACCCTATTTGAATGCCTCTTTGGCAGGGGGCATTACGTTCTTATTTCATTTGCTCCCCTTCCACAAGATGATTGATGGTTTATCACAAATTACTCAATTTACTAAGAAAGTCATTCCACAACTCCTTTCTTTCTTGTGTCACAATTGAACTTATATTGTGACAATTTTATTTGAAATATGTTTTGTTAGTAATACTTGATGTGGTACCCCCCGGATGTAGGTGTAAGCAATGAGCTGGCCATGGATAGAAGCGCCACCCACCCACCTGGAACTGTGGCTCCACCACCTGGAAGTGGCTCTCTGTTGTCGCCCTTCCCCTAGCTGCGACTTTAAGAAGGTGTCCTGTTTCGGACTACCTGGCATCCTCATGCGCGGCTGGTTTAACTCACATCATGCTCTGCTAGTTGGCATTCATGCGGGCACATTTATCTATGTCCCATCTCCATAACTGGATTTTCCTTCCCATAATGCTCTCCCGTGAGAGATCTAGACGCTTCCTCTCCAAGGTTCTCAATATGAGGCTTCCTCTACATGCTCTGGTGGTCATTACTTGCTTCTGTTATTCTTTTCCTGCTCTGACTGTGGAAAGATCCGCTCCATCCCCGTTCTCCTGTGAACTTGCTGATAGCGCCATGACTCGTCCGCGTGGTACCTCCAGGCGTGGAGATGTTCATGGCGTCAGTAGGTTTTCCACTTTCGTGGAGAAAGACAAGAAATCCATCAATGGCTATGAGGATAATGTCACTGTTCCCATTCACAGGCTGGTCGATGAATGGGAATCGCACAATGTCGCTGAGATTCTTTCCTTTGGTAACCAAGGTAATCAAATCAATTACTACTGGTTGATGAAGAACATGTTGGGCACCCTAGTTGAAGAAATTATGGCTATCTGGAACATGGACAAGGTCTCTATAATGGATACCATGACTCACATGGCCCATCTTGATGGGATGCTTGCTACTCTGGAATCTAGCTTGGTTGAAGGCAAATACTCATTCCTTTGTAATTCCTCTCCTCCCCGCAACTCTGGTCCTTAATCTCGCACAGAGTATCTGCTCGGCAAGGTGAATATTCAGGTTGATGGCCCCACTAATGCAATAGACGCATAGGCTACGGACAACTCCCTGCATGAATCCCTTGGTGTAGTTGTTGCGAAGGTCTCTGCTCCTGTTCGGGGCTCCACTTCAAAGTCGGGTTCTCTTGCTGTGGTCGTCTTACAAGGGAGCCCTCCCCCTGGGACCTCCTTCCCTATACCCTCGACTATAGATTCTCTACACTACAAGAAGGTAAGGAAGTCTGAAGATGATGTTGTTACTCCGCGCAAGACAGAGCGTCTACATCTCAAACTCCCGGTTCAGAACTGGGACGAATACTTCTTCGGTAGTTTCCCCATTATTGAAGACAAACCCAGTCCCCAGAACTCCAATGCCAGAACCTAGAGTTGCTCTGGGTGAGCCTAGCTCCTCTTTTTTGCGGTTAGAGTATCCTGTTTTCCTTTTTTTGGATTATGGTTTACTGCCAGGCTCTAGTATGTTAATATGATCTGGTTCAGTCCGTGTTTTTACTGGTCATTTGTAATTATGTCAATGTCTCTCAGCCCATAGGTGGGCAAGTCTATAGAGGACTTTTTTTGAACTTTCTGCTCTACGAGAAGCTTCATACAGATCTCAGATCTACAGACTCTCATGTACATGTAACTTTTTTTGTACTATAATATAATTTCCTTATGCATTTTACAACAACAACAAAAAAATACTTGTAGTGGTAACAATGTTTCCATTAATAACTATTGCAAATTCCCATAGGATTTCTATGAATTTTTTGTAAATCTATTTTTTATTTGTTGCATTGAAGTCTAGGTTATTTTATGTCTCTCTATGGATCTACAATGGTGGTTGAACCTTGGTCACCATTGGTGTTAGAACCTCTCTAGTTACTACATTAAGCTTTGGGACGTTGGTGTCACGTCCCCACTTTGACCCTTGTAATATTTTGGGTTATAATGTAAATATTATATGCATATTATGTATGATTCCTAGCGTGGAGCTCAAGGCCAAGGCCCCGCTAGCGAACGCTCGACCTAGAAGAGGCAAGTATTTGAAATTATGCTACCCATGTGCTAATGAACCATGGGAATTGTAAATATGCATCTTAATATAAATGCCCACAAATAGCTATGTAATGCAACAAGAGATGGGGGCATGATGTTACAAGGAAATTGGGAGGGAAATATTCAAACCCTTGAGCCAATCAAGTCAAGCCAAGTGTCAATGAGAGAACCCATGAACCCTCAACTACCCATGTTGACTTTTGTACCCAATCATTCATTTCTCCCAAGAATTGGTTTAGGTAGTCAATGCCTTGGGGAATGGAGAGGTATGGCTGTCCAAATTCGAGTATGGGCAAGCCACCCTTCCTAGATTTTCATGTTTGGCTTCTTGGGCAAGTAAAGGGCCACGAAATTGCTCCCCCAGCCAGGATTCACCTATCAGTTTTCTCTCTCACGAGTTGAGAGATTCCTGGGCACTTCCCTCCATGAATTTCCTATGTTTACCTTCGTTTTCCTAGCTGGGAAGGGCATTTTTGTTGTGGCTAACAGTGGGGAAGAAGGGGAAAACGATTTGGGGTTTTATTGAGGCCGTTTGGCCCACTGAATTCTCATACATCTGTGGGAGAAATTGGTTTTCTTCCCTGGGATTGATTCCCTCTTCCCACAAATCCATTTTTTTGGTGTGCCTACGTTTTTGGGAAAACCCATGTCCATCTAGATTCCATGTCCCATTGCTGAAAGTGTGTTTCCAAGCCCATATATGAGTTTTGTGTTCAAGAAAATTTTGGGGTTGAGTTGGGTATCCATTGCTTTGGGTTGTGCTGTGCTTGAGGGTTCCCTTTTCCTTGTAGATATCATGCCCAACTCGGGGGTGGTCTTTGAGTGCTGAAAGAATACAGGCTGGGCAGAGACCTATGGTTGGGAGGAACGTTGCAGCGACATAGCTAGTTGTTTGGGACAATTGCACAAGAAAGATAAGTGTTTTCTATCTATGTGTTTTACCTCTGCATTGTTTAAATTAATGATTGTTATTGATATATTGAGTGAATATGAAAACATGTGTGTGGATGAGTTTATTTCCGCTGTGTATATTTTTTTGATTTACATCTACACACATATGTTTTATGGCTGTGAATCTAATGAATTGGCTGAGTTTTATGAAAATCTCCATAGAACGGCATCATGTTCCCTTCCTTGCATTGGGTCCAAGGGTGGGTACGTTACAAATGGTATTAGAGCCAGGTTGGTTGCAGCATTGGGCCTTCATGGGCTACCTATCACAACTTGCAGAGGTAAGTATGCTTCCTGCCTAGCACAGATCGTTAATAAAAGTTTCAAAATTTCAAAAAAATTTCAAAATTTTTCTAAGTGTTTTGCCTAACTGATTCGGCGAGTCTCATGGAGTTGAGTCAATGTGTTTCGGCAAATCTCGCTAAGTTGCGCCTAAGTTGCCAGCAAAACTTGGCTAGTTGCTCCGCAAACGAAACAGCGGAAACGTTAAAAGTTTTGGGCCGAAACGGCGGAAAAGTTAAAAGTTTTGCTTCGCAACGACGGTGAAACTCAACAAGTTCGTTCGCAACGGCGGAAAAAGTTGGTGAGTTTCCGCCGCAGCATCAGAAGGAATTGGCCAGTTCCACCACAATGGTGGAAGGAAAAGATGAGTTTTCGACTGGAAGAACTCGGCAAGTTTGTCCGCAACGGCAGAAGAACTCAGCGAGTTGGTCTACAACGACGGAAGGACTCGATGAGTTGGTCCGAAAAATTTCAAAATTTTTCTAAGTGTTACGGCAAAAAGAACTCGTGAGTTTTTGTTGAAACGGCGGAAGAGATGGGAAAGTTCGTCCGTAACGGCGGAAGAGATGGGCGAGTTGCTTCGCAATGGCGGAAGAGATGGGAAAGTTTGTCTGCAACGGTGGAAGAGATGGGTGAGTTGCTCCGCAATGGCGAAAGGAAAAGTTGAGTTTTTGACCGGAAGAACTCAGTGAATTTGTCCGCAATGGGCCGGAAGAAAATTGCTAAGTCTGCCGAGACAGAGAATTTCATCTATTTTCCAGGGAGATTTTTCAGGTGCCAAAAGTTGAAAAATGTCGTGGAACTTATGTGCTAGATTGCGTGAAATCGAAGGATTTACAAAAAAAAAAAAAAAAAACAAGAGCCACAAGGGGGCAAGCCCCCTTGACCCCCATCGTCCCCCGGAGACAATCGTTGAGAGTGTGAAATGCATTCTTGGGATGAGAAGCAGGAATTGCATGGAAGGTTTGTGGAAGCCTTATTAAAAATAATTGGCTATGATATGCATTGCGGAAGAGAAATGGGAGCAGCAAAGGAAAGCCAAGAAAAGGATCAACTATGATGTAGAGGAGGAACTCCATGTCATAATGAGGAAATTAGAAAGGGGGAATTCCTTAACTCCTCTCTCATTATTGCTTTTGTATTTTACAAGTTTTATATGCATAAAAGCTATGGCATAGGAACGCTGAAAATGCAAAGGATCATATAGATGAAGTAAACGTGCACTAGTTGGCACATTAATAGATATTGCATAGTGCATAAAAAGGTGTTTATGCATGAGCATGATGCTGCATATGGGTAAGAAGGTGTTAAAGTGAATATGTACTCGCTGGAATACTAACAGACATTGCATAGTGCATGTCAAAATGTTTGTATATGTATATGATACTGCCTATTGGTAAAATAGTGAGGTTTTACATATGCAATGAACCACTTAAGATCATTATGGTGGTTGCTAATAATTAGTTGTGTTCGCATTGGTTGTAGGACCAAAGAAAACCGAAGCATGGCTAAGGATGTGGATGATGATTGTTGCATATGACCAACAACCTTGTGAAGAAAGGATGGTGCAACAAATCTATGATCATGAGGTTGGCAAAAGGACTGTGTAGCATTGGTAAGAGGCCAATTGATCAGGTAACATCATGCGATGTTAATGACAGCCATGTAGGTAATGGTGATTTGTGCTTAACTACATGAATGTGGAATGAGTATTTGGTAAGACCCCTTCAACTATGCTTAAATTATGTTGATTGGTTGGCATGTGGTATTGAGAGCCTGAATGTGAATGTTAACCTACTAGGTATGGTGAGGTATGGGGTAGTAAGGGCGAGGAACCCTCTACCATATGACTATTTTAAATACTAGAATGCATTCATATGGGATTATATCATGCCATTTGTGTATGTTGGTTGTGAGTTAAACAACCAAAGCAAGTGAGGACTTATGGTCCTATCATGGTAGTGCATGCTATGTGGGGAAGACATGGTTAGGCCATAATATGTTTGAAGGCATAATATTCATGAATTAATGCAAGGTTGCATTGAGGGGATGTGCATTAAAAATATTTTGTGCAATCTCGTGGTTATGCATTGAGTGGGTGCACATTAAAAGATTATGTGAATGCATGGTTGTGGTGTATGTTTTATTGCACTTAGATAATAGACGAAATGGTGAGCTATTTAATGAGCTGCTGTGAATGCAGGACAATGATTGAATATAGAAGGTAGACATGTTGATGGGCTACCAAGAGTGCTATGTTGAAATGACAGAATTGCATAAAATGATACAGCTATGAAGCGATGAGTATCTAAAGCTTCATTTAAATTGCATAAATAATGTGACTGTGTCTTGCAATTTTATTATTATGATGATGCATTAATATATATATTTCGTTGCATTCCAAATGTTAATAGCTGAGGGTGTTTGAGTTATTGAGTATTATAATTCTGAGATCACTTCAGTGACTATTGCAACAATGAAATATTATATGCACAAGAGACTTACAAAACGTTTGGTTGATTGAAGTTTCAGATTTTAGGTAGATTGTTTTGGGCATGGAAAATGTGGGAAGACATATTGTAGGAAGACCATGTGTGATGACCTGCAGAAGCCAAACTCCATGGGAAGGACCCCATGATTTGGAAATGGGTTTCAGGTGAAACACCATTTCATATTTTAAGAATGACATCTCAGCTGAGCTGTATGATTGAAAACCATGAGAGTGAGATGGTAAAACTATGCTAAGAAGGCATGTATGGATTATGGAACGTGGAAAGACTGGAGTGGCAAACCAAAGAACTGTTGACTCAGAGAAGGGAGCCCCCATTCTTCGCAATGAAGAAAAGATACATCTGCAAAATGAATGAGTATTCTGTGACCCTAGATAAGAACATGCATGTCTAAATTATTAGGGTTAATATGCAAATCATTCTCTACTTTATTTATATCATTTCAGACTGCTTGAGTATGATTAGGGCCTACATGGCTCACATTAGAAAAGGGGGTGCACACCTTTTCTGGTGTCGGGTCATGATAGGGTTTTCAATATTGACTACACCCTAAGGGAATGGATGCATTCCTGGTGTTTCAATACTTGATAGTGAATGTTATGGAATGCAGATATAATTTTGAGAAGCAATACTGATAAGCCTGCTTATCCTTCTTGTGTTGTAAGCCTACATAGATGCCAATTGGTACTGCACATTAAGAGGCAAAGTGAAGAAGGGTATGCAAAAGGACTGTATAGGAATTGGTAACCTTTCTATGCTCACACTAAAAAATACTAGAAGGGATGGACAAACCCAGGGAGCTGTGTAGTGAAAAGGGGTATCATCCTTATGTGAGTGGGGCCATGTTAACCTGCAGTCAAGAAAGTCACCTATAAAGTTCCTAAAAGGAACCACCGATTTGCACAAGAAAAGGAGTGGTGTCCTTGTATGAAGGAAGAGTTGATGTGTGTGTGAAGATTTATGGTGCAAGAAGGTGTGGTGACATTGGTGAAGGCATAAAATCTCTATTGGGTCAGCAGTAGGAGGGCGGGCGCCAAGACTGACCAAAAACCCTGAGATGCCTATTAGGTCAGTAGTAGGAGGGCGGGCGCCAAGACTGACTGAAAACCTGAGATGCCTATGGCTCTATAGTAGAGCCTTGACCTATAATGGTCAGTGGCGCAGTTTCCTTCCATTGGTCGATGACCCAGACGAATGTGCTGGCTCGGCACTAGAGAGGGCCAATCAGGTATGAGACTGATTGGGCACCACCAAATGCTTGGTAATTCCAGTCGGCATGAAGGTGCACTGGTTAAGCATTAACTACATCCAAGTCCATAGGCGATTCCAAGGCTTGCAAAGCGAAGCAGGACCCTGTGGACCAAAGGGGAAACGCACAATACAGATAAGTATTCGTTTTCATTTATGTCTTTTTTGGAATAACGAAGATTTCAGGTATAAGTCTTCTAACAGCTAAGCTGATACACTATTGTTTCTTTGTTGGAAACCTTGGTCATTGGTCGTTGCAGGAAAGCAAGACCCTGAAAGAACTATAAATTACTGGTAAAATCCAGAGAGTAAATGAGTGGGCGATATAAATTTCTAGTAAAATCCAGAGAGTAAATGTGTGGGCGATATAAATTATGGAGAAATCCAGGGAGTAGCTGGTTGAACGCTATAAAGTTCTTGATAAGTCTAGAGAGTGACTAGTTGGGCATTAACTACTTGATATGGTAAATCAGCGTGTACGCTGGTCCAACATTCCTTAATTAATTAATAAAACCAGTCGGAGCACTGGCCTAGCATATTGCTAAAGGAAATGATTGATAAACCCAGTTGGCATACTGGCCTGGCATTTCCTATTCGAATGATTGTGGAGTAGCCTACGTGCTGGCCCAACATTCATAATTGTGTTCACGGGAAACCCAAGGCTCGTAAAGCAAAGAAGGATCCCATGGAATAAAAAGAAGACATCCAATACAGATAAGTATTCGGTTACCTTGCAGCTTCTTGCTTATGAATATACATGTGTATATGATTTGGTTATGATTTCCTAAACTCTTGTTTAGAGATAAACCCTATGGAAATAAACTAAACATGTGAATTGATTCAATGTTTGAGTGTAGGTATTATTGGAAGCAAGGACCAGGAAGGCATCATAGGGATGTAGATGGACATGTGACCATCCTAAAAAGCTCAGTATGAGCAATAATGAAAGATGGTGCTAATGTACATGAGTGGGTCATAGCATCCAAAGGTTCTGTAGGCAACTATGGAGGAGGGTTCCTAGTTGAAAATCCTTAGACAGACCTTAGACACTAAGTGTCATAGCCAAGAAAGGAAAGTCAAAGCATTCACATTGAAGTGAAAGAGACTAAGGAGCATGAAACCAAAGCGATGGTGTAACTCCATAATAGAACAAGACTAAGAGGGAGAAAATCCTACTCTTCTCTTTCCTTTCGATTGATGCATTTATAAAGCAAAAGATTGTTGAGTGCATGTCATGGCTGAAAATAGATTGTGTTTAATTGCTTGAAATGAATTGTGAATGTTGAAATAGTAAATTTCCTGTGAAAGGATGAACATGAATGAGTTCATGTGTATGTTGGGAAAGCATGAAAAGTGTGGAAGTCCCATGAATAAAGCGTGGACATTCCATGTCAATTGGGAAAATAATTGACTAATTTTAATGTTTATGTTATGCTTGTCCTAACAAAGGATTTCCATGATGAATTTCACAGGTAAGAAAGTGAACAGTTGGTTGCAGCCGGCACAAGAAAGTGTTGCTAGTAAGCAAAGTGTGTTTAGTTGTTTCCATTGACCATGGCAGCAGACCGAGGGCTATTAGAGTTGGCTGAAAGTCTTCTTCAAACAATTGCCAGGACCGAAGAAAATCTTGGGGAGATGCTCAAGCTACAGAGGCAACATAATGAGATGAACCACAAGGTTTTGCAAGACTCTATTCGTTTGCAAAAAGAGGTAAAAAGTATTCTGGGAGCAATCAGTAAGGTAAAGGAAAGTGGATCCATGAAGAAGCATTCATCCAATCGGTCGATTAAGAAACATTCCAGGTGGGAAGACTCAAAGGAATTTGAGCAGGAAAAGGTAAAGCAGCCAATGAAATGTTGGGGATGTGGAGGAAATCATTGCCTCCGCGACTGCCCAACAATGGAACATCAAGAGGGTAGCCATCATAAAGTTTCCAGACTTGTAGATCAGCGGGAAGGTAAAGAAAGGGAAGGGATTTTTTTGAAACAATGCCCTCATGCAGAGCTAGAAGGTCCAAGCCAGTAGGAGCAGTTTGTAAAAGACCAAAGAACTTGGTCCTGAAAACCCAAGTAAAGAGTGAAATGCAGGACAAACCTACCACATTTTGTGAATTTTGGACATGTATATAGCGTGTATGTATTCCTAAGTAATTGGAACACCGAGGACGGTGTTATTCCAAGGGGAGGGGATTGTCATGTCCCCACTTTGACCCTTGTAATATTTTGGGTTATAATGTAAATATTGTATGCATATTATGTATGATTCCTAGCGTGGAGCTCAAGGCCAAGGCCCCGCTAGCGAACACTCGACCTAGAAGAGGCAAGTATTTGAAATTATGCTACCCATGTGCTAGTGAACCATGGGAATTGTAAATATGCATCTTAATATAAATGCCCACAACTAGCTATGCAATGCAATAAGAGATGGGGGCATGGCGTTACAAGAAAATTGGGAGGGAAATATTCAAACCCTTGAGCCAATCAAGTCAAGCCAAGTGTCAATGAGAGAACCCATGAACCCTCAACTACCCATGTTGACTTTTGTACCCAATCATTCATTTCTCCCAAGAATTGGTTGAGGTAGTTAATGCCTTGGGGAATGGAGAGGTATGGCTGTCCAAATTCGAGTATGGGAAAGTCACCCTTCCTAGATTTTCGTGTTTGGCTTCTTGGGCAAGTAAAGGGCCACGAAATTGCTCCCCCAGCCAGGATTCACCTATCAGTTTGCTCTCTTACAAGTTGAGAGCTTCCTGGGCACTTCCCTCCATGAATTTCCTGTGTTTACCTTCATTTTCCTAGTTGGGAAGGGCGTTTTTGCTGTGGCCAACAGTGGGGATGAAGGGGAAAACGATTTGGGGTTTTATTGAGGCCGTTTGGCCCACTGAATGCTCATACATCTGTGGGAGAAATCGGTTTTCTTCCCTGGGATTGATTCCCTCTTCCCACAAATACATTTTTTTGGTGTGCCTACGTTTTTGGGAAAACCCATGTCCATCTAGCTTCCATGTCCCATTGCTGAAAGTGTGTTTCCAAGCCCATATATGAGTTTTGTGTTCAAGAAAATTCTGGGGTTGAGTTGGGTATCCATTGCTTTGGGCTGTGCTGTGCTTGAGGGTTCCCTTTTCCTTGTAGATATCATGCCCAGCTCGGGGGTGGTCTCTGAGTGCTGAAAGAATACAGGTTGGGAAGAGACCCATGGTTGGGAGGAATATTGCAGCGACATAGCTAGTTGTTTGGGACAATTGCACAAGAAAGATAAGTGTTTTCTATCTATGTTTTTTACCTCTGCATTGTTTAAATCAATGATTGTTATTGATATATTGAGTGCATATGAAAACATGTGTGTGGATGAGTTTATTTCGGTTGTGCATATTTGTTTGATTTACATCTACACACATATGTTTTATGGCTGTGAATATAATGAATTGGCTGAGTTTTATGAAAATCCCCATAGAATGGCATTATATTCCCTTCCTTGCATTAGGTCCAAGGGTGGGTACGTTACAGTTGGCATTTCTCAACTATGAGCTAACTAAGTTATCATTTCTTTGTTTGGTTCTAGCTTTCCAATTCTCCAAAATCTTATGGAAATCTTCCATACCATTGAATGTTGCTCTATAATGTCCACATCTCAATCTTTTTAGTAGAGGATAATGTCTAGAAATGTGGTCTATCTCATTGCAATTGTATCATATGACAAGTCTAATTCAGCCTCCATCGTGACCTTCCTTAAAACTTCTTCCTCCTTGCTTGTGATCACCATTAAAATTTTCATAATCCATTTCCCCAAATTTGAAATAAGTTGTGATCATCATTAAAAATTTCCTTATCCCTTTTCCCAACTTTGAAAATAAGTTTCTCAATCTCTCTATTAAAGCTTGTAAGGCCCTATAGCTTTCTATTTTATGTGTTTTTTCTTGGTAGAAATCATAATTCAAGGTCATTGGGGTTAGTGAGTACGTATACAAGATTGGGAACAAATGCGAGGAAGGACCATACATCTTTCATATTTCATAATATTCATTTAATGATCTTTCTAGAAAGGGGCCTGGTAGAGATTTGGGCCCAACCCCCCACCCCCTCACCCCCACTCTCAATGCAATGTATTCATTTATCAGGTGTCCTTTGGTTTCACATATAGTACAACACACTTATTTGTGCCTAAATTTGTCCTTATGAGTTCCTATATTTGTTTTTTGAAATATGATAGTTGATTATGGATTTTTGCCATCTCAAGAGTTGTGTCAGAAGTAAGAATGACTACAACATGACTAAGCTAAGTGCCAAGATATATTGCCATTGATTCTATCCTTATCACCTATTCAAAATCCTCTATGTGAAGCCCATATTTGTTGCATCAAGGGAATCCTTTTCAAAGGTAGGATCCCTTCAATGAACCACCCTTTATGCTAAGAGCCATGCATTAGGTAAGTTAGCCTACTCATAAAATCTCTAACATTTTCTCATACTCCCTTGTACTCCCCTACAATTTTCTTAATGTCTCTCAATAATGTGGAATGTTACTATGTCTTTAGTTTTTCAAACTCTATGATGAATGTTTGCTTAACCTTATTCATATTAGTAATGACTTGTAGGGTGTTATGTACATATTCCATATACCATTATAGAGTGCACCCTTGCAACATTGTTTCAAACTCAACTAATTTCATTTTCAAACTCATAGTATTCTTAGCAGTCCACATTGCTTCACATAAAAACTAGTGTTGCTCAACATTTCCATCTCCTTTGGCTGATAACTTTGGCAAAAACAATGTGGAATTTAGTTGTGTTTTCACCATTGTTCGACATTTGGTTGCCATTGATGTCAACCTTAGTAAAAGGACATTGTAGTAAGGACATCAAAGTGGTCCCCTTATGGCGTAGCTGTTAAGCATTGCCCTCACAGGATGAGATAACATGTGATTGTTTCCAAATTCCCACTTTGAGTTGTACACAAATGGAGCAAGTGAAGAATCCCCTAAAGTGATGTGTCCACATAACCATGATGGTGTGAAGTATAAAGAATCCCCTTGATGAATACATGCGGTGGTCATGAAGACAAATCTAACGGGAGTCTCATGAGAATGATGCTAAATACAAAAGGGGACTGTTACCCCATAAATGTATCTAAAATGAAAGAATAAGTTCCATAATCATATATCCTATTCTGAGACCTTTCTGGTGATAGGTGGCATGATTCCTAACTCCTTGTGGTTGAGAAGATATGAAGTTTCATTCTGTTGGGCCAGAATTTTTGTCAGGGCCGACATAACTAGGCCATAATTTTATTAGAGCCAACCTAAATGACTGTAATTAAAAGGGTGGTGCATTAGTGTAAATATAGATTAAAAGTGGCGCATTTTTTATGATCCATCCAAGGGATTAGGTCTAAAGTGTGAAAAAACAGAAGAAGATGTGCTAGAAGAAGTTAAGGGGTGCAAAATAAGTATATGAAGTCTATAATTGAAGAAGAAGATGATATCTTGAAGAATCTATGTGATCTAGGGTTTCTTATGGAATAGGGTTTATCTTATGATCTTGTCAAAGTTATGGACTAGGGTTTCTCTTGTGATCTTGGAAAAGGCATGGACTAGGGTTTATCTTATGATCTTGGTGCATGGATTTGGGTTCTTATGGCATGATCTAGGGTTCCACTCTTGGAATGACCTAGGGCCTAAAGACGATGATAATGTTAAGGGACTAAAGGATCCAAGGAAAATATGAAGTCTATGGATGATTGTTTCTAGGGTTTGTTCAAAAAGGACTTGATGACAATGATAATGAAGATAGTGACACTGATAGTGACAGTGAAGATAGTGACAATGACAGTAACAAAACAGTGGCAGTGGTAGATTGATACTCTTATTCATATCAGGATGGCAGGGTGGTGAAAGGAAAGAGAGTTGGTGCTTCCTTCTAGTTGGTGTTGTAGAAACTAGGGGGTTGTAGCCTCCTTCCATTTGGTGCTGGAGAAACTAGGGATTTGGAGATTCCTTCAAGTTGGAGCTTGTAAACCAAGGGGTTGGTGCCTCCTTCCAGTTGGTGTTGGAGAATATTAGAAGTCGGTGCTTCCTATGAATGTAATCTTGTAATCTTGTTATATTATAAGAAAAGCATTATCTCTTGTGCACTGTGTATGATTTTATATGTTGATGAATGAATTTGTTAATGGTTATTATTACCTGATGTGATTAAAGTTTGAAATGGTAAGAAGTGCTCAATATTGATTCACCCCCCACTCTTAGTATTGGTGATATCCTAACAACCATATTGATACTATAAATTTTAATAAACACAAATCCTCTTTATCCCATGTCAAAGATGATGTATTTTTTAATCCAAAAAGAGACTATCTAGACTGGCATTATCTTAATATTTACCACATTTTAGTCGACTTCTACTACTACTTGCTATTGTTCCTTTTGTACCTTGGCTATAATGTTGCGTGATAAGCTTTGGATTAGTAAAATTTAGTATTACCTCAATGTAATTAGAATGTGAAAGGAGTGATGTAGGTGTTGTGTTGGGTTTGTTTCCTTCTAGGGTTATTGTGCACGTTGACTCTTATATCAATAGCCACATCATTATATTACATTTCTATGTCAATTTTCCTATGTTTTTTTAGAAGTATCATTGCATGTAACCTTGTGTTACAATATTTTTGACCAATAAGTTTGTACTCTTGCATCCACCCATATAGATCCTTTCGTTTCTCCCTTAGATATTGTGGATGTCCCTACACTCTCCCTTTGGATAGTGGGGATTTCCTCTATCATCAACCCTATTTCTTGTAACCATTGGCCGTCTTTTATCCTCTTTCCTTAGATTTTCCATTTCTTGTAGTAATGACTCACCATTTTCTCCATTGCTTATATCCCTTCACAAAACTTCTCTAAATTCATGAAATGATCTCATATGTCTTAGCCACCATTGGTTAGCTATTGCAGCATGCCTCAAGGCTCTATCTATTCTCTCTCTTGCTCAAATTTCCTTCACAATTTCTTGTTCCTCCTTTTAATACTCCAAATTCACCGGCACCATCCCAACACACCTCTCAACATAGAGCTTACACTTTCATCTCGTTCAATGTAAAAGGAAACAATTGTTCCTCCACCCAAAATAACTTTAACCATGTTGGAAATATGTTGTAGTCTTTGTAGGTTCCTAGATAAAGGGGAGTTTGGGGGGCGTGAGGGGCCAATGCCCCCGAAAGATATTTTTTGGGACCATTTTTGGTCTGTTTTGAGTTATTTTCATCCCATGGTTTTGAGACCCATTGTAAACTAATTTTAATTAAGGAATTGGGGTTGTGAAACCTGGATTAGATTTTGGATGCTATAATATTGTATTGTAAATAGAAAAGATATTACAATGAGATAGAGAGTAGAGAATCTCTCAAGAATGTTGGTTTTCCTAGTTTTTTTTCCAGGATAAAACTATGTGTAATGTGTGCATGAGCCATGATTAATTGTTGTGTTTTAGATTATATTTGGCATTGTTTTTATTAACACAAGTTTATCAAAGTTCTTTACCTGGTGTCAGGGTGAGGCTATTAGCTTTAGGAGGACACCTTTGTTGCTAGGGTTTATATAATCCTATGAAGATCAAGAGTATATCGGGTTTGTGATAAACTTGTGTTGGAGTGTGAGCTTTGCGTAGTGAATCTTGTGTAAGGAAAATGGTGAGCAGTTAGAGAATAGAAATCAAGAAATTTAATGGCTAGAGCTTCGAGTTATGGAATCTAAATATGGATGATATTCTTGTAGACAGAGATTAGTGGATTGATATGGATTCAAGTACAAATCCCACCAGTATGTTGAAAGAAGATTGGGAAAATATGAAGAAGAAAGTGAGAAGCACGATTCAAATCTACCTCTCATATTCAATGTTCTTAAATGTTTCTAGAGAATAAAGTGCAAACAAGTTGTGAGATAAGCTAGGTAACTTGTATTAGTCAAAGTCCTTGGTAAACAAGTTATTTCCTTGAAAGAAGTTGTTTCACCTTAGGATGGAGTATGGAGACAATTTGGTAGATCATCTAAATTTATTTAATACTCTGGTAAGTCAACTAACCTTTGTTGATATTAAGATGGAGGAAGAATAAAAGTATATTACCTTGATATGTTCTTTGTTAGATGCTTGGGATAATCTAGTTGTAGCAATTGGTAGTGCCACTCAATCCATGTTAAATTTTGAGGATGTTTTTGCATCCTTTATATTAGAGGAAGTGAGGAGGAAATCCATGGAGGGTGTCACAGGGGATGTTTTTGGAGGAGCCTAGTCTACGAGTCGACTAGGTCCTCCCGCTCGACCACCCACTTGGTTGGCTCGGTCCAATCAATTCGATTAATATGTCTATTGAGAAGTTACACAATTGTAATTGCCTAACTGAATGTACATTCCATATACATACATATATATATATAAATATATATATATACATATTCACAAACTATACAACGTTGGTTGAACGAACTTGCTTGAGTAGGTTAGAAAGTTGAAGAGTTTTGCAAAGAGAAAGCAATATAAGAATGAACTTTGCTTGAGGACATAAAATATAGGGTTTATACTAACTTTCACAATAGTTTTTTTGTACAATTCTTGCTCTGCTTCATAAATTATAATTGAAAAAGGTGTCAAGTAAATAATCGAGTCTTGACCGATGCTAGGTCCTGGCTGTGCAAATTGGGAACAATAACAAAGAGACTAGGAACGCTTTATTAACAAAAAAGAGTGGGAATACTTCCTCAATAATGATCTTGATTGTTGAGACTGACCCCATCAACCAACAATAAATCGAGGTAGCAATGGGGGGGTCACTGACCATGGGATGAGAATGAATAGGGTAGCCCTAGTTGACAATGAATATGTATAGAATCTAGTGAAAATTTAAGCACAATCTTGATGAAATAAGATGGCCAATCATAAGTACACAACTAACATTCAAAGAATTAATTGGGAAAAATGACAGGGATAACAAGAAGAGCTTAGGTGCATTCCAAGTCCTCTCTGAAACATAGGAACCTAGAAAAATTGGAAAAAAGGCCTACCTGATTTAAGGGAAAGTTGAGTAGAGAAGGGAAATGATGAGGCTCCATCTCTTGTTGAAGAACTGTAGTCAATAGAGGTAGGATCTAGAGCCCTACAAATGACATTTCTTGAAAGTATGAGGTCTGTAGAACCAGTATCAGTCTTGTTATCCCATGGCTCAACTGTAAGGAAAATTGTCGAATGTGACTTGAACATTAACCTTGTCTAAGAAACCATATGGAGTTGACTAGATAACTATGGATGACTAGTGGATCAATTGATGATTGAAAGACCATTATGGGGTAATTGGATTACTTTTACCCCTAAGTATTCATCCTATTATATTCAGATCCCATGGTATCGCCTCCCCTATTAGTAATAATATGATTGAAGCTCACAATCCGTCAGTTGATCAACACAACGAGTAATTACAACTAGAAGAAGCTCGACTGACTTGGTATGAATCCCGATAAATAAAAGTAAGTACACCTCAATCTAGTATTTCCTTTCCAGTAAATAATAAAAGTAAAAATTCTTCCAAAATGGCTTACAATCATTCAATACATATCCCATTGTATGAGGGGGACGAAGACCCTAAAAGAGATTGGTTCATCTATGAAACCATATGGGAGGCCAATCTTGTTATCGATGAGGGTAGACAAATGGCGTAATTTTCTTGTGTTCTTAGGAAACGAGCACTCACTTTGTACATGAATTTTACTAAGATCCAAACCTGAACAAAGAGTGAAATAACGCAAAAGATTTCTCGCATTTTTTCGAACACAAGATAACAAGCACCAAGAAGCTAAGAAGATTAAAGAGATCACACAAATTCCAGGAGAAACAATGCAAGAATATGACAAAATCTTCAAGGACCTACTCAACAAGATATCATATGATATCAACAAAAACCTTCTCATGCAATGGTCTATCACGGGATTGCTACAGAAAAATAGCACACCATTAAGACTTTATGGATTCTCAACATATGAAGATGTCCTAAAGAAATATCAATAGATTGAGTCTGATGATGATTATCTAATATCACTCGTCCATGGGAGGTTGGAAGAAAGCTTAAAAAAATTTGCAAAAACTATCTGCAACCTCACCTTAAGAAACCAAGACTTATGGTGCACAACCTGCATGTCAGAAGGCCACACCAAATACAACTGTCGACTGCAAGATAATAGATGACAAGATGTTCAAGTCATTAACACTGAGTATTATTTCAAAATATGCCAAGTTTTCAAATTGCATTCCACAAAAGATTGCTCGTTTAATATGAAGAATGCAAATCCTAAATAGCGTGCCATTTGTGAAGATAATTTGCACACTATTGTTGAATGTGATTTAAATATGAAAAATAAGCAAAACTATCAGTCATTCTATTAAGCAAAAGTTGTTGACCAAAATGAATAGAATAATCGAAACTTCAAAAACAACGACAACAACTAACAAGGATGATACCATAGTCGAGGAAGGTATAATAATAATTGAGGTGTTGGGCGCAACCCAAGAGGAGGAAGTTTTGATGGCAAAAGTACAAGTTAGGCGAGGCCTAACAACGACTAGTTTTGGGAGAAGCAAATCCGCAATTCCCGGAAGCATGGTATGGAGCGAAGTGAAGTGGAAGGAAAGGACCTGTCCCCTTAGTAAAGACGAAGTACTAGGGACGATCAAGGTATTTCGAGCAGTTATGAATGAAGCGGCAGAATGTCAACTACAGAATCAAAGAGTAAAGAAGCGAAATGGTGCAAAGGACGCGCCACTTAATCGTCAGAGTCGTGCGGTCATAACTGCGACTGTCAGAGAAGCATCAGAGACAGAAGAAGCGGCGCAAAAGGACAGCAGAGCTCTAGTGAAGCAAAGACAAATCATGGTCAACAGAATAACCATGCCATTTTAGGTTTAAGGGTACTATGGGGGTTGGTCCATAGTTATTGTAAAGATGTGACCTTTGGGCATAATCTATATAAAGGGAAATTTTGTATAAGGAAGGGTTAGATTTTGTGATATTATGTTAGATATTGAGAGAGTGGATCTATACTGAGAGAGATCTAAGAGAGTAAAAGACTCTGCAGCTATGTGCGCAAATATCTATTGTAGAGAAGAGTCTACAGCTGAGTGCGCAGACTGGAACTATTACCCCTTCCAAGTAATATAATAATAGGTCCCGTGGACGTAGCTCCCATCTGGGGGGTGAACCACGTAAATATCTGTGTTGTGTGTTTGAATCTATGTTATGATTTGTGTTCATGTATGTTTATGCTTATATATGTATTTTCATATAAATGTAAATGGGAATGATATGTTAAGTAGTGGAACACACATGTATGAACACTACGAAGATATGTTAAGTATGATAAATGCGTAGTTATCAGAGTAGAGGTAGCAACGATTCAACGAAGTCTATAGGTTGTTGATAACTGCAAAGTGCGCAGTTACATATTGGTAATAATCCGTTAAGTAGATTTTAAGTACAGAATGCATAGCAAGCTCGCATAACCTAACTGCGCGTCACAAAGTTGCAGAAACCTGATTCTGTAACCACCCATCTTCGCTTCGGGTGAGACTTCAGCCTATTCGCAGGTTAATGCCGAAAGGGCCAGTGAAGGGAATTTTGTTGCGTATACAATAAAGAACTATGCAGAACTCGGGTTAGCCCCAGATAGAAATAAATATTAAAGCTAATAAATGGTTCCGTTGTCACGCTAGAATTGGTGATGCGTTGTCGCGCAACAAATGTTTTCGTTGTCGCCCTAGAACTGGTGATGTGTTATGTGGATGTGAAGAAGGAAGCATAATAAAAAATTTTGTTGCCTTGATATCTGTTATGCGAGATTGATTTGGTATCCGGAGAAGATGGAAATACAAAACTAGGTAATCCAGACAGAACTTGAGTTTGCGAAGAAAGAGAGAAGACGTCCATATCGGACCATAGAACAATGGTTGCAGAGGTATATATTCACTGAACTGCATCAAATTGCTTCGCAGATTTTGCTACTGAGTTACATGAGTGGATATCGAGGATAGTAGAATGGAAAAATTGTTTTCAAGGTGGAGAACCTACAGTTTGGAATCCAGAGTTGATTCAAAGGCTTAAAGGGATTGACAACCACATTTCAAGAGCAGTAGACTTTTGGTTAGATAGCTTACTGGAAGGCTATGTTATAGAATTTGTTGTGGACACATTGAAGTCTTACAACACAGCAGAAGGATATTTATTCCAAGGATTTAGAGGTAAGTACCTGAAAAACCTCAGTTTATACATTAAAATGCTACTAGGTGGAAAAAGAGTCTTAAGAATGCAATCAGATTCTGAGGGTTTGACTCTGTAATGCTCAGTAACATAGATAGTGACACAGACGAAGATATTGGTATTTTGCAAAGTGGAAAAAGATATAAAGTTATCACTAGAAAGAGGTCTCGTGAAGCTGAATCTCGCACATTCCTAGAAATTGAGTTAGGAAGCGATAGAAACTCATAACAGGTTGAGTCTGATAGTGAAACAGAACCTAGACACATTAGCTATCAGCCTATTACTCCGCATAAACCTATAGTTGACGAAAGAAATATTACTAGTTCACAGAACACTACTATTAGTAATACTGCATGAGCAAGTACTCAGAATCAGTCAAGTAGTGGTATACCTTCAACGTTTCAGAACACTACACCTCCTAGAAGAATAATGGAAGATGGCATTAAGCTGCCTATTTTTTCGGAACCGGTCTAGAATACCCAGAGCAGCATTGGTTCCTTTGTGAAGTTTTATGGAACGTTAAGCAAGTATAGGATGATGCCATAAAACAAGCTCAACTAGTTACCACATTTCAAGACAGAGCTTTAACATGGTTCATGAAGTATTCTGTTGGATGGAATAGATCGCTAGTCAATATCAAAACTGTGCTTATTAGAGAATTTAAGAAACTTAAGTTAGAATCTCAGTGCATCACAGAGCTAAAGGAAATCAAACAGAAACCTAATGAGACTGTGTGGGAGTTTGATCAGAATTTCAAATCCTTGTTAATCAAGTTAGCTTTGAAATAGAACCACAACAACACCAAGAATGGTTCATAGCTACGTTGTTGCCCCACATTAGATTACCCTTGATGCAACAAAAGGTAACATCGCAAACATAAGCATTAGAGATTGCAATGAAGCTAGAAGCTTCACCCATAGGAGAAACTAACACAGGTATGGTACAAATACAGACACAGTTAGCAAACTTAACATAACAGCTAAAAGATATGAAGAAAGGAAAAGAGATAAGAGAAGAGGTTTGGTGTATAAAATGTAAAAGAGAAGGACATTCCAAGTAACACTGCCCTGTATTCAGAGATTACATCGCTAGTGGAGCACCGAACCCATTGAATCAACAGCAAGGACCATGGTGTGAGATTTGTCGATGTAGAGGACATCGCCCAGAAGACTATTACCTACTTCAGAAGTATGTACAGACACCAAATAACTTGTACTACACATTCTGTAATTCAGTTGGCCATGATGATACCAACTGTAGAGCTTATGATCTCATGATAGAAAGAAAGCATGATGTCTATAGAGTCCAAGGAGAAACACCACATAATAATGAAAATGTGCAGTATGATCAAGGCACATATAGAGGATGTGGTGGATTCAGAGGAAGAGGATGTAACACTGGACAAGGAAGAGGAAGAGGTCAGATTGTATGCCAAAACTGCGCTCTACAAGGACATTTAGCAAGAGATTGTCAAAACCCTTGCACTACTTGTAAGTATTGTAAGTCATTTGACCATATCATTGAAACATGTCCTATTTTTCAAGGAAAAATGCAAGAGAAAAGACCAGAAGGACAGAACCAACATATACAGATGATCGCAGCTAAGAAAAGAAACGAAGATCGCAACATTCATGCTGTGACGCAAAGTGGATTCGTGACAGGGAATGACAGGACAAACGAAGCTTTAACTTCTAAAGATCACACAAACAGACCAAATCCTACTGATGGGCCTTGGGTAAGAAAAGCAGCTGGAAAAATGCCTGCATTTAACCCTGACCAAGAGAAAAAGGTATTCATGGAAGCAATAAAAGGATTTCAAGACTTGGAACCTTCGACCATAAGGACCCAATTGCGAAGTGATAAGACACAGGTAATAGACATGTTGATCTCGTATGATGGATCGCGAACTTCGCCAGAACAGATAAGTCTTATTATGCAATTCCTACAGAGTTGCATAAAGTTGCTAAGGCATGGAAACACCTTAGGAGAATTACAGAACCTATTGGGACATTATGATGGCGTAATACAGTGAATGATGCACATAGAGCAATTCATCATATCAAGAACCATAGAAGGATAGGAAGAGAAATGAGGCTAAATGCGTATATCGGAGATTTTGAAATGAACCAGGTCATTCTCGACCTAGGCTCAAAGGTGAATGTCTATTATAGAACTTTCTTCCAAGTAAGCTCGAGTGAAGGTTAAAAAGCGTCATACCGCCAATGTGAACAGCATACGGGATCCTGTTAAAATTGGTTAAAAAACCTTGGAAATAGGACATTAGTAGTTAAGAGATGTGAAGAATTTGATCTAAAAAGGTTTTTAAAATAAGAAATAAGCAAAAATAGCCATTTAGCATGTATAAATAGAGGATAAAAAAATAAGTTACCCATTTTAACTTGGCTATTTTTACCCAAAGAGGAATTTTCACCTTGTGGAGGGCAAATCTTCAAGCGACAATATCCGAAGATCGAGGGCACCGTTTCTACCGTCGTCTGAACCAGGTAGAATGCTCTTGAGCTCATATTTCATTTTATGTTTTTAGTTCTCCATTTCATGGCATTTTTTCCTGAGTTAGGAGGGTCTGTAGGGCAAACAATTCGCCCTCAGATATTTTCGCGCCCTCTCTATGTTGAGAGGCGCAAAAATATCCAAATTTTTCGCATTTGGGCTTCAAGGAAGGGCGCAAAAATGTCCAGTTTTTGCGTTCAAGGAGACCACCCAGGCGCGAAAATGCACAGAAATGAAAAAATGCAAAATTGTTTTCTCGTGTTGAGCATGAAATTAGATCTTCATCTTCTCATAGATGTTTTCTTTGGTGTTTTGCAGGAGTTTGCAACTTGTTTGAGTGAAAATGGTTGACTGGAAAGAGAGAGAGCACAAAGATGATGATAGAGTGGCCTTAAATGACAATGCCACACTCACGGCACTAAGAGAATGTGGCTTATTGAAGTTCTTCAAAACAAGGGGCATCTGAAAGCAAGGAAAGCTATTAAACTAAATCATTCAGATGTGGGATAGTGACATCTAAGCTTTCCATATTGGAGAGCATGTTCTCGAGATAGAGCTCGAGGACATTTATTTTTTGACTGGTCTCTCCAAGAGAGGGGCATGGGTTAGTTTGGTTGGGCATCAGACCGTAGAAGCGACCACGGAGGCCTACGTTTCCCACTATTGCAGACAAGGGGTCCCGCAAGAAAAGTGGGAAAGTGCCCATTGCAGATGTGACCAACCTTCCTTTGAGAACTGTCCTATACACCATAACACATGTGGCAGGAAGTGTGGGTTCTCACCATGCTGCCAAATCATAGATGACCTATGCGATCGAGGGTATGGAACTAAGGTTGTTCAATTGGTGTGAGGTGGTCCTAGTAAACATCAAGGACCAAGTCACCAAGTGCAGGAATGGGGATGTCAGCCAGTTTGGATACTGGAGAATCCTTGTGACGTTCTTCCTAGAGAGAGTGCCTTTGTTGCGTCGTCAAGTGAGTATGTCGATATGTCCTGCATCTGAGCCTCGGATGGTGAGGTGGAGTGATTATGCCGGACAGCTTGGTGGGCCACAAGTCTTCGATTTCGGCGAGGACTTATTCTCATGGTTTGAGCAACAGATTGGTATGATTAAGGACTACCCCTATGATGGGGTGGACTTCCAAGAAGACATCGACCTAGCACTACCGGAGGACGATGATTAGGATGACTCAGGTATATGACCTTCACAGACATGTTTTTTGATATTTTTGTAATATGTAATTTTTTGTTGTTTTTGATGTGCGAAAAAGACCTGGCATATGTATATGCAATGTTGCAGATCGCGGGCCGAGGATGCCAGCGGGATATTCACCACTACGCTGAGGCAGGGTCCAGTGTCAGGATGATGACAAGGATGAGGAGGAGGTAAGGGGGTTCCGCGATGTGGAGCGGAACCTCCAAGGATTGACTATGGGTGTCCCTCCCATGAGACTGCCTAACGTACCATATCATCTTCAGAGGCATACCATCGGTGTACCAGAGCAGATTGGTAGATTGCTGCGCCACGTGGCGAGAGCAGTCATGTGCTATCATGAGCACTACGAGCCCCGTGACTAGGATATAGGCAGTAGCATTTTTAGCGGCATGCATGCGATATGTAGGCTTGAGAGCCACTTTTTGTATGGGGCATGAGCCCAATTTTGTCTTTTCGACACACTTATATGTATTCAGAAAAACAATTGTATGCGATATTTATACATATGGACCTATGTATGTGATTTGCTTATTTACAACGACTTGTGTATTTGTTATGACATGTTTTTATGTATGAGCGAGATGCCATTCCAATATATAATTAGCCAATGAATCAGCTACCATATTGAATTCTCTTGGTATATGTTGATACTGAATGAAATCAAATGATCGCTCCAAGAGGCATACTCTTATGAATAATCGAAGTAATGTAGGATCACGAACAGTGTAGACACAATTCAAATGGGATACCACGAGTTGGGAATCCAGGTAGACCGAAAAGGTGTGGATCCCAAAGGAAGTGACTTCAGTTAGGAGTTCGATGACTGCATGGTACTCTGCAACGTTGTTGGTTGCGGGGCCCAAGCAGATGCCACCTGAGGATATCAACTCATCGTCAGGGGAATAGATTACCCATGCTATGGAAGCAAGGTTCCGGGTATGTCGGCTAGCGCCATCTGTGAACCCGTAGTAAGCTGACATCCACGCATAGAAGCACAAGTCGGGTTCAAATGAAGATATACGAAATCGAATCCATACACACACAAACAAATGAACTTAAAAACAAGCTAAGTTCATTATGTACAAGGTGTCTCACGCAGGATAATCCTACACGTAGAACCTCTTGAGGTACATCCCGTTGCGAGGCCATGCCAAGGGTGTGCCATCACAGTCGACAAGCTTGTAAGCTCCTTTTTCCAATACTCGTTTCACGATATAGGGACCATACCACATAGATTCCAATTTTCCTTTCTCTAACTTATCATGCATTTGATCGTAGGTAAGGACTAAGTCCCCTTCATTGAAGATTCGAGGTTGGACAGATTTATCGTATTGGGCTTTGATGTGCTTTTTATGAGCTTCATTTGCTAATGCGGCGTCGCGGCGGGTTTCATCTAGCTTGGTTAGATACAAAAATTGTTCCTCCTCAGAGGTCGTATTGTGTAGTAGTTCGATGGCTAGCTTTAGTGATGGAATTTCACATTCAATTGGTAAGATAGCCTCCAACACATACACCAGTTGAATTGGTGTAAACCTGGTTGCATTTTTTACTAAGGTTCGATAGGCCCAAAGAGTAGAAAAAAGAGCTAAGTGCCAATTTGAGTTCTTAGTACCTACAGTGCATTGCATCATGCGCTTCAAGACCTTATTTATGGCCTCTACTTGACCATTTTCCTGTGGGTAATACGGGGTTGATTTTTCTTGACAAAAACCCAATTTGGCGCTTAGTTCATCAATCATGTGGTTCCTAAAATGGGAACCATGATCGGTCATGATAGCATGTGGAACTCTGAACCTAGCGATGATATGGTTGAATATGAAAAGTGCGGTTTTTTTTCCATCCTCTACGTAAGTAGGCATTGCTTCAGCCCATTTAGTGAAATAATCCACGGCTACTATGACATATCCATGCCCCCCGGATGAATTAGGCTTACAATGCATAAAATAAATACCCCATTTTGCAAAGGATTCGACGACAATAACAGGATGGAGTGGAGCAGGGTGCGAATGCTTCTTACTATGGAAGAATTGACATGGAGGACATTTCTTGACTGTCTCGATACAGTCCTTGAATATTGATGGCCAGAAGTATCATGCGCATAAGATTTTCTGGGTTGTATCCATCCCAGAAAGGTGACCACCACATGCTCCGGAGTGGCAGTCATTAAGAACGTGTTTAGCCTCATCTAGAGTTAGACAAGGTCGGAGGATGGATTCAACACCACGGCGATAAAGATTATCACTAACTATAAGGTAATACTTAGCATGATGTCGAATACGACGATGTTCATCTCGGTTGAGGTTCGGCCGAAAACGTTGGGTTTGGAGATACAAGACGATATCTCCATACCAAGGATCGGACGTGCCAATGAGGAACAACGATTCATCTGGAAGAGAATTGATGGGCTCAGCTTGGTCAATGGCACGGGGCAATGCACACATGAGATCGACGAAAAATAAGTATTTTTTGGCTTTTGCCTTGGAAAATTCCAAGTCAAATTCTTGGAGAACCACAATCCAGCGAGAGTATTTTCCCCCTATCATTTGACGTGTTAGGATATAATACATGGGGTTGAAGTTTGCAATTATGGTAGTTTTCCTGAGTAGTATGTAATGAAGGAATCTCTGGACAGCAAATACTGTAGCCAGAGCCAGTTTCTCCACATGTGAATAGCGGGTTTCAAAGACTAAAAGACTCTTACTGAGGTAGTAAATCACATGTTCGTTACCGTTGTCATCTTCTTGCACCAGCACTATGCCGATGGTGGTGAGGGAAGCGGCAAGATATAGAATAAAGTACCATGTATAGTTGGGGGGTTGAATGACGGGAGCTTTGGTCAGGGCCTTCTTTAAATTGTCAAATGACCATTGGGCTTCGTCATCCCAAAAGAATGGGACATATTTCTTTAGAAGCATCATGTAGCCCTTTGTTATCTTCGAAAAATTGAAGACAAAGTGGTGTAAAAATTTTGCATGCCCTTCAAACTCTAGAGTTCTGGAATGTTAGAGGGTGAAGGCAGGGCTAAAATAGCTTCTACCTTCGTGGGGTCGAGGCGTATTTCATCTTTGGAAATGATGAATCCCAACAATCTGTCGGCTTCTACACAAAACATGCATTTATGTGGATTCAAACGTGTTTGATATCATGAAAGGCGTATGACATTGCTCGTTGAAAGGTGGCCCCGGCATTCTTGAGACCAAAGGGTAACTTGCGGTATGCAAAGGTCCCCCATGGGAAAATAAAGGTGGTCTTGTGTTGGTCAGAAGGGAGTATCTCTATCTGATTGTAGCCGAAGAAGCCATCCATAAATGAGAAGATGACACTCCCGGCACAGTTATCGATAATCTAGTCGATAAAAGGCATTGGATAATTGTCCTTTGGACAAACCTTGTTCAAATCTCTGTAATCGACACAGACCTTGATCGTGCCCTGTTTCTTTGCGATGGGGACGATATTGGACACCCAGTCTGTCAACAGGACAGGATAGATGAACCCAACACAAAGAATTTTTTCAAATTCCGCTTTTATGGCAGTCGTTTTCCGGGGATGCACGGGCCGGAGTTTCTACCGGACTGGTCGGGCACCAGGATAGACTTGAATTTCATGTACCACAATGGATGGGTCTATCCCTGACATTTATTCATATTTCCAAGAGAAAATGTCGTGGAATTCTTTAAATAGGGAATTATAAAATTCTATTTCCGTAGGAGTGCATTTTTTGCCGATATGGATGTGTTCCACGACACCAGGTTTCACAGATATGTCAATGGGGATGGTCTCCATAATGTTCTCCACATGTTCGATAAGTTCCCTCCAGAGAATACATCAAATGTATGTGCAGGAGTCTTAGTGTTGAATCGATTCAGAATCGAGATCTATCGCTCTAATCGTGGGGAAAGATGACCGATGGTGGTGATCTTACCAAGGGGGTTCGTCTAGACTCATGATCTCCATAATATATTCATCTATAGGAAAAATCTGTGTAAGGGAGTCACTATAAGGTAAGGATGAAAGGATTTGAGACGATGAACCTTCCACCTGATGGTGGTCATCTGTGTCGATCCAGTCGGGAGCCGACTGAATCGCCTGATAGGTTGCTAAATTTTGGTTCAAAGGCATAGCGGTGCCAAGGGTTTTAAACTCGGAAGGACTCAGTATCACCCATGAGTCAATATATTCATGGGGTAGAGAAGTGCTTTTCGAAATCATGTTAATCGAAAAAACCGAGGGTGGAACTTCCAGAAATACCCCTATGATGGAGGAGTCCTTCAAAAGACCAACTCCAATGTCTTCAAAGTGAGGTTGGGCATTTGCCAACAATGGGACATTGTTGGTGGAATTCTGATGTATATCCAGAGTGCAAAAATCTAATTGGTCTATCGTGACGATCTTCCCTTGATGGGGGAATTTCACTAAGCGAAAAACGGAGAATGCTATAGTGGTCATGGCATAAAACCAATTGCGACAGGTAAGAGATTGTAGTCTAATGGAGCATCTACGATTTCCACATGGATAGACACAGTTTTTCCCCCTAGATCTATGGAAAGCGATGGGGTGAGTCCATACGGTTGAAAACCACGTCTGTCAAATGATTTTAAAGTAGTAGGAGATTGGGCCACTTCCGGAGAACCAATGGCTCTGCAACAGGTCAAAGACATAATCGAGGTGGAAGCACCTTCGTCCAAAACGGTACGATGGATGTTGTTTCCACGGATCTGAGTATGAATCTGGAAGGCTAACTGGTGGGAAATCCTAGGTTTGAAATATTCCAGGTTAAACAAAATTGTGTTGGACAAATATGGATCAACAACTCCCACTGCTAGTAACAAAGTTCTACGATGTACAGGACAGTGTTGTAGAACTTCAAGGGTCGACATGGCACAAGGTGCTTGAGCAAAGTCTTCAACGATGTTGTAGTTATGGGCTGCTCGCGTGTTGGGATTAAATGTCTCCTTCCGAATGGTGGCTTTGGGCAGGCGCAACACGGTTTCAGCAGCAGGTCTCTCAATGTGGAGATGGCCATTTAGGGGAGGTGTCGAGGGAGATTCTTTTGAGGGAGACTTGCCTTGCGCAGTCTCAATTTTGTTCAAGCCTAGGGGAGGATCATATGTCTTTGTACATGTATATATGTGAACCGTCTCATTAGTCATCATGAGGACTTCGCGATTTGAGGACGTTTCTGCTCGGGAAGTGTTGTTTTGATTTCCCCCTTGCAAGGTTTCCTATGTGACCATCTGTTGTTGTTGATGAGGAAAAGGATCGATTAACACTGTAGGGCGAGAAGGACCTTTTATAAATTTGTTGAATTCCTCTTTGTAAGGATAGTATCTGGTGTAATGATCTTCCTAAAAGATGAGGCGGGGAAACTTTTCTTTCCATCTAGGTTTGTTATCATTGTTGGTTTGTTGTAGTCTAGGATCATTCCTGCTGTGTAGAAGTTTTCTTAGGTTTTCCTTTGTTGTTCTTCTTTTTTCCTCAGGATTATTGTGACGAGGATTGAATGGAATTCACCTCGAAGGACTAAGCAAGAGAAGTAGATGGCTTAGGTGTAGCCTGAGTTTGAGATGGAGCAGCAGTAGTTTGTTTCCCACTCAATTTGGTTGCAGGCTGGGCCTTTACTGAACCGACGATACTGTCAATGGGGGGTTTAGTGGCGGGCTTTGTTGGATCAGTGGTGTTGCGGGAGGCGTGAGGAATGAGCTCGTATAGTATTCTGGATTGGGTATATACCAAATCCATATACTATGCATGAGAAATTTCTTATTCCTCTGTAATAGGTCTGCCATAGCAATATCCCTGGCAATGGGGGGTAAAATGACTTGGTGAACCAATTAGCCAATAATTGGTCTGGAATCGGTACTTTGATTAATCTTTGGCATCGCCACCACTCATGAATGTGATCGGATATATGTGTGGCAGTGGATTGGCACATCGAAGTTAACAAGTTTGTTCCTGTCTTGTATCGGATGGGGAGCTGGAAGTGTGTCAAGAACTGCATGGCTAGGTGCTGCTGCTGCAACTTGATCCCCATAATTTTCAAAAAATTATAGGGCCCCTCCTTTACTTTTTAGAGTTTGAAGTCTCTCAAAGTCTAGTTTTGACCCTTAGTTTTTCTTAGGGAATCTTGAAGAAAACTGTCTTTTTTGGCTAAGGCATTTTTTGCCTTTTGACAGTCGCAAGATTTTGTTCATATATCACCGACCCATTTCGCAAATTTTCGTTTATCTTTCGCCGAACTAGCCACAGTCTTTTATTCATTTTTTGTCGATTGTTTCGCTAACTTTTGCTTATCTATCACCAAATAGTCTTGCGGCTCATCTTTACCGCCTGTTTCACAGGTTTTTGTGCTTATTTTGCCAATGGTTCTACGGGGTTTTGTTCCTTCTCTACCGACCATGGTCGCAAGTTTTAATTCACCTGTCGCCGACCGGTTTGCGGTCCTTTCCTTACCTTTCACCGACCAAGCCTTTTTCTGCCAACAGCGATCGCATCATTTTGTCTTATTTTCTTGCCCGACTCTTTCGCTTCTTGGTCGCAGCATTTCAGTCGCAGCTCTTTCAACCATATCTTGCCAACCGTTTCGCGTAATTTGTGGTAAAATCGCCGACCGTCTACCAACGACCAAGTCTTTCTTGTCGGTCAAACATAACTCCGCCATCGTATCACCATCGTTTGGACAACATTCCCCGTCCCTATCGTAGCGTTGTACCTCTTTCGCGGTGACTCGATCGTCACAGTTCGTATAATCTGGCCGATCGTTTCGCAGTGGATGAGATAAAATCACCGAAGCGACCAACATATCTTCTTTTGGGAAGCGCACCGACGTGAAACACACGCTAGTCAGTGGGGGCATTAAAGGCCCACCTATTCGCCCCATCCGCATTTATGGATAGCTCTTTATATATAGAAAAATGGAGTTCCTTTTTATCATTGTTTTTGAATGAAAGCGAAGGTTGTATGTTTGAACGTCAAGGGAGCTTTGGGTCAGTCGTTTTACGCCAAGTAGCACAGTCAACAGGGTTATTGTTTCACCCAGCCACCCCGTTGTTGCTAGGTAAGTCTTCTAAGCATCTCGTTTTTCAGTTTTGCTCGGGTTTTTGGTCGTTTTGTTGTCGTTAAGCATTTTATGAAGGCAGTTAGGGTGAAGTAGAACCGCTTGGGCTTAATGTTTCCCCTGTAACCCTCACTTAAAATCAAACTGGTCAGACCATCGACCCCCTCGGTGTTAATCTTGTGAGTTTTAAACCCATTCGCCCATAGCCTGCACCAACACCAGCTGTCATCGGTTTGAGGTTTCCGTTGGCGCAGTATCACCACTGTCACGTTTCCCCGTCTCCGCATTGCCCCTTGCGCTCAACGACCACAGGGATGGCTTTCATTTTAAGTAATAGTGCACTTTCAAGTTGAATTCGTTGTTCTCTTGCCACTGAACCACTTGGACCCCAAGCCCTTGCACGTCTTCCCGCTTCACTGTCATGTCGTCTTCCCAAGCCAGAGGGAATTTGTTTTACATACCGGGTTTTTGTTACAATAGCTTTGGCAGCAGAAGCATGCTAGTTTTGATGCTTCTCTCACTCTCATGCACACATTGGGACATTTTAATTCTTGTTTCCAGTATAAGAAAAACAAAGTTTGTTTTATTGTTGTTCTTCCTTGCATTGCATTGTTTGTTTGCAGAAAAGCTAAATTTCGTCAGACTTGAGCTGCATTTGTTTACTTAAAAGTTCAGTTCTGGCATGGATAGTTTGCATATGGAGAGACACAAATGAACACTCACGACACTCACATTCTAAATCACGCTCATTTGAAGTAAATAATATGTCAATATTGTTTCCTCATATTTTCTTCCTATGTCCCAACAGGCCTGATATGCATAGGCGCTCTGCCAGAAGTAAATCCAGTCTAGTAGAGTCGGACTCGGACGTAGAGATTCTCCTGGAAAACACTCTTGAAACGATGTTCGGAGGCATGAAACCTATAATGGGAGCCGCCCCAGAGTTTTCATGGAACAATTTATGTCGAGCAGTCTAACCTCCACAGAGCAGCCACACGCCCCGACCTATTTCCATGCTCAGAGGTCTTAGGGTGGATTCTTCCCCAGACATACGCAACCTCCAGGATTGTCTCAGATATCAATGGTGAAGGACTTGCATCTTTCCAGCCAGATCACATAACCGTAGCATACAGGTTTCCCTCTCTTGACATTATGATGAGTGATGAATGGGTCAAGGCGACCAATATAGACCACTTTGAAAGTGCAAAGAAGATGAAAATCCCTGAAAGACAGATGAGAACAAGAAATAGTGGTGAATATGAAACTCAACACCTAAGAACCCCCTATCAGCTAATAGCTCTAATGCTAAGCCGAATTTTTGTATTGGAAAATGGGAACACTTATAAGCCCAGCTGGGTACCAATGATGTACCACATTGCAATGCACGAAAGACTATTCAATTGGGATGAAATCATCTCTGATAGCATGTCATCACACATTGTTGCAACTCAAGGAGGTTTAACTCAGAAAAAAGTTGATTTCTTTATGTCCGCCTACCTCCTAGATTGCATACTTCTCAGACATCCTTTCCCTGATTTGGGATGTGTTTGGAACCCCTCCGGTCCTCCCCTCCATGTAACCTACCAGATGCTCTGGTCTCACAAGTATGCAAGCCACTATAAAAGGATCTATGAAGGATTCATCATGCCTTTGTACCGACTAATATTCAAAGAAGAACCAAGTTGCATGTCCGAGAACGCCATGTCAGTCATTGAAGCACATGGGGATTATTAATTCTCCATGGAAGGCGTATACTCAGAATATATGGTGGAACCAAGCCTCCTTCCCTATTGCCTCAATACGCCACCGACTTTGTTGTACACAAGGAGGCTGTCAGGCAAGTTTTTGTAGATGGGATTGGGAGATTTCTTGTAGACAAGAAGAAATCAGTCTACCTACAATTGTCGTTCACGATTGGAGCATATAAACTAGCAAAGGCTAAAGAGGGTAAAGAATTTGTCTAATATTTAGAATCCTTTCGTTTTGGTATGAAAAAATTCAGAAGGCATGATCTTGAAGGAAAGGTCACTGCCCACTGTTCTTCCTGCAGGATCAACTTCGAGTACGCGCACCTTTTCTAGAAAGATGAGGAGTTCTATCGGAGCGCAAAGAACATGACTAAACTAAACAAACGCTGATGTCCCAAAAGTGGAGCGAGTTCCAGTTCCAAGGCTGACACTAGCAAGTAAGTTGAAGCAGAAAGGCACCGTCAAGAAGCATTTGCTATGCAGATAGCAGAGGCCGAGAAAAAGAATATGGAAGATGAAGCTGACAGAATCCAAAAGGAGCAGGCTGAGAAACTCCAAGCAGAAAAGGAGAAAGCAGAAAGGGAGTAGGCTGTGAAACTCCAAGCAGAGAAAGAGGAAGCAGAGAGAATACAAAGAGAGGAAGCCAAAAGACTTCGGAAAGAATAAATTGAAAAGATCCTAAGGGAAGAGGCAGAAAGGCTGCAAAAAATAAAAGAGAAAGTAGAAAGAGAAGCAGTTGAGCAGCAAAGGCAAAAGGAATAGGAGGAGAAGTCCAAGAAAGCTGTGGAACCAAGGAGTCCTGATGTACAAGCCATGGACACGGATCCACCTAAAATAATCACTGGAGGACATATCACGCTTCCAAACCTCGCTCTCACCCCTTTTAGCCCTTCAAAGAAGCCCACAGTGGCAAAGTTAGATTCCATCTTCTTCGACACGCGAAAGAAGGCTATCATAAAGAAGTTAGAGAAGAGAATGAAATGGACAAATTACCAAGATGTGGTCATGGTAACAGAAAGTGCGATTTTCGAGGGGACTGACAAGGACCCTCAGTTCGTGGCAGCATCCAATGTAGTTATAGCTCAAGCAAATGCCAACAATGTCGACCAGCTAATAAAAGATGTGAAAAAGGAAAAAGAAAATCTCTTCAAAGTGAAAGACAATTTGATGAAAGAAGTAAATCAAGGTAAAGAATTGAAAAGGAAACATAGCGACCTCTTATCTGAAAAGGAGAGCATAGCTAAGAATTTCTGGAGGTTGGATGAGGAGAAAGAGGCCTTAACTGTGCAGTTAATGATATTGGAAGGAGAGAAGAATGATCTCGAAGTTCAAACTGCTCAATTAGAATCAAGCAAGGTAGCTTCCGACCAATAAATCCAAGGGTTTAAAACTGAGGTGGAAAGATTGGAAAAGGAGAAGAGATCTTCGACAGAACGGCTAGAGGCAGCAGACAATAGAAAACTAGATATATCTTGATTCTATGATCAAGCTTGCACAATCCAAGAGCAAGTATATCATTCTCAGATGACCCTCACATAGAAGATGTATAGGATGAAGCTAATGATGGCACGAATGGACGAGATATCTACTGAGTCGCAAGCAGTTAGGAAGAGACATTTTGAGGTAGAAGAGAAGGTTAAAATCCAAATGGTATGGAGAGAGACAAACTCCGAATACCCTGAACAATTATGCCCTAAGACAACAGTAGATTTGAAGTCAAATATGCAACTTTTAGAATTTTGTAGAAAGGCCTCCATAAAGCCATAAAGTTGGATAATAACATTCTAAGGACTTTTCATACGTGTTTAAGTTTCTATAAGAAGATCCAGCAAGTTCATGAGAAGTGTCATCTTTCTCCGCTCCCACCAATAGATGAGCTGCCTCCAGAGGATCTATGAATGGTAGAGATGCAGAGTGGATTGCAAGGGGAATTAGAGTACATAAGAAAATTGGATGTCCTCATTGAAGAGGACGTACATCATTTGGTGGGATAGGCATCCGTACATGCATATTTCTTAGGAGATTGTTGTACAGCAACAGAAGAGGGGAGGGCATACGTTGAGACTCAATTGTCATACCACGAAGTCTCTTTACAAGTTTTGGAGCCTCGCAAACTTATTATCATTTCTGAAGAAGCTAATGCTTGGGAGAAATATTTCTCTAATTTTTCTGGGCCCACATAAATTCGAATTTGTAATTATCTCTCATGGGAAAAATACATTTTTGAACAGAAAAGGCTAGTTGGAAGCTGTTTTATTGTATGAATATTAAAAAACAACTGGAATTTTTTTTTTTGTATTATATAGGCACTAGAAGAAAAAACTTAGAGATTCCCTAGGGTTAGGGTATGTGACAAGACATTTTGTAAAATTTATAAATAGAAGTAGAGAATAGAATGAAAGGACTTTTGGTAGGTGAAAGGACTGGACTGTTTTGTACGTGAACTAGTTTGTTGCATTAATAAAGAAGGATCCATTTGCCTAGGAAAAGCTAGCACTACGTTTTTGCTTGGGGATGTGTTGAATGTCTGTTGAATTATTTCTGCACCATCTGTGCATATACTGTGAGATCGTTCCTAACTGTTCTGAATTAATTCTTGGTTGTGAATGCTCTCATTTCCTGTGCAAACATTTATGTGTCAAATGAGTAATAGAATGTTTTAATCACATTAGAGTTATCTTTGATATCTTCTATATTTTGCTGCATTTGTGCTTATAACATTGAAACAGCTATCTGTGAGATTCTTAAGTACATGTTCAGTTTATTACTCATATTTCAGATTTGCTCCCTGCAGGGATAGATTAGATTAGATTAGGTGGTTCAAATTTATTTCAATTAGATTACATGCATTTAGATAGGGCACTTGCATATCATCTTTAAATATAAAATACATAAACGGTGGATCGAGCCACAATTAGTAAAAGCTAATCTTCAAATCACATACGGTAGCCGGGTCGTTAACCGGACGGATTCCCCACACCAAACGGTGAGCGATCTAATTGGGCTTGCTTACCGAGGAGAATCCCTAACTATCGGTGCTACAAATTTTAGGGCATCAACACCAGGGTATTGAAATCTCGAAAGGAGTGTTGGGGCAGCTCGGTATACCATTTTGTTGTTGAGTGTATTGTTGGGTGGGGATAAGGGGTGTAGGCCCCTGGGATTGTTGTTTCCAAGGGATGTTTCCAAATCCTTGATTGGGTGGATTACCCATACCTGGAGTAGGGGGGTTCCTGAAAAAATGGAGCCCATGGAATGTTTTTCCACCCTGATTAAAAGACGAATCTTGAAGAGGTGGGTTCCATGGAGTATTCGAGGTGGTGGGATAAGGAATTCTGGAATTCAAGTTAGGGGGAACGAAAGCTTGATGTTGATTAGGTTTCCCCCCAGCTTGATTCGGGTTGATAAATAAGGAATACCCCCCACTCGATGGGATTTGAGGTCCCCAAGAAGGAATTGGACCTGATGAGGGAATTTGGAAGTTAGTTCTGGTTGGGATACTAGCATGAGGTTGTCCACTGCCAGGTGGATTATATGTTCCCCACGGAGCAGATTGTGCTGATGGAGGGGGTTGTTGAATGGTTCATGTTAGTTCACTAACAAATGGTACTCCTCCAAAATATTTGGTATATGGGTCCCACTGAGCCGATGAAGTGAATGGAGGCGATTGTTGAGTACCCCACTTGGGGAAGAAAGTTGTCGTCCAACAGATGGGATCGGTGGTACCCAAGATGTAGATGGTCCGACTGGAGGAGGTTGGTTAGTGGGACCAACGGTTCCAATGAACGGTTGTCCTTCGAAAATGGTATATATGGTGGTTGAATAATGACCTCCAGTCACGTCAGGCGTTCAAACAATAGAGGTGGGTGTTCTTCCAAAAATGACACTAGAAGAGTGAGGTGGCGTAGATTGGCCAACTGCACTAAAGGTGCCGACTTGTGAAGAGGATCTTGCGCCGGTTCCAGATAGCGGTGGTGATGGTGAAAATATTGGGTTGTTCCTCATAAGAGGTTCATCCCCTGAAGATAAGCCAAACATGTTGTGTGACAATAAGTGTGGGGATAGTAGTTGAGGACTTTTAGGCATCACGTTCATAGGAATTGAAACTGTTCGAAGATCGTCGAGGGCTTGGCCCAGAATTGTATCCCATAAAGTGGAGGCTGGATAAAAAATGGGAGATATTATGTTGGAGTCCGGGAGGAGTGATGGTATAGTCCAGTCTGAGGGTCCGGATCGACCTACGAATGATTCATGATAAGTTGTGTCATGAGATGGAGGTCGGGAAGCTCGAAAATTAGGAGGATCTGTCATTTGAGAAGTGGGTGCAGGGGCATATTATGAAGCCGAAGTGAGCATTCTAGTTGTGTCACGTCTGAAGCATTCCAATTTTAGGGGTTAGTTGGATAGACTAACCATACTGTCTTGAATTGATGTCATAATCTCAGGTCCTGAAGGGAGATTAGGGAAGGATAAGTTGAACGGTACATTACTAGAAGAGCCCGTTTCATAACTATGGGTGATTAATGATGTAGTGATGACAGGTGGAGTTTCCAGCTATTCAGTGGGATAGACAAGATGAAACGGTCTAAGAAGTGTGGGTTCAGGTTCTTCAATGATTTCAATGCACCCTTCAGGCACATTAAATAATGTTGTCGATTCTGGTGTAGCAATAGTCTCCAGGAGGGTAATGCCTTCCGGTGTGATATAAGGTGAAGTATTGATCTCAGAAGCTAACATAGTGTCCACTGTGATGCAAGTTTCTAGTACAACAGTGTATTGTGGTATTGCATGGGTCTCAGGTACACTACTAGTTTCAATTATTGTAAGAGGATCTGAGACATGGTTCATGGGTACATAAGAAACTGAAGGTGTTGTACTGGTAGATGGTGGAACAGTCCCCCGACCAGCTCCTCGGCCGACAAGGGTAGGGATATATGAAGTAGGCGGACGGGAATTCCGCGGTGGTGGTTCAAGCATTCTCCCCTGTTGTCTCAGTGATTTCCTTTGATCATCCATTTGATAGGATTAAAATTTACGGGGATACTCTCATGAAAAAGGAACTCAAAAAACCCTAGAGCAACTGAGTGTGCAAAAGGGGAGCTAGGAAAAGACAAGGCTCGCAGGCCAAAAAAGCAAGCTCAAAAAACTGTATTGGGACGGGTGTCACAGTAAGTGATCTGAAACAAAAGTGATCAAAATGCCAACAAGCAGCACTAAAAAGAAAAAGACCCTCTAAAAAGATGAAATAGCAAGCAAACTTCCTAACTAGGAGTTGGAGACCTCAACAAATCGTATCTTTCGCAAGGTGATGAAATCCAAGTCGAACAATACGAAATGAGAGACCAAAGTGGAAGGATATCCCTCTACCGAAAGGGATCCTGGGTAAAAGAGCCCTAGAAGAAGAGTCACTAGGTTACCTCGTTCATGAAACGTCGGAGAAGATTAACTGGAACTTCTGTCTTTGAGCCCTCGTATCACCTATACGGTAAAATACAAGGAAGAAATTGGATAGATATCCTTAGGCACTAAGTGGAGTGCGGCATTCCACAAAGTCCATCCGGAACCTGTCCTCGTGGCTTACACCTATGAAACGGGAGGCCCTCCCCACAAACTGGTCGATAACCGTGTCAATAAGTACAAGAGGATTTTAGTATCCTAGAGGACAACAACTATGTCTCAGATGAAAATGACAAGGGGGAATTATTTGGATTCCTATCCCCGGTGTGCTACCTAACTACCAAATTCTTTTTATCCTCGAGTGAGGTTAAAGTGTGTTGAGTTAGGGAGATGAATTTTAATGGTTGTTGTATTACTCAATCGGTCAACAGAAGTGCAACTTGGTGGTGTGATGATTGACTCAAACCATGCAAATGAGTATGAATCAAATAATCCTTTCCTTTCAATGAATATTAGCTAAGGTAAGGAGAGAGTTCTTCGATCAATGCAAGCACGAACATTTTCAACAAGATGAAAAAACCACTCAATTTTTTTTCGAAATATGCCAAACTAACGTTACTTCTTTCAAGATGGATCTGATCTATTATTGATTCTACTTCTAATGAGTATAACTATGTGACAAATAACAATGAATATATCCTTCCCAAATACAAAATATGACTTTGATCTTTTCAACAAGAAGGGAAAGAGTGTCTCAAAAAGGTCTTTCAATATCAATTTTAATGAAACAGATAGAAAGATGCTTCTTCAAAACAATATACTCTCTCAATAATGTATTCAAGGATTTCAAATACATAAGCTCACAGGACCTTGACTATTCATAAATGACCAATCTTTTTGCAAACCATGGTTAGGAGGAAAATACACTAGTTATGATGTCACAAGACTCATAAAATCCGATCTCAAACAGTGAATGAAACAAACCAAACACACTTGCAACTTTGCTAAGGGATATCAAGATGAATGTGCAGACAGGATACAAAAAATGATGAGTATGTAGGTGTTACTGAAACAGTGACCTAGGTCTCCAATTGTTCAAGGTGTCTACCAAAGGATCTTGAAAATGAAGCAAAGATTCAAAAGATTTCAAAAGAAGCTAAAATGCAAGCAAGATACTGCAACCACAGGTCACAGAGGTCTGACAAATGTCAGCAAAACAATATGGAGCAAAGAACCAAAAAATGACTTTCTCAGGGAATTTTCGCGGGTCAGAATGTAGCCCAGGCGCGAAAATGCTAGATTTTCATGTTTTGAAGAGTGTATGGGGCGCGAAAATTTGATGATTTTCGCTCTGGTAAGAGTATGCAGGGCGTGAAAATAAACAGAGAGAAAAATAAAGGCGAATTTTTAAGAAAAAAATTGAATTTTTCTAGGGTTTTCCAACCCAGGGAACTAAATGTTCAGGTTAAACTGAAGGACAGTAATCCAATGCAGAGAAGAGGGATGCGAATGAGGGTAAAAAGACCCAATTTCACAATCAATTTGAGTGAAAGTAAAAGCAAACTTCACAATCAAAGAAAATGGATTCTCCCCAGCGGAGTCGCCAGTTTTTGTTATAGAACTTTTTTCCTACGGATAAGAAGAGGTTCTCTTAGATTAGACTAGGATAGTGCTAGCTCTAATCTAAGATAATTAGGTAACAAATGCAACCTTGAATCCTGAACTAAGTTCATACAACAAGATTAAATGTATTTGGTGCTGATAGAAGGATGTAACTCACCTTCAAACCGGACGCTTGTCCCGCTTCCAGTTTTGATCCCAAAGCTCCCAAGTTAAACCTATCAAGATCAAACAAGAAACAAATAAGCAATCTCCCAAATACCTTGAAGTAAAAAATAGATTCAAATATTACTAGATACACTTCATGCCAAATATTCAAACACAATGCACGCGAAATGGGAAACAAGACAAGTTATCATTTAATAAGAAGCTTGAAAACACTACATAGGGTTGCTTGATGTCCAAGTCAGCTCCAGCACCAATACTTCCTCCCTCTAGCTATCTCTGCAAATCTCTTGAGATCATAGGTTGGATACCCCAAGTAGTCTCCCCCATGGCTCATGGATGGCCTCTCTTTTATAGCACTTGAGAAGTTAACCATAAGGAGAGGAAAGTGGATCTAGTGAGGGTTTAGTGGATCAACCAAGCTAAACAGAGAGAGCAGGTTGAGATCGAATCAAGGGTGTCAATCCCGAGGTAATCTCTCAGAGGGTACAGATCCAAGATCCAAGGCCAAGGGATAAATTAGGATTTTCGTGCCCCGAACACTGAGCATAGCGCAAAAATTTGATGATTTTCGCAGGTCAGGGGTTATGCAGAGCGTGAAAATATGAATTTTTCGCGGTCTGGTAGATGTGCAGGGCACGAAAATCAAGGCAAACAAGGTCAAACAAGGGTGACACTAGGCCTAGTAGGTTGTTTCTTCACCAACAAGGGGTAGATTTGTCTCCAAGGTGTCCAGATGAGATCAATGGTACCGACAACATGTAACATTCATTAGGGAGAAATGTCGTCAGGTCACATGGTACAAAGATGCGACACTAAAGCTCGAAGTGTAACTTTGAGGTATAACAATGTCCTGACAAAATAAACATGGGAACAAATGGGAAAGCCAAAGTTATCTTGGTCGCCTATACAATTGAGGTTATCCATCCAACAAAAGGTTATACCCTTTGGGAGATTTTCTGAATGTTCTTGTTGACATTGATGGAGTGCAAAGTAAAACAGACTTCGAGGTTATTAAGATCATAGATGATAGTAATCCTTATCCTGCATTATTGGGGATTGAATGGGAAATTGATAACCTCGCAATTATCAATCTGAAGAAAAAACAAATGATATTTGAAGGACCGGATATCATGGTCATCGCACCCTTGGATCCTTCACAAGGACTTAGATATGTTGAACCAGTCCAAGAGGAATGCAGAGATCAAGAACTTGATAATATCTACAAGATGACAGTGAATCATGTCGATTACACTAATCCTACATATGATGGAACATTGAGCTGGAGATGTGACAGTTCTTTCATATCAGAATCAGACGCGGAAATGGAGAACCGACATAGCCGAATGCATGAAGTATCAGCAAGATGATGTGTGAAGATAACAAATTCACATGTTGGATTGGAACAGAGGTAAGTCCAATTCCTACTTATGATGGTTTGGGTAATATCCACGCATTTCTTCAAGAATATCTAGTATCAGTTTCAGATGAACATAAGTTAGCAGCTTTGGGTATAGCATTGCGAGCTACAGCTGCTAGATGGTGGGTTGTGCATAAATAAAACCTAAACACATGGGAAGAATGTAAGCACATGATGGAAATCCGATTTGCAGAGAAAACTAAGATAGTACAAGCAAAATACAATGGACAGACTGATCCCAGAGATCATATAGAGTTTTGCTTGCAAGCTTGGATACATACACCTAAGACAAAATGGGTTCATATGTTTGTGCACACATTGGATCAAATGCCAAAGAACTAGTATACAGAAGAAGAACTTCCCAGAAGTACAACAGATTGGAACATAATGATAACCGAATTTCAATCCACTTTCAGCTTCGAGGATGATTTTTTGAGTGTCGATGAGGCTCTAGATATCATTAAAAAGAAGATATTTAATGATGTCTCGTTGCTTGTATATAAACAACCAGATTGGGGAATACAGTTGGAGCATTCCCTTGAATGTTATAACTTCACACTCAATGAAGATGAAGATCTTCATGATGTGAATATACCTGAGTCTGAAGGAAAACGCGATGTCGAAGGACCTGATTTAGAAATTTCAGACTTGAGTAATCCTGTGAAGACCAGAAAGATAAATATTGGTACTAGTGATGAACCAAAGTTTGCTTCTATTGGGGATTATTGGGATGAAGAAACAGTAGGACAGATTGCAGACCTACTGTGTGAATATCAAGATTTATTTCCTACCAAGTTTTCTAAAATGAAAGGAATTTTAGGTGACTTGGGAGTTATGAAAATACCTCTCAAGCCTGATGTGAAGCCTATTAATCAAAGACCTTACAGATTGAATCCCGGATATAAAGAAAGGGTGAAGGCAGAAATTGATAAAATGATTGACGCGAGAATTATTGAACCAGTCAAAGAATCAGAATGGATAAGTCCCATAGTAATTCAAGACAAGAAAGCTAAAGGTGAAATCCGAATTTGTGTGGACCTTGGGAAATTGAATGATGCATATCTACACAACCCATTTCCTACTCCATTCACAGACGAAGTGCTAGATAATGTAGGTGGATAGGAGGCATACTCTTTCATTGATGGATTTTTTGGATATCATCAGATCAGAATTTCTACAGAAGACAGACATAAGACCACATTTGCCACTGAATGGGGATCATATCAGTGCACTTTTATGCCGTTTGGATTGAAGAATGCACCTGTTATATTTTCAAGAGTTGTTTGTAGCTGCATTTAAGGATTATATTCATAAATTCTTATAAGTTTACTTTGACGATTGGACAGTATTCGGCCTTTTGAAGAATCATCATGCAAACTTAAGAATGATTTTAGCGAAGTGTAGATAGTATCAAATTTCCTTGAACCTGAAGAAGTGCTTCTTCTGTGTGCCTTATGGTATTTTATTGGGACACACGGTATGTAAGAAAGGATTCATGGTTGATCCAGCGAAGATAGCAATCATTGTAAATCTCTCAAAGCCTAACTCAATGAAACAGCTACACACTACATTGGGGCACACAAGATGCTATATGAAATTCATTAAAGGATATGTGTAGATCACTGTGCCCATGGAGAAATTATTGAAGAAAGAAGCGAAGTACAGTTGGACTGAAGACTGTAAAAAAGGATTGGGCACATTGAAAGAGAAAATGGTTACAGCGCCTATTCTTGTCTTTCCTAACTGGAATAAACCATTACATGTACATGTAAGTGCTTCATCTATAGCACTTGGCATTGTATCAGCTCAACCAGGTGAGGGAGGCATCGATCATCCCATCACATTTTCAAGCAAAAAGCTATCTTCAACAGAAAATAATTATACCACGACAGAAAGTGAAGGATTAGCTATGGTATACGCATTGCAAAAGTTTAGACACTATCTGCTAGGTTCACATTTATGTATGTTTACTAACCATTCAGCTCTAAATTACTTGGTCAATAAACCAATGTTAGGGGAAGAATATGCAGATGGTCGTTACTGTTTCAGGAATATGATTTTGAAATCGATGTGAAACAGGGAATATTGAACGCAAGACCTGACCATATTTCACGCATTGAGTCAGGCGAAGAACCCGGTAATTTGGAGGATAATATACCAGATGCGCAGTTATTTGCTATCCATATAGAAAATGACTATTTTGGAGATATCATAGAATTTCTAACTATAGGATTAGCACCTACAGAATTTACTATGGAGCGGAAGAAAAAATTAGTGGTAAGAGCAGCTGACTTTACTCTAATTGCAAGAAAATTATACAAATTGGGACCAGATAAAGTATTGTGAAGATGTGTACTAGAACATGAAAGACCTATTATACTGGTCGAAGCACATTCAGGTGTATCCGGAGGACACTACGCAGAAAGAGCTATTGTGCAGAAAATTTTAAGATATGGACTATGGTGGCCTACGATACATAAAGACTCAAAAGAACATTGTCGGAAGTGTGATGTATGCCAAAGAATAGGGAAGCCATCTCATAGAGATGAGATGCCATTGATGCCACAACTGACATTGCAAGCATTTGATAAGTGGGATATTGACTTCGTGGGACCTATTAACCCACCAGGAAAGCGAATTGGCTCAAGATATATCATCACAGCTACAGATTATCTAACGTGATGGGCAGAGGAAAGTCCAATGAAGGTTTGTAGCGCAGTTACCGCCACACAGTTCATTTTTTAGAATATTTTGACAAGGTTTGGATTCCCAAATATTTTAATGAGTGATTAGGGAACCCATTTCCTAAATAGATTAAATATTGCAGCGTTAACAGAATAATTTCAGATATATCATCAGCAAAGCACACCATATCATCCACAAGCTAATGGCACCGTAGAAGCCTTTAACAAAGTATCGGAGAATGCATTAACCAAGGTATGCAACACAAACATGGATGATTGGGATCTTAAAATATCAGCAGTATTATGGGCATATAGAACAACTTGTAAGAAGTTGACAGGTCATACACCTTTCAGATTAGCATATGGACAGGAAGTTGTCATTCCCATGGAATACATAGTACCAAGCTTGAGAATTGCAGCATTCACAGATATGGCTGATGATCAGACAATGGAAGAAAGACTACTACACTTAGTTGGATTGGAGGAAGATCGCTTCCTTGCAGGTTTTCACCAATAAGTGCAGAAAGATAGAGAATAGGTATGGCATGATAGACACATCAAGAATAAATTTTTCCAGGTAGGAGACCTTTTCCTCCTCTATGATAGTAAATTTATGAAATTTCCTGCAAAATTCAAAATGCTTTGGTTAGGACCATACATTCTTAAGCATGTCACTAATGGTGGCGCAGTTCAGTTAGCCACATTGCTTAGAGAAAATTTGACGGGACTTGTTAATGGGAGTAGACTAAATCTTACAGGGATGGCCCTACTCTTCCAGGTATCAGTTAAGCAATGCAAGAAACTTTTAAGTGTCAAGTGTAGTTTAATTTGGACACGAAAAATAAAGGGTAGAGTCTGCACACAGTTTTGGTAAAATGCGAAGTTTTCACAAAAGGGAAAGATGTGTTGTGAAGCACACATAGCAAGTTGAATTGCGAAGTAAAAGAAAGGAGTCGCACTGCGAAGTTGAAGTTGAAAGAAGGAAAATGCGCAGTGAACCTCGCAATTTGACTAACCACTAACGAAGTAAAAGAAAACTAGTCTTGTTATAGAGATTTCTTCCTACGGATAGAAAGAAGCCCTCTTAGGTTAAATCAGGATAAACTGACTCTAATCTAAGACAAAGTGAAACAAATGCTACCTTGAATCCTAGATCAAACAAGCATTTCAAGATTTCAGTATTGACGAATATGAGAGAAAATAAGTGACCCTTCACTCTGATGTTTGTCCCGCTTGTAGTCCAGATCTCGAAGCCCTCGCGATGAACCTATTAAGACCAGACAAGATACATGCATATACAATTCTCCAAGTACCTTGAATTACAAGTTAGAATCTAAATCTAGCTAGATACAAATCATGTAATTGAATCATAATCAACATACACAAATTGGGAAACAAGACAAGTTATCTTTATTGGAAACTTGATGATGCTTACAATGGTTGCTTGATGTCCAAGCCAACTTTCAGCTCCAAGTTCCTCCTCTAGCTATCTCTGCAAAAGTCTCAAGATCATAGGTTGGATGCCCCAAAAGTCCTCCCTTTGTCTCATGGAAGGCCTCTCCTTTATAGTGTGTGGAATGGGTAACCATAAGGAGAGTAAGATGGATCTAAAGAGTGTTTAGTGGATCAGCCAACCTAAATAGGGAGAGGGGGTTGGGATTGAATCAAGACTGATAATACCAAGAAAATCTCTCGAAGGATGAGATCCATGATCCATGGCAAAAGGCTAAAAAGGGATTTTCGTGCCCCCAGGTCTGATCATAGCATGATAATAATCTCGATTATTAGGGTCTGAGCATAGCGTGAAAACCTTAATTTTCGATACCCAGCAGATGTGCAAGGCACGAAAATCTATGCACATAGGGTCAGCTAATGTGACACGTGGTAGATAAGGTGATGTCTTCGGCATTCAGTCAATGGATTTTTCTCTTAGGTGTCCAGATGAGACTAAGGAGGGAGCCAATAATGTGTGACGGTCATTAGGGATAAATGTCGCTAGGTCACATGGTACAAAGATGCGACACTAGGGCTTGGAGTGTAACTTCGAGGTATAACAGATGCCCCCTAAAGTGTGAGGTCAGAAGAGACTGATGGCCGAAAGACTTTATAAATAAATTTTGTGGAGATAGCATTGAGGGAGCAACGAGGAGCTAAAACATAAACAAATGTCAAAAATATCACCAAGGCGGGCATACCCATGCTTGGAATACTGACTCAAAGCATGGTTGTCGACCAATACATTGCAGATCCATGAGTACTAAGATGATATAGACTGTAGACAAATCATGGCTACTATGAGCAATCGTAGATCCATGACATAATAATGACATAGCCACAACCAATACATAAGTGGATCTGTGTGACAATACAACAGCGAGGTCATCCACGTAATGACTACGTGGAAACTTGCTCAAAAAATCACCATTGCAACCTAGACGTAAACAATATGAAAATATGTCCAGGGTCTTCTACCCGATCCCAAAATGATATGAATCTAGCCATGTGATTACAAGGTGTTGAATTCGAACACGGTAGAAACCACTTGATTACTGGTCAATGATGTGAACCATTAACAAGTGTGAGAGAAATCACCAATGATGACAATGATCCCCAAGGTATCCCTAGTACGTCTCAACGAAATGCGAATAGATGATTTGATGTTGAGCATTCATGAGATCATTCGATCAGAGGTCAACGATGAAAAACCTACTGTCGAACACGAGGAAACCTTCCATTGAGGCATGCAGGCACCAAGGTACTGATGGTTGATTCCTAAGCCTAATTCCTGGATAGTGTTTTTACCTCTCCAAGATAATTTTCCTCTTTGGGTGAAATAGCCAAGGTAAAATGATTAATTTCCTCTTTTACCCTTCTTTTATACATCTAAAGAGTCATTTTTTATTATTATTTTATTATAAGAACCCTTGTTGAGTCAAATTGTCCATGTTACTAATGTTTTGATTTCCAAGGTAACTGACCAATTGTTTGGCAAGATCTTTTAAAGCTGTTCACACTGGTGTTGAGACATTTTTGACCTTCGCTTTGAGCTTATTTTTTCCTTTTTCGTGCTCTGGATCCAAACATGAAAAAGCTTCCAAGCGCTTTTGCACACCTTATTCGTGCTTGTTAAAACCTATAAAAACGGTGTCGAGCTTAGTTGACTTTACTCATGCTCGTAAAACGATAAGGAAAGTATCATTTTGGTTTTATTTTATTCTTTTTTTCGGGCCAAAGTGATTACAAATTACGAAAAAGACCGTTGGAGTTCTCTTTAATCTCTTTTCAGGCTCCCTCGTTGCGAAAAGATTGCCAGGTGCACTTGTCTCTTTCACACTTGTAAAATTATTTGAAAGGATGTCTATTCGGTGATAGGTTACCCCTTTTTCGGCCTGTCTAGACTATTTACGAGAAATGAATACCTCAGTCAACCTTTGACTAGGAGAGTTCCCTCAGGAATTGTTTTACATTTTTTCGGGACTGGGGGACAAAACATACGAAAAAGTACATTTTGGAGCCTTCTTTAAGTTTTTCAGACTCTCTAAATATGAAAAAATGCCGAGTTTTCCTTCCTTGGACTCGTTAAAATTTAACATCGAAGGGCCCACTGTCAGATGAGCTATACCGAGCATATGTTATCCTCTTCAATCTCGTAAAACAACAAAGAGGTAATCGTCCATCATGTTGGGGGAAAATGGGAAATGAGTCAAGTTTACCTTGTTGGTATCTTGTCAGTCGTGACCTTTGAACATGGCATGCATCCTCACCTTGTCTGTTTGGGTAGTCAATCTTGCTGATAGAGTCATAATCATGGTTGTGCGCCCTCATCTTCGCTATGATTTCACGCCTCCGTTGGTTCTGTCTATTCAAGTAGTCCCTACTACCAAGTTCCACTTCATGCCATTATATGTTCAAAGGGTTATTGCTATCGAGTCAGCCTCTACATTGTGTCAAACTTTCCATTGTGTTAGTACACATCCTTTTATTTTCATTGCTACACACCTATCTCATACCGATTTTGTGTCGATGATGTAACAGATTCAAACAAGCATTTCAAGATTTCAGTATTGAAGAATATGAGAGAAAATAACTGACCCTTCACTCTGATGTTTGTCCCACTTGTAGTCCATATCTCAAAGCCCTCGCGATGAACTTGTTAAGACCAGACAAGATACAAGCATATATAATTCTCCAAGTACCTTGAATTACAAGTTAGAATCTAAATCTAGCTAGATACAAATCATGTAATTGAATCATAATCAACATACACAAATTGGGAAACAAGACAAGTTATCTTTATTGGAAACTTGATGATGCTTTCAATGGTTGCTTGATGTCCAAGCCAACTTTCAGCTCCAAGTTCCTCCTCTAGCTATCTCTGCAAAAGTCTCAAGATCATAGGTTGGATGCCCCAAAAGTCCTCCCTTTGTCTCATGGAAGGCCTCTCCTTTATAGTGCTTGGAAGGGGTAACCATAAGGAGAGTAAGATGGATCTAAAGAGTGTTTAGTGGATCAGCCAACCTAAACAGGAGAGGGGGTTGGGATCGAATCAATACTGATAATCCCAAGAAAATATCTCGAAGGATGAGATCCATGATTCATGGAAAAAGGCTAAAAATGGATTTTCGCGCCCCCAGGTCTAAGCATAGTGCGATAATAATCTTGATTATCGTGCCCTAGGTTCTGAACATAGCGTGAAAACCCTAACTTTTTCTACCTAGCAGATGTGCAAGGCACGAAAATCTATGCATATAGGGTCAGCTAATGTGACATGTGGCAGATAAGGTGATGTCTTCGGCATTCAGTCAATGGATTTTGCTCATAGGTGTCCAGATGAGACCAAGGAGGGATCCAATAATGTGTGACAGTCATTAGGGAGAAATGTCGCTAGGTCACATGGTACACAGATGCAACACTAGGGCTTGGAGTGTAACTTCGAGGTATAACAACTAGTCGTTACAATTTTTGGTCGGAAAGTATTCATTATACAGTACTTTCGGGAACCGGATGTTTCTGCATTTAATGCATATTTTTCCGTTGAAGACACATTCAATGAAGGAAAAGGACCAAGATCTAAGCAATATTTGGCCAACGAACATGGCATTTAATGTTAAGTTAGCCATTTTTGGGCGCACCTTAGTGCTGCTGCACCTATAAATAATAAAGACCACATATTTACCAGTTTTACCATAATTTTAATTTGTATTGCCTATAATTTCCAACTTTTTACGAGTCAAGAGAAAATTTAATCCGACAATGTATGTCTGATCAGTCGACCTTAGACAAAATTTTAAGAGACTTCCGACATTCTGGTTTGGAAGGAGTCATGAAGACGCCTGTGAAGCAAACAGTCCTAGAACGTGGTGGATCATCTAGAAATTCACCAAGGAATGTATCACAGCAGAAGCAAAAAGACAAGCAGAAGGCCAATGACCAAGAAAAGCTTAAGGTCGCGAGTATTCGAAGCCATTTTCACCAGAACCACCTCGCGACAGGCTGATCCTTCTTGTTTCAGAGTACATCCCTCTAAGGAAATGAGATGCGTCAGAAGTGCTTCTCATGAAGAATCCACAGTACGAGATTCCGTTGCCGCCCATGTCAAGTCATGTGTGAATTAAGGAGAATTTGCTCGGTAAAATCCCAGAGTGAAAATTTGCGGACCATGACTTGCTTGAGGAAGCAAAGTACCTGCAATTTCAACCATATCAGTACATGTGTAGGAAGCATGATGAAGCCACCAAGCATCCAATCATTCAAGCGCAAGACTGGATTGCGTCGTTGCAACCATCAGGGTTGTTGAACCTGCTGCACATCCCACACTTTGATAGGAGCCCAGAACTCACGACGGTTGTGCGCACACTGCTTTCATGCACGCATCAGAGATACTTGTGGTTAGACCATAAGATAGAAATTAATATAGATATCTTCTACCGGATCACGCACTTGATCAAGAGAGGTGTTGATTCTGTATTTGAGTTCATGGGAAAGAACAAGGATATAGAGCTTGCTAAAAGGATGAAGAGCGAATTTGGTTTGCTCAAAGGAAACTGTGGATACACAACAGCTAGAATCAAGGATCAAGCCACGTGATTCACAGTCCAACTCCTTGCAGGAAAAAAAATAAGGAAATGCAGACCGAACGAGGTGTCGGCTGCTACAATATCCTTAGCTACAAAGGCCAAGGATGGACTTCAGTACAATTGGGAGAGTTATCTATTGAACGAATTTCTAGATGATTTTCGAGATACACAAGATAGTGGAAATCAGTTCCACTACAGTTGGTTGCTAGTGTTGATCGCCTTCGTAGGCTAGAAGGAGCCCAGCTATCAACAGAATGTCTAGGTATTCATTGGATATTTCTGAGGACCGAGGTTTGTGAACATGTGGGAAAAATCAAAGCTAAACATACAGAGGATAAACAACATACAGTTTTTCACTTATTATGAGCAGTTATGCGAAGTCATTCACTGGACTCCGCGTATCACTAAAGAGGTAACAACTCTCTATATTCGAAGGATGACTTCAAATTCGGGCTTCACTTCATATACATTCATCCAAGAACACAAATACCAAATCCTCAATGGTTTGAAGGCCTATATCAGTTAGATGGACAGAAAATTGATCTCATCATAGAAGATTTGCCGCTAGAGTGGAAGGTCAATGCGCCAGCAATACTGATCAACACATCAGAGGAAAGCGCAACTGGAGATACGCAGAACCAAGATGATGAGACCACAAGCGCAAAAAATTCAGAACCAATTCAAGGCACAGAACAACAACAAGTTGTTGGTCTACCAGCAGGAGAGAAAATAAAGTAACCCGACACAGCCATGCCGAAAGGAACGCAAAGGAAGAAACAGAAAGCAACTAAGGCTCTGCTCGATGCGCAGTTGCACGATGATGATTATGACTACATCACGACCTGAGTGAATGAGCATATAGAAGAAACACTTGCATTGAAGGACAACAAGAAAGAAGCAGTCCAAGCGGGAATGAAATAAATCCTCACAGAACTAAAGATTTTGGTAGCAAGAGTTGAACAAGTCCAGTGAGACTTGGTAAGAGAATTAGATTCTGAGGATCGGACAGGCGAGTCAAGCCAAAGGAAAAGAAAGGCATCTACCTTGACAATGAGACCTCGGCTAGTCAGAATCGAGTTGATGAATGTCATATTCTCTATCGACGAGCTCACTGAAGGTGCAAAGCAGGATTGCATAATCTGGATATTAACATTGGTATGTTTCCCATCGAAGGATTACATAATCTGCATTTGCAGGTTGTGTAAGAAATCTGAGATAGAGACATTGTCTCTTATAACTATCATCTGAAGTTGGAGGATAGCTACAAAGAGATAAAGGATGAATGCGCATTAAAGATCAAGGATTTATCATATGCGCAAGAGAAGCAGAAGAAGTTGAAGAAAGTTGTCACTGAAGTCTGTGCGAAGATCCAAGATTGCGCAGAAGAGCTAGAAATAGAAGCGACCATCCTGAAGATTGGTGTCGCAGTGGAAAATCTCAAAGCTAAGATTGAGGATATGGAGATTGGCTACAAGAAGCAGATTGTTGACTTACAATATCGACAGCAACTTGGCACTCCGTAGGATGTTAAAAAAGCAAGAGCTGGAGAATTGAAGGCTTCAACATAAAACATATCCGCAGAGGTGGCGAGATGTCAGGACCTACTTGAAGAAATAACCAAGGTATGGGCTATACTACAGGAAGACCCTAAGTTACAGAAAATTCAGGATGAAGTACAGCAATGGCAGAAAGATCTTAACTATGTGAACATGGCTATGAAGGATTTTCCACCAAGGAAAAGGATCCAGAAGTTCACAAAAAAGAAAGAACTTCAGAAGGAGCTAAAAGCGCTACGGATGAAGGAAGTTGAAATTTCATCGAAGTTACAGTCGATGCAGGAACAGGCACTGGAACTTTCTGAAGAAATTGAGGAGAAGTTGCAAGAACTCCGGACAGCGGAGAATACAGTAAAGGAGCAATTTCAAGAACCAGTCTCGGAGGTGATGCTCGAAACAATTAAGGAATTTGAGCAAGGGACTAAGGAAACAGTTGCGAAGTTGAGCGTAACTTTTCAGGAGTTCGCTGTGAAATCAAACATCCTAGGGGATGTGCAGTCGAAGCAACCTAGTGAAAGTGGCTCGGGGGAGAGCCATAAGTAAGTGTTAGGGGCCTCTTGGGTGCATCCCAAGAGGAGGAAGTTTTTATGGAGAAATTACAAGTTAGGCGAGGCCTAACATCGACCAGTTTTGGGAGAAGCAACTCCGCAATTCCCAGCAGGGTATGGAGCGAAGTGAAGTGGCAGGAAAGGACATGTCCCCTTAATAAAGACGAAGTATTAAGGACAATCAAGGTATTTGGAGCAGTTATGAATGAAGCGATGGAATGTCAGCTACAGAAGCAAAGAGTAAAGAAGAAAAATGGTGCAAAGGACCTGCCACTGCAGCGTCAAAGCCGCGCAACTATCAGAGAAGCATCAGAGCCAGAAGAAGCGACGCAAAAGGACAGCAGAGCTCTAGTGAAGTAAAGATAAAGTGTGGTCAACAGAAGAACCATGCCATTTTGGGTTTAAGGGTACTATGGGGTTTGGTCCATGGTTATTGTAAAGATGTGACCTTCGGGCACAATCTATATAAAGGTAAATTTGGTATAAGGAAGGGTTAGATTTTGGGAGATTATGTTAGATCTTGAGAGAGTGGATCTAGACTGAGAGAGATGTAAGAGAGTAAAAGACTCTGCAGGTGTGTGCGCAGAGATCTATTGTAGAGAATATTCTGCAGCTGAGTGCACAGGCTGGAACTGTTACCCCTTCCAAGTAATATAATAACAGTTCTTGTGGACGTAGCTCCGATCTGGGGGGTGAACCACGTAAATATCTATGTTGTGTGTTTGAATCTATGTTATGATTTGTGTTCATGTATGTGTATGCTTATATATGTCTTTTCATATGAATGTGAATGAGAATGATATGTTAAGTAGCGGAACACACATGTATGAACACTGCGAAGATATGTTAAGTATGATAAATGTGTAGTTATCAAAGTATAGGTAGCAACGATTCAGCGAAGTATGTAGGTTGTTGATAACTGCGAAGTTCATAGTTACATATTGGTAATAATCCGTTAAGTATATGTTAAGTATAGTATGGATAGCAAGCTCGCATAAACTAACCGCGCCTCACCGGGTTGCAGAAACCTGATTCTATAACCACCCATCTTCGCTTCGGGTGAGACTTCAACTTGTTCGCAGGTTGATTCCGAAAGGGCCAGTGAAGGGGATTTTGTTGGGTCTACAATAAGGAACTACGCAGAACCCGGGTCAACCCCAGAGAGAAAGAAAGAGTAAATCCAACATGAGGTAATCGACCTAGTGGTAAAGGAAGAAAATCTGGATGTTATGTATGTTTTAGTGAAGAACATTTGAGCCTAGATTATCTTTAGAAGGAAAAAATTGATCTTAATTTTTGACCAAATGTAGTGTGGGTGATCATGCTTTAGAACATTTCCCAGTCATTCTTGAGAAGATAATAAATAAGAAAAATGTTAATATTTTGTCTGGAATCCCTAAGCATGAAGTCTTGAATACTAAAAATTTGCATATTATAATCAAATAGGGCACTAATATTGAAGGTGATAATCCGATTATCACCAGAATTCAAAACAAGCAACTAACTATCCCAATCCCAACAACCAAAAAGAAATTTCCAGGGATGCTTCAAAAATATTTGAATAACTAGCTATGGAAGAGGATACTCAAGAAAGCATAAATAAATCACTTAATGAATTATTGCAAATTACTCATAAAGGAAGATGGTGTTGGTCGCTTAATCGACTCAATGTACATGGTAAAAATCAATCAAGTAAACGACATAATAGCTAAAAACTTATGTTGACTAAATAAAAAAGATAAAATTGGCATCGACCCCTTAGCTGACCTAGAAGTTGAAGGATGCCATATTTCACAAGTCATTCTCAACTTTGGATGCAAGAAAATATAATGGCAAGAAGCACATGGGAAAAACTAGGTCAACCATAGCTTTCAGAAAGGGAATCTTCCTTAAAATTGGAAAAGGCCTAATTGAACCTATAGGAGCATGGAAAAATATACACACTTCAATCATGGGCATTACCATGCAAGTTGACTTGAAATTAAATGACCCAAAGAAAGGATCTAAAAAATTCCCAACACTAGTCGGTCGACCTTGGGGTTGAAAAATGAAAGCTTCCATTTCCTTGGAAAAAGATAGAATTAAATTAAAAGGGGAAGGAAAAAGGGTTATCCTACCCATCTATCCATCTTAAGGAAAATCATGGGAAAACCCAATGATAATGACACATACATAAGATGACTCTATCAATTCATGCGAAACAATGAATTTTGTGTCGAGCCAAATGAAAATTGGGAATTGTACCTGGGATCCCCTCTATTAGTAGGTCGGAACTCAGACTTGGAACTCTACCACTAGAAAATTGAAACTATGAAGATAAAGCACGCGAGTGCTAGATAATCGAATTTATTCCTTCCCATTTTGTGTGCAAATGTTTCATTATTATACTCATACTAAAAGTATTTGAAAAGAAATCCTAGGAGTATCCAACCCTAGTACTGACCATAAATTAATAAACCAACCTGCCACCACTACGATACAAAGAATGAGATTCACCATCCATACACATCAATGAAGTTTCTAAGAATGTAGGAGAACAAGGACGACTACATATTTTAGTCAAAACTTTCACTGGTCAAGCTGCTCAATGGTGGGACACTCATCAATCCCATCTACAAACATGGATGATAGCTTCTACATATTTCGTTGAGTGATTTGGTGGAAAGAATTTAACATCACAAGCACAAATTCATAAGTTTGTACAAGGTCAAGATCCAATCGACCATATTAACCTTTGCAAAAAAGAAAGGAAAATATTAGGCTATCACGACGAACGAGCATGGATGCACATGTTTCCAAACACATTAGATGACCTGCCCAACAAATGGTATAAGGTTGAAGAAGCAAGAGGTGATGCATTTAACTGGAATCCCTCGAAGAAAAATGTATCCAAGACTTTTCATTTTCCACTACACAAGGTCATCTTAAGGAAGCTTTGAAATAAATTTGGAGTTTTATTAAACCACTAGATCGACTAGAGAGTTTCGATGAAACATCATCCCACCATCATCTAACTTCGACTTGCAACAACATAACAACTAACCCAAAGCAACAATGTCGACTTTTGAACCAACTAGATTTAGAAACCGAAAATGATCTAGGTAAGAGCTTTAGATGGAAAAGAGATCAACATGATATTATACACCTAGTTAAGTATATTGTGGAAATATCTACCAAACCTAAGGAAGAAAATACAAAGTTAGGGGAAAAATATTTTCCTCCACCTTTTGTAGAATGTATAGAAGGATATTGATAGATTGATGAGTCACAAGCCCCATAATGGATGAATGCAAAAAATCCACAGATGATAGACCCAAGTTAGCTAAAATAGGAGACTATTGGTAGAAAAAAAATAATGGAAAATTATGGTAAATCTTCTTAGAGAATACAAGGATATTTTAAAATGATTGGTACAGGAGATGGGGGGAATTAAAATAGACCTTGTACCAGGTTCAAAACCAGTTAAAAAGAGACCTTATAATCTATCCCACAAATACAAAGACATTGTTAATAAATAAATTGAAAACATGTTAGTTGCAGGAATTATATACCCAGTCGACCAATTGGAATGGGATAGCCCAATGATTGTTCAACCAAAAAAACATGATCCTAAAAAAATATGTGTATGTGTCAACTTTAGAGGACTAAATAAAGCAACTCTCACAGATCCTTTCCCTACACATTTTGTTGATGAAATTATCAACAAGGTAGCGGGCCATGAATGCTACTCGTTCACAGATGGATTCTCGGTATATACCCAAGTTCCCATAGCAAAGGAAGACAAATCCAAAACAACCTTTGTCTATGAATTTGAATCATTTGCTTACAAGGTCATGCCTTTTGTCCTAAAGAATGCACCTATAGTCTTTTCTAGAATAGTTATCAATGCCTTTCGGGAATATATGTACAAAACAAAGGGATTTTTAATTTGACAATTGGACTATATATAGTTTACTCAAAGAGCATGTTAAATGGATTTGTTTAATGCTAGAAAGATGTAGAAAAATCCAATTATCTTTAAACATAAATAAATGTATCTTTGCTACACCTATTGGGATCCTCTTAGGTCATGTATTTTTGAATGAAGGAATCAAAGTCGACCTGGCCAAAATAAAAAGTATTTATCGACTTAAAACCTCTTGTAAATACAAAACAAATTAGGATATTCATAGGACACACGGGGTATTATTAAAAATTTATCCATCACTACTTAGACATCACATTCCCCTTGGATGAGCTACTCAAAGCAAATGTTGAATTCTAATGGAATCAGGAATGTAAGGAACCCTTCAAGCTACTAAAAATAAAGTTAGTCGAAGCTCCTATACTTTTCTTTCCAAATTGGTCCAATAAATTCCATGTACACATTGACACATTGGCCATCGCTTTCAATGTGGTACTAATGCAATCATCCAACGATAGGATGGAATGCCCAAATGCTTATGCAAGTTAGAATTTAAATAAAGTGGAATGGAACTATTCGACCACACATCGCAAATGACTTGGTATGATCTTTTCTCTCCAGAAATATCGTCACTATTTATTATCTAACCCTTTTGTTTTCTTCACAGGTCATCAAGATTTGAAATACTTAGTCAACAAACCCTTGCACCATGGAAGAATACATTGATGGTTTCTATTATTCCAAGAATTTGAATTCGAAATCATAGTCAAACCAGGAAATATTGACATCGGACCATACCACTTGTCTATGATAGAAAAAGGAGAAGACCTGGTTAGGATAGATATCGACTTACCCAATGCACATATCTTCATGGTTGAAACAGTACCTGAAAAAATAGCTAATATAACTCAATTCTTACAATAGGGACAAGAAGCCCAAGGAATATCGAAGAAGAAAATAAAATTATTAGCCATGAAAGTTGCCCCATACATATTAATCAATGGATTCTTGTACAAGCTAGTTCATGATGATATACTGCATCGACATGTGCTCGACCATGAAAAAGAGTCGATTATCGATGAAACACACTCAGCACCAACTGGAGGACATTTCTAGGCTGCCACAATTGTTAAAATAATCCTTCAATCTGGACTATGGTGGCCAATGCTTAACAGAGATTATAAAATTTTCATAAGTAAATGTGACAAATGCCAAAGAATGGGATGAACACTAAGGAAAAACGAGATGCCTTTAATCTTAGTAATTTGAGCCGTACATTTGAAAGATGTTCCATCGACTTCATCGGACCATTCTCGGTACTTGGTCGAAAAACAAGAGCACTATATATTATCACTACAATTGAGTATGTTACCAAATGTGTAGAATTTGAACCAATCAAAGCCTGTACCTGTGAAGTAGCAGTGAAATTCATTTATGAAAACATAATTATTGTGTTTGGATTACCCCTTACATTGATCGGTGATAGAGGAACACACTTCATTAACAAAAGTATAACAATTCTACTAAAATAATTCTTGATTGATCGTCACAAAACTTCAGCATATAATCCTCAGTTAAATGGTACCATAGAATCATTCAACAAGACACAAACCAAAGGACTAACAAAAATTTGCAACATCAACAAATATGACTGGGACGACAAAATCCCAGTGAGATTCTAGGACATCATACAAAAGATTGATACGACAAACACCATTCAAATTAGTCTATGGACAAGAAGTAATCATTCCCTTACACTTTAAACAACAAGCTCTGGTTATTGCACAAGTATTACATTTAGATGTCATACAAGATGCCCAAGATAGGCTATTTGATTTACAGAAGTGGAAGAATAGAGGCTAGTCGACGTACACAATCAGGAAGTGCAGAAATAGCAACAAAAGCATGGCATGACAGAAACATGAAAACCAAATACATTTCAATCGGAGACGTAGTCCTATAGTATAAAAGCAGAATCAAAGGAAAACTAAGAAAAATAGAAACCACGTGGTTGGGACCATACATAGTCGAATAAATTAACTATAATGGAACAACTAGACTAAAAATGCTACAAGGTTGAGTATTCACGAGAGTCATTAATGGCGCCCAACTAAAGCGGTATCACACATAAAGAAGTACTCATGTCAACTTGTGGTCGTATCAGCACTAGTCGAATGTTGTGTTTCCATGTTTGATTTATTTTAGTAAGACTTTGACTAAATTTTTAATAGGTAGTTATTTAACTAACTTCTAAGTACAATTACTATATCAAATAAATAAAGCATCTAAGACATGTTTGTTGGAAGGAGAAAGCGTCTCACAAAAATGAAATTTGACTGGGCATAGGAACCCGCTTCTTAAAGCATAAGCGCATACCAATGCAAACACAATCAAATAACCCTTAATTTGAGTCATAAAAAGAACAATTCCATTGGCCCATCGACCGACCAGACCGAATGAAAACTAGAAATCCAATGATAACCGAAGGCAAACTGTAAAATCTCAAGCACAGTTGAATCTAGCTACTGTGGATTCCTCACTGGTGAAAGATTGCACAACATTTGCAAGAATTAGCATAAAAAATTTAAATGAATGAAGAACAATTACACATGAAATGGTGAATAATATCAATATTATTAACTGTCCAACCTTAACAAAGGTTAAGAACACCCATATATACAAATCTGGAAGAATTCGAATCCATCTGGAGTGTTCACACTGATCTAGCTTAGAAAAAGCTCAAACCCCCCTAGGTTGACCAAAATATCCCAAACCATCCCAAACTGGTTCGAATCTGCAGTGTGAATGCTGGGAATGACTGGACAGGCCCATGTGACCTCACACATGTGAAGAAACTGGTTGGATAGAGGTTTGGAGTCTAAAATTGGTCAAAAATGTGACAAAACAAGGCAAGATTGTCCACAAAGAGAGCAAATGCGCCCTAGGTAGAAGAGAAGCATGCTGAGTGCATTAAATGACCTGAGGAGGGCGCTCTAGGCATGCTGAGTGCATTAATTGCCCTGGGGAGCGCTCCACTTAGCTGGTTTGACTCAGCACTTGTTCACATTTGCTATCTAGTTCATGATAATTGACCATTTAGTAGCTAATCAACTTAGGGATGTAATCATTAATCACTTGGGCTAATTAATCATCATTAATAAATGATTAATGTACATAGGTGGAAAAATGTTCTAACACCCCCCCTTAAGCTAGACTTAGTGAAATATCAAAAATTAAGGCCTTGGCAACTAGGCTCAAGTCACCTTTTACATCATGAAAATTTATTTGTCCATGTAACCAAGGTAAGGAGGAAAACCACATGGGAAATAAAACCTCCCCTCTAAAATGGACATGTGGCATATATCAAAATACACCAATCATCACCATGCATCACTCACCCCAAGCAAAGATCTAAGGTGAGTGAAGGTCTTCTCGGTAAAACACTTGGTGAAGATATCAGCAGTTTGCTCACTGGATGGGCAATACTGCAATGCTATGATCCGGTCATGCACCAAACCCCGAATGTAATGCATGTGTATCTCTATGTGCTTGGTCCTCTGCCTCTGTACTGGATCGGTAGAAATCTTGATTGTACTTTGATTATCACACCAAAGAATAGTGGGTGAATCAAAGACAATCCCGAACTCTGCAAGAATACCTTGCAACCAAACACATTGTGTGGCTGCATTGACTGCTCCCCTGTACTCGGCCTCAGCTGAAGATAAGGAAATAGTACTCTGTTTCTTGCTTGACCAGCATATAGGTCCATGTGCAAGCATAAAGACATAACCGGAAGTTGACTTCCGATCAATACAATCACCGGCCCAATCAGAATCTGTAAATCCTACTAGTTCAAGGAATGAACCAGCAGCATAATGGATACCAAAAGACTTAGTACCCTGAACATAATGAAGGATCCTCTTGGCTGCCTTCCAATGGATCTCATGAGGCTCTTGCATGTGCCTTGCAACAGCCCCAACAGCATAAGACAAATCTGGTCGAGAGTGTGTAAGATACAACAAACTCCCAACTAGTTGTCTATACAACGAACTGTCAACTAGTGGTGAAGAACCCCATTCTGTAAGCTTAACTCCTGAAAGAAATGGAAATTTTGCAGACTTACATTCAGCCATCTTAAATTTCTGCAGCAAATCTGAAGCATACCTTGACTGACATACAGAAATTCCATTCACAGATTGATCAATCTCCAAACCCAGAAATTGTTTTAGCAATCCTAGATCGGTCATGGAGAATGCACTGTGCAATGCTCTCTTAACTGAGTCAAGTTCTTTGGTGCAGCTACCAGTGATCAAAAGATCATCAACATACAGTACAATAATCAATATCAGATCACTAACATGCTGCATATACACATTTGGATCAGACTTACACCTCTCAAACCCCAAAGATAGCAGAAAATTGTCCATTTTTGCATACCATGCTCTAGGAGCTTGCTTGAGCCCATAGAGTGATTTGTTCAACCTGCAAACAAGTGTATGATCAGAAATAAAACCTTCAGGCTGCTGCATATAAATCTCCTCATTCAGATCCCCATGAAGAAAGGCACTTTTTACATCCATGTGATGAATCTCCCATCGCTTGGAAGCCCCAATTGCCAAAACTAGTCTTATGGAGTCCATCTTTGCCACCGGTGCAAATGTCTCTGTATAGTCCACTCCTTGGACCTGAGAGTAACCCTTAGCCACCAACCTGGCCTTATACTTCAGATCAGAGCAATCAGATCCAATTTTGGTTCTATAAATCCACTTGCATTGCACTAGTTTCCTCTTGGGAGGAAGAGGGACCAAATCCCAAGTTTTGTTCTCATGGAGTGAGTTCATCTCCTCTTGCATGGCTGATTGCCACCTTGGGTCTGTACATGCTTCTGAATATGACATTGGATCAGATCCAACCATCAAATAACATGCCTCACTCAGATCAGAATTATTATATGCAAAGGAATTGTGAAATTGAGATCTAGTTTTCCTAGCATCTTGGGGATCTCCCACTAGCTCTCCGGCACTTTGAATTGTTTTCTCTGCCCACTTGGGCCTTGAAGGGGGGATATGTTCAGAATCCATATCAACATCATCTTCAGCAATCTCAGAATCAGAAATATCAGAGAATGAATCACTACTTACTTCATCATCAAGACGAGGGAATGAGCATTCCCCATCACCTTGTTCACTAGCTTGCAAAAATTCTTCCTCTTCGAATTTGACACTTCTTTCAATGAAAGTTTTGTGAGTGGATGGATCAAAGAGCTTGTAGCCCTTGGAATCCTCTGCATACCCAACCATGATTGACTCCTTGCTTTGGGGCTGCAATGCCTTTCTCTTCTCCGGTGGAATTCTGGCCCAAGCCCTTGAGCCAAAAATTCTGAAATGTGAGACATTTGGCTTGTGGCCCATCCAAGCTTCAAATGGAGTGATTCCTTGCAATGCTTTGTGTGGTGCCCTGTTCTGAACATATGCTGCACAATTCATAGCTTCAGCCCATAATTTAGGAGACAAATCCCTTGCTTGCAACATGCAAGTTGCCATCTCTTTCAGTGCTCTATTTTTGCGCTCTGCAACACCATTTTGCTGAGGTGTGTAGGGCACTGAGTGTTGCATCTGAATGCCATGCTCTTGACAGAGCTGCTGCAAATTGTTGTTGACATACTCTCTACCATTATCAGTCCTCAAAATCTTCATGGCCTTCCCACTGAAGTTCTCAACCATGCTCTTAAAAATCTTGAAACAATCAAAGACTTCAGATTTTTGCTTAAGGAAAAATAACCAGCAGTACCTTGAGTAGTCATCGATGAAGGTGAGCACATATTTGCTGCAGCCATAGGAGGGTGTGGGGAGTGGCCCTATGAGATCAGAATGTACTATCCCAAGAGGTTGATCAGCCCTCCTAGCCTTCCCTTTGTCATACTTCCTTTCAGGATGTTTCCCAATCATGCAACCCTTGCATGTTCCACTCGAAAATATGATTTGGGGCAGCCCTTCTACCATATTTTCTTTACTTAAAACTTGAAGATATCTGTAGTTTAGGTGCCCATACCTTTGATGCCATAGCTTGCTGGTCTCATTCCCATGTGACAGCAGCACACTTGGTGAAGAAAATTCGAGGAAGTGGGAGAACATGTACATCTTCATGTCATGGTCTGCAACACCCTTTGCAACAATTTTCCCGGTGGAAACTTCTGATATCTCCACTTCATCCTGAGTGAAGACCACCTTCTTTGCTGCTCCAGTATGTGTCATTTGATACACAGAGAGCAAGTTTGCTGCAAGGTTTGGCACATACAGCACATTGGAGAAGAAGCCATTCTCCATAGAGATTTTCCCAATGCCATGAGCAGGGATTTCTGAGTCATCTCCCATTCGAATTGAGAGGCCACTGTAGGGAGCAAGTTCAGAAAATGAGTCTCTTGAGGAAGCCATGTGCCTTGAGGCACCTGAATCAATGATGAACAAAGGTGAATGAGATGAGCTAGCCACCAAAGCATGGCAGCTCTCCTTGTCTTCAGAAACGCACTCCTTCTTCTTGGAACTTTCAGGAAGAGGAATGTTATTTTTCTGTAGGAGATGTGTCATGGTGTCTATGGTTTTCTTCATGCATGAGCTCTCTGGATGAAAACCTCTTTGACAGTAGCTACATTTTGTCTTCTCAGCCTTCTTTCCCTTGTTCTTGATAGGGTTCGAAACCCCCTCAGAGGATTTGGGCCTCTCATCCTTCTTCTTCTTCTCTTGAGGTTTCGAAACCCTGGGTTTTTGCTTGCTTCTTCCACATTTCGAATCTCCAGCTGCAAGAACTTGATCTTTTTGTTTGATGGAGCCCATCAAGACCAGCTTGTCTTGCTCTTGAGTTAGCATCTCCATGAAGTCAGCCAAGGATGGCATCTTCCAACCTCTGACTGTGAGCCTTGTGGAGTTGAAGGAAGACACAAAAACTGAGTATTCTGAACCCAATTTTGAGAGAATGGACAACACCAACTGTTCTTCTTTCTTCTCTATGCCACATTGTCTGATCTGCAAGACCAAGTTCTTGAACTTGGTGAAGAAGTCCTGGATGGAATCGAAATTCCCTGGGCTCAGTGAGACAAGCTCATTTTCGAGCTGGTGGCCTCTCATCTCATCAGTCTTTCCAAACAGTGTCTCAAGCTTGAGCCACACTTCATTTGGAGTTGCTAGACTTTCTACATGAAACAGGAGGTCTCTCGAAATGCTGAGACAAAGGAGGCCAAATGCCTCATCCATTCTGTTGAAAAACTTGGATTTCTCCACAGCTGAGTTTGGCTCAACCTCAGTGCCCATCGTGATTCTGTAGAGACCCTTGGATCTCAGCAAAATCACCATTTCTGCCTTCCAATCGAAATAGTTGAAGGGTGTGAGCACGTTTGGGTGAGATGGCTCCATTCTCCTCTGCTGCAATTCGCACTTGCTGACAATGCTGAACTCCAATACTTGCAAACAACTCTCAAATCACTCTGGAGGGATCTACACTCACAGATTCGAACCCTGTATGGATAGTGGGTGCATTCGGGAGAGCATCACACCTGAGAGGAGCCACTAGATTTCTCCAGTAAGCTCAAGGCAATGGCCTCAGGAATTATGTGGTTTCTCCACTGTTTCTGGCAATCCACTACAACAGTCTGCTGGTTCGAATTCTAGCTCCAAGAGCTCTGATACCATGTAAAATCTCAAGCACAGTTGAATCTAGCTACTGTGGATTCCTCACTGGTGAAAGATTGCACAACATTTGCAAGAATTAGCATAAAAAATTTAAATGAATGAAGAACAATTACACATGAAATGGTGAATAATATCAATATTATTAACTGTCCAACCTTAACAAAGGTTAAGAACACCCATATATACAAATCTGGAAGAATTCGAATCCATCTGGAGTGTTCACACTGATCTAGCTTAGAAAAAGCTCAAACCCCCCTAGGTTGACCAAAATATCCCAAACCATCCCAAACTGGTTCGAATCTGCAGTGTGAATGCTGGGAATGACTGGACAGGCCCATGTGACCTCACACATGTGAAGAAACTGGTTGGATAGAGGTTTGGAGTCTAAAATTGGTCAAAAATGTGACAAAACAAGGCAAGATTGTCCACAAAGAGAGCAAATGCGCCCTAGGTAGAAGAGAAGCATGCTGAGTGCATTAAATGACCTGAGGAGGGCGCTCTAGGCATGCTGAGTGCATTAATTGCCCTGGGGAGCGCTCCACTTAGCTGGTTTGACTCAGCACTTGTTCACATTTGCTATCTAGTTCATGATAATTGACCATTTAGTAGCTAATCAACTTAGGGATGTAATCATTAATCACTTGGGCTAATTAATCATCATTAATAAATGATTAATGTACATAGGTGGAAAAATGTTCTAACACAAACCAAGCCTACTCGACCACTAATGAAATCGACCTACCACAAATCATTAGGATCACAACCAAAACTTCCAACGCAAGTTTCTTTGAGCCTGCAAAGTAATTTTCAAGCACAAAAGGCACAATTACTACAATCACCTACTCGCATCAATTTCCCTCGGGACCCTGTGCCTATAAATTCACCATCACTTGAATCATGTTACCACAACTTTTGTAAAGAATTAGAAAGAGCACAAACATCAACTGCCTCCGTTAAACCACAACTAGAAATTAGGAATCCAAAATATCAACTCACATAAATGGCACATAAGAGGATCGATCTATTATCTAAGACTAAAGTCACTAAAGAAACGACCAAAGCACAGTAGAAGGAGATATCTATGACACCACTGCAAGCTCGACTTAATAGAATCAAGAAAGTAAAGGCCGACGATTAAAACTAGAATAAATAGTGGTTAGAACTCAAAGAGTGGGCCATTAGAGAGGAGAAATGGGTAGAATATGCCAATCGCCTTGTGGTTTACAAAATTCGACATTACCTTAATGCTTCCCAAATTGCAAACATCAAGAACTTGAAGGAGCTCACTGCCAAGTTCATAGTAAGCAGGGATAATGATGGGAAAATCTAGCTATATGAATCCACTGAAATTATTGACTCCTTAATCATCCATATCACAGGGTTACCTAGCAAAGGAGAGTCAATTCCCTTAGCAATTAAGCCCCTAGAGCTAGTCGAGGAGTTCACAAGGACCCTAACCAAAAAAACTTAAAAGGTTTGATTACTAGTAAAATCACATATCCGGTAATCCAATGGACCTTCATGGTTGTTTCCTTACATTTCACCGGCTCTAGTTGGCCATCCAACATCAAGCTCAAAATGCTTAAAGCAGTTAAGCAAGTTTCCCGTGAGGGAAAAACCTTCAACTGGGTCGACAATGTCACCAATATTGTGAACTACGAATAGTGCCAAGAAAATGGGTAAGCAATATGGTATTCATCATTGCTTATCTATATTGTGATGACAAATATCCCTCTAATCGAAGAACTAATATTCACTAGCACACAACCTCAATCAATGAACAATTACATGATTTTTTCCCTAAAAGGTGCACTAGTTGGATCAACAAAACCCCAAATGTTATTTGACAATTGGTTCCGTGTAATAAAGATCGCCTATGGTAGATGGTGAGTTCTATAGTTAGTACATCATATCTTACCACCATATTCCCATATCAGTTGGGACTAGACCACACCAAAGTATGATACCTTCAAGGATAAGGTGGAGAGCTTGAGGAGTTGGATTATTACCCGTCCACTAATGTGATATTTTCCAACCTTACTCGACAATATAATACAGTTATTCTAGTCCCAACCTTGGCCTAGAGTAGTTAGACTGGACTACTACGACCTCTTATAGATGGGGAAATTGAAAATCAGTATGAGGCCTCTTTGTACATCACCACATTTTCCCCATAAGACACAACTCCAGAGCAATGGTTACCCATTGTGCCAACTATAAGTCGGGAAAAAGAACAAGTCGACAAATCCTCCATTCAATTGACTGAAGACGACTTGGACGTTATCATTTAGGAAGGGGTGGAACCAAACTTCGAGGAACCTTGGTTAAAAGAAAAACTTGACCAAGTTATTGAGAAGGTGTTGAATTACCAACAAAACCCCAAGGGTAAATCAACACGACAATAATCAAGAAAGAGGCAACCGCTTCTATCCTCGTCAGTCCGAGAGGACATCATTGACATCTAGAAAAAGGCCAAGGAAATTATAGTGGAAGTAACATTGAACAAAGTCATGATCAAGCAACAAACCAAAAGGACAATGGTGCAACAAAAGGGGATGCCCCCACCCAAAAAGATAAAGTCGGATCAAATACCTACTCCTTATGTTCCTACAAAACTAAGAATAACAAACCAACCAATCAAAAACCTAGAAATTGACTTAATTCAAGAAACACCACCAGCTTTTCCAACCCAGGTTGTGGAATATGCTCCCTCCCATTAACAACAATGTCCTCCATCGACCCAAAACTTTCTAAAATACTCAATATCTTACTGTTTGTATCCCTTGAGTCGTTATCGACAATTTTTCCTGGATTACAACAATTACTTATAAATTCCCTTGTTATTATAGCGAAGACCCCATCAACCTTATCACTTTCGTAGCTCCTGAAAACCTCTGAAACTATAACATCTACGTCATTGCCAACCATTTCATTAGCTACCCAATCACCTATTCTAACATTAGCACCTACAATGCCTTCCATCTTGATGGTCCCACTACCAATTTATTCGATACCTCCATCGACCACACTACCTATCCTCCCTTTTATTGCTCAGAAAACTATTCATATCCCTTTGAACCACCCTTTGACCACCTCGTTGAACCACCCATCGACCACCCCACTGACCAACTTGTCAACAACTCTTTCGACCATTCCTTCGAACCTTACAACTACCATTCCCTTTGCCACTTAAAAGACCCCGATCACTCTTCCATTGTCCTGTCCATTGACCACTACATCAACCACTTCCCTGGCTCTACCTACCTCAACAACATAATAAGTACCTCTGACCAACAGAGCTGGCTAGGCAAAAAAAGCAAAGAAGACAAAAAAGGAAAAAAGAAGAATAAACCAACTCCTACACTTACATTATCAATCTAGTAGACATTAGGAATTGCAGCTACTATGAATGTGTTTTCCCCAGCTAAGTCTTCTGATGAAGAGCTTGAATATCTCTTCAAAGTAAGTAAAAAAGAACACAACAAATGATGGATCGATGCTGCCAAGAACTTGAAAAATCTAAAGAATGCAGAGTAAAATGCTTGGAAGCATTACAAGCCCGAATCAAAACAAGTGATTGGCCCCTTAGTAGGCCCACCACCAAAAAAACATATCGACCAACTAACTCTATATATGATAGCATTATCCCTTACAGTTGTTTAGCAACAACCACAACCCGTGTATCTTTCAACCGACGTAAGGAAGTGGAGGAAGACCCTTCATGAGTTAACCTACCCTTCATCACTTTTTATAGGAGTCGAATGCCATCTCAATCATCATTTGTTAGGACTCCTCAGATTCAGTTCTCTAGATTGGACAGGGAATTTAGTTCATGTCGTTATTCCTGAATCAAGGGGAGAGTACATCAAAGCCTTGTTGGTATACTACTCACCCAACTTCGAACTATCACCAATCAACAATAACAACAACATGATTATGAGACTGACCTACTCATGGCAAGCCAATGTAAAATATTTTCAAAGCAAGACAAGAAATTACAAGAGTATGAAGTAGTCGCTACCAAGTCGAATCTTATATTGAATAATTGGTATGCATATTATGGACAAGTTTGTGTAAATTTACATAAGACTCAAGCTACCATTATAGATCTAAATATGAGAAAGATTGTATCAGGTCCTAAAACTGCCAAAAATTTAGACAAACAAATCATAATGGAACAACAATGACTCATCGAGTTGTAGAAATAGGAGCACCAATGGTTACAGAATTCCAAATCAGCATAAGGAAAGGCTATCTGACTAGCTAAAAGAATGTACCTTTTTATGCACACTATCAAAATTGTGCACCAAAATCTTGACCCCTAGTTGCAATGGATGAGGAATAAACCTATGTTTAAGAAAATCCTCTAGTTATCAGAATAAACCACAGTCGACACAAACATTCACACTATACTAGTTAACCTAGAAGAGTTCCAACAACATCTAGTTGTCAGTTCCCCAGCCATCATAGAAGCATGCACTGAAGGCACTACACTAGGAACAACATCTTATTCACAACAACTATAACTTATGAAATCTTATACTTTCACATTTCCTTGTTCTCTTTGGGACGAAGAAGATTTTTGGGGTGGGGGAGATGTTGGAGGAGCAGAGTCGATGAGTTGACTAGGTCCTCCCAACTAACCACCCACTTGGTCGGCTCAATCCAGTCTAGTCAGTTAAGTCATTTGTCAAGCAGTTACACGGTTGTAACTGTCTAATGGATGTACATTCCATATATATATATATATACATACATACATACATACATAGGTACATAGTCCGGTGATCCATGAAGGGAATAAGCATTGCATTCCACTGTATAGTATGGTTCTGTGATATAATATAAGAGGCTTGTTGTTGGCGTGACCATTACTTTCTTGCTTGTTCTCTTTATGTGTGTTTCTCTAATGTATGACTATATGTTTCTTGTACATTACTAATAACCACATGTAATCCCTCATATTAAAACAAATGTTTTATTTGTGAGAGGTTGTTCCAAGAGAGAAAGAGCAGGTCTTCTAGGGGCAGATCTAAGTCTAGAGGTATATCTAAATATCCAAGATAATTTTAAACTAAATGTTGGAAACACAGTAAAGCTGGGCATTATAAGAAATTTTGCAGATCTAAAAGTGTTGATAAAGGTAATGGATCTGATGATGCACCTTCCATAGAAACAAAACCCTTTGCAGATGAAGGAGGTGATGTTTACCTAGGAGATGACTCAGCAACCAAAATCATAGGATGTGGAAGGGTCAAGCTGTTGCTTAAAGTTGGAAGTATTTGAACCCTTCTTAGGGTTTTGCACATTCCAAATCTAGCCAAAATCCTGGTATTTGTAGGTAAGATGGGAGATGTAGGTATGCATACCACATTGAAAAGAAACATGCAATATGGTTTGAGGAGCAATGGTGTTTATGAGGGAAACTTGGATTGGAGCTCTGTACAAGTTGTTGGGAAGAACTTCCATTGATGGGTGTAATAGTTCTATTGTTTCTGAGGATAGCAATGTAGAAGAAAGGACCCCTATTGTCCCTGTAGACAAGAAAAAGCTATGGCATTAAATATTGGGACACATTGGAGAGAAAGGCCTTCAATAATTACATAGTAAAGGTATGGTTGAAGGTATGTCTGATTGCTCATTAGATTTTGATTTTTGCGAACATTGCATATACGGTAAACAAAATCGGGTGAGATTCCCATCTAGTGCTACAAGAGAAAAATGAATCTTGGAGTTAATACATAATGAAATGTTTGGACTTGTTCTTGTTCCATCACTAGGTAAATCTATATATTATGTGTCATTCATTGATGATTTCTCAAGGAACATGTGTGTTTATTTCCTTCATAAGTAATATGAGGTGTTTGGTAATTTTAAAGAGTTTAAAGCTCAGTTGTAGAAAACAGGCATAAAATAAAATAAAATAAAGGTGTTGAATATAGATAATGATGGAGAGTTTTGAAGAAATGAGTTTGAGGAATTATGTAAGAAGTGTGGAATAGTAAGGCAAAAGACTACTCCATACACAACTCAATGGAATCAAGTTGCAGAAAAGATGACATGACATTGATGGAGAAGGAAAAGAGTATGCTCAGTGGTGAAAGGTTATCACAAGAAATTTGGATAGAAGCAGTTGATAAATTGATAATGTACATCAACATTGGTTGACAAAACTCCACATAAGGTGTGGACTGGTAAAAATCCCTCTCTTAAACATCACAATTTTTTTGGTTGTGATGCTTATGCGCATGCTCCAAAGGGAAATATGAGTAAGTTGGATAATAAAGTTGAAAAATGTATCTTTATTGGTTATAAAAAAATATGGTATAAAAGGTTATAAACTTTGGAATCCACTAACTAAGAAGACTATTTATAGTGGGGATGTTGTATTTAGAGAGGCTAGAGTTCCTCCCAAATAGGAATTCCAATCCAAGGAACAAGAACCAAATACAATATTATTTGAGATGGAGAGTAAAGAACAAAAGAAGATGAACCAAAGACAATAGTATTTGAGATGGAGAGTAAAGAACAAAAGAAGATGAACCAAAGACAATAGTATTTGAGATGGAGAGTAAAGAACAAAAGAAGATGAACCAAAAGAGGAAGAACCTCAAGTTCCAACTTAAGGAGATCTATTTGTTAAATAAGGCAACCCAAAATATTTATCCCACTTGATTTCCACTCTAATTTTGCTTTATCTATTACTAATGATGATCCTATATTTGTTAGAGAGGCGGCATATTCAAAGGACAATCAACTTTGGAAGAAGGCTATGGTTGAAGAAATGGATTCCTTTGATAAAAATAAGACTTGGGATCTAGTTGAGTTATCAATTGAAAGAAAACCTATTGGTATCATATGGGTCTTTAAGAACAAGTTGAATGCAGAAGGTAAGGTGGAGAAGTGCAAAGCTCGCTTAGTAGATAAGGGTTATTCCTAGGTGGAGGGAATTGATTTTGGTGAGAAATTTTCTCCTATTTCTAAATTGACTTCTATTAGATTTCTTTTGTTTAGTGTTACTACTTTTGATATCGAAGTAGAGCAGATGGATGTGAAGACAACATTTTTACATGGTGACTTGGAATATGAAATCTACATGAAACAACCATATGGTTTTGTAGTAAAGGGAAAGAAGGAGTTGGTTTCCAATATGAAGAAGTCCCTACATGGATTAAAACAATCACCAAGAACGTGGTATTTAAAGTTTGATACTTATATATTGGGACTTGGTTTCTCAGGAAGCAAAGTTGATCACTGTGTGTATTCCAAGTAGGTTGGTGATGATTTCATTTATGTGGTCTGGTAATTGGAAACAACAAGGAAATAATCAAGGATGTCAAATCCTAGTTGTCTTCTAAGTTTGATATGAAAGATATTGGTGCAACAAATTTTATTTTGGGCGTGGAAATTAAAAGAGATTAGGCCAATAGAAGACTATGCTTTAATCAGAGGAAATATGTCGAGACAGTATTGCAAAGGTTTAATATGTAGGAATGTAAAATAGTAAAGGGCCCTATCCTATACTTGCAAATTTATATGTAGATCAGTGTCCTAAGACTCAAGAAGAGGTAGAAGACATGTCACGTGATCCTTATGCTAGTGTTGTCGGAAGTTTGGCATGTGATATGGTATGTACTAGACAATACATTGCCCATGCAGTGGGAGTTTTGAGCAGATGTATGTCAAAACTAGGGAAGTAACAATAGAAAACAGCAAAGAGGGTCTTCAGATTATGCAATCTACTACCAAGGAAGGCATGGACCTCACAGGGAGATAAATATACAAGGTTTTGTTGATGCAGACTAGGTTGGAGATATGGACCATAGAAGATCTATAAGTGGTTATGTTTTAACTTATTTGGTGGAAAAATCAATTGGACGAGTAAGAGGTAGAGTGTAGTTTCGTCATTGACTATAGAAGTAGAATACATGGCATCCACTCATGGAAGTAAGAAAGACATTTGGTTACAAATATTGTGTTCATGTATTAGATTTGTTTAGAAAGAAGTGAGAACAGGTTGTGACAGCTCAAGTGCAATTCTTTTGGCAAAGAACTATGCTTATCATTCCAATACAAAGCATACCGATGTTCAATACAATTTTTTTAAAGACTTGGTTGAGCAGAACAATATACTAGTGGAGAAGGTTGATACCTTGAAGAATGTTGCAGATTCATTAACAAAGTATATTAATACTTAAAAATTCTCTTGGTGTAGAGAATCAATGGGATTTGTTTCCCTTTATAGTTGATTTCATGGATGTTTCCCCTTTGACCCCCTTGTTTCAAAGAATACAACAAGTGGGAGAATGATGGACATAAATCTATGTGTAATGTGTGTGGGGGGAATTATTAATTGTTGTGTTTAAGATAATGTTTGGCATTGTTTTTCTTTACACAAGTTTATGAAAGTTCTTCAACCCAAGTAGGAAGATATTTTATGTGTGTGGGGGGAATTATTAATTGTTGTGTTTAAGATAATGTTTGGCATTGTTTTTCTTTACACAAGTTTATGAAAGTTCTTCAACCCAAGTAGGAAGATATTTTACTATATTTCCCCTCGATCCTCTCATAAACTACTCTTCAACTCATGAATAAGATTAACAATGTTCAACAAAAAATTCCACAACATATGCTTCTAGTGTACTTTGACCCATAAATATACAACTATTGTTGTAGAGTGATCATGGCTTTGCAACACTGTAATACCCCTATTTTGACCCTTAGGGTTTATTGGCTTCAATGTAAATATTGTATAAATGCATGTGTGTTTACCCTAGTGTGGAGCTCAAGGTCAAGGCTCCCACTAGAGGATGTTCAGGTTTATTTAAAAGGAAAGTATTTGACAGCTTGATTATACATGTGATGTTAAGCCATGATAGATTGTAAATGATGTAATTATTAAATATTGCAATAAAAATACCAAGAAATTGACCAAGGAGGAAACCAATGAGAAGAGGCCATGTGTATCCACTAGGGAGAGGTGAGGGGATTATGGGATTGGAACCCATGCTGCCACATGTCCATTTGTGAACCCATTTGAAACCCCATGTTGACATTAATGCTACTATAAGAGGGTGGTTGAGAAAACTAGTCCATGAACTCGATGGAGTATGGAGCGGCCCTGCAATACGTATGGTGGGGTATGGATCTATGTTTTACTTGTCCCTTAAGCCACTCTACACCTGGGAATTCGCTCATCCTAATCCATACCCCATTGTTGACCAACAACCCAAGTCATTCATGCATTTGCAGAGTTGAGCCATGAAGAAAACAAGAGAAATCACAATTTGGGAAAAGGTCGAATTTGGAGAGTCGAATGCAGTTAGAAAACCATGTGTTAGAAGTAAAATGATGGGGGTATCCTTGGATCTATTCTATGGATGAATTACAGAGTGTGAGAAGCTTGGGGAAGCCATGAGAACACTTAGATCTATTTTGCAAAGGACCGAATTACGGGGTAGTTCGTGGCCCTGTGAAGAACCTAGCTTGAATAATAGAGAAGAAGGTAAACCTAGGGTTGGATATGCTTGATAAACCCAGTGAAGGCTGAAAGTCCCAGGAAAACAACAGTTGGGCCTTTCTATGCCCACCGTGAATAACACTGGAGGGAAGGGACCTTGAGGAAATGTGCAGCAGAGAAGAGGGCCTTCCTTGTGTCGGGTGAGGTAGGTAATGTGGGTGCCATGTTTGTTGAGTTATTTGAGATGCCTGTAGCTATGTGGGTGAGTTCATTGGCTTATTAGCATCCTCCCTGTTCCCTTGTATGCTTGATAAAAACAAATGTATGTTGGCTTAGAATTGGGATGGAACCTTGACTATGAGAGAGCCTAGTTATCCCTCCTTAGTGGATACATAACCCATCTCAGGGGTGGTATTTTTATCAAACAATCTACCAAAAGTGGACTTAAGGCGTGATCTCTCTAGCTCAACGTAATTCTAAAACAAATGAGACAGAATATGAAACTAGTCTCCTAGATCTAGTTAGAGATCGAGTAATTAAGCATCTTACCTCATATTCGTATATCTTTCTCCTTGTTGTTGTTCTGAGTTCCGCGGTCGTTAGATCTATGGCTGTAAGACCTGTCAAAACACATAGGAACAATACAAGCAATAAAACATGCCTAAACACTAACTAGTCTAAGTAAACAGTTGAGGAGGTAAACTATAAATATCATCAACACAATAACATTTATGGAAAGCGTTTATATTATTGTATAAAAAGTGGGAAATACAATAGAAGAGATGATTACAACCAATGCCTCAACATCACAATCTCCTTCCGACAATCCAAACCAAAGATCCTAGAGAGAAGTAGGTGCCTCCAAGACTAGGGTGCTGAACTACTAAGCTAATTTCACCAGCATAAGAGTACCATAGACTTCCTCCCTTTGAAATGGAGAGGGCTCTTGCATTTATAGGACCAAGTGGATAGAGTAGGTTGAGGATCATGGGGAGAGGGTTAAGGGATCCTCCCATTTGGTTAGGGAACCGAAGGCTAGCTCACCTAGGAGTTAGGGATAGATATCCACCTCATCCAACTTCTAGAATTCACTCGAAAGCTACGTTTATCCCATGAAACTGACTTCGGCGCATGCTGCATGAGGTCAACCCGCGTCAGCACACTTTGCTCAAATACAACCTGCGCTAGCCTAATTAGGAGTGTGGATAAAGGACATCAACTTGCTCTAAATGACTACCTTGATCATGGGACTTCAAGGATATAGGAACTGAGGTTACATAGGACTCATGACGGAGAGATTTTGGGTGTAACGGGTATCTCAGCTGAAAGAGTATAGGCTGGAAAGAGACATAAGGTTGGATGGAAAGTTGCTCTCACTTAGACAGCTTCTTGGGCAGTTTTATTCAAAAGATAAGTGTTCCTTGTGGTGTTTAAATGATGATATTTCATGTGTTATGTTATGCTTATTATGTTCAAGTTATTGATTGAATGATGACATGAAATGGATCAATAGGAATCTATGTATAAGCCTGAGTATGAGGCTAATATTATGTTGAATGCTTCATCATTTGCATGAGTGTAATGCATGACTAACCTTGCAGGTTGTAGGTGTATTGACTAGTTCTAGTTTCATTATATGTGTTTATTTATGCATTGTATTAACCCTTAAGAGGGATTTCTTGGCTTCACTTGGACTTGGGGAAGGAATACGATAACCCCTATGGTGTTTTAGAACCCCTATGTGAGTCAAGGAAGGGAGAAGTCATGTCAGAAGGCAGATAGAGTTCCTTGTAGAGGGATAAAGTCACATAGATAAGGTTATGGACAAAGTTTCATTTGGAAAAATGGCAAGGTTAGAGCACTCCGATGGGGTGGGGAATCACACCATTGGATAGAGCTCTTCAAGAGATTTCCAATGGTACCATCCTTGTCCAATTTGGACCAAGGATGAGGGAGTTATCACCCTTAGAAGTTGCAGGTGAAGTGGTTGGTACAGGGGTTTGTGGTCTCGAACTTTCCGCATCTGTAATGCGGATTGCGGATTGCGAAGGCTAGGCACCGACCATTGGAGGGGAGTGGTTATACTTCCACCTTTCCACATCCGCAACGCGTATTGCAGACTGCGGAAGTCGGAAGGGCGAATTCTGCGGAGGTGTTGCTTGGAGTTTCCGACTTTCTGCATCCGCAAAGCGGATTGCGGATTGCGGAAGTCGGAAGGTGGTGATTTCCATGGGTTGGCGCATTGGGTTTCCGCCTTTCCACATCCGCAAGCGGGTTGTGTGTTGCGGGAGGTGATTTTTCCCGAGGTTACGGAATGAGGTTTCCGCGTTTTGACATCCGCAACGCAAGTTGCGGGTTGCAGAATTGTGGAGGAGTAAGGTCTCTAGGACGACGATTGGAGGATTTCGATTTCTGAGTTCCCCGTGTGGATTGCGGAACTATGGAGTCGGATGGGTAATTCTGAGGTCATGGATTGACTTACGAATTCTGACTTCCGCATTGCGGATTGCGGAAGTCGAGAACGCGATTTCGTCGAAGGGTGAATTTGGCAATCCAATTCTCGAGTGTTATAGGTCAAATCAACACTTCTCCGTCTGTGATCACATTGCCTTGTTGGTCACAGAAAAGTACACTATGGATGGAAGATCTAGATTAACCTTAGATGATTTAGTACTGATATCCCACATCTTCAGATGAAAAACTTATTTTTTCTGCATATTTGATTGGAAAGACGCGACTCTAATAATTGACATCTAGTGGGTCATTCGCGGGTACTAATATTGACAACCCGCAAACATCACTTATATGGTGTATTCGTGAATTGCTAAGAGAACTAGCCACGCACCATTCGCTTGTCTCCTAGTGTCATACTCACGGGTATCTTAAGATGAAATTGAAAAATATATTAAGAATACGAATTGGGATTAGTTGAGTTTGGTGTTGTAACTCCTCCAACTTCCCAATTCAACTTCCTCACAAATCTAAATTTCTACCTTGGCCATAAATACAAGGGGAATCCATGAGAGAGAGACCAATGGAGAGAAAGCTATTGTTATGCTGAAGGAATTCCAAGTCAAGAGAGGAGAAGGAGCCCAGAACTTGGTTGCAGAAGTGCTTGAAGCAAGATCAGGTATATTGGTTGTATTTTGCTGCATTTCTTTGACAATAAAGATCGATATATGTGACAAGGGTGAATTTGGAAATCCAATTCCCAAGTTCCGAATGTGGATTGCGAATCGTGGAATGGGGATTACAGATCGAAGGCCGTTGCAGCTGTGTGCAAAATGGAAGGAATTTGGAGGAAAAAAAAATGTGACTGAGGGTCTCTCATGGCTTCTGAAGGCCACCAGAGAGGTCGAGGAATGTGACAAACACAATCAAAATCTAAGCATTCTAGTTTAAGGTCTTCCCTACTCTCCACTATAAATATCTGGGCCTCTCCTAAAGTATTTGCAACCATTCAAATAGGCTCGCAGGAAATTCAACCTAAAATATTTCACAGAGATTACTAAATAGTTTTTGGTATTTGGATAATTGCAATTCCATCCATAGAGGAACACTATCTTTGTAAAAGAGATTTATCTACTCATAAAACCAACCTTAAAGGTCCTCCTTCATGACCTTTTCCATCATTCTATTTGGATCTCCCTATTTTTGTTATGAGGTCCCAACAATGAAACCATTTTTTGGTTTAGAGTAGCATACCAAAGTCTATAGGGTTGTGGTCGAGCACCAACATATCAATCCATGGGGATAGGGAAGGTCTCATTTGAGGTACATTGCCAAGACTTTAGAATAATGTTAAAAATCTACAAAGGGAAGTCACAACCATCTCTTCATTCATACTATAACAAACAATGTATCCAATAATTTCATTCCTCATTAGACTTATTCTATTACCATTCATAATATTATATCATAGATGCAACCACCTATAATTTAAATAAGCCAATAAAAAACAAAGGAAGTATACATTGAAATGAAGAACACATCATTAAAATACACCATCAACACAATAAACAACTTTTGAAATGGGGGTATTATTCCATTCATATTCATCATCAACAAAAGTGTCATTACATCACTTATCATTGCCTACAAGAGTCCCAACTTAATACACCTAGACTTCTTATGATTCCTGTAGCTCTCAAACCCTTTACTTGATAAAGCCCTTACATATTTGTGCTCATGTTCTTGTACATTGAGGTTCTTTTAGGCCATTGCCTAATTGCTAGTGTAATAAGGACACTTTGTTAGTTGATTGTTCCTTTGTTCTTTAGTGTGAATTTGCAGTCTTCTTTTAGTTGGCTCCTCAAATCTTAGTATATCTTCTTAATTCTTTTGCTCCTGCCCTGCAACCTTTGTTTTCCATAATTCCAACCCATATCTTCTAAATCTAGGTGGCATCATATGGATCCCACTATCTACAAAGTCAACACCGTTATGTCTTTATAAAAAATTGAAGGCGCCAACAAATCCAAACTGGTCCTTATATGTAATTTATGTCAAAATAGGTTTTAACCTTATACATGTGATCTTTGTGATAATTTTGTATATATTGTAACTTGTGATAATTTTGTTTTCATTGTTACATAGTGAGATGGGGTTGAAATAATTATTCATCTTTGGAATGTTCATAATGAACTTTGCATTAAAAGCTTCTAATATTTTCCCATTTTTCTAAGACTCATATATACCACCCATAAGATCCCTTTTTATCAAATTGTAGAACCCTATATAAAATTATATGGGTCAATCATTTGAAGCATGAGCTTTGTCATGTGTTGGGAAGACTTTAAGACCCTTTGAACTTCATCCCTCTCCACAAGGGACATTAAAGCTTGGTTTTGCGATATTTACCAAGATCATATTTATTCCATCCTTTCTTTACCATCTTTGTAAATTATTTGTAAGAAAGCCAAAGATCATTGAATGTAAAAGGAGCAAGTAACTCCTATCTCCCATGTGCATTTGAAGTAGAAAGGGAGAGTGATCCAAAGATCCTCCTACCCCAACCAAAGAACAAAATTTGTTGAATTTTGTAAGTAGGTTATTAGAAACAAAAAATTGTCAAGCCTATTTGCCAAGGTTTATATATATAAGCCTTGGAAAATAGGATTTATCTATCTATCTCTATTAATACATATTAGTATTGTATAATCTCTATACTAATCTACAATATAACTTTATTAATACTTATTATTAATGTATAATCTCAATATTAATCTATTATATACCCTTATTAATATTGTGTAATTCATATATGTTATTTAATATTTCGCTTAAGTTATAATTCAACGTGTGTGTGTGTGAGAGAGAGAGAGAGAGAATCGGATTTTACTCACTTTTGTTTTAGAGAGCATTTATTAATCTATTATCTAGAAAAATTACACTATCAATCTAGATGAAGTATATTAAGTGTAGTAAAAATTTTATGACGTCAAATATTTTTATTTGATAGGAAAGGGTGTCGCACTAATTGTAAGATGGATAAAATAAATGTAAGGCCCTGTCCAAGTCCTTAAATTCATAACAATACAAATCTACAGTTTGCTTGTATTTTCTATTTTCATGTCTTCATTTCAACTAATTTAATTTATGTTATGTTCTTTTTAGGATTTGAATTCACTATGCATGTGTAAATCAAATATAATGCTTGTAGGTATAAACCAAATACAAAGAATTAACAATTTCATTTAGTTATCAACATCAATTATTTTATAGCAGTTACAGGATAGAGGAAGAATATAGCATGTTCATTACAGTCTGTAACTTTCAAAGCTTAAAAATTGAAATACATAATTATAAAATACTTGTAAGATAGTAGATTGGTCCCTACAAGCTCATATTTGTCCCTACAAGCTCCCCCGCAACCAGAAACTCAACCGCCAAATAGATTTACCACCCAACTAGCTAGGAACAGCCTCGTCGGCTCCCTAGCTCCAAGAAACTCAATTTCTTAGCCCCTGTGCCCAAATCCCAAGAGAAACAATCCAACCAATCCAAGTGTTTTCCCCAAATCAGAAAATCAATCCTCCTATGCTGAATTTCTCCCAAAAATATCACGACCCCTCCTTCTTCTCCATCTCCCTTCTTATATCCCCCCTTTCATTGCCTTTCCCACCTTTCCCACCTTTCCCTTTTATTACCCTTATCATTTTATTAAATGTTTCAACTCCCTTCCCATCTACCAAGTTAGCCTCTTACATTTTTCATCCCCCATCACTCGAACATGGGTTACATTTATTTAATCAAACAATAAAATATTATGTATTTAATATATTAGTTACAGGGTCATATGAAAAATTAATTATAAAATTAATTATATTATTAAATAAGGTTCCACCGCCTTATTTCACATCTATTTCGACATAATTTTTAAAGTTATTAAACAAGAAATGCATGTGTAGCTTAGTCTCTCCCTTTTAATTTAAAAAAAAAATAAAAAAATTATTCGAAATTAATTTAAAAATAAAAATAAATATTAAGTAAAGTTTTATATAAATAAGTAAAAATTATTATATCAATTTAAAATGTTTTATATCCATATCAATATATATCAAATGTTAATATCTAAAAATGTTAAAAATTGTGAAATTGTATATTAAATGTTAATATTTAAAAATCTTAAAAACCATGAAATTGCAAAGAATAATGATCAAGATGATTAACATCCATTGAAACCAACTTTGGTCTATCGGACCTTAAGAAGGTTATTACATGGTTTGCTTTAAAATTTTGTTCCTGTGCTCAAAAATCTTGGTAAAGAGATTTCCATGGCTCACTATAGTTTTGGCAAGTTAGGAGGTTAGCAAGGTTGTATTGTAGCAAATACTATGAAACTCATATGTAATGTAGGTGTAAGCAGGGCACTCTAAGATAAAGTGGTTTTCATCCTCAACGCTCATAGACTCACAAAGATGGCAAACCCTTTCTGCCCACAGAGTTTAGGGAATAGACAACACCTTGTTTCGCTATGAAGCTCATGGGGAGTTCGTTCTAACATTGGTTATATTAATTTTCTTCTTTGAACTAGTTACCATCGAGAGATATTTCTGATCTTCCAAATTAGGGTTAATGACCTCCTTATAGTATCTTAGTTTTCTCTTAACCTCTAATTTTCCTTGCACCACAAATTCTCTTTACACTTAAAGGTAATAATATTTTTGACATTAACGATATTCTGTAAAGTGTCATTTTCATCAATGCCCCAATGATCTAACCAAGCCATCATATCTTTACACCAACTCCACTTGAGGTGTAGTTGGTTTTGACTTGAATTTAAAAGCAATTTTAGGATAGTCTCTCGTTTCCCATGTTATTTATCTTGTGCTTGTATATCAGGTACCTAGTCATAGCCATGCTCTTGATGGGGGGAAAGACCCACTTCTTTGAGGATAATAGAATAAGGCATATTGCTTTTAATTTGAGGCTATAAGTTATAAACCGCTTTTGGATTTGCTCAATCTTTCTCCAAGATTCTCTAGAAATGTTGCACCCCCATATTTCACAACCGTATAAGATAACATGGATGACAAGAGTTTCAAAGAGGAACCTTTTTTATCCCACATGACCAAGTTGGTTGATTTGCAATTAGTTTCAAGACCAAAATAAGTTTTCCTCCTCCATTAATCACTTTCTCAATGCTATGGTTCCAATTGAGCTTGTGATGAATATCAATTCCAAGATATTTGTAAGAAGTCCACTTCCTCCAGTTTATTGTTATCATAAATAAAATTTGCGTAGGTGTCTTTCTTAGATTTATAATCATAACTTTTGTCTTGTCGGTGTTAACAGTCATACCCATGTTAGAGCAAAAATCTTTGAGAAATCTTAATTGTTTATCGAGATCAAAGGGACACCTTTCCATAAGAACAATATCATCAATATATATTTAACCTAAATAAGTTAAATATATTTATTTAAAAAATATAAATTACAATGTAAATAAATAGATGTGAGTTTGTGAATTGTTTGTATTATTTTGACATCAATATTTAATATTATTAATATATGAAGCATTTTATAAAATACTAAAATTATTTTAAAATGTCAAATTCAAGATACAACCAATACAATTTTTCACTATAAAAAATTCAAATTTAAATTGAAACTTAAATCACAATACAAATCAATTAAATCATAATTATCAATATTAATAAAGCAACTTATATTTTCCTATAAATAGTAATTCATAATCTAAAACATAAAGTATTTGTTAGAAATAAGAGAGATTCAAATATATATATAGTTGTCATCTAAAAATTCGACGATTTGGCCTGGATGGGGGCAAAATCTGAATTTAACTATGTTTTTAAGGGCGATTTTGATGATAGAATCAAATTCAACACCATCAAAAACTCCCAAAGCATTCAAAATTTCAAAGTTTGAGAATTGTAACTAGGATTTTTTAAAATTTCTATCAATTTTTTTCAAAATCATGTCAAAAAAATTAAAATTTTCCGTTTGAAATCGTAGAACTTTTAAAATAAAATATTTTTTTGACTTGTAATGCATTAAATAATATAATAATAATTTGTTATTTTATAATTCAAACTTTGACTTGTAATTTATTATTGTAATGTAGTAAATAATATAATAATTTAGCATTTCACAATTCAAACTTTAACGTGTAATTTATATTAATATTTTTTTTAATTTTAAAATTTAATTTTAAAATATTAAACTATATTATGTTTATTAATATTTTTATAATTTTAAAAAACTATATTAAATTAAAAAGAAAAAGTGGAAAATAATTATTTTTTTAATTAACACTTTAGAAAGAGCATTACATATAAATATTGCATATTTTGGTTTTGAAAATTAGTTTAAAGATTGCATAAGAGAAGATTAAAGATGTTAATGGTACTATTTCAATATAAACATATGGATTTAAGTTGTATAAATTTTTAGGTAGGGAATGTGTGTGTGTGAAGTGACGACAGTACAACACTATGATGCAATAGCAGTACACAACACTCTCACATAAATATTTCATGAACTTTGTAAAATTTTCATAATGTATGCAATTTTATTCTTTTTCTTCTTTTAATATAATCTGGTCAATGATAAAATTAGTTTTGTGAGGTCAATTATAACACAACACATATGAAAATAAATTGAATAAATAAAAATAGATTAATATTATTTTTCACAAACTTTAAAAATACCTTTGGTTTCTTTGTATCACTATCCAAACTAATATGGTAAATTGAAACATATAGTCTTTGCCTACGATAGGGACTAATAATAATATAACTCAACATTAATTTTTGACATCAAATATTTTAACTACAGTTTATAGTTTGTTACTTCGTGGACTTTAGAAAATCTTTTAATACAATGCCTAGAAATAACTTGTGGAATATATTAGAAGAGCTAAAGGTTCCTTTAGAGTTGAGAGGTTTCGCAATAAGGTTGTGCGAGAAATTCATTGCCAAATTTAATAGTGTTAAGGGGTGGTTGGAAGATAGGAATTGTAATATTGGAGTCAAACAAGGATGCCCCCTCTCCCCTACCTTTTCGGCATTTACATTGATAAGCTAGAAAGTTGCTTAGTAGAAGTAGGTTGCACTGGAATGACTTTAGTAGAAGTAGGTTGCCCCCTCTCTATGTCGATGATATTTTTCTTTTGGAAAGGAGCCCTCTGACCTTGATACTCAATTACGGATTCTCAAGGATTTCTGCTCTAACATGGGTATCTTTGTTAACACCAACAAAACTAAAGCTATGATTATCAAGTCAAAGAAAGTCACTTATGCTAATTTTGTTTATGACAATAACAAATTGGAGGAAGTGTCCTCCTAAAAATATCTTGGAATTGATATCCATCACAAGCTCAATTGGAACTATAGCATTGAAAAAATGATTAATGGAAGGGTGGAAAGCTTACTTTGGCCTAGAAAATAATTGTAAAACAATAAATTTGGTGATGTGGGATAAAAAGAAGTTCCTTTTTGAAACTCTTGTCACTCATGTTATCTTGTACGATTGTGAAGTTTGGGGTTGCAAGATCTCTCGAGAATCCTGGAGAAAGATCAAGCAAATTAAAAAACTTTTTATCATGTATAACCTCAAAATTAAGAGTAATATGCCCTATCCTATCCTCCTTATAGAAGTGGGTCTTCCCCCCATCGAAAGCATCGCTATGTATAGATACTTGATGTGCAAGAATAAGATAAATAACATGGAATACTAAAGACTCCCTAAAATTGCTTTAAATTCTAGCCAAGTTCATCTTCAGTTCAAGAGAGGATGGTATAAGGACGTCATGGCTTAGTTAAATCACTGGGGGGATTGACGAACATACTAATTTGCAAGATATCGACAACCTCAAAAATACCATCACATCTAAGTTCAATATGAGAATATGGGACGAGAAATATTTAGAGGGTAAAAGAAAGCTAAGACATTACAAGGAAGTCATTAATCATAATCTGGAAGATCAAAAGTACCTCTATGTCTTAACAAGTTCAAAGAAAAAATTAGTATAGATAAGATAAGAACAAAATCCCATGAGCTTCATAGAGAGACAGGACGTTGGACAATTCCTAAAACACCATTGGAGGAAAGGATTTGCCAGCTTTGTGAGTCTAAGAGCGTTGAGGACGAATCTCACTTTCTTTTAGCATGCACTGTGTACACTCACATTTGATCGCAATTTCCTAACCTATGCTACAACTCTAATCTTCATGATCTTCTAACTTATTACAACTATGGGAACCTAGGAATGCTTATTTCTCAGCTTTTCAATCATAATAATCAAATTTTACAGAAATCCAAGTAATTATTTTCTCTTTTCTTAAGGTCCAATAGATCAAAGGGTCTCAGTGGACGTTAATCATCATCATTATCAATTATTAATTATCTAATACGCGTTAAAAGCTCTACTAATCATTTATTTAATGATAACCACAATCAATAATCAACCTTAATCACAATTAATCTTGATTTATATTTATTAATTACTTAATACTCTTTTAAACTACAATTATCATTTATTGAACTAGTACCACATTCCACAATCAAACCTTAATTATAATTAAACTTAATTAATATTTATTCATTAATTAAATAATACTCTTTTAAACTTCAATTATCATTTATTGAATGATGACCTCAATCAATAATCAAACTTAACTATGATTAAATCTTGATTAATATTAATTAATTAATTAATACTCTTTTACGCTAGTACCATCAACCTCCTATCGTAATTACTCAATCATTCTTTATTTATCTTCACATATGCATAAATTCATAAGCAATAAGTAACACTAATTATGATGTAATTAGTCAGAATCACAATGCATCAATGCCCAATTAAAATAGTTTAATAGTAATTCATACAAGCATATATAGATGAGTTATGTAAGCGTAGGTACTAGTAGTACTCAATCTCACATATCGCATAATCACACAAGTTATTATCTACTGACACGGACTTAAACTAGAAATTGCAATGTCTAACAATTTTCTAACTTAGATGATAATAACCTATGAAAAAACGTAATGTACTTAGTTACCATACAAGATTCAAGCAAAAGTTTTTAACACACACATAGTTAATTAGGTTTCTCTCCACAACTTCAATGGCATTCCTAACTATCTACTTCATTATATCTAATTCATAACTTACTTCTTCATCCCATCCTTCCTTTGCTAGACTATCATGGGGCATCAACTATATTGATCTAACTCCGGTTAGAACCCATAAGCAGAAATGTCGACTACATCGACCAAGCTTCCCCAACAGGCGTCCACTAGTCATCATCACACACCTTAGGGAGCGCGTCATAGCACAACCCTTCCATGACTCCAGGTTTTGGAGGATAAACGATGGGTAATTCCCCCACCCCTCCAATGGAACAAGGGTTAATGCCTACATTGACATAGAACTGCATCACTATTGTTGTTCTCAGGCTTTGTCATCAAATAACCAATTTGGGCAATTGAGTTTCCTGAAACCCTGCACCTACCCACACATCATGATAATAAACCAATACTCATACAAAACAATAATACCTTCACTTGCATACCATTTCTTGTTTGGAAATCATGTCACCAATGTATTTCCATTTCTTAGGATCCAACTATTACTCAGCTCTTTTAAACCTATAGTTAGTCTCCCCAACACGAGATCATGCAATATCATGTAAACATTGACATGTATACATATTTCATTACTAATAAACAACAATGTAATCATTTTTCTATGTACCATGCACCTGGTATACCATTCATTTATTCGACATAACTTTAAATTGGTATCCACGTACCCAACATCTTTTAAATTTGCATGCTAGAGACAAAATCAAAACACGACCATCATTCATAATATTAACATCACACACACATATATATAGATTCCGCAAAATAATAAGTCTATAGGCCTACAGTGTAATCATACTAGCGAAGTTCTACAATAATAAGAAAATACAAACATGTAATGATAGTTTAGATAGTAAAGTCATATACCCAACCTTCAAGAAACTTCGTCCCGAAGTTATAATCAAAATAATGTGGAAAAATCATGATTGTAACGTCCCCTCCCGTGGACCCAATTCGAGGAAGGGAACATGATACCAAAATCTAGGCTTTTACATGAACTCAGCCCATTCATTAGATTCATACAAATAAAATCAAAAGTGTGTAGATGCAAATTGAGCAAATATGCACAACGGAATAAAACATCATCCACACACATTTCATACTCATCCAGCATATCAAAATAATCATCAAATTAATCATTGCATGAGTAAATGCACATAGAGAATACTTATCTTCACTGTGCAATCGTCCCAAGCAACTAGCTATGTCGTTGCAACGTTCCACCCAACCATAGGCCAGTTTTGTTCATCAATCTCTCAACACAACTGCCACCCCCGAGTTGGGCATGATTCTTACAAGGAAAATGGGACATTCAAGCTCATGCACAGCCAAAGCAATAGATACCCATAACCCACACCCCAACATACTCTTTTCTCACAAAGCAAGCACAATCATTGGGCATGGATGCACATTTTTAACAATGGGATTTACAAACAAGATGGCCATGGGTTTTCCTCAAATCGTTTCTAGCCAAAAACAGATTGTGGGATGGGGAAAAACAATCACAGGGAGGAAAACGATTTCTCCCCCAACTATCTAAGCATTTAGCAGCCAAAACTGTCTCTATGGAACCCCAGTTCTATTTCCCTCCTTCCCCACTGGTATATAACGCAAAAATGCCCTTCTCCCAGCTGAGAATGAAGGAAAACACGGAATTTTGATGGAGAAAAATGCCCAGCCAGCTCCCAACTCGTGAGAGAGCCAAACTGGTTGATGGGTAGTGGCTTGGGGAGCAATTCATGGCTCTTTCCTTGCCCAAGAAACAAAACACGATTTTCTATGCAGGGTGGCTTCCCCATACTAGAATTTGGACAGCCATACGTCCCATTCCCCAAGGCATTAACTACCCCAACCAACTCTTGGGAGAATTGAATGATTGGGTACAAAAGTCAACATGGGTAGTTGAGGGTTTTATGGGTTCTCTCATTGACATTTGGCTTGACTTGATTGGCTCAAAGGTTTGAATGTTTTCCCTCCCAATTCCTTTTAAAATCATGCCCCCATCTCTTGTTGCATTGCATAGCTAGTTGTGGGTATTTGATTAAAATGCATATTTACATGATATTGAAATTCCAATGTGCCTAGCTAGCACATAAACCATATGCATCACTGAATCGATGGCGGGGCCTTGGCCTTGAGCTCCTCACCATGATTTAATAACAATATTTACATCATTTACGATTTTAATGCTATAGGGTCAAAGTGGGGACATTACATTCCCCTCCCCCTTGGAATAACACCGTCTTCGGTGTTCCAACACTTAGGAATAAATACCCACTTTACACATGCCTCAAAATTCACAAAAGGTGGCAGGTCTGTTCTGTGTTTCATCTTTTTACTTTGAACTTTCAGGACCAAGTCCTTTGGATTCCTCAAGCTGCTCATGTTGACTTTGATCTTCCATATCTGTAGGTGAGCATTGCTCCACAACAATCCCTTCCTTTTATTTACCTTCCAGTTAATCTACAAGTCTGGAATTTTCATGGATGCCATCTTTTTTGTTGTCCTGGAAACTATTTGAGGAATATTTTTAGCCAAATCAAATAACTTTTGGTCTGCTGGCATGGCCAGTGTGCACAACTGGCTCTCACTTTGCTCACTAGCAACACTTGGCTAGTAACAACTGCAAACAATGGCTTCCAATTTCTCACATGTGAGATTCATCATGGCAATTTCTTGTTATGACAAGCATAACACAATATTAAAATTAGTTAATTATTTTCCCAATTGACATGGAAAGTCCATTCTTCACTCATGAGACTTCCACACTTTTCATGCTTTCCCAACATACACATGAACTCATTCATATTCATCCCTTCACAGGGAAATAACTATTTCAGCATTCACAATTCATTTCAAGCAATTTAAGCACAATATATTTTCAACCATGACATGTACTCAATAATATTTTGTTTCTAAGATGCATCAGTCAAAAGGAAAGACAAGAGTAAGAGTTTCCCCCTTTTAGTCTTGTTCCAATCTGGAGCCACGACACCACTATGGTTCTATGCTCCTTAGCCTCTTTCACTTCAATGTGAATGCTTGACTTGCCCTTTCTTGGTTATGACACTTAGTGTCTAGGGTCTGTCTAAGGCTTTTCAACTAGGGAACCCTTCTCCATTGTTGCTTACAGAACCTTTGGCTGCTAGGACCCACTCATGTCCACTAGCACCATCTTTCATTACTGCTCATACTGAGCTCTTTAGGACGGTCACATGTCCACATGCATCCCTATGATGCCTTCATGGTCCTTGCTTCTAGCAATACCTACACTCAAACATTGAATCAATTCACATGTTTAGTTTATTTTCATAGGGTTTATCTCTAAACAAGAGTTTGAGGAACCATAACTACATCAGATATACATGTATATTCATAAGCAAAAAGCTGTAAGATAACCAAATACTTATCTGTATAGGATGTCTTCACTTTATTCCACAGGCTCCTTCTTTGCTTTATAAGCATTGAATTTCACGTGGATACAATAACGAATGTTGGGTTGGCACGCAAGCTACTCCAATCATTCGAATAGGCAATGCCAGGCCAGTACGCCGACTGGGTTTATCAATTATTTAAGGAATGTTTGACTAGCACACATGCTGCTCTACAACATCTAGTAGTTAATGCCCAACCAGTTACTCTCTGGATTTACCAAGAATTTATAGCTCCAACCAATTACTCTCTGGATTTACCAAGAATTTATAGCTCCAACCAGTTACTCTCTGGTTTTACCAAGCATTTATAGCTCCAACCAGTTACTCTCTGGATTTACCAATAATTTATAGCTCCAACCAGTTACTCTCTGGTTTTACCAAGCATTTGTAGCGCCCAACCAGTTACTCTCTGGTTTTACCAAGCATTTGTTGTTCTTTCAGGGACCTTACTTCCTACAATGGCCAAGGTTTCCAACAAAGAAACAACAGTGTTTTAGCTTGGTTGTCATAAGACTTGTTCATGAAATTTTTCATTATTCGAAAATGAATGAAAATCAAATACTTATCTGTATTGTGCATTTCCTCGCTACTCCACAGGTTTCCTTCTCTGCTTTACGAGCCTTGGATCACCTGTGGGGTGGATGCTTGGCCAACACACATGCTGCTCCACAACATCATCCAAATAGGCAATGCCAAGCCAGTATGCCGACTGGGTTTATCAGGCATCCCAAAAATCATTATGTTAAGCCAGTACGCTGACTGGGTTTATCAAACATTTCAAAAATAAGTATGCTAAGCCAGTACCATGACTAGGTTTATCAAGCATTTCAAAAATCAGTATGCTAAGCCAGTATGATGACTAGGTTTATCAAGCATACAACAACCATTTACAATCCAGTTCTCCGACTGGGTTTGTCAGGAAATAACACCCTTCACCAATACCTCCACAACATCAAATAACCAATGCTAAGATAATACAATGACTGGGTTTGTTAGGCATGCAACAACCCTTCACCAAGACCTCCACAACATCCAAATAACCAATGCCAAGCCAATACACTGACTAGGTTTATAAGCCATATACCAACCCTTCATCACAACATCCAAATAACCAATGCCAAGCCAGTACACCGACTGGGTTTATCAGGCATCCAATTTAACAATATGCCAAGCCAGTACGTCGACTGGGTTTATCAGGCATATGTGTAAGCTCACAACACAAAAAGGATAAGCAATCTCATCAGTATTGTCGTCCCAAAATTGCAACCACACTCATAACATTCACTATCAAGTATTGAAACACCAGGAATGCGTCCATCCCCTTAGGGTGTAGTCAATATCGACAACTCTATCATAACCCAGCACCAGAAAGGTGTGCACTCTCTTTCGGATGTGAGCCATGTAAACCCTAATCATACTCAAGCAGTTTGGAATAATAATGAAATAATAAAAAATTCTCTGCATATTAAATCTAATAACCAGACATGTATATTCTTAGTTAGGGTTACATGATACTCATCCATTTTACATATGTATCTTTCCTTCATTTGCGAAGAATGGGGGCTCCCTTCTCTGAGTCAACAGTCCTTCGATTTTCCACCCCAATCTTTTCACGTTCCATAGCCCACACATGCCTTCTTGGCATAATTTTTCCATTTCACTGGCACAGCTTCCCAACATGCAGTGCAACTGGGATATTTACAAAATTTACTATGGAGTTTCACCCGAAACCCATTTTCAAAGGATGGGGTCCTTCCCATGGAGTTTGGCTTCTGCAGGCCATCACTCATGGTCTTCCTGCAATGTGTCTCCTGGAACTTATCAAATAGCTAAACAGTAAGCAACATTTAACAATAAATTCAAATTTGATTGTTCCATAACCGATCAACGGCATTAATAATTAAATTCAATATGAATTTGCAACTCTGTGTACTACAAAAATTGATTTGCTTAATCATGAGGCCCTCCTCATAATGTTTGGCTCTTGTAATTGGTATCACTATGTCCATTATGGTTTTACACTTGTTACCATACATGAACATCCACCTACATCATGTTCTCTTGACACAACTTTATACAAGCCAAACTGTCATTAGCAATTATTAGCAAAATTTCAAATCTGAAATTTACAAATCTGTTTTCCTATAGAAAATTAGATTTACAATCATGAGATTATTCTCATAAACTTAAATCAGACAATTTTCAGATCTATTTCATGCATAAGTTGAATTTCACAACCACGAGGACCTTCTCATAACCTTTGGCTTCTGTACATGGTAGATCCCGATCTTTACTATGGAATTATCCTTATTGCCATACGCAAGACTTTCCTACCTGAAATCTGAAACTTCAATCAGCCAAACACGTTGTGAGTGTCTATGCATATAATCTTTTCATTGCTGCAACAGTCACTGAAGTGATCTCAGAATTATAACACTCAATAATTCAAACACCTTCAGCTGTTAACATTTGAAATGCAATGAAATATATATATATATATATATATATATATTATATATATATATATATATATCATTATCATAATAAAATTGCAAGACACGGGTACATTGTCCATGCAATTTAAATAAACTGTAAATACTCATTACTTCACATCCATATTCCTTTATGCAACTTTGTCCTTCCAACAGAGCACTCTGGTAGCCCATCAACATGTCTACCTTCTTCATGCAATCGTTCTCCTGCATTCACAGCAGCTCATGAAATGGTCTCAGGATTAACAATAGTTCACCATTTCATCGATTATCTAATTGCATTGAAACATATATATATATCACAACCATGCATTCACACAATGCATCTCAACATGTGCACACACACATATGCATGCACATTTACAACATTTACAGAATATTTTAATGCACATCTCTTCAATGCAACCTTGCATTAATTCACGAATACTATGCATTTAAACATATTATGGCTAACCATGATTACCACACATAACATGCACTACCATGGCAGGTCCATAAGTCCTCACTTGCTTTGATTGTTAAACTCACAACCAATATACACAAATGGCATGATATAATTTCATATGAATGCATTGAGGTTTCTAAGCAATTATAGAGTGTAAGGCCCCCTGCCTTCACTTACCCACACCTTACCATACTTGGTAGGTTGACATTCACATTCAAGCATTCAGTACCACATGCAAACCAAATCAACATAGTTTAAACATAGTTGAAGGGATCTTACCAAATCCTCTTTCAACATTCATGCAATTAAGCATAAATAACCATTACCTGCATGGTTGTCATTAACATCGCTTAATGTTACCTGATCAATTGGCCTCTTACCAAGGCTTCACAGTCCTTTTTCCAACCCCGTGATCATAGATTTGTTGCCCCATCCTTTCTTCATAAGGTTGTTGGTCATATGCAACAATCATCATCCACATCATTAGCCATGCTTTGGTTGTATTTGGTCCTCCAACCAATGCGAACACCACTAATTATTAGCAACCACCATAATTATCTTAAGTGGCTCATTGTATATGTAAAACTTCACTATTTTACCAATATCATATACATGCACAAACATTTTCACATTCACTGTGCAATGTTTATTAATATGCCACCTAGTGCTTATTCATTTCATCTATCTAATCTCTTGCATTTTCAGTCATGCTTCTATGGTCTTATTCTTACAACCATTATCAACAACATTAATTGTCATCAACCATAGACAATACCATTAATGGGCTACTACATGTGTAACTTCATTGCCTTTACCCATATGCGACATCATGCTCATGCATAAGCAATTCACATGCACTATGCAATGACTCTTTAATCATGCCCACTAATTCATATGCATTTAATCTGCTACTCTCTTGCATTTCCAACATCCCTATGCCATAATTTATATGCATGACAACTTCAAAATTATAAATACAATATCAAGAGGGTAGTGGAGGGATTCTCCCTTCCAATTCCCCATTATGACATGGAGCTCCTCCTCCACATCACAGTTGATCTTTTTCTTGGCTTCCCTACCAAGCACACAAGCAATCATTAGCTATGATCTTCTCACCAATTAGCAATTCAATATATACATACATGTATAACATTCATTCTTTCTATTTCCCAAGCATGCAATTCTTATGTTATAACAGAAATAGTTTTAAGGTGAGAAAATTCTCTCTTTGTCAACATTTCTTACTGCTCCAATTGCTTTCATACAAATATGTCCAAGTTCAACTTGACCATTCTTAACTTCCCTTCACTTATGAGTAAAAACTAAAGGTCATCGACGACGTCTCAGGGGGACAACGGGGGTCAACGGGGCTTGCCCCCTTGTGGCTTCCTTGCAGGGCGGGTCAAGGGCAGCGCCCTCGTTTTTTTTTTTTTTGTAAATCTTTCCATTTCCCGCATTCTGGCGCATGAGTTCAAGGCCATTTTTCGACTTTTGTCACCTCGAAATCTCACTGGAAAACTATTGAATTTCCTTGTTTCGGAGGACTTGTCATTTTTCCTCCGACTGTTTCGACGATTTTAAGCTCTTCATCGTCGACCGCGTCGCAGCAAAATAGCTTAATTTATGTCGACCGTGTCGTAGCAAATAACTTATTTTCCGCCGACTGTGTCGCAGCAAAATAGCTTATTTTCCGTCGACTGAGTAACAGCAAAATATCTTATTTTTCGACAACCATGTCGCAGCAAAATAGCTTATTTTCCGTCGACCATGTTGCAGCAAAATAGCTTATTTTCCGCCGACTGGGTCGCAGCAAGATAGTTTATTTTCTGTCGACCGTTTTGGTGAATTTAAGCTTATCTCCTCCGACCATTTCGACGATTTTAAGCTATTCATCGCCGACCATGTCGCAGCAAAAAGAGCTAAAATCGCCGACCGCGTCGCTGCAATCTCAACAAAACTCGCCGACTGTTTCGGCAATTTCTGGCTTATCTTCGCCAACACAGTCTTTGGTAGAAAACTCATAAAACACTTAGAAAAATTTTAAAATTCTTGTTAATTATCAGTGCTGAACGGGAAGCATACTTACCTCTGCGACTGTGATAGGTAGCCCATAAAGGCCCAAATGTTGCAACCTTTGATCTGATACCAATCTGTAACTTCCCCTCTCGTGGACCCAATTCGAGGAAGGGAACATGATACCAAAATCTGGGTTTTTACATAAACTCGGCCCATTCATTAGATTCATACAAATAAAATCAAAAGTGTGTAGATGCAAATTAAACAAATATGCACATTGGAATAAAACATCATCCACACACATTTCATACGCATCCAGCATATCAAAATAATCATCAAATTAATCATTGCAGAAGTAAATACACATAGCGAATACTTATCTTCATTGTGCAATTGTCCTAAGCAACTAGCTATGTCACTGCAATGTTCCACCCAACCATAGGCCAGTTGTGTTCATCAATCTCTCAACACAACTGCCACCCCTGAGCTGGGCATGATTTTTACAAGGAAAAGGGAACATTCAAGCTCATGCACATCTAAAGCAATAGATACCCATAACCCACACCCCAACATACTCTTTTCTCACAAAGCAAGCACAATCATTGGGCATGGATGTGTTAGTTTATCAGAATTTAATACATTTTGATCTAGGATCTTAACTGAAAGAACAACATGTACATCATATTAAGCATAAGAGATAAGAGACAAGAGACACAAAACATTTCACCGGGGAAAACCAAGAAGGTGAAAAACCCCGCAACTTCCTCAGAGATAGAAAAAGCATAAATACAATGATCACCATGATCAAACCCAAGAGATAGATATCTACAACAGCATGCTCCTCCTCCACTTGTGCACATCCTCCTCTTCTCTCACTAATGTGAAGTGAGTGAACAATAGAATGTGCAAAATGAGAGAGACACACTCTCTATTTATACACTACATCACTTGAACTTTACTCAACTAGGTCGGCCCTAACATAACCACATAACATAATGCTAACTGGGCCGACCCCCAATAGGGTGGTCTAATAACCCTTTGACCCACATGACTCATACAGGCCCGACCCCAACAAGGTGGTCTAATAACCCATCAAGTATAAGTTACAACACTTACAATATAACTTGCGACACTTGCAAGTACACATGACGACACTTTCAATTGGAGGAATAATACATCTCCGTTGGGGATACAATAAAGTACAAATGTAATACATACAATATACAAGTGAATATCTTTCGAAGTTACAAATACATCAACACTCCCTCTTAACTGGGAAGGTATTCTCTTGACAAAAGTCATCAATACATATAGGCACAAGTCTTCAATACTAGAGCTGGATCATCATCACTAGATCACAGAGCATCATCGTCACCGCTGTTGTACTCGTCATCTCAATCACTGGTGGTATCTCATAATTCTTCTCGTCATAGGAAGTTCTACAGAGCCAACCCTTTTTCATGTTGGATGTAGGCCCACCACCTGTAGGTCTTCATCATCACTGGCCATACTGTGGAATCCTCATGACTTATTACATGCGTCAACAAAACCTCGAAAGAGCATCCCAGGACTTTTACGAGCTCACTGCTCAACCTATCAGATCTCCCAGGGCAATATTATATGTGACCTCCACAAAACCTCAAAAGAGCATCCCAAGACTGACTACGAACACACAACTCAACCTATCGGATATCCTAGGGCAATATTACATGTGATCATGGAAAAACCTCGAAAGAGCATCCCAGGATTGATTACGAGCACACAACTCAACCAATCGGATCTCCCAGGATCTTTTACATGCAACTGCACAACCTGTCCACGGCCACGAAGTATCATCATGATACTCATGATCATACTGATCATGTCATCTCAATGAGCAAGCCATCAAGTAGGTACACCTCAGGACTGATTACACTGCCTCTGCAAAACCTGCAAGATCTCCCAGGATTGATTACATTGCCTCTACAAAACCTACAAGAGCATCTCAGGATTGATTATATGCCTCTGCAAAACCTGTGTACCATACTGTCACCTCATCGTCTTCAGATCACCTCATCGTCCACAGAGCACAACCCAGATGCACATCACACAGCACTTACACTCACCGGCATGGGAAGACAAACTTCAACCATCCGTGAAAGGCTCGGCACTTATATCTACGGCATGGGAAGACACACTTCAACCATGCGAGAATGGCACAGCACTTATATCGCGGCCATGGGAAGACACACTTCAATCATGCTTGAATGGCACGGCACTTATATCGCAGCCATGGGAAGACACACTTCAACCATGCTCGAATGGCACAACACTTATATCGCAACCATGGGTAGAAACACTTCAACCATGCTCGAATGGCACAACACTTATATCGTAGCCATGGGAAGACACACTTCAACCATGTCGGAATGGCCCCAGCCCTTATATCTACACCATGGGAGGACACACCTACCACCATGTGAGAATGGCTCATGTGCATTTGTGTCTCTGGACTCATCACTTCCCCTTAGAAGGAATCTTGATATGAAGTACACCAAGCCTCTCTCTGAAGTACTCAAACTTCACTCTGGCCAGCGACTTGGTCAACACATCGGCTATCTGCACGTCCGTCGCAAATACAGGAGATTCACTGCACCTCTCTGCACCAAATCCCTGATATAGTGATATTTGATCTCGATGTGCTTCAACCTATCATGAAACACGGGGTTCTCAGATAGCTTCACACAATTATGGTTGTCACAAAAGATACCAGTAGAATCCAACGGGAGATCAAATAACTTAGACAGTAGCTTCCTCAGCCATGTTGCCTCACAACTAGCCGAACAAGCTGCGACATACTCTGCTTCGGCTATACTCGGTGCCACACATGACTGCTTCCTGCTAAACCAAGAGATCATACCGGATCCCATACTGAAGCAGCACCCCGAAGTGCTCTTCCGATCAATGGCACTTTCTGCCCAATCTGAATCAACATAACCCTCTAAGTTAAACTTTTGATTCCCATCATACTTGAGCCCATAATCAACCGTACCCTTCAGGTACCTCAGAATATGCTTTGCAGCAACCAGGTGAACACCTCTGGGATCCATCAGGAACTGGCATAATGTGTTCACTACAAAGCAAATATCTGGTCTCGTGTTCGTCAGGTACATCAAGGACCCAATCATTTGACGATACAAAGTAACATCAACCGGATCAGATGAAGCATCACACATAAGCTTTAGGTTCGATGCCATAGATGTGGCCATGGCCTTGCAATCCATCATCCCGAACCTCTTCAGGATCTCTACTGCATACTTCCCTTATCCAAGGAAAATTCCATATGCACTCTGCCACACCTCCATGCCTAGAAAGTAGTGCATCATCCCCAAGTCCTTCATCTCGAACTCGACAGCAAGCTTCCTCTTTGTGTCGACAATCAATCTATCATAACCTGTAACAAGCAGGTCATCCACATACAAGAGTAGTATCACTGGATTTCCTTCCTCAACCTTGTAGTAAAGGTTGGAATCTGCTTTACTCTTGGTAAAGCCCAAACTGGATAGAAAGTTGTCTATCCTACACCATACCAAGTCCTAGGAGCTTGCTTCAAGCCATACAAGGCTTTCTTCAACCTGCACACATATGACTCTCTGTCATGTGTCTCAAAACCAAGTGGCTTCTCCACATACACTTCCTCCTCGACTAAACCATTCAAGAAAGTTGTCTTGACATCTATCTGGTGTATCTTCCATTTCATCATTGTAGCCAGAGCAAGTACTGATCTGATGGAAGTGTATCTGGCTACAGAAGAAAAAATCTCTTCATAGTCTATTCCCTTTTTTTGGAAGAAGCCACGAGCTACAAATCTCGCTTTGTATTTCTCTATGCTGCCATCTGCAGCATGCTTGATCTTTGGAAGTCACAACAGACTTCCCATCTGGTCTTGGGACCACATCCCAAATATCTTTCTTCGTGATCGACGGATCATGGTATTCTTCCATTACTTCATCCTGGATCCTGGGAACTTCAATATCTTCAATAGATAGCTTTGTTGCTGGAACAAATGTTGCAGTCCTTCTTTTTTAGGTGATGCTATATGATCTTTCCTACAAAGCAAGTTAAATTGCATGATTAGAAACATCTCATAGTTTTCAGAACAAATTCTTACACGTAAAGAAATATATCATACAGTTATGCAATTATTTTAGCCAATGCTTCAATACAACATTTATCCATATCCCGTAACTTTCTAGATGCCCTCCAATCTCTACCAGAACATTGTTAAGAGTGTGCACAACTTCCAACATGTCAGCAAAGAGGCTTCTTTCTAGATAAGTAGCAATGGAATGTTGTACAGTGCCATAGGCCACTTACCCATTACATGCATATTAGTAGTATACTGTTCATTAAAGCAATTATTCTAATATGCATAATACACACCCTAAGTCTAGGAACATCATTGAACAATATTATTTAAACAAACAAGTATGCAAGAAATGACAATTCAAATACTTATCTTTGTTTGGTTGTAGGGTGGACTCCCTCTCAATATTTGCTTCCTTGCAGGAACTACTGGAGTGTGCTCCCTCTTGATCTTTGCTTCCTGGATTACCTATCTTTGAACTTATATCCGTCCTCAATCACTATGCATACTTACTAGTATCATCATTGGGTTATCCTTGAGGTCTCATACATACATTCATTAGTATAATCTTAATGCTATAAAAAACAATTATGATTCTAAGTAATCTTAAACATGTATGGTCAAGATCATTTCATACACAGATAATTTATCACAATTCTTTTACTCATGCATATTCCTATTTGACCATAGGACTTTTCTGGTTAGTCATATCATCAATCAAAGTAAGAAGCATAATATGCCTAAACCTATGATTACTCAAACCTATAACTTCATGAATAATCATTATCAATCATACCAAGTATAATTATATAAGAGATCCTATCACAAGGTAGGATTCTAACTTGATATAGGAAAAACATACATGGATTAATATGTTAGCTCGTTATGTCTAACATACCCACATGATGTCTTCCTGTTCTCTTAAATGACTTGTGCTAGTGACCTGCATATCTCATAAGTTAACCATTGTGGAACCAAATTATACAGACCTTGTAAGTAGAGCTTCATGAGTCTTTGTCTTCATGTCACCATGGTCATATGTTCTTGATCTAGAACTTGATTTGTCTTTCTTGATGTACCTTACATGTTAGCGGACAACATCAACCTCATACAACATCATGGTGCATTAGTACAATCATAAATGTCATAACCCTATACATGCATTCATACTTTTACTAGGGTGATAAGACAAGTCTAAAATTAATCAATATTGTACTAACCTCAATAATATGAAGACAAACATATCATAAACTTAATCATGAACATATTTCAAAACATACCTGTATCTCCTCAAGTCATACCTGTCGAGATTGCTTGTAGACTTCTTATGTAAGGCCTTAGCCTCATCTCCCTCTGGAACTGGAACTTCTTCACTTATGAAGGTGTCCAATTCATTCTCTTCCAGGATTAACCCAATCCACTTTGATTTGCTGAAACTGGATCTGGAGTTGGATTAGGGTTTGTCAGAGAAACCCTAAAAATTAAAACTTTGAATTTCAAACTTCTGAAAAGATAGAAAGATGTGCCTTGATGAGCTGATCAAGCTGGTATACTCAGAATTTGAAAACTGCAAAGTTTCACCCCTCAAAATTGCCTTTTAGATTTCTGGATTCACTAGGGAGGACCCTGAATTAGGGTTTGATTTTCCCGAAGCTTCACCCAACCAAAAGGTTTGATCCAAAGCTCTAAACTTTGATTTTATTGAGGAGCTTCTAGCCATGGTCACAGAATTCAAAAATTCCAACTTTTGTAGAAGCCCTAATTTTCCACTTTTTCGATCAAAGTCCCGAACTAGGGTTTGATCAAGCCCGGCCTTCTAACCAACCAAAAAATTTGATCTTGGTCTCTAAATTTTGATTTTGATGAGGAGCATCCAGCCGTGGTATCCGATACAAAAATTCCAACATTCTCTGACACCCTAAATTCCCGGAGCCATGAATGAAGGTGCTCAAAATCCAATACTATTTTGACAGAAATATACACCTGATCGTTTCTAGCGTAACTCTGAAATTTCATATCTACAGGGTCTGACAATTTGGCCTATGGTAGCCTGACCTGTTATCTTTCCAACCCCACAGGTCTGACCTCAAATGGATTCTCTGAGAGAAAGTTATGCCAAGTGTCGCAATGTGATCCGTTTATGGGATAAAACAGAAGAGCAAACTTGTACGGAGTGCCACATGTCACTGGTTAAATTTCGGCCTTTGAAAATCGGACCTATGAAAGTACAGTCCATTCCATACCTTCAACGTTTTACGAAATTTCATTTGGAGCTTCTTAAGCCAAGTTGTGACCTTTTTTCCTAGGTCACCTGTTTATGACTGAGATCTAGAAGAGGCAGAAACCCTAGATTGTACGGACCATAAAACAAAAAGTACAGCGAATTAGATGTTGTGCTTCGGACACAAGGTACATTGGGATCTTATCTTCGACATGTAAAACTTTCAGATTCAGAAACTTTGTCAAAATGGATTTATAGCGAAAGTTCTACGATGACTGGTTTTTGCTATATCAAGCCCTAACTTCGCAAGCGCAGCAAGTGTCATAAATGCCTTGCCATGCCTTCTTTCAGGCTAGCTCTGATACCGTGTTAGTTTTTCATAATTTAATACATTCTAAACTAGGATCTTAACTGAAAGAACAACATGTACAGCATATCAAGCATAAGAGACAAGAGACACAAAATATTTCACCGAGGAAAACCAAGAAGGTGAAAAACCCCACAACTTCCTCAGAGATAGAATAAGCATCAATACAATGATCACCATGATCAAACCCAAGAGATAGATATCTACATAAACATGCTCCTCCTCCACTTGTGCACATCCTCCTCTTCTCTCACTCTATTTATACATTACATCACTTGACCTTTACTCAACTAGGTCGGCCCTAACTTAACCACATAACATAATGCTGACTGGGCCAACCCCCAATAGGGTGGTCTAATAACCCTTTGACCCAAATGACTCATACAAGGCCGACCCCAACAAGGTGGTCTAATAACCCATCAAGTATAAGTTACAACACTTACAATATAACTTGCGACACTTGCAAGTACACATGACGACACTTCCAATTGGAGGAATAATACATCTCCGTTGGGGATACAATAAAGTACAAATGCAATACATACAATATACAAGTGAATATCTTTCGAAGTTACAAATACATCAACACTCCCTCTTAACTGGGAAGGTATTCTCTTGACACAAGTCATCAATACATATAGGCACAAGTCTTCAATACTGGAGCTGGATCATCATCACTGGATCACGGAGCATCGTCGTCACTGTTGTTGTACTCGTCATCTCGATCACTGGTGCTATCTCATAATTCTTCTTGTCATAGGAAGTTCTACAGAGCCAACCCTTTTTCATGCTGGATGTAGGCCCACCACCTGTAGGTCTTCATCATCACTGGCCATACTGTAGAATCCTCATGACTTATTACGTGCGTCAACAAAACCTCGAAATCCCATCCCAGGACTTTTACGAGCTCACTGCTCAACCTATCGGATCTCCTAGGGCAATATTATATGTGACCTCCACAAAACCTCGAAAGAGCATCCCAGGACTAATTAAGAGCACACAGCTCAACCTATCGGATCTCCCAGGGCAATATTACATGTGGTCATGGAAAAACATCGAAAGAGCGTCCCAGGACTGGTTACAAGCACACAAATCAACCTATTGGATCTCCCGGGATCTTTTACATGCAACTGCATAACCTGTCCACGGACATGGAGTATCATACTGATCATGTCATCTCAACGAGCAATCCATAAAGTAGGTACACCTCAGGACTGATTACACTTCCTCTGCAAAACCTGCAAGATCTCCCAGGACTGATTACATTGCCTCTGCAAAACCTGCAAGAGCGTCTCAGGACTGATTATATGCCTCTGCAAAACTTGTGTACCATACTGTCACCTCATCGTCTTCAGATCACCTCATTGTCCACGGAGCACAACCCAGATGCACATCACACAGCACTTACACTCACCGGCATGGGAAGACACACTTCAACCATCCATGAAAGGCTCCGCACTTATATCTACGGCATGGGAAGACACACTTCAACCATGTGAGAATGGAATAACACTTATATCGCAGCCATGGGAAGACACATTTCAACCATGCTTGAATGGCACGGCACTTATATCACAGCCATGGGAAGACACACTTCAACCATGCTCGAATGGCACAACACTTATATCGCAGCCATGGGTAGACACACTTCAACCATGCTCGAATGGCACAACACTTATATAGCAGCCATGGGAAGACACACTTCAACCATGTCGGAATGGCCCCAGCCCTTATATCTACACCATGGGAGGACACGCCTACCACCATGTGAGAATGGCTCATGTGCATCTATGTCTCCAGACTCATCACTTTCCCTTGGAAGGAATATCGATTTGAAGTACACCAAGCCTCTCTCTGAAGTACTCAAACTTCACTCTGGCAAGCGACTTGGTCAACACATCGGCTATCTGCTCGTCCGTCGCACATACAAGAGCTTCACTGCTCCTCTCTACACCATATCCCTGATATAGTGATATTTGATCTCGATGTGCTTCGACCTGTCATGAAACACGGGGTTCTCAGACTGCTTCACACAATTATCCTTGTCACAAAAGATACTAGTAACATCCAACGGGAGATCAAATAACTTAGACAGTAGCTTCCTCATCCATACTACCTCACAACTAGCCGAACAAGCTGCGACATACTCTGCTTCGGCTGTACTCAGTGCCACATAGGACTGCTTCCTTCTAAACCAAGAGATCATACCGGATCCCATACTGAAGCAGCACCCTGAAGTGCTCTTCCGATCAATGGCACTTCTTGCCCAATCTGAATCAACATAACCCTCCAGGTTAAACTTTTGATTCGCATCATACTTGAGCCCATAATCAACCGTACCCTTCAAGTACCTCAGAATATGCTTTGCAGCAACTAGGTGAACACCTCTAGGATCCGTCATGAACTGGCTCAATGTGTTCACTGCAAAGAAAATATTTGGTCTCGTGTTCGTCAGGTAAATCAAGGACCCAATCATCTGACGATACACAGTAACATCAACTGGATCAGATGAAGCATCACACATAAACTTTAGGTTCGATGCCATAGGTGTGGCCATGGCCTTGCAGTCCATCATCTCGAACCTCTTCAGGATCTCTACTGCATACTTCCCTTGTCCAAGGAAAATTCCATCTGCACTCTGCCACACCTCCATGCCTAGAAAGTAGTGCATCATCCCCAATTCCTTCATCTCGAACTCGGCAGCAAGCTTCCTCTTCGTATCGACAATCAATCTATCATAACCTACAACAAGCAGGTCATCCACATACAAGAGTAGTATCACTGGATTGCCTTCCTCAACGTTGTAGTAAAGGTTGGAATCTGCTTTACTCTTGGTAAAGCCCAAACTGGATAGAAAGTTGTCTATCCTACACCATACCAAGTCCTAGGAGCTTGCTTCAAGCCATACAAGGCTTTCTTCAACCTACACACATATGATTCTCTTTCATGTGTAACAAAACCAAGTGGCTGCTCCACATACACTTCCTCCTCGACTACGGCATTCAAGAAAGTTGTCTTGACATCTATCTGGTGTATCTTCCATTTCATCACTGCAGCCAGAGCAAGTACTGATCTGATGGAAGTGTATCTGGCTACAGGAGCAAAATTCTCTTCATAGTCTATTCCCTTTTTTTGGGAGAAGCCACGAGCTACAAATCTCACTTTGTATTTATCTATTCTACCATCTGCAGCACGCTTGATCTTTAGAAGTCACAACAGACTTCCCATCTGGTCTTGGGACCACATCCCAAAAATCTTTCTTCATGATCGACGGATCATGGTGTTCTTCCATTACTTCATCCAGGATCCTGGGAACTTCAATATCTTCAATAGATAGCTTTGTTGCTAGAGCAAATGTTGTAGTCTTTCTTTTGTAGGTGATGGTATACGATATTTCCGACAAAGCAAGTTAAATTGCATGATTAGAAACATCTCATAGTTTTCAGAACAAATTCTTACACATAAAGAAATATGTCATACAGTTATGCAATTATTTTAGCCAATGCTTCAATACAACATTTATCCATATCCCATAACTTTCTAGATGCCTTCCAATCTCTACCAGAACATTGTTAAGAGTGTGCACAATTCCCAACATGTCAGCAAAGAGGCTTCTTTCTAGATAAGTAGCAATGGAATGTTGTATAGTGCCATAGGCTACTTACCCATCACATGCATATTAGTAGTATACTGTTCATTAAAGCAATTATTCTAATATGCATAATACACACCCTAAGTCTAGGAACATCATTGAACAATATTACTTAAACAAACAAGTATGCGAGAAATGACAATTCAAATACTTATCTTTGTTTGGTTGTAGGGTGGACTCCCTCTCAATATTTGCTTCCTTGTGGGAACTACTGGAGTGTGCTCCCTCTTGATCTTTGCTTCCTGGATTACCTATCTTTGAACTTATATCCATCCTCAATCACTATGCATACTTACTAGTATCATCATTGTGTTATCCTCGAGGTCTCATACATACATTCATTAGTATAATCTTAATACTATCAAAAACAATTATGATTCTAACTAATCTTAAACATGTATGGTCAAGATCATTTCATAGACAGATAATTTATCACAATTCTTTTACTCATGCATATTCCTATTTGACCATAGGACTTTTCTGGTTAGTCATATCATTAATCAAAGTAAGAAGCATAATATGCCTAAACCCATGATTACTCAAACCTATAACTTCATGAATAATCATTATCAAACATACCAAGTATACTTATATAAGAGATCCTATCACAAGGTAGGATTCTAACTTGATATAGGAAAAACATACATGGATTAATATGTTAGCTGGTTATGTTTAACATACCCACATGATGTCTTCTTGTTCTCTTAAATGACTTGTGCTAGTGTCCTGCATATCTCATAAGTTAACCATTGTGGAACCAAATTATACATACCTTGTAAGTAGAGCTTCATGAGTCTTTGTCTTCATGTCACCATGGTCATATGTTCTTGATCTAGAACTTGATTTGTCTTTCTTGATGTACCTTACATGTTAGCGGACAACATCAACCTCATACAACATCATGGTGCATTAGTACAATCATAAATGTCATAACCCTATACATGCATTCATACTTTTACTAGGGTGATAAGACAAGTCTAAAATTAATCAATATTGTACTAACCTCAATAATATGAAGACAAACATATCATAACCTTAATCACGAACATATTTCAAAACATACCTGTATCTCCTCAAGTCATACCTATCAAGATTGCTTGTAGACTTCTTATGTAAGGACTTAGCCTCATCTCCCTCTGGAACTAGAACTTCTTCACTTATGCAGGTGTCCAATTCATTCTCTTCCAGGATTAACCCAATCCACTTTGATTTGTTGAATCTGGATCTGGAGTTGGATTAGGGTTTGTGAGAGAAACCCTAAAAATTCAAACTTTGAATTTCAAACTTCTGAAAGGATAGAAAGATGCGCCTTGATGAGCTGATCAAGCTGGTATACTCAGAATTTGAAAACTGCAAAGTTTCACCCCTCAAAATTGCCTTTTAGATTTATGGATTCACTAGGGAGGACCCTGAATTAGGGTTTGATTTTCCCGGAGCTTCACCCAACCAAAAGGTTTGATCCAAATCTCTAAACTTCGATTTTCTTGAGGAGCTTCCAGCCATGTCACAGAATTCAAAAATTCCAACTTTTGTAGAAGCCCTAATTTTCCACTTTTTCGATCAAAGTCCCGAACTAGGGTTTGATCAAGCTCGGCCTTCTACCCAACCAAAAACTTTGATCTTGGTCTCTAAATTTTGATTTTGATGAGGAGCATCCAACCGTGGTATCCGATACAAAAATTCCAACATTCTCTGAAACCCTAAATTCCTGGAGCCATGAATGAAGGTGCTCAAAATCCAATTCCTTTTTTGACATAAATATGCACCTGATTGTTTCTAGCGTAACTCCGAAATTTAAGATCTACAGGGTTTGAAAATACGGCCTGTAGTATCCTGACCTGTTATCTTTACAACCCCATAGGTTTTAACTCAAATGGATTCTCTGAGAGAGAGTTATGCCAAGTGTCGCAACGTGATCTGTTTAGGGAATAAAACAGGAGAGCGAACTTGTACGGAGTGCCACGTGTCACTAGTTCAATTTCATCCTTTGAAAATCAAACCTCTGAAAGTACAGTCCATGCCCTACCTTCCACTTTTTACGAAATTTCATTTGGAGCTTCCTATCCCAAGTTGTGACCTTTTTTCCTAGGTCACCTGTTTATGACTGAGATCTAGAAGAGGCAGAAACCCTAGATTGTACGAACCATAAAACAACAAGTACAACGAATTAGATGTTGTGCTTTGGACACAAGGTACATTGGGAACTTATCTTCAACCTGTAAAACTTTCATGCCTCCAGTCTCCATGGGGGCCTTTCCCTCTCTATGCACAATATTGGGTCGTAACTTGGGACAGTCACGCTAATAGTGTGGACCCCCATAGCCCCAACAAGCAACCTGATACAGAGGCTATGAGCTAAACTACTGTGACCTCTGACAGGGGTTCCTTTCCCTAGAGCCCCATCCTCTACCGACTGATCCTCGATACTTCCTTGGACTCTGGTGAGTCCCTACTGTAGATTGGGATATTGTACTAGCTACCACTGACCTATTGACTGTCACAACTCTAGGTTTGGCTACGTTTCCACAGGTAGGTGGCCTAGCATATTATTCCCTAGGGTAGTTTCGAGGGGCCTTCCCCACGAACTATGGTTGTTGAGTGTCGTATGATCTAAAGGCTTTCACACCCAACATATCTTCAGTATAACAAGCATATTTGACTGTCTCTGCAACTGAATTCGGTTTCCACATCCGTACTTGGGCCCTGATTTTAGTATTAATCCCGTACACAAAGCGCTCAGCTTGACGTTGGTCATTATCAAAGTAGAGGACATACTTAACTAGTTTCATGAATCTTGTCTCATATTCCTCCATTGATTGACTCCCTTGTACCAAGGCATGAAGGGCCCCTGCCTGCTCTTCCTGGTAGAATGTCGGAAAGTACATCCTTCTAAACTTATCCACAAACAATTCCCATGGAGCAGTGTCTGGGGTAATGTGTAACTGCCTCTCTTGGTTTCCCCGCCAATTCAAAGCACTTTCCTGAAGTTGAAATATGGCTATTTTGGATTTGGAGGTGGAGGTGTACTCTTGTAGTGATAAGCACCTGGTCATCCCCTCCAACCATAGACCCCCATAAAACGCTAGAAGCTTGATTTTCTGAATCTCCCTCGTGGTGTCTTGAGGAGGAGGTCTTTGCATTATGTTCAATGGAACTTCAATATTTCCATCCCTCAATGGCGAGGCCTTCACTTCTACTTCCGGTGTAACACTTGCCCTCGGGAGTCCCCTAAGTGTCTAATTTATTGCCTCAAGGGAGCGCAAAATCAGAACTGTCTCTGGCGATGATATTGATGCATTCTACTAAGGTATTGTTGCCTAGCCTCACCCTCGGCTTGCTCATGTCCTTACCATACTAATCCTGTGTCATGGCATAAATCGTCATTAGTACAAGTTTTTAGGGTTTAGTTAGGTCACAGTTAAACACATACTCACACCTACAAGAGTGAGTGAAAGTTTCTTTCTTTCATCTCTCGTAAATGGGCTTTACTTGATACTGAGGCAAATGCCTGAAAGGTGAAGGGTACGAAGGCACTATTGCATCCCTATGTCGATGTCGTCATCGTGAGTCGAGGGGTAAGACAATATGTCTCGGGTGAATGCATGGCGTCGCATCGTCCTCGCGGCTTAGGTAGTCACTTATGACCACATCTACTGCAGGGGTCACACTTGTCGTGATTCCTACATGAAACCTCCTATGTTACTTAATTTGACTTAAATTCAATTTAAGTTTACTTCGACTTAACCATGTAACCATGTTCAAATTAATATCCCTATAATTAACCTATTAGTTTATTACATGAATATTAATTTAAATTATCATAACATATAATTTACAAATTGTAAACCCTAATTTAAATTAATATAATATATAATTTACAAAATTTAAATCCTAATTTAAATTAAGATAATGTATAATTTACTTATTATACATTATTTGAATTAATATCCACATTAATTATTAATTTATAATTGAACTAATTTTAAAAATAAATATATTTGAAAGCATGAAATATTATATAGCCATGTATAATGTAAAAACATATCTCTTTATATAATTTAATTATATAAAACATTAAATTTATATAAAATTTATAATTATTTAATAACTAATATAATTGTATATTACCATGTATATTGCAACGAACTTATACAGATTTATATCACACGTAGTGGTACTCGTGACTTGCGTTTGGCTTTCCTTTCCTTGATAACACAAATGGATTAGTGGATCACGGTCTGATCTAAGGAGACTTCGTGTTTCCACTGTTAATTATCAGCTTCCAATTAGATACCAATGCTTTTAAATGCTTTTAGTGCAACCTAACTCTTGTGTGTTTTGTGCATTGTTCCTTGACCTCTAATTTTCCAGGCTACACGATCTGTATGCGTTATTATTTTTTTTATTAACTACAGTTGTTTTGTCCATCTCTTCTAAGTTGAAGTGAACAATCGGGAAATGGAGATGAGTGTTTGAGTCAAAATGCAGTACCATATATATATAATTCATTTTTTTATGTCATGTTTTATAAAGAAGTACATAAAAAGCATATATATATATTGATATCATGATGTATATCTATAAAATTTCTCTTTCATTTTTAGTCCCTGTCAAAGGTAGAGACTATATGTTCCGCTTTTTACTATTAATTTACTTGGTATAGAAATATTTCTAAAAAAATTCTATAGTTTATCTAATGTTGAAAGAATTTATTTATTTATTTGTTTTTGTTTAATAAAATATTTTAATAGGTGTGTAGGTCTTATTGGTGAAAAGTGCTTGAAAATACATTTTTTATCATTGACACTAATTAAGAAAAATAAATATAGAAAACAACTTTGAACTTGCAAATGTTAGCATCTAAATATTTTTTTTTCTAGTGGATAATCTGACAATCAAGCATACATACATAGAGATGGGTTTGACACACATCAAGGTTTACAAGTTGACAGGTTTGCAACTTTGCATTTAAGCCTTTTGACAATTGTGTGTTTCATGAAATACCAAGTGTAGAATCTAGGTATTGGGCAGTAGTATGTGGTTTATCTTCTCATTTGAACTTGGTTTTAACATTATCTTGATTCAGCTCTTTGACATTTCTAAGATTACATTCATGTTGGTTGTGCATGCCTCACAAGGTATGCTACTCAATGTCACATCCCCTCCCATCGATCCAACGTAAGGAAGGGAACATGACTATAGATCTTGGGATTCTTCCAAACACTCAGCCCCATTCATCAGATTCATACAAATAAAAGATAAAAGCATATGTGTGTGTAGATCTATCAAACACATCAGAAGTAAAATTCTTCTACACACATATATCATGCAATTTCCCGCATATTAATAACATTCATCAAATAATTAAAACCTTGCAGAAGTAAAGCACATAAATAAAATACTTATCTTGATTTAATGTTGTCCCAAACAACTAGCTATGTCGCTACAACGTTCCACCCAACCATAGGCAAACTGTGCTCATTAATCTCTTAGCATAGTTGCCACCCTCGAGCTGGGCATGATTTCTACAAGAAACGAGAACCTACATTTGATGCACATCAAGAAGACCATCACATCTAAGCCAAGCGAGTCCATAGTTGGGTTTATCAAGCTAAATCTGAACCCTCTTCATTTATGGATGCTTGCACTCAAGCTCAATCCAAAACAGTGGATACCGATAACCCATACCCCAACAGACTCTTTCTACACACAACAAACACAATCATTGGGCATGGATACACATTTTTAACAATGGGATTTACAAACAAGATGGCCATGGGTTTTTCTCCAAATCGTGGGCACACCAAAAACAGATTGTGAGAGGGAAAATCGACCACAGCAAAGAAAATGATTTCTCCCATAGATATATGAGCATTTAGTGAGCCAACACAACCTCTATGGACCCCAAATCGATTTCCCCTTCCTTCCCACAGTTCAGCGACATAAAAACGACTTCCCTGGTTGTGGAAAATGAAGGAAAATGGGGAAAAAACATGAAGGAAAACACCCAGGAATCTCTGACTGCGTGAGGGAGCGAAGGCAATGGTGAATAATTTCTTAGGGAGAAAATTTGTGGCTCCTTTCTTTCCCAGGAATCCAAACACGTTTTCCAAAACTAATGACTTGCCCATACCCGAATTTGGACAGCCATACCTCTCCATCTCCAAAGCATTAACTATCTCAACCAACTCTTGGGAGAATTAAATGATTGGGTACATAAGTCAAAGTTGAGGGTTTATGGGTTCTCTCATTGACACTTGCATGCAATTTAGTTAATGCGCTGCAGGAATGTCTCCATATGAAGATTTTGTATCAAAAAGTCAACATAGAAGTTAAACTTTGGATATAGCATTAGAATAGACTTAAGTAAGCATTTTGAAGACTTTGAAATGAAATATAACATGAACTAAGCCACTAAGGATAAAATCAATTAAAACAAAAACTATAACATAACAAATTAAAAAGACAATCAAAATTATTTAAGATTTAAGAAATAAAAGGGAAATAAGGAACAAACATTTAAGAAAAACACATAAAAACTAAGGACAATTTCAGTGTTAACAAAGCCAATCAAGTCAAGCCAAGTGTCAATTAGAGAACCCATAAACCCTAAACTACCCATTTTGACTTATGTACCCAATCATTTAATTCTCCCAAGATGGTTGAGATAGTTAATGCCTTGGGGAATGGAGAGGTATGGCTGTCCAAATTCGGGTATGGGCAAGCCACCAGTTTTGGAAAAACGTGTTTGGATTCCTGGGCAAGAAATGAACCACGAATTTTCTCCCCAAGCCATTATTCACCATTTCCTTTGCTCCCTCATGAATTCATAGCTTCCTAGGCGTTTTCCTTCACGTTTTTCCCCATTTTCCTTCATTTTCCATAACCAGGGAAGTCGTTTTTATGTTGCAAAACTATGGAAAGGAAGGGTAAATCAATTTGGGGTCCATAGAGGTTGTGTTGGCCCACTGAATGCTCATATATCTGTGGGAGAAATCATTTTCTTACCTGTGGTTGATTTTCCCTCTCACAATCTGGTTTTGGTGTGCCCACAATTTGGAGAAAAACCCATGGTCATCTTGTTTCTAAATCCCATTGTTAAAAATGTGTATCCATGCCCAATGATTGTGTTTGTTGTGTGTAGAAAGAGTATGTTGGGGTATGGGTTATGGGTATCCATTGTTTTGGCTTGAGCTTGAGTGCAAGCATCCATAAATGAAGAGGGTTCAGATTTATCTTGATAAACCCAACTATGGATTGGCTTGGCTTAGATGTGATGGTCTTCTTGATGTGCATCAAATGTAGGTTCCTGTTCCTTGCAGAAATCATGCCCAGCTCAAGGGTGGCAACTATGCTGAAAGATTAATGAGCACAGTTGGCCTATGGTTGGGTGGAACGTTGCAGCGACATAGCTAGTTGCTTGGGACAACATTACATCAAGATAATTATTTTATTTATGTGCTTTACTTCTGCAAGGTTTTAATTATTGGATGAATGTTATCAATATGCTGGAAATTGCATGATATATGTGTGTAGAAGAATTTTACTTCCGTTGTGTTTGATAAATTTGCACACACATATACTTTGATTTGTATGAATCTGATGAATGGGGCTGAGTGTTTGGAAAAATCCCAAGATCTGTAATTATGTTCCCTTCCTTGCGTTGGATCGATGAGAGGGGACGTGACAGAGTGGCATTAGAACGTAGGCTACAACATTGGGCCTACAAAGGCTACATATAACAGTTTGCAAAGATTACACATATGCAATTTGGTGTTGCACGTTAAGGGGCAAAGTGAAGAAAGGGTACTCAAGAGGACTGTACGGGCATTGGTAACCTTTCTACGCTCACACTAAAGAACACTAGAAGGGATGGATAGGCCCAAGGAGCTGTGTCGTAGAAAAGGGGTATCATCCTTGTGTAGTGTGAGTGGGTATTGTGGGGCCATGCTAGCCTACAGTCAAGTGAGTCACCTATGGAGTTCTTGGAAGGAACCACTGTTTTGCATAGGAGAAGGAGCCATGTAATTGTATTATTTTGTTTTATTTCTTGATAAACCCAGTAGAGACGTTGGCATGGCAATGGTTTTTGTATGCTTGATAAACCCAGTCGGAGAACTGGCTTAGCATATTAGTTGTTGGAATGTCTGATAAACCCAGTTGGTGTACTGGCTTGACATTGGTTGTTTGAATGTTGTGGAACAGTCAGTGTGCTGGCCAAACATTTAAATGCTTGATAAACCCAGTCGGTGTACTGGCTTAGCATATTGATAAATGGGATTCCTGATAAACCCAGTCGGCGTACTGGCTTGGCATTGGTTATTTGAATGTTGTGGAGCAGCCGACGTGCTGGCCAAACATTCCTTAAATGCTTGATAAACCCAGTCGGTGTATTGGCTTAGCATATTGATAAATGGGATACCTGATAAACCCAGTCGGCGCACTGGCTTGGCATTGGTTATTTGAATGTTGTGGAGCAGTCGACATGCTGGCCAAACATTCCTTAAATGCTTGATAAACCCAATAGGTGTACTGGCTTAGCATATTAATAAATGGGATGCCTGATAAACCCAACCGGCATACTGGCTTAGCATTTCCTATTCGAATGATTGTGGAGCAACTTGCATGCTGGCCCAACATTCGTTATTGTATCCATAGGCGATCCAAGGCTTGTAAAGCAAACAAGGAGTCTGTGGAATAAAGTGAGGACATCCAACACAAATAAGTATTTAATTTTCATTCATTTTTATTTCGGATAATGAAAATTTCATGAACAAGTATTATGACAACCAAGCTGATACACTGTTGTTTCTTGTTGGAAACCTTGGTCATTGTAGGAAGCAAGGACCCTAAAGGCATCCTAAGGATGCATGTGGACATGTGACTGTTCTGGAGAGCTCAATATGAGCAGCAACGAAAGTGGTGTTAGTGGACTTGTGTGGGTCCTAGCAGCCAAGAGTTTTGTAGACAAACCATGTGGAAGGGTTCCCTGGTTGAGAGGTCTTGGACAGACCTTAGACACTAAGTGTCATATCCAAGTAAGGGCAATTCAAGCATTCACATTGAAGTGAAAGAGGCTAAGGAGCATGGAACCACAGTGGTGGTGTTGCTCCAGATTGGAACAAAACTAAGAGGGGATAAATCTTACTCTTCTCTTTCATTTTTTATTGATGCATTTATAAAATAGAGAATTGTTGAATGCATGATATGGCTAAGAATTGATTGTGTTTAATTATTGAAATAAATTGTGAATGTTGAAATAGTAAATTCCCCTTGAAATGATGAACATGAATGAGTTCATGTGTATGATTGGGCAAACATGAAAAGTGTGGAAGTCTCATGAATAAAGCATGGACTCTCCATGTCAATTGGGAAAATAATTGACTGATTTTAATGTTTATGTTATGCTTGGCCTAACAATAATTTCCATGATGAATTTCACAGGTGAGAAATTGAAATCACTTGATTGCAGTTGTTACCAGCCAAGTGTTGCTAGTGAGCAAAGTGAGAGCCAGCTGTGCACATTGTCCATGGAAGCAAACCAAAGGCCATGGGGTTTGGCTGGAAAATCTTCCTCAAATAGTTTCCAGGACAGCAAGAAAGATAGCAGCCATGAAATTCCAGACTTGTAGATCAGCTGGAAGGTAAATAAAAGGAAGGGATTGTTGTGGAGCAATGCCCACCTGCAGAGCTGGAAGATCAAAGCCAGCAGGAGCAGCTTGGGGAAGCCAAAGGACTTGTTCCTGAAGGTTCAAAGTAAAAAACGAAATGCAGGACAAACCTACCACATTTTGTGAATTTTTGGACACGTGTAAACTTTGTATGTATTCCTAAGTATTGGAACACCGAGGACGGTGTTATTCCAAGGGGGAGGGGATTGTAATATCCCGATTTTGACCCCATTGCATTAAACATGTAAATGATGTAATATCGTTATAAAATTGTGGCGAGGAGCTCAAGGCCAAGGCCCCACCATCGATTTAGTGATGCATATGGTTTGCGTGCTAGCCAAGCACAATGGAATTGCAAATATCATGTAAATATGCATGTTAATAAAATACCCACAACTGGCTATGCAATACAATGCAACAAGAGATGGGGGCAAGATTTTTACAAAGAATTGGGAGGGAAATATTCAAACCCTTGGAGCCAATCAAGTCAAGCCAACTAAGGCGCTACCGGAATGTATTTTTTTTTTATAGTCATGATATTTCGGTACATATTATGAGAATATGGAGATGAATTTCAGAAATCCCAAAGAGGTTTTTGTCAAGCATAGGCTCATTCACAAAAACCTCTCTCATTTTTGCAACAGGTGTCACCATTTGAAAGATTCGAATTCATCTTTGTGGCCTATTTTTCAGGGATTAAAATATTTAATCTTTTCATGTTTTAGTCACAAATTTCTAGCACGTATTCCGATCAATTGGAGAGGAATTTTTAAAAACCAACAGAGGTTTTTGTTCTTTATGGACTCATTTAAAAAAACCTCTCTCAGTTTTCTAACCGGTATCGTGAATCAAGAGATATGGAGGCATCTTTGAGACCCAATTTTCCATAAATTCACCTAATTTCCCAAAGTCCGATTTGCTATTTTTAGTTAATTGTCTTTAAAGATTCAAGTTAGAATGTAACTACTTCAAAATTCGACCTAGAAGGTAGTTATGGAACTACTCTACTTTTGTAATGATAAAAGGAAGACAAACATACAATTCAGGGGAGGTTGGATTTTTGTTTCAAGAAGCATTAGCTTGGAGCATTGTAATATATTTTCAGACTGATGCAAATACTTCTCCTATAAGTTTTAAAGACTAAGATTGATATATATATATGTATATATATATGTATATATATATGTATATATATATATATATATATATATACATGTATATATATATATACATATATGTATACATGTATACATATATATATACATATATATATATATATATGGACATAAGCCACTATACTTTATCTATTGATTTTGTTTATGATCATTTTGATCACTCAATATGTGATTTCATTCCTTGTTAAAGTTTTTTTCATGTGAATGCTCATGTATTGTGGACTGAACCAGTGCAAATGAATGTTTGTTGTTTATGTTTATTATCTTACACTTTCTTAGTACTTTGATGTTATGACATGATTAAGTTTTTGCATTTGTTGATTGATAGATTATCTTCTTGAATATGAAGCCCTCAAAACACAAAATCACCAAAACAAACCCTATTTTCTGTTCATTGTATTGAGATTGTACTAACTTGCTCCCTCTGTAGTCTAGGGACAATTTCTAGCACAAACAGGCTCCAAGGGTTTGAATATTTCCCTCCCAATTCCTTGTAAAAATCATGCCCCCATCTCTTGTTGCATTGCATAGCTAGTTGTGGGTATTTTATTAAAATGCATATTTACATGATATTTGCAATTCCATTGTGCCTGGCTAGCACGCAAACCATATGAATCACTAAATCAATGGCGGGGCCTTGGCCTTGAGCTCCTCACCATGATTTTATAATGATATTACATCATTTACATTTTTAATGCAATGGGGTCAAAACTAGGATTTTACACTCAATACCCACCATTTCATTTATGCTACTCAATACCCGCCATTTCATTTTAGGAAAAATAATGGTATCTTTAATCGCGTCTTTGGGTTTCAATCTCGAAACCAAATGGCTGCCTGAACTTGAGGGTTTCTTCTATATTTTTTGTTAAATGAATTCTCCGCATCCCATCTCTGGATCTCTAGGTTTTTAGGTTTGTTGTAACTATTGTTGGCTTTGTGGGCACATAGGTTCCAAGCCCACAAGCTGCAGAAAGATTGGTTTGTGATGAAACTAATAGTGGCAAGATCTTCATGTATTATAGATTTGGGAAAGCCTTCCAAATATGGATGAATTCTTAAAGTTTTAACTTCACCTTGAGGAGATTATAGTCGAAACACAGGTGTTGCATATTGAATGTATAGATAGAGTTGGTTTGAACAACAAAATAACATTTCAGACTTTAAAATGACCATTTATGCTTTCCATACTCTTATTAAATTTGTCCCGCTTTCGAATATTATTGACCATGTTCATGTTCAATGATGCATAGGTTTTGGTGAGGTTTGAAAGCTTCCCAAAAATTGGAATTAGTTTGCGCCTCTAGAGCCTACCTCCTACATCGAACTTCAAAGCACTACTTTGGCTGAGCCATTGTGGTCTTTGTCGAAGCAAAGAGAAGAGTTGTGAGTTGTTAGATAGAGCTTGGAGTTTGAGGCCTAAAACAATGAAATATTGCCGGTAAGTTATCTCCCCATTGTAGGTTGAAAGTTTTTCTAATAAGGCCTTTTTGTTGATGGGGATTATTCTTAAATTGCTCAAAAATTGAAATTGAACTTGACTTGCATTGTTTTATTTATAGTAGAAACTTTTTTCTTATAATGGACAGAATGTGGACTCCACTGGAACGATTGTGTTGTGAGAAGAATATTGTTAATTATGATTGTAACGATTCAGTGTAAGAGCAAATGATTTTTTTACTCACTTCCTTTTTCTCACCCTTTTTTTAATTGGTATATCAAACCAATTATTTATTGGAGCTAGGTTGAAACTCTTGGAAACTATAGCTTTGGGGATTCTGAGTTATAGCTAATTACAGGAATGTCGTGAGAATCAAAGATATCAATATGGGAATATAATAGTTATATTGAGTGCACCCTTTACTGTTGAATAATACTCCCTAAGAAATGCAAGTGGGTGCCCATGGTTTCTACATCTTCTCACTTCCATATGAGCTACAAGTAATAGTATTTATTTTTCTTTTATAGAAACTAGCCAATCTTAGTTGCATATCTTTCTAATATTTCATTCTATCAGTCTCTGTTGTGTATTTTTCTAATCTTTCATTCTATCCATCATAATGGTAATGTTGCTTTATACTCTTCAAAAAATAAATTCAAAGATATAAAAAGCATAAAATTTATCCCCTATGTCATGTATATCTAAGATGAAAAAATTCAAGATTTTGAACTTTGTCCCGTCATATAGTGAGGATCATTTTAGGTGAATAGACCCATTGTTTCGCCTCGTTACAAAATTTTGAAGCAATTGCAATTCAGGTTTTGTGGTTTCTTCTCAAGTGAAGTCATATAAATTCAATGGCTCTTTAAAGATATCTCTTAGATCTCATGGTATTACAGCTGCCACTTTATTATGCTAAATATATTAATATCTTTTTGGATTAAGGTTCTATTTTTGTGACAGTATTTGAAGAATTTAAATGTTAGAAATGTTACTGAGGGTTTTATGATTTTACAATTGATTTTAAATCTGTTTCCTAAGTTTCCAGTTTCCTTTTGTTGTTGTAGAGACACATTGTATCGAGAGAATCTGTAAATGCTCGAATTCCCTGCTCCTACTCATTCAAAATCCTTTTTATAAAAATTCAAAAACGGATCACTATGACATAAACCACTACTATACTACCCACAATACATAGTGTAGAAATTATAGGGTGAAACCCTCCCCTTGGTTGAGCAAAAATGTATTTACAACATTATGAAATAATACTGTCACATAAAAATCTCAAGCTAAAGAATATTATGTTTCCACCAAGTCCTCCAAAATATGTTGTATCTTTTATAGAAAGTAGCTTCAGGTCAGTGGAATTTTCTGGGCCTAAGGATATTCCATTTCACAAGTCCTCCGCTACATGCTTAGAATGCATGCAAAATAGATTGCAATTATCATTTCCATGCTCTTAGAGTTAGAATTGAGTCATTTAAAATGGACCATAAAACCATACAACAAACCTTCAATGTGCTATCAGTGTTGACACGGTTGTTATTTGTTCTAAAGATTGTTATGTTATTTTGATACATTTTTAAACGTCCTTTTGGAAATAAATTTTGAAATAATGATGACATTTTTCTAATGGAAAAGGCTCATGTTTCATCACAACTGCCAGTTATTCTTCTCAACTTTTATATTGGACTTTCACAATACAACGGTATCCAATAACGCTATTCTTTCATCCTTTTATTATATAGCTAGGAGCTGGAGAGAGTTTCTATTATATTTGGAGAGTTATCCAGTGGCGCTATTCTTTCTTCCTTTTATTATATAGCTAGGAGATGGAGAGAGTTTTTATTATATTTGGAGAGAAGCCAGACACGTCAATCTTTTAGTGACATGATTGTCCTATTGCAAATATCATACAATCCAAATATAATGGAAATATTTTTAAATGCAAATGGAAATATTTGTTGTAAGACAGTCCCTCTATAAATGACATACAATCCGAATTAGCATTAATTTGAATTGTATGCCATTTATAGAGGGACTGTCTTACAACAAATGTTTCTTTTTATTAATTTGAATTTAAAAATATTTCGGTTGTCAAATTTTATTTGAATTGCTGAATTGCTAAATTTCAGAAACGTAACTATAGTTTTTTCAATCAAAAGCAACAACGAATTAAAATTAATCTTTGTACAATTTAGAGAAAAAATAAGTATTAAATTTGTCAATAAAAGAACATTTAATTTATGTTCACCTATTTGGATCAGAGGATGTTAGTGGTTATATGGAGATTTAATTTCTAGCTAATAGCCATCTTTCTGTGAGCATTTTTTAAGAGGCTGGGACTAAAGGTAATGGCTGACTCACATGTTTTTATTCTACTTCTGTTAATGTTTTTGTTCGTAGTTCTTTGTGATAGGACATGGTTATGCACAACACTAACATAGTTCTCTACTTTTGCAGTACTAATTCCAATCTTAATTAACTCAATTGAATTCTAAAAAAATGTGTTATTCTAATAGGTATTGTTTTAGTATAGATTCAACCTTAACTGGCTCTCTCTCTCTATATATATATTTTTTAGCAATGTTTTTTATTGGCATAATCTATAGATGTATCCCTATTAATTAATGACTAATTATATAATTAACAACATTAGTACTAACTATTTAAACATACATTTATATCAAAGTAGCAAGATTCGAGTACGAATTCGAATACGATTCGGATACGATATAGAAAAAATACATAACAAACAAATCAAGTACTGCTAAAATACGGTAGTAGACATCTTATAAATACAAAAAACATGCAGTTTTAATTTTAAAAAAAAAAGATTATACGTAAATCATTCCAAATTTTAACATATAATTCATTATTTCTTATTCATCAAAAACAATTTGAAACATATCTCAAATTCAAATTTGATACATGGCATATCATATAATATAACGTTGTTTATGATGTCACCATCCCCATTCCCTCACCAATCCTAATAGAATTACTAAATAAATAGTAAAATCATAAAAGTAAAACTTAAAATGACAACTACATAGTAAATATAAAACTACTTTAAACTTTAAAAATAAAACTTAAAAATATACATAAATGTACTTTTATACAAATGACTTAAAAAAACTGAACAACAAAGGAACTACCTAAATACTTTTATACAAAATGACTTAAAAAAAAATAACAAAGTAACTACCTAAATACTAGAAAGTAAAACATAAAAGCAAAAATTAAAATAACAATTATATATAAAATACAACTTAAATAAAAAAAAAACTACATGTAGTCATGTACTAGTAAGTTAGTATACTAGTAAGTTATTATTAGTAACGCAGATGATATAAAAACCTTACTAATGAATTATAATCATTTTAATAATATAACACTACGTATTAATAAATTATAATAACTGGTTGACTGTACCGAACTCGTATCATCTTGAATGTTCGTCGTATAATAATACGACCATATTTTGCTACTATGATTTATATATCTCAATCTCAAATCAATATTTTAATGTAAATATTCTTATTAACATTAAAATATTTTTATTAATGTTACAAACCTTGGATGGTTTATAAAATTTTGTATTTTAATATCCAGACTAACTGTTGAAAATAAACAGGTGATAATGGTTTTTTTCTTAACTGAGAAGAACATCATATTAGGCACAGCTTGAGGACTTGGATATTTACACTAACATTCTCATGTCCCTTATACACGGATATATCAAAGTTGCTTACATACTTCTGTATGAAAAGCTCTCCATCTTGTTATTATGTCCTTGACATGTAGTTTTTGAGTCAAGGGCATTAGTTTGGTTGATTTCATCAATTTTTTTTAGCTATAGTCAAAGCATTGGGATTCATAGTACTTTAATTAAAAACTTTTAAAAAAAATTGATTTATCTTCAATGTGATTGGGGGCGTACATGATGACGCCCACTTCGTTTTCCCTCCCCAGGGGGCGGCGGCGGGCGGATGTCATGGGTGCCTGACATGCATTAAAGAATCGACATGTGGGCAGATGTCATGGGTGCCTGACATGCATTTATGTGCATGCAGAGCTAGTCTATACAATGCAACAAACGCACTAGTTCTCAAGCACTCAAATTCTTCACCATAGAGATGAGAGGCAGAACAAACTATCACGCACCAGTTTAGGGTTTCTCTTCACAAGAACGATGTGTAGCAGTAGCAAACCGGAGGTAAGAAGGAGCTCACAAGATGGAGAGGAAATGCAGACAGGTCGTGGGTGTAGCTTTCATGGAGGAGAGAAATTCCATTCTCACCTCGATGCAATCAATCTTTAGCTTCAAAACGACCTTCACACAAGTCTTCCTTATACACAGTCAGCTCCAGATCTCAGATGTCGTGGAATCTAAGATAGCGTGGAACACAGAGAGTGGAGGCACCATAATAATCTTTACAAATGAGCGTATTTCACACAAAATTCAAAGATTACACTAGGAAAGAGGGTTTGTTGCTCTCTATTCACAAACGGTTTTAATGCCAATAGTAACAAGCTCCCACAATGTTTAACGCAACTACGAATCTTCACACACCATCAACATGGGTACATGGATGGAGTCTACACTTCATGATGACAACGCGTCAACAATAAATGCTACAGGATTCAATGTTCAACAATAATCACCAGCTCCACGATGATCTCGAACTCCATGATGTACACTGGCATAATACTTCAAAGAATTTGCAAAACATTGTCTTTCAAACAGTCTTAATAAGATCGCAGCTCATAAAGCATAGAGGAGAGGTATCAACTTCACTATCTTTAGAGTTCAACTCACCGAAACATTCTGGTTAAGCAACAATCTCCACGATATCTAAGAGTGGATGCATCCCTTCATTTTGTCAAGGAAGAAGAGTGAAAAAAATGCAAGGCACAAAAGTTGTCTATGCCACCCCGGGGGAGAGAGTCACAACTCTCATCAACAAAGAAGTTGCATCTGCATTCTTTTATGAAACATAGTACCTAGTTTCCACAGTTTTCATGTGTATATATCACCAACGCTCTTCAACACCAACACTTTACCATAGCTCCATTCAAATGTAGATATTTCACAGTGTAGTCATGACTCTTAAAACGTGAAGGTTTCACACACCAACATTTTATATCAAGCTTGTATTATTGCCAACATTTTATATATAGCTTGTATTTTTTGCATAGCATAGATGCTCTCTGCTGCGATAGCTGTTTGGGTTTGTTTTTATATGCGTTTAACTAGAAACAAACTATAAGATTTATATATACATTTGACTTCAAACAAAATAGAATCCAATTGGTGGAGGGGCGTTCTAATTACACTTGCAATGTAATTAAAATATGTGGTTCAATTATGTTATTAAAATATGCGATTAGTTAAAATCTTGTATCTATCCTTTGGCGGTGGTTATGGATTTTACAAACAATAATGTTAGGACCGGGATTGGCTGCTTTGCAGCTTATCCGTTTTAAATTTACCATATAGTTTCCTTTCTTTGTCATTCCATATGAGTTCCACCTAGCTAGTAGTTACTATGTAAATGTGAAATATCCCCTTGCCTTTCTTTGTCATTGCATATGAGTTTCCATGTAAATGTAAAATATCTCCCAACCTTTGATCCTAAGGCTGTTGTTGTTCATGTAGTCTCAGAAACTGTGATGGAACTCGAAAAGACACCTCCGCCGTGAAGCTAGAAAATTTGTGGGACTCGAATTCTCTTTGCATGGTGGTTCGATTATTACGTGCAAGCAAGAATCGACTTTGAAGTATTCAGAAGCCTTCAAGCATTAAAAAAAAGAGCTCAATTATTTCTTCTCCTTAATGGGAATTTAAAACAAGATTAACGAGTAAATTCTTCATGACGCTCCAAAACTTAAACTCTACTAAATGAATTTGTTTTAAGCAAAAATGATTTGTCAATTGACTATTACCAAATGAGTATCATGCAATATATTTTGGAGAAAACCATTTGTTTGGGATTGTTATATCAATAAAAACTACGAGCTAGGGCTTCTTTTTAGTTGATTTGGTATTTGAATATTAATTTTTCTTAAAAAATAAATTTAGAGGGTTGTTAAGTCTTTTTAAATAACGTTTTAGGAAGTTTATCTTATTTTGGAATTAGATTCTTTATAAGTAATATTTTATGTAAATAAATCTTCTATATTTATTAATAATAAGAATTAATTATTCATTATATTTTAAAATAAAAAATTGAGTATCAAAATTTTATTAATCTTTTCCTTGACATTTTCACAATTTCGTTATAATTACATATTATAGTATCTTTAGTGCATTGCATAAATGCATGTTGATATTTTTTCAATGTTATATTTTGTAAAATTATTTTAAAGTAGATTTCTAGAAACACTTACTGGTGCTTGCTAAATAGAAATGAATAATGAGACTTTTAACAAAGGAAAAGGCTCTCAAAGAGGAAACATGGTTTTCATATTTGTATAGTTGATTAAAATAATAATAATAATAAAAATCAATAAAACTTCAAACTTATAGTATAATTCACAACTTTTTTGAATAGTTTTCCAATATATTAAACTTTTACACTAAATATTAAACTAGTTAACGTTGTTTTTACCAAATAAAACTTCTAGCGATTGCAAACTACTAGCCAACACAGGTGCAATGTCAAGGACATTGCCACCTAGTGGCTCTTGTTGTAGATTATGTATTGGCAACATTCTTTTGGGTCACAAAAACCATCAAATCAAATGAAATATAAGTGTAAAATAGTTAAAAATAAATAATTTAAAATTTATGTTAATTCTCAAATAATAATTATAATTTTTTAAAGAGATAGTAAGATATTTATAGATATCTTAATACTATATTATTTTTTTTTCCTGAAAAAAAGAGCGTAATTTCATTTCATCCTTAAGAGTACGAAATTACATTTTGTCATCTTCACTCATCTAGAGTGGAATATTGATCTTTCTAGATATGTATCCTACCAAAAACTGATATAAGCTATTATGTCCTCACCACGTGAGCAATAACATCTGTTTACAAAAATAGAGATAAACTTGTTCACTGAGATCACCATATTTACATATAAACAAAGTCATTTGTGTCCTTCCTATTCATAACACTGTAGGAAATGTTAAAACAGTTTAATATCAAAAAACATAGTAACCAATCTGCTTGTTCTGTTCATCACTCAATGAATGGCCGACAATAAAATTCTCTTCCACGTCCATCCACATATTCTGTAATTTTCCAAATGCCGACCCCTAACAATAGCCCATCTTTCGAGGCCTTGTTTGCCTCCAAGTTATTTTCTCTATACATATGCCTACAGTTTAGAGTAACAAAAGTATGTGAGACGTTTTTAATTTGTTCCAACACAACAACAATACGACGGTTGTTACATAGAAAGGAGCCTGTCACCCACTGAATCACATTTAAAGAGTCCTCATAGCAAGTTAAGTTTCTCACTGTACGTTCCAAGGAAAAGGAAATAAGAAATTTCAGACTGAGAATCTCAGCCCAGTTATTGGTCCCCCTCCCAAAACCAAATGACATCACAAAGAAATGGACAAGAGATAAGTATAGTAGAGCCCCTCCCCCACACATGTCATTCTGGAAAGCACCATCAAAGAATCCCCAAGGCTGAGACCGATCTATATCCAAAGGTTGAATACTTCTTATGGAAGAGGAGAGTTTGAGATGTTTAAAGGCTAGGAAGATCCCACAACTGTTAATGGTTGAAAGAGTAGGAATTCCAACCACATCCAAGAATAAACACTTGTTTCTAGTTAGCCAAATAACCCATATAACTATGAGTGGGAGAGCTCTAAATGAAGAGAATGCAGGGTTTTGAGACCATTGTCTCCAAGCATCTTCCATTGAGATTCCAGTCCACTGAAATGTTACCTTTAAGATTCTTGAGATGATATTCCACACCTCTATAATAAAACTACACTGTAAAAAAAGATGCATCACATTCTCATATGCTTGATTACACAGGTAACATTTGCTCGGTCCATGAAGGCTCCTGTGCGGTAAAAAATCCCAAGTCGGCACTTTATTAACCAAGACACACCACATAAATAACCTTACCTTGTGTGGACATTGGAGCTTCCAGATTTTTTTCCACCACCAAACATGTTCCCTGTTTAAATAATTTTTGCTGATCCATAGATAGCCTCCTTTTGGGGTATAGTTGCCTGAGGGGTCCCCATCCCAAACAAGAGTATCTTCTCGTTCATTTAAGTAAATCTGATCCCTTATGAGAGCCCTCAAATATATCCTTAACTCTTCCTCCATCTCACCACCCAATCCAAAAGAATCAGCCCCCTTCCACAGTGGCCTTCCCATCCACTCCTGATCGAAGTCGACCAACTGATAAAGGAAGTGAATCTCTCTACGGCTCAAATCCTCAATCAGCTCGGCTGACAATAAGTGTTGTGCTTCACATCCCACCCAGGGATCACATCCAATTCTCACTCTTTGCCCATTGCCTACATCCCATACCAGATTCTGATCAATAACATGAAAGGAGGATACAACAGCTTTCCAAATACAGGACCCACCTTTATGAGATTTAAGAGGGGACCGAATCCAAGATTCAACATAGTCCGGCTCAACATATTTATGAACCATAACCCTAGCCCAAAACCCCTCAGACTTTATTAACTGCCACCCACATTTCGCTGCCAATGCTTTGGAAAAATGAAAGATATTCTTGAGTCCCCAACCACCCAATGCCTTTGGTACAACAATACGATCCCACTTAACCCAAGGAGTAACATGAGCATCCTCCTTGCCATTCCAAAGGAATCTGAAGCATATTTTCCTCGTTGAATCTAAGATGCCCTTCGGGATCCATGCTAATGACATCCAGTAGACTGGAATGGCTTCTAACACTGACTTAACCAATACTAATCTCCCAGCTCTAGAAAGCCACTTGAAGCTCGAACTTTTAATACGCCTTTCTAGTTTTTCCAGCAACCAAACCCAATCCTGAGTTTGATAATCATTTGGCTTCAAATTGAAACCAAGGTACTTAAACCCTTCCGAAAGGGTAAGTATAGTGTAGGGAAACAGGTCCGAATAAGTCTGAAGTTCCTCTTCTCTTAATAAGGAGACAGTTAGGGAGGATTTCCCAACATTTATTTCCATTCCTGTAGCTAAAGAAAAAAGGTCTAGTATATCCTTAATTTTAGAAGCATCCCTTCTGGTACCCGAACAGAAAATCAAAATATCATCCACAAAAAGCGAGTGAGGGAAATACCAGGAGCCACTAAGATACCATCGAAAGTGCCCATCCTTCGTGCATCTTTTAATGCCTGAATAAGACTTTCAGCCACCAGCAAGAAGAGTAGAGGGGATAATGGACACCCCTGTCGAAGACCCCAGCCAGAATGAAAGAAAGGAGTCGTCGCTCCATTCATTAAAATAGAGAAAGAGACAGTAGTAATGCAGCTCATGATCCAGCGGATGAAGCCAATCTCAAAACCCAAATGAGTAAGCATCAAATGAATATAAAGCCAACTTACCTTGTCATAAGCTTTTGAAAGATCTATTTTAAGGACTGCTCCTTTCAATTTTCTGGTTTTGATACTATGCAATCCTTCCTGAGCAATCCCAATGGCTACATGGATCTGACGACCTCCTAGAAATCCAAACTGTTCCTTTGAAATATTTGCTGATAAAATAGGCTTAATTCTGCTGGAAATAACTTTAGTGACTATCTTATACACATAGTTGCAGAGTGAGATTGGTCTGAAGTTGTTCAAATTAGTCTGAGCATCCACTTTTGGAATAAGAGCTATGAAGGTAGAGTTTATGCTGGCTGGAATCCTGCCTTCCTTCCTAGTATCTTCGATCAGATGCAAAAGATCCCGTCCTATAATATCAAAGAGAGCAATAAAAAATCCAATGGTCCAGCCATCCAGTCTCGGGCTCTTATCCTTCTGAAAGTTATTCAAGACCTCTTTTAATTCATCTGCAGTAATAGGGCTCATCATCTTCCTGTTGTCTTCATCCTCAACAAAAGTTGTCTTCATCTTCCTGTTGTCTTCAAAAGTTGCATGTGAAGTACCTTCTGCATCTTCAAGATTCCAAATGGTGTTAGCTGATCTCCTGCCTTTTGCATAGGCATGAAAGAATTTAGAATTTTCATCACCGCTTTCCAGTCAGATGGCCTTGCTCTTCAATCTCCAAGTTTCTTCAGCTTGTAACAAAAGCCTGTTATGATGATCCTCCAACTGAACGAGATAGTCCTTCGAAGCCTGGGAGCCAAACCCACCTCCAAATCCTCCAGAGATAGAAGAGATTTCCTCCTCGATAAGTTTTAGAGTCCTTTCATCCCTAAGTCTCTTCTCAACTGCCCAAAGTTTGATTGGTTCCTTCAATGTTTTAATATTCTCAGCAAAGTGGAAAGTTGTTGAGTGAATAAGCCCTGTCTGGAAGGGAATCCAATGCTAGTGAAATAGCTTGACAAATGAGGGATCCTTAAGTCACGTCTTGTTAAATTTTAAGGGAGCAGGAGGCTTATCAGGGCCAGCCTTCAATTCCAAGAAAATAGGATCATGATCTAAGCACCCATCAAACCCTATCCATTGCCTGACATAGAAAAAAGACTTAGCTAGTTTCTCAGAGAGCAGAAAGCGATCCAATCTCTTTGCCACCCTATCCCATCCAATCCTCTTATTCCTCCATGACGGCTTAATGCAAACAGGATCAATGTCAACCCAACCTCCTTCAGTGAACTTCCTGATAAAATAATTGGTAAGGGGATCAACATGAGCATGAGGCCCCCAAACTTCAGCTTGCCCCAGGGAAAAGTTGAAGTCCCCCCCCAAGATGACAGAGTCCCCTTTGATTAAAGCCCTTGACAACAAAGAGTTCCAAAAAGATTCCCGATCGCAATAAGGGCCGTAGATGTTAACAATGGTAAATTCCTTCTCCATACCCAAAAACTTGCAAGTTGCTCCTAAGACCGAATGCATTCCCCAAAGTGAGGAGACATAGACCTTAGCTTCTTTCCAACCGATCACAAGGCCTCCAAAGCGACCCCTTGCATCTGATGCCTCAAAACTCCACCCTGGGAACCAGGTTTTCAGTCTCCCTATAGCTTCTTCACCTCCGCACATAGTTTCTTGTAACAACAAAATATCTGGATGTTCTAAATCCAACATCCTCTGCAAAGCTGGTCTTTTTGAGGGACCAGCAAGACCCCTACAGTTGTAGGACATAACCTTCATCGGAACCCTTCCTTATGGGCATTCACTGCTCTAAGTGCCCTTTCAATAGAAAGTTGTTTGCCATTCCTAAGATCTGAACATGTTCTTGATTTAGCATGCGAAATGAAAGATTTACGACCTCTAAGCTTAGAAATTCTAGGCTTATCTTTCCCAATCCCCCCAGCAGAAGGCTTGTTCATTGAACGAAGGAAATAACTAAACTCAACAGAGCCTGAAGGGGAGAAGGGCACATGAACAACTTGTTGGAGAACCGGTGGATCCGGGGGGTCTTCAAAAGGTTTCTCAGGGAGACATTCCAAGAACAGGGTTTTCTCAGGATTAGTTGAGTATGAGGAAGGTGCAGGGACATTGAGGGAAGCCATAAAATGTGAGGAAATGTGGAAATTTTTAAACCCATCCATCCAGTCAAAACCCTGAAGTGACAAGTTCTTAACAAATAAATTAATGGAAGGGTTAGGTAAGGGATCAGAGGAAGTACCAACAGCCTGATCCTGAGACTGCACAATACTCTGTAAAAGACCTTCCTTGGAAGTGAACCCTGGTTGAGGATGAACGGTTTTAGCTACAACAACCTTCAAAAGCACTTCCGACACTATTCCATCTTCCCCCCTAATACCTACTTCCTCCAAAGTACCAAAAGGTTCCACCGGATGATTAAGCTCAGGTAGTCCCACGGCATCATCTGCAGAAACCGCAACAGCCTCCTTCTCCGCATTCCTACGCTTCAAGGAGTTTCCAAACTTCATTCGAACCGGCAGGTTGCACTCAATGGCCAGATGGCCATACTCGTGACAATGTCTACAACGGAACGACACATTTTCATAATCCATGGTTTGAGCAAAAGTATAAAGCCCCCATTTCAAATCCATACTATCAAATAACCCTTCTCTAACATTGATACTAACCAGAATGTGCGCAACCTTTTGGAATGAAGTTGCCACAAAGGAAAAATCCGCATCCAAGTATGTGCCCAACAAATTACCTATTCTCTTGAAGTGCTCCTCAACCCAGTAGTGTAACGGAAGCCCAGGAAGATGGACCCAAAGCGGGATGGTGTCCATCCATTCACGGCTAGCGTCGAATAAGGGGTTCCAAGGTTTTAACAGGAGGGGAACTTTGATAATCGACCAATTCATACTCAATGCCCACTGAGCATGTGCGTCTGATGAGAAATGGAATGCAAACCAGCCCCCCGACAGAGCCACCACCCGTGGAACATAACCACAATGTTCAAACCAGGCCCCAGATGCCCATTGTATGACCGTCTTAAGGCTCACCGCCCTACCGTAAACCCTACCGACTAATACAGATTTGACCATTCCGATTATCTGCTGGAAGCCAATGTCTTCTCCTAATGCATAGTTTGGGGCCTTACTAGAATTTTTTAACCACTTTCTCCGCCCCTTTTGATTAGTACGAGGTGATGTCAACCTTATGTTAGCCCCTTCCCGAATAGGAGCCCTCGGAGCAGTAACCGCAGACGGACTTGAGTATCCACGATGCTCCGCCGAGCCCAAATGCTCAGCTACAAAACCATTCGAAGATGAGAAATGTGAAATCCCTTCCGTTGTATCAAACCACGCCAAAGAGTCCACCTCGAAACCCTGTACAGGAGAATCTGAGCCTCCCGACGAATTGAGAAAGCCCTGTAAATTACCAAGCTCCGAACAATGAGAACTCGCTGAAAAAGAGGGGGTGTCGAAACCCTTTACACCCCATATACTGTCAAGACTCTCCGTCTGCACCAATACCTCATTTAAGCCATTCCAAGGTGGTGTGAGCACATGATGCGGAAGGACTGGCGTGAACCCTGTATCCAGCGCCCGGTTTGGTTTGAAAACAGGGAAAAGATCAACCGGCCGGTAGCTTCCTTCACCAAAAGCCCCAATACTCCCGTCGCTTGAGAAAACCCTGAAGGCGCCAGGTGGCGAGCACCAGATGTCCCGGTGATGCAAACTGTCACTCTCGTAATCCACTTCATCAAGAGGATCCATGATTGATGACCACAGAAACTTCGTGAAAGAGGATTAAGGGTTTAACCACAAACTGTAAAAGAAAATTACCCACAGATTAGTAAAAACCCCTAACTAGGATAGAAAATCGAGCTGCCTCGGTAAACGTGTATCCCTTCTTACAGGGATGACGTCTTCACTGCCACCATCAAAGGGCTACACAGTTAACCCCTCCATTACAGCTGACCTAGCCGCCCTCCGAAACCGCCATCGCCTCCTGGTTTTTCCATTAAACAAAAAGACATCATATTAAGGGAAAGCCGTCTTAATACTATATTATATTATAGTAAGATATATATATATATATTGAAAGAAAAAAGAAAAAGATAGTAAGATATCTTATTAAGAATAAAAATAATATTTTAGTAAAAAATTATAGGTCTATATATTATATAATTATTTGTAATTATTATAATAAAAATAAGAAAATATGTTAACAATCATATCAATAATAATAATTTAAATAAATTTTTAGAGGTTAAATTAATTTATGATATGTATTTATTGGTAGTCATTTTTATTTAAATGTAATAAAATAATTTTTTTTATTAGTTGCCTATCTTTGAATAATATTTTTTGATTTTTTTCCAAAATAATAATATTAATTATTCAACTTATAAAATTTTAAAAGCAAGAATTAACGTGCATGCAACTCTTGCTTTTTATTTATTCATATATAAAATAGAATTTCATATATGTGTGTGTCTTGTTGTTTTTTTTTTAAAATTTCTTTATATGTAAACATAATTTCATATATATATAAATATATATATAATAGAATTTCATATATATGTGTTTGTCTGGTTGAATTTTATTTTTTTAATTTTTTATATGCAAACATAATTTCATATATATATATGTTTGGTTGTTTTGCAACATAATTTCATATATATATATATATATATATTTGTTTTTTACAGGAAAATATAAATGAAGAGATGGTGTAAGGAACAAAGTTTTATTGTTTATTTCATAGGCATCCTTCTCCAAGTGCCTTCATAATTTCATGTTATACTATTTTTTCAATTATCTATTTCTGGTTGTAGTAGGCAATTGCTTGGTTATAGTTTTATGATAATTTTTGTAATTCTAGGTATCGTTAAGGCCCTAAGGTCTTAGTTTTCGAATCTCAGGCTCTGATACCATATGTAAGGATCTCTCCAAGTCCTTAAATTCATAACAATACAAATCTACAATTTGCTTGTATTTTCTATTTTCATGTCTTCATTTCAACTAATTTAATTTATTTTGTTTTGTTTAGGATTTAGGTTCACTATGCAGGTGTAAATCAAATATAATGCTTGTAGCTATAAACCAGATACAAAGACTTAACAGTTTCATTTAGTTTTCAATAGTAAAGACTTAACCGTTTCATTTAGTTTTCAGTAGTTACACGACAGAGGAAGAATATAGCATGCTCATTACGATCTATAACTTTCAAAACTTAAAAATTGAAATACATGATTATAAAATACCTATAGGATAGTAGATTGGTCCCTACAAGCTCATATTTGTCCCAACAAGCTGCCCCGTAACCAGAAACTCAACTGGCAAATAGATTTACCACCTAGCTAGCTAGGAACATCCTCGTCGACTCCCTAGGTCCAAGAAACTCACTTTCTTGGCCCCCATGCCCAAAGCAACAATCCAACCAGTCCAAATGTCTTCCAAATGTTTTCCCCAAATCAGAAAATCAGTCCTCCTCTCTTAAATTTCTCCCAAAAATATACTAAATCCTGACCCCTCCTTCTCCATCTCCCTTCCTATATCCCCCCTTTCATCGCCTTTCCCCCTTTCTCCTTTACCACCCCTATCCTTTTATTAAACATTTCAACTCCCTTCCCTTCCCATCTACCATGTGAGCCTTTTATATTTCCCATGCCCCATCACTCGAACATGGGTCACATATATTTAATTGAACGATAAAATATTATGTATTTAATACCTTGGTTATAGGGTCATATGAAAAATTAATTATATTATTAAATAAGGTTCCACCACCTTATTTCACTGACATAATTTTTATTTAATAATATAACTCAATCATAAATTTTGACATAACATTTATTATTAAATTATGTAATTCAACATAAATTCTGTCATTTAATGTCATTAAATAACAATATAACTCAACATTAATTTTTGACATCAAATATTTTAATTATAGTTAAAATATTAATTCATAACTAATTATTAATTATCTAATACTTTATAAACTTTACTTATCATTTATTTAACAATAACTATAATCAATAATCAACCTTAATCATAATTAACTTTGATTAATATTTATTAATTAATTAATTCTCTTTTAAACTGCAATTATTATTTATTAAACAATTACTACATTCCACAATCAAACCTAAATTATAATTAAACTTAATTAATATTTATTCATTAATTAAATAATTCTCTTTTAAACTTCAATTACATTGAATTCAATCAATAATAACACATAACTAGATAGATCCACATAATTCAATCAATAATTCTCTCTTTAAACTTCAATTATGTATGTGTTGATACTACACATTATCTTGGTACAATGACATATCTTTACAATGAGAGTTTGTTCCACATAGATCCTCCTCCTTGTCCCATTTCATATTTTTGTGGTTGTTCTATGAGCAAAACAAGACAAATTTTCCAAAAGATTCTTGCTATTTTGGATAAACAAAAAACAACACACATATTAGGTTAGTGTCTTTGTTGTTGAAAAGTTTATCCAATAGATCATACTCATGGGCATGTACATCCTCTATCTAGTTGTTGAACCTCTAGGAGATAGCGCTATGCTTCTCCTTCCCAATGAACAAAGAAATTAAGTGAGTATGAAATGATTGTTTTGTTTTTGAATTGAGCAAAAGTGCAATGTATTATACAATTTAGGGGTAGATGGGGTGAACCATAAACTCTTTTGGAAAGTGTTTAATTATTATTAGACTTTTTGAATTCATATACGACCAAAAATAATCAAATCACGACTTAAGAGACTAATACATTATTAAAATAAGTTCCAAAGTCTATTAATTAAACAACTTATGTGTGCACACACACTTATATATAATAATGCATTAAATATAAATAATATAATAAGTACATGATATACAACTACAATTGAGCACCATACAAACTTTCTACATAAAACTTTAAAATATAAAATAAACTATTCTAAACAATAAAAACATCACAATTCCTACCTACCCACATATCATTTCAAAATTCTTAAAAAGACTACCTACCAAATAATATTGATATTTGAAAACTCAAATCTCATGAATCACACAAATAATCCATATATCAAATATCTATAACCAGTGACGAATACCACAAGTTTTGCAACCTAATGCTCATATCAAACACAATTGCATCTCATTAACCAAAGGTAGTAAGAGGTCTAAATGAATTGACATAAGTCTTTCATAATGTGGGACCGAGAGCCTTATGCTGCTAGAGGGAAAACATATCCATCACCATCATGCTTCACTTTACTTTGTCTATGACTTCAAAGAATTTTGGACAAAATTTGTATTAAAGAACTAATAACAAACATTGTGTTAAAATAAAAAAACAAAGGTTTTGCCAAGAAGAAGAATTAGTTTTGCATTCAAAGTAGAGACTAGAGTCAACCCTAAAAAATAGAATTTTCCAAGAAACCTCCGCCGCCCCGCACGCACAGCTCCGAACAGAAGTTGAGATTTTGATGAAATGTGCAACGCAATGATCCAAAAATGAGGGAAGATGTGCCCCGTTTGACTTGTATATAGAGAGTTAGTGGGCGGAGGGGTGGCACCGGGCACTGGCCGAGATCTTCGTTATTCACACGCACGAGGAAGAGAAAGCGACGTGTCTAGTTTTTCTTTCGAACGAGAAAGCGACGTGTCTGGTTTTTATTTAGAAGGAGGTCAACGGTTGAAATTGAACGGAAATTAAAAAAGAGTTTAGCAGGTGGATACGCAGTACACGTGGGACAATCAGATTCTGACATCTGACAGTGAGCAGCAGCGTTGACGATTTGCATTTCCACTTTCTCTAACCTCATTTGGTGCGAATTACGAGTAATTTAATTTCCTCTCATTTCATTGCATTTGAGGTTCGTTTCATTTGGCCACAGTGGTGCGGCAAGAATGGGGGTGGGGGTCGGAAATCGGGAGGCCAGGATATTGACAAAATGGACGGAGACGGAGTTGCAGGCACGCCGGACCGAGCTGGGGGTGGAGCGCTTTTTATGCCGTTTTTAATTCAGCTGGAGCTTCCCATTAATGCCATGCTCTTCTCTGCGACACCGCCGGTTTACTCAGGTTGAATCGACGGAGAAATCGCCGGATTATAAGGTAAGGTACAATCTTGGAAACGGCCTTGTTGGTTTCGATCCCGGGCCGATAGGGTTGTAGGGGTTTTTATTTTTTTGGTTTGGTTCGTCTGAATAAAGGGTCTTTCGTGACTCTGAATCATACATAATGAAGAGGCCGAGGTCGTATGGCGACGATTTGATGGACGGCGATGGTAATAGTAAAGATTGGGGACGAAGGGAGCCCGAGGGAGTGAAGATGCGATCGCTTAAGGGTTTGGAGGGTGAGAGCAGTCGACCCAGCAGTTATAAGAAAAGCTACAACGGCGGCAGCCGGAGTTTCGGCTACGAAAAATCCATGGAAGAAAGCCGGATGTCGAGGAAGAGAATTGAACACGAGACCGATGGGGGGCTTGAGAGATCCAGGGACAGTTACGGCAGAGGTCCGCCCAGGAGGGACCGTGAGGGTTCGAGAAAGGGGTTCGATAGAGCAGAGACCCCAAGATCGAACCGTGAGTCTTGTTATAATAGAGATGGGAGTGATTCTGCAAAGCTTTCTCCACGTGGATTGCATTCGGCTGAGAGGGTTCGTAGATCGAGTAGCTTTTCGATTAGATGTGGTTCCAAAAGGGAGAATTACGAGTCCCTTAAGTTTGTGGGTAAGGGTTTCAGGTCCGAGAGGGAGAGGCCTAAGAGGGAGGATGTGCCGAGGTTTCATCTGGGCTGTGAGGGAGAGCGGTCGCATGGTTCCGAGGGACCCTGTGGTAGCGGCAACAGGTGGAAGAGATCTAGCAGCCGCGATGCTGACGATGACCACCACCATGCACAGTCACGGTCCGGGAGAACAAATGAGGCGATTGCAGAGGATATGGTTAATGGGTCCTCTGGAGTTAGTCTTAGCAAGTCTCCGCAAGGGTCCAAGGAAGCGGACGAGTCCTTCAAGGGCGGGGGTTCAAGAAAGGCAGAAGAGATGCCCAGTCAGAGCAGCAGTAGTGAAATGGAGGAAGGGGAGTTAGAGCCAGAGCCGGAAGTTGAAACAGAGCCGGAGCCGGAGCCGGCATTGGATCAAGATCAGGAACAAGAGCAACTGCAACCACAAGAGCCGCAATTGGAACCTGAAAAAGTACCAGAGCCAGAGCGAGAATCGGATCCAGAGCCAGAGCCAGAACCAGAACATGATGATGTGTCCAGTAAGCAGGAAAAGCAGGATACTGAATTCGTTGCCAAGGTAAAGGAGGAGGTGGAAACCAAGGGTGATGATTCAGAGCATCAGGAAGGAAGCGCGGAAAGGATGAATAATGTATTTGAAAATGAAATTGGAGATGCCGAAATAAAAGAGTCAGGAAAGGGAGAAGAACTAAGATCAATGCTAGACCTGGAGAAGGCCGATGATGGCGAGCAGATGGAATCTTTACCAGATGCCGATGGCTCAGATGGTCTTGATGAGTCTGGGTCGGATTTATCAGGAAAAACTGAAACTAATGATGACGCTGAGTGTTGCTTGAACGATGAGGAGATAGAGCAGCAGCCTGCATCGGTTCAGGGAATTGAAGAGAGAAAGGGTATAGACCTTGAGGCAGATTCAAAGATTGAGAGAGAGGCTTCGGAGGAGATTGAGAGAGTCGAAGAGAAACACCATGATTTAACCTTAAGTTTTATGTGTGGCACGCTGAAGGCAATTGGTGGCAGCTCAGGGAAGACAGATGAAGGGGATACAGAAAAGTTCACGTCGAAATCTATGGACTGCGTAGAGCCACAGGAAGAAGAAGATATAGGTGAAGATAAAGGGAAGAGGCTGGCTCTTTTTCTATCAAATAGACCTGCAGATTTTGACCAGTGGGCTGAAAGGGATTTGCGGTTAAGCAGCGATAAAAAGAAAAAATCTCTGCAGGAGCGAGAACTTGGCATTGAATTGGAAAGGACAAACAGCATAGGATATCCAGGTGATCGCCATACCTGCCCCAAAATAGAGGTTAATGAGATGGAGATATCTAATGAAAATCAAAGACAAAAGAAGGCGAAACTTGAACCTCTTCAGCTTTCTCTGAGTCTGCCTGACACTTCATTGACTCTGGCTTCTCCTAACCCGAATTTAGCCCCGGCATCTCCTGGTCGAGGAAGAAGCATGAATTTGGCACCTGCATCTCCTGGCCGAGGAAGAAGCATTCAGTCATTAAGTCACACCGCTCATACAACTCATACAGCTCATACACGTACAGGTTCAGATGGATTCACCACATCTATTTCTTTTTCGGGTTCTCAACCCTTTGTCCACAACCCTAGTTGCTCTCTTACACAAAACTCAATGGAGAATTATGAATTTTCAGTTGGCAGTCATCCAGCTTTCCAAGGGAATAGTGACCAAGTATCCCATGGTAATTGGAATACATCATATTCAAATGAGCAAGTTTCCCATGGTAACAATGGTGTAGTTGGAGGTGCATCTCAGGATAGGTTCAAACAACGAAGGGAACTTCCTCTATATCAGAGGATTTTGCAGAATGGAAACTTGCAAGTTGCTCAAGGCATGTTGGTTGGAAATAGCAGGGGACAGCCGTCAAATGATAGAGATTCCTTTGGATATGAAAGGGGTGCAACTAATACAGTTTTTCAGGGCAGTTTTCCGATGGCACAGGGACAGCAGGCAAGAAGCCCAGAAGGAAGTTTGGGTAGAAGTAATGGCTCAGAAAGGCAGGGTAAAATTCTGATGGTACCAGGACATCAGGTTAGGAGTTTGGATGGAAGTTTAGGCAGAAGTAATGGCCCAGAAAGAGACAGTGTTTTCCCGAGAGATTTATCTGAACAGTGGAGAGAGGTCAGGTCCTCCCCCACACAAAGTGTGGGTTCTCGTGAGACACGATCTGAGCAGCGTAACCAAATTGATAGGGACAGGAGTAAGTCAGAGAGAGAGAGAGCTGTATTGGCGCAAAGAGGTCATCATGGAATGAATGCAGAGAAAGCTGTCCCAGAAAGGGTTCTCCATGAGATTATTTCTGAACCTATTCCAACTATGTTTCAAAAGCTTCAAGAGATGTCAGACAACTCACTGGAGCATTTGCGGGAGTGTCTGCGGGAGCTGATTGGAAACAACAAAAAGAGCAAAGAACTTTCCACTTTTCAGGCGATACTACAGAGGAGAAGTGATCTGACATCAGAGGCATTATTGCAGTCTCACAGGGTTCAATTGGAAATCTTAGTTGCAGTAAAGACTGGCATTCAGGATTTCTTACGACGTAACAGTGTTCCAACTTCAGAGCTCGTTGAAGTCTTTTTACAATCTAGATGTAGAAACATGGCATGCAGAAGTCTACTGCCTTCAGATGACTGTGAATGTAAGATTTGCTCGCAGAAGAATGGGTTCTGCAATGCATGCATGTGTCTCGTTTGTTCAAAGTTTGACTCTGCTTCTAATACATGTAGCTGGGTTGGCTGTGACCTTTGTTTGCATTGGTGTCATACGGATTGTGGTCTTCGCATGTCACATATCAAGAATGGTTGCAGCATCAGAGGGGCACCAGGGACCACAGAAATGCAATTCCTTTGCATTGCTTGCGAGCATTCCTCTGAGATGTTTGGTTTTGTTAAGGAGGTTTTCAGAACTTGTGCCAAGGATTGGGGTGTTGAAACTCTTGCTAAAGAGCTTGATTGTGTGAGAAGAATTTTTAAAGGAAGTGATGACCCAAGAGGGAAACAATTGTGGAGCAGGGCAGAGCAGATGGTGGAGAAACTGGCAAATAAAGCTGATCCATCAGAGGTCTGTCAGAGATTTGTGGCATTTTTGGCAGGTAAGCATTTCTTGGTTGTTCTATCCAAATCTCAATGTCGTTTTTCAATTAACTGCAAAGTTGCAAAAGCAGGGCAGCAATAGATGGCAAATGAAAGAAATAGTGTTTATTTTCTTGTATTTGTTGGACCTGTACTATGTTACATGTTAAAATATCATTAATTTAATAAAAATATAATTAAATAAAATAAAAATCTAATATAATATTAATAATATATACATATATATATATATATAATTTGTTTATATTGTATAATGTTCACATATTAATGAAATCTAAAAAATATAATAAATGTCACATTTAAAAACATATATTAATGAAATATAAAAATGGCAATTGTTATAGTTAAATTAAATTAAAAGGCAGCAAATAATACTTTATATTAAAAATCTGCCATGCTTCTGTTTTAACCTACCCACGCCAAGCATTGACCCCACCCGCAACAAGCATGAAAGGCCTCTGTCGACTTCTGGTTTACCATTTAAGCCAAGGTTACTTGGGAGCGGGAGCGGGAGCGAAAAGCGAAATTTTCAAAAGCTTCTGGTTTGGGAGCGTTGCGGGAGCGTTTTTTATATAGTATATATTTTTTTATATATTTTGATGCATATATGTTAACAAAGGCTTGTAGAATGTTGAATTAGTTATGGAAACTCATTGGAAAGCATAAAAACATGAAATAAAACATAAACCATATAACATCATTCATCAATCATCAATCATATAGTAGTGAATTCGTCAACCATAGGTCTAGACTGTAGTTACCAGTATCTATAACATCATGATCAACCTTACAACTTCAAATTTTCAATATATAACATATTTTTTTTTTGTATTTGTCGATTTTTTCCCAATCTGATTCAAACTCTTGAGTGTTTACTCTTTTGCCTCGCCGATTTATTGCCGATTCCAAGTCTGGTAAGTATGGGTTAAATGGCAGTTTCTTCATAAATTTAAAGCATTACTAGATATTATTACGTTCCCACATTTAACTACCAAATGCCATATTCATATATTGCCAAATAAACTCAGGATTACACACTACACAGTACAAATGTAACTTAAATAAAGTCTGAAACTAGGAGTGTATTCTGACCTGGAAATTAGTGCGTATTACATACATTAAACTCCAAATTATTATACATCATCAAGTCTGGAAAAAGTGGCAGCTTTAACTTTTTTCAAACTGGGTTCTTTTTACTGGAACAGCTGATATTTGAATGAGTATTTCAGATCTGTAATTAATATCAAACAGCAGTATACTTCTTGCATTCAATAGTTTTCACGCCCAACTTGCTACAGGAATCACATAAAATTTTCTCCAATACAAACTAACCAGCAATATTACTGTGTCTATAATGCTGGAAATGATGCCTGGAAATGCTGGTTGGGATTCTAAGATTCTGTGCTTCTCCAAAACACAAGTTTGCTGCTATATTGTATGACTGTCTTTATATGTGAAGCATGACCTCCTAGTTTAGCTAAGTTTCCACTTGGATAAGCTGCTAGAGGACTTGTGCAGTACAATAATAATTTCCACTGAGATTGCATACGCAGAATATGCACTAAAATGCCTTCTCCTTAGTAAGATGAGTTTGGTTATTGAAATAGAGAAATGACTACCAATAGTCAACAAGATCCTCTTCATCTGGCACTCTGTTTTCTGATGGTAAATCACCACACCGCAAGCAGACAGTAAAATCCAGTACCACGACTTGGCCAAGAAGAGTGGAATGTGCCCTCTATGACAGCAAGGAGACTCATGGCAACTCTAGAGGATATATTCTTCACCAATGAGCCCTCAACAATGTGGATATTAATCTCCCTAGTGCACCCTGCTAGAAGCCACCATCCATCCTCCTCGTCTTTCCATCCATCCTTCTCATCTTTCCTTTGCCCGGGCGTGTTCCTACAGTGGGAGCTATCCTGGGAGCGATCGGGAGCTATCCTCGGAGCGATCGGGAGCTATCCCGGGAGCGTTTTTAAAAAATCGAAAGCGCTGCGTAGAGCGCCCGGGAGCGAATTAGGGAGCTATTGGGAGCGTTAGCTCCCGATAGCTCCCTAATTCGCTCCTGACAGAGGCAGGGAGCGTTGCTTTCACCCCCCAAAGCGCGCTTTGCAAAATGCTCTAGCCCGGGAGCGAAACAGGGAGCGCGCTCTCCCTTAGCTCCCGCAGCGCTTTGGCCAGAAGCGAGCTTCCGGAGCGGGGGCGAGGAGGGGGAGGACGCTCCCCCGCAACCTTGGTTTAAGCTACCTGCGCCAAGCATCAACCCTACCCAAGACAAGCATGGAAGCCCTCTGTCGACTTCGGGTTTATCCTACCCACGCCAAGCATCGACCCTACCTGCGACAAGCATGGAAGCCCTCCGTCGATGCTCAACACATTTTGTTGACATTTGTTGGCCATTGGAGGCACGTCCACCCTCAGTTCAAACAAAATTTGGTGTACTCATTCCAGCAAGGGGATTTGGATATGAATGGCCTGTTACACAGACAGTTCATATGCATGCTGGACAATTCTATTACGCTCAGGCGAATTCAAGGCGAATTTCAAGCAAATTTAAAACATTTTTTGAGATTCGAGGAAATTCAAACTCCAAGCTTCAAATGCGCCGAATCTTATGACTTAGAACCTGTGCAATCTAGATGCTTTTGCTGCTACTTAATAAATCCATATCTCTACAGATTGTGAATTTTCTTCCTGTTTGTAGTTCCCTGTTTTCTCTTTTCCTGATTTCTTGGGGAATTTTGTTCATGTCTTTTTAGCCAAACAATTTTCATTACGCGTTGTTTGAAATTGACATCCTTGCTTTATTTATATATTCAGTTATGCATCTCTTAATTTTTATACAGGCATATCAAAATTTGCATCCTTTTGAATTTGAAATATCAAGTTTTGAACCCTGATTTTGTTCTTCTTCCATTAAGAAAGCTAATAATGGAGGTTTGGTATGAGAATTGGATGCTACTAATTGATTTTATCTAGGTGGCAATTTACTTTTAGAGGTTTTGTTAGATTTGGTGATTAGCTGCCTCTTTTGTGCCAGCATATTTACCTGTTTGTAGTTCCCTGTTTTCTCTTTTCCTGATTTCTTGGGCATTTTGTTCATGTTTTTGTAGACAAACAATTTTTCATTACATGTTCCATTGTTTGACATCCTTGCTTTATTTATATATTCAGCTGTGCAGCTCATAATTTTTATACATGCGTATCAATATTTGCATCCTTTTGAATTTGAAATATCAAGTTTTGACCCCTGATTTTGTTCTTCTTTCCTTTAAGAAAGTTAATAATGGAGGTTTGGTATAAGAATGGGATGCTCCTAATTGATTTTATCTAGGCGTCAATTTACTTTTGGAGGATTTGTTAGATTTGATGGTTAGCTGCCTCTTTTGTGCCAGCATATTTACCACTTGCAAGTACGTGCTTCTGAGACTATAGTGCTTGACCTATTTGTTATCCTGACTATGAGTGTTGTCAGGGAATCATCTATGTATGATTCCAATGCACAGTGGCATTGTCAACAGATATATGATATGAGTTCCTTAAAATAGGAAATGCAAAGAATGACTTTGTTAGGCCTTCCCATTGTAAACCTCCGGATATTAACAATGGATAACAAGTGGTGCTAGTAGTTGAGGCAACTGTAATAGGAGATTACTGTTCATCAGATTGTTGTATTTATACTGTCTTAGAGTGCACAAGTCAGTAAAGCTGAATGGCATCAACAACCAATTTTTTTTTAATTCATTTTGTTCATAGGTTTTTTGTAGCCAAACACTTTTTCATTATCTTTTTGATAGTTTGACATCCTTGCTTTATTTATATATTTATGTGTACTCATAATTTTATATCTGTGTATCAAAATTTGTATCATTTTGAATTTGAAATATCAAGTTTTGCCCCTGATTTTGTTCTTCTTTTATTAAGAAAGCCAATAATGGAGGTTTTATATAAGAATGGGTTACTTGTAATTGATTAGCCTGGTGGCTATTTACTTTTGGAGGCTTTGTTAATTTTGGTGGTTATCTACCAGTACCTCTTTTATGCCAGATTCTGCACCATTTGCATGCACATGCATTTGAGGCTATATAGCTTTATCTGTTTGTTACCCTGATTAAGGGTTTGCAGTTTCATTGCCATAGCACAGTGGCATTATCAACAGGTATATGATGTGTTCAGTAAAATTGGAAGTGCAAAGAATGACTTTGTTAAGCTTTCCCAATGTATTATTGATACATAACAAGTTAGGGTAGTAGATGGGGAAACTGCAGCAACAGATTACAGTTCATTGGATTGTTGTACTTAAGTCTTATACTGTCTTAAAGGGAACAAGCCAGTAAAGCTGAATGGTATCAAAACTAAATTTAGTTTATTGAATGTCTCCTGAGAACAACATTAAGACATGTTTTTCAAAGCTATTTGGACTTGTTTTGAGCCAATTTTTACTTCCAACTCTAGTTCATTGGAATGCAGAGCTCAATTGACAATAGCAAAGAAATCTGTTCTTAAATGATTATCTAATGGACTCAGACATAAAAACTGCAATCAATTTTTCTCGTAAAAGTAAAGGTTATTATTAACACCATACAAATTTGATTTTGATCTTGGGCTTTTGCCAGGTTATGTTTTCTAATGCTACAACTTAATACATGGTACTTGCAGTTTCCTCAACTGTTTCTTCCAGTGGACCTGCTGATTCTTATTATACACATGCTTATTAAATTGCTTGGGAGGGGCTTTTTTGTATTTTCATAGATTGCTACCAAGATATCATTTCTGTGAAATCATAGGAAGATATCATTTTATCCTTGGGGATTTTCAGAAGTTACTTACAAACATTATAAGATATGGGAATTAGAGATATGTAACCTTCTTTATTAGAGCGCTTTTCTTCTATGGTTGTCATTAGGTGAGAGAGGACACCCCGACAATCTTTGGTTTTATTGTGTCTTCTAATGCCTGCAACTTGGATGCTGAAAGGGAAAGGAATGACCATTACACCAATTTGATATCCAAGGATCTACATGAACTCATAATCCTTCACTAGGACTGCTAGACTGCAGATCCAAGTTCCCCATAACTCTTTCGACTCTGGAGGCATACAAGGCAGAGTAGAGATGCTAGCACTTGTGTCCTCATCATTTTAGCAGCTGAATTGGCCTGAAATGGTGGGAGGGACACTTAATCCGTGCCCCATGTTCTAGATGAGGAGCTGTTGACTTGGTCTTCGATGATAGAGTCAGCAGATGGCATCAGTCTGCAGGTCCAAAATTTTGGTGGAAGTTTCAGTCCTCATCTGTGCAAACTTCTCTTCAAGGGCAGTAGAAGCTCATCTATGTTTCCCTCATTGATCATCTTCTTTGCAATTTGCTATCATTGGCTCATCAATCTTGTGCAATGTGTCAAAGCCATTCTTTCCTATGTCACAGGGTTCGCCGAATTTGAACCTTGAAGTTTGAAATTTGCCGAACCTCCAATTTTTTTTTGAATTTGTTTCGGTTCAGTAATGAAATTCGTGGGTTTCACTGCACATTGTGGTTTTGAAGGGTGAAATTTAATGGTAGGCTGCAGATGCGTTGGCCTTTCTTATCACAGGTTTGGAGCTTCCCTCAATAAAAGTAATGAGAATTTTATATACACAGAGAGAGCTACGCAGGCCAGTATATATACTTTTGGAAACTTGGGAATAAACCCCAATTCGTGTGCAATTCTATAAATCCAAATTTCAAAGCATTTAAATGACAGAAAATAGCACCGGATTTTCATCAATGGCTCTGGTAGACTGTGGTTGGTGTGCCCCGGTGACTTGAGTATTTCTTACCATCTAGCAATGGGTATACTGGGTCGGTGTGCCGGTGAGTATTCCTTTCTGTGCCGGCTAAATTTTAGGGACATTTAAATAATTTCCTGGAAGAATAAAGTTCGTGGAGATCCCTCTGTTGAATCTATCTACCACCCACATAAACATTGAAAGATTAAGAGCATTGTGTGCAGATTACATAATAGGCATTGGCTGCAGCGAGTATTCCTTTGTTCGTGGCACTGTGCTGGTGGGTATCTGGTTACTCTCTTTGACAGTGTTTTAATTTGTAAATAGTGATTGTTTTTTTGTAAAATTTTATTGTTAGATTGTAAAATATTTTTTCAAGAGATTGACTCTTTAGCAAATATTAAACACATATGTTATATATTTTATATTAATTGATTTTAATATATTAATTACATAGGTATTAATTATATTATATATTAAATATATAGGTATAAACTATAAAGTATTTTATTTAAATGTGCAATGTGTTATTTATTATATATAAACTATAAAAACATAGTTAATATGTTAATATTTTATATTTTGAAAATATGTATATAGTTGAACTTAATGTCGAACCTTATTTGAACTTCATTGGAAAATTTGAGTCCGAATCGAACTTTATCCTTGCCGAACCCGAACTCAAACCCGAACCATGTGACTTAGATTCTTTCAGGAGCCTCAGTTCCTTATCAAAGATTTCGATTGCATCATAAATATCTCGAGGATTCCTTTTGTTCCCATTGATTCTTGAAGATCCTCACACAGTGATTGGTTAGCTTCGATCTTTAATTAGAAGGGGTCTATGCTTATGAACAAAATTTCGGTGGAAGAATTTTTTCTAAAAAATCATTCAGGTTCTGGGGTTCTGCTCGAAATTGTGTCACTTAGACAGTCTGCCAAAAATGATCTTATCTGACTAGGGAAATCCTCTCTCAGAAGACTGTCCAGTTGAAATTTTGCACATCTACTGCATGTAGAAATATTCACTGCCCAATTGAGATCAAAATTAAACCATAAAGGATCTAATAGTTTCTATTTTTTTTCATTTATTTTGGTTGCCAGTGAAACTTTTTTGGGATTCTAAAATTCCTCTTTCAACAAGCTTTGATGCTTCTTTGGCTAACATGTCAGCAATCTTATACATTTCCCAAGAATTTGGTTCATCTTTATATTATTAATTGTCTTAAATAATGGGAGGCCTATTGGAAGAAGGTTGTAGGGTTGACGATGCTTTAGTCTGCCCTTCCCTTAGTACCTTTCTCAGAAGTATTACATCTCCAAATATGTATGCCATCTCAATTCTTAGAAGTCTTATTCTTCTTAGGCCATAAATATGGGCGGACACTTTTATAACATGACTTGAAGTGCATCCAAGTCCTAATTTGAACTCTGGAAATAAGTTGCACACCCAGCCAAAATGAAGGGCAATAGCCTATTGCACCGCTCCTGAAAATTAAAAGGCACTTTTAGTGAATGATTTAGCTTATATAAACAGATCAACTAGTTGGAAATTGGACCATTAAGGTCATTGACAATTATTGCACCGCTCCTGAAAATTAAAAGGCACTCTTAGTGAATGATTTAGCATATATAAACAGATTAACTAGTTGGAAATTGGACCATTAAGGTCATTGACAATTCTGTACTCTTTTGGTGTCTATCCCATACATTTGATTTCTTAGTAGCATGGAATTGGGTCAATCGGAATTTTTAAAAAGTTAGCTTCTGCTGTTCAGATATAAGGAAATGACATTTCATATAAATGAATGACCATCGATATCCATATCTGCCTTTGCTGTTATATACAGATGTGTAACTTCACGTCAGTTCTTTTCAAGGACATCTGTTAATCATGAACATGCTTTGATTATTTGAGTGATTTCCACTGTATTGTTGTTAGATTTTTTATTGATTATGTGCATAGTCTTGTTTTTTCAAAGATGTGTACATGATGCCTGAATGTTCTCTGCTTTATCAATGCAGAATGTGATTCCAAGTTTTCTGGCACAGCTAGTTTTATGCCCAAGGATTCTGTTCAATCACATCAGGGAGATGCTAGTAACCGAGTTGCAGTTTCTGTTCAAGAAACCATGTATAATGTAGCACCTAGTTTGAATGACAAAATTGGCACTTCAGATAGAGCTCGTACTGTTCTTCAGAACTATGATCGGGATAATGAAGGGAAGAGGACAGAAGCTGTGGACTTGCAGTATAATAGGGCAAAGAATAAGGCTGAGATAGATGAGCTGGAGAGTATTGTGAGAATTAAGGTAGCTGAGGCAAAGATGTTTCAAGTGCGTGCTGATGATGCTCGCAGAGAAGCAGAAGGGCTTCAGCGTATTGCAATTGCTAAAAATGAGAAGTTAGAACAAGAGTATGCATGCAAGCTTGCAAAGCTATGCCTTTCTGAGACCGAGGAAAAGCGGAGGCACAAGTTTGAAGAGTTGAAGATTCTAGAACAGGCCCAGCGTGAATATTTTAGCATGAAAATCAAGATGGAAACAGAGATAAAAGAATTATTGTTGAAAATGGAAGCTACAAAGCGACAATTATAGTTTATCTTCATGCAGGATAACAACAGGCAGGTTGCAATATGTGGGGCAGGACCCAATGCTTTTCTGTAGCACCATTTGTTTAACATATACAGAAGTATGGCTGAAATAGGCCATGCACTTGTACAATTATTGTGATTTCATCGTAAATTTGGTAAATGAGACAAAGGCACCGCCGCAAAGTGTAACTAGTTAATATGTATTTGTTTATCTTCAACCCACCCTCCTGAATCCCATGCCTCTACAAAATTATCATGTGACAAAGTAAGAATTTTCCAACAACATTGTCAGAATAGCTCATGTTTCTGAGTGTTGCAGTTGGAGAACAAAACCTCCAGTATTTTTCCTCACTGTTTTGTTCTCAATGTACAAGCAGAATCTACAATTCAGTAGTTTGATAATTTTTTATGCATCTTTTAATATATTATCAGCTTATTAAGGTTTGTGAGCTAAGCAAACAAAAAAATCTCGTCTCCTAGCATGGCTTGTTAGGTCTACAGAGGGTCTCTGCCCCAGCCGTTTTGCTGTTGTTGGATGCTTCTTTATAGCCTTTTATAGTCAACAGTGATTCATGCCATAATCATGGTTCTCGAGGTGACACAGATCAACTTATCGAAATGGCTAGCTATGTTTCATATGCACATAAGCTTGTTTTGTTGGTAACACTTTGATGATGTTGTTTTAATGGTCATGTTTCTCTGACCATTTCTCACCTTCAATTCTCGAATGAAAGACTCGTAACAGATTCTTTATTTTGAGCTCTAGATGTAAAATTTCCCATATGATGGTAATGTTGTTATATCAGTGTTAGATTAACATGTGCTGTTGAGCATCAGTCTGCCACATGTTGCCTAAAATATGGTTGTTGCTTGCTAGGATATGTTTGCTGAAAGTAGTTCATTGATAAAAAACTAGTTACATCTGAAACTTAGTCGAGTGGCCAAGAGTCTAAGGGCAGGCAAAACAAGCTTGAGACATTATAGGGAGGTTAAAGGTAGTAGTGGAAACTTATAATAAAACAGGGAGGTTAAAGGTAGCTGCAACTAGTCCAACCCATAGAGAATACACGATACTTAGTGAGGGATAGGTGGCAAAGACGAGATTTAAGTGGTTATTACCTCACAGATTAAACTTTTAAAGCTGACAATAATGCCTAAAACTGATAAGTAGTTACTCGACTTGGTTATGTGGCGCTTGATTGAGTCCTATTTAAAACTATTTCCTTAGAGACTTGGAAAATCCTCCATCTCAAACCAACATAAAGTTTGATCAATTGCATTCTAGTCAAACTTGGCCCTTCCATTGCCCTCTGAGTGCCATTTTCTACTGTCATGGACCAATTGGCAAGCAGTTAAAGCCTGTGGTCAACCAAATTGATTCAGCCAGCTCAGTTCAAAGTCAAAGCAACCAAAATTGACAGTTTTCTGTTGTGGTTGTCTTGTAGTCTTTCCTCTGTCTGATTGATTCATCCAAGATAATCAATCCTCTGTCTGTCTTGTGGTCGTCTTGTAGTCTTTCCTCTGTCTGATTGATTCATCCAAGATAATGGTCTCCATGTCAGCTGCATCCTTTAGAGGTATGATGTGAACTCATCCACCATGGTTCTTTTTGGACCATTCCTTAACTGGTGACCAAAATTCTGGGTAGGTATAATTACGATTACGATCAGTCCAATGCCAAAACAGTCCACGAGTCATCTCAAACATAGGAAAATCCAAATGCTTTGACTGATGGCTCCTAGTTATCTTCATTAAAGATAAAGAACATATCACATTGAAGTTGAGGATGATAATATTCCGCCACCTAGAGTAGTAAATACTATTAATAAGACTCGCAGCAGTATAACCTGTGCGAACTACCCTTTTTTGAAATCAAATGAGCACCCTGCTTCCCGTTTATGTTCTAACCCTTCCCTGATTATTTGGATACACCAACATTCACAGTAATTTTCTCTGTGAAGTAATGCCTATACCTTTGAACTGCTGTCAAGATGAGGTCCCCCTCTTAAATCCACCGTACCATTGGTCAAATTATAGGTTGTGGGTATGGGAGAATTTTTAGGGCTTTTCTTTAGCTTGGTAATGACCATTTTGTTCTAAACCTTCTCGCGTACTTGGGTCAAATTTCGGTTTAAGATGTCATGCTTTTTGGTTTGCCTAGTAATTTTTATTTGCGAGGGGGTTATCTAACTATTGCAGTTGTACTTGTGTCAGTTATGTATGGTTTATAAGCAATCGTCGCAGAGGCAAGATCATATGGTGATTCATGTCAATCATTGGAGTGAAGAAACTAGTCCAGTTTTATTCAAACAGTGGAAAGGCCGTGCTTTAATTTGCTTGTGCAGATTACATCTTCTAGTAGATGTATGGTTTGTTAGTAGTGGAGGCATATTGGGGGGCATTTATCTTTTTTCCAACCGAAAAAAATAGTTTCTTGCTATTCATAGGGTGAATCAAAGAAATTACAATAGTGCCTATCATAACAGATAGTTACCCATATTCAGTGAGATTTAATACAATGAAAACTGTATCCGGTAGAGCCTCTAAGTGTAGATTCATAGGGTGAATCAAAGAAACTACAATAGTGCCTATCATAACAGATAGTTACCCATATTCAGTGAGATTTAATACAATGAAAACTGTATCCGGTAGAGCCTCTAAGTGTAGATTCATAGGGTGAATCAAAGAAACTACAATAGTGCCTATCATAACAGATAGTTACCCATATTCAGTGAGTTTTGATGCAATGAAAACTGTATCCAGTAGAGCCTCTAAGTGTAGGAAATACTGAAGTTAAGTGAGGCTGTAGTAGCCTTTACAAAAGACAAAATGGAACTGTATACAACAAAATCAAATATCTGTCTATGATGACTAATAACTGGCAAGTTACTATAAGATCTATCCAGTCAGAAAGCAAAAAAAATGGAGCATAGTGAGTATACTGGGGGGCATTTATGTCTTGCAAGAATGTAAGTAATGCTAATATGAAGTGTATGGTAAGGATTATGACAAATTCTAATTTTTTTTTCTAATAACAGTAACGGCTAGATTTGTATTAATAAAAAAGGGAAGAGTTGTCGCCAGACTGTACAGTCTTCTTGTACAAAAGTTTGAGTACCATTTGTAGATAGGACAACCTCTTATCAAGATTCAAGGTGCAAAACTCCCAAATTTTTCTCTTACATTTTTTCCTTGCCCTTGACTCTTGCTTGCAGGAGTACACTCTGATAAATTGGAAGCAAAGAAGAATACAAAAACAGAACATTATAATGCAATGAGAAGGCCTTCCCTTAAGCATGGGGTCCAGCCTTCTTTGAGAGCCCAAAGTTACATATTTTTCTGCCTCTTTCTCCCTACTTTTCCTATTCAACTTCCGTCCCCTTGTGTGAGGAGGAGAGGGGAGAAACATCAGAGGGAGAGGTTAACTTTTTAGCTGATGGAGCTACGTCCTCATCGGATTGATCTACATTAATTTGATCTTCCAATACTCCTTTCTCTCTAGGATTTGCTTCAATGGCTTCTTCCACTAAAGCTGTCTCTGCCTCTTCATCTGCCTGGGCCACTTCTTCAATCGGTGGCACACTATTATCTGGATTTACTGAATAATTTCGAGCTAGAGCTGAACCACTCCTTCCAATCTTTGGTTCCTCTGGGTCTTATAGAACTTCATACCTATTATTGGAGGAAGGATCAGGTTGTGCCACAACCTGAAAGCTTTTGGCATTCTTGTTCCGACCCCGATTGGAAACCTGTGGAAAGGCACTTTTCTCTTCATGGGGTTGATTTCTGGAGCTTTTGGGCAGTTTTTGACAAAGTGCCCATATTCGTGACACAAATTGCATTTGAATGGGATCTGCTCATAATCAAGGGGCTGAAGACGGCTCCAACCCTCTAAGCTGAGTCAGATTGCCTCTGGAAGTCCTTTTCCAAGTTTATTTCCACACAGATCTTGGCACAAGAGTAAATTCCTCTATCTATAAATCACCCTAGCTTATTCCCAATGCCTGAGGGAATCTTTCCCCACAAGAAAATGGTTATATTCGGCAATCTTGACCCACACAAGAACTGTGGTTGGTTCCATTTCTGGATTGAAGTCTAAAGACCAGTGAGCGAGAAGCAGGCCTCTAGAGTCCATTAAGTACGGTCCTGATCGAAAGATCACATCTTTCTCTTCCTTACTTTTGAATAAAAACAGAAAAAAACTTCGCCTACAAGCATAGATGGATACAGATGTTTGAATCTTTGGGTTCCAGTGCTCAGTGGTCCAGTCAAAAACTGCACGAGGGCTGGGCCATTGTCCAGTAAACTTCCCAACCAAAGCTTGCTTGTGAGGAAAGAGGGCCTTACTCTTTATCTCAGAAGAGAGATCCAAACTGGGGATTTCGTCAGCTCTCGTAACAAACGATGCTTCTGGGCAGAGGATACAGCCTTCACCAAGTCCCAAAAGGAACACTCCTCAGAAACGAAGTCTATCGTAGAAGAGAGCCACCGCAGGCTTGAAGAACCCACTCACAGCCAGGCAAGATCACGGCAGCAAGGCGGCCACCACGAAAATTGACCATGCAGAAATCGGATTTGTGCTTGAATCCAAAGGATGGGCAACTGAGCGGATGGATCCTGGGTTGAAGCTTCACTCCTGGCAATGGCGGTGGCTAAGGCAGAAACCCTAGCTGCAGGCTTTCAACGCTCGCCTCTTCCATTTCAACTTCCTTCAGATTTTTAGATAGATGTTATATTCTTCTTCTAAAATTCTGGCTTCAATGCGAAGTTATAATTCAAAAACTTTTTCATGCTGTAAAATAATTATTAAAATGAAGAGTACGTCGAAGCTACTTTGAGGAAAAGTTGCTCGGTACTGATGCCACTGGAAATGTTTCTTGTCGTATCTGACTTCTGTATCACTTATGATCAGATGCATTCCGGGAATTAATCTTTGCTTGTGGCTGATTTTGTATATGCTTAAAGTTCACAGTTGAGGAGTGTACTAGATGCAGGGTTTTGTGAAATGTAAAGATACTGTGTGCCATAAGCAGTTCTTTTTTGTCCTCTAGTCAAGAAGCAAAGTGGTTCTCTCTTTTTTCGTGATAGTTCCAAAATTACACGCACACAGATGTAGTGTCAAATGTTTTATGTAATGATGTAACAACTCTTCTATGGATTGCAGAGTCTAGATGGCACAAATTTTAGGTATTACAGCGTCCTGATATTTGAGGTGGTTGCACAAATTGAAGTTTATAATGTGCAAAATCGGTACAACCCTCCTTGACTTGACCTATTAAATTGAAGTTCGATGCTAATACTGAAAATTTTCCAAGAGCTCTACTCAGCTATAACTGCATAATCAACTTTAAATAAAAGTGGATTTCTTTCGTCAACTACAATCACACGAACGGTAGTCGTAACCTACAGTATGCACGCCAATTTTACACATTGAATTCAATTTGAAGAGGCGGACAAAATAAAACTTGCAAAAAAGTTTTCGTGTTCTTTGGAATACAAAGCCCAACCCAGCTTAATCTCATAAAAGTATGTGAAATGAAACTGAAAATCTGCAGATGGAGAATTATCAGGTCAACAAGGTAAATATAATTCATAGCCTGAGTTTTGATTTTGGAACTTCATCTTATTTATGCTCTATGCTCTTTTGGGAATAAGCAACTCTAAAGCATGAACTTCAACTAATATGCTCTATGCTTTTTGGGGAATAAGCAACTCTAAAGCATGAACTTCAACTAATATATTCTTTGTTCTCTAGGGAATAAGCAACAATAAAGCATGAACTTCAACTAATATATTCTTTGTTCTCTAGGGAATAAGTAACTCAAAAGCATGAATAAAAGTATAAAAGTATTTTCCGCAGAATGAAAATTGAAGTATTTTCACAGCAATAAAGTTGGCAGCCTTGGAATTTTATAAAGTGAACACTATTTATGAGAACACTATTTATTACAATAGATATGGCTGGACAAATAATTAGTGTTTTAGAAGTTATATATGCTTCCAAAGTTTGGAATAAATTTGGTTTGAATTTGGTTTGAAATAGGTTGATGATTTTGTTTATTGATTGGTTTATTAAAATTAACAATTACTCTAGAAAGTGTAAAGAAAGGTTGATAAAACAATAAATAGAAAGTGAAATATGTTCATTCTCCTTTATATGAAAGTGTTTAGTAAATACGGACAGTTATGATAATTTAAAAAAGTATTAAATCTTAACTGTCTGAATTAGACCTTCAACACGAAAAAAAAAACATAAATCTTAACTGTCTGAATTAAATCTTAACTGTATTGAACCTTTGTTTACAATGTAAAAACCATAAATCATGGTTGTACTTGTCCTTCTAAGAGAACATAACATGAGCTTGTTGAATGTGGAGGCATTTAAACAATTATTTATAGACATGTAAATAAACATATATGTACAATGAAAGATTGCAAAGCAACTTTGATGAGTATAGTAAGATAGTACAAGTTATTCATATATATAAGATGATTTGTGGCATCAATTACACCATTTAAGATTCAGATTTGGAAGAAGATGCTCATTGTAGCATAGCCAATCTCTTATTAGTTCTATTGTCTTTTTCATGGAAATGAAAAATGCATTTTGAAAGTGCTTTTAATTAAGAAAAGAACTAAACAATCGTATGTGATAAATAGGAAGGGTGGGAGATTGTAGAAATGTAATTTCTATATTTGTGTAGCTTCTTGTTCTTGTATTTGTTGAGAATAGTCGCACAACATGGAAATATGTTGTATTTCCATTTCTATTGATCAAAAAAACATATTTCCATTTCTGTTGATTAAAAGAAAGAAATGAAAAACAACAATATTAAATTCTTTTTATGTTAGAAGTAGGTGTTTAAACAAAAAAATTATAGTCTATTTCTATGACTATGGAACTAATATGAAGTAAAGGAAAATATAGGAACTGATATGGGTCATAAGAAGATATTTATAAGTAAAAGTACATGGATTAAGAAATCTTTCGTGACCACACTTTCAAGGTAAGCAATGTTTCCTCTTATTTTCTATGTTTGACAAAGAGTTGATATTGTAAAAACAAAGCTTTGCGAAGTAAATTCGTAAAATGTTTTCAAAACATATATCAATAAAAGAAGATTGAAACAATTTTAAAATTGAAATATTTATGGTTTAAATACTTTTAAAGGATATTTGTCCATTTAGTTCTATAAATGTCAAGTAAAAAAAACAAGTCAACTTTTAAAATAATTTTTGACAAAACAACTTAGTAGAGCGAAAAACTCAACCTTTGAGAAAACAAGTCTAACTCACAAATAGTCATTCACAAAATAGTTTTAAGTCACATATACCATATTAAAAGAGATGCGAGACATTATGTTTATCATTTTGCAACCTTCTCCAAGCATCATGGGCTATGTTGTAGGCACTTCTAAACAATTATGAACAATTACACCCATCATTGCACCATACACATTATTTTAATAAATATGTAATCTAGTTTGTTGTGGTCACATAGAAAACTTTTTTGTCCACATGAAATTAAAAATTTAAATCTTAAGGAAAGAATATAGAATGTTGATGGAAATTATACACGAATTAAAGATTAAGAATAAGTCATCATAGAAAACCCAAAGAAATTCCTCATTTTATGGAATATGAAATTAAAAATTAAAATACAAGTATATAATGTTGATGGAAATTATACATGAATTAGAGGTTAAAATGGTGTGATAATAGAAAAGTCAACGATGGAAGAAACGAAGAGTATTAAACATTAATCTTGTCACATATATATATATATATTTTGACATGATTAATCTATAATGAGTAATTACAAATATTGAGTAAATAAGGAGAATATTATACCTACTAGATACCTTATCAATATCTTAATCACAAGAATTACTGCATTAACCAAGCAACTTATCGACACCATTTTGAACAAGCACAATATTTTACGTACATTCCAAAGAATCTCAATCCAATTTGGCATCAAACTCAAAGTTATACATGGAATCACATTTAGAGAAGTTTCATCCTACTAATCTCAATCCAATTTGGCCTCAAACTCAAAGTCAAACATGGAATCACATTTAAAGAAGTTTCATCCTACTAGAGAAGATCCAATTATTAATTCTAAAACAAACCTTTAACAACAGGGCGCTTTAATTAGTATTTTCAATTATTAAGTAAACTTCTACTAGTTCAATAATTGTTATCAATTTAGTAACCCAATAGGAGTTTAACTTGAAGACGTGTTAATAATAAGGTTGAGAATCTTGATTTTCATTTTCTTTAGATTACTCATATAAACTTGAATAGTAGTTAAAATGCAAATATTGAAAATGGTTTTTCAAAGAATACTTGTATCCTTTAAAAATACTCATATCTTATAATAAGCCTTTGTTTTATATTTTGTAATAGATATCAATTCTAGAGACACTTAAATGGATATATTTTCTAACATTAACTAAATTAACTCCAAAAATCATTGTTAGCGAGGTCATCAAAACATACAAATGAATTTTAATCTATCTATTGAGTTTAATTGACCAATATTAATAAGTACTTTATCTATTGATTTTTATCCACCAATAATGGATGGTCAAACATGTCACTGAAAATGATTTTAATGTAGAAGCAATATTTAATTGACAATTGAAATGAAAACTCAATAAACATATAACTACATGAAGAAGAACTACCCAAATCAATTAAATTGCATTCGATATAGTGATATATTTATATAAAATATAAAAGAGCGGGAATCGAAACTACTTGCACTCAATTAAAATACCTTTGATATGTTGATATATTTATATGAAATATAAAAGAGCGGGATAATGGGGTTAATGATATGTTTAATATTTCATACATATTGAAAAATAATGTGCTTAGTTTGTTGGAAATCTTATTAATAATGAGAGGGGGGGTGAATCAATATTATGTGCAGTTATGAACAAATTTCACTTTTACCAAATTTAAACATACTTATACTATGCATTTACCATAAACAATGTCATTCATCAACACATGCGCAATACACAGAACACAAAGATTTAACGTGGAAACCCAAACGAGAGAAAACCACAGAATGCTTTCTTATATAATAAAGATTACATTCATAGGAAGCACCAACTTCCAAGATTCTCTAGCACCAACTGGAAGGAGGCTCCAACCCCCTAATTTATAGGCTTCAACTTGAAGGAAGCACGAACTCTTTCATTTACCAGCACCAACTTGAAGGAGGCACCGACCCCCTAGATTTATAGGCTTCGACTTGAAAGTAGCACCGAATCCCTGTTCCTTGCCCCATCCTGCTGCCTTGATTTGACTGTAGAAGATTCTTTTTGCTGTTCTACTAATCTGTGCACTCTTCATATTTACTACAATACTTTTATTGAGCACACCTGCTATATACTCTGTCCTTTGCAATTGCTATACTGTAACATCATATCAATTCATACTTCACGTCACTACATCAGTATTGTACACTAGTTTTCATGCTTCATGTACTTCCACAATCTACGAGTTGTTAAGCATGCTGTTCTGGTTATGTGCATATGCATCATCAACTGATACTATGCATCTTCCTCTATTTTGTTCTTGCGCGTCTGTATTAGATAAACCACATCATTTTGCGCATCATCTGTTGTGCTTCTATTCCGTTCTTTCACTGTATAAGATAAACCACATAATTCTGTGCATCATTTGCTGTGCTGCTGTTATGTTCTTGTACATCTGTATCAGATAAACTATGACCTCCTGCGCACCATTTGCAATACTGAATTTATGTTCTCACGCACTTATCCCATATACTATATAATCCTGTGCATTATCTGATGTGCCGCTTTTCAGTTCTTGCGCATCTGACTCTTTGCTAGATTAAGCTGCTCCTATTCAACGAGCCATTGATACCCTAATAATTCGAAGCTTTCCAATCAGAGTACTATTACTTGTTCATCTTCAAGCTTACTTTTCACTCTCCAACTTGGGTTCTTATTTATATTCGACTTGTGCAGACCATGTGTCCGCAAGTTGGTCGTACCCTTCTTCCTTTCTTCACGGTCAAGATGATTCACGCATTTTCCACTTATCTTGATCTGCGTAATTGAGGTATCATTCCTTGTGGGTCTTGCACACATTTGGTCCTTAGCATAGCAAGACTTTCGCACTTGGGAACCACTACCCGTTGGGTCTTGCACGCACTTGGCCCATATACTATATCATCCTATGCATTATCTGTTGTGCTGCTTTTCAGTTCTTGCACATCTGTCTCTCTGCTAGATTAAGCTGTTCCGGTTCAACGAGCCATTGATACCCCGATAATTCGAAGCTTTCCAATCAGAATAATATTACTTTCTCATCTTCAAGCTTGCTTTTCACTCTCCAACTTGGCTTCTTATTTATATTCGACTTGTGCAGACCATGTATCCACAAGTTGGTCATAGCATCCCTTCTTCCTTTCTTCACAGTCAAGCTGACTCATGCATCCGCCACTTGTCTTGGTTTGCGCAACTGAGGTATCACGCGTTGTGGGTCTTGCACACACGTGGTCCTTAGCATAGTGGGACTTGTGCACTTGGGAACCACTACCTGTTGGGTCTTGCGCCCTTGAAGTACCATCACTTGGTGGATCTTGCGCACTTGACTTGTCCAAACACCTCTTGCTTCCAAGACTCTTGTGCGCTTCTGAGACTTGTATACTTCTTCCGTTTGGTGGATCTTGCGCATGTTCGAGACTTGTATCACTTGGTGGGTCTTGCACATTTCTGAGACTTGTCCATCCATCTCTTTGAAATCACCTTTGAAGAACCATGACTAGATGGATATAGGGACTTGCGCACATAGTCTTATGTACTTCTTCAAACTGGATTTTGTGTACTTCTCCAAATTGGATTCCATATACTTCTTCAAATTGGCACATGGATACTAAGTCCTCTTTGACACATGAATACTAAGTCCTTTTGAAATCAATGACAACCAAAGTTCAACAATATCCCCCTTTGGCATTGATGTCAACACCTTATGAAGCTGTGCTCCTCCTGATCCTGAATGCATCTGTTCTATTTGCACACAACACAGTAATCCCCCTGTGTGTACTTCCCTTGTGTTCTTTCTAGTTTGAACCTTTTCTCTTCTGCGCATTCCTCCGATCAATACTCCTCTGCTGTTTTTCATTTCCGTGTAAATGCATGCTTCATGGTATTTGTTCACTGTCACTGATACATGGTTCATGGTATTTCTCCCCCTTTGACATCAATGGCAAAGAGGTGCTTTGCATGCACACTTTTAGGTTCTCTTTTGCATTTATATTTCGGCTTTGCGCTAGATTTCATGCAGTTGTTTGATTCGATTACTCCCCTTGGCTTCGTCATCTTTCCTTTGTTGTTTCTTTTGCGCAGAGCTCAATTGTCTTGCAACCTGTACATTTAACACTGTCTCTGTAGCTGTTTCAAATATGCTCCCCCTGTATAGTTTCCAATTTCCTTTTATCTTGATCTTCTGTTCCTGTCACATATCACTCTTTCTACCTTCATTATTCATCTTTCTATTGCAATAATGTGTTCTACTTGCGCAATTGCAAGTTCTTTGTTCTTTCGGCTTTGCATTCTCTTTTATGCCGACTTCTTCCTGCATTCAATTCTTCTTTTTGCCGCATCTATTGAGCAATGAAGGATTTTTATCACGCCGAAGAAACCACATCTTCATTAATATTGATATGATGACACACATTGTCTTCCTGACTTCGTACATCTTATCACAACGTCCAAAGATTCTTTCTTGTTGTCGCACATAATTCCATTCGTCAACCGACTTGGCAACAATTTCGACGTGATTGATAACTCCTGCGAAATAACTGAGTCTTGTTGTTGTACGTGAACCTTTTAGATGGAATCATTTCAATCACATAGAACAATGACTTTGATTTTCCCCTTTTTGTCCTTTGGCCCTATCTTATTAATTCATGCAATTAATTTTGACGTCTTCCTAGACAGATTCGAAGTGCGCGGTCACGAATACAATTAAGTTCAACCTCTCTAAAATTTATTTTGGCGCATGCGGTGGACACCTTCCAACTCTATATATTAGCTGTGTATGGCTTGGTTCTTCATCCCGATTCATTCCTTGTTGAGCTTATTCTGAGTGTCCACTTATGAGTGTCCCAACTTCATCCACCATGTATTCTTACTTTCAAATATTTAGCAATTCGTTCGACAATATTCAGTCACTAGTTCAGTCACAACAGGATGAATTCACAAGGATGAAAGTAGATATGGGAATTTGGCAATGCCAGATGAAGGAATCCGACTTCATGCATTGGTATGCGCAATCTCAAATTAACCAGGGTAATTCAGAGGAATTGTCAAATCTGAAGAGGAGAATCAAATGCTTGGAGAGACAACAAAAGCAAACTCTTGACTTGCTGAATTCAATTCAGATGGATTAGTGTAATGCCAACACTCTTCTTCAATCCCACAGCTTTGTCCACTTCTACAAGATCCTGAGTTAGTCGAGCAAACTTCACTTGATCTTGAGCTTCACTTGTCTAAGCAATCATCCAACCATGTTGCAGAGTTGGACCTCGAGCTTCGGCTCTAAGTCAATTTTGTAATTGTCAACTTTTTTCAACAAAAATTCTATCGTTGTAATGTACTTCGGTCGTTGTTAGGCCTTAACATGCTTTCTCTTGAGACTATGTTATTTTGGAATACTTCGAATTTGATTCAGTGCGACAAAGATCTTATGTAATTTTTTGCTTCCTATAATGGCAACTTTTAAATGTAATACAAACTCCAATTATGTAAGAATGTTGTATCTGTACGGAAATTTTGTTTGTCAAAAGCAATACTTATTTGTACCCTTCTTTCAATAGTCACATGTATGAATTCTTTGTGCGACAATTTTACTTCAACACATCTTCACAAATAATTTACTATGGCAATATTTGTTACTTTTCTTTACGGTGGGCATTTCCTTTGCAACTTTACATCAGTGAGACTTTATACAACAGGATTCATATGTTCACCTTACTTACTAATGCTTTCCTTGAATTCCTATGAATAACGTGGTTGAACTCAAGGATTTAACTCATCCTTTTGGTGATTAGCAAGATGGGCAACAATCATTTGCTGCATGATATGTACTTGTATTATTTGCTTCGGTAGTACAAGCTTGAGTAACTTTCTTTACCCACTTTTTCATGTGCACACACACTTTTTGATACTGTGCTTGACTACTTTCCTTTTTGGCCCATATCTTGCTGTTGATGTCATGTAAGGTGTTTATTTCTAAGTGATTTACTGTTCTTCGACAAAATTGGGCCTTGTGTCCAAAACCATCACAAGTATAACATCTTACAGTATGACAACATTTTGCAATATGTCCATTGTAGTTGCAACTCGAGCACTTCAATGTATTGAACCTTATTCTATAGTGTAACATAAAAAAATATAATCATTGAAGGAACTATCATACCTGAATTGAAATGGCTTCATTCAATTTGAACTGATACTTGCTGTCGTAGATCTTCTCAGTTGTCTTGTCATAGCCAAGTCCTATTTTGTCTCTTGGTGATCTTCGAGCATTCAATATCTTATCCAGGATTGATGTGCTATTATTGAATTTGTTCTCCATTTCCACATTAAACAAGTCTTGTCATTTCTTGGATTTGTGCAGTTAGGAGTGTCATTCGTGGTGTCTTTGAGCCTGTTCCTCTTTTTTCATCTCAACCAGTTTTTCTTCTAAGTGAGAAATTTCTGTATTCCTTTGCTCAAGTTGATTTTTCAACAACTCATTTTCCTGCTTTGATTCTTCCAAAGATATCTTCAATACAGACCACTCTTCTTCAAGCTTCATTATTTTATGTATTGTGCAGTCCAACTATTTCTCAAGATCCATTTCCTTTTCACTCACTTGTATTTCAAGTGATTCTTGAATGACCTTTACTTTCTTGACCCATTCTTCATATTTTGACAACCGATCCTACAAAATTTTGTTCTTCTTTCTTGATTTATTCAATTCTTCCAGGGCACTAACCAGTTCACCTTTCCAATCAACTTCTGTAATTTCTTCCTCTTCAGACTGACTATCTTATTTGATTTCTGCAACAGGTTTTGGAGGTGAATCAAAGGTCCCACTGAAAAAGTACTTATCCAGATTTCCTGATTGACTATGTGTATTTGACGAGTCTTTCTTGATAGAGGAACAACACTTTTTCTTTTCTTTTGTGCCTTCATCTTCTAGAAATGCCATGAAAATCACTTCTCTTGGACTATCATCACAATCACCTTCTTCAGATGAACTGTTGTCTTTCCTGGAGTACAAACTCTTCTTCTGTTTAGGGAACTTCTTTCTATTCTCAGATTTGTCATGTGGATGTGTCATCCTTCGTTATTTGTAATTGACATCTTCTTCACTGTCACTATCTCTATCTTTTTTGTAAGGACACTTTGAAGCAAAATGGCCTACTCTACCACATTTAAAACATTTGAAGGGTAACTTACCCTTGTACTTGCCACATCCTCTTTTAAACTTCCTTACAAAGTTTGCCTCTTCCTCATCTGATTCATTAGATGAGCTGTTGTCATGCTCATGTTTTACTTTCCTGGTGGCTTTAAAGGATGCTTCTTTTTTAATGGGATTTTCCCTTTCGGTTCTCATTTCATATGCAGTGAGGATTCCATGAAGCTCATCATTTGTCAATCTTTCAAGTTCAATCCTATCTTCTAAAACTGACACCTTGGGGTCAAATATTAGTGGTAGAGTTCTTAGTATTTTCTACACAATCGATTATTTGGTTAGTTGAAATCCAAGACCTTTAATGGCGTTGAACTCCAAGGCCTATTAAAATAAAAATTCCCCTAATATAATAGGTTAAAAATGGGCGTCAAAACAAAGAATGTACTATCAAAATCAACTTTACAAGAACCAATCAGATTCTAGAGAATGACATCATCTCTTCTGATTGAGGTGGCATGGCTTGAGTTAAAGTTGCTAGTTGTCAAATTCTAAATGGTGGATAAAAATCCATAATTAACCATGCTCATAATGAAAAAAGTACTCAAAAATTACTTTTAAATATAATACATATGTACATACTCTTAAAGCACAATCACTTTTAAATATAAAAACATATTTTTAATCAAAAGTCAAACTAAATTTAAAAAAAAATTCTCATTAAGTACTTTTTAAATATGATGAATATAAATTACCTAATCTTTTTAATATGGTAAATACAAATTTCTTTATTATATCATAATTGTTGTTTAACATATTACCAATTCGAATAAGATATTACAGACATTAATATATTTCAAAATATTACATGCCTTAATATATTTAAGGTATTAAATACATTAACATATTAAAGTTTTAACGTGGGATATTACATAATAATATAATATGGTAATATAATATTAGTTAGTAACTTTTAACGTAATATGGCTTCCATTATATACTTTAACATACTTTAACATAGTGAAACATAAAATATTACTTCGTAATATATAATATTACTCCGTAACTTTTAACATTTTAACATAATATAAGTGGGTAATATAAAATTGTAATATATAATGTGTTTTAAAGCATGAAAGATGTTAATATAAGATATTATTTGATAATATGAGTTAGTAATATAAGTTAAATTTTTAATGTAATATAACTTGAAAATATAAAATATTAAGTCTCAAATTTGTTGTATTTTAAATAATAAATTAAAATATGTGAATATATATATATATATATATATGCTTTTTTTCAAGAGTAATAGTTAATAGTATGTTTTTTTTTACTGAATATATATATATATGAAAATATTAGAATTTTGTCTTGAATATGTAAATATATTTTAAAATAAATAATTATTAATGTAAATTATTATACTTGCCAAAGGTAGGTTATATAGCAATTGATTTGCATTTATTAGTTTATTAGTTTGCAAATTTTGGTGTTAACAAAAAAATTTATTATTATAATTTTTCAATAGTTTTGAAAAATATTTATATTAAATTAAATATTTAAAAAATAAAAAATAGTTTTTAAATTTAAAAAATACAAATTCCTAAATTTTTATTGGAGGAAAGCCTTGAAATGACAATTTTTCCCTGCTATGAACATTATTTATCAAAAATAAAAAATAAAAAATAAAAATTAAAAAACAAAACACTGAGCATTTGCCATATGTTTAGACTATTATTATTATGTCCTAAATAAGTACAATTTACCGGAACTTTACTGGATACACCTGGAACGGGAACCGAGTAATCTCAACATGTTAAACCATTTTAATTTCCCAGCACCCTGGGTTACTACTCCTCGACATCTGTCAACAATTGATGGCCGCTGCAGTTCTTGATTATTGAAACTTTTATAATAGGATCGCCCAAGAATTGTTGCTATAGAGCAAGTGCATAAATGGACTGATTTTACATATTGGATACCAACATTGCAGAGCCACCAATAATTAATACATGGATATTAAAAGATATATAACACATCATATTTTCATATTTTTCACATTTGAATATTAATAATTAATACATGAATATTAAAAGATATATAACACGTCATATTTTCACATTTGACAAAGAGCACTAAACAAATCTCTCTACAATAAATACTTCGAAGCTAAATTCCATGATACAATTGATTTCATTTAGTTATATTAATATGTTTTTGTTGAATATAGGAATGCATTATATATTTATGGTGCACTCGACTCATACATATTAAAAAAAGCTTAATTTTATTTTAAAAAATAATCATAACATGGTACTTTTTAGATATCCAAAATCTACATAGTGATTAATAATTAATATTATTAAAAAAATCTAAATAAGTACTAAAAGTCATAGGTTTTTTTAAATCAAAAGTTAGTCTATGCACATAATACGAAGAGAATAGGGAAACATAGATATAATATTGAGGTGGCGAATGTTTGTACAAGAATATGGGGGTGACTCAAGAAGTTGGGAATAAATGATTAATATGACTTTATTTTCAATAAACCTTGTGCTTTGGATTGTAGATATGATTTGATGTTGTGTGATCTCTTAGATTTATTTATTTTTAATAATATAAAATATATTTTTTTAAACTAAGTTTATTATAAAAAAGACAATGCAGTTATAATGATTTTTTTAATCATTCCAAACTATATATTATTTCTATTAAATATTATAATAAAAAAGAAAAATTGAAGTATGCTCATTACTATGCTAGAGATAAGGTTATGAGATACTTGATCCCTGAAATACCTCCAAAATGATGATAGAAACCTTTTTTTTTTTGAAAATCAATATTATAATAGGTTTATTTATTTTTAATAATATATAATATATTTTTTTAAACTAAGTTTATTATAAAAAAGACAATGCATTTATAATGATTTTTTTAATCATTCCAAATTATATATTATCTTTATTAAATTTTATAATAAAAAAAAAAATTGAAGTATGCTCATTACTATGCTAGAGATAAGGTTATGAGATACTTGATCCCTGAAATACCTCCAAAATGATGATAAAAACTTTTTTTTTTGGAAAATCAATATTATAATAATGATTAAGTTTAAGATAAAGAGATTCTTTGAACATTTGAATCTTTCATAATTTTTTATAAATATATCTTTTAGATATTCTAAAATAGAAATTAAAAAAAGAAAATAAACTTTTATAAAATTTAGATTTTTATTAACATAGTAATTTAATAGATATAATTTTTAATATTTTAAAATAAAATGAGAAGATACTTTCTCGAAATAATATAATATTATTAATTTCCCAATATTATTAGTTTTTTTCAACCTTCGCTTCTTAAGCTCAAAACAACTTACAAGATAGCACGCTTTGCCTTCGTTATTGTTTTTAAATAATTATTATTTAATTTTTTTTTTTTATAAAAAATGATATAGTAAATTAGCTACACATTTTTTATTTATAATTTTTTAAATTTATTTTTCAATAAAATTCTTTTTGTAAAAACAGAGTGAAGGTATGGACTCTCAATTAATGATACATTTAAAAGACTTGTGGTTGATATGGATTTCTTAAGATTGTGGCAAATATCTGGTACTATAATCACAAGTTTTTAAAATCTTTTACAACTATTTTAGTTTTAACTTTAGACTATGAACAATTATTAAATTAAAACATTTTTAAATTGTTAGTTTAAATTATTAAATTAAAACATTTCTAAATTGTTAGATTAGATTATTAAATTAATTTAGATTAAACACTATTGAAAGAGTCATTATTTCCCTTGATTTTTATATGTATTGCTATTGCATTAAAATATTTACAAGAGGCAGCTTTGCTGCTAATTTAGCTTGTTTTATATTAATATCATTTATAATTTATTTACAAAAGTTTAATTTATGTGTACAATTAAAAACTAAAATATTTTATTTATTTTATGAGTACTTTATTTTAGTACATTTATGTATTCAAAAGTACTCATCTTTCTAGTCATATTAATGAAGGTTTTTTTATTAATTTTAGTTGTATACATCTTTTCACTTTAATTTAACCATAGTTACATGAATTGTAGTGCAATTGGTGAGTTGTAAATATACATTCGCCACAAAATGACAAACTCACAATATTTTATTATATCTCTTATGAGGCCCATTTTAGACCTCAAAATTCCCCTAATGAAGTAATATTTTCTTCTTCTTTCATTTTTAAAGACTGAAATAGTCCAGAATATGTTTGCAGCTTTGCCTTCTTGACTTTCTCGTCTCCTTCATAGATATTTTTGAGCTTGCCCCATACTTCCTTTGCTGAGGTAAAATGCATGACCTTGGTGAATTCAGAATCTACTAATCCACACAATACCACATTCCTCTCTCTTGCATTATACTCATATTTCCTTCTTTCAGTTGGATCGACTGGTGTAACTGTAGGAACATTATATCCATTTTCAACTGATTTCCAGACATCAACACCAAGAGATTGCAGATACACCTCCATTTTTATCCTCCAGAAAGTGTAGTTTGAGCCATCAAATCTAGGTGCTCTGTTGGTGGAGAGTCATTCCTACTTGTCCATATTTGCGCAAGGATTTATGTTCTAGTTGTTAAGCTGTTACTGAAGACACCCACTCTGATACCTTGAAAATCTTATTAATACTGAGAGGGGGGTGAATCAATATTATGCGTAGTTATGAACAAATTTCACTTTTATCAAATTTAAACAGTACTTATATTATTCATTCATCATAAACAATGTCATTGATTAACACATGCGCAATACACGTAACACAAAGATTTAATGTGGAAACCCAAACAGGAGAAAACCACATAATGCTTTCTTATATAATAAAGATTACATTAATGGGAAACACCGATTTCCAAGATTCTCCAGCACCAACTAGAAGGAGGCTCCAACCCCATAATTTACAGGCTTCAACCTAAAGGAAGCAACAACTCCATGATTTACTAGAACCAACTGGAAGGAGGCACCGACCCCCTGGATTTATAGGCTCCAACCTGAAGGAAGCACCGAATCCCTGTTCCTTGTTCCGTCCTGCTTCCCTGATATGAATGTAGAAGATTCTTTTTGTTGTTCTACTGATTTTTGCACTCTTCAAATTTACTGCAATAATTTTCTTGAGCGCACCTGCTATATACTCTTCCCTTCACAACTTCTGTAATGTAACATTAGGTCAATTCATACTTCACGTCACTACAATAGTATTGTACACTAGTTTTCATGCTTCATATGTTGGAACATTTAAAAAACCCACTATGTCATTCTAGACTAAGGATAAAATTAATTAATCATTTATGATTAATTTCCCGAGTTTTGACTAGGTAGAATACGCCAATTTTGTTTTTTACTGGACCACATGCTATCCTCATTCACAAAAATGGATTTGGATAGATTTTGGATAAGATTTCCTTGGATTCTGTCTGATTTTATTCCATTTCTGAATTAGAAAGACACTATCCTGATTTAGTTAGCTTTGTCCTGTTTTTTCTACTTTCTAGTGGAAAAGATAAAGCTAGTTTACTTGGAATCTGTTGCCACTTGACCAATTCGACCTACACATCATATCTAACCTTCTAAAGCCATCAATACATCCCATTTACCTCACTCATGAGCTTCCATACCATACATACTAAATTCGTGAGCCTCTAGGATAGTTTTGGAAACTGCTTTTGCCACCTAGGGTTTTTTTTTGTCTTTTCTAAGCCTTTTCTTTTTGCTCTTTCCATATTGCCTGAAAGGAATTCAATTTTCTCCATGGAGGATGTATTATATATTGTTATCATATCAATTAATAAGATACATAGTGATTTCCACAATTTATCTTCTCTATTCTTCTTCTCTCATTGTCTGAAATATTCCACGGTGAAATTGTCTTATGAATCTAGTTCCTAGTAATTGAAAGTCTCACATGGTATTAGAGCTAGCTTGATTCAAAGAAATTTCCAAGAGTGCTTTTTGCAGGTATTTCCATCACCAGGAGCGCATCAGTATGAATAAAAAATAAGCCAAAGGTGTGACTCTCACCCCCTTCAATTTCTTTGACTGGAAGGCGCATAAGATCATCCAACTTCGGAGCAAAGGATTGTATAGAGTTACTATGGGGCTTGAAACTGAGCCAGGAGCTGTTGCATTCAAATATAAATGGTTCAATAGACTTGATGAAGCTTATGGGTTACTTTGTATCTCTGTATCTCTAGATCTTCTATTCCATATTGATTCTCTATCCACTCCAAATGAAGTGTGGACAAAGCTAGAATCTCTCTTTGGAAAACATGATGAGCTCAGAGGTCATTTGTTGGAGATTGAACTGATCTCTCTTAGGCCAAGCAATTTAGATTCTATGGAGGATTTCATCTCAAAATTCAAGAACCTAGTGCTTCAACTCAAGCAATGTGGCATAGAGAAAAAGGATGAGCAATTAATCCTTACCATTCTGTCAAAACTGAGCTCATAATACTTAGTATTTGTGTCTACTTTCCACACCACAAGACTTGCAACTCCTAATTGGAAGATGCCAAGCTTGGATGCATTCATTGATTCACTCATTAAGGAGAAGGACAATTTGGTCCAAATGAAGGATCTAACACCCTCCAAAGACTTTTCACTTGTTGCTCTTGGAGCAAAGAGTTTCAAGAAAGAAAAATCCAAACAAAAGATATTGTTAGATGAAGAGGATTCCGATGGAGATTCCAAATCCAAGAAGATAAAGAAGGAGAATCCCAAGTGTTCTTATTGCTGCAAAGGCACTCATACTGAGAAATCTTGCATCAAGAAGAAATTGGACATCATGGCCAAGATGCTTGAAGAGCATAACATAGATGTTCCTGACTTTGCAAAGAAAGAGCAAGGCAAGCTTCCCGTAGAACAAGAACATTGTTGCCAAGCCTCTCCCAAAGGTAATAATGTTTATGCTTTGAGTGCTAGAGTGAAATATAATTCTGATTTCTCTGATATTGATTCACATTCTGATATATCAGAATCATAAACCTCCACTTCTTCCTTGGAACAATCTTCAGTCAGTTCATCCAAGTCTACTCTCAAAACTAGTCATTTTTTACTAGCTTCTGACTTGTCTTCTGAAAGGTCTTTCCACCTCCATTCAAATCTTTTAGATTATGATTTAGAAGATTATTTACAGACTGATATCCAGGTCATTACATATCCCACATCATATTCCCAAACTTTGGATGCACAAAAGACCCTACAAACCCCAAGTTCTCCAGTTAAGAAACTACACAATTCTATGTTTTCCTACACTGTGTCACTTCCCTCTGTTGCACTTTTGTCTGTCATATCTTTTATTGGTTGGAAAACCATATTTTTAGCATTCTTTGGACTAATATTCCACAAATCTGGACCTGACCCTGTCATTCATGGTTCAAAATTCAAGTCCTCACACTCTCTAGGCTCGCTCAGTTGTCAGGGTGATCTAGTTTCTCACACTTTCCCTACTGAAACTATGTTCGATCATGGAGACTCCACATATTTACTGGTTGATGCTCCATATGACTCACATTCTGATATTTCAGAGCTGCATGATCTCATTTTTAACATCAGAAAGGTTCTACATCAGTTTGAGAAGAAAGTACAAGAACTAGTACACCACATTGCAGCTACAAAAGAAATTGATCCTGTTGAGTTCATTGGTTCTCCTTGGGAAGGAGTATGCATAGATCTTATTTCCATCATTGATTATGTTTTCAGATCTGATTATGTATGTTACAGCAGTAAGAAAAATTCATTTGATGCTTCTCCATCATCAGAAGATGAACTTCATAGAGCTTCAACACATGGTTCTTGCCTACACAACATTGATGCATTGATGCATGATCATGACATCCACAATCTCTTCATCAAGTCAGTTACTTAGAAGCATCCCATTCAACTCATTCAAATGAGAAACATGACAGTATGAAGACATCAAGCATGTCCATTTTTTAGGGATGGTTTTGTTCCCATGAGGTTTTCCCTGTTTCCTCGGTTTACTTGGACTAGTTACTTTTTGTATTGGCGTGACCATAAGCCTTGTTGCTTGGGACCTATATTTCTTATTCCCATCACATAAAGTCAGGCTTAAGGGGGGGTGTTGGAACATTTAAAAAACCCATTATGTCATTCTAGGCTTAGGATAAAATTAATTAATCATTTATGATTAATTTCCCGAGTTTTGACTAGGTAGAATAGGCCAGTTTTGTCTTTTAGTGGACTACATGCTATCCCCATTCACAAAAACGAATTTGGATAGATTTTGGATAAGATTTCCTTGGATTCTGTCTGATTTTATTCCATTCCTGAATTAGAAAGACACTATCCTGTTTTAGTTAGCTTTGTCCTGTTTTTTCTACTTTCTAATGGAAAAGATAAAGCTAGTTGACTTGGAATCTTTTGCCACTTGACCAATTCGACCTCCACATCATATCTAACCTTCTAAATCCATCAATACATCCTATTTACCTCACTCATGAGCTTCCATACCATACTTACTAAATTCGTGAGCCTCTAGGACAGTTTTGGAAACTGCTTTTTCCACCTAGGTTTTTTTTGGTCTTTTCTAAGCCTTTTCTTTTTGCTCTTTCCATATTGCCTCAAAGGAATTCAATTTTCTCCATGGAGGTATTATGTATTGTTATCATATCAATGAATAAGATACAAAGTGATTTCCACAATTTATCTTCTCTGTTTTTCTTCACTCATTGTTTGAAATATTCCATGGTGAAATTGTCTTATGAATCTAGTTCTTAGTAATTGAAAATATAATGCCCGGTTTTGGCTTTAGGATTTGGACTATCATTATATGTTTGTATTTGATTATTACTGTTAGAATTCATCAGTTTGATGACACTATGGGCATATGGATTTGCTATTTCGCAGAACATATATATATGCTTGTGTGATGTTAAAATGTTATGATATGTATACATATTCATGTTTTGATTATGTCTCTTGCATGCAAAAATATCTAAATGACGAGTACGTGGATACTGAGTTAAAAGTTATATGCTGAATGGATAGATGTGATACCAGGTGCATGGTACATAGAAATGATTTGTATTACTGTTCCTTAGTAATGACATGTATATACATGTCAATGAATGCACAATATTCTCGATTGTATGTTGGAGACTAACCTATAGGTTAAAATGGCTAAGTGATCGCTGGATCCTATGAGGTGGGAGTACCTTGGGGACATGCACTCTGAAAGATAAATGGTATGTAAGTGATGCATTATTTTTTTATATGAGTATTGGTTTATTATCATGATGCGTGGGCAGGTGCTGGGTTTCAGGAAACTCAACTTCCCAAACTAGTTATTCGATGACGAAATCCCTAAAAACAACAATAGCAATGCAGTATGACTATGAAGGGTGTTGACCCTTGTTCCATAGGAGGGGTGGAGACATTACCCATCGTTTATTCTCCGAAACCTGGAGTCATGGGAGGGTCATGCTACGACGCGCTCCCCAAGGTGTGTGATGATGACTAGTGGGTGCTTGTTGGGGAAGCTTGGTCGATGTAGTAGACACTTCTTCTTACGGGTTCTAACTGGAACCGGCCATGGCGTGACACTTCCTCTTACGGGTTCTAAATGGAGCCAGCCATGGCGTGACACTTCAGGGTAGTCCAACAGAGGAAGGATAGGATGTGGAAGTTAGTGTGAATTAGGTAGAAGAGGTAGGTAGATAGGAATGTCGTGGAAGTTTAAAGGGAAACATAATTTACTGTGTGTGTACTGAAAACCTTTGATTGATTCATGTGTCGTAATTCAATATGTTGTGTTGTTCATAAATTATTAGGATTTGAGTTAATAAAACAGCTTGGATGTTTGTATGAGTTTTAAAACTCTTCCTTTTCCCACGTATGATAAACTTAGAATACCATGCAGTTGATGTTGTGTTATTATCACTAGTTAGTAATTATTGTTAAATGATGTTATTACTGAATTGTTTCTTGCATAGTTGCTTGTGATAAATAAGATATATGCATTAGAGGTTCAACATGCTATTATTAGTACACGCACATGCTATGTAAGTACTAGCTACACTTACATACCTTGTGTGCAGACACTAGTTTTATTCAAATCAAGATTTATTATTTAGTAACATGATTAATTGTATTATAATTATTTGTATTGAGGTTATTGGGTTAACTATACATTAATTTATGACTAAAAGTGTATTTTATTTAAATATTCATTTTGCTTAATTTAGATGCATTTAATTTTAATAATTATTAGGATTGAGATCGTAAGATATTAATTACAATGTTTGAGGAAGGTTGAAACTATGCAAATTAAATTGATTGGATTGTTAGGTAAATGTCAATCAAAATTAAATGAATGGATATGGTTGTAATTTCAATATGAATATTTTAATCTTTTGTTTAAAGAGTGGAGTTGAAGTTATTCGAATAGATTCCATTATTGAGTAAAAGTCAATGAAATTAAATGAATGGATATGATTGTCTGATTTAAGTGATTATTTAATTGTTTTAATTGCTTTTGGAAAATGATGCACTTAAAACTATTTAAGTTGACTAGACATATTAACCACAAAGGTACGTGAATGGATATGAGCATGATTATTTAAAAACTATATTTTTGGGTAGTGTAGTACTCCTCCCGAAGAAAGAGGCTGTGGGAAGTGCTTAAAAGGGAGAAGGAAAGATGAAGGGGGGGATTTGATTTTTGGGGTTTATTTTGGGGACAGAACCATGAGAAGGAAAAAGGCAAGGGAGTTGTGAAATGAAGTTGAAGCTGGGAACCCATGGGGGAAACCAGAAGGAGATCTGAACTAGAGGGGTAGTTCGATCTCAAGACCTGCTAGAATGTTGCTTATGTGGCTATTGTTGTTCTTGGGGACTTTGGGCACGGAGGGCCAAGGAGTATGGGTTCCTTGGAGCTAGGGAGTTAGCAAGACCGTTCCTAGATGGCTGGGTGGTAAATCTGTTTGGCGGTTGAGTCTCCCCAAAATATCTACATGGAGCTATCTGGACAGACTACTATCCTAGGACAAACTGCTATCCTACAGGTATTTTACTGGTATGAAATTCAAGTTTTACATTTTGAAAATGCAATAAACTGTTGAAAATAAATATACTTGGAACTTATAATAGATTGATGTTGTTTATATGTTTGATTTCTACCTTTACAAATGAAATTTACATCAGAAATAGAAAGATCAAATTTAAAACTGCTAGATTTACATTAAATAAAGCTAAGGACTAGGTGAGGTCCTTACAGAATGGTATCAGAGCCACTGGTTCAAACACTTAGACCATTAGGGGCCTTCTACATTCAAAAAACTCAACAAGATTAATTAGGAAAACTATAAATACACTAGAATGGGTAAACTGAGAGACAATGTTCCCAAGTCTCTGTACTAGCATCTAGACGGCCTGCATGAAACAGAGACAAGAGTTAGAAATATATATATATATATAACAACTAATTCACTATTAAAATATTATTTTTCTACATGTTTAGGGTGTGTGCAACTTCTTACGAGTTTAACTTATATATATCTATATCTATATGTGCATTATGGAAAATGTTATTTGGAATATTATTAAGACAAAGGGGTTAAAATAAAAATAAAAATTTAATAAAAAATAAAAACTTACAAGCACGCTTAAAAACCACATAAACAAATTATCATTTTTATTTTCAAACACATTGGGGGTTTTACAGTTCCAAAAAAAAAAAAATTCTAAAGGGTGCTTACTCTCTTCTTGTACTTTTCTATATTTTTCACCATTTCATAATATTATATTCATTTGCCTACATGCACGCAACACCTACAGAAGATACAGCTACAGGGTCAACATCTATTTTGTCAATCATAATAGTTTATGTGGTAACTACAAATTCTTTATTGATTGACATCTGCTAATTTTGGTGAGTTTTTCTTACCACTTGTTTATTCCTTATGTTAAAAAACAAATGAGTCAAGGACTGCTACTGGTTCACTGGGCGTGTTGGGGTGGATGGGATCGCTGGTATCGCTAGCTTGGGGTGGATCTCACTGGTGGCTGGTTGTGTTGCTATCAACACACCCCTCCGACATAAGGGGTTGTTGGCTTGGGTTTCAATTCTTTGTGCCTGCTAAATGAATGAATGAAATGAAAATGGTCTTCCCAGGCTAGGTCACAAGTGAATGCTTACAAGTGAATGTCGAAGCAGGTGGCAGAATCTTTAACCACTTTGTTTACCTAACCATGAAAGATTAAAGTCCTTGGAGGAATTGTGTTTTCCTATATGGTGTGATAAGCTAAGTGTCAAGGTGCTCATCTATGAGGCTCAAATCAAATAAATTCTCCCGATATTCACCCATATTCAAATCTTTTAAGAGATCATGAAGTACTATGGTTACCAATAAAAATAAAATTAATTACTAGTGTGGATTAGCAAAATGGGAATAGATAATATGGTAGACATATAGGGTTATGGATGAAAGCAGCTAATCAAGACTAGCCCTCTTCATTCGAGCTTGTGGCGATCAAGTTTTGTTAAAGCCCCCCCTATTCATTGCGAATTGAATGAAAGCACGTAATGATGAGCTATCTCCCTTGGATTGTCAGCCAAATAAACCAACTCCAACAAATTGAGATTGAGGAGCAATATATGCCAACCTAAACTGAAGGAGCACGTGGAGAAAATAGACGAAACCTGTCGTACTTCTTACCACTGTAATCACCAATTCCAGGGTATTATGGAAAATTATATAACTGTATTTCTTTTTCACAGACAACGAATAAATTTGGTTTGGCTACCCATTGAGTCCAATCACCAACCATGCGATCGAGAGGCTCATCTCCATCAAGTGATCAAGTCGAGATACAAGTCGGAAGTCCCAAGGGAAGTCCACGGGGCATACTAAGCACTCTTCCCATCGCATAAGCTCTTGGGTGTTGGGCCACGGTCTGCGCAGAGGGAGAGACCTGCTTGAGAGAGTGCCATGGCCTGCGAAGAGGGAGAGGCTGTCCGGGTGGGAGAGGGAGAGCCCACGATCCGCGGGACTGTGCGGAGAAGAGTAGCAGGCCACCGGGCCTCCCTCTACAGACTTGGGGGGATAAACAAACAAACTATAAAAACAAAATACAAAACAGAATGAAACTAAGCTAAGAGGAGGCTGTTAAGAGGTCTCCTTCCAGAGTGCAGGTCATGGCCACCATTTCCAGTCGAAGGAAAGGGACGGAGTGGGCCAGCCGTGAGCACACCCCTCCAAGAACAATTAATAGATAAAAGATTAAAAATAAAAATAAAAATAAATTGAAAATGAAAGAATTATCTTTTAAATAGCTTCCTACTTAGCCAGCTGTAGGGTGCAGCCGAGCCTGATCACCAGTAGCTCAAGGATACCAATGTTTCCATACTTGGAAACTCTTTGTCTCTGGTGTATTGTTTCCAGTGTATTGTTTCCACACTGTGTTGTGCACTAGCGTACTGAGGTAAGCATGAGTCACAACATGTAGGAGGGACGACCTAGAATGAGACTAAGAGAGAACATGGCCGCAGGACGCTGAAATAACTAAGGAATAGATAAAAAAAACAGAGAGAGCTAAAATTTATTCAAAAAAAAAAGAAAGGAAAAACTTTTAGAAATGTCTACATCTGTATAGAAATCACCATATCAAAGGTTAGAAAAAAAAATGTACACAAAATATTACAGACTCAGATAAGGGTTAACCCTATAGGTTAATGAAAACTCATTCTACATGACTCAACTTGCAATATAAGTATATATTGAAAATGTATACAAAATTTCAATGCAGTTAACAAATGTCTCTAAATTCAATACTGTAGATAATGTTGTTTAAAATTGAACCTATCATCTAACCAGAGATCTAAATATTCTACGAACATACAGAAACACAAGGAAGAAGGCATACAGTTCCAAATATCCATTAGATATTTCAAAGAAGAAAACATCTCTATCCATCAGCTCCGTGTTGAAAACGAATCCTCCAAACCGAAACTGAGGCGATATCATATGAAATAGGGAAAATATATCCATGAGAAGGTCGCTGTCGAGCAGGTGATAGGATGGGCACAGTAAACAGAAAAAAAATGGAAGAAAAAGAGAGAAACTGACAGCGCATTGAGCAAGATATAGGGGGAAGATAATAATCAAAGCAGGGTTTGAATAATATGGAATAAGTGTACGTGCATGTGGCTAATCCAACAAGGTCCCATGCTCCCTTCATTGCATGCTATCTTCCTCGAACACTCTAGAGAGGATTCCACTTGTCCTTGCATGCTAGTCGTAGACCGCCATAGAACAATCTAGAGAGGATTCCACTTGTCCTTGCCTGCTATCCGCATTAAACAAATCTTTAGAAGGTTCCATGTGCCATAGTGTGTTTTGAATATGGTTGGCGTGATAGATTTAGGTTAAATCAGGATTGACTAATGATTGATTAATTAACGGATGTTAAGTAAACTAATTCATTTCATCACTCATCGAGTCATTTAGAACTATGGAAAATGCAATTGCATGTGTTGTCGGATAGTTGTAGTTCCATGGAACTTGAAACTACATAAGTCACCAGGACATTATACATTGATACTGTTTGTAATGTAAGTTAACTGTTAAATAAGTGAGGTCCTTATGGAATGTTAAAAGACAAGATATAACATGCCACTTCCTAGCACCTGGGCAACAATACCTGGACCTCGGAGTCTACCATAAGATCAGAAGATCGTATCTCCACCATGTAGCAGCTAAGAAAAATGTGCTCCCTTGCGCTAATCTCATCTCCTGGATGGTCGATTATGCGAACGTGGAGAACATAATGATAAATAAAATAATAAAGGAAGGTCGATCGCCTAATTCTTGGCATTTGACTTGGGCACACTACAATTTTTTTTTTCTTTTTTTAAGGTCTGAGGTGGATATGATGGCAGGATGCAATATGGTCCTTTTGTATAATTAATGGATTGCTCCCACACTAATTAACTTTGAATTGAGAGAAATTCATCCAATTACTATATTTCCTCTCCAAAGGTTGTTGATATATAGTAGTGGATCTTCAGAGAGTAAGGAATATATATATATATATAAATAAATAAGTAAATAAATAAATAGTATGTCGGAGTTTAAATTTTATTATTATTATTCATGATATTTATAAGTATGAGCTTGGATTTTACTCACAAGAATGAATACGAAGTTAGGAGATTAGTGTACTATTGAGACTACCAATTCTTTGATCATATTGATAATTCGTCGAGATCTCTAACTGCTAGAATCTTCCTGCTATTCCAGTACCATACTCTATTAGGTCAAGTTCTTTGGGGTTTGAACAGAAGGGGGAAAGCCTCTCACAAATCGATATTGTTCCCACCATTATTGCTACAGCATGAAAGAACTGGCATAGTAAAGAAATTGTATTGTCAAGGTAGAGGGACTCATAATTTTTTAATTGAACCTCAAAAAAAATTCCTATCTGATCTGATGTCCTTAAACTTCATTTTATCAAGAAGTTCTTATCTTAAGGGAAATTGATTGTCTGTTGTACAAATCACTATTTTAACCTTATTTGAAGGGTGTTCCGTAAAAAGGTTGGCACACATTACAAGAGAAACTCTTCTTTTGATGTTTTGTTTCTCAATCTGGAAATTTTCCTTGTTGGGAGTGTACCCGTAATTTTGGGGAGGTTGTTAAAACAACAATTAATGATCTAATCTATCTTTGCACAAATCTACATAATATCCATTATTTCAAATAGTTTGTTAGCTCGATTAAAGGGAGTCCAACATGGAGGAGACATAATGAATTTATTAGAACAATTTTAGTGAAAAAATAAATTAATTAATTAAATGATTACTACGCATAATAAATGTTTAATTTATTTTTTTTTTCTCTACAATTTCCCATTTAAGTAGGGAATTGTTCACTTCCCAATCATAAAGTAAAAATTTAAATAGAAAATATTGAATATCTATATATATTATAAATACACAAATATTATAACAATTAAAATAAATTTGGACTTATAAATGCAAGGTCAATTAGATTTTACTAATAAAAGGGATAGTTACATTCTATGCATTAAGAGATACTAATAAAGTGAAAGCAATGAAATTGACATGGAGTACACCCAAAAAAAAAAAAAAGAATAATAAGAATAAGAATAATAAAAATAAGAATAAGAATAAAATATATATCCTTTAAGATCATAAATCTATGTATATGCTCTCATAAAGTGTAGATTCTTTTATGTAGGGGGCATAAGAAAAGGCGTGAGGCTATTAAATGAACGAGATTATATGTCGAAAGTTTGAACCTAACACCTTGGAGGGAAAAATAAATTCAAACTTATGCCGTGGTTTAAATGAACCATAACCTTGCTATTAACACCAACATTGTGATAATTTTACGGATGATGTAGAAGTATGGTTATGATAAATCATCAACAATCGATGGAGATTGTCATGTAAGAATATGGAGAATGGAATATGAAACAACTTCATCAATTAAACGATCTAGATTCTATTAAACCCAAAATAAAATAAATTAGAGGAGGATTAAACAAATGGGGTAATCATGGTCAAGAAGTCTAGATTGCAGTTAGGGGTTCATGTAGGAAATCGATTCTTAATTTATGGTTGTGTTTTGAAAAATTCTTGTTTGTAGGGGCATGTTCTTTACCTATGATGAAGATGACCCTATATGTGGAATTAACCCTATTCTGATCGAATCTTTATTATACAAGGAATTGATGAGATTGATAGTAGCGACCTAGAAATTGTGAAGTCACTTCATGGCATAGACATCATCCACTTTATTGTTTGAGTGTTGATAGTTCAAGGGAGATTATTGTATGATGTTTTCTTGCAAGGTAGTCTATACTTAATGCCAAACAAAAAGAGTTCTAGTAATAATCAAATATAGTTGGTTTTAATCAATAAGATGTAATAAAGAGTGAAATAAAAATCTAATTAATAGTTAGATGAATGGGTGGTAAATGAATGATTTAATTCTTTACCAAACTTAAAAAAAAAACAAGGACCTAGAGAGGTCCTTACACATGGTATCAACCTAAACATCAATGGAAGGTGTGTTAACTATGACTAATTAGGAGTAGAGAGGACGAGAACTAAGTCATGGTGGGACGCATGCAAATTGGGGGTAGTTTGTATTCAATATAATAATGAACCTGGGTGAAGATTGAGGGCTATGCAAAACTTAACCAAATATCTAGCAAGCATGTTAAAGAACTACCTAAGGAACTTATAATCATATTAGGTGTCTTGGTCCAATAACACACTTCCCAAATTAAAACTTTGATCAAATTATAAGCGTACGCACAGAAGTCTTAGGAGCACGTGAATCCTTTCTAAGTGTTGGGTAAAAGGTAGGATGAGTATGTGTGCCTAATTCCTAGCCATATGTGTTATATGGAGTATATACGAATGATTTTGGTATGTCCAACGAAAGCATGTTAATTACCTTGTGGGGATAGATAAATATACCATTCTACAAATAATGTTTATAATCATGATAGTTTGAAATTCATAATGAGCGGGAGGGGATAGTATTCTAGAACAAGGTCACCATATATAAGTTAAAACTGTAAAATGAAATGGTGTATTGCAAAAACACATGGGTAAGAGTTCTTAGAAGTGTTGCGAACTAGTATGTAAATCATTAGCAAGAACATGTTGAAAAGTGGTTAACTAAATATGTGAATTAATGAAAGAGTCATAATAACACTAGGGAAGCAAAATAAAACTTATATTTAAAGACTTATGTGTTCCTAAATTCACAATGTGGAATAGTATGAACAATTTCAAGAAGGGTATAACATTGTGTAGATAAATGCATTAAGGAGCCTTGAGGTGTTACGAGCAACGTCCTATACCACATTTCAAATATTTATAGAAACATATTCTATGTGATAAAATGAGAAAAGTTTTAGAGATATTGATATGTCTGATCAACTTATTTTTAGTGGGACTAGTATAGGTAATATATTTTGGTAAGGGGACACAATGTATTGCATCATGCTTTTTCTGATGATTGTAAATGATCTCATAAATTCGGGATGAAGTTTCCTAAAGGGTGGGTGTATGTAATGCCCCATTTTGGCTTTAGGATATGGACTATCATTATATGTTTGTATTTGATTATTACTATTAGAATTTGTCAGTTTGATGACACTGTGGGAAAATGGATTTGCTATTTCATGGAACATATATATATGTGTGTGTGTGATGTTAAAATGTTATGATATGTATATATATTCATGTTTTGATTATGTCTTTTGCATGCAAAAAGATATGAATGATGAGTACGTGGATACTGAGTAAAAAGTTATATGTTGAATGGATAGATGTGATACCAGGTGCATGGTACCTAGAAATGATTTGTCCTTAGTAATGACATGTATATACATGTCAATGAATGCACAATATTCTCGATCGTATGTTGGAGACTAACCTGCAGGTTAAAATGGCTAAGTGATAGCTGGATCCAATGAGGTGGGAGTACCTTGGGGACATGCACTCTGAAAGATAAATGGTATGCAAGTGATGCATTATTTTTTTATATGAGTATTGGTTTATTATCATGATGTGTGGGTAGGTGCTGGGTTTCAGGAAACTCAACTGCACAAACTGGTTATTCAATGACGAAATCCCTAAGAACAACAATAGCAATGTAGTATGATTATGAAGGGTGCTGACCCTTGTTCCATAGGAGGGGTGAAGGAATTACCCACTGTTTATCCTCCGAAACCCGGAGTGATGGGAGGGTCGCGCTACGACGCACTCCCCAAGGTGTGTGATGATGACTAGTGGGTGCCTACTAGGGAAGCTTGGTCGATGTAGTAGACACTTTCTCTTATGGGTTCTAACTGGAGCCGGCCATGGCGTGACACTTCAGGGTAGTCCAGCAGAGAAAGGATAGGATGTGGAAGTTAGTGTGAATTAGGTAGAAGAGGTAGGTAGATAGGAATGTCGTGGAAGTTTAAAGGGAAACATAATTTACTGTGTGTGTACTGAAAACCTTTGATTGATTCATGTGTCGTAATTCAATATGTTGTGTTGTTCATAAATTATTAGGATTTGAGTTAATAAAACAGCTTGGATGTTTGTATGAGTGTTAAAACTCTTCCTTTTCCCACGTATGATAAACTTAGAATACCATGCAGTTGATGTTGTGTTATTATCACTAGTTAGTAATTATTGTTAAATGATGTTATTACTGAATTGTTTCTTGCATAGTTGCTTGTGATAAATAAGAGATATGCATTAGAAGTTCAACATGCTATTATTAGTACACGCACATGCTATGTAAGTACTAGCTACAATTACATACCTTGTGTGCATACACTAGTATTATTCAAATATAGATTTATTATTTAGTAACATAATTAGTTGTATTATAATTATTTGTATTGAGGTTATTGGGTTAACTATACATTTTTATTTTTTGTACTAGGGGATTCAACAACTGGAGACTGGGCTGGTACTCACGTAACACAGGGTCCGAGGATCCAATCCCACTACCACTATACCCCTAGGTGCCCTACACACCCCGCAAGCATGGGACACGGGTAAAGCCGAGTGTGATTTGAACTCATGACCTCCAATTTACAACAAGTGACTTCATAACAAGTGAACCGCCAATGAGCCACACCCATGCGGGCTTGGTTAACTATACATTAATTTATGACTAAAAGTGTATTTTATTTAAATATTCATTTTGCTTAATTTAGATGCATTTAATTTTAATAATTATTAGGATTGAGATCGTAAGATATTAATTACAATGTTTGAGGAAGGTTGAAACTATGCAAATTAAATTGATTGGATTTTTAGGTAAATGTCAATCAAAATTAAATGAATGGATATGGTTGTAATTTCAATATGAATATTTTAATCTTTTGTTTAAAGAGTGCAGTTGAAGTTATTTGAATAGATTCCATTATTGAGTAAAAGTCAATGGAATTGAATGAATGGATATGATTATTTGATTTAATTGATTATTTAATTGTTTTAATTACTTTTGGAAAATGGTGCACTTGAAACTATTTAAGTTGACTAGACATATTATCCAGAAAGGTACGTGAATGGATATGAGCATGATTATTTTAAAACTATATTTTTGGGTAGTGTAGTACTCCTCCCGAAGAAAGAGGCCGTGGGAAGTGCTTAAAAGGGAGAAGGAAAGATGAAGGAGGGGGATTTGATTTTTGGGGTTTATTTTGGGGACACAACCGTGAGAATGAAAAAGGCAAGGGAGTTGTGAAATGAAGTTGAAGCTGGGAACCCATGGGGGAAACCAGAAGGAGATCTGAACTAGAGGGGTAGTTGGATCTCAAGACCTGCTAGGAATGTTGCTTATGTGGTTATTGTTGTTCTTTGGGACTTCGGGCACAGAGGGCCAAGGAATATGGGTTCTTTGGAGCTAGGGAGTCGACAAGATTGTTCCTAGTTGGCTGTGTGGTAAATTTGTTTGGCGGTTGGGTTTCCCCAAAATATCTACATGGAGCTATTTGGACAGACTACTATCCTAGGACAAAATGCTATCCTACAGGTATTTTACTGGTATGAAATTCAAGTTTTACATTTTGAAAATGTAATAAACTGTTGAAAATAAATAAACTTGGAACTTATAATACATTGATGTTGTTTATATGTTTGATTTCTACCTTTACACATGAAATTTACATTAGAAATAGAAAGATCAAATTTAAAACTACTAGATTTACATTAAATAAAACTAAGGACCAGGTGAGGTCCTTACAGAAAATCTCACAAATATACTTCCACAATCTACGCACTATTCAACATACTATTATGGTTCTGTGCATTTCCATAATCAACTGATATTGCATATCTTCCTCTATTCCGTTGTTCTGTTCTTGCACAATTGTATCATATAAACCACATCATTCTGCACATCATTTGTCGTGCTGCTGTTCTGTTCTTGCGCATCTGTGTCAGATAAACCACTTCATTCTGCGCATCATCTATTGTGTTGTTGTTCCTTTCTTGCGCATATGTATTAGATAAACTATGACCTCCTGTGTACCATCTGTGATATTGACTTTCTTTTCTCCCGCACCTGGCCCATATACTATATCATCCTGCACATTATCTATTGTGCTGCTTTTCAGTTCTTGCACATTTGGTTCTCTGCTAGATTAAGCTATTTTGGTTCAATGAGCTATTGATATCCCAATAATGCGAAGCTTTCCAATCAGAGTACAACTACTTGTTCATCTTCAAGCTTACTTTTCACTCTCCAACTTGGCTTCTTATTTATATTCGAATTGTGTAGACCATGTGTCCACAAGTTCGTCGTAGCATCCCTTCTTCCTTTCTTCATGATTAAGCTGACTCACGCATCTGCCACTTGTATTTATTCACACAACTGAGGTATCATTCCTTGTGGGTCTTGCACACACACAATCCTTAGCATAGTGGGATTTGCGCACTTAGGAACCACTACCTGTTGGGTCTTTTTCCCTTGAAGTACCATCACTTGGTGTATCTTGCACACTTGACTTGTCCAAACACCTCTTGCTTCCAAGACTCTTGCATGCTTCTAAGACTTGTATACTTCTTTCGTTTGGTGGAGCTTGTGCACTAGCGAGACTTGTATTGCTTGGTGGGTCTTGCGCACTTCCGAGGTGGGTCTAGTGCACTTCCGATACTTTTCCAACCATCTCTTTGACCTCACCTTTGAAGAACCACGACTAGATGGATCTAGGGACTTGCGCACATAGTCTTATGTACTTCTTCAAACTGGATTTTGTGTACTTATTCAAACTGGATTCCATATACTTCCTCAAACTGGCACATGGATACTAAGTCCTCTTTGACACATGAATACTAAGTCCTTTTGACATCAATGACAACCAAATTTCAACATAGTTATTTATTTAACCAACAGTTTGGGTTAATTGCATCAAAGGATTTGTATTAGAATCTTAGTGGCCTTCGGCTTTTGGCACATAATTTTAATATGTATTAATTTTTTTTGTATCAATAAGAACCACACTGCTAGTTTCGACAATTTTCATGCTATTGCAATTTAAATTTCCATATTGTATTTTTTTAATAAATTAATTAATATGGTTCACAACTTTTGTCCATGGCTATAATTATTGCTAGTAGATATCACCCAAAAAGATTCTCTAGATAACAACTCTTGTCGAATTCAATTTGTTTATCCTACAAACATGATTGTTGGACTTTCAATTGGTCACTCCACCTTTTCCCTAGACTATTTGTTGGTGTTTCAGTTAGGACATTGGTACAATCTATAGTTTAATATATTTGAGTCAAAACCCTCAAGTTTATTGGTCACTTACAACATTGCATACAAGTTCCTAGTTTCTTATAACAATAATCACATGTTACATGGTTTTGAAGTGAATGGCTTATCAAGTATCACCGCTTGATGTTATACATATACAATGTATTATATTGAGAATTGTTGCAATTTGGAGTACAAAATGCTACTTATGGAACATTTTTTCCCTCAAATATGATATAATAGATCTAAGCAACGTTGGAATTTGAAGGACAAAGTGTTATTCAGTAGCATTTTGTCGATACGATCAATATTTACCTTATTAAAACCATCCTTTTTTTACATGGAATATTTTTTCAAATTCTAAAGGTGGATTGGAGTTCAAGTCACCCCCCCCCCCCCTATGGGTCTTTACAAGGATACATAGTCTAAAAATGGTCACCTAACTAATTACCACATTTGATTTTTTAAAGGCCATATATTGATTTATTAGTTACGAACCCACATTAGAGTAGTCTTATAAGTCTTAGTTCAAATACCTATAGCCACCTAAGCTTTTCGAGACACTACATGGAAAACACCTTTTAGCATATATTTTTGCAGATCCTCCCCTAAAAATGTCTCCTTTATTCGTTTATGGTGGAGGTGGGCAATTTTAGGTTTTAGTAGAGTTTTTTGGGTTCTTTTCAATTGTAATAATGCATAGTGTAGCACTCCTCTGTTGCATACTTGCATTAGTTATAGGGGGGAATACCTAGGTTATAGTGTAGGTGCGGGGTACATTTGTGATGGCTACATGAGTGGATCCTACCCTTGCACAATAGTATTAGACTATTTAGGTTCATAATAATAGTATTTATAATAAGGAAATGGGAATTCATAAAAAAAAAACATAAGTTGTATAACTTCCTAAATTCAGTTAATCTAATATTAGTTAAATTAAATAAGGGGTTGTTTGGAGAATATAATAAAATAATAGACATGATCTAATTATCTAAATAAGGGGATTTTTATATGAGGGGAATATTTCATGAATACATGTGTCTAGCTAGGGGGAGCTTTGGAAAGCTTAAAAGGGGAAAAATTTGAAGGGGCAAGGGGTTCTATCCTCCTTTCTCGTCCTCATTTATTTTAGGAGGAGATGGTGGTTTTGGAGGTAGAGGGTGGATTCTGATGATGAGAGTGTTTTTGGCTTGGTATTCTTGGGTGCAGGCTCAAGGGGCGCTCCCAATCTATGATTAGGAGGTTGGTTGGGAGGAGAGTGGTCCCCCACATGTAGTTTTACCTATGAATCTTCCAACAGTGGTACATCTGTAAGTAAATTTTGTTGTTACAGGTACAAAATTTCCTTCCTATCTAATTAATTATCATGTTTTTATTATTATTAGTATATTTGGCAAAAAAATAGCTTTCTTGAAAATTGTGTAAATGTTTCCTATTAAAATTTTGGTAGTGGTTAAGATGTAAAGTAAATAAAGAAATTCCCGCCTAAATATATTATTATCGTCCTTAATTTCATTATTGGTCAAACCAACCTTTTTATGTAATTCTTCCTTAAAGGAGATCTCTGTTATTTTTACTGTTATTATTGTAACCTCTACTACTATGAATTTGTTTATGAAATACATAAATTATGTTCTTCAAGTTTTATCCCTAGATAATTTAGGTATTTACACACTGATGCATCAACATATAAGATGCACTAGTGCATAAAAATATCACACGTATCAAACGTAAAAAAAACCCCAAACCTGGAGGAAATAATATGATTATTTTTATTTTATGAAATCACTCACCGATGCATCTAACATGACATAACACACCGCCTCGTTACAACGTAAAACATACTAACTCTTATCACACACACACACACACACACACACACACATATATATATATATATATGCACTAGTGTGTTATTCTTAACATGCACCAATGTGTTATTATACATAATGCATGAAATTTGAATGTTCATATAGCTAAATTAGTTTGCTAGAGATATGAGAGTGCTCTGGCGAGTCTAAATTGATAAAGCACCGCAGCATGCTAAAATATTTAATAATATAACATTTGTATTTTTTAATAAAATTATAAATGTACCAAAGGTGTTTAGTTCCATGAATTTCACTGGTGTGTATGTATATAAGGTGCATCATCAATTCCAATTGTTGAAAATAAAATATAGCTTTTTATTTTAAAAAAATTCTATAAACATCATGGTGTGTTGGCATGTCTTAAACGCACCATCCTAGGTCATTTTAAATTGATTCGACGATATGTTGTATTTATACAAATGCATTGATGCACCATATTATTGGGCGCATAAGGGTAGGGTTGAATAAAAATAAATCACTGAACACTACTTTTATTTGCAAATTGATTTTAGTACTTGAGACCATAGAAGTACCATTGCACCTACTTGTATGATTATCCTGTCATCATTGTTGTTGAGTTGTCACATTCCTCCTCCCTTTCATTCACCAAAGGATTTCAAATTTTGCAAAATGGTCCCATAGCTTGTTTGTCTGCATGGAAACCATGCCTCATCAACCAACAAGATAATAGGTAAAATATTTATTAGCCCATTTAACCTTTTAGTGGATTAAATTTTCAAGTTTTCTTTTCATTTGCCATTTTTTAAAATTTCGTGCAGTATGTTCGAGCCACGTTCGAGCCAATTGGCTCAGATTGGAACATAATGCTCCCTGTGAATTTATAGAGCACACCCTAATTGGTACTTTAATAGACACACTGTCTATGATATGTTCCTATTTTAAGAGCGCATTGATCCATTAGAATAAAGTACCTTCATAATTTACTAGTGTGTTAGATTATACAGAAGCACCGTTAATGAAACAATGCTTCTATCCCATGGGGGGAAGAGGAACTAGTAATGAGTAAATGAGATGAAAAGTTGTAAATGGAAGGTCACAAGTTCAAATCCCCGTGGATACTAGCTTACAAAAAAAATGAAACAATGCTTTTGATTATTATAAATGCATCAATAAAACATACAAATATGGGACACACTCATTGTCATGTGGTGAATTGTTTGATGTATATGCATTGATTCATGAAGTACATACAATTATAATAAACACACCTTCATGGTTTTACATCTCGGCCTTATATGTCGGTGTGCATTAGAATGTATGGATGCACCTTTTGTGGTGCGTCCATATCGATTGAGTGCACCACTATAAAACAAAATTTAAATAAAATTACAACCTAACAGGTGCAACTTAGAGTATACCGATACTTTGTATGAGGTGCACTGATTTATGTTAGGCACATCACTAATCCTAGTGAGTAAATTCCACTCTCAATTTTGATTGCATTTCTTAATATATAGGCACCATTTGCAGTGCATATATTTATTATAAATGCATTGGTCACATTTAAAGTGTCTCGTCATTAATAATGATGCACTTTTGTATATACGGAGGCACTGTTCATGGTGCACCCACATATTAAGTGCACCAACTATCACGATGCATAGTATTGTGGTACACTATTCACGATGTGCTTAATACAAAAAAAAACATCACTAGTGGTGTTAATTGCTTTTTAAAGCATACCGATAGTGTTAAACAATTTTTAAAAATTACTTTTAATTTTTAACAAGTAAAAATGGTCTTTTTTATTTTTATTTTTTATTTTTTATGTTATACATATACATATCCATATACATACATACATACATATAACATGCATACATACATACATACATACATACATATATGTATACTATGTAACTAATGAAAGTTGTATGTGAGTCAAAGAGAATAACGACGACATGAGTAACAACAAGAAGTTGACCCATGTAATATTTTACAAGAGTGGAGGACCAAGAGAGGGAAAGGGATTTGTACCATTTCCCTATTACAATACAAACTCATCTCCTCTTGAGAAATGTTGGCCTCCTGAATTTTAATGAGGAGGATACATCCCACGGGGGAACACGATTCTATTGAGATAACATATCCATCACTATGATCACACTAGGTAGGCCTCTAGGGTCGATCACGATTTGTGGTACCAACCCATAGAGAATGAAATATCCTTTAGTATTGCGCTATTTAGGAGAGGGAAGTATTTTCTTCATTTCCTCGACCTTCCACCTGGTGTTGCAAGAGAGAGTTAGTTGGCTTATGTTTAGATATGTGTCAATGGCAATATCGCTGACCTTGTTTAGTTCCAAGTTGCTAGTTTCCAATTGGACTTGCATTTTTTCGGTGTAGATGAGGTTAGGTGCCTCTCTCTTTTGGTCTTGAAAGTAACATGGAAGCACATTAGTTACCCTCTATTATACCATGTAGATTCTTTATTGCAAAGACCTAGATGTATTGTGGTCTACCATTTTTTTGCAACAATTTTATTTAGATCTAGATCACCGTCACTCTATGTTTGTGGGAGGAGGGGCTTCCCTTTTGGTTATGAGTTATTTTATTTATTTTTTGAGAGGTTTTCGTCCACTATTCACCATTCAATCGCCTTCCCTCCAGGTTGAGGAATTATGTGTGTATGCGCATGTGGGGGTAGATTATTCCGAATAGGGGCTAGTTGGAGTTCTCATGTAGGATCACTCCAAAGGTACTATAGATTCTTGTGACTCGCAAGGAAAAATTTAGGGGCGGAATTTATCCCGTGGGCTATTTTTCCAAAACAAGATTGGCCACTTTGCATTTTTTGAAGCCCCGTTTTGCCCAATTTTGATTGGGTACAATTTTTTCACTCTAAAAGTCGCCAAATTATTATATAAACTATATACAATTATTATAAATTGAAATAATTTTAGAAAAATAGCGCCAAATATTTTATAGTTGACATTTTAAGAATTGGTAAGATTTGACAAGGTTTATACACTTTTAAATAAGTATGGATCCTTAAACTTTTCCCTGCTTGTGAGTGAGGATGATCACACCTTGGATATTGTGTAGTACCTATATGCATAATTAATCTAGCAAGGATGTACTAACATCCTATTTACCCTGAATGAGCCACCAAATGCCATATATACTATCAATGCTATGTTTTGATTAATTTAGTTGCATTTTTTCATTTTATTTAATGCACATGTAATTTATTGTAACATTTTCTTTAACTTTCTATTTATTATTTAAATTGTCTAATTATTGCTATCCAGTATTTTGCAAATATTGGCACATACATCAGAGAGATGCCTCTCCAACAAGACAAAAGATGGTGGAGGTAGATGCACTAATTCAGATATTGCGACTTGACCTACAATGCAATCCATATTGTAGATTCCACCAAGAAATGGCAAAGCAACTATGTGCATTGTTTACCCGACATAGAGTGTGCCATATATGAGTGAGCTAGATCATATAGGACCTAGATATTTCCCCTATACGGGAGACCCTACTACATGATGTGATGATATTGGTTCATCACATTGTAGGTGCATTGAGATTATCAGAGAGGAGGAGTCCAACTCACCATTTCCATTATCCTTTTTTTCATATTCACCTATTGAGGATGGTGATCCTCCACCTCCTCCACCTCATCCACCATCCCTTCCTCCTCCTCCTCCTCCTCCTCCTTCTCCTCCAATAATCAACTGACCACCCCCTCCTCCTCCACAAGGTGATCAACCACCCTCTCCTCATCAAAGAGTTGACCAACCACCATCTCTTGATCCACTAATTAATCGACCCCTATATTCTCCTCCATGCATTGATTAAACACCCTCTTCTCTTCTATAGGCCGCATGACTACCATCTCCGGCTCCACTAGTTTATTGACCCCTGTCTTCTCCTCAACAAGACAATTAACCAACCCTCTCCTCCTCTACATGCTAAATGAACACCATCTCCTTCTCCACAAACTTACTGGCCACCCTCTCCTTCTCACCTAGTTGATAAAACATCATCACCTCCTCCAATAGTTGATCGACCATTGTATCCTCTCCTCTAGTAGCCAGGGAACCAACTGCTGTACCTACTACACTCACCGATATTATATATAAGATGGTCACATTGGTTGATATGGCTTATGGTCAAGATAGTATATACCAGTAACTTTTTCATTTTTAATTTTCATTTGGTGAAGGTACTAATGCCTCTGGATTTGGTGGTGAAGGTATTGATGCCTCTGCCACTGATGGTAGACCAATTAACTCATATAAATTATTGATCATATGTATATATTTGATTGCTGCGATGTATCGTTTACATATATATTTAACTTGATATGTATGTTTGACATATATATTGATTATGATATTATTGTTCATATATATTATTCATTTTATGCATTAATACAAAATGGTACATTTTTCGATATTAAATTGACACCACTTTTGATGTAAGAACATCATAAACTAGTTACTATTACACGTAAAATAATTTTGTTGTAACTTTAACTCGTCATTCCCTTGTTAGAATTGATACATTATTCTCTTTTTACATGGAACTTTCGCTATATATGTTTTTTGGTCCTATTGTTGGTATTAAAGCACCCTACCGATGTAATGACACCAAGGAGTGCCATGTGTTGTGAAAAATGCAACTAGAAAAAGAGTATTTATTGAGGACACCACATCAGTACACCAACATCAACCACGGCTTGGAATCGTAGAAACACAATACCATGCATTGTAGGAATCATCACTTGAATGTCGGCTTGGAATACGTTTCCCATCATCATAGCTTGAATATGATCAATGTTAGGATGTTGATCTATCGACGACAACTTCAACGTTCACTCATAAAAAATAGAATCCCACATCGGTAAAAGATTACTCAACATTGGTATTTTGACATGATGCACAAGATAAATATTTGACTTTGTTGACTACTCATAGTAAACATCATGATTAGGTTTGATGCTGATAGGTTATGGTACTAAATCTCGTGATTGTTATTGCAAGTTTTGCATCCGTTCTTTGGAAGTTTAGTTTCTAATAAAATCAAGATTTTCCATTCTGATAGTATCTTTATTCAAAATGCAAATTTTGTTGGACACTAATCTTCCAAAGGACAAGTGCAAAACCTGCAATAACAACTATGTGAGTTAGTGCCACAACCTTTCAACAACAAACCCAATCACGATGTTTATGAAGCACAATCAACAAAAGCTAAACATTGACCATTAGAATACTGTAACAAGATGCAAGTACACAAGAAGAACCAAGAAAAACATTAGTTAATTCACTCTACATATATTTCATAGCATGTGGCTACCCCTACCATGTAGAAAGTACATATATATATTTTCTTTTCAACTCCTTTTATTTAGTAACATACCTTTATAAAGACCATTTATACCTATTCTCTTTGTAATTAACTAGCGTAAACCATTAAAGGTAGTCGTTATAAAGTTTATTAGGACTCTCTCAAACCCAAAATTTGTCAACTCCATAGTCTCTCACAAGGTTCATGCTTTCCTCTCGTTTAATGAGAAGAAAGATGCCAAAGCTTACCTAGCCAACTATGTTTTTATCTATGAGGGTGTCCAATCCAAGCTAGACATTATGGGTAAATTGTTTTCATATTTTCTATCTAGTTAAGCATTACAATGGTTCCATAGCCTTCATCGAGCTTCTATAACCTATTTTAATATATGAATTTACTTAAGTTTTTCTTTAAATTTTTTGCTTAGCTCTAGTTAAGGAGTCCATTCTAGCCAATATTTTGTCCATAAAGTACACTAGAAATTGAATATGATTCTAATTTTATATGGCATTGCAAGTGGTTTATTGTAAGGTCACTATATCTATTCATAAGAGTTAAGTCCATAATTTTCTCCTAAAATCCCTTAAAGTTAGACTTCAAATTGAATTAGTAGTAAATGAGCTTGCTATCTCTCAATAAGATTTGCTTTATGTATCAAAACACAATGAGATAAATATATAATTCAATACAAAACAATTTAGCAATATGTGATCTTCCCTTAACTACTTAAAGGCATTTCATAAAAACAATTGTTACTACAAATTAGTGCAAAAATGACATCTATTATATTGAAAAAACAGACATATACCTCAAGCGATGTGTTGACATTAGCACAAGGAAAGTTATACGATGAAATAACATCTTTGTTAAACATCACTAGCATTACTACAAATCCCAAACAAGTTTTTAGAAACCCCTGACATATCTATCACATAGAATGATATGCTAGATTTAAGATTGCAAAAGATTTTTTTTTATAAGAAGCAACACTTATAGAAAATATCATATACAATTTTTAAATAGATGAACTATCCAAGCAACCAAATAGATGGAGACTGCATATAAGGTGGAAAACACTCTTAGAACATCAAAATGTAGCATTTGCATAAGGGCACATAATATGTATAATCAACTAACCAATACCATATTTATTCAACCATTTTTAACATCCTATCAATAAAATTAAAAATGGAAGATTCCCAAATGCATACTCTCTTGCTTTGCTTGGTTCTGAGAAATGTTTATTCTCTACTAGACAAGTCCAACCATGTGAAAGTGTAATCTTATCTGGCCCCTTCCCCCCCTCACATCACTCTTAATTCCCCATAACCCATCTATCCAATGCAAAAGAATTGAAATTGACATATAATAATTAAATATATAGATTCGATGAGATAGATCACTTACAAAATAGTGCAACATATATTATATTAATAAAGTCAATGATTGTACAATAATCTTAGTGCAAAATATATTATACCAATAAATTTGATTGTACATTACTTCCTACAGGGTTTCTTTTTCTTAAATTTTTTCATAAGAGGCAGGTCGTTCTCATTCATGTTTGGTGGACACTGCTCATGTGTTGATTCTTGTTGCCAAATATTGAAACACAACATTCATCTCATGGATTGTACAGGATGAGTGGCCTCACCAACATTTATACCAATGTCCACTGTAAAAAAGTGAAAAGATATATAGTTAGCACTCATGATTGCAATTTAATAATAGTTCAATGTTAATATCAAGTCAATGTTTATTACCTTATTGAGGTAGAGAGGCCATGGTTTGGGAAATCACCTCCTCTTGTCTCCTAGTTTCCTCATCTAGTACAACGTTTTCCATTGAAATAGAAGGGAAGTTATAATTATACCAAATTTAATCTTAAAATTTAGTATCTCATACATCTGATAATTATACAATCATAGTACCATCATAAGGTTGCTCTTCTCCATGTTAAATAACACCAACTTGCTCCCCATATTTCTTGCTAGCGTGCACACATTCAACCACAACTTGAAACCCACACTTGAACTCAAGCTTCATTCCTTTTTCTGTAGGATCCTGATTCATGACATTGTTGGTGTTTATAGCTTCATGAGGTATCCTCACAAGTCGGCCCAACAAAAGAAATAATAAACAATTATTATTATATATATTAAATGCAAACAAGTATAAATAAAGGACATGTCGATCACAGGAAAAGTGGAAAAGTCACCCATCAAACATGTATAAATAAAGGATGCCTCATTCATTTTTAATAAAAAAATTTACATCAAGTGATCTGATTTAGTGTGGAAGAGGAAGAGGAGGACACAATAGCAGAAGAAGGATAATTTCTGGGCTTGATATCTTTAGGATTATTTTACTCTTTTATTTGGTTATACTTGTATCTTGAACTAATTCTCTCATAAGAATGTTGCCGGGTTTTCTTCCCTTGAGTAGAAGGGTTTCCTAGGATACAAATTATTGTGTCTCTTTGTTTCTGTACATGGTTTATTCTTTCAGTGATCCTAATTTTGTTTCCGCAGCAAATAAGATTGAATTATATTGTTTTATTAAATTCTAACATGGTATCAAAGCAGTGCTGAAAGAAACCTAATTCCTGAGGTATTTTCCGTATTCTCATTAGAAACCACTTATACTATGAAACGAGAACTTGGCACAGTTCTCGTTTTTCTCTCTCCTAATTTTAGTATGTATTTTTAGCTCCGTTTCAAAAAGGGGTGATGCCAGTATCACACATTTTCATTTCGAGGCCATTTTTGGGACCTTTGAATTATCTTTATCATAAAAAAAATTTAGTTTCTATTTTCAGGTGCGTTTTTAGAAATTTAGCAAAATAGCATACATTTTTAAGCAATTTATAATGAAAAACATATACATTTTGCAATTTTTTCTATAAAATAAGACATTTTTATGGACAAAATAAGACACTTTTATTGACAAAATTGTAAAAAATTCCAGAAAATATAGACATTTAAAACCATTTTCAATCAATTTTCAGATATGTTTTGTATAAAAATGATACTATTTCATATTATTTTCCGAAAAGTGTTGATTCACATAAATTCAAGAAAAACTATACAAATTATTTGTAAAAAACATATTTCAAACATTATATATAAAAAATTTATTTCTAAAATTAAGTCTGAAAGTCAAAACATTACTAATATATCTGATCAAAATATTGTCCAACTTAACATTTTCTTCAAAACATGAAACTAATCGACAATATCATGTAGGCCAAATTCATCATCTACATTGGAATTTCCTGCAGCTTGGCTTTCCTCAGGGACATCAATGTTCTCTTCCATCGGGTTTTCTATGTCTGAAGAACCCCAAAGTGCTCTTACGTTCATAATCAGAGCTTTTTATGTTTTGAAAATTATTTTAAAAATGTAGACTTACCCCTTACCCCCTAAAATATATAATCATCTATTTAAAAAAAAAACTTAAACCTACCACTACCCCTACAAAATTAAAAACAAATCAAACTAACCCTTAACAACATTATAATAAAAAATTCAAAAAAAAAATAAAAACAACTTAAACTAACCTAACAACATTATAAACTAACATTTAAAATAAAAAAAATTAAACTAACATTAAAACTAATAGATTTAAACTAATGTTCTTACAATTAAAAATTGAAAAAAAGTAAAAACCCAATAAACTAACCTAACATTATAATTAAAAATTAAAAAATAAAACTAATTAACCATATACTAACATTACACAAAATTTAAAAAGACTTAAAAACAAAATAAAAATAACATTAAAAAAAAAAAAACCAAACTATACAAAATTTTAAAATAAATTAAAAACAAAAATAAAAACAGACTAAAACTAACATTATAAAAAATTAAAAATTAAAAAAAAAACTATATATAATAACAAATCAAAATCAAACTATATAACATTGAAAAACAAATTTAAAAACAATAAAAAAAAATTAAAATATAAAACATTAAAAAAAAATTAAAAGAAAATTTTAAAAACAATTAAAAACCAAACTATACAAAATCTTAAGAAAAATTAAAAACAAAATATTAAAAAAAAAAACTATACAAAAATAAAAACAAAGATTAAAAAAAATTTAAAAAATAATTAGAAACGAAATTTAAACTATACAAAAAATTTAAAAACAAATTTTAAACTATATAAAATTTAAACAAAATTAAAAAAATTTAAAAACAAAAAAAAAACAAACAAACAAAATTAAAAAAAAAATGACAAACATTGAAATGGCGGGCGGGGCGAGGGACGGGGGAGGTGGGCGACGGCGAGGGACAGGGGAGGTGGGCGGCGACAAGGGACGGGTGGCGGAGGGGGAAGGGAGGAGGTGGAGGTGGTGGAGCTGGGCGGGGGAAGGGAGGGCGCAGAGGGGGGGGGGGGGGGGGAAGGGAGGAGGAGGTGGAAGGGAGGGATCGGAGGGGGGGGGGGGGGGAAGGGAGGAGGAGGTGGTGGAGCTGGGTGGCGGGGGGAGGTGGAAGGGAGGGCACGGGCTGGGGGGGGGGGGGGGGGAGGGAGGTGGAATGGGGAGGAGGGAGGAGGGGGAAGGGGCCGCGAGGAGGGAGGAGGGGGAAGTGGAGGGGCACCGCTCGCTTGGGCGCCAAGGGGAGACCCTCACGACCCCCTCGATGCCCTCGATGTCGGGCATCGATGGGGGCCGTGAGGGTCGCCCTTTGGCGCCCAAGCAAGCAGTCGTGAGGGCCACCCTTTGGCGCCCAAGTGAGCGGAGGTCTGCTCGCTTGGGCGCCAAAGGGCGGCCCTCACGGCCTCCATTGATGCCCGACATCGAGGGGGCTGTGGGGGCCGCCCTTTGGCACCCAAGCGGGTGGTGCCCCGCCGGCTTCCTCCTCCCCACTCCCCTCCACCTCCCCCTCCTCCCTCCTCACGGCCCCTTCCCCCGCCTCGCCCCGCTCCGCGCCCTCCCTTCCACCTCCCCCCGCCGCTAAGATCCACCACCTCCTCCTCCTCCCTCACCCCCCCCCCCCGCCCCCCCTCCCCCTCCGCGCCCTCCAGCATCGAGCGGGGGCCGTGGGGGGCGCCCTTTGGCACCCAAGCGGGCGGTGCCCCGCCGGCTTCCTCCTCCCCGCTCCCCTCCACCTCCCCCTCCTCCCTCCTCACGCCCTCTTCCCCTGCCACTCCGCTCCCCTCCCCTTTCCCCTCCTCTCTCCTCCCGCGCCACCTCCCTACCTCCCCCCCCCCCCCCGGCGGCCCCGCCCCGCGCCCTCCCCTTCCCCCTCCTCCCTCCTCCCCTCGCCGTCACCCACCTCCACCTTCCCTGGCCGCCGCCCACTGCCACCCACCTCCCCCACCCACAATTTCATTGTTTGTTTTTTTTATTTTTATTTTTATTTTATGATTTTTTAAATTTTGTTTAAAGTTTTGTATTGTTTAAATTTTGATTTTAATTTTTTTTTAAATTTTTAAAAATTTTGTTTATATTTTTGTATAGTTTGAATTTGTTTTTTATAGTTTAAATTTTTTATTTTTATTTTTTATGTATAGTTTAAATTTTGTTTTTGTTTTTTATAGTTTAATTTATTTTATTATTATTATTATTTTTGTATAGTTTAAATTTTGTTTTTTAATTTATTTTAAAATTTGTATAATTTGATTTTTTTATTTGTTTATTGTTTTTAAACTATACAAAAAATAAAAAAATTCCCTCCCATCTTAGTTTTTTAAATTTTAAATTATAATGTTATTTTAGTTTAGTTTGTTTTAATTTTTTTTTTAAATTTTTAATTATAACATTAGTTTAAATTTGTTAGTTTAATTTGTTTTTTAAAACACAAAGCTAATATTCGTGGAAAATAGAAAAGAGTATGGGTCATCTACATCTTCATTAAGTCCTTCATCTGCAGAAAATGTAGATTCTGATGAGGTATCAAAATCCATGGATGAATTTGAAGAAATAGTGTAAATGTTTTTTATTAGTATGATTTTTGTAATTGAAACTCTAGAAGGGTTTTTGATGATGGGGTGTCAGAATCCATGGATGAATTTGAAGAAGCAGTTTAGATGCTTTTTACTAGAATGATTTTTGTAATTGAAACTCTAGAGGAGTTTTTGAATATTTATATGAACCATTTGTTCTTGTATGGTCTAATATATTATCTCATTATGAATCGCATCATAATTTCTTTGTTTTTATATGGTTATAATGGGGAAATTATTAGAGAAAATTGTTTTTTGTTTAATATGCAATTTCTAGAAAGTTGTAATTTATCTCTTCAATAATTTATTTATTTTTATTTTTTTTTTTTCCAATTTAAGGTTGATTTTAAAGTTTTGTTAAACAACAATATGGGATGTTTAGGCCATGGCTCTATTTTTTACCCTAAAAAAAAATACGTGTATACTGGTATCAACACTTTTCTATTTGGGGGGTGTTTTTGGTGTTTTTTTTGCAAAAATCATCGTTTTTATGGGTAGAGTTCTCGTTCATAATATATAGTTCTCGTTTCATAGTATAAGTGGTTTAGATGTGGTGTCTTGGCTCGTGGTTTAGAGTTGTGAGGTTGCCGACCCATGGTATTTCCTTCCAACCCATGGTTTTTCATTAGTATATGGTATTTACTAATTTCTATTTACTATGGATAGGTTTTGCATGTGGACTTTCACATATGAACATGGTTTTCTTCCCAACACATGGTTTTACCAATAGGTTGGTGATTTTTATGCACACGTTAAAAATTCTTTTAACACAGTTAAGGAAGTCACATGTAGATAATATATTATTTATAAATACACGACAACTTCCTTCTTACTCATGGTTTCACATAAGGCATATTATCCTATCAAGAGACCGAGGGTTAGTTTATTGCATATGTTTGATATGCATATGTGCTAGGGGTTTCTTTTATTTTTTTATGTCATGTTAACCATGTTTAAAACCTAGCCTTTTAATAGTTTCCATTCATGTTAAGTGGCGATTGGTGATGGATATTTCCATATGTATTGTAGAAACATGCAAGCCATGGTATGGTTTTACATTTGAAATATTAATCGTTGCACATTATTGGAAATGGATCTATTTTAGCCACTTTTAAAGTTTTAAAGAGTGAGAGGCATTTTGTCCTATGTGTAAGACTTTGTTTGGCAACATTGTAAATGGGTTCAATAGTAATTTTATAAACTCTTGGATAAACAATTATAGTTTTGTTGGTTACACTTCAATGATTTCTGCAAGAAGGCAAAGATCAAGAGGGAGACAATAATAAAGGTAGATCCATTGTGGAAGCTCACGCATGCAAGAAATTCGGATGAGATGGATTCCAACTCAAGTCAATTGGTGACAGGAATAATGCATGTACCTGAACTAAAAGAAAATGCAAAATACTCAGATGCATAGTGTCCAGATGTAGAGAGTGCAATATACTTAGATGTAGAGTGATAAGTGCAGAGAGCAGTAGGCTACTTCAATACAAGATTATTAGCTGCAGAGGGGATCCAAACTCAAAGGGAGTCGAGATACATACGAAAGAATTGCTTCCGAGATAGAAGTATGTGTTGATTTGTGATATATTCTCTCTAGACTGGGAGAATGGTGGAAATCTCCATGTGATGGAGACATCTCTGTTGTGGACTGACATGAGATGCATGGGCGCACTTGAGTTGAGTTACCATGAGATGCATGGGTGCACTCCTTGAGTTACCATGATATGAATGGGTGCAATCCTTGAGTTACCATGAGATTCATGGGCCCACTCCTCATTGAGTTGAGTTACCATGAGATGCATGAGATACATGGGTACACTCCTCACTAGGTCGATTTACCATGAGATGCATGGGCATACTCGAGTTGAGTTGCCATGAGATGCATGGGTGCACTCCTTGAGTTACCATGAGATGCATGAAATGCATGGGCGCACTCTTAGTTGAGTTGAGTTACCATGATATGCATGAGATACATGGGCGCACTCCTCAATAAATAGAGTTGAGTTACCATGTGACATTACACTCCATGCGATGAAATGAGATATTCTCACATTATCTGAGGTTGACTATCACCTAATCTAGGCTTGGAGTGATGGATAATGTCTCCCTCATTGAGAGGGATGATTGATGATGCAGTATTAGTGAGACATTCTCCCTGAGACATGGAGAATGGTGTTACTCTCCCTTGAGAGGGAGAGAGAGGGAGCTGACTACTCTGATGATTCTCCTCTATGGACTGAGTTGAGTTGATATTTGAAACCTCTCGATGGACTGAGTTGTGTTGAGTCACCTAGATTGGTGTCCAAAAACTCTTGTAGGTTGGGATACTTGTCACCTAGGTTGGTGCCCAGCAACCCTTGTGGGTTGGAAGACTTTCACTAGATTGGAATCCAACAACCTTTGTAGGTTGGGAGACTTGTCACTGGATTGGTGTCCAACAACCTTTGCAGTTGGGAGACTTGTAATCTAGGATGGTTCCCATCAACCTTTTGTAGTTTGGAGACTCATGGGTTGTATCCCATAGTGGACGTCATGTTGGTTGTAGCCACATGTATGAGAGAAGACCTTCCTTACGATGCAGAGAAGTCTAAGACAAGACGTGATGATCATATGATATCCAGATGTGTTCTAACATGATGATACCTCCCTAGCTAAGAGGGACTGTTGGTGTTTATAGTTTCATGAGGTATCCTCACAAGTCGGCCCAACAAAAGAAATAATAAACAATTATTATTATATATATTAAATGTAAAGACATATAAATAAAGGATGAGTAAGTCCCGAGAAAAGTGGAAAAGTCACCCATCAAAAAAGTATAAATAAAGGATGCCTTATTCATTTTTAACAAAGCAATTTACATCAAGTGATTTGATCTAGTGTGGAAGAGGAAGAGGACATAACAACAAAATAAGGATAATTTATGGTCTTGATATATTTAGGATTATTTCATTGTTCTATTTGGTTATACATTGTATCTTGAACTAATTCTCTCATAAGAAGGTTGTTGGGTTTTCTTCCCATGAGTAGAAGGGTTTCCCAGAATAAAAATTATCGTGTCTCTTTGTTTTTGTGCATGGTTTATTCTTTCAATGATCCTAATTTTGTTTCCGCTTCAAATAAGATTGAATTATACCACTTTATTAAATTCTATCAGACACCGCGCTGCATGTCATAACAATATTGGTATTGAACTAGTTGCAACTTTTTGGTATTGAGATGGTAAATTTATTTTTCATACTTACAAATTGGGCATACAATTTCCCGGGTATCCACCCTGGCCAAGTTTGTGTTGATCATGCTTCTTTGAACTAGCTTGGGTGGCCTTGGAAGTATCTTTGAGCCTACAATAAGTCTTAAGGTCACCAGATAATGTAATTTTTATGTTGAAATTAAGAAAACTAACATTATTAAAATTCAATGTTATACCTTCCTCCATCTGGAGACGTCTTTCCTTTTCTTCTCATTCCCTTTTCCTTTTCATAATCCTGGAGAGCCTTCCACTCTCTCTTAGGAATTACAAGAGGCCGATGATACCTAAAGTTTTTTTCAAGATTCACCCTATATATATCTTTGATTGTTTTCAAATATTTACTTGTTAGAGTGGTTACTTGAGATTGGTTGAAAATATTTCCAAATAGACCAACCATGTAATCCAAAAGATCCTTCTTCAAATTAGAAGTTTGTTAAATATGGTACAAATGGTTGGCCCAAAAAGGTCTAACATTTTCTCTTGTAGGTACTTCCATAACATATTATTTCTTGCCAAACCTTTAATATTATAGAAGATTTAAAATTGCTACAATTTTGTCACATTATCATAGATAAAGGAATTATTATCTACTTGGGAGTTTTTGTTGCTTAAGTGGGACTATGTTGTCATCCATGAGAATCTCAATGGATAGTGTCCCAATGCTCTTGATGTGACTGGCGCTATAAAATACTTCACTTGACCTAAGCATGGGGACACCATGAATGCTTCCTCCACCAAAATATACATGGGGAATCATGCCATGGGAAGGGGTGCTATGTGAGCCACCAAAATTTAAACTGGGAGCATCAAAGAAAAACTTTGTACAAGTAGTGATAGGGAGAGAAGACGAAAAAAATGCGAGGAGGAGGCGGGGAGGGATATAATCTCGTCACTATGTTACTGGTGGTGGGTGGAGATGGAATGCCATAGTCAGTGGTATTGCAAGACTACTGCCAACACTAGGATGATGAAGCTTGGTTTGTTGAAGAAAATGAAGATAATCATGTGTCGAAAAATTCCATTTTTTGATCTAGGTTAATATACGATTTAAACAAATTCTAAAATAATTAATAGGATATATCAGACAACTTAAAATTTATAGCATACTTGAAATCACCTTAGTTTATTGACCAAAAATTTGTTCTTCTACATTTGTCCAGGTGAGTTATAGTTAAATAATGAAAACAATTCTCTATTGGTCTTTCTGATAATCTTACAAATAATTTCTTATGGGTTTGGGTCATCAAAAAATTCACCAGCATCACTCATAAATGGATCTAGAGTTTGCACAGGTGCCTTCCCATGATCATCCTGCCAAAATATTTAAAAGAATATCATTTACATCAAAATACACAAAGATAGATTTGTAAAAAGCGAAACATTTCATCATTTCAATATGTAAAGAATAAAACATAAGTACTCCAATGAAAGCAGGCTGGTTTGCTTCTAATATTAGATTCAAGTCATAATTTATTAACAAGTCCTCCCCTGTTGCTATTGTTTTTATTGCACATACCACTACTCAATTTCCTTCACGTGCCTTAAATATGAAATTGGGTGGATTTCTAGTTGTCCTTGGCCATGTACTATTTATAAACCTACAATATTCCTAGAATTTTTTGGATTTCCATCAATAAATATATTCACTCCTTTATTTATTTATCATCTTTTATTGTATATAATTTGTAGAAACTGCATATCTATGCATGCTTCTCATATATTGTTCCAACCTAATCCAATATTCATTATTGTAAAATGGTCCGACATACTCCATCAATTCAATTACCCACTCATATTGGAACTTTATGCCATCCATGGAAAATAGCCCAAGCCCATGTATAAACAATGATGTAATGAGATGACTTCTTTCTTTGAGACAAAAGTCAATATCCAACTTCGAAATTTGTTTCAATTCCTACTGCTTGACTAGATGTTTGTACCTTGAGGGGACCTCACTGTCATATTTTGTCTAATCATCATAACAACAAGTCCCCCCTTCAACACAAGAAAATTCCACGTGCCTATGAAATTTTCTTCTTACCTTTTGACCTCTGGTGCTTATCTCACCCTACTACATCTAGTGGTCATCTCAATTTCCCCTATTCCTCCTGAACTATCCTCACTCTTAGAAGAACGTTGAATAAATAACTATTTGGCAGTACCCACAAGTGCAAATTTGCAGCTTTTAATCCCAATTCAAGTTATCAAATTTGCATTTATGTTAAATGTTATTTTAATTAAATATCATTTGAATTAACGCTTTTGATTTTAGTTAAATATCATATGCATTCATGTTGCAACTCGCTCCCATTGTTGCTAAGTTATGTTCAGAACAATGAGGTTAGTTGTGATAGCAATATTAAAGACCGTTATTGTTCAACTAACACAAGATATTTCCAAAAGATCGGACACCTTAAGAAACTGTTCACACAAGCAGATCACAGATCAACACACCTAATTTTTATGTGGTTAAAACCCTCAAAGAGGGAAACAGTCTATGATCCCAAACATATATTTACTTGAGGCAATATATTATGTTACTAAAGGAAAAATAATGTTACATATGAGTTTCTCACAATCAATCATCAATAAAATGAGCCTATATTCTCTTTAAATAAAGTTCATGGACCAATCAGGTTCTAAGCCATGGATCAAAAGTTGTTAAGATCAAAACACTGATATTTCATATGGCCAACTCAGTCACAATGTTGGCATATGGAAATATGAATAGGTTGTACATCTGACATGATTTCACTATTTTATGGCAGTTGATAGGAATCATGTTCAAACAAAGGGTTATTCTAAACAAGCACTAGTTCAGAATGCTGATTCCTGTGATGTGCATCTTCCTCTTTTTCTTTCAAATTCTGTGGTTGATTGATGACAATTTGGAGTGTGTCTTTGCTGATTGTGATTGAGTCATATACAACTGAATGTACTAGAGTATTCAACAACTCTAATGTTTCTTCTATATTAGACATTGTGAGGACAATTTGAGGCCTCCATGTGCAGGTAGGACCAAGCACAAAAGACTCAAATAGACTTAGGGATTCTTGCAAATCCTCCCTTTACAAGCAATATTTCAGCAGATTCAAACTTAAAAGGTGAGGGGTGTCAGTCTCAACCGAAAATGGACCCACATACAATGTACAATTCAACTTAACTTTAGTTTGATAATGTACAAAACACATATGCAAGTACCAAAACAAAGACTAGAACTTACAAACAAAACACAGTTGCAAGTTACATTTATGGTTGTTGAATTGAGGAATCTGCTATACCTAAATGATGTGGATCTAATTCTGCAACTTCTCTTCTTTTGGAGCAGCTGTTAGCAACAAAATACAAACTTGCTTGGATCCTTCAAGTGGGCACACCAAACTGATCTCGAATCTTCTCTGCAAGCTCACTTCTATCAATTATCTACAACTTATCTTCACAATGATGTAGGATAATTGATGGCTAGAGAAAGATATATCAATCTTGCACAATGAATTTCAATAAATTATGTACACTATGCAGGTCTGCATACACATTTTGCAGCACCATTTAATTTTGCAGTGCTATCACTTTTTGCAGCATGCTTACATTTAGTTCTATATTGCTACAAATTCAAATATGCATTTCTATTATACAGAGGTTTACATTCACCTTCCTCTCCAGCTCAAATATTCATCGACAATAAATGAGTAAGCTTTCAAGATGCTAGCATTTTGTCATTCAATCTACTTTGTCTTTACATTCAAAAGATACATGAAATTCTTCAATCCTATAATGGCTTACCAAATATACTTACTTTGCTATCTTCTTTATGATGGTATTTGAACACTATACCTTTAGCTCCATTACACCCATGCTCTCAATGTTTATTGGAGTTTTACTCTAGCAAATGTAGGTCGGAGTCTAAATTTGAGATACCAACATAGATCATTGAGAGAGGTCGCATGTACATGACAATCTTAAAACAATTTTATGAATTCCACGCTCATGTGAAGGAGCCTATGCTCAACTTCTCCCTTTGAAAGGGAGCGCCCCAATCTCAGAGGTCTAGAGGAGAAGCACATTCACATGCAACATGAGTCTTGATATCGTAGCTAAATGAAGATGTCCCCAATGTGCTACTGTTCTTTCACAACAACTAGAAGTCATAACTCATTTCAAAGGAGGTCACAGCTCTTCAAGAAATATCAATATGGATGCTGTGACTTCAGCGCATAGACAACCTTCAACGCATAGATTGAGGTCGCAGTATTAAAAAATTGAGACAGAGCAATACAAAATACCATAGCATAGCTCCATGTCACAAAAGAATGGACACCGTTTCTATTTAGTCTTCAATATCAGAGTAAGAGTTTGCAAGTATAAATGCAAATCCATTGCTTACAAAATACTTTTCTGTATCACTGTCTTCTCAAATGACAAACCATGTGGGCCTCCATGTTGTCAGAAAATGGGAGAGATAGCCACGCTACAGCTCCAATGCTTCAACACACTTTCACGGTGGTAACTCCATGGTTCAAAGAAACACACATCATAAATTTGGAGAGAAATTGCAGTCTTCATGCTTGGAGAAGTCGCAACTCAAAGAATTCAACACAGTCTTCATGACCTCCATATCCCATTCTCAAAGCAGCTCTAAGTTCGCAGCTCACCAATCGGTCTTCACATTACCCTTCATGGAAGTTTCCATAGTTTTCTCAGCTTCTGGTCATAGTTGTAACTTCAACTCAGTCTCACGCAACATACAATATTACGAAGAAAATAGTCCTGTACAGACTCCTTCTGTCATTCATCTTAGCCTTTCCTCATCATTATGGCTAGTCCTCTTCTGCTTCTCTTCTAATAACATTGCAAATCACAACCATTATCTAGACTATTGAATTCAACTAACTTGGATGGAAAGGAAAGGTAACGCCTTTGGACTAATCCCATGAGTCGCTTTATTGATTTAAAACATTTTCTAGTATTCTCATCTTTCATGATATGAGCCACACTATTTGTATAGATTTTGATTTTATCGAGCCAAACATTCATGAATACCAACCATAGTAACACCAATAGGCCAAGATTCATTTCCAATGGCCATATTGATATATTAGTCCACTGCAGCCAAATAATCCATCTTCATGCAGCATTCAACAATAACCAGCAAACCCAGATGGGTGTCATCTGATAGGGACGCCACAACAAACCCAGATGGGTGTCATCTGATAGGAACGCCACACCAATCGTTGAGACATATGGAAGATATACTCAATGCACCTCAAAACATAGGGTTCAGGTTCCACATAGCACACTGAGTTTCAACGATCAAGAGTGTTCAACCGGATGAAAACTGCAGCAACAACCACATGCATTGGTAAATGAAACGACCACGTAAATTAAAGGGCAGAGGTAAAACACGAACTTAGGGTTTGCAGATGATTCTCACAACTGCACGCAACAGAGGTTAGATGCTGGTCTGGAGTACTAGAGTACACAGGTAACACATCATTAGTAGAGGAGGAGAAATTAGGGTTATTGTGCAATAGATAACGTAGGCTACAGGTCGTGAGATGTCAAAATTAGGTGTTCAAGCCTCAGGAGAACGAACTATGCAGAAATTAGTAGATTGGAAACGTTGGTAGAAAAGGCTGGCAGAGGTGGAATAATTGAGATGCATAAAGTGGCATACTAGTGAGCAAGCAGAAGTAACGTAAAACCATTACGAGTAGTCTTCACCAAGTATCACATAGAATCTCAGGGGATGAAAGAGAATATGGCAGATTTAGCACAGGCCACAAGTTCAAACACCACTGTTAGGTGCCCCAAATGGGAAAATAGATAATGCACATAAAGACAAAAGATAGGCGTGAAATCATACTAATTCTCATTCATTGATTGTACATATATACAAAAGAATTGACTCTTGGGTTTCAGATTCCCAAGTGGATTCTTGGACTCCTGAGTGACTCTTGTATTCCCTAGACTTATGGTATTGGTATTCTCTAGACTTATGGTATTCTTTGGACGTGAATGGTGCACAATAATCCTAACACCAAGGATTAGGCTCCAACATTATGGGATGTGAATTATGTGAGTATTTGCACTTGTATAGTGTATAGGCCCTACGAATGTCCCTGTCCAGAAAAAAAGCACGAATACATAGTAGAAAGATGAAAAAGTTGTGCCTTTGCTAAAAAAATGACTTTTTGTGCGGGATGGCTTTCATATGGAGGGAGAGGGAGCACGAGGATATTGGTAGAGATGCCGTGGGAGATCCAGTAACACTAAATGCACTCCACCATTGTGGATTGTTAAAGTTTTTATGAATCTCCTACATGAGGGCCCAAAAGGGATTGCTACAGGTGTCGATTCGGTACTAGGACCTAATGAGGGTGCATTTGTCATCAAAGGGGAAGTGCTATAGATTACAGTAGATGACATTTACTTCCTCACTAGATTATCACAAAGAGGGGCCCCAATGAACCTTAAGGTTCCAGTAGAAGAGAAAACATTATTACCATGAAGGAGTATGTGAACACCTTTTGCGTACTAGGGACCCAAAATTTAGGCACTCAAGTGCCTATTTCTAGCATTTCTAGCTTCCCCTTGAAAGTCATTCTGACCATGATCACTAGGGTAGTAGGTTCAGCGAACTTACATTTGGCCTCACGAGGATTTATGCACATTGGAGTGGAGTGTCTTAGATCCATGGTTTTTGATTGGTGCATCGGTCTCTTGAACAACATGAAAATTCAATTAACTGATTGCAAGATAGGGAAGAACAAAAACTTCGACTATGGAAGCATTATGGTTTCTTTATTCTTTTATAGATTTCTAGCTATGAGATCGAGACTATCACTTCCACCATTGGACCTCCGATAGCATAGGATGACACTGTGGACAAATCTTATGTGTCAATTGGGAGGAGGAGCAGTTCCAACATCCTATGATGGTGAGTTCCTCGAGTGATGGGGTAGGCAGCTCCAAGACATAGAAATGTTCCCATATGTGGGGCTAGACTTCAAAGGAGACCTCAACTTAGTTCTTCCTCCCAGATCAACTTGGGGCCGGATTGGCGAGTAATGTTTTTTGACATATTTCTTTTTTTGCATTTTTGAAATATTTTAACATTGAAGAGGAATTTTTTTTGGCGTGTAAGCCTAATGACAATCATTGATAATGGTGTAGATATTGGACCACAATGCCCAACGGGGCATCCCTACTTGCAACGACAATAACCTAGAGCTGAGGAGGGGATAGATGCCACCTTAGCTTCTATGGAGGAGAACCAAAGAGGTCTCACCCATAACATCCCCACTACTAGGATCGAGCACCTACCAGAGGCCATGCAACAACATGTGATATGAGTACCCGCTAGATGGATCATATTGTTTCGGTAGGTGGCTACCTATGTCTTGTGCTACCGAGACACAAAATGAGCTCATGATTGACTCTAGTCATATGTTTTTGTACTTCTGATCGATGATGGACATTTTGTACCTACGGCTTGTATATGCACCATTGAGGGCTAAAAAGCCCCCTATTTTGTATTATGTACTCACACTTTTTGTACTTTATGGATATACTTTTACATTAATGAAAAATACTTTTATCACCCTCATCTACATTTTGTTCTTTATATTGTTCTTGCTTTTAATTGTTTTCATTCTCCACTGTTCCTAGGACCTTGTTCCGGGATTCAATGTTTTATTTTTTTATCGGGCCTCCATTTGTGTGTCTACTTACCTAGCACAACATATATCCTAATCAAGTCATTAGTATTACATATATTTTATACATATGGTTTCAAACCAAAAACAAGTGACAAACATGTATTGGGCTCAAATTTGGTTCCTGAATATGTCAATTTACATGCCCACTCCGAATACATATATATACATGGCTTTCTATATCCTTCAAAATACATGGTTTCTAATGAGTTCCATCAATTTAAATTATGATGTACCTTCTCATCGAAATTTCAAAGTACTTTAAGATTAACTTGTACCACATACAACGAGTTATTTTGTTATAGTTAATATTACTTTACACTATCTTTAATGTTTGTACATTTTTAAGAAATGTCCAAACTCACTTCAATTTTATCTATTTGTTTTGTTTTTCCATGATCCTTTACCAAATGAAAACGTTATTATATTAAGGTTAGTATTACTTTGCACTATCTTTGATGTTTGTACATTTCTAAGAAATGTCCAAACTCACTTCAATTTTACCTATTTGTTTTGTTTTTTCCATGATTCTTTACCAAATGAAAATGGACCTTTTTATGATGAGGAGGAAGGTCTTCATAACATATATTTTACTGCTCTCTTTTTCACTTCATCACATCTATTGTACTTATTACAAATATCTTTGATTACTATTTAACTATGACAATAAAAAGCAGGTTACTATTTCAGCATTCAAAAAGAAAATAACAATTCCATCACTTTCAATTATCTAATCTTCTTTGTTTCTTTATTTGTAAAGATTCTCCTCTCTCAAAGCTACACATGTTACCACCACCCATGCAACCAATGGCAAACACACCATCCATGCAACCAATGGAAAACATATGACCCATTTGAAAACATTTTTAATTGTATAACTTTATATTTTTACATGTAACAATGATTTCATATGCACTTTCACTTTAATTGACTGCGGAGTTGAATTGCTCTTTTATGGTGTATTTTATTGAATTCCCTCTCTAATGTCAATGTAAACAAACATGGTCCCCACCTACAACAAATTCATAAAAATGAAAGGTTTATTAAATATTCATCTATAATCCATGGTTTCCTCTAATTTGCTTCAGGAAATGCAATAATATGCTTTTCACTATAAAATCCTTGTCATTTAAAAAGCACATCACTTGACATGCCTTTGTATGTATGTTTTAGGTTTCCTAAAACTTCTCACTTTACACTTCCCAAATTGTTTCTAAATTACATCTCTTTCACCTCACCATGTTATAACTATAACAACATACTTGAAGGTGCAATTGCTAGTTTATCATGGAATACACATTGTATATTATCACCATGTTATAACTATAATAACATACTTGAAGGTGCAATTCACTAGTTTATCATTGAATAAGCATTGCATATTATCACCATGTTATAACTATAACAACATACTTGAAGGTACAATTGCTAGTTTATCGTGGAATAAGCATTGTATATTATCAATTTTTTTACAATACAATATTTTTCATTATATATGAATTGTTTGTTGTACGTATTTTGTACCCTCAATTTCATCTGGTGTAACTCCCTCTAGATCTTTCTGCAATTTGTCATTATATTCTTTGCAGTTACCACAAGGCTTATCTCCAGTACTTCATACAATTTACCAATGAATGCTTTAATCAATCACTAGGAATGAACTCAAAATTCAACAAGATAGATAGAAGCTAAGCTTCAAATCCACACCTTATATGAGATATAATAAATTGAAATAATTTTAAATGTGTTATACATAGTAAATTTAACATGGGTATGGTTCGCCCTACTTTGTGCTTAAAATGGGTTGGATCGCACAACTTTGTGCTTATTGTTGAACTAGAATTATTTTGTGTTTAACATGGGTATTGTTCACATGACTTTGTGCTTCTTGTTGACCTAGAATTATTTATGGTTGTATGTTTGGGAAAATGATTGATGTTCAATGTCATATAATCTAAATGTTTGCATGTTTGCTAGAAATCGATAGATATCCACAAATGAGTTCATTATTGCCATTTAACAAAACAATCTCTTATGAAAAAAGAAAAATGTTGTTATTGAATATCTGTAGCATTACATCACAACTGATACAATTTCAATATAAAAATTATTGAAAAATATTGCAAAACATGTTTCTTTTCATTTATAAATCATCATTACTTGTTTCTAGTAATACTTGTTTCTTACTTTTCATTTTCCTTCATTCATTATGTAATAACATTGACATGCACATATATCTTAATTTTCATTTTCTTCATTCATTCATTGTGTAATAACATTGACATGCACATGCTATTTTGAATGATGTCAAGTTAATATATTTGTTGTTTTACTTGGATCTTAAAACTAATTGGAAGCAACAACATCAATTATTTGTTTACATTTAAAATATTAATTGACTATAAGGACTATCAAAGAATATATCTATATGTTAAGGAACTCAATTCAATGATGAAAATTTCAATGGAAAGTTTATTGGATGTGAGAAGTGATGGCATTTGTTTAATGCTTGCTTTTATTTTTATCTTTTAATGTATTGAAAATTTTCAATCGAAAGTTTACTAAAGTGGTGACATTTGTTCAATACTTGCTTTTGTGTTGTTATTTTGTAGTGTCTGGTATTTATGTTTGATGATAGTGCTAGTTTTGATGTTTCAATGACAATTGGTAATAGCTTTAACATTTCAGTGTTAGTTTTATTATTATTATAATAATTTTTTAATAATATTTAGTTTTATTAAATAGTATTTTAATTATTTAACATAAATATTAAACTAATAATCTTTAAATTGTTTTTGTTATTATTTTCTAATATAGGTATTTATGCTAGTTTTGATGTTTCCATGAAAATGGGTAATAGCTTTAACATTTCAATGCTAGTTTTATTATTATTATAATAGCTTTTTAATGATATTTAATTATTCAACATAAATATTAAACTAATAACCTTTAAATTGCTTTTGTTGTTATTTTCTAGTGTAAGTATTTATGTTTGATGAGAGTGCTAGTTTTAATGTTTTAATGACAATTTACAATAGCTTTAATCTTTCAGAGTTAGTTTTAATATTATGATAATAGGTTTTTAATAATATTTAGTTTTATTAAATAGTAATTTAATTATTTAACATAAATATTAAATTAATAATTTTATTTTTAAAATTAATTTGATATAAAAATATATAATTTTAAAATAATAATTATTAATTAAATACGAACATATCAAACTTAACATTGTAAAATTTGACATAAATTGATATATTAAAAATCATAAAATCTAAATCTTACAAAAAAATAAAACCTTTAAATCTATATATACATATATTTTCATGAAAAAAACATATTCTCATTCATTTAAGAGTAAAAATACAATCTTTAAAACTTTTCATCAAGTTGTTTTTATTAAAAAAAATAAAAAATAACTTTCAGTTTTCTTGGCTTATCATCCACTAGAAGCAATATATTGATTTACATTTTTCAATTCATTAAGCAAAAAAATAAGAATTTTTAGAAGTCTAATAAAGTAGTGATCTGCACATTTAAAGATGTACCCCCTTGGAATTCCTCCATATGGAGTGCTCCATGATGAAGTAAGAGGCCCTATTTAGAGAGTGCATCCGCATCCTCATTTAGCTCGTGTAATATATACCTGGATTGTATACATTGGAATGATCTCACAATATTCTTCAGTTGCTCCACCAAATATATCAACCCAACATGTACAACATCAGCTAGCCCACTCAAATAGTGGATGACCAACTGCAAATCACCAAAAAATTGTAAGCTATGTATCCCCCTTCTGAAGGCAAGTCTCAGTAGATAGAAGAGTCCCTTAAAATCCACTTGGTTGTTAGTTTCAAACCCTAATCCTCCACGCCCTTTGAAATAATGCTCTTTTTCTAGGAAAAGTATGAACCCGAACCCACTCCTCTGATTTCCCTCTTGACTAGCCCCATCAAAAAATGCCCACGGCCATCTCTCATCAATTATTGGGTTCACATATTTTTTTCCAGGTCTAGTGACAAACACAAGTTTGTAATATTGGAAGATGGCCAAGTACTATTCAACCACTTGCAGAGCAAGTTGAGTTCGATCCTTGAATATGACCACATTGCGCCAACCATATACACCATGAGACAATTAGGGGAAGAGCTCTAAAAGAAATGGCCTCTTGTGATTGGAAGAACCTCAAGAAGCAACACTTCACTAAATTGTCGGCCCAGATAACTAGGCTATTAGTTTGTCTGCCCACCTCTTGCTAGAATTCCCAAGATGTTGAACCGATTCCTCAGCTGACTTGCAAAACGAGAAAATCCTAGTCCCATTAAAACTGAAACATTGAAGGAAATCCTATGTCGATACTTTGTTCCCCGTCATTAACCAGAAGTGTAAAGTACTCTTAGGCAGGCCTTTGATTTTCCATATTTCCTTCGACCACCACCTAGTCCTATGAGTATCAAGAAATATCGATTCATATCCCAACTTTGTAGAGTAGAGCCCCCTTGAGAATTATAATTCCACTTTAATTTGTCATCTTCTCCCGATAAATGAATGTGCCCCTGCACGAGCAAACCACAATAAGTATCCCACCTTCTCTTCCAAGGACCTATAAGTCCGAACTCGTTAGCCGACTGCCAACCCTATGTCCATAGATTAGTCCTTTCTACCTTGACAATCCTTTCAAGTGTAGCAATCCCCCTGTTCTGCAAGAACTCAACTAGTCCCACAAGCAAGTGAAAATCACCAGGAAACCCCATAATCACATCACAACCCAACCTCACCGACCTCCCATTACCAATTTTCCATGCCAAGAAAGGTCCTAGCACAAAGATGGAATTTGTAACTGCTCTCTAGTGCAGTCTTCTCTCTTCTGCGCACCCAATCCACCACTGAGTTCGGGGCAATGTATTTTGCAATCAATATACGCTTCCAAAACCTATCTTTGGTTCTCTCTCTCTCTCTCTCTCTCTCTCTCTCTCTCTCTCTCACACACACACACACACACACACACATATATATCCATGTGGTTCACAACATTGGATATTGGTGCTCGCTACGTCCATGGATAACCTCCCCGAAATCCGTGAGAGAACATGGGGTGGTCGAGCATTTTCAGTATAGTGGGGGGCTCAACAACAAGAGCATTTTATGAACCCATTTAAGGGCTCAACATATCACTTACAAAGAATTGAACCTAGCTGGGGAGGGTAACAATCATTCCTCCCAACTACCCAATATGCATCCAAACTACATCCAATAGACATGATTTAAAATATATATTATTATAATCAAACATTATAAATGAGCTATGAAACAATGTCATATATATTTAAAATTTCAAACCATTTTAAATATTCCATTACAAAATTGTGGTTGTCCCTCTATATATATATTTAGATTATGTTGTGAATTACAACTTACTTCTTTATACTATGTACAATCAAACACATTTTATTTCATAAATTTTTCCTAATTGATTGAATTATATTTAGAACATATCAATGAATTATATTTAAGACTCAACCTTACCATGACTATTGATTGATATATGTAAACGTTGAAGTTAAGAAAGGCATAAAGTGTAAGAAGTAAGTTTTACAATATTTAAACAAAGTTTTGTTCTTACCATTCAATCCCTACCTCAACATTTAGATCATAAGAGAGGGTGCATCCAAATGTAGAAGCACTGTTCTTACCATTCAATCCCTACCTCAACATTTAGATCATAAGAGAGGGTGCATCCAAATGTAGAAGCACTTTGTATGTACAGCAAAATTTTTATTGATTTGAAAATTAGTGACTAGTAAAAGTAGAAGCCCCTTTCTTCATGACACAATCCACTAGAAAATTCACAACATCTCGCCAACAAAGCAAAAGTTCAATGGCTCTTGTGAGCTCTTAATGTAGAAAGAGCAAATAGAGTCATTGAGAAATATTCAATGAAGATGGAAAAAGTCCATTCCAATGGCAGGCCATCCAAGTGTACAAGTGTAAAATGCATGCACGCATCTGCAAAACAAGCGACATGTTGGTTAGCAGCGCAACTCTCCAGTTGTGGCAGTGGGACATTCTCTCCCTACTCCCTACCCTATCCGAGCATCTGCCACCCACCCACACACTTCAAGGCCAGAGCGTCATGCACACACTCTCCATTTTCTTCTTTTGCTTCCTTAGTTTCGTTGGATGGTAATTGCCATCGTATTCAAAATGGAGAACTGTGTGACCGTGGCGTTTCGTGAGAATCAGCCAAAGCCAAAACCAATGCAAGCCCATCTAAAAACATTCTAAGTCTGGCCGATAGAGATAACCATTACATCTGTTTTGCGTGGCTTGCTGTAGCAAGCATCTACAACTACAACTGTAAATTTGTGTCTTGCTATCCTAAAAAAGTGCCCAGTATTGAGTGCAACATTCATGATTCGGAGAAGGTACGTTTCTCCTCATTATACTATACTGGGAGCCGAAATGTTTTTGCATCAATAATGCTTTGATAAGCTGTATCTATGTCAACTTTCAACAAAATCATTTTACCTGATCTATGAAAGTAAAAAACTAAATAACTGATATAGAGCATATATCTCTTTGCATATACGTATCAAGCAGACAATCGGTGCCATCAATCTCCTTCTGCAGATGTCACTAATCTCCTTTTGTGCCTACCCATCTTGTTCATTAGGTGAACTGCTTGCCACAGACAATGAAGAATACTCTCCTTGTTTGTTATAGACCATAAAAATTCAAAAATAAAACCAATAATTGGCATAATCCAAGCATCAATCAAAATATACCCACTGTTGCTTGTAATCATAATAATGTTTTTTGGTCAGATCTTTCACCAAAATATCAACTGCTTTAACCTAGTCTTGTGTGTAACAAGAATGAAATTACTTAAACAATGCCATGTAGTCTCAAACTGCAAACTGTGGAAATGTCATTTAAGAAAAAGTAGTCATTTAATCACAGCGATTAGTACCTGTCCCAGGCCTCCAAATACTTCTATTTCCTAATCTCGAAGAATATTTTCATAGAATATCGATTATCATCAACCTGTAAATCCAGAGAGATAACACTCAACTTCATCCCATTCTCCAACTTGAGCCTTATCTTCAAAATACTTCAGATTGAAAAAGAAGCCCAACTCTTGCTCAAGCCTGAAGGTCATGTTCACAATATTCTATTAAATAAGCCCCAACAACATGTTTCATCAATTTTAAAGGGACAGAAAAATAAAAGGCAAAGGGCAGAATACAATACTTACTTATGTACTAACTCATTGAATTTTTCCTCATCCAAGAACTGTAGGATAAGGAACATCAATTCTCTACTAAGGGATGACATGATGCCAGCTTTTACCTTAACTTCAAATATTCAAGTCTGTTACCAAACATTCAGTCAAATAGCAACGCTCGGTGGCGTGTCCATTCCAAACAAAACATTTTAGACTAGCATTTTACAGTCTCAAATCGCAATTTTTTAGGTTTTCTTGAGAAGACGTAACAATTTAAATGAAATAAATGATCATCTTATGGTAATTTAGATTTGGAAATGTTTAACTTTTTTTCCGTATGAGGGGGAAATAAAAAGAGGTTTGACAACGTTTGGCCGAACTGCATTTGTGTTCCACAGTTTAAATTTGAAAATTTAGACACTTATTCCCAGTAATTCCAGAGACACAGACTAAATTTATGTCATGGTTACTAAAAACATGAAATAATTACCAATCAGAGGCAGTAAATGCAAAATAAAGAGTACAAGATGAAGGATAAATAGAACATAACCCAAAATCTGGAAAGAATTGAATCATAACTTATAACTTAAAACAACTAGCCTAAGGAAATAGACAAACTTGTCTTTGCTGCAGATGACCAACAGATGAGCGTCGGAAACAAGCGAACTTGTCTTTGTTGCAAATGACGAACGGATGAGCGTAGGAGTGAGAATCATAAGCATGTCCTAGAAGAGAACTATCAATACATATGCATGCCCTCCATATGGCACAACAATCTTATTATTGCCTTTACATATGCAACGTGTAGGTGGGCATGTAGCTGTAACAACAAAGCAAGTGCGTCGTCCAATCCAATTAAGCCATCTTGAAAAGAGGCCAACTATGGTATTCAAATTGTTCATTGGCTAAAACACAAATTGCTTAGAAAACTTTGGTTAAATTCCCTGCAGAATTAATTCAATTTTCTTGAAGCAATTCATATAGTCCCTGAGAGATTGCGGGTTTAGACATAAGTAATCGACTTTATTTAAAATATAGTAGTGGTGTAGGATGGAAAAGCTGGTTGTTGGTTTATGCCATTACCGGGGCAGTATGCAATATATTTTTTATTTCTTACATAATTTTTATATTTATAAGTTCAAGTCTAAAATTTTAACATAACCTGACTCTAGTGATAATATTATCTTGTCTTTTCATTTAATTAAATGATTTTTAATAAAACCAAAAAAAAAACTGCAAGGCAGCTAATTCCTTGTCATATAAAGCATGCACCAATTATTATGTTTTTTTATTTAATTAAATGTGTTTTTTAATAAAACAAGAAGGAAAGCTGCAAGGCAATTAATTCCTTGTCAATTAAAGCATGCACCGGTTATTATGGGAGGAAAAATTGGTATACATCAGTTAACATTGGAGGAACAATTCATAACAATATAGATACTATTGAAAAGGCCGATGCGTGGAGAATCCACTATATTGCTTGTCAATTAAAGCATGCACCAGTTATTATGGGAGGAAAAATTGGTATACACCAGTTAGCATCGGAGGAACAATTCATAAGAATATAGATACTATTGAAAAGGCCTCCGATGAGTGGATAATCCACTATATTGCTGTGTATTGGATTGAACTGGGTGAATATGAGTAGCTTCAAGAAAGTGTTAGGAGTAGCAATGGAAAATATTGACAATTTAGACTTAGAGAAAAGTATTATCTCTAGACCATGTCTCTTCAATATGCTGCATCCTGGGTTTTTGCATTTGAAGAAGTACATAGAGACTGGAAGAACAAGAATCTATATGAACTCTAGTGTTGCATTTGCATTGTTGCAACAATATGATGTTTCTGCACTGAATTGAATTGAGAAGCATGTACCATTGTCCTTTTGAGTTTTTTGTCGAAAGATAGAAATGGATTTTCATTAAAGATTGGCATCAAATGGAGAACAACTTGAAACACATTGGGCCTTAGCTTATGTGTCTCTTTCCCTCCCGAACTTGATAATTTGGAATCGGGAGGTCCAAGGTTTCAAAGCAAAAACCGCCTAAGTGTTGGCAATCAAATTCAAGAAAATCTTGTGGAAACTCCTAGCATGCACCCTATTTCAAGCCTTGAGCCTTGGAGCGAATTGTTAGCCTGTAAACGGCCCGAGATCGGATGCCCAAAGTCCATCGCTGAGAAATAGGAATATTGTTGTGTCTCCTGAAACCATATTTACCATTATGTATAAAACTAGCATCAACCACATTTTTAAATGTGGTTGATATTCGCCGATCGCCGTATATCAACAATGACCACACATCTAAAAGTGGTTGATATTCGTCTATTGACGAATATCAACCTCATTTAAAATATGGTTGATGCTAGTAGACAGTCGCCCCAACAAAAAAATAGTGAAATCAAAATTTTAATAAAAATGTTATTTCGAAATAAAAATAAAAAGAAATGCATATTAAGTTAAATAAATAAATGAATGAAAATATTAAAACATATTAAAATAAAGTAAATTAAATTAAATAAAAAAGAGATAAACTAATATTAAAATAGAATAAATTAAAAAAAAAAGAAATAAAGTAAAATAAAGAAATAGAATAAAAGTAAAGTAAAGTAAAAATAAAATAAACTAAATTAGAAGTAAAATAAATAAAGTAAAATAAAAGTAAATTAAAAATAAAATAAAAATAAATTAAATTAAATAAAAGTAAAGTAAAGTAAAAAGTAAAAAAATCAAATAAAATAAAGAAATAAAATAAAATAAAGTAATATAAAGAAATAAAAATAACCTAAATTAAATTAAATATAAATAAAGTAAAGTAAATAAAATAAAATTAAAGTAAAAAATAAATAAATAAATATAAGTGAAAAAAACTAAAATAAATAAAAATAAAATAAAAAATAAAATAGTAAAATATATTAAACAAGAGCCACGATGAGGTGGCAATGTCTCCGACATTGCATTAGCAATTGTTGCTTGTTAACAATGCATTATTTATTGAACATAAACGTGTTTTGGACATGAACATTATTAAATAACAAGTGGACATGGAATAAGATTCTGGTGTTGTAAATGAATTTGACTAAATGTTATTGATGTTTATTTGAAAGTTTTGTTTTTAAGTCACTTTCTTGTGGAAATGTGAGAGACTTTGCATTAAATTACAAGACATTACAAAATTCACATAAAAATGATGTCCATTCATGGTGATTTATATTGGTCATGTTAATTATGCATGTTATCAATTCTTATTCATAATCTTTGTTATCAATTGTGAAAGTCACTAGCAAACATAACACTATTAAACATAATTATTTTATAATTTAAAAATATACTAAATGGCATAATAATTAAAAATTAAAAATTAATATAATAAACAAATTTTAAAGAATTATATATATGTCAAAGTCATATGAAATATATTTTTATTTTTTAGTTGCTTGTTTTTGGATACAAGGCAATACTCAAGGAATGATGAAAATGAATCAATGGAAGTATCATTTTTTAATATTCATAATTATGTTTATATGTTGATAGAATGATTTTATAGGTATATATATAATGTTTTTATATATTAATTAATTTAATAAATATGTAATGATGTTTATTTTATTTTGATTTTTAATGATATATTTGATTTATTTTTACAATAATGGTTAGATTTTGAATTTAAAAAGTTGTGATCATAGATTTATAATTGGTGTAATGATCTATAAATTGGAAAGAAAATGGAGCATTTCAAAACATGCTCTACAAGGAAAAATAATTTGTTTATAACGCAACTTCTAGGTCCAAGTGTATTCTTTGGCTACTAGGTTAATTTTTGCTTAAAAAAGAGCTTTGTTGCAGTCCATGTCTACACAAGCAAACATATGTAGTAGTGCAGCAGTGCTTTGTCTACTCACTTTTGAAAATGATTTTTCATAATGCACTGTTGATGTCATTATGTGAGTCATTACCCAAAAAATTGTTTTGGAAAACTGATCCAAATGAGTTGTATAGAGAGAATTCGATGAAGGGTCATAGGTTGGAGCTAGGGCCTATGTAGAGGCTAGATTTACCCCAGAATCAAGTCCCTAAGTTGAATCCAATTTCTTTTGACTATAATGAAGAAGCCTTTTGCATGGGGGTAAGTGTAAACTTATTTCTGAGTTTCTGGATTCCAAGAATATAAGATCAATTGATAAAGCCCTGCAAGTTTCGTCAAACACTATTAAATTTTGATTCAGGTCCATGTTCATTGTAAAATGTCTATTGTTCTACAACATCTCATGCAATGATAATGGATGGTGTCGAGGCTTCGTGAACCATGTGGTGTTGATGGCACTACCCCTTACAATCACCACATGCTAGTAGGATAGACTGAGAGCCACAGAAACAGAATGACACTATAAGGAAATGAGAGAAACAAGAAGGTGAGCTCAAGATTTTGCATCATTGAAGTTGTTGGAAGGGGAGACATTATCGAATTTAGAGAACCAGGCCATGGAGTTTATAAAAAGCTCATAGTAAGAACTGAAGGGACTATTGAGGATGAGGGAAACTAGCTAAAGCTAAATCCTAACAGGCATTCTCTAAAAATTCAAAAACATCATAATAAGTTAAGTCTTGATGACAATATTAAGAATTTGATGTTTTTTTAAGAATATATACAAAGTAGATTACTATTTTGAAACATAAAGGCACAAGTTACATTGTGATTCTTTACAATAATATTAAGTTTTTGATTTCTTTTAATAATATGTATATAATACATATATACTTTAAATCACAAAATACAAGTTACATTTAAAAAAAAATCCAAGATGTTACAGGAAAGTCGATGAAATTTGGAATATTGATTCTTAAATGTATATAAAATTTTGGAGAGGTCATTTTTTAAATGTGCAATTAAATTTGAGGTTAGTGATAAATGTAACATATTTGAGTAAGTGCAAAGAAGCTGTTTAAAGCACTGTTACGGAGGCCATGTTAATAGCAAGACTTTGTTTGATCCATTCAAAAATGAAAACTGAAACAGGAAGCAGAATGATTCTACTGAATCTGGGATAAATAAGCCTATGCTTATGTTGTTTATAGGGAAAAAAATAGCTCAACGGATGAACCTTTCTTGTCTTCAAGGCACCAAATATTTGTATAAGGGAAGAGAGCATATTAATCTTATACTAGAGGAAAGACATATGGGAAAATAATTTATGAAAGATTTATGAATGACACATGAAACATAATTTAGATGAAACTTGATGACATGAATAACATAAATTCGTTTAATTTCAAATTACAGGGCAGCGTTACAATTGGCAAAACAAATGTACAGATATTTTTCAGAAAATAAAGGATAATAGCATTTTTTGTAAAGAATACAACTCAACCCTTGGTACAGAAGGAAAACATATATAATCTGTAGAAAGATTCCAAGAGAGTTGAACAAGCATTGTTTTATATTATTAAATTGAAAGTTATAAATTGAGAAAGAAGATTAAACTTATTTGGGATAGGCAATGCACTAATGCTCGGAGAGTTTATTTAATGAAGCCAAGGAAAACAATAATATATTGGATCTGTACTAAAAGGCCAAGAAGCTTGGACAACCATCTCATTAGATTATTAAATTGAAATTTACAAATTCAGGAAGAAAATAAGTATTCTTCAGAATGCCGAATGCACTTCCTGAAAATCTTGACCAATAAAGCCATAGAAAAGAAAAAATAATAAAGACAAAATCAAGCAAAAAGATTAATTGTAGAATGAACTTAATTGTGCTGAGAGGAGTGAGGTGCTTTACAACCTAAGTGGGGGTATATTTTCAATATTTTGTTTGTGTGTGCATGAATGCGATGCTAGGGAAATGGAAAAAAGAGCCCATGTCTTATTTCTCTAAGTAATTTCCGTAATACGAATATGTTTATATTATTAAACAATTATGGATAAACTAACCTAGATCCATCCTAAGCTTGCATCAGATCAAAATACATCAAGTTTTAACATCACGCTTTTTATGTCACCCAGCACTTAATAGATCCAGGGATAAGATGATGTACGATGGATCTATGCTACTAATAACCAATTTGTGATAATAGACCATAATATTTTTCCTGTTATAGATCATTTACAACACTATCAAGATACATAACTTTGAGAGGGGTGCTAGACCCCAGATTACTCCTCTCTAAATTAAGTAACAATTAATTTTACATTAGTATTAGTCTTCAATCTAATTAACAAAAAATGAAGGTTTTTTTAATTAGGTAGAAGCAACTTGTTTCAATTTGCTAATGAAGCTGCTTCATTGTCTTTGAAGGATTGCATCAAATTTAGTAAGATGCAGAATATCATGTGACATATGCTATATACCATCAATGCTTGGACCTGTGGGAATAGCCAATCTCCTTCCAGGTTATTGGCATGGAAGGAGATTTCAAATGAGACTCTCAAAAACAGAGACAAAACATCGGTTTTTCTTTATTTTGCAATAACCTGCGATAACCTGGGATAGGAACTTTAAAAAAAAATGATCTGTCTACCTTATAGCAGCCTAATAATGGGCACTTTAACAACTAAGAATTTTCAAATGAGACTCTCAAAAACAGAGACAAAACATCTGTTTTTCTCTATTCTGCAATAACCTGCGATAACCTGGGATAGGAACTTTAAAAAAAAAATGATCTGTGTACCTTATAGCAGCCTAATAATGGGCACTTTAACAACTAAGAATGAATGAACATCTCCAGTGGAGGCAAGATAAAGTCAACTGTCAATGCTATAAAACATTGTTAATCAATTGAACTTGCATGCCTTCTTATAGATTGTATGGATGAAGCCACTGTAATCAAAAGCAAAGTGGTATTGTTCAAATGCCATGCCGTAAACACAGTCCAAATGATCTAGTTACTTTTAATGGATTGGTTTGCTTAAAGTAAGTTATGAGCTTCTTTTGTAGCAAAGAGCTTTCTTAGCCAGGGAACAATGAAATAAATACAAAATTGTTCGAGAGTATATAGTATGAAAAAGCAGAATTGTAATCTTAAGACAGGTATGCACAATTGGACAAGCATTCAAATAAACTTATGTTTCTGTATATATATATTTATAGCTTTGTATCAAAATAGTGACAACAGAGGCTGTGAATATATCAGATGCATAGACTGTTGTTGTATATGTACTGGTACAAAACCATGGCAATCGACCATGCTGCATGTATAATTACATTGACTATATAAAAAAAAACAAAATTTCAGTCAAGTTTTTTTCTTCTTCTTTATATCCTAGCTATTGCAAATGCACATAAGTATTTTTCAGAGTTGGATATGTTCTTTGCAATGTGTGAGTTGAAATCGCCGTGGCCGGTGTAATGACAAGGGACTGAAACTTGCTTCCTGTACATTGAAGAAAGGAAAATTATTAACATCAAAAGCAATTGATAATTGAAAGCAAAATATGTTACAAAGAATTAAAACAAGAGAATGTTGACAGCAAAACATGCTACATGTGAATTTGGAGCTAAATCTTGGTCATATTCATGAACATGTTAAATGTACCTATAATTTCTGCTATTTCTCTGACTAAATCGACATGAATTAGTATAAATGCACAAAGAGACTATATCGCAATAAAAAGCTATTTCTTAGACACCTAGATGAAATGAATAGTTTGAAGTCCAAAAATTGTGTCTTTGAATCAAAGCATTTGGGACAAAAGGTAAAAGCTTTGGGTCACAAATACAGATGCATTATTAGATAAGATGTATTCTAGAACATGATTAAATAAACTGTATGCTAATAAAGTGAATTCATATTGACATTAGTCTATCATCATTGAATGTCAAGACTATAGCTATTGATCATTGATAGTAAAAAATAACTGTTGTTTAAAGCGATTGAAAGTGACAGATAACAAAGGTGGATAAATTATCAACAACAATCAAGAAAGGTTGGTGTTTTAATAGTTGCTTCTGCATACCTTGTGTCTAGAGTTTTTTGCAGTTTACTATTCTGTTGTTCATTGCAAGAGTAAAAAGGCCTCATTGGTTGACTTTGCGCAGATGACGAATAGTTGCTGTGACAGCTTGGCAATATTGTTCATATGAGACAGCTGCAACAACTGGACAGTATTCTTTGAGCTGTGCACCTCGAAGAGTGCATTCGAGGATGCCCTGATCTGTTTCCAGTTTGCATTGCAACATATGCTCATAGGCTGCAGCTGTTTCTTGGTTGCAAAAAGAACAAAATGTGGCGCTTTGGATCATTGGAAGCTTGCATTCCGCACATGTACATTGGAATGGCGGTGCAAAAGCATTTTTAATTTTGAGCATTCCATATATCTATTGCAATTTTCAAGATAGGAAATATATGGAGTATGAGATAAGTACAAAAATATAGAAATGGTGCAGGAGCAAATACAAGTTGCTAAGAAGAAAAGGAGAAAAAAATTAGATCTATTGCTAAAAGTATAGGAAACAAAAGCTGGGGAAAAAAAAGAAACATATTTTTCTTTTAAATATTGTAATAGTATAAATGCAAATAGGGTGTTGCAGAAAACATGAGCCTACGCAAATGTTCTGGGATAGTGTTGAGATAAGCTTTTTCCTAGCTACAACATAGTTGATTTCATGAATATGGATTAGATAGATAATCTTGTTAATAAAACAGTTGATGTGGATTGTTTCTTGTTTATGATAAAATATAACGAAAAGGTGATTTTTAAAACAGTTGGTGAGAGCTGACAAGACAAAACATATGTGAAAAGACAAATAGAGTATGTTGTTCTTGCTTTTTCTTTTTTTTTGTGCTATGAATTAGAAGAATTGTTGTAGCAATTTCATAATTTAATAGAGAACAATGAAATGTATCCCTGACCTGTGTCTTGGCTTCAACAATCATAAGCAAATCTTGAACTGCAAACTCGTCATTGAGTGATTCAATAAATGTGGCCTGAGAGGCCTTCAGCAGATGGCTGCCTTTTGAGCCTGGGCGAACGATGTTTTTAAACAAATAGAGTGGTGGCTCGTCCTGTGCAAGCTGTTGCTGCACTTGTAGAAAGAAGTTTTTATAATTGTCATTCGCTTGAAACTATGAGAATGAAAAAGAAAAAGTCAGGAAAAAATGTATAAATAATTTGCAATTGACAAATACATATGAGCCTAGAGGAAAGTGCAGTTGTATCAGCAATTAACAATGAAATGACAAAAAAATAAAACTAATATGAGCTTTGGAAAGAGCAAAAGCAAGTTGACAGTATAGTTGCATAGTCATTTGGAGTTTCGCCATCCCTAATGTAGAAATCCAATTGCTTGTTTTTGTATTCGCATGCAACTACTATAGCAACAACTGAACCAACAACATATCCCTCATTAGATGAAATTAGCTCGGCAATAGTAGTGTCTGGAGGAAGATAACGTGTTTTACATACTTGATCTATTGTTTCGATGTGACTGGAAGGTAATATTGCTATGGAGTTTATAGCATCTCCACGATCATATTGGCCTCTTTTCTTTAACTCAAATCCAGTAATTCGGACACTTTTACCAGGAAACAAGAAGTTTCCAAATCTGTTGACCAGATTATCGTTCATGGTAATAGTAATTGTCATGAAACCATGTTTATCTACAAGGTCTGCATGCAGAATCTTTGTTTTCACGGGCGAATTTTGTGTACGATTTTGCGTAGGGCCATAGACAATTAAAATATCTCCTTCAAAAACATTTGCATGAGACATAGTACATAAGTCTACAATAGATGAAGACTGAACAAGTGCTTGCTTTAATCTGTGAACATAAGAAGATGGAACACAGAAAGTAGCGATTAAATTTTGCAATTGTCTGTTGTTGCTAGCTATTTATAGACAATTACATTATTTCTAGGCAAGGACATGGAAAAAAATACGGATTATGTACAAGAAAATGGCTGAAATAAATTAACTAAGATTTAAGTAGAAGGGAAGAAAATTTAGAAACAGAAATCTAAAAAAGAAAAAAAAAAACTAGGTTCGATGCAAAGCAAGATTACCTTTTTGGGCTGGTTGTTTTTGCATTTGAAATAGGCATTGAGGCTGTTGTGATTGATCATGTCTCTGCCATGTCTTGTGAAGAAGAGACATTTGCTTCGGCAGATCGGGTGCTCAATGCAGATGTCATTGCAACAATAATCTGCCTCTGGCAAATTTCTTTGTCTTCTGTATTTTTGTGAATCCGTTTTTTTTTTAACCAATTCTGAAAAACGAGCTAGATCTGAAACCATTAGTAGTCACATGCAGAGCATAGATATTTATAGATATAGACTAAAGCAAATTGAATTAGCAAGAATTTTTGAAAGGGATATTGCATTGAGTTTTGGCATATAACAAAGAAGAAACAAATTTGTTCATGTCAACAACCATAATTTAAATATCTATGAATAGAAGTACATAAGATTGAGGTTTATGTGAGTAATGCTTCGGATTAATCAATAGTCAATGAATAGAATAGAAAAAATTGCAAAGAGTTTAGGTAATTGCATTTGAAATGTAATACTACAAGAGAACAAAACATTGATTCTTGTCTATAAAAATAGACAAAAAGCTGTTGTTTGATGTTTACAACTGGAGCAATAGTGTTTTTTTTCCTGTTGTTTTGTTTTTTTCAATTTTTTTTTTTCAAATTATTGCGCATAGTAAATAGTCAATGCATATTAGCCAATAGCTATCACAAGATAATCGATGCCATGTCAGAGTATGCATGGGGAAAAAGGAAATTGGAGATTGAAAAAGCAAGGGAATTGGCCAATACTTTGTTCATTGCAAAAGAGAAGAAAGAAGTTGATTGTCAAAAGCCAATTTGCTTTTTTATGCAGATTTTTGCTTGTAGTTTCAAAAATTGAGAATCAATGTCTTTGAAATTTCAAAAACTCAAATAAAAGAAGGCAACGACGATATCATGGATATATTCTTTGAAATATGCAATGCAAGCAGATCATATTAAATCTAAAGGAATTGATAGAAAACAGCTAAAATGATCAGACCAATATGCGTCTGAGATAGTAAATGAAATTGTATCGAGGTCCAAATTTGTCCAAAAGTGATCGATCATAGAATCATAGTTAGTTGTGATATGACTTGTTTTTAACTTCAGTTTTTTTGTTTGCATATATGACTGGATTAATTTTTTAGTCATTGTTTCTTTCAACATGTCGATGTTGAAGTCGCCGGCAAGAACAATAGGCATTTTCGTATTATTGTTTTGTGACAAAATGCAATTGAGTGCACAATTGACTTTGTCAAATTCAGTATTTGGTTTGATATATATATTTATAATCTTCATGATGTTGTTATTAAGTCTAAGATCAAGGACAATTGCCTCAATGAATTTTTCATTGTATGTTGCAGTTTGCAGGATTGGAATCTCTTTTTTGACAGCTATTAGAAGACCATGCACCGAATAAGTTGCAATGCATGTGTATTGGTTTGCAAACATTGTGTGCATAGGAGGCGAATGCAAATGAGTTTCTTGCAGGCATAGAATGTGTGATTCTAATAGTTCAGTGTCATGTGCAATGTCCTCAATGTGCAGGACCATACTACGTGTATTAAGTGAAGATATAATAAGATGTTGATTACAGGGAATTGAGTTTAGACCATATTGAAATTGCAACGGTGCATCTTTTATTAATCTACTTGATTCGGCGAGTACTTTTGATGAAACAGTAAAGTTCTTTTGTTCTAATTTGTTTACAAGATAGAGTCATTCAATGGTTTTTACATGAGAAAGTGCAGTGTAAACAAGGCCATGCCTTGTAACCCCTTTTGGATTGAATGCAACTTTTTCAAGTGTCAAACCTTGTGCTCTATGAATTGTTCTAGCACATGCCAATTGAATTGGGAATTGTGTCATAACAAATTTTTTTTTATTGCCAGCGAAGATCTGTGTTGATATTCTTTTGATAGGTGTCCAGGTATGGTTTATAGAATTGCTATATAGCCAATGCATATTAGTACGTGTAAGTGCACCTATCTTTGCACTAGGAAACTCAAGCCAGACAACGTCTGAGCATGCTTTGTCGTAGTGCCGGAAAATAGCTTCCGTTCCATTTACAAAGCCATCTTGAATGAGATAGTTTCCACCAATCAATTCAACAAGCATGTTTTTTTTCAATACAATTGATTGGGGAAGTTGATTTGGTTTTTGCCGTTCGTAATTGAAGTCAACTTCATCAATTTTGCTGTCATGTGCTATGAATGTGAATGCTTCTGTTTCTACATATGACAACATTTTTGCATTGTGGGAATCGACATCTTTGTTCCGATAATACAAGAATGGGAATGTCGGATCAATAGGTGCTGGTCTATGGCAATGTGCATTTAAATATTGAATATCGCTAGGTGATTGTAGGCTTTTTTTGATTCTATTTAAAATTGATATGAAAATGTCACTTTCCTGTCTAACAACCTTTGTAAGTTCATAATATTTTATATTGTCAAGCCAAAAACTATATGGGAATTTGTTTTGTCGGAAAGTTGGAAATTCAAAAATCCAAGAATCATGTACAGGTTCAGCTTGAAATAAATCACCACAGAAAATTACATCAACATTTCCAAATGGATTTGTTGGAGCATGCTTGATTTTGCGCATACGTTTGTCTATGTTATAAAGCATATGCGAACCTATTAAAGATACTTCATCAAGCAACAACACTTGAAGTTGATCAAAATCTTTTGTAAGAATATCTAATGTATTTGAACTTAATGGGAGCAAGTCGCCAGAATTTAAGGGAAGTTTAAAAGCAGAATGGACAGTGATGCCATCAACATTGTATGCCGCTTTTCCAGTAACTGCTGCAATGAGGCCTTTTCTTTTCAATGGGTCACTTCCAAATGCTTTATCATACAATAGAACAAGAGCATTGAAAAGAGCTTTTGCAGTATGTGTTTTTCCCGTACCAGCGCTCCCTGTTAGAAATAGGTGTACTGGCTTGGAAGGATTGGTCTTTTTCCTAGTAACAATTTCTTTTACTATAGACTGCTGTTCATTGTTTAGGTTTCTTCTTGTCGCAATATATTGTTCCATGTTAGGTACAAAAGGTTTTTCTTTGAAATTACAAAGGTTTAGGTCTTGTTCTAGACTAATTCTTTTTTTATGGACAAGATCATTATGGATATCAATTTTTTGAAAAGCCATGGAATCATGCATGGGCTCCGATGTTGCTTCAAAGGAATTAGCAAGTTCCAATTGTGTTTCGACAATATCCTTTGCAATGTCAAGATCACCCCATTTGCTTGTTGCTTTAGGGAAGAATGCTTGCTCAACAATTGATACTTGTGACTTGTATTGCTCATATGCCTGTGTCCAGGTTTGGAGCGAATGTGTTAGAAAGTTGTCCAGGCGTCTAAAATGGACAAAGAGCAATAGCTTTTCCCGTGCAAAGTTTTCTGGATCTTTTTCTTGTCTATATCTTATATATCGAATAATGCATGGTCTATTTCTTTTGATTGTTTTTCCGTTTATGAAGCAATAGAAGGAAGCATATTCGGCAAGACTAAGAGTTTCAAGTTCGCTAGGACGTTCAATGTATCTATCTATTATTGAAGGGAAAAGTATGTCTTCAGATTCATTTGATTCTTTTTTCAATAGAGATGGTCTTTTCAAGGCAACAACTCGTTTATCGTCAGGAGTAGTGTTGATGAAAATTGTTTTCCTTGATGATGAATGCAAAGGCAAAGAGAGAATAATATGGACCGCTTGTCTAATTGACATTTGCTGCATGTTTAAGAGCATGTTTCCTAATTTGCGTATTGTTTCGAGTTGTCCAGATTTGTTTGCAATTGACTCTTCCTTGATCTTTTTTAATGCCTTTGTCATAGGTCTATCTAATTTTGTTATATAGGAAGTTACATATGTTGCCATAGCATAGGCATCTAAAATGAATTGAGCATCAGTATTTGCTTGCCACAAATTTGGAATGTTCTTTGCAAATGCATTTATCCAAATATCCGATGGATGTCTTTTTAGCAACAACGTAGGTTGCTTAATCAAGGAACGTAATAGCACAATGTAGTTGTCTTTGTCCAAATCCAACTTTCGAAGAAATGATTCAAAGCATATGTTTTTTTCATATTGGTTAGATTCAAGAGCAGAAGTAAGGAGCTTTGTTTTCTCATCGAGATTGTTCGTCTCATTGTCAATGGGTTCTAAAATTGTTGTAGCATCGATCGAAAACATAGGAAATCAGAATCTGCAACTAGAACGTCGATTTTTTCTACATGCACGTGTGTGTCGATGGGTTTGAATCTTTTTTAATTCTTCAGTAAGCAAAGAAGAATCTGTTGAAATATATTTATCAACAAAAGTTGTTATTTCATGCTTACTATTTTTACCATATACTGGTGCATTCTCAATCCAAAGAAGACCATGATCATGTTCATTTCCTCTTTGCTGAAATTCAGTTGTGAAAAAGTAATCATTCACGGTTCCAAAGAGGGAGTTGTTTTTCAATATCAATGACTTCATCGAGTTCATTTTGTGCCTATAATAGCGACTGCAAATGACAGGATGCTGTCTAATCAAAGCATCGATACCATTTTCTGACGAAAATAATGTCAAATTGGAATTGCTTTTTGTTTGTAGATGTTGTAAAGCATTGCGCAATGGTTTCCATATGTGTTCTGCAGAAGTGAAGCTAACAAAAAAAGTTGGTGGCCCTAGTTGCCTAACCATTGAAAAAATATCTTTCCTCATGTTTTCAAAATAGTCTGGAGATGTTCGAATAGTTTTCAAGGTACGAAATGCAATTGGAGACTTGACAATGTTCTCAAGACTATTCTGTGACTTGACATCCTTTGCCTTTAGTTTTTTCCCTTTCAATTCACCTATGCGAATGGATATCCACGCAGCATTAGAAATTTGCTGTATCAATACTTTGACTGTCTTAAAGAACAAGTTTGTAGGATGAGCTTCAAAGGCCATACTTTCATGTTGTAGCTCCCATTGGAATATTTGCTGATGTCGATACCGTTTGTAGATGTCATCTGGTCGACTACATCCATAGAAAAGTGTTGGGAAGTTAAGCTCCTCAGAGAATTTGTCCTGGAAAATGCCTAAAGGCTTTTGATTTTCAGCGGGTGCAATTTCTACAAGCTTGGTAGATAAATCATCAATAAGCTGTGTTTCAGCATAACCATGGACCAATGTTTCAGTTGTTGCATCAAACTCTGTATCGGGAATGTTGTTGTTGCTTTTATCCGAACTTGTTGAGTTGTTTTCATCGTCAATGCAATTGTCAAATGGAAAGTCAATGGCCTCCGTCATTGCTAGCTCTGTGAACTTTGCCTCCCAATCAGGAACGATACAAATTTTTTCTAATTTGTAAAGATCTGTAGCACAAAGACTTTTTAATGCAACCATGAAAATATTAGGACGCACATTTCCAACGATGTAAGCATTTTTGTATTCTAATCTTCGTTTTAACATAATTCCAATAGTCATGTCATCATCAAGGTTTCTTGGCAAAACCTTTTGTATCTTGTCCAAAGACGAGGGGACGTTTATAATTGCACCAGTCAAGCCTAATTGAGCTCGCTTGTAACCAAGTTGACGTATTTGGGAAAATGAAATTCTTGGAGAAACAAGGCGTTCTTCCAATGGCGTTAACATATCTACGGATGCCAATGAAGTGTTACGTCGAATGTTTAATGGAACTGCAAACTCAGGAATCTCTCTATTGGACACTTTTTTTTTGCAAAATTCGCAAATGTACAAGCCAGGTGCAAAAGAAGCTGGCATATTCATCCAAGGCAATGAGCTCAATGAAAATAGCGTTTGCTCATTGATACAACGTATGTCTTTTCTAAAATATAGGCGTCTGCATATGCAACATGCATTTGTAGGTGTATCTTCAATTGCTTTTAAATATTGAATTGTGGCTTGTTCCGCTTTTTGTTTTCCCTTTTGTTTTTTGAATGCTTCGATTGCTGCAAGACGCATTTCACTTTTTGTTGAGTGAAGGTTCTTGAATTGTTTCTTTGCATTATGCCTAAGTATATTGATATTTTCATTGCACCAGTGCACATTGATATTAGGTGTGGTTGTTTTCGTGTCCGATATCTTTGTATTTGTTGCCATTTGTTTTTTCACTTGACAATGTTTTTGTAAATTGTCATTTGTTTTTTTTTTCCCTTGTGTTTCTGCATCTATTGAATATGTTCTATTCACATTATGACTGGAATCAATTTTTGATTGGTTGATATTGGCTTGTTCTGGTTTTGATTTTTGTTTTTGTTTTTTGGAGTCTTCGATTGTTGCAAAGCGCATATGATTTTTTGTTGAGCGAAGGTTCTTGAACGTTTGCTTTGCATTTTGCTCAAGGATGTTGATATTTTCATTGGCCCAATTAGCATTGATACTAGCCATATTTTTTTTTATTTCCAATGTCTCTGTATTCTGTATCATTTGTTTTTTCATTTAACAATGTTTCTGTAAACTGTCATATGTTTTTCTTTTCTGTTGTGTTTATATATCTATTGAACATGTTTTATTGATGTTCTGACTGGAGGCAATTTTTGATTGGTTGGTTTTGTTGCTATTATTTCCATCGATATACAGGTCATTTGACATTGTTGTTTCCATGTTGAAAGAACCTATGTCAAAGGTTCTTTTAACTAGTGGATGAAAATGCAAATGACCCTTGCATGTTTCATGTTGCAACAGGAAAATGTCTTTTGTAGATCTTCTTGTTGATTGATATTGTTCCTGAATGTTGCAAGAACATGTGTCCCAAATCGAAATATTTATTTCCAACATCTCACACATCCATTGAATTGCAAATTTACAGCCTTCTATATGTCCAATGCTAAAAGGCTCAGCCAAATTTAGCACAAATGTTTGCCAACTAGAAACAGCGCAAGCTTCATTTACCATAGACAATGGAAAGTATGTAGACAGACATTTCAATGCTCTACTGTCATTTGATTGCATGCAATTGAAAAAGGTTTGGGCTATTGTCTTTCGAAGGCTGCTCATGTCAAAGATGTTAGACAACTTTGAAACCGATTCAAACAAAGAGTCAGAACAATGACCTTGAATGGTTGCGAAGATGTCAAAATCTTGCTGTATAAGTATCTGTCTAAATGTTTCAACCTCTGTGCAAGTCTCTGGACAAGTTTTGTTGAATATGTCAATTGATAATTGCTGAATTGCAATATTTTCAATGACACATGATTTGCAACTTAACAGCGGTTCGAAGTGACCAGCAGAAGGTATATGATCATGAAACAAAATGTTATAGCAGTAACCAGGAAGAGTAGGATTGAAATAGAGATATCTTCTTTTTGTTGAAAAAGACCAAACAACGACAGGTGCATTCAACCAATTCGCAAACCATTTTATGCAAAATATATCACCCCATAATCCATGCGCATTGTTATTATCTGAAGGGCAAGCTGACTGAGACATCTGTTGCAGATAAAGGTTCTTGTCTTTTAAACCATGTAGCTGGAACAAATAATAAGGTGAAAGTTCCAACTCTGATGAAGATATTGCAAGAGGATCTTGTTGAGCCAATTGATGGCAGAAATGATTAACAATTGCTTCTCTTATCTCTATTGATGTGTATCGAAAATGCAAAAGAACGGCAAACGAATCGAACAAGCAATCTCCATTTTGGAAACGAAAATCTTCCAACCATAGCAAATGATTTTTTGACAATGCAACATCAATTGCATCATCAAATTTGTCTTTTGTGGATAAGACTTTTGAAGCACCTAGTTGCAAATGCATTGATCTCAACATTTTGACTAATGAACTAGGTTTAGTCGCTCGAGCTGTAAGTAAGAACATGCAATAGAAAGGAAAAACAAGTCAATTAAAGTCTTTGAAATCGAAAATGAAAAATGTAGCAATTTATAAGAATAACAATTTAAGAGGAGACATAGGCTACTGCATAAAATTGTCAATCTTCACAAGTTCATGAATGCATGTAGTTATTGCATAAAATATTTCTTGACATGGTTGACAATGCAATCGATATACGATGCATCGGCAATGATTCTAGATTTGCAATGGTTCAAAATCTGGAGATGCATTTGGAATAGGTCTAGATATGTATTTGGTTATGGATTTGGAGGCAGGTACATGTAATTTGCCTTTTTTTTGCTTGGGAAAAGAGATGGACCCCAGATGTGCCTAGCTTCATAATGGTTCATGGAGTTTATTCAAGTGTCAATGTTGTCTGGTAGCTTGCATGTTGGCGAAGTCCTTGTCAGTTCATGGCCCAGCTAAAACCGATAACCACTTTGCCATGAACAACAGCTGGTGGTTCATGTCATGTCTGGGAACTAGTCAATTAGGCAGGGGTCGTTGTCAATTTCATAGTCTGGTCCTCTCAATGAGCCAACTACTGTAGGGCTCCTGCAGTACTCTTGACAATGAGTTTTAGCACTATTCCCATGCACTTTCCATAGTCAAGCAACTAGAAAGTATTCTGGTTCTGAACATGCAATTGAAATGAACAATACAAATGCAAGGAAAGAATGGAAAAAATTTGAGCCGATTTAGCATTAGAAAATTCTATCATATCAGATATAAGAAACATGTAACAATTAACTAAGCAAATGCCAAAATAATAGAACACTCAGCATTTAATTAAAGCATGTTTGCAAATTTAAAAAACGAAATCAATGTTTATGGAATGTTTTATAATTAAAGGCAGAACTCGAGTCATATTTTTAGATAGGATCAATTTCAAGTTTCGTGTTCCTACTTTTTCTCATGCTATTGAAATTCAATTGATGACAGATGAAATTAGCATCAAAAGATTTTAGCCGTTTAGTTTGTATTAACTCACGACCGTCACAAAGTCAATAGCTGCAAGCTATCTGCTATATGTCATCGGAATATGACTAATAAATCTGTATTAAAATATATTTTTAGATACCATATGTAGTATCTAATATGTATGAGCTTTATGAATATACTTACCATAAGGTCTATAGCTAGATTGATACGTAGTACTGCAATATTGAGTGTGCAATTTATATAACAACAAACATAGTAATTGCAACAACAATGCTGATGACAATCATCACAACAATAAGCCTATGTACTATTCCTAATTACCAAGTTGTTTTGATATATGGCATATTACAAATACTCTATGTGTTGCCAAAGATATGGCAATGCGATATGGGCAAGGAGAACAGTTATTTACACAATGCATTTTGATGAATAAAGAGGGAATGCAATGACATATACAAGTACTAGTAGCTAAACCTTGTAATTAAGGTGACAGTGGTAAAAATCAGAATAGGATAAAGACGATAGGTTCTTTACTATGCATATGTAGTATGCATTTTATATGACGACAAGCATAGCAATTGCAATAACAATAGTAACGACAACCATTATAACAATAAGCGTATGTATTATTCCTAATTACCAAGTTGGTTTTATATACGACATATTGCAAATACTCTATGTGTTGCTAAAGAGGTGGCAATGGGATGTGGGCAAGGAAAACGGTTATTTACACAAAGCATTTTGACAAATAGAGGGGGAGTGCAATGACATATACAAGTACCAGTAGCTAGACCTTGTAGTCAAGTTAACGGAGGTAAAAATTAGAACAGGATAAAGATCATAGCTTGTTTGGCACATGTATGTTATAAAGGAGTTGCACATGTTGTACACAAGATTACAAATGTCAATAACCATGGCATGTTCAATCATTCATTTATGACATAAGTTCAATGGAAAACCTAAATCGATAGCTATGTTTTTTCCATTTTCAAGGTGGGTTTTCTGTGTTTTGTTCAAGTTGTTTAACACGAGGTATGACCTGGGTTGTCTTGCATATGCACAGGTTTTGGCATTGTGGTTTTAGCAACTGTGGAATTTTTGTGGGTCGTCCTTTTGCTTTTGTGGGTGCCAGTGTGGGAAGAGACTAGCTACGGAAACACTGCGTTTTCACAATTCACTTGTCATTTTCATAGTCTAGGTGTCAAATTCAGCGGCACTTGCAGGCTTCTTCTGGTCCAATCTTAAGGCGGTTTTTTTGCTGCTTAGTTCAACATGTTTAATGCAAGCTATGGGCTGCATTGTTCTTCATATGCATAGGATTTGTGTCGTTGCAAATCACAACCAAAACAAGTGCAATGTCGATGACATCAGCACCTAGTGGCTGTTGCAAGTGTATGCTCTTCCATGAAAGCAGATCGCTTCTGCAAGTGCAAAGAATTTGGCTATGTGCGAGCAAAAATTCATGATCACAAATTTATGTCTGGCATTTTTTCCAATATGGCCAGCTGTAATTTATGGCGTGTTCCAGGTGGTTTTATCAGCGATCTTGGTTCAGGTAGCTATAATCTATGGCAGATGTTTGGTGCTTCTATCAGTGTTTTATGACGGATTGTTTCTGACTTTACTGACATTACCGGTTCAGAATTCTCTATCATTTTCAGTTTTATTGTTTGTAAATTCAAAAAATTGAGAATGAGCTTTATCAATGTTGTTGTTGAATAGATCGGATTCATAATCATAGTTTGCTAGTTGTCAAAAGTGCTACAAGTAGTAAAAGATAACTTCTTCAGCAATCACGGAATCTAAGCAACAACTAGGTTGATCCCTGCACATAGAAAACGAAGAAAGCAAAAATAAAAACGACAAAAAAATGCATGAAATCATAGGTGAGAAAGCTAAATCCATAGCTATGTTTTTTTTGTTCTGAAGGTGGTTTTCCTTTTCTTCATTCAAGGTGTTTAATGCAAGCTATGGGCTAGGCTGATCTTCATATGCACAGGTTTCAGTCCTATGGTTCTAGCAACTGTGCGATTTTTGTGAGTTGTCCTTGCGCCTTTGTATGTGCCAGTGTGGAAAGAAGTTGTCTATGGCAATATTGCGTCTCCACAGTCCACCTGCCATTTTAGAATCCCAAATGTCAAATTCGATGGCAATGCCAAAGTTCCTGTGGTCCAATTTCAAGGCGGTTTTTTGTTACTTAGTCCAGGGTGTTTAATGCAAGCTATGCGCTGGTCTACTCTTCATATGCATAGGTTTTGTGTTGTTACAAGTCATAGCCGAAGCAAATGCAAGGTCAACGACATTGCCACCTAGCGACACTTCAAAGTGTATCCTCTTTCATGAAAGCAAAATATGAACCTGCAACAGGAATTGCTCACAGGTTCAAATAATTGACAATGTTTTTTAGCAATGTTAGAGTTGTTTACATGGGACTGACAGGAATATTTTGCCACAGTTAGAAAGCACTAAAGATAGTAACGGATGATTTGTTGAAGAACCATGGAACGCAAATAGCAACTAGCTTGGTCCATGTATGGACAGAGTGAACAAAACAAATGCAATGTCAATGACATTGCCATTGAGTGGGTTTTCCAACTGTATCCTTTTCCATGAAAACATAATATGAAGATGTAATAGAAATTGCTTCTAAGTTCAAATAATTGACAATGTGCTTTACCAATGTTAGAGTTGAATAGTATATCAGACTAGCAACCATATTTCGTCACAACTAGAAAGCATTAAAGATAGTAAGAGATGATCTCTTAAACAACCATGGAACGCAAGGAGCAACGAGCTTGATCCATGTATGGACAAAAAGGAACAAAACAAAAACAAAAAATGATGGAAAAATGTCAATAGCCATAAGGCAGTCACATTTTAAGAAAATAGAATGAGAAATATATACATATATATGAACAGATCAAGGTTGATTGAATCATTGAAAGGAAAATTGATTAGTAAAACTTGTAGCTATTGCAAATCACAAGTCAAAGCACATACTAAATGTTAATAGCAAATTGATTAATAAAGTACAACTAGAAACTACTAAAGATAAGAAGGAATGATTTGTTGAAAAACCATGGAGCCCAAGCACCAATTAACTTGATCCATGTATGCACTAAGTGAAGAAAAGAGAAATAAAAATGATGAAAAAAAATGTGTGAAGTCAAAGACCAGCTTCATTTGAAGAAAATAGAATAGAAAATATACCTATACATGTTGATGGTTCTGTTCCAATTAAATTATTGGGAAAAAATAAATATCCAAAATGGAAATAAGAAGTAAAATTTCCTATTTTTTATCCATGAATTGGGTCTGGTGCAAAAACCATAAGTCAAGGTATTCACTGCTCCTAGGACAACCCATAGCCGATTTTGTACCAGGCTTTTTGTTTTAAAATAATCGATGCATATTCCTTGAGGAGGGCAGAGTTTTCATCGTTCTTTTGTCTTTTGCATGTTTAAAACTGCTGTAAGTCTGCCAGACACTGTTCTTGGCCTTTGGCAGCCCTATTGACCCTAGGCATAGCTTGTGGCAACTTCCAGCAGCCCTATTGAAGACATGCTATAGATACAGCACTCTGTAACAGGTTCTCTTTTACGGACACGATTTTTTATACAGAATCTGTGACAGAGTTTGCACACATCCAAAGGCTCCAACAAATCTGGAGAAGGGATGTACAAGTCACCACAGCCTAGCAAAAGATCATGGCACTGGAAGCTGTGTATACACCAGTAAACAGTAAGATCACATGCTCCTACATGTTGACTAGTGGCAATTTGCAGCAGCAATTAACTTTGAGAGAGCCAACAATTACAAATAGTCTAGGTATAAAGACATTACACAAACGAACAAATTGCCCAGTCTAAACTCTGAATTCTGTATGAGTGTAGATCAAATGATTTCAATTTTCATTACTAATGTATCACATTCATTTGATGGTAGTAGATATTTGATAATGAGCCACTTTTCAAAGACCAATCTACTTATCTCCATCAATGTAAATGATAAGGATGTGAGATCTTTGGGATGTTGTATTTTTATTTATGTCTCATCAACAATAACAAACTGCTATTTATTTATATCTTCTAAATTTGTGAGCACATGCATTCTGTCATGTCACAACTTCTGCTGCCAAGTTTTAAAATTCTAACACTCATAGTTTCCCAGGTTTTGAAGATGGAACCTGGTGACAGCCTAGCAATGTACCAGAAGCAATGTACGCAGATTCTCAACAAGGGAGGGTTCCCATGAAATGCCTTATTGCAAGGACCATTTTGTAAATGAGTCCCAAACCAATGGAAGCACCCAAGGATTCTTCCATGTTCTTGACACCGCCAAAAAAAAATAAAAACAGGGAAAATTTGGTTTTTTTATTTGCTTCGTTTGATTAAGCAATGAACTCTGCAATAGACTTTTCAAATAGTTATCGACATTTATTAGAGCTATTCACAAACAATTTCTCAATACACAAGGCCAAACTGTTGCATATCCTAGAGGTGTTGAAAGCTAACATATCAGCCATAGCTTTTGCAAAAGGAACAACTACAAATCTTGAAACATTTAAATTCAATCTAAAGTCCAGCAAACAAGCACCCTATTGCAAGCACTAAAACTAATGTCACATGGCAGATAGTTTAGGGAGAAAGAGTCTACACAAATGAATAAATTGGCTACTATATACCCTGAATTCTATATAAGAATAGATGAGATGATTTCAGTTTTCATCAGCAAGACACCATATTCATTTCATGCTCCTAGATATTTGAAAACTAGCCAATCTTCAAAGCTTCATATATTCACTTTGATCAATGTAAATGAGAAAGCTATGACATCTGTGAATTCCCTTGTATTTGTTTATGTTTAACCAGTGAGAATAAATCACTATTTATTTATATCTTCTAAATTTGTGGGGGCATTGGTTTTCTCATGTTCCATTTTCTGTTGTCCTCTAAAAATTGCACACAGCAGGTCCCCAAAATCCATTTCCCTATTGTCTTACTTTCAAGAAACATGGATTCGATAACTAGAGCTAGACAGAAAGCATTGTCACTGCTCCAAGCATACACAATCAGGTCTCTGTTCTCGAAAATTAAACAGTGGACATGAGTCTGTACTTCTACAAAGAATAGAAAGCAGATACTTTTGTCCTATTCTTAATAACAGGAAAAGGCAATGTTTTGTACTTCCAAGCATACACAAAGAAACTAGATTCCAGTTGTTTGGCTAGAAAAGGTTTTGTCCTTCAAGCCATATAAACAGAGCTTAGATCTCAATAATTTGATCAGGAAAATGCATTTTGCAAAACTGAACCATGTATGAAGCAAAGAAAATTCGTTCAAATCTCAACACTTGAAAAAATGCACAAACATGGGTAATGCCAGGTGTTTACAAAACACAGAAACATGAGTAACCTCAGATCTTTGCAAACTGCCTCAAAAAAACATAAGCACACTCAACTTGCTGACATGATATGCACAACTCTTTGAGTTTGCGAGGGCATGGGTTCTCTCATGCCCCATCCCCTGTTCTTGCCCAAAAATTGAGTACAGCAGGTCCTCCAAACTCATCCCTCTACTCTCTTAGCTTGAAGGAACATGAATTTGATAACTGAAGCTAGACAACAAGAATTGTCAATGGCCCAAGCATACACAGGCAGCTTTCTGTTTTAGAAAATTAAACAAAGGAAATGAAGCTGTACTTCCAAAAAGAATGCAAAGCACACAGTTTTCGCAAACTGTGTCAAAAAAACATAAGCACATTCAACCTGTTGACATGGTATGCATAACTCTCCAAATTTGCGGAGCGATGGCTTCTCTCATGTCCCATTTTCTGTTTTCGCCCTAAAATTGAGCACAGCAGATCGCCAAAGCTCATTCCTCTACTCTCTCACCTTGAAGAAACATGGATTTGGTAACTAAACCTAGACAGCAAGCATTGTCGTCGACTCAAGCATACACAACTAGCTTTTTGTTTTAGAAAATTGAATAAAGCAGACGAACCTGCACTCTCAAGAAGAATCAAAAGCACTCAGTTTTTTCCCGTTCTCAATGAAAGAAAAAGACAATGTTTTGTACCTCCACACATATACAGAGAAGCTAGATTCAAGTTATTTGATCGGAGAAAGTTTTGTCCTTTCAGCCATAAACACAGAATTAAGATTTCAATAATTTGATCATAAGAATATATCTTGTAAAATTGATCCATGTATGAATCAAACAGAATCCATTCAACTTTCAACATTTGCAAAAATGCAGAAGCATGAGTAACCTCAGGTCTTTACAAAATGCAGAAACATGAGTAGTCTGAGGGTTTTGCAGGCGGGGGCATTAGTTGACATCTGGGTTTATCATTATGCGGTGCAGGCAATAGTTGAAATTAGGGTTGGAGGAAATGTTGTTTTTTTTAATTAGCGATGGGCTATTTTGTTCGTTGTTGATTGGCGCCGTCCGCGGTGATGCAAGCCTCGAGCGTTGTGGCCCAGGAGGCGGCGGCGGGATGGCGTCACTGCGCGTGGTTTTCGGAGGCTGTAACCGAGGCGGTTTTCGTTGTTCGAGGTGGTTTTGGCGTGGTTTTTTAGAGGTGTTTAATGCGGGGGTTTGGTCCGGTCAACCTATCCATATGCTATGCATAACTCTATAAAAGGACCAAAATTTACATTTCACAAAGAATATCTTGCAAATATCCAAGAAATACAGAGAGTCTCAGAAATCTGATGAGTCCAACGAAATCAGAATCTGAAACTCAAAATTGTATTTTCATTCCAAGGGAAATGGATCTGGATGATCCAGATAACCAAGCACTGACAGATTAACTCACCAAAGAGTATTGGCATTGTCGATGCAATATGGAACCCAACTCACCAAAGGGGAACTTTTTGTTTTGCTTTTATTATTATTTTTTATAATGGATTTTTTTAATGGAATTGACAATTTTTTCGAGTTTGTCAATTTTGACTTTTAATCATATCCTAGGCTCGAGTGTCACATTTGCGATTCTGGAAAGCCTTAACTTGAGACCACTCAGAATGACACAGTTCCAGAGATCCGACTTTCACGACTAAAGAGAGCTTGCCCCAAATCTTACAATCATTGTAGAACTATGTGCCATAACTATAGCGACCACCAGATCTACATGATTAGTTACCAATTTGTATACAGGTGTAAGGCCAATCTCACCTACCGAACCGATACTATAAAGTATCAATATTGTCCAATGCCGATAAAAAATGAAGGCTAAAGCAGCAAACAAATGTAACATAAAAACATTGCCACGATGCCCATCCATACATAACTCAATAGATACATCAATAGAGAGTGAAAAGAGGGGAGCAATAAAACACAAAATAACTGCAAACTTGATCAATTCGATTGAAGCTCTGTTGCTCCAAATTACATAATCACAATATCATGGTATGGTTTAAGTACAGAACCGGAAGATCAATTATGTTCCACAAAAAAGAAGACCGCATCTTCCCTTATCAAAACAAACCAGATCTAACTTCCAAACTGTTCTAATTAACTGATTTACACTATATATGGAAAAGTTGTCTTGTACATGGCCGAGAGAGACCACAAAAAAACTGGGTCCTCCTCCAACTGGATTACACTGCAACCCTATTAATTAAAATTTTAATTCTTAAAATAAAGAGACAATGCTGCTGCATGAAGGACTGACAACCATAATCATCCATAGACAAACATCAAGAGACATAATAACACATACCACTAGCATCTATCAACAACACTTTAACATGAAGCAAAGTTCTAGCATCAAGAATCTGAAGACACAAACCAGGTTCATGAACCTGTAACCGCCACTGAAGGTGTGAAAAAAACCAGTTGCAGCTATGCATGCAAAAATGGAAGAGAACAGAGTGGGGGGAGGAGTGGGGGAGGGACAAGCTATAAAGAAATCCTTTTACAGATTTGTGACGGATGGCAAAACAAATTCACATGCTTTGATGACTGGAATTAGGATTTCAATAATTTGATCATAAAAATGTATCTTGTAAAACTGAACCATGTATGAATCAAACAGAATCCGTTCAACTTTCAACATTTGCAAAAATGCAGAAACATGAGTAACCTCAGGTCTTTACAAAATGCAGAAACATGAGTAGTCTCAGGATTTTGCAGGCTGCTTGGAAAAAACATAAGCACACTCAACCTATCCATATGATATGCATAACTCTATACAAGGACCAAAATTTACATTTCACAAAGAATATCTTGCAAATATCCAAGAAACACAGAGAGTTTCAGAAATCTGATGAGTCCAACGAAATCAGAATCTGAAACTCAAAATTGTATTTTCCTTCCAAAGGAAACGGATCTGCATGATCCAGATAACCAAGCACTGGCAGACTAACTCACCAAAGAATATTGGCATTGTCAATGTAATATGGAACCCAACTCACCAAAGGAGAACTTTTTGTTTTGCTTTTATTATTATTTTTTATAATGGATTTTTTTAATGGAATTGACAATTTTTTCGGGTTTGTCAATTTTGAGTTTTAATCATATCCCAGACTCGAGTGTCACATTTGCCATTTTGGAAAGCCTTAACTTGAGACCACTCAGAATGACACAGTTGCGGAGATCCGACTTTCACGACTAAAGAGAGCTTGCCCTAAATCTTACAATCACTGTAGAGCTATGTGCCAGAACTATAGCGACCACCAGATCTACATGATTAGTTACCAACTCGTAGACAAGTGTAAGGCCAATCTTACCCACCGAACCAATACTATAAAGTATCAATATCGTCCAATGTCGATTAAAAATGAAGGCTAAAGTAGCAAACAAGTGTAACATAAAAACATTGTCACGATGCCCATCTATACATCACTCAATAGATACATCAATAGAGAGTGAAAAGAGGGCAGCAATAAAACACAAAATAACTGCAAATTTGATCAATTCGATTGAAGCCCTGTTGCTCCAAATTACACGATTACAATATCATGGTATGGTTTAGGTACAGAACCGGAAGATCAATTATGTTCCATAAAGAAGCAGATCGCATCTTCCTTTATCAAAACAAATCAGATCTAACTCCCAAACTGTTCTAATTAACTGATTTACACTATATTTGGAAAAGTTGTCTTGTACATGGCCGAGAGAGACCACAAAAAAACTGGGTCCTGCTGCAAGTGGACTACACTCGAACCCTATTAATTAAAATTTTAATTCTTAAAATAAAGAGACAATGCTGGTGCATGAAGGACTGACAGCCATAATCATCCATAGACAAACATCAAGAGACATAATAACACATACCCCTAGCATCTATCAACAACACTTTAACATGAAGCAAAGTTCTAGCATCGAGAATCTGAAGACACAAACCACGTCCACGAACCTGTAACCGCCACTGAAAGTGTGACAAAAATCAGATGCATGCATGCATACGAAAATGGAGGAGGACAGAGTGGGGGGAGGAGCAGGGGAGGGGCAAGCTATAAAGAAAGCCTTTTAAAGATTTGTGAAGGATGGCAGAACAAATCCAGATGCTTTGATGACCGGTAATGGAAGTAGCAGCGACACTTTGGGCATAAGACATAAATCAGCCACATAAATCTGCAATCCTTACTGAAAATGTGACAAAAATCACATGCAGACACCCATGTGAAAATGAGGCAGTGACAAAGCGTAAACGAACAAAGTTCTCTACAGGTTTGTGGCAACTGACCAAACAAATTCACATGCTAAACTATTCTAGAACCCTATTGATTAAAATTTTAGTTCTTAAAATAAATAGACAGTGCTTCTGCATGAAGAGCTGACATCCATAATCATCCATAGACAAACACCAAGAGATATAATCCAGAATCTGAAACTTAAAATTGTATCTTCATTGCAAGGAAAACGAATCTAGATGATCCAGATATCCAAGCACTGGCAGCCTAACTCACCACAGAGTATTCAGATTGTCGATGGAATATGGAGACCAACTCACCAAAGGTGAACTTTTTGTTTTTGTTTTTATTATTATTATTTAAAATGGATTTGTTTCAATGGAATTGACAATTTTTGCATTTTGTCACTTTTGAATTTTAATCGTATCCCAGAGTCGAGTGTCACATTTTCCATTTCAAAAGGCCTTAACCTGAGACCACCCAGAATGACACAGTTCCGGAGACTCGAGTCTCGCGACCAAAGAGAGCTTGCCCAAATGTTGCAATCACTATAGATCCACGTCCCAGAACTGTGCAGACCATCAGACCTACATGACTAGTTAACAACTTGTAGACAGGCACAAGCCCAATCCTACCCACTGAACCGATACTATAAACCATCAATGTCGTTCAATGGCAATAAAAAATGAGGGCTAAAACAACAAACAAGGGCAAGATAAAAATATTGTCACCATGCTCATCCATACATAACTCAATAGATACATCAATAGAGAATGGAGAGAGAAGAACAATAAAACAGGAAATAAGTACAAAGTAACAAATTCGATCAATTCGATTCAAGCCTTACTGCTCCAAATTGCATGATTACAATGCCATGCTGTGATTTAAATACAGAACCGGAAGATCAATTATGTTGCACAAAGGAGGCGATCGCATCCTGCCTTATCAAAAAAAATCAGATACAATTCCTAAACTGTTCTAATTGCCTGGCTTACACTATATTTGGAAAAGCTGTCTTCTACATGGCTGTGAGAGATCACAAAAAATTGCCTCCTCCTCCAACTACATTACTCTAGAACCCTATCAATTAAAATTTTAATTCTTAAAATAAAGAGACAACGCCATTGCATGAACCAGTGACATCCATAACCATCCATAAACAAACACCAAGAGACATAACAGCACATACTACTAGCATCCATCAACCACACCTCAACATGAAGCAAAGTTCAAGCATCAAGAAGCATCAAGAATCCCAAGGCACAAATAAGGTTCACCAACCTGTAACCGCAACTGAAAGTGTGACAAAAATCACATGGAGGCATCCATGTGAAAATGGAGGGGGGCACGGTTGCAGGCTTGTGACACATGACAGGAAAAATATACATGATTTGATCGCTGGTAATGAAAGTAGCATTAGCATTTTGGGCATAAGGCATAAACCAACTACATCAACCTGCAATCCTCACTGAAAGCATGACAAACATCACATGCAGACACCCATCTCAAAACAAGGGGCCAACAAACTCTAAACCAACAAAGCCTTCCACAGGTTTGTGACAGGTGACAAAACAGATTCACATGCTTCGAAGACTAGTAGCAAAATCAGCACGAAACAACTTGGCCATGTCAATTTTCAACCTCTTTCCTTACAAACAAAATGCAAAATGCTGCTTGAACTACTAGATGCACAACCAAGCAAGCAGTTGTCGTCCCAGCTGCCAAGAATAGTAGAACTTTGTGTAGCGGATCAAGGACTCAGATTCCAATGCCCACAAGACTAGGCCAATGCCACTTCATTTGACAACGCCATGGACAAAAAGATAAACAGACCTAAGCAAACGACACGAACAGATACCTTTATCATATGCCCATTCAAGGGGGGAAAACATGGCAATTATTCGAACCCATGAACGCCATCAACAACCAGAACACAACAAACGCCCTAAACCCTGCATTCTAAAATGAAACCAAATTCGTTAATTCTCCCAGCAAAAACCCTAAACCCTGTCTTTGCCTTTGACTCAAAAATTCATGTCCTGCTTCCAAGATCAACCTCCTATTCGAATTTCAAAGCTTTAGTTAATATGTTCACTTTGTCTGACAACACCACGAAGGAAAAAATAAACAGGCCCTAGCAAACAACACCAACAAATACCCTTGTCACATGCTCATTCAACGCGAAAAATGCAAAATGCAAAATGCCATGTCAATTTTCAACCTCTTTCCTTACAAACAAAATGCAAAATGCTGCTTGAACTACTAGATGCACAACTAAGCAAGCAGTTGTCGTCCCACCTGCCAAGAATAGTAGAACTTTGTGTAGCGGATCAAGGACTCAGATTCCAATGCCCACAAGACCAGGCCAATGCCACTTCTTTTGACAACGCCATGGACAAAAAGATAAACAGACCTACGCAAATGACACGAACATATACCTTTATCATATGCTCATTCAAGGGGGGAAAACACGGCAATTATTCGAACCCATGAACACCATAAACAACCAGAACACAACAAATGCCCTAAACCCTGCATTCTAAAATGAACCGAAATTCGTCAATTCTCCCAGCAAAAACCCTAAACCCTGTCTTTTCCTTTGGCTCAAAAATTCATGTCCTGCTACCAAAATCAACCTCCTATTCGAATTTCGAAGGTTTAGTTACTATGTTCACTTCGTCTGACAACACTACGAAGGAAAAAATAAACAGGCCCTAGCAAACAACACCAACAAACACCCTTGCCACATGCTCATTCAATGCGGAAAACAGAACAATTATTCGAAGCCATGAACACCATTAACAACCAGAACAGAACAGAGGATACCACACATGTTTTTCATCAAAGCAACGGAAAAGAATAGGAAGACGCATTCCAAAATGAAACCAAACCTGCTAATCCTTCCAGCAAAAACCCATAAACACTGTCTTTTCCTTTCAATGAAAAACCGAACAAAAAAATGCAAATACATACCTATTCCACCGAACCAGCAACGAGACCTCAAGCAGGCGGAGAGCAACAGCTGCAGATATCGCCGAAACCGAGCAACCAACACCAGCATCGAAAACGATAGAGAACTCTGAACCGGCAATGCAGAAAATTTCACAAACAACCCGCCACAAAACGCCCATAAAACGAGCAAACACCCGCCATAAATCACAGCCGGGCATGCCGGAATAAATGAAAAACATAAATTCTCCATCGGCAAGTTTCGCCCACCCACAGCCAAATTCTTTGCACTTACACTCGCATTTACTCCCACAGGCTCACACCGGCACCTGCAAGAGCCGAAGGACAACCCACACCGGCATCCAGAGGAGCCCAACAACAGCCCACGCACACGGACGAGAAGCCCGAGAGAAGAACTCGCCGATGAAACCGGAAGAAACCCCCACAAACGAGTGATAAAACCGGACCAAACCCCCGCATTAAACACCTCTAAAAAATCGCGCCAAAACCACCTCGAACAATGAAAACCGCCTCGGTTACAGCCTCCGGAAACCACATGTCGTGACGCCATCCCGCCGCCACCTCCTGGGCCACAGCGCCCGAGGCTCGTGTCACCGCGGACGGCGCCAATCAACAGCGAACAAAACAGCCCCGCGCTAATTAAAAAAAACATTATTTTCTCCAACCCTAATGTCAACTATTGCCTCCACCGCGTATTGATAAACCCAGATGTCAACTAATGCCCCCGACCGATTCATATATGTCGGGGACATAATAAAAATAAAAAATAATTAAAAAAATTAAATATAAGTAAAATAATTGTTATTAAAAAAAGAAAAGTAAAATAATTGTTATTAAAAAAAGAAAAGTAAAATAATAGATATTAAATGTAAATTAAAAATAAAATAACTGATATTAAAATTAATTGAAATAATAAATATTAAATATAAATAAAGAAGAAAATAACTGATATTAAAATTAATTAAATAAATGTAAGTAAAGAAAAATGTAATTTACATTAAATTATATTAAATAAAAATTAAAATAAATTTAATAATTTTTATTAAATGCAATTTAATGTAAATTAAAAAAAATTAAATAAATTAATATTAGTAATAAAATTTACTTATTAGAAAAAAATTTAAATAAAATAAAATAAAATAAAATTAAATTAAATTTATATTTGAAATTTGTACTAAAAAAATTAATTTATATTTCAAATTTACTTATTAGAAAAAGTAAAATAAATGTAAACTAAATAAATCCTATTTTGAAAATAATTATAATTATGAAATAATTAATAATAAAAAATAGTAATATTCCCTAGATGCGGGTGATGGGATAGGTTTGGACACGCGCGAACCTAGTCATGTGACTCTTGGACACATAGACAAGCTTCGTGGCACTTACGAGGAGGGAGGCCTAAGGAGATGACCGCCTCAAGGCCTGGATCATTAAACACCCCCGCTGGAGATGTCCCCTCGAATTGGCTAGCCTCGACTTCGGCGTACCACCTCCAAGGGGTTCCTTCATGCGGCTTTAAGGAGCGTAGGCAACTTTCATCCTGCCTCGTTGATTATCATGCACCTCCGACCCTGACGCGTCATTCCAATGTTCTCCATCCTCGATAGACCTGGGAACTGGGCTCCTCCCGCACTCAAGTTCCTTCTGTTTGCAAACATCCAATTACTTACTTCCCTCGCGAGCTGGATTCTGCTACACGCAGTCATCCTAAAGCCGACATTTATTGTCTGCTCTTCTGATATGGGCCGATCGAAAGGTTTCAGGGGGAGAGGGAAGAAAAATGACACCCTCAAAGATGTAAAATACATGGAAAAAGGGTATGGGGGAGGAGGTCATCGTCCCCGTCCGTTTGTTAATCGACAATTTGGAAGCCAGGATAATGGCGGACCGCCTCTCCTCTGGACACCCTGGTAAGCAAATTGATCCTTATTGGCTCGTTAAGGATATTGCTTGGGTTGCTTAATGAGGACATGCTAGCCAACTGGGCTACGACCAGAAATGCCACCCAGACCTTGAAGGTCTCCTCGCCCAACATGGAAGCTATTCTGGGAAGTGTGGAGGGCACCTTCAATTGGTAGTCTTATGTGCCCAACAGTCATCCTTAGCACAACAACACCGAAAAAGGAGGTCACAGGGACCTCCCCACTGCGGCAAGTCCTAGCGTGCCAGTTCAAGTGAGCCTGTTCAAGGGTAAGGCGCCATTAAACTTCCCAATTCCCACCAGTACTAGCCTGTCCAAGCGAGTCCACAACGATCAGGGGTTCACTGTCTTCAGAAAGACCACGCCTTTTCCCGTCAAACTGTCAATGAAAGACTCGGTCGATGAGGAGTATCCTCCCTGTCCCATCCTGTAAGAGAATTCCCCTGATGCTTAGGCACCCGAAGCAAATGCACCCAACTAAGAAGGCTTTGGTCAATCCTTGTATCTTTCAGCTTTTCTTTTTTAATATGTTTAGTAGTTTAATAGCTTACAGTCTTATAGACTTATACAGAGAGTGCAATTTAATAGCAACACCCTGGACTTCATACTCAAGGTGGGTTTTATGTAGTTTTGATCAGCATCATTTTGATCCCTTCAAGTTTTTGGGTTGGTGGCTACACTCTCTCAGACCACCGCAGACTGTAACATCTCATGTATTATGGACCTTTTTTTATTAATAGAATTTTACAGCTTTACAAAAAAAAAAAAATAGTAATATTTATGGAAAATATGGGTGAGCTATCTATGAATGTAAGATGTGAAATGACATTTGTAAATATATTTGATATTGTCAAAGCATGGAAGTAAAAAACATATAGTGTATACAATGAAGAAAAATAATAACAAAAAAATTAAATATTTTGATATTGGAATTTCTATTGAACACATACAAAAATATATATATATAGGATTAACTTTTATTTGGAAAGAAATGTACAATGCAAAAACAATATTAAACACTGCATAGAATTTTTTTTTGATAAAATTATTTTTACATGAAGAGCAAGTTAAACCTCAGTAAATACATCATCAATTGAACCCATATTAGGATAAACTAGGAATAGCGAAATATTTTGAATGAGTTCAAAAACATTTGTAGGTGTTGGAATATTAAGTTCAAAATGCCTCGATTGTAATACTTCACCATCAGCTACATCATCATACAGAGTCGTACTCAAGTCATAGAAGGAAAAGTCAACTCTACTGTATTTGCATATAAGCAAGTACTTATGAATTGAAGAAACAACAAAATATCTAGGGTAGTTCATATTGATGGCAGAGCTCAACCTAGATAAAAAATTCCATCGCAAACCATGTCCATATTGTAAGGAGTTGGTTGAAAAATTACCTGGCACCGATGGAGTAGTTATGATAGGTAGTGTCTTTTATTAACCATACTGTAGTTGAGCCTTGATTCATGAAACAAAGCAATTGATTGGAATGAATCACTAAGCAAATAGACCATGTAGCAGGTGATTGTTGAATAAAATCGAAGTCCCATTTCTTGTTGGCAACATCTATCCAATATATCTTGTGTGAACATATGGGGCCGACTAAAGAAACAACATGACTATGCACCCAATACATTTTTCCATTATACATAATGACATTTTTTAGAGGCAAAACATCACCGTCTGGAGGAAATGTTAGTCTCTAGTGCACATGGAGACTGGTAAAAATGAAATATTTTGATTGAAATGTGCTATAAACATGTTTGAGAACCACCCAATCATATTTTGGTTGCTGCACATTTCTTTCCACATTTTTCAACAGTATAAAAAAACCATAATCACCAAGATCAAGAGTCAAGACACGCTATATATGTAGAAGTATTTCTAAAAGGGTTAATTTTGCAGTAGTTCCTTCTTCTATATGATGTAGTGGGTATGGAAACCAAAACAAGTGAACCACATGTAGATTCAACTTTATATCTATTACTAAAAAATGGCATAGATAAGGTTGATAACTTTCCCACTTGATTTATGTAGCGTGTTTGGAAATGACTCTCATATTCAAGGAAGGTTAACTAAAAATCCAAGTTCTTTTTGTCCACATTGTTTCCTTGACGACCTAAAATTGTCATTTGATAATCTTTGACTCCAATCCTTGCAAACACTTTTAAAATGGAAAATAGCGGATAAAGGCAACCATAGAAATATCATTTCAAGTATCTCTGTTGGTAGGGAGCTCCAGATGGTTGTCACCAAATCCATTTCTATAATATAACATAAGAAAATACATTAGTATAGACGATAACATAGAAAACAATTTGCTTTAGAAATTAGAAGAAAGTATCAAACGAATTCGTAACTTATGAAGAATTAATGCAGAAAGAAATTTTGTAAATGAGGAAATGAAAAAGCAACATGATATATAAATTTGTGCTATAAAAAATGTATGATGAAATCGTATACAAAAGTGTATCACAATATTTATTAAATTATTATTTATTTAAGGAAAAAATGTACTATCTCATATATATTCAAACCCAAATTTCTTGAGAGAAGAATTATTGAGATGAGAGGTCTTATTCTATATTGGGGCATTTCGATTATATAAGAAAAAATGTTTACTGAAAGAATGCAACAAGTATTCTCCTAAGATAGTAGTTTTGCAAATACTATCATATCTGGAGTTGGAAGCTACCGGCTTGCCAAATAAAGGACGCCCAGATATAGTTACTTCTATATGACAGAGTGTGGGTTGATATTTCTAGGATTTTATCTAGCTAGTCTTTTGAGAGCAGTTCTTTGGGGATTATGTTGCGTTGCAGAGTAATTTGTGAAAATTGGAAATACATCCTTCACGTTGACATTGCTAATTCATTTACCACTACCCATATAAGTTGAGGGGATTGAAATTCCGTTTGATCAGGCAATTTTGGCAATTTTCTTGTTATAAACAAAAGGAGACAAACCCCATGAAAAAATATTCCAAAAACTATGTAGTCTCAGGATTGCAAAAGTTTCCAGATAAAAAATTGGATCCAAACATATAGTAGAAATGATCATGTATTCATTGTCTACACTGGGGAATTGAAGGCAAATAGTGTTCAAATGCAGTTTCCAATGGTGAGCCATCCAGAGACTGCACCAACTTCTTTGTACTCATGTAATTTAGGGTTTTGTGACGTAGAAAGTAAGTTTTCAAAACATAGCATTATTCGATAATGCCCCCAAAGTAGTGATATCCTATATTGAAATTCGAGAATGCAATAAGAAGAGAAAATGGTAATATTGAAATTCGAACAAAGCTCATAGATTTAAACATAGGCTTAAACTTTTATGCAAAGGCCCTTATCTATTTAACTTCCACAGCGTTTAGTCGGAGCTTAAGCTTTTATGTTGCTGTGCTTATCTATTTAACCTATGTTGCCTCTTGTCGGAGCTTAAATTTGTAGACAACTACCCTTATCTATTTAACCTCCGCCACGAGCTTTTCTTTCCGTCTTTAATTTCTATGCAATTTTCTAGAAAATGTTTGATATGATAAAGAATTTAATTAACCTCCTTTTATTTTTATTTTGTTTTCATCATATTCATAAAGAATCCAGAATCGTCAATTACATAACATGTTTAATTTTCTATGCGGTAATATTGTATGATATGCTTGGATTTGAATATGATAATGGGATAAAATATAATATGTTACTAAATGATTTAAACACTAGAGTTATTAAAACATGAAACGTTAGAACTATAATAAGTTGAGTGTTGTCAATGTGACACTAAAATAGAGTATGGAATTGATTCTAAATTATTCAATCTAGATATTATAATATTAGCACAACTACAAGTAAGTGGTCGGTGAACATCGATAGGGGTAGTTAACCACTTAGTTTTGTGGAGATGACTGATTGTTAAACAAAGACTAAACATTAAACTAATTAATATAAACATTAAAGTAACATAAACATTAAACTAATTAATATAAACATAAAAAGAAATACTATTTAATAAACATACCCATTTTCTTAACAACAACTTAACTAAATTTCATTTCATGGTAGTCGTATCTTGTTATGCTCAAATGCATCTTGATTAAGATTTAAATAAGCATCAGTGTAGAGTGGGGATTCATTTGATGGTCGTCGTATCTTTTATGCTCAAATGCATCTTGATTACGATTTAAATAAGCTTCAGTTAAGCGGTGGTTAATAAAATGGGTATGTTTATTAAATAGTATTTTTTTAATGTTTATATTAATTAGTTTAATGTTTATGTTACTTTAATATTTATATTAATTATTTTAATGTTTAACCTTTGTTTAACAAACAAAACTAACGGCCACTTTACTTGTGGCTGTGCTAGTTTAAATTTGAATCACTATGTATTTGAGCATAACAAGATACGACTGTGCTAGTTTAAATCTTAATCACTATGCATTTGAGCATAACAAGATACGACGACCATGAAATGAATCCCCACGGTACAAATAATATCTAAACACCTATTAATGTAAAAATAAAAAAAATTGAACCCTAGCCATTTTTTAGTTCAGAGATCACACACCACACAAAAACAAAAACACCACATTGCATCACACAAAAAAAAAGCCTCAAAGGAGATGAGAGGAGTACACCTGACAAGAAAGAGATTAAAATCCTTAGAGGAGATGAGAGGAGTACACCTTACAAGAAAGAGACTAAAATTCAGACAAATAATAAGGGGAATGCAATCAAAATAATTTGTCTTTATTGTCGGCTCTCTCGATGCTTAAAAAATTTGATCCCTCCCTTACTCTTTTATGAGAGTCAACACTGACTTCAACTCATTATAATACAATGTATGAGATTTTATAATTATCTCACATTTATTTTAAATTTGTTTAAAATTTTAAATCTAAATGCATATTCTTATAAGTTTTTAATATGTTCATTGTATTCACAATCATCATGCTTCACAGCTGCGTTATCTATAGATTACCATCGTATTTGAATTCATATGTGAAATGATGCGGGAATTCCCCACCATTCTATCATTCTACATGTCAAAAGATCACGACGGTACCATTATTTCCACTTATGGTTGAATAGAGTATCAACCATACCATGTTGGTCTTGATAATCTTTGGTCTGTTTCCATCCAATCTTTCGAGCATGGTTAATGGAGGTGGTTTATCTTTCAGTAGCATACTAATATTCAATGAAGTTAACATGTATTCAACTTTCAATTATGTTGTAGCTATGTTCGACTGCCCTGAATTTTCATTAAAGAATCAATTTATAAGGATACAATAATCAAGCAGAGGGTAGGATATAAGTCCTATTGTATTCATTGTTTAATAAATGTTACAGGTAGTAGCAGTGTTGTCACAAGTAGCAGTCTTGTTACAAGTATAGCAATATAAGTGTTAATTTTAAAAATTTTAGTTTTATAAATTAATTTTATTTATTTTGTATTTTTGATAATTAAAAACACTTTTGCAAGGATTTATGTCTTATAAAAGTGTTTCCTACGGTTGATTAACAAAACAGTTAATATATCTCTGCTTTGGGAGGGAATAAATATATAAAATATCAATGTAATACTTCTTTTTGCTTTAGGAACTTGATTTAATAAGTTATTTTGTTAGTTCAAGAGTTTGATTTAATAAGTTATTTTGTTAGTTTATGTCCACTTATACCATAAATTATAATAATAATTTAAATTAATAATAATTTAAATTTAAAATAATTATTTGTTTCTTGATTGGCTTAATTAAATAAATAAATATATAGAGTATCAATATAATACTCCTTTTTGTTTTAGGAGCTTCTTTTTATAGATTATTTTGTTAGTTTATGTCGACTTAGACCGTGAATTATAATAATATTTTAAATTTAAATATATAGAGTATCAATGTAATACTCCATTTTGTTTTAGGAGTTTCATTTTGATCAATTATTTTTTAGTTTATGAGACTATGAATTATAATAATATTTTAAATATATAGTGTATCAATATAATACTCCTTTTTGTTTTAGGAACTTCTTTTTATAGATTATTTTGTTAATTTATGTTGACTTAGACCATGAATTATAAGAATATTTTAAATTTAAATATATAGAGTATCAATGTAATGCTCCATTTTGTTTTAGGAGTTTCATTTTGATAGATGATTTTTTAGTTTATGTCAACTTAAACTATGAATTATAATAATATTTTAAATTTCATATAATATTTGTTTCTTGATTAGTTTACATTTATTATATTTCTTGACTAGTTTACTTAAATGAACTTCTATAAAAATCTATAGAGTATCAATGTCATACTCTTTTTTTTTACTCCTTTTTGTTTTAGGAGCTTTGATTTGATAATTAAATTAACTTTAATAAAAATATATAGTGTATTAATGTCATATTTCTTTTTGTTTTAGGAGTTTTGATTTGATAACTTTTTTTTTTCCGCAAAAAAAGCATACTATTGATATTCAATGGTGAATCAAATAGTACATGATAATATTAGAAGATGTTCATAAATATGTTGCTGTACATAGAGACTATATATGCCGCTGATCATAGTAACCTCCATACAAAGTGAAAATATTCTGCCCACCCCTATAAACTAGATGTTCTAAATATATCCAAAAAAGTACAAATGGCCAAGATCGATGCGTTGATCTGCCATAAATTCTTCCCGAAATAAGACGCCCACTTCACAATCCAAAGCTGCTTTGGACAACAGATTAGCCTGGGAGTTATGTTCATGATAAATATGATCAAGTGAGACATTGAGGAACATACCAAGTTCAGCTCCGATCCGGTTGCACCAATAAGTCAGGTTCAATACATTCAGTGCGCATACCCCACAAGCCCATTTAATGGTGACTCGAGAGTCACCAAAGATATGCACCCTACCAAGGCCCATGAGATTTGCCACACGGGCAACACACCACAGAGCCAAAAGTTCCGCCATCATGTTGGTACCTCTCCCACAATTTAATTTGAGAGTATAAAAATGATCTAGCCCAATATACACGACCCCACAAACTCCCAGGTTTGCCACACCATCAAAGAAGAGAACAGGGTCTTCAACCCTCATACGAAAGCTACCAAAATTGCGCTAAGCCAAAGTGTTATGATCTTTCTGGAATAATAAATAATAGCCCATCACAGAGATAGCAACAAAGTCCAGATTCGGACGAATCCCTTCAAACAGGACCTTGTTTCTCAAACGCCATACCATCCAGCATAGAAAAATGGGTAAAGTAGCATGATGAGCATTGGCAGAGATCCATAATTTAAGAGAGATATCCAAATTCTCCCCACCCCAAATACCAGAAATACCCAAAGAAGAATAAAATTTTGTCCATAGACTATATGTAAAAGGGCATTCCATAAATAAGTGAACAACAAATTCAAAAGAATTTTTACATAAGACGCACCAACTGGGACCGAACCAACCCAACAGAATAAGATTGTTCCAAGTTTTTAACCTGTTATTTTGTTAGCTTATGTAGATTTAAATTATGAAATATAATTATATTTTAAATTTTAAATAATTATTTGTTTCTTGATTGGTTTTGTAGATGGTAATGTTATTGGTGTGATGAGGTTTTATAAGGTGGAGATGTGTATTTTTTTCTTTGGTAAGTAGGTGGTGATATGTCAATGTTGATTGTATTGATTAAAATTCTAAATAAAAAAGAAGGGTGGGTGGGTGGTGATGTATTGATGTTTGTTGTATTCAATAAGAGTATATAATAATTTGAATTGAGTTTTTTTAATAAAATCAATTTATATTTTCAATAAAATGCAATTACTAACAATACATAATTTGAGGTTTTTATTAGGTTGTAGTTAAATTTACATATTAAAATTTCAACATATCATTAATAACAATTAAACTTGAAAACTTGATGAGAGAAGAGAACACTCAAATTCTCATTAAATTGATAATATATTAATGATCTCTATTCAATGTATAATTCTTAAATAAATTTTAATTGTTCATTAATTTTAATTAAGAAATTTTAAATCCAATTTGTCAAGGTATGTGCATAATAATTATAAAACAAGGGATGAGGCTATGTCAAGTTACATATCAATTTATGTTAAATTTTAAATCTAATTTTCCAAGTATGTTTACAATAATGATGAAACAAGGGATTAGGCTATGCTAATGTACATATCAATTTATATAAATGAACAATGCATCCAAAAAAATGATAAACTTAAAACATGTCTATTATGTTCTAAAGAAAAAATAATAATAAATATGAATAATGTCATGAATTATTGATAAGGAGTTAGACACAACTATGATAATAGACATGACGTTCCATCATAATTATTAATATAATTTAGCATAATTATTAATATAATTTAGGTATATTACACTATCATAAAATTATTTAATTGTTTTTTCTAAATATATATATATTCTAGTTATCAAATGTTAATTTTCTTAATTTCTTGTTATAAAGCTTTAACAAACATTTAAAAAGTAAAAAAAAAACTTTCAAGTGTGATAAAAATTATACTTTTCAGAACTATCAATCCATCCCTTGGAATTTGAAAAACTATTAAGTGTGATAGAAATTAAATACATTTGTATCATGTCTCTAAAATTTGCATTGGATCACAATGACCTAAGCCACTTGGCTATGTTCATGATAGTTTGTCAAATTGGTGTTAAGGGTCAAATAATTGCCAAGCATGATGTCCAAGTTAGTAATATTGCAAAATTAGAGCCAAATGGACAAGGTGGGTCACATGAAGAGAAAATTCCCAATTCAAAGTTTGTAATGTCCCCATCCAAATAAATTATTAGGGGGGGGGGATTCCACTAACCTACTAGTTCCCTAGGTTGGGGTGGAAGCATCAAAATTTTGAATAAGGGAGCTACAAGACCCAAAATTACCTTAGACTTACAAATTCACATTAAATGGGCCAAATGAACAATAATAAAGAGGAAAATGAGGTGGAATTGGATCATGAGGCGCATAAGAGGTTGTGGGACCCACATGTGGAAAGATTCCCCACTACACTTGGCATCATTCTCACACAGATTCGAGATCAAGATGAAGGGTAACATATTTGGGGTAGATGAAGAGGAAATATTCATGGCAAGAATCATGGAGGCTCGAATTGGAGTGGAAGAGTAACTCCCAATGAAGAGGAAGAAGCATAATAGACAAACCGTGACACTTGTGACAAGATTCCATGGCATCTATGACAACAATGATGAAGGACTCTATGAAAAAATGACAAACTCAAACCTAATGGCAGACCTATGACATATCAGGGCTAAAAATAGCCACCAAGACGGCACATAGAGGAAGTTATGGCCATCCAAGATTCCCAATTCGAATTGGGGAACGATGAGTGCAAGAATGAGGAGGACAAGTGTCTCATGAAGGAATCAATTACTGACTCGAGTTGGGTGAGTGTCTTGGAGGGAAATTCGACCTCATGAGTCCACATGAAGTTAATAAAAGAGGGTCATGAGGAAGGAGATCATCTTTTGGATCATTTTTTTTTGCACTGTTGGAGAGCTTAGCTTGTCCATGCACAGTGGGTGTTACCTTCCTTATTATTGAACCAATTTCGAAGGTGAAAGATCCCTATCCAAGTTGGTTGGAGGAGAGGCCATTCAGACCTCTTATCGAAGCTTAATGAAGATGTTTTGTTGCAGGTTCGAGTCCCTCTATGAAGGGATCCTCCCAAAGCCCTAACTAAATTCTACTTAACATTTAATATTTTACGAATTCTCAATATAAAAATGTATAACGATAGATGCGGATCACCTGCTTCACTAAAATAAAATAAATCATTGCATAAATTTCAATACAAAAGAAATCATTAAGGACAAGAAAAACATGTCCGTGGCAGTTGATCCAGTAGTTGAAGGAGTCACCGAAGTGGTTGTCGCTTAATCCGATTCAAGCTTTCAACAATTTTACCGAAGGACTCCTCGGTTGACCTCCCTACCATATTGGGAATAGTCTTCTTCCTCTCAGTACCTCAAGGAAATAGGGGTCACAAAGAACATACAATTCTAAACCCTCAGATAAGATCTCCCAATCCCGAGAGTAGTTCTCAACCAAACTCACATGGACCACACTAATCTCAAACTTCCATTACAGAATCCATCAAGCATTAGTGAGCAAGAGAACCTATAATGTATGTTGCACATTATCTCTGACAAATCCAACGGCTCTATGATTTTGTCTTAAAGGTGGCAACCATGTGTGTTTGTAAGGTACAGTCGGGATCAGTTTGCCATATCAATACAGAAATCGGTGCTTATTGATTCTTGGCCAAGATTAACTACACTATGCCGTGTTTGATAATTAACATTATAAAGGCCGTGTTTGAGTGTGAAATATTTCTCTACACCTTTCTTAAACGTGGTTGAACCCAATTCATATCGTTATTGTCAAGTCGATAAACTCGTGCCATCTACCAAACCATGCACGAAAATGATGGCAAACTGTATTATGGAGTCTGGGTTGAACTAACCATTACATACACGTATTCAACATTATAAAAGTTATGTAGTGATAGGAAATAGCAATTGTTATATTTGATGTTGTAAAGAGTAAGTCAAATTAACCATTGACTATGGTTTTAGTTTCATCAAAGTTAGTTTGATAATTATCATTTTATGTTTGGATTCCATAAAGGGTCACTTAAAAGGCAACCAAGAATCCTTTATTCTTTAATTTTATAAAGAATCCTTTATTCTTTAATTTTATAAAGGATAGTTAGGAGAATAATTTCAAAATGATTAACATTTTTATGTTTTGGATGTCACTAAAATGAATTTAAAAAGTTAACCGAAATCAATTTTAATTTATGAAAGTTAGTGAGACGATAATCGTAAATGATTATTAATTTTGTATAATTGGATGTTATAAAAGTTAGTTTAATGGGTAAAATTATATAATGGGTATGAAAGGGTAGTTGCATATTGCCATGGTTACATATGTGGTTAATGTCAAATAATAAATTATACTATCTTAGTTTAGGAAAAGTAATAATAAATTATACTCTAGGGGATGCCAATAATTAATGTTATAGTTTGTTGCTATGTTGATTACACCTCGGGGTCAATCTTTACCGTCACAAAACCTTGAACTATATAAAAAAAGGAAAGAGTTTGTACGTATATGGGTTATATGGGAACCACGGTTGCCATACGGTTTGGGAGTTATGCCGAAGTTTCCAAATCATTTTATACGAAGTCAATTGTTAAGAGAGTCGTGGATGTTCTCCAATAAAAAATTTGTGACATGAAACAAGAGTGATGTCGTGTTAAGCAAAGGATAAAAGAACAATCCTTAAAGAAACTATTAATAAATGCATACCTTATTCATAGCATTAAGCATGGACTACAAATTGTACAGTTTGCATGGTCATGCCTATATATGTATATATCAAAAGATGTAGCCTTAATGTATATAAGAGATTACTTTTTGTGATCAATTAATATATTTATTCAAAACCATATGCATATGTAATATAAAATGTCATTATCTGAAAAAGTAAAAATATTAAAATAAATATGTAGTTATAATATTCCAAGCATATATATAGTTTGTGTGTTTGTGAGGAGAAGCACCGTTATATTGGGGTGATAAATATATTAATTAATGTATTATTTATATTAAATTATTACTATTATATATTAATTTTTATGATTATGCAATTTAGTATCAATAATGAGATGGTAAGAATTTACGAGTGAATATGTTATTTTTTTCATTATGGATTAATGGTTATCAAGTTGGTGAAATATCTAAGTTTGCCATTTCACAGCGTAGAAAGTCACTACTTTGTTTGGAAAAAAGTTGAAAATACGAAGATTGAATTTTATTGTTGCCCTTGAGATAAATTAGTCAAATAATAAATATTAGAAATTTTACAACAAGCTTGATGTGAACGTTAATCAATAAAATAGAATGGCCCTACCGCATATTACCTATTTTACGTCCATTAGTGAAGTCTAAACATGAAGGATAAGAGACTATTAGGAGAAAAGAACCGGGGATGAGGATATTTTAAAATTTTTCCTAGTTAGCCATGATGAGAAGCCTTACTAGGTGGATGCCCTTGGTGAATTTTCTAAATAATGAGAAATTGATAAATTTTAAACTAATAAGACACTAAAAGGCTTTTTGTCGAGAATTTGACAGACTCTCGAGAGGGTGAATTAGACTCAAAATTTGAAAAACGAGATACTGAGATGACCAACGTCATGAGCTGAACACGATCACATTGATTTTACATCATGACAAGACTGATAAATGAAAATGAAAAAAAACCTACAAACTTACCCATCTGTATTTTACTAAATATTGTATGATGTTTATCTTCTCGTCTTGGAGGAAAGGATAGCCAAATGGATTTGAATTCTTGCTTGGAGTTTGTTATGCAAAAAGATGATTGAGTAACTATTGTGTGTCTATTGATGCTATAGCTTGTAATTAAATTGGATATCGTGGATCTTCGCAGATGACTAGGAGGTATAGGAAATCTAAGTTGGTATTGACAATTATTGAAGGTATTATTGGATTTACTTTACGTGAAATTACGATTGAGTTCCTGAGGATGTGATTGGAACCATGTTGGATTAAATAGAAAACCGGTGATGGTAGAACCACTAACGCTTATGGCCATGGTTGTTTGATAAAAATAGAAGAGAATGACAGGAATATGAGAATAGGAAATGAAAGTAAATCCTAGCATCAAAGGTACGAGAAAAAATTAACTTCAAGACGAAGTTTTTATAAGAGGGGGTGTATGTAATGCTTTCCTTTGACACAGTTGACTGACTAGACTTTGAGGGCACTTATATTGAAGTGACCCAGTTAAATAAACTTGAACAATATGTTATGCTTTATTATTTGAATAAAAAGTTTAAACTGCTGATTACTAATGTACGCTTTGAGTGTGTGCAGTGGCAGGTAAAACGAATTACCGACTTACTCTCAATTGGAATAAAATGAGGTCATAAAGAACGAAAAATATACATAGGGGTGTGACGACGGACTGTCGACCTTGAAATAGAATTCCATGCACGGGTTGGAAGCCCTATCATCTCACCCGAGGAAGCGTGTGACGTACGAGCGATGCCACAACGATTTGTTCGCATACGATGTGTTGAGAGGCGCCCAATAAGGAAGATATTATTCCTCAATCGCCAATAGTCTCCATGGAAACGTAGTCAGATGATTACGGTAATGATTCCTAATCGCTACATCGCACTCCCCTCATGAGGACAAGGACAAGGAAGTTGTCAGAAGGACCCATAGACGTGGTACCTAGACAACAACAAGAAATGGAAATACTTGCACACTTGCACTAAAACATTTAGGCACATATTGAATTATGCATATGTAAATGCTGAATCTGAGAATAAACAAAAGAAAACATGTTTTAAATTGAGCAAATATTAAGGGGGGGACTTTTGAGGTAGAAGTCATGTGCATCCACTAATTTAGGAAGACATGCATTGAATTAATATAAAAAATAAATAAATTAGATATATTTGATTTTGTAGCAAATCAAGATTTATAGACATCCATGAGTTTAACTCCACATGCACCCACTGATTTAGGGATTGGGATTTTAGACTAAAGACAACTAAGAGAGAATTGAGGAACTTATGTGCACTAGCATGTAAGAGTGACACTTGGTTGCATGAGAATGAATATTAGAGAATTAATAAATTAAATTAATTTTGCATGAGACGACACATGTCGTCCAAGACTTTTCTATTTAAGAAAGGGAGAATGAAGAGAAAATGACCTCTTGCTCCTTAATGCTGGATGGATTCCGTAATGGAAGTTTGATATTAGTGTGGTCCATGTGAGTTTGGTTGAGAACTACTATGGGGATTGGGAGATCTCATCTGAGGGTTTAGGCTTGTATGTTCTTTGCGACCCGTATTTGCTCTGGGAACTAGGAGGAAGAAGACTACTCCCAGTGTGGTAGGGATGTCAACCGAGGATTCCTTCGGTAAAATTATTGAAAGCTTGAATCATATTAAGCGACAATCACTTCGGTCACTCCTTCAACTGCTCGATCGACCGTCACATACATATTTTTCTCATCCTTAATGATTTATTATGTATTGAAAATTATGCAGTGATTTATTTGAGTTTAGTGAAGCAGGTGATCCGCATTTATCATTATACATTTTATATTGATAATTGGTAAATATTAAACATTAAGTAGAATTTAGTTAGGGATTCGGGAGGATCCCTACACTCTACAGTTCGAGTTCATCTCTAATGTCTTTCTCCACTATCTCTTCTTACATTCTCTTCTTAATGTCCATGTTCTAGTGTTGATGGCGCACTCATATTGGTATGAAACTTGTAGAGGATGATTTTGTGACTCCATTGTTATGATATCTGATGTATGACACTGTATTGAGCTTCACATTTGAGCCATAGCTCAAAATCCTATGTCTTTCATGTAAACATTCCAAGCAAACCACTAACTCGAGCTAGTTTCCCCTCAACTTTCATACATAATTTTTGAGGTAGTTTTATATCTATTTTGTATCATAATTCCACTAAGTTTTTGTAGTTGTTCAAGCAGCCTATGATGTATTGTTGATGAGAAAATTACTTTATGCAATCCCCTTAGTAATTTGATTAAATCTTATGCAATAATTTTCATGTCCAATGTTTTCATCTTCCAAACAATGTATATGTGTTACAACTCTTTGATTGAGGGGGTGCAATAATCAGTGGTAGACCTTGACTAATGTTGTATTTTGGTTGTCAATGAAGCCCTCTATCCATGCCAAGTCTCTGTTTATAAATTAGGGAGGGTCGTACAGTGTTTGGGAAGCCAAAAAGGTCAAAGACTAGTGGGGGATTTTAACATCGAATTCCCTAATATTTTCTCCTTTCATTCCTTCTTGATAAATGCAAGCCATGAATGTACTTAATAAGTGTCTGAGTGTCCAGTAGCTGCATTAGGATGTCCTAAGACCCCTCAAGCCCTTCTATACAGAATTCGAGAGCCTTTGGGACAGTTTGGGGTCTCACTAGTCCAAGGTTCGAAATTGAGCAAAATTGAACAAATTTTCATATTAGGGATATTACAGTGGTATCAGAGCATGGTCCTTGCACCTGTGCATTGGATCATCCATTAAAGAAGAAAATTGCAGTCATGTCCTACTCTGATGATGATTTCTATGAGATATATGAGGATGGTGAGCAGTATGAACACATTATACAACTTGACGAGAACTATATACTCAAAACGAGAATTCTAACCATAAAAACTCATTTTTTGCATCAAAACACCAAAAACAACCCCCGAATTGAAAAGTGGTGATACTGGTAGCACCCTTTTTTTTCCGGAGCTAAAATTAAAACTTTTTGGAATCCCCAACCAGTGTCAATGCTATCAAAACCCTAAATCAACCACCAAATCGAAAAAGTGCTCCATTAAAATCATCCTCATTTTTATTCAAGGTTAAAATTACATCCTGTTTGAAACTGTGTATTGCACAGTTGATGCGAGTGTAACGGAAATGCAAAAATCAACCCCTGAATTGAAAGGAAGTGCTACCAGTAGAACCCCTTTCGTCCATCAAGCTATAATTGCAAGCATTTCGAAACTATTTATGACCTAAAATAACTATTTTTTTTTAAATCATTGTAAAAATGAAAATAAGAACCTAATTTTGATTAAAACCTCTGTTTAAAAAAACAATTTTTTTAAATAAAAAACGTTTAAAAAAATAACAAAAAAAATAAAAATCTATATAAAAATTAATAAAAACATTTAAAAATATAAACACAAAGATTAAAAAGTTAAAACAAAATATTAAAAAAAAACAAAACATTAAACCAAGTTTATGTGGGTGGGAAATACATATTAGGGGGATAGGGCTCGATGCTCCACCCCGAGTCATCACATTGGAGTGGCGCCACTCCATTGTGGTGGCCCGAGGGTGGAGGCTCGATGCTCAACATCGAGTCCTCTCCCCCTAATCCATATTCCCCACCCTTTTAACATTATAAAACTTACTTTTAATATTTTTTTTTAAAACATTTTAACTTTTCTTTAGCCCTCTCCCCTAATACGTATCCCCCCGCCCTTTTAACATTACAAAACCTTTTTTAATGTTTTTTAATTTTTATTTATTTTTTAGTTTAATTTTAAACATTATAATTTTTATTAAAATATTTTTAATATGTTTTTAAAAATAAAATTTAAATTTTTTTTTTGTTTATTTATATTGTTAATGTATTTTTAAGTTTTATATATTTTCTCTTTTAAAAATGGGTTATTTTGTTTTTTTTTTTGTTTTCACTAAATTTTTTTGTTTATTATTAATTTTTTCAAATAACTTTTTAATTTATATTTTTCTATAATCAAAATCGATTTTTGTTTTTGGTTTTTGAAATAATTTTATTATATTATGTATGGTTTTGAAATGCCTACAACTATAGCTCGACGCAAGAAACACGTGCCACTGGTGGCACCTCTTTTCGATTCGAGAGTTAATTTTGACATTTTTGTTACAATAGCACCACTGTGAAAACCATAATTTTAAAAATGATGTAATTTTAACCCTAAATAAAAACAATGGTAATTCTCAAGAATCATTTTTTTTATTCAAGGTTGATTTAGGGTTTTGATTGCACCAACACTTTCAATTCAGCGGTTGATTTAGGGTTTTGGTTGCAAAGACATTAGCTAGAGTTTCCAAAAGGTTGTAATTTTAGCTCCGAAAAAAGAGGGGGTGCTGTCAGTAGCACCACTTTTCTATTCGGGTGTAAAAATAACCATTAAATACAACCTATTAAAAAATGATAACTATTTAGAGTTCTTGTCGGGTTGTATAATGTGTTTATGATGATGACTAAGATGAACAACATGAAGAGTACTTCAGATAATATGAGGAACCCTCTTGCAGCACCTCTACCCAGTTCACATTCAGAGATGATGATGGTTATTATTGGGATCACTTGTACAATGAATATGTAGACATGGACATCACACCAGTAAGGAAAGATCCTTTGAAGGAAATAGCATAGTGGAGGGAAACTTGCAAAACCCTGCCCCAACAATATCAAGCCTATAGTGTTATAATGAAGTCATCCTCGAAAGTTTCTTTCAAATTTTTTGTGGATGCTTTGTTTGGATATAGGCCCAAGAATGAAGATGTGGAGTTAGTGAAGAAAGGTCTATGCCCTTCTTGCAAAAAACCTTTGAGCTCAAATCATATATGTTTGAGTGAAAAGGAGGAGCGAGATGATAAGACCACCACCAGTGTTGGGAAAGACAAGACCACAACCCTTACTGTTGAGGGTTCTCAACATAATGAAGCCATCACCTATTCTACTGAGGATCATTTAGAGGCATATCTCACAGAGAACATGGATCATAGAGTAATTATTGATGGTTGCTCAAGTTCTGTAGAAGCATATACTGATGGGTACCAATATTGCATGGAGACACCTATTAATGGATGTCCATCCCTCTATATTGGTGACATAGAGATCAGCCTTAATGAGGTTCCTGGAAGTCCCAACTCCATTGAGATGGAAGAAGAAGACCTTGTAGCAACAAAATATGAACCAAGATCAACTTCCCAGTCACCACTTGAGTTTCCATGTGAAGTTGATCCCAAGAAAGAAGAAGAGGAGGAGGTTCACTCTCATGAACCATCCTTCATTGAAGGGTCTTTGAAGATGATTGAAAGGAATATCTATGAGGCCCTTAGCATACTTGATGACACTCAAGCATTGGTGTCAAATTCTTGTTGGAGAGTTTCTTCATTGGAGGAGCCATCCTTCCTTGAAGACATGGAGAAGATTCAAAGAGCAATGTGCAACATCGAACGTAATTTCATGTCTTTTCTTTTTGATAGAATAAATTTGGTTGAGCTTAATGAATGGTTACATGAGGCATACTTGAAGAATACAAAGGATATTCATAATCTCAATATTCAAAATGAGCAACTTCTTGAGAGGTTGCAAGATACTTGTTCTTCTTCCTATGTTTCAGATTGTCATATGGTAGATTGCTTGGAGGATTCTCATGACATGATGGATTATGAGAAACATGGTGACTTGCATGTGCTTGATGTGTTTGAAGATGAGCTTGATGAGAGGCAATCACTTGTTGTGGTGGAAGAGGAACTTGAGTTGCCTCTTGCTGATGGTTATGCACTTTTTGAAGAACTTGATTCCACTACCTTTGAACCAACCTATGAGGAAAGTTTCACACTTTTGAGGGAGGTGCATGAGCCTACCCCTATGGAGCCTTCACATGATGAAACTTATGCACTTTCTAATCGTTTGGGTGAGTTGGTTCATTCTCCTACATCCTACACTTCCACATTTTGCAACATTCATCCTAATGAAGTATGGGTGAAAGGTTTCTTTCTGATGGTGCCACATGAAAAGTATGAAACTCCTATCTCTCCTTTTGATGATGACATGAATAGAGCACCTTCTCCTTTGAATTTGCAGCATCATCCATTGCTCTCATTTGATAACTCTCGCATACATGGATGCACCTATAATGTTCACTTAAGTCACTTGAAGACTCATGATTCTCCTTGCTCCTTGCTTAGTTCATTTGATGTTGGAGTAACTTCATCCAATACTTGGGTGAAGAGATATATGATTGGAGCACATTCTTATTGGCAGCAACATCCTTTTTTATTTCTTGATGATACACATATTCATGGATGCATATATGATACTCATTCTTCTTCTTGCTCACTATGTAAGTCACTTGATGGGAGAGTTTCTTCATCCAACATTTGGGTGAAAGAACACATGGCAACAATCTATGACACCTCCCACACTTTCTTGGAGCAACATTCTTGGACATGGGACCCTCACCAATGTCATTGGAACAGATTTGATTGGTCACTTGATGCTTGTATGCACTTGGGACATGATGATCTACTTGCTTGGATGTACAAGCACTTTCATGATTCTTTGATGAGGCACCTTCTTGATGTACATTTGTATGATGTTGTTATGTACTTTGATTATCTATATTTTGTACTTTTGATGTTTGGGAGGATGCTCATTAAAGAGTGGGATCTTGGAATCCCCCACCTTGATGTAAAATTTTGTGTTATTCTACTCATTGATGGAATGCGACAGTTATGGGATCCTGGCATTCCACTTGGTTGAAATAATTTGGAGGATATTGTACACCTCCTAATTTGAGGTATTGTTTTGGGAGACCTTGTGCATGATAGGAATGCACAAGCATTCGAACATGGGCATCCCACATTCTAATTTGTATGTATTCAAACTATGTATTGATGGGGTGCGCAAGTGTTGGGACCTTGGCATACCATACTTGCTAGATTGGTTCTTGATGACATTGTGCACTAGGAGAGTGTGCAAGTAGTGGGATCCAGGAATTGTTGATCATTTACATCTCATTGGGAGCACATTTTGGTTGGTTGGATTGAGGAAGCAAGCCTCTTTTTTTCCACATGGGTTCATCTTTGCAGCATATGGTGATGGTTTCCTACATGGGAAACATATTTTTGTATGGACTTATGTTTTTTTTCCTTGCAGGGTGTTATGATGACTTCCCCGTGACTCTTATGCATCGCATATGAGAATATATATTTCACATTGTATTCTTGAGGATCATTTGGGATCCTAGGATCATCTTTGGATTCAACTATTTCTGTTTTGGAGTTCATGAAGCAGCTTGCGGAAGTTGGTGGAAAAGTACACAAATGTTTCATCATACATAGCATCACTTGCATGAGGTGAGAAGCCATTGGTTGCATTCAAAATTTTGTGGAGATGGTCCATATTACTTGAGGACAAGCAATATTGGGAGGGGAGGATTCTTCATGTCCCCAAATTTTGCATTGGATCACAATGGCCTAAGCCACTTGGCCATGTATAGTTTGTCAAATTGGTGCTAAGGGTCAAATAATTGCCAAGCATGATGTCCAAGTTAGTAATAATGCAAAATTAAATCCAAATGGACAAGGTGGGTCACATGAAGAGCAAATTCCCAATTCAAAGTTTGTAATGTCCTCATCCAAATAAATTGTCATGGAGGGAAATTTCCACTAACCTACTAGTTCCCTAGGTTGGGGTGGAAGCATCAAAATTTGGAATAAGGGAGCTACAAGACCCAAAATGAACTTGGACTTACAAATTCACATTAAATGGGCCAAATAAGCAATAATAAAGAGGAAAATGAGGTGGATTGGATCATGAGAGCGCATAAGAGGTTGTGGGACCCACATGTGTTGGAGTAGAAGAGTAATTCCCAATGAAGAGGGAGAAGCATAACAGACAAATTGTGACACTTGTGACAAGATTCCATGGAATCTATGACAACAATGATGAAGGAATCTATGACAAATTCAGACCTAATGGCAGACCTATGAAAAATATGACATATCAAGGCTAAAAATAGCCACCAAGAGGGCGCATAGAGGGAGTTATGGTCAACCAAGATTCCCAATTCGAATTGGGGAAAGAGGAGTGCAAGAATGAGGAGGACACGTGTCTCATGAAGGAATCAATCACTAACTCAAGTTGGGTGAGTGTATTAGAGGGAAATTCGACCTCACTAGTCCACATGAAGTTAATAAAAGAGCAGGGATGATTTTAAGAACTCCCCCCAAATTTATATGGTAAAAAAATTGGCGAATCTCCCCGATATATAGGAAAATTTGAAAGCGATTTTATCAATAATATAATATGTATATATAATTTTTTGGCGAATCTTTCATTTTATTATATGATATTGTAAAATCTTGGCGAATCTTTCACTAAATTATAAGATATTGTAAAATCTTGGCGAATATTTTACTGAATTATAAAATATTGTAAAAAGTTGACGAATATTTCACTAAATTATAAAATATTGTAAAAATTTGGCGAATATTTCACTGAATTATAAAATATTGTAAAAATTTGGCGAATCTTTCATTGATCTATAAAACACATTGAATGACAGTCTGCTTGTTAATTATGAGTTCAAGGCTTCTTCAAATGTTGAGTTCAATTGCTCTATTTCAAGTTTTGGTCTCAATACCAAATGGTGGTGGCCTTAATGAAGCCTTGATATTCAAGCAAAGCCGAGTAGATCTTGGAGACATGTATTCTAAATGTGGGTGTTTGGAGGATGCACATAAAGTGTTTGGCCAAGTGCCAAAGCGAAATACAGCCTCATTGAATGCAATGCTTTCAAGATGTGCTCAACATGGACATGGCAGGGAGGAACATTATCAGAGGGGTTCTTCGGGTGGAGATTGTCATTCATAGCTCTGATGACGTTAGCATTGCATCTTCTTCTTACTTACAATTTTTTCCTCTACTACTTGAGTTTCTAGAATCTATTTGTAGTCCTCCCTGCAATTATTATAGATTTCTTCTTTTTCTTCTTTAATAGTCTTGGGAGATGACTTTTTTGAATTGCTTAAATCAACAAAGGAATTGCACCCACAGACTATCCTTCAATAGATTGTGTGGCTACCCTAGACTGTTTTTGATACTTCAAGGCAAGTTTGTACATAGGTTTTAAGCTAGGCATGTTCCTTAAGTATTTTTCTTGGCACATACTTTGAATAACATTATAGTGATTTTGTTGGCATCCTATAGTGTCGACTATTGGGGGCTATCTTATTGTTGTGTCATACTTTTGGACAATGTAACTTTTTTCCATCTAAATTCCTCAACACTAGTACCATATCTAAATGTTATACCATTTGTTGATACCATATCTAAATGTGTCTAGTAGTTGATTTTGATTGTAGATGTTGTATTTTTTGTTGATATTGGTGTGTAGATGTTATTATAACCCATGTTAGAGCTTTTATTACAAATTGTTTTTTTCTATTGATTAGAGTTTCCATGACATGTGGGGACTTGGACCTTGACAAACCGATAAACTAATAGAATCAGACATTATGCATCATTTTGGCCTTCACTAGCCAATTATGCCCATGGAGGCTAGGAAAATTTTGAGCCAATTGGACTAGAGGAATGTTGGTCTCGTGCCAATAGGTCTCCTATGATCAATGCATAGGAACCTAGTGCATAGACCATTTTTCTCTTCGCTTAGCTATGTAGAGCTCATTTATTTTTCTGAATAACGATAAGTATTTACAAAGAAAATATACAATCAGCATAAACAAATCGAAAAAGTGAAGACAATTAATTCATGCAAATAAAAGGTAATAAAAACTTATTTTCTCGAACCCTAAATCAATGGAAATCAACTAAATCTAATATTGATTCAAGCTACAACAAAGGGTTAAATCAAGCATCAAATGAGAACTAGAAGCATTCAAGGGTCTAACACAATAATTAACCAAAATACATGCAAACTCCACAAATCGACAAAATGTTTCAAATAAAAGCAATAAACAAACCATAAAAATTTGCACAAAATATTTGAGATAAACACCAACATGGTTTCATGTACTTGAATGAGCTCATTCTTGCTTAGCGAAAGTGTAGTCAAATTAGTTATTTATCCTTCAATGTCAGGACACTATCTATGTGAAGAGATAGCTCCTAGGCCTAGCTTTGTCAAATTCCAGTGTCATTTCCTATCACATAAAAAAAGAGACAATGTAAAAGATAAATATAAAAACATCAATCTTAAAATAAACTGCATCAAGGAAATGTATGTCATATCATCAATGTTATAACAAAAAAGTACAATGTAGAATCTATTTTTAATTAAAATGCTAGCTCAAATTTACATATAATGATCACCCGCAAGGGTCCATGGAACACCTATACCAAAATAAGACTCAAGAGTCTCTCATGTGTATTGGATCATATACAATATTAGGTGAAATCCATTTCCCAATTCACATTCTGGGACTGGTCCTCATTTTCGGCACTCTGAACATGACCTTCTTCGAATGAGCCGTCATTATGATCCTCAACAACATTATGTTCCATATCAAATTCATTAGATAAATTTGCCATATTGTTTTCTCCCCTTCTTTCACAATTTGATCGCCAGAGAGCTACTGCTCTTTCATATGGAAAATTGTCAACCTCATACTTTGTTACATATAATCTTAAGCATGTATCCACATTTTTATCAAGCTTATTCCTCAACTTTGACTTCAAAAATGTTAATGCACTAAACATTCTCTCATCCTCCACTGATCCCAAAATCATGGTTTGACATAAATCTACTAATTTGAAATACTCTGACATATGTTGCAGTAGATATTCACTACCACTGAGTGTAGTCCACAATTTTGTAATTGCACCATATTCTAGAGCATTATCCAACTTAGAAAATTGCTCCCACATTGTATCAGCAAAGCATCGGGCTTGATCTTTCAATTTTTGTCCATCTAAAATACCTTGAATATGTTCTCCTTGTATCTCGGTCTCTCGACAAAAATGGCTTTGCAAAATCTTGATTTTAGCTATAAAGTCAACCTTTATAGTTTTTGAACATTGATGATTGTTCCAATATTGAGGGTATACCACAGACATGGCCTCCAACAATTCAACTCGAGGAAATCGTTCTCTTATCTCTGATGATAGTGATTTTGCAATTTCTATCAAGCTGCGCCTCACTGAAATCACAACATTGTCAAATTGTTCTCTTGACACAGGGCACTCTTTGGTGGTTCTTCCTATTTTGTCATTATAATAAAAAGGAACCATATACCCACGCACTGCCATACATAGAAACCCTTTTTCATCAAACTTCAATAAATTTTCATCATTTTCAATATTGATTATCTTAGCCCAATTTGTAAATGCTAGACCTGTAAAAGAATCTGCCTTCATATACAAATTATCTAATGCAAGGCATGCTAGTTTTCTAGCATTTGTGTATTCAGCAATATACATCGTGCGACTCTGAGACATCTTCACGAGGCTATTCATTTCATGAAGCAGAGGAAGAACTCCAGCCAATGTTAAATATGTCTCTATATCAGTTAATAGAAAGAGAAGAGTTTGAGCTTTTTCTACACTTAGGCGATGTTCATACATCACCCCTACCAAGGATGCATATTCATCGAATAGTCTTTGAGCTGGTCCCTTCAGTGAGATCCATCTTGTATCAACATCTTTTAATAGTTTGTTTCCATTTGTAACACCGTCAGCAAATTTTTTAAACTCTGAAAACCGTTTGGGACTCCGACAAAAGTATGCATGAACCTCACGTACAAGATATTCAACTTTTGAAACCAATGGAAAGTTGCTCACTATTTTAAATGCAAGATTCATTCTATGAGCCATACAATGAATACCAATCATATACGGTGAAGCTGAGAGTTGTAGTCTAGCACAAAGGCCGTTCCTTTGTCCCTGCATTACTGATGCCCCATCTGCTCCAACGCATACCAACTTTTTTGCGATCATTGAATGATCCATACCACCAGTTTCTTTCAAAGTATTAATAACAAGTTCATAAATGTTTTCTGCTGTAGAACTTTTGCTCATTTTATGAATTCCAAGTAGATAGGAATTCCTGATATGGTAATTGACCGTATAAATGCTCATGCAAATCCATGCAGTATTATCAACAGCTGTAACTTCATCCAAGGACAGTGACAAAAATGTTGCATTCACAATCTTCTCTTTCATATCATCCTTTTCTACTTGAGCTAGATATTTTCCCCATTCCCAACCACTCGTTAAAGACCAATGAGAAGATGGAAAATTTGGCACTTGAATAAAAGATAGATATTTCATCATTTTTGGATAATCTATCATAGGACGACCATTGGATAGGATGTGAAATACAGTGCTTAATTGTATCGACTTCGATAACAAATTTTTTTCCATCATCTTTCCGAATTGAGAAGTGATGGTTCCTCCACTTTCATCTAGTTTTCTCTTATTTATTAAGTATTTATTGTATTCCTCTTCACATTGGAGATGTCGGCTATCAGATTTCCATCTAACATTAGATTTCTTCTCATCATTTCCAGTTTTGTTATCATACACCTTCCCAACATGCTTCTCTATTGTGTCCAGCTTCATTTGCAATTTCACTAGCTTGCCAAGTTTCCAACTACATGAAATGCATTTAACTTCTCGTGAGGTCTCATTCTTATTTGTTGGAGGTATCGGTTCAATAAATGGGAATCTTGATACCCAATCAGATTGGAATTGTCTCCCGAAGTCCCATCGGCCTTTTTTCCTCTTCAGTGAATGGTCTATGTCACCTTGCAAGGAAAAATCTTCAACATTTGAGCTACCAATTTCTGATGAAAATGCATTTGCCTCACTTTGATCACTAGAGGAATGTATTCTACCATCCATTGTATGTTTTGCAGAGGCATCCTCCAAAGTGTTGACATCTCTCTCACCGATACCTTGCTCAAGAGAGCTTGAACCATGAATATGATGTGGATGATTGGATTGATGTTTTTGAAAATATGACATTACATCCTTTTGTCTTAATGTTTTATTTTTCTCTCCATGATCCATGTTTGACATCTTGTTTCTTACTTAATGTTCCACAATTGATATTCCAAATCAATATAGAAACCAGAAGGAGGCCTGCATGAGAAAAATGATATAAAATTAGTACAACTGCTTAATTTGATTCTTAGACCATTTCTTCTCAGAAGGCTGAAGGAAAAGGTTGAAGAGTCCCTGCCTAGGAAAAAGGAGATAATTTTGTATGCAGATATGAAAGAACATCAGAAACATATCCAAGATCATTTAGTCAATAAAACACTTGAGGTTTATTTGCAAAATAAAGGAGAAAATGGTGACTTAACTTGCAATTTGATTCACATCTCCAAGCACGGTACTGTAGCATTTAAGCAATAGATTTTATTTGTGTAGAGTTAAGCAAATTGCTCTGTGGTCTGGAAAGCGGTGGTGTAGCATTTTCCTTTGGTCGGCTCTGGATTAGTGTGGAGGATAGGAAATGGGCGACTCACTCGTATTGGACTGGACCCTTGGGTTGGCTGTAGGGGAGGTCATGTCATGCCTGTGGACTTGAGGAACTTCTTGGCAGCTAGAGGTTTCCATTTTCTGGATGATGTAGAGGATCCGGGATCATCTACTCTTTGGCATCAGGGGTGGATCTATGCACAGCGTCTTGAGATTCCTGAAGATATGCAAGGAGTTTGGGAGGATTTTCTCCGGATCCTAAGACTTTCGTATATACGACTGACCAATAGGAATGATGAACTTATCTGGGATCACCATCCCTCTAGAATTTACACCCCAAGGAATGGATATATCCAGCTGAATGTGGAAGCACATAACAGGGAATTGGTGTGGTGGTGGAAATATCCGTGGAAGTTAAAGTGTCCGAGTAAAGCAAAATTACTCTTCTGGGCTATTCTGGAAAATAAGGCTCCAACCTGGGACATTCTGCAAAAACGCTTCCTCCAGGGACCGGGGTTCTGTCCACTTTGTAAAGATGTGGAAGAGACCATTAATCATCTATTTGTTTATTGTCGGTTTACTCAGGCAGTTTGGGCTGATATATGCAAATATCTGGATTTAAATGTGAGATGGTGGGGAGCGAGTGTCCATGAAGCATTCCAATTGTGGTGGACTTTACAAAAATCCTCTCCCATCCGGGCTTCCCCTTGTATTTTCGCATGGGGCATATGGATTACCAGAAATAAGATCATATTTCAAGATTGCAGGATTCTGAAAGAGACTGTAGTGGCACAAGCTGTGGCTGTTATCCAACACTACAAGACACCTGTCAAAGAGATTAGAACTCGACCTGTGAGTGAGGAAATGATCGATAAAACCATGCCATGGGCATATTTTGATGGTGCTTCTCTTGACCATCGATCGGAGTGTGGTGGGGGTGGAGTCCTTTTCAAAACCGAGTCTCATTTCTTTCATATCGTGGCTGGTTTGGGGAGGGGATCTAACAACTATGTTGAACTTATGTCTCTTAGGCTGCTGCTGTTATTTGCACTTGAACAAGGATGTCTATCTCTTCAGATATTTGGCGACTCCAGGATAGTTATTGACTGGGAAAAGGAGATTACTCATTGTCATGTGATGGTACTCATACCTATACTGGAGGAGGTAATACGGTTAAAATAGTCATTTAATCATATTACATTTACACTTGTCTACAGGGAGAGGAATGGGATGGCCGATCAGCTTTCCAAAGAAGCGACGCAGCAACATTTAGCACTTGGAACTTGGAGGATTACTATTCACTCTATTGGGGGCACCTACAGTTATTACCACAGACCATTTCATGAAGCTATAGAGGCACGGAATTGAGCAATAGCTCAGATTTTGATGACCAGGGATGGACGCCTATTTTAATTTCTGTAACAGTTTTTGTTTAGTTGTATGGATATATGCCGGCTGTAGATAGCAGTTATGTGATGGTCTGATACAGTAGTCTATGTAATCGGATAAATGCGGGCTGTATGAACAGCCGGACTCATTGTTTTGAAGTAGTATGGAACTTTGGACTTGATATTAATATGGGACAGTAAATATGTGTCAATGTAGGGATCACAGTGATCCTAATACATGTGCAGAATCTAATTTTGTTCATCTTTTTGAAATAAAATTACGACTTTTTCCAAGGAAAAAAAGGTCACAGCAACTATTAGGTCACAACAACTATTTGTGTAGAGTTAAGCCATACTCATGAAAGTTTTCATTTAAACAGAAAGATAACAATGTTCTCATTTTATGGTAGCCTTCATCCAATCCTGGGAACTTGGCACTTGGAGGATTACTATTCACTCTATTGGGGGCACCTACAGTTATTACCACAGACCATTTCATGAAGCTATAGAGGCACGGAATTGAGCAATAGCTCAGATTTTGATGACCAGGGATGGACGCCTATTTTAATTTCTGTAACAGTTTTTGTTTAGTTGTATGGATATATGCCGGCTGTAGATAGCAGCTATGTGATGGTCTGATACAGTAGTCTATCTGTAATCGGATAAATGCGGACTGTATGAACAGCCAGACTCATTGTTTTGAAGTAGTATGGAACTTTGGACTTGATATTAATATGGGACAGTAAATATGTGTCAATGTAGGGATCACAGTGATCCTAATACATGTGCAGAATCTAATTTTGTTCATCTTTTTGAAATAAAATTACGACTTTTTCCAAGGAAAAAAAGGTCACAGCAACTATTAGGTCACAACAACTATTTGTGTAGAGTTAAGCCATACTCATGAAAGTTTTCATTTAAACAGAAAGATAACAATGTTCTCATTTTATGGTAGCCTTCATCCAATCCTGGGAACTCATCAAAGTAAATATTCAAATCCCCTAGGAAAACATAGGGACTTTTTAATTTATTATGTCCTTGATAGTGGTATGATCCGTCTGTTTCCTAATCTGCTATATCTATGAAACTTAACTGGAATTGCTACATATCTTAAATCCAAGCTAAACATTGGACACTAATTTTCACACTTTGTCATTGATATTTCTCAAGGGTCTATTTATTTGCTTGGGAAAAAATTACTTGGAGATAACTTTTATAATTATTGTTCATATCAAAGCCTATTCCTAGTACCTCATCTCACTCTTCTACCAATTTTTTGAGTCCTCCAATTTTTTTACCCAATGCCACCACCCCAGATCCTACACTATCATTCATGTACAACAAATCCTTCCAGCATCAACTAGGTTTCCTATTTGTTCATAATTATCAAATTAAATCTAAAATCACCACCCTAATTATGGATAATGGTAGCCAAATAAATATATTTTCCCATGATATTTAGTCTCCTATCTGCAACTCCCCACTACAGACCATCAAACTCCATATCAGGTTTGGTTACAAAATATGCTCCTCATCTAAATGTCACTGAGCATTATGTTATCACCATTTCCATTGGGGCATTTCAATATACTTTGGAATGTGATGTGTCTCCTCTCAATTGTGTATATTTACTATTGGGTTCCCTTACCAAATTATTCGTCATTCCCTATATGATGCTCACCACAACACTTATAAATTTTTTAAAGATGGAAAGGCTTGTGATCTCACATCTTCTATAACCCATTCACCTTCCTTGTTGTCCAACAATGTTGATGTGTTCCATGTCAATCTTCACAAATTCATGTCACTATGTGTGGTTAAATGGGTTAAGATTGATAATGACTCCCATCCTTCCACACCCTATATGAATCCCTTGTTAGATGATTTTGTGTATGTATTTACACCTCCTGTTGGCCTTCCCCCCATTCATTTCATCTAGCACACTATTGATCTTGTCTCAGCATCTTCTCTTCCAATTGCTCCAATATACCATTTAGCCCCTCACGAATTTCTTGATATTAAGTGACATCTTCAATATGTCTTAAACTCTAGACATATAGAACCTAAATCCTCTCCTTATGGTTCCTCTACTCTCTTCATTTCTGTAAAGGAATCTGGTGCATGGCATCTTGTTACTTATTATCATGATCTCAATGAAGTGACTATAAAAAATTGATACCCATTTTCTCACATTAATGATTTGCTTATCCATCTCAAGGGTGCCCAATTCTCATACTCACAAGTAACATCTGTAAGGCTCGCTACAAGTATTATAGTATATAACTAGCATATATTATTATGTTAGTATTAGGTATGTGATTCAATTCTAGTCTATAAACATAGTTGGAATATAGCAGTAATCATCCCAACTAGGAGGTATCCAATGCCATGATATGGACTCTAGCATATGATCTAAATGCACTTGAACCCCTCAACTAGATATTCATGCCCATGAAACTGGGTGAAATCCCAGACTGAGTGATATTCTCAGTGATTATAAATATAAAATAACAGACTAGAACCTGGTGGCCACTACAACTAGGGGGCAAACAGCACGCCAACTAAAAAGTCCTAAGTATACAAACCAGGCAAACAAAGATGCCTTCCGGAGAAGAGTCTGGGATGATGAGGGCCCAGAACAGATCAACGAAGGAAGAAAGACAGTTACCCGGGGTCCACAATACAATGACTAAGGGTGCAAGCGCTGGAATCACCCAACCGCCCTCCCAAAGACCTGCAAGGGATTTCCTCCCACGTCTGTCTTAGGTACAACAGATATACCCTCTGCTGTCACCTGTGTATGAACCTAGAGTCAGATACTAAGGCTACCACAACACCGAAAACTCCTGGGGGAACAGTCACCGGTCGAATCAGAAAGCGTGGGCAGGGTAGCTAAGCCCGAAACTCGAAAGAGTCCCCAATACGCAATCCAATCCTGGCGTATGCTCGAACAGAAAGTAGGAGTATTCCCAACAATCTGATCTCGCAATGACCTACTGCATAGATCCCAGGCAAGTTTTGAGTGAAATGGGTTTACCTGTGATAGTCTCACTACGATTTTTGCGTAATGTGTGATCTTGAGTGGTTTAAGGTGATTTAAACTCAAGATCCTAACCAAAACTAATTGGTGTAGTGTACCCTAAAAAAGAAAAATGTTTCTATTTCATTTTATTAAAAAGTTTTTAGGGCTGTTATTACTCAAAAAGGGTAGTGCTTTTGTGTGGCGTGGTTGTAACAAGGAAACAAAAGTGCCATAAAATCAAAACTTTCTACAACAAAGCTCTTTTTCATTTTTTCATTTACTGGAAAGAATAAAAGAACAATCAACTAAATTATGATTCAATAAACTGACCACAAACAATGTTTAAATACAAGAATCAATCACTAAACAAAGTCCTGGAAAATATTGAAGTGTCTGGCCATATTCCCAAAATAATGAGGTTATTCCCAAAATAATCCTTCTTAGACTCATTTTCCATTAAAAACATCTAAAATCCATAAAGCATTGCATCTCATGGCCATATTTCAACTATGAATAGTTTACCAAAGGACATTATAATGTTTTTAGTAACAATGATGGGTGTATGCATCTTGATAATGGTTAGGACAGTATAAAAAGATCCTTGGTCATTTAACAAATATTCTTTGGCTCAAGTGTGGTGAAATATGCATTGCAACACCACATAAGACCTTTCTATGGAATATTTGGCCTCTAATTGGGATATGGCTATGATTAATTCATTTTGGGGACCCGTGATGGGTCCAGGGGCATAGACCATGGTTGAAAAGGAAAAAAAGGTCCTTCACGGGAAGATTAACCTTCTAGGACTTACACATTGTGAGTCGAGCCCCAATCATGAAACATGTCCTCTCTATGGTGTCTTTGACTCCTAAGTGTCATTCCATGTGTCTATATGGTGTCCTTGACTCCCAAGTACATACCCTTATTGGATTTCAAGTGGTGTCATTTCTGCTAAAATGTAATAAATTATATTCTAACATTATATGTTGAGGTATAAGGCATGCTTGATGTCTATATGGTCTATAGTTATACTTAATGGGACTAATAATTTAACCCAATACTAGGTCATAAAATATTGCTTCTTTCTTCATAGCCTTTGGACTTAGTTGTGCCAAAATGTCCCTTAACCATATGGCCCTCATTTTGGTTCAAAATTATTCCCTTGAGAATGCCTTTTTGTTTGGATCATTCTCTGTATTTTCTGATGACTGGGAGATTTTATCTGACATTAAGCAAACTCCTCGCAGTTCAATCAATACTTGCTTGAGTCTGACATTAGCAGAATTTTCTCAGAATCTCATGATGAGAGAGTTGAGACTATCATGCTCAAATGTATGATCTTTTTAAACCACATAGTCCTGCAAGCCAATATGTAAGTTGTGTTTGGGTCTCACCCATAACAATTGAAGAATATTTTCGTGCTCATATTTTATATGTTTTTATATGCTATGAGTTTTCAGCAACCAAACCACTGCCCACTGCCCAGCAACAGAAAAATGATGGCCCAGCACTAGCAAATGATCAGTGATTACTTTTGTGTTTGTTGACAGTTTATATAGTAGGGGGTTGGTGGGACACTAAAAAACCTGACTAGGGCTTTTTCATTATGTAAAATTTTAGGGCTTTTTGACAATATATGTTGAAAAGGTTATGACAGCTACTGTAAAAGCAAATGTTCATGATGAAATTGGTAGATTACATGTGCCTAGAAATCAGAAATCAGATTCCTTGGACTTGCAATTCAATACTGATGTTGTTGATTCCTCAAATAAGAAAGATCATCAATATTCCAATGCATCTCGGTTGCCAGGGATGGTCCTTACCTGTGAAGACCTCGAACAGTCCATTATTGCTGAAGCCAGTGAAAGTGTTTCCAAATTGCAAATTCATTCTGATGAGAGTACAGATTCAGATGGGAATATATTGGCCAATGGGCAGAAGTTACAGAAGGACGACCAGGCATCTCAGCATCTCCTGTCGTTGTTGCAGAAAGGAGATCAGAAGTCATCTATGAATCAAGATCTCAGGGAAAAGTATGTTGCTCCTAAAGGTGGAGATCAACACGAGGATACTGGTAATGCTGAGAAAGTTGGATATCCAGAGAAAATTGGGGAAGCTCAGACACTGGAATTGCTATTTGGAAAAGCATTCATGAAGGAGTTGCGTTCTGCAGATGCCCCTGTTTCAGTAAAACCACCTGTTTCAGGAAAATCATTTTCCAACGATGTATCTCTAGGAGGTAATGGACTAGAACCATTGTTTACAGTGTCTCTGAATCCACAAAAGTCACTTCCAAATGCAGAATTTGAGACAGGTATTGACAAACTTGATGTCAGTTCATCATCTATGAAAATGAACATGAAGGATGGTAAAAGAGTAGTTTTACAATCACAACAGTTGTCATTAGATGGAAATGCATATGGACCTGATCAGGATCTGTGGCCCAACTCATCAAATCTAAACATTGAGATTCAGGGCAGCATTGGTAATTCCCAGTTTGAAAATGCAAAGGGAAATTTTGCTCTATTAGGGACGGTGGCTAAAGCTAAGTCAAATGCCATGGATGAAGGAGAATATTCTGGTAGTTTGATTTCTGATTTTGGAAGTAACTTGGAAAAGGAGGGCAATTCAAGTATTAGAGGTGTTTTTGATTCTGGAAGCAAGAAACCTATGTTTGATGCGGGGAACATGGCCATTGGTCACTCATTCACTGGGCAGAGTGACTCCATTGGGAGGTCAGCTTTTCTTAGAAGATCACAGAGCAATGGGAACTCTTCCCCATTGCTTGTTTTTGATGAGTTTCTTACTACACGTTTAAATGGATCACAGATGCTTGATAAATTTATTGGTTCAGATGTTCCGAGATCAATGCCAGAAATTGTTCAGAAATCTATGGCTTTCAAAGATGAAAATAGTAGATATGAAGATCATAATACAAGCATGATTGATGCAGCCATTCAGCACTTTCGAGTTGCCGATGCACGTGCCTTTTCAACATATATTGTGATAAAGGGATTGATTTATTACATTTGTTGCTCTCAAAAATTAACTGTGTCACAACTGTATACTTTATGATGATGGCATGGACATGTTTTTATGCTATAATGCCTTGACTTCTACAACATGACTGGCCAAGAAGATGACAATGCAAAAAAGGCATAGGGAAATTTCAAGATCCTATGTTTGTTGAACACAGAATAGGTGGTCTGTTGGGCCTATTTGATATTCTTGGGATTTAAACTTACATTCCTCTGCCTGAAGAAGACAAAGAAGAAATTGCAATTGAATAGAAGAAGCATCAGTTTTCGGAATGAAAGACAAGAAACATTGACGCAAAGAGCAGTGAGAATTCTACTGATGAACCCCATCCATCACCATTAATGAAATAAAAGGAGGAGATTTCTTCTTCACGTCACTTCTACACACACCCTAGGAATACCTTGAATTCCATCATCCGTATGGGATCAACCCTTCACCAAACCTATTGGAAAACAAGTCTACAAAAGGTGATAGGAGCATTAAAAGAAAACCGAACTCTAACCACAAGGGGTAGTGGGATTGAATTGCTAACCATATGATAGAGAACTACCAATGTTCCATGTACCATATTGCAACACCACCTCATTAAATCATACTACGACTTGTTTTTGCTTCATTCTGTTGATATATTCCAGATTATTATGGCCCAAAGATTCAACAAATGTGTTGTTTTGTGTGAGTGGAACCCCTAGTGGAACAAACTCTGATCTCAAGAGTGCAGGAACCTAGTGGTGTCCTATGTTGTGGACTCTGAGGGAGGAGTGGTCTAGGCCTGACTAATAACATTTTGCAGGGAACTATCTTGTCCGCTAAATTGATAACATGATGTCTTTTTGGTGAGAAACCATGGAAATTGTTACTGAGACATAGAATTTGCCATGTGCAACAAAATATTAGGATCAAGGGGGCAATCCTAATCAGTGATGTGATTGTTGTGCCAAATTACTTCAAATGTGGCACTTCACCTGTGTTGCAAGGAATCTATGAAGCATGGAAAAGAGTTGTTGAATGTAACAATTGGATGCCTATAGAATCAAATGTGAAGTTGATTCAACACCCTACAGATCTCAAACACTAGGTGGTTACATTAACATATGTTGCAAAACTAAAAATACAGTAGATATTTACAAACCCAGTCAGCAATCAGTTCAATCATTTCCATACTTCACGATGATAGTAACAAGACCAAATATGAACATTTACAGTGGTTTTGATTAGTGTCAAATGCCCAAGGGAAAACTCGGAAGAGATGTATGCCATAATCTGCAAGTGCAAGTTTTCATAAGAAATAGATTGGGATATTTAGGGCATACTATTCTAAGAAATAATATGCTTAAGAGTCCTACCACAAACATTTATGGTACATATAAGCAAGAGTTGTGAAATAGAAGCCTACTCTGTTAAGTGCAACACTACAGTTTAATACTAGTAATATGGATCAAGTTTGTGCATCGTTTACTTGCAGTGAAAACAAGTACATGGAATGGAAAAAATAATATGGAATGGAAAGCCCAACTTTTAGATTTCTAATCTCACTAGGAGTAACTCCCATTCAACTAAATCTAAATTCTATACCTCCATGTAGTTTGATCAACTCAATCCACCACATGTTTTAAAGGCATTAGTTTCCGTGACTATGAGTATGTTTTGGCACTATTATATTCAGCAGTCCCATTGACATACATTTCTGTTCATTTGTTGGAAATTAATAAAATTATATTCATTTTATCCTAACTTTATTTAATGGATTCTTTCCCTCGTACAAAGCCACAAAATATTAAGGTTATTTAGGATAGGATTTAGGTAGAATACATAGAATTCTCAGAACCTGCAATAATTTCCCTACTGCAACAAAACATTATAGTAAGGAACATGAGCATATGGAAACCCAATGATAAATGTTCTTTGTGTTACCCCCCTATTTGCATGGGGTTTTCCAGTAGTGATTTCGATCACAAATCTTCAACTGGGTGTAACTTATGGAGGAGATTGAGGGGTACCAGACTGAGGAAAGAAACCTACATGCATATGTGTGATGTCTGAGGGTTTTTACAATTATGTTTACAACCTGTTTCATCATCTAAGTAATAGCTGGAAGGGTTTCATAATCATGGTGTTGATCTTTCTGAAATGGACATTCAAAATAAGGGCAGGGTTGTAAAAGGAAATTCCCTGTAGCAACAACTTTTTCAATCCTGTGAAGCAATCCTGGTGTTTTCTGTGGATGTTATTAAAAATTTTCCTGTAGGGATCATCCCTAAACATATTCTAAAGGATTCCTTCCTCTTCCATCAAAATCTTGCATAAGAAGGATCCTAGAAGGAATACTGTTCACATCAGTCAATGAAGATGAGCCTGATCCTGAAGGAGGCCATGCTGATTGTTATGTTCAAAAGTGATAAAGGGATTGATTTATTACATTTGTTGCTCTCAAAAATTAACTGTGTCACAACTGTATACTTTATGATGATGGCATGGACATGTTTTTATGCTATAATGCCTTGACTTCTACAACATGACTGGCCAAGAAGATGACAATGCAAAAAAGGCATAGGGAAATTTCAAGATCCTATGTTTGTTGAACCCAGAATAGGTGGTCTGTTGGGCCTATTTGATATTCTTGGGATTTAAACTTACATTCCTCTGCCTGAAGAAGACAAAGAAGAAATTGCAATTGAATAGAAGAAGCATCAGTTTTCGGAATGAAAGACAAGAAACATTGACGCAAAGAGCAGTGAGAATTCTACTGATGAACCCCATACATCACCATTAATGAAATAAAAGGAGGAGATTTCTTCTTCACGTCACTTCTACACACACCCTAGGAATACCTTGAATTCCATCATCCGTATGGGATCAACCCTTCACCAAACCTATTGGAAAACAAGTCTACAAAAGGTGATAGGAGCATTAAAAGAAAACCGAACTCTAACCACAAGGGGTAGTGGGATTGAATTGCTAACCATATGATAGAGAACTACCAATGTTCCATGTACCATATTGCAACACCACCTCATTAAATCATACTACGACTTGTTTTTGCTTCATTCTGTTGATATATTCCAGATTATTATGGCCCAAAGATTCAACAAATGTGTTGTTTTGTGTGAGTGGAACCCCTAGTGGAACAAACTCTGATCTCAAGAGTGCAGGAGCCTAGTGGTGTCCTATGTTGCCCAGAAACTGCCAAAATCATTATCAAGCAGCTAATAGTTTAGTAAAAAACTGTGATCTGCCCAACTTCGACACATTGAAAAGAAATGAAAGAGGCAAAGCATAGAACTAAAGAAGTTGAGCAGTACCAGAGGGAAAGGCAAGCACAGATCAACAACCTTCAAAACGTTTACCAGCAGACCCTCATGAATTATGTCTCCATGCCTACAAGGTATGCCCGACAAGTAGAATTCAAACTCAATTCAGCTTCCATCGGCTATGAAAAACGAAGGGCGAGTTATAATAAAAGATTTCGAAGGGCGAGTTATAAACGAAGGGCGAGTTATAATAAAAGATTTCAGAGTCTGACAGCATTAAGAATTTGGGGATTAAACTCACAGTGTAATCATGGATCAAAATGAAACACGCAGGGTCTAAGATGGCAACAAAAATTGAATTGCAGATATTTCACATTGTCACATACCTCTTAATGCTCGAAACCCTTCTGAGAATCTGAAATGCACAGCTAAAGCAGTTTGCAAACCTCCAGGAGTCCAGATACACGCTACAAACTGGTAATCTTTGAAACAAACAGTAATTGAGCCTCGTATGGGTGAAAATCAAGAATTTTACCTCGTATGGGCGATGCTAGGGGTTGTATTGGCACTCTAGCAGCCAAATCGCGGGCGAATCGGACTCCAAAACCGCAATTTCTTCAAATCGAGGGCGAACCATAGCTCCAAAAAAACCCATGCCAGAATCGAGGGCGAATAACAACTCCAGAAAACCGCCATGCCAGAAATCACGGGCGAATGAGTTTCCAGGAAACACCATCCCTAAAAATCGGGGGCGACTGGTGCATCCAAGGAAAAATCACGGAAAATAAACTGGCGAAAATCGATTTTTCCCTATTTCTTCCACAAAAATCGCGGGCGACTGGTTTCTCCTATAAATTCTTCCTAAATATGATTTTGGCTATATAGTTGTTTAATATTTACAAAATAATAAATAGTGGGCTATTAAAATTAATTCTCAAAAACCTCTTTTACTTAAAAATTCGCCCTAAAAAAAATTAGAAACCTTCTAAATTCGCCATTGGGCTAAATTTCGCCCCTAAAATCATCCCTGTAAAAGAGGGGTATGAGGAATGGGAGCAGATTTTGGATCATTTTTGTTTTGCACTCTTGGAGAGCTTAGCTTGTCCATGCACGGTGGGTGTTTACCTTCCCTGTTATTGAACTAATTTCGAAGGTGAAAGATTCCTGTCCAAGTTGGTTGGAGAAGAGGCCATTCACACCTCTTATCAGAGCTTAATGAAGTTGTTTTGCTGCAGGTTTGGGTCCCTCTACAGTTCAATTTCATCTCTTATGTCTTTCTCCACTATCTCTTCTTATATTCTCTTCTCAATATCCATGTTCTAGTGTTGATGGTGCACTCATAGTGGTATGAAACTTGTGGAGAATGATTTTCGTGACTCCATTTTTATGAGATATGATGTATGACACTGTATTGAGCTGCACATTTGAGCCATAGCTAGAAATCCTATGTTTTTCATGTAAACATTCCAAGCAAACCACCAATTCTAGCTAGTTTCCCCTCAACTTTAAAATGGACTTTTTGGAGTAGTTTTATATCTGTTTTGTATTAGAATTCCACTAAGTTTTTGCAGCCTATGATGTACTGTTGATGAGAAAATTAATTTATGCAGGTCCCTTGGGCATTTGATTAAAGCTTATGCAATAATTTTCATGTCCAATGTTTTCATCTTCCACACAATGTATATGTGTCACAGATTTCTAATTGAGGGGTGCAATAATCAGTTATAGACATTGAATAATGTTGCATTTTGGTTTTCAATGAGTCCCTCTATCCATGCCAAGTCTCTGTTCAGAACTTAGGGAGGGTCGTATAGTGTTTGGGAAGCCAAAAATGTCAAAGACTAGTGGGGGATTTTAAGATCGAGTTCCCTAGTATTTTCTTCTTTCATTCCTTCTTGATAAATGCAATCCATGAATGTCTTTAATAAGTGTCTTAGTGTCCAATAGCTGCATTAGGATGTCCTAAGATCCCTCAAACCCTTCCAGACATAATTCGAGTGCTCGTGGGAGCATTTGGGACAGTTTGGTGTCTCACCAGTCCAAGGTTCGAAATTGGCCAAAATTGAACATATTTCACATTAGGGATATTACACCTTCATAACACTTAATTCATCTCTTATATACTGGGGTTTGGTGAGGTCATCTGTGAATGAGTTATCTTCAACATTCTTTACAGTAGATAATCGGTTCGTTATATTAGAGATTCTAGTTGCATTAGATGTCGCATACAATACCTTGGACTTATTGGATATAAAAAAACTATACAAATTTTCAAAAATGCAATCAACTTGTATAGCTTGAGTGGACCTAACACTTACGAACCTATGTTTCTTCCTAGGAGGTCATAGATTCAAATATGGAGGGGGGTAGGGTATGTACAGCTTTGTAGACATTAACAATTAAATCATGCGCATAGGAGGTCCCTTGTCCCACAAACAAAGGAATCTCATACACCAAATTGGTGGCAACCCTTGATTTAGAATTTCTTTTTCTTACAAATTAAGTTTTGCAAGGAAACTTACAAATACTTCTCTTTATGTAAACCTCTCAATAGTGATTTTGATTTAAATCTCTAATCCAAAAACATTTTATATAGGATTCAAAATAACTCAATTACCAATAAATTAGAACATGGACCATAATTAAACCATTCAATAAAATAAACATTTTATACCTCTAATTAAGATGATATGAGGAATTTGCTTTACAAATATTTATAAGTGTATTCTAAAATATATAATTTAAATTTTCTTAACATCATATTTTAATCTATAAACTTTTAAACTTTTACTTTTGATTTGGATTTTGGTTATTATTTATAAAAAAATTTAATCTATAGACTTTTAAACTTTTACTTTTGATTTGAATTTTGGTTATTATTTATAAAATTTCTTAATCTATAAACTTTTAAACTTTTACTTTTGATTTGGATTTTGGTTATTATTTATAAAATTTCAAGTTGTATCATGTAACATGCATAATAAGAATGATATGATTTAATATCATACAAATATTATACTTTCTATTTTTTTGTCATTTAGAAAGTGAACATTTACATATGATTAAACGTGTATATATATTTTTTATAAATCTGTGAAGAAGCAATGGTATATTATGTTAAAAAAATGTATTTCAAATCACATATATTGGATGTTTCACATTCACAAAGCTTATATAAATACAATTATTTATTTCCAAGAAATTCAAAAAATGTAAACTTTTATAATTTAGTGTTTATTTTACAAAATGATAGAGAGAGAGAATATGTGCATTTTATTTCTTATAAAAGTAATTTAAAACACATATCAATTAGATAATGTTGCATTCAGCAGTGATTCATATTGTCATTAGCTATTCAAAATTTCATATTGTCATTAGAAATTAAAAACTTCACCTTTACATTTTTTAAAACAACTGCTAATTAAAATATCCATACCCATGATACCCATGTAAATTTATTTTTAAGACCACTGCTAATTAAAATATCCATACCCATGTAAATTTATTTTTAAGACCACTGCTCATTAAAATATCCATACCCATGTAAATTTATTTTAACTAAAAATTATGAAAGTATGAAAAAATTTCATAAACCTGATTATGATTGACATACCGTGATATATAACAAAAGTTAAGTTTGGTCTAAGCTGTATTATATAACAAAATTTAAGTTTGGTCTAAGATGTATTTTTCTTAGTGTAATCGTGCCAAAGAAGAGATAATTCAGAAGATATTTTCAATGAGGGGTCTACTCCGAGATAAGGGTTAACGTGTTTTTTCAATCTTCTCAGCGGAAAATTGGTGTTTTATCTATAAGCAGTTTCGCAGGGATAGGGAACTGAATTTCTAATCAGAGGCTTGAATCGTAACGAGTCAATTGCTTTGCAATGTGGGATGCAGTTTTCATCATTTCCACATAGGAGTAAAACAATATGGTCAGTTAATTCTCTGCAAAAATAGCTTTGGGTAGTTGATTAACGGTGAGTGAGCTTCTGTTTACCTTTGAGGTTCACAAATTCCTCTTTTTGTCATTATTGAATTGCTTTGCAGACCTGTGGAATCTGTCTCCTTCTATGGCTGTTTTCATGGCTTCTTGTCTGCATGGAAGAGAATTTGTGTCTCTTAATAGATTTCTGTTCTCTAGCAAAATCTCACTTGGATTCTCAGGCTACCCAAGTTGCTTAGGTCTGCAACAGGGGGAGTTGAATCATGTGGGTTCCTTACTATTGCAGTGTAGTCCTATTGCCCCTTTGAAGAAAAAGCAAACAATCAGCAATTCAGATGATGTAAACATTAATGGGCCTTGTACTAAACAATCAGCTGTGGATGATTCTTATGGAACCTCTGTTTCTGAAGATCCGACCCTGAAATTGGGAAATTCAAAGCCTGTAGAGACAGATGCTGAACTGCCCACAAAACATGAGCCTATGTTGAAACCTTCGGTAGAAGAAAGGGCAAAGACATCCTTACCACCAATATCCATATTTGAGAAACTGGAGCAATCTCTTGATGGGTTAAGGAATCGTTTGGCACCTCGACAAAAGGGCGATATATGGGATGTCGTGCTGATGAGTATTTCTTTTGCTGTTTATGTATATATATCACAGAAGATTGTGTGTGCATATTGTATGTGGCATTCTATGCTTAAACACTAGGGTTATTTTTTCTCTTCAGATTAAGTTGAGAAACATATCTAAAAGTGTTCCTTTGTATTTTTAAGCCTGCTTGTTTCAAAAAAACTGATCATGTGTCAGAGAACTGACAATGATTCTGATGTTTTATTCATTCATATATATATGGGAGAGAGGGACGTTGTGAATATATATAAAAGGGAGACACAGATTCCTCAGGGAAACATGTCAAAACTTGTGATTGGCTTGGTAATTGCTATATTGTTCCTATAGCAGTTTTTTTGGCCGGTTAAGATCAAGAAATCTAGTCTTAAATCGAGATTTTATCATTGACCTTTCTGATTTCTAGCTGTTGAACTGGTATCCTGTCTGTAGCGTTATGTACACTGGTGAACTGACACATTCCCAATATAGAGTGTTGCTTCATGGCTATAAAGAGGCCCTCTAAAAAGAGAATTGTATCATCACCACCAATGGTACAGGTATTATTCCCAGCATTACTTTGTGTTCATGTGTATGAGTAAGTTATGGATTTCATGTGAACGTACACAACTCTATTCTCATCTTTCCAAACCATGCAACCTGAGTGGATAAATTATGTTTGACAAAGTTTTACAAAGAATCGATTGGTTGTGCGACAGTTTATCCAATATGTCTGCGAAGTTCACATATGTCCAGATTGGATGTGATAATCTTAACAGCAGTGGCACTTTTACTTGTATGACTATACTCCACTTTTAAAATTACAAATCCAATCCACCTCCTTTGGTTATCCAGCAAGTCTTGCTGTTTTCTCTCATCTTGATAGCTATGAAATTTCAATTTTGTAGTCTCTAGCATAACCCATTCTGGCTAGCTTATTGGCCAATCTATACGAATCTATAGCTATTTCATTTCTACATAATAACTTTTGTCCTTACAATTGTGGAAACCGGCTCCCCTCTTTATTCTGGGAGACCTTGGAGGTTATTAATATATTATTCCCATCGTCCAGGTATATGAAGTTCACTATCAAAAAGGACTCTTCAAGACAAACAGTCTGTTAGTTTTCAGAGTCCAGGCGCATGCTAATTGGCAACTCTCTAGGCTTTAACTAATGCACTAAGCTTTGCCTCCTTATTTGTTCCATGGCCAACTCATATTGCTTATAGTAGAAAGACATTCCTTTCCTGGTCCCTAATCAAAGCACGTTTCCCATCCTTCCATGGGTTTCCTTTAGCTGCCCTATCAATGTTCAAATTGAACCATCCTTCGGGGGTCTTTCAGTGGTAATGCTTCCCATTTGCTTCTACATCACTTTCCCAATTCTCCAGTGTGATAATATCCCGATCCTTCTGAGAGTAAGAAGTGCTAATCTCCACCCTCTTGTGTTTTTTCCAGAAGGGTCTCTCCCTGGGTAAAAATTCTATTCAATTCCGTACTTGCAGAACTAGCTTCACTTGGTTTATGAAAATGATCACATTTATAAAAAGCCATATCCACAGCAAGTAAAGCGTTACAAAATTACTCCCAATCTTTTGATATTTTTTATCCTTCTCAACCTCCATTTAGTATGCTTAACCTGTACCATTCCTTCTAGGATCTATAAACTCTCCTTTATTGGATAGGAAGACTGACTCCAGATTTGCACGCTATTGGAAACTAGTGGAAAATGTGTTTGAATGATTCCTTTGCTTCCTCGCATAGGTAACATGTATTCAGGATCTGGAATCCTTTTCTGATAATGTTATTGTACTTTTCTGATAATGTTATTGTACATCGAAATTTAATCATCGCACATAAGCAATGTAAATGCTGCAATTCTTGGGCATACCTTTGACTACTGGATCTTCCTCTAGAGTGCACTTTTTGACATTTGTCTCTTGTCTTCTTTCCTTGAATAGAGCTAAATCATAACTTGCGTTGACCATGGAGTACTCATCTTTTCCGGAGCCAATAAAGAGTATCAGCTATCTCTCTCCTTAATATTCTTCTGTTTTTGAGAGACGATTAAAAGTAATGTTTTTCCTGATTATTCAATTGGATTTTCATCCACTTTGTTTCCAAAGAATAGATTCCTCCCTGCCCTTTAGCAAACCACTTGAAGTCTTCCCTTGACTTTGAAGCTACCTTCTTATCCCATGGATCAAATGGTTCCTAAATAGACGAAGAGAAGCATTTCAGGAGTCTTTCTAAAAATATACTATCTCTGTGATTGACTTTCCAGGTAAGATAATCAATGATTAATCCCATAACCTGTCTAATTTCGATTTGGATTTAACCTTTAGTCCTGTAGAATTTTCACCCTCTCTTTCCTCCTTAAGGCCTCTACCCAGATAATCTACCACCTTAAAGATAAGGTAGTCATATCTTAACCCCTTTGAGGGCATAAAGAAATCAATGAGATCCATTTACCACAACTGTAAATGAGGATGACGAGATAGGTCCTCTAACCAATTCGCATATTTATCAGAGAAACTGAAATTTCTCAGCACTACTATAAGGAGTTCCAACTTACTTTATTGAATTCCTTAGCAATATCAAGTTTAACAAGAAGAGCCAAAGATTTCACAATTTTGGCCGAATGAATTGCCTGCTGCACAGTAATGAACTTGTCTGCTATTTGTCTCTCTTCTACAAAACCTCCTTGCTCCCTGGTTATTATTTTTGGCATTATGTCTTTGGCCATGTTAGCCATCATTGTAGAGCATATTATGCAGAATGGCTTGGCTGAATCTCTCAAGACTGATTTAGTTCTCTCCTTCCAATTTAAGGCCAAAAAATGGAGCTGAGAGCCCATGACACCTTTTCTGATTGGAAAGATTATTCTATTTCCCTCACTACATCATCCTCAACTACATCCCACGTTGTATGGAAGAAATCTTTGTGAAAGCCTTCAGGCTAGGCCTTTTTGTTTTTTTCTATTCGAAAGCTTACTTGATATACATCCTTTGAGGTAAATGACCTTATGGGCTCCTCTCTTTGATCGATTCTAATCAGCCTAGGGGTATTTTGTAAAATATCAGCTTCAACATCTACTTCTATCCATCACAAGCTCCCTAAGAAGCTCCTCAAAAACTTCCCTAGCCTCCTGAATCTTTCTTTCCCCCTCTCCAGCTACCTACCATCTCTTCCTAATACTTTGCTAATCCTGTTAATGTCCCTTCTTGATTCTATAGATCTTTAAAGAAAATAAGTATTGTTGTCCCCTTCTTTAAACCAGGGATTGTGGACTTTTGCTTTGCTAAATCTCTTCTCGAAGATAAGCTTGGTCCTGTTCCAAATCTTGTTTTCACTTGCATGAATATTTTTTATTGTTTCAAATTTAAATCCTCAGAAATAACATCCCTCAAATCTCTTCCTAGATATGTGCCTATCTGCTTCCAGCCTCACTTTATCCTTGAATATATTTCCCAAACACACCTCACTATTTCAAACTGTTAGTTTCCTCTTCATATACTACAATATTTTTTGCATCTTGTGCATTTTTGTGCTTAAACCAGGAATTCTTTGATGGTTTTAATTGGTTTGGTTCTAAACTAATGAGCCAATAATCCAAGCAGCTCCCTAGGAGAATCCTAGACTCAATCTAGTCTAAAATTTGTTGGGATAGCCTGTTGCTGAATTTGCACATAAATACAACGGTTTCTCCCAGGAAAAGCTTCATTCAGAAGGACCAATGTATGTTCCTGGTGGATGAGTGTGACCCGCGACTATTGAACAGTGAACCCTGTTAATAGTCAAAATGAACTTCTTCAAAGTTCATCTTGATCAGTTTTGGAATATAAGGTTTGTGGATACATTATGGGATATTCGACATTGATGGTTCGTGGATACATTTAAGGATGAACTTATCATCAAAAGTTCACCATTCGGCATCGACGTTTCATAAGTTCTATGACTTAGCACATCGTTCCAATGTTTTATTACTCGAGTTAAAGATTGGACATGATTCTTGCAAGTGGTCTTCAAAGCAACTACCTCTAATGAGTAGGTTACATGCATCCCAATGCATAGCTTGACAATTTTTTCCATTTCAACAAGTTCTACCATGCTTGCATTTCATATGCATCACTTGGCGCGGGATGGGGAAGGGAAGACTCCAAAAGGGTAAAATTAGATTTTCAAGATTCACTCACCTAAAATTGTTAGATTTTTTTAGAAAATCATCTTCCTTGAAATCTGATCACTTATTTTGATACCCTCTATGGCAACGTGCATAGGATTCAATTTTGGTGGCAATCAGAGAAATCAATTTTTTGGTCAAAGTTGGTCAAGTTAGGTCAAAATTAAAGTCTGCACTTCTAAAAACAATAATAATTTTGGATACCTTTTATTGAGGACACTACATGCTACGAATTTGGTGATGATCCTAGGTTATGAAAAGTTATGTCAAAATTAGGGTTTTTCTATTTCAGGATTTGGTCATATTTTTGGGTACCTTTTATGGTGAACAACATGAGGGTCAATGTAATATAGCCATTTATGACAAAGTGTCCTAAGACATGTAAGTTTTATTGATATGGAGGAAAAAAGTTACATAACAAACATGAGGGCTAAGAACACCTCAACCTCATGTAGAATGAGTTTTAATAACCCAAAATAAATAACTGAAATTATTTTACCTAAAACTAACTAAGTACACCTCACATAATCACGTGAGTATGTAGGTGTCATTTTACAACAAAGTTTACTAAGTTAAAAACTAAAACTATGTTTTGGATCATAATTTCTAACAATCCCCCCTTTGATCCAAAACTTCTTTAGAACAAATACCAAGTTCATTTATGAACTTAGTAAATCTAATCCTTCCAAGAGATTTGGTGAATATATCTTAGTACCCTTTTTGTTGCATTCCAATGACTTTACCTAGGTTCCTGCATATACCTGGAAAGAATACTCACTGAAAAAGATAAGTATGGCCGAGTATTAGTCAAGTAGATCAAACTTCCAATTAACTGTCGATATCTACTACTACTGACAAGTCCCCCCCTCCCCCCGCCCTTCTAACTTAGAAAGTTTTAAATTTTGGTCCATGGGGGTAATAGTTGGCTTACACTCCTCCATTCCAAACTTCTTCAATAATTCAAGAACATACTTGGTTTGAGAGATGAATATGCTTTTTTCTCTTTGAACAACTTCAATTCCAAGATAGTAATGAAGTAAACCCAAGTCTGTCATTTCAAAACCTGTTTGAAGTTCTTGCTTAACTTGAAAAATATGATCATCATTATTACTTGTTATCAACAAATTATCAACGTACATAACCAAAATGATTAAGTTGTTTTCTTGGATTTGAACATATAAAGTGTCATCTGACTCACTGTAGATAAATCCAACTTTATGTAGATAGGCATCCATTTTAGCATACCAAGCTCTGGTTGGAGCTTGTTTTAACCCATACAATGCCTTAACCAATTTACAAACTTTCATTTCTTCTCCTGGAACTTCAAAACCAAGAGGTTGAGTCATATAAACATCCTCCTACAAATCACCATTCAGAAATGCACTCTTTACATCCATTTGGTGAACTTTCCATCCATTTTGTGCAGCCAAAGCTAGCACAACCCTGATAGTACTCCACTTTGCTATTGGAGCAAAGGTTTCTTCATAATCAATCCCTTCTTTCTGAGCAAATCCCTTTGCCACCAATCTTGCCTTATCAATTTCTCCATTTGCTTTGTACATAATTATGTAAACCCACTTCCAACCAATGGGTTTAACATCCTTTGGACACTCAACAGTATTCCAAGTTTGATTTTTCATCAATGCATCATATTCACTTTGCATAGCTGCCCTCCATTCATCATATTCAACTGCTTCAGCAAAAGATGATGGTTCATCAGCAGAAAAAGCAAAATTTTGTGAACTGAAATTCCACTGATTCGTTTGAGAACTCCTTGTACCTATTTTATGTTTCTCATCAAACTTAACTTCTTGAAGTAACTTAGTTGCCCACTTTGGTGCCTTGTGTGCAACTTGAGATGGAGTACCTTCCATAGAACTGTCATCAATGTTAACTTGTGAAGAATTTGTTGCGTCCTTATCTTCAACCTATTTATCTGAAGTCCAAGTCATATCAAACCACTGCTCATCCCTTGATTTGTTTAAGTGTTGCATTCGTTGATGTTCCTTAGATACTTTTTGTTAGTGACTAAGTTGTTTTTCAATTTCTTTTGCACTTAGAATTTCTGTTTCATCAAAAATAACATCTCCGCTGACAATAAAATTTTCATTTGATAAAAGTCTATATCCCTTTTTTGGTTCAGAATATCCAATTAGAAAACATTTCATATTTGTAGAATCTAACTTTTTTCGCTTTTCCTTTGGAACAAGGGCATAACAAACTAAACCAAAAACTCTGAAATGTTTAATCATAGGTTTGAATCCATACCATGCCTCATAAGGAGTAATTCCATCCAAAGATGAAGAGGGAGACCAAGTTCTCAAATAAATTGTTGTATGTACTGCCTCGGCCCAATAACTTGAACTTAATCCTTTGGAAGATAACATTACTCTTTGCCATACCCAGTAATGTTTGATTCATTCGTTCTTTTACTCCATTTTGCTGTGGAGTATAAAAGTTAGTAAATCGTCTCCTTATTCCTTTTTTCTGGCAATATGTTAAGAATTCATTTGATGTGTACTCACCACCATTATCAATTCTCAAACTGGCCATTTTTCCTTAGTTACAGTTTCAACCAAATTTAGAAAAGACTGAAACTTAGCAAATGCTTTTGATTTCTCCAAAAAATACACCCAAACCATCCTGCTAAAATCATCAATAAAGAGCAAAAAATACTTAAATCCACCAAGTGAAGTGTACAAAGGTCCACAAATATCACCGTGTATAAGTTGTAATCTCCTAGTTTCCCTCCAAGTGCTTTTGGGCAAAGGTAACCTTCTCTATTTTCCAAAAATACAAGCTTGACATCTTGCATTTTCTTTCTGAAAAGTGGTAACCCCTTTACCATTCCTTGTTGTTGAAGTTGAACGAGACTATCTTCATTCAAGTGACCGAAACGAATGTGCCACAATCTCATGGGTGTAATACCAGCCTCAACTGATCCTGCAAATTCCTTCATTTTTGGAATGATTGTTCCCTTCATGCTAAGAAGTCTTCCATCCTCATAACGTGTCATCGTTGTTTTGTATGCATCCTTAATTGAGTTGATTTTAAGTATCACATCATCCATCACAATTTGATGTCCTAGCTGGCGAATGTAAACCAAAGACAACAAATGTTTCTTAAAGGTGGGAACAAACCAAACATTAGAAATCATTCTTTCCCCAATTCCTGGTAAAAATACCTCAACTGATCCTTTTCCCTTTGGTATATGTGGGGCATCATCTGCTAGAAAGACTAAATTCAAATGGAAATCCTGATAATTCAAAAAGAAATCTCTCATATATGTCATATGTTGGGTGGCTCTTGTAAACATAATCCATGCATCCTCAAAATCACTTCTGATAGAGTAAGTTGATTGAACTAAGCTTGTTGCTTCAGACTGATGAAGTGTTGTAAAAACATATTCACAATCCTCACTATTCTCTGTAAATGCATATTGTGCTGATGAATATTCTTTCTGCTTTACAATATTATCAAAAGAAACTCTACAATCAAAGGCATAATGTCCAATCTTATTACATCGAAAGCAAGTTACATGTTTTTTACCTCTTCCTCTGCCACTGAATTGTGAATGTTGAGTACTTGTACCTTCTTCTTTTGAATTGAACTTATTCCAAGTCATATCACCTCTACCTCTGCCACGACCTTGACCACGACCCCGATTTGAATACTGAAAATCATTTCGTTTATTTTCATTCCCTTTTTTATCATTATTTCTGGTAGGACAAACTTTTTTTTCCTGTGGATGATTTACTTGTGCTAGCAACCAATACATCTTCTCCTAACTATTTTGACTTACCCAAAGTTTTGTCATGGTTTGCTAGTAGCTCACTAAACTTGTCAAAAGTAATGTTATCCAATTTATCTGTGAGTTGTAAAGTCTCCAAAAAGTGATTGTATGATTCAGGAAGTCCATTAATCAAAATTGTGACTATCAGACCATCTTCAATTTTTCCAAAACATACTTTAGTTATTTTCTGTTTGATATTCTTCAACCTTGAAATGTATTGTTCCATAGCATCACCACCTTGAGTCAATTTCTGCTAAAATAAATTTAGTTGAAGATCAATTTTCTTGGCTTCCGATTGTGAGTCAAACAAGTCTTTAAGAGTTTTCCAGGCTGACCAAGCAGAAGCAGAATTTTCTATGTGAACATAAACATCATCAGATACAATACTCTAGATGAGTGCTAAATCTTTCTCATCTTTAAGTTCCCACTTAGCTAATTGATCTGCATAAGCAGGTTTGGTCGGTTGTGAATTGCAAATACCCTTCCACAACTCATTATAAATTAAAGTACTTTGAACATGTCGACTCCAAACTTCATAATTTTTCCACCCCTCCAACTTGTCAGCTATTGAATAAACAAATCACTTTGGACATTGTGAAGCACTTTAACAAATGACAAAAAAATATGTATGTTGAAAAAAACTTAAACACCTTATAACTCCAAAGAAGCAATAAAACACTTATAACTCCAATAAAAAATTATCACCTTATGCCACCATAAACTCCTTATATCATTGACAAAGAGTCCTAAAAAAATATTGAAAAACTACTGCACCACCATAACAAATGTGAATATTTTTTCCCAATGAATGGCATTCACGGATAATGAGCGATTGATTGAAGAAACTGTAAAAAATAAGGCTGCAGACAATCTTGAATGTACACCCTTTGATGTCAAGAGACTCAATGGGAGACCGATATGAAACAGAAAAGATGGCAAACCCATGTAAAATTACCCAAATAAAAGTGCAGAGATCGGAGCTCTGGGCGAGAGTATTTGTCTTCACAGGCAGTTATGGTTTATGCAAAGAGTTTTGAGAAGGATATTACACCAATGGGTGTTTTTTCTCACAATGGTATAGTAAAATATAATTACATTATGAGAAAAAGTGACGAGAGGCTACGCTGAGATTAGGAAATACACACATCATCCAAGATGTTTAGGATTTCAAAATGAATAAGCGTGATATGTATTCAAGTAAAAAAATTTCAAGTGGAGTTCTCAAACCTCTGGGTCTAGGGTTTCAAAAAACGTAGTTTGAAGCTATGGTAGAATAGATGCAAAAAGCATAACATTTCTTTCAAAAATACCCAAAGAAAACAATTTTTTTACCAAGAATCAATTACTTCCAACAAAAAATTCTTTCTTTTTCATTTCCACATACAATCTTGATTCAACCGAAAAAGAACAACAAATAATAACTCACGATTATAATTTTTCTATTCCAAAAACTCCTCCAAGTATCCTCCACCTTCTTCAATGGGAGATGCAGACTTTATTCTTCAACATCTTCCAATCAAACCGAGTCAATCCAAACAAGCTCTAATACCACTTTGACAAAGTGTCCTCAGACACGTAAGTTTTATTGATATGGAGGAAAAAAGTTACATAACAAACATGAGGGCTAAGAACACCTCAACCTCATGCAGAATGAATTTTAATAACTCAAAATAAATAATTGAAATCCCATTACCTAAAACTGATTAAGGACACCTCACATAATCACGCGAGTGTGTAGGTGTCATTTTACAACAAAGTTTACTAAGTTAAAAACTAAAACTATGTTTTGGATCATAATTTCTAACAATTTACTATTTCATCAAAACAGGGCCAAATTTCTTTTTGCGGCATTATTGATGTCTAAGGATATATGAAAAGCACCATTGGTTTAATAGTGTTTCTATCATATGCCACTTCAAGTCTCAGTTTTTAAACCAAGAAGAATGGATAATTCGCAATGTTTAGCTACATCCATGTCATGCCCCAAATTTTGCATTGGGTCACAATGCCCTAAGCCCCTTGGCCATATTCATGATAGTTTGTCAAATTGATGCTAAGGGTAAAATAATTGCCAAGGATGATGTCCAAGTTAGTAATAATGTAAAATTAGATCCAAATGGACAAGGTGGTTCACATTAAGAGAAAAATCCCAAATCAAAGTTGTAATATTCCCATCCAAATGAATTATCATGGAGGAAAATTACGAGTTCCCTAGGTTGGGGGTGGAAGCATTAAAAGTTGGAGTGAAGGAGCTACAAGGACCAAAGTGACCTTAGACTTACAAATGCACATTAAATGGGTCAAATAAATAATAATAAAAAGAAAATAAGGTGGCACTGGATCATGAGGGCACATAAGAGGTTGTAGGACCCACTTGTTGAAAGATTCCCCACTACACTTGGCATTATTCTCTCACCAATTCGATTTCAAGAGGAAGGGTAACATACTTGGGGGATTTGAATAGGTATTATTGATGGCATGAATCATGTAAGGTCGAATTGGAGTGGAAGAGAAACTCCCATGGAAGAGGCAGAGGCATCTTAGAAGAATTGTGACACTTGGAGCTAGATTCCCCAACTCCTATGAGAACAATGATGAAGATTCTATGACACCTATGACAAATTTCAGACCTGATTGTTGATATATGTCATATATGACATTTCAGGGCTAAAACTAGCCTCCAAGATGGCACACAAGGGAGTTAGGGAAGCCAAAGAGTCACCCATTCAAATTGAGTGAAGAAGGAGGCTAGGAATGGAGGGACAAGTGGCACACATTGGAATCTCTTCCTAATTTGAGTTGGCATGAATCGCATGGATGGAATTCGAGATAAGGAGGTATTTGGAAGTTTATAAAAGTCAAGAAAAAAGAAGGAGAGTGACTTTTGATCATTTTCACAATTGCATTTGAGAGGAGAGCTAGTGGAGTGCTACTCTACTTTCCTTAGCATCAATTTCGAGGGTGAAAGATTCCCATCCTAGTTGGTAATTGGAAAGGCCATTCAGACCTTTCATTTGGATATTCAATGGATTCATATGTTTTATATGCAAGCTACAGGGCAGCTCGTGGTCACTTCTAGTCAGCTTGTTTCTCCAACCATTTCAAGTTTTCTCAACATATTCATGATCCTTGAGGTGGGGCGCACTTGGTGAGCTGTTGTTCTATTTGGGGGAGATTATAATTCCACATTATTTTGTAATATGATTTAAATTCTTTGTTATTCATATTCATAATAGTTTCAGGTTGATATTCTAAGTGGAACTATGTAAATCTGATCATTAATGAGCAAATGGTGCCATTTTCCCCACTATGTTGATGTATGCCAATGATATGCCAATATATTCAAATGGAAAAATGAACCACTGATGAATTAATGATGTATAGAATGTTAATAATGTGTTATACAAGTTTCATGTTCAGCGTATAAGCTTTTGGAGTCATATTGTTCAATTTCATAGCATTTGGAGAAGATTGCCTATCATTCCCCCCAAGGTCGAAACTAGTCTTTTTGTATCTGATTTGAGAGGGTTGTAGCAGACTTAATAAATTGAATGGTGCTGCATATGATACAACATTGATGTCCCCTAGATATCCCCTGCTTCTGTTCTAAAATTCAAGAGGGTTCCATAGCATTTGGAGAGCCATTTCCAGCATCTACCCAGGGGGGAATTGAACCCCAAATTGCTAGTCTAATCCCCTACCTTGACCAGAATTCAAAGGAGAGTTGAAGAATCATTTTGAAGACTCTAAAGCATCCATGAAACTCATAATCATTTCCTAATATCATCCATACACCTCATGTAACAATTTGGGATCATTTGGATACCAAGAAACCAATACTAGTTAAGGGTCGAACTAGTGGAAAAATTGAAATTTTCACCATTTTAATAAATTTCTAACAAGGGACATTACAATCCATATAAAAAATAATATAAAGGAACTTTCCATAAGATTTTGAATACAATCGAAGTAATTTCAATATATAACGACATCTAAAACAAAGAGAAATGAAGAGATGGCCACAAGCAGCAAGAGTATGCATCACACAACTACCATGGTCTTCTATTCATTCAACTAACATGTAGCATAGGAATTGTCATTACAAAACTAAAACATCTTTGCTCAATATGTGAAACTGCTATTCAAAATATCCATCCCTTCGTGCCAAGCCAAAACCAAGCTAAGCTTTTCACCATAACCATCAAGCATGAAAAGCGTTGCCAAGAAAGAAATGGGGAGATTGATGGGCTTATAGCACAATATCTATCCCTTCGTGCCAAGCCAAAACCAAGCTAAGCTTTTCACCATAACCATCAAGCATGAAAAGCATTTCCAACAAAGAAATGGGGAGATTGATGGGGTTTAACGACAGTGGGGGAGCTCATGATGTCATGAAAGAGAGATTGGATACCCAATTATATATGTGGGTTGTAGATATTATGCAATGCCTAAAAATGACATAATAAAATTTCATGCACAATCAAAGGCATATGCATTGCATATTTTAGTAGGCATTCAAATAAGATCCTAGAAATGACAATAGGTAGACCAGATACAACCAAAAATAATTAATAGCTCAAGACTACCAATGGGGTAAGCCATGGGCTTCATGGCACGGACAGATACGAATTTAACTTACCAATATTGAATGAATGCATGTATTGCCAACCAAATTCAGTTTTTTAAAGCATTCAAAAGACATACCTCAAGGAACTCCGAAATAATCGATTGCTACAACCAAGATTTAAATCTCCTTGTCCTAAATCTGCTGAGAGTTTATTGTAGCAACATCTACAGACAACAATCCAATATATTGTTTTTTTCCAATTCAAGGGCTCAAAGACAAACTGGGTGAATGCGATTAAACTCAGTGATATCAACATTTGTAGGAAACAATCAAATATATTAAACTTTTCCAATTATTTGTAACATTTCGTCCTTATCATCATATCAAGATAATAGCTCTTCAAGGTTGAAAAGTAGAGAAACCATAGTCTTATTTGATTAACCATAAAAGAGAAACCATAAATTGCTATCACTATTCATTTCCGAAAACAGAATATAAACAATGTAGATATCTTTGTTTTTCCTTCAATGTCTTCTTTCTATTCAAGGAGGTTCCAATGTATCCCAAAAGCAAGGTCTCAACGAATATGCATGCAACAATTTGAAGTTATGGAAACGGTCACCAATCTTAGAGCATTCTACAATGATAGGCGATTTTAAGCTAAGTTTGTAATCCTATGAACCTAAATGTATTGTCAAGGAATCTTGAAAAGTGAAACAAATTCTAAAGACGAACTTCAAACTGAAATTTGATCATACTCTAATTTAAGCCTTTAAGTTACATCTAGAAACTCAATTCATACTATTATAGGATCAACATGCTTCACAGGAGCACTTTTGATGTTAGATCTGAAGACATGCTATGGGCAACATTGGAAGGTGTTTTCTGACAGGCCACCTACAACATTGGAAAAAAAACAGTATTCTCTACATAGCCAATATATCTTCCCACCTTCACAATCCTCTCATACAACGACATACAATATTGTTTCAAAATAAATAGCATCATGATTGTGAACAGTCCATCAGTGCATCTATTCCAAAGCTTCTAGGCAAATGAAACAAACATTAATCATTCGTAGACTCTTTTATCAAAGATGGAATATCTTAATAAGTAAAATGCTATCTTGTTTCGTTAAAATAAGTGAATCCATATCATGTTTTATGATCCCTAGAAATATTTTATAAGAATACATAATTGTTCCACATGCCCATCCTACAGTTCTGGGAGAAGTGGATCGTTGCTTCACGTGTTCAACCCAAAAAAATAGCTTGGGGTTGTAAACCAGTGGCATCCAGACCTGTTGTAATATGTGGGATTACATGTGGTTACCAATAGTATATCACAAATATACAATCATATACATAAGTATACAGACATAAAGTGAACAAGTGAAGAAGGAAGAAAAATAGTGGTAATGCCAACAACAAGCCTCTTATATTATACACCAAACTATATTGTCCAAATGAAAGAACAACACTTATTCCTTTATGGCTCACTAACACACACACACATATATATATAAGGTCTACATTCAGTTAGACAATTATAACTGTGTAACTACCCGACAGTCGGCTCAACCAACCGACCAAATGAGGTGTTCGGTCGGGAGGACCTAGTCATCCTATCAACTACACTCCTCCAACATCTCCTCCACCCTATCATATCATGTTTTATGATCCCTAGAAATATTTTATAAGAATACATAATTGTTCCACATGCCCATCCTACAGTTCTGGGAGAAGTGGATCGTTGCTTCACGTGTTCAACCCAAAAAAATAGCTTGGGGTTGTAAACCAGTGGCATCCAGACCTGTTGTAATATGTGGGATTACATGTGGTTACCAATAGTACATCACAAATATACAATCATATACATAAGTATACAGACATAAAGTGAACAAGTGAAGAAGGAAGAAAAATAGTGGTAATGCCAACAACAAGCCTCTTATATTATACACCAAACTATATTGTCCAAATGAAAGAACAACACTTATTCCTTTATGGCTCACTAACACACACACATATATATATAAGGTCTACATTCAGTTAGACAATTATAACTGTGTAACTACCCGACAGTCGGCTCAACCAACCGACCAAATGAGGTGTTCGGTCGGGAGGACCTAATCATCCTATCAACTACACTCCTCCAACATCTCCTCCACCCCAAAACTCTTCTTCGTCCCGAAGAGAACATAGAGATGTAAAATTACAAAATTTGCCAAGCACTATGATGTTGATGTAGACTCTTGTTGATTGTGGAGTACCAATGATGCAAACTTCGATAATGGTAGGGGCATAGGTGACTAATCCTTGTTGAAGTTATTCCCAGTCGAATAATATAGTGTGGATGTTTGTACTAGCTATAGTTAACTTTGATGGCCGGGTCAGCTTCTCAGCCATGGGTCTATTCCTTAGTTGGTTTAAGTCTGGATCGACGATTTGTTGTAAAATTGTTGCAGTGCATGAGAGATGATGCATGCACTTAGCTAGCCTACTAACCTCGCCTTAGGATGAATTTTCCTCATGTAGTCACTGGAGCTCTTGTCGTTGTAGCTCATTGATGCGCTGCTGCTCCAGGTAGATTTAATTGTCCAATGCTCTGGTAGTTTCAGGTTCAGTAGTGGATTTCCTGAGGTTAAGGTCAATGATAGTGGCTTTGAGTCTTTTGTATATTGACGTAGACCTGTCCATAATAAGAATAACATTTATTAAGAACCAAAGTTGATTTTGTAGCCATTACTTCATATTCCTACAACTTTGTGTCCCTTTCTGAGAATACTTGGTACTAGTTGGCAATCAATAGGGCGATTTCATAGTCTTGTTGCTAATGTTGTTGGTTGGTGAGTGACTTGAAGTGGGTCAGTAGAGTACTGAGGAGACTCTGCAAGCGGTCAATGTGTCGGTCTGGATGAGAGCCTACCAAGGGTCATATTAGTTGTTCGACCTTTGCTTTGCAATTTCTCCAGGTGTCCTCATCAACATTCTTCAAAGTTTTTAGCTTGTTGGGCGAGTCTGTCCATCTTCGGTTGCATCCTTTATTGATTGAGTTGAAGGGGTCTTGCAGTTCTTCATATGATGCCTTCGTTGGTGCAGATATTTCTATTGTTCCTCTTGTTGTAGTCATCTATTGGATTTGTATCTTGAGGCCAGAAGACAAATTTTGCTGCTTCTTCTTCTTTTTCTTTTGTTCCTTGGTTGACTTACTTTCTTTCAGTGGCTGATCAATTCCATTGGTTGGGGTTGCTTCTAGACGAGGTGTCGACGAAGTATTCAAAGCTAATAAAATGGTTTCTAGGGGAGGTAAGGGAGTGGTCAATGTGCCATTCAATGAAATGGTCTATGGAGTGACTGATGGAATGCTCGATGGAACGACTGAGGGAATGGTCGATGGGATAGTCGACGGGATGGTTGATGGGGTTTCCGATGGTGGAATGATCAGCAAAGGCGTCGGCATAATGGTTGAGGCTACAGTCACATATGTGCTTGGCAATTGCAAAGGTGGCAAGGCTAGTAATTTGATGGGTGAGGTAGTTGTTGAGAGAGCATAATGGGATGCTGGGAATAATTGTTGCAATTGAGGGATAGATAGAGACAATGTCTAGATGGAACTTGACGAAAGGATTGAAAGCATTTGGATGAGTTGTGGGTTAAGGGTGGGAATTGATGCGTATAAGAAAGGGGATTGGTGTGCTGATGCTAATAGCGGGGGAAGGGTCTTCTGTAAGAGGGGTAGGCGAGGGTGGTGGATTTCCTTTGGTTAGGTCATTTTTTTGTTCTGTGGTCGGTCGATTGGTTGTTTTGGGCTTCGTCGATATATAAGTGGCTAGAAGTGGAGATGTCATGGTCTTCATTGTTGATGGGCTTCTCTGCTACTCCAACATGGATTTCTTAATCTGCTACTCAATTGTAACTTTATTTTGCGATGCTTCTATAATGATGGCCTTTCCCTTCTCTTGCACATCAATGATGTCTTCTTCATTCGACATGGTTAGAAGTAAATTTTGCTTCCTTACTTGTTGTTGGGTCGATTTTTCTTTGGGGTTTTGTTGGTACACCAGTACTTGTTTGACAACCTGATTCTTTCAACCAGGTTCATCAAAATATGGTTCTACTCCTTCCTGTATTAGAGCATCTAGGTCGTCCTCGATGGACTGATTGGAGGACTCATCAACTTGTTCTTGTGGCTGATTGGTTGTTAGAACAATAACTAGTTGTTGTTCTGAAGTTTTCTCTTATGGGACAAACATGGCTATATACAAAGAGGCTTCATATTGATCCTCAATTTCTCCATTTCTTAGTGGAGTAATTATAAAATGGAAAACACTCTTTGTTATAGTCGGTGTTGGAATCATTGTATTGGATTATCGAGCGAGGTTAGGGAATATAGTATCGATAGATGGGTAGTAGTCCAAGTCTTCTGCTTCCTTAGCTTAATCTTGAAGATAACATACTCTAGTATGCTCTATCCCCAACTGGATATGGGAAACTAGTGGTAAGTAGCGTCGAATATGTTCTGGTACTCGCCAATGGGCACAAGCATCTTTAACAACTTGGAACCAAATTTCAAATAAGATCATGGGCCTGTTCAACTAGTTGACTCATTTTTTGGAGAAAATATCCTATAATTATACATGGAGGCTGTCTTTGTATTTGTAAAATATACTTCACCAACTGGAGGGATCTTGGTCATTGCAATCCAGATAAGAAAAGACATAACCAGATTTCCTGTCCAGATTTCTGACATTTCTCGTAGTTACTTTTGAGAGTATTGGTGACCTGGTCGGCCTAGTTAAATACTTTTCCTTCAAATGCAACTTGCTTGACGACCTCAATCATTTTCAACTTTATGTTGGATGGTCGATCGGAGCTGCAGAGGAAAATAGATACAATAACCGAGGTCCATTTAATGACTAGGTGGATGACTTGGATAATGATGAGTCCTTTTGAGTTCTTGCCTCTTGTAGACCTATTGAATTCCTTGACTAGCTCTAAAGTCGTAGTTGATATGGGGATTGGTTCTCCTCTGCTAGGTAGGCCAGTGATGTAGCTGATTAGGGAGTCATTGATTTCGATAGGCTCATCAAGCCAGATTTTTTCATTGTGGTATCTACTTACGAGAAAATTGGCAACTAACTCCTTTAAGTTCTCAAAATTGGTGATTGGAGGCGTGATGAGTCATTGGTGAATTTTTGCAATAGACAACAATTTGGAATCACCTCCCCATTTTTCATCTTCGACTCCCCATTTATTGAATTCCAGCCACTACTTACTCTAGTTATATTCATCTAATTTTTCTTTCTTGATTCTATTTAGGCAATCTTGTAATGGATTCATATATATCTCTTCATGTTGTGCTTTGGATTTTAATTCAGTGACTCTAGTTTTGGTAGGCAGGGAACCGATCTTCTTGGGTTCCATTTCAATGAATGGGTTGTCGATATTTTTGAGCTCTGGTTGCAAATTAACTAGAACATAATTCAACTATGATCGTTCTAGCTCTTGACAAAAATTATGCCAACAAGATTCAAGCGATGGTGAATTTATAGTTGTGGGATTCATAAGGCAGCTAATGCGAGTAGGTGACTGCAGTAATTGTGCTTTTCATGCGTGACAACTATTTCACATGCTTGAAGAAACTTGCGGTGGATGTTTGGTTTGTGACCCTGGTGCTTTGCAGTCGATTGGATCGGTCGATTGGAATACGAACTTGGTATTCCTCTGGTTGACATTAGCTTTGCGATTGATCAAATCGATCGGTGGGAAAATGGACTTGGTCCTCCTTCGCTTGACATCAACTTTGCGGTTGATCAGATTGATTGGTGGGAAGACTAACTTAGTCTTCTTCTGCTCGAGTTAGGGGTTCACTACTGGATTTAAGCATCTCATTCGATGTTTTTAGCGTAGTTTGGGAATGGGTACAAATTTCTATAGCAATACGTCGTTTAAGTGACGTCATATTGTGTCGCTTAAGAGGCAAATAAGCGTTACTTTTTTCCAAGAATCATATAGTTAAAAAGGTGGACCAAATTTCCATTGAACGTCCGAAAAGAGACGTTGTATAACTGGCACTCAACTCACACTGTCACTCAAGCGTGTGATAACTGGCACTCAAATCACCCCTGTTGACGATGGAAAAATTTCCGGCGAGGCACAATTCCACCCCTTCTTGTTATTTTTTTCGAATTTCGACGATCTGGGTATCTTAAAATGGGCTGAAACCCCGAGGGGTACAGTTCCATGGCATAGTTCCGCAATAAATTGGGTGGAACTACGATTCCGCCGGTTTTTGTAACCGGATCTAGGGAACAAATCACCGGAAAAGCGGGGCGATTTGGGTGCCAGTTATCCCACGCCATATAACGTCGGTTGCATGTCCAAAAAGTGATGTTACTCAACGTGGAAGTAACATCCACCATACCTTTGAAAATAGATGTTTGCAAAGTAGACTTAATGTCTATCTCATGTCCGAAAAGAGACATTGGAAAAGTTGACCTAATGTCAGAGTAACGTCTGAAAATAGACTTTGGCAATGTAGACCCAACGTCTGTGGAACATCCGAAAATAGAATTTGGCAGCGTAGAATTGGCGTTGATGGAACGTTTGAAAAGAGACATGGACAATTTAGACCTAACGTCTGAAAAGAGACATTGGCAAGGTAGACCAAACGTCGGTCTTAAGTCCGAAAGAAGAGTTTGGAAATGTATACCTAGCATCGGTCTAAAGTCCTAAAAGAGATGTGTGCAACATAGACTTAATGTCTGTGTAACTTCCTAAAGAGAAATTTGCAACATGGGCCTAATGTTTGAAAATTGACATTTCTAACATGGAATTAATGTCCAATAAGCCATGTTTACAATTGCATTGAGAAAACAAAAACGTGGAAAATACGTCGAACTAACGTCAAGTATTGTATGGATAGTTGACATTAGATTTATGCTAGTTCAACCCACGTCGGATGAGGGTCGGTAAATGTCCGATGAGCCATATTTATTAATGGATTTCACAAAAAAAACGTGGATGGTCTGTTTGGTATTTTGTGCATGACTGTCGCCTAAAACAAAAATATCAACAAATGTCTCAAGCAATTGTTGATAAATTAGATATTTCCAAATATTTGATTGATGCCTTTCTAGAAGCTCTTTAAGGTCATTTGTTGTTGCCTTCTATTGCAAATTTCTGCTAGCATTCCTTGTTTTCTTATGTAAAATGGTCATAGCATATTCTTGATGGAAGGGTTTTGCGTGAGGAGTTTCTCCCTCAACCCTTTGTGGTGTTTGGAAGCTACCAAGGAGCCCAAAAAGGAATTTGTTGGATGGTCACTTATTTTGATGGTTTATCTCTTAGGCACAAACTAACTCATTTGTTATAAGTGTCCTCTGTGTGGAAAATCTGAACCTCTCAATCATTTTTTCAATATTGCTAAATCATATTGGGATTGGGTCACTACCTTCCATGGCCAACTTTTCCCCACCCCCATAACCTAGAAGTAAGAGAAAAAAATTGTGAAAATTATAGATCCCCATCACACACATGCATATTCCCTAAAATACAGTAGCCCACACACAAATGTATAATATGTGTAAACTCCAAACAAGATTGCCACAACTCATCCACCATGTATCTCAATTTTCAGAAGCAAATGTGCATAGGAAGAAAAATCGTTTAGTTTGAATGTCACATTGTCATTAGATAAATTTAAAGCACGTCATGCAATGCACTTAAAGATCTAAGAGGTAAAGTTTCCCATGATTTACAATATTACAATTAGCACACATTGGGGATCTTATTTACACACCAATAAATTCAAATCTATTTGCAACAATCCATATTTTCAAGCTTGGAATAATGATGAAGGATAGTTTCAAAATTGCTTTGTAAAGAAGGGATGAGATATTATAGGTTTAGAGTTGGCAGCAAGTCATTACCCTTGACATTAAGTTTGCAATTATGTGCTTGATTGATGGATTTGGCATCTAAACATAGAATTTAATGCAACCAACATGATTATAAAAATAGGATTTTGGATGGGACCAACCTCATATCATTAGCACTTGGGTTGATGCATATGTAATTCTAAAATATACAAGTATAAATGGACTTTAGATGTGCTTTGTTGTAATGGAAATTGGTGCTAATTCTTGTGCCTAATTTTAGGAAGTATAGGCACGAGGCATGATGTGTAGAAACATATGATTTTCATGGTTTCCAACATCTCTTGGCATGATTCTTACAAATTTTCTCCCTGGTTATACATTAGGGAACAATTGTGAACTTTATGACATCATGAGTATATTTCAACCTACTATTTCAAAGCCTTTATGAATTTGTCTTTGGATTCAATTTGAATGCATTCTAGTAGTGAATCACCCATATCAAAGGATTCTTGTAGCAAACCATTAGGTCACTCAAAATCCTGAAGCACACTATCCTTTTCAACCAATACTGGAGGTTCTCATTTGGATGATATTCATGTATCTCATATCTAGTCAATATCCTATCTTCCCCTACCAACATTTGAAGTAAAATAACCATCATGAAAGGGGGTTTAATAGAAGTACTCCAATATGATAGGTCAACCAATGTGATTCCATTGCTGGTAATTTCAAGGCACACATCAAAAGTAAATCACTAGCAAGTTCAAAATGCTTATGAAATGAAATCCCCGAGTAAAGAGTAGGTGTATAATGTTGCAATTTGTTTCAAGATTATCCCACTTGGGGAGATCTGTTAGTACGACGTATACCTTATTAATATCCTTGGAGAAGTTTATTACTGGGACCACTAATCCCATTGTACAAAGGAACTCATTCAAGTAAGAATAACTCAACCTTGGAGCTACATTGCTATACATTGCATGCATATTTGATGCAATGTTTTCCTTGAAGGAAAGTTGAAACACAAGTGTGGGCTTCGACATTTTTTTACTTGGTTTGACCCCTTTTGATGGGATTTTTTCATGTCCCACTCTTGGAGGATTACACGCACACATGTTTCTTTCCCTCTCTTGAAGGATTACTTGCACACATGTTTATGCCATCTAGATGGGACGTTTTTTCTTAGAGAGGCCACACATGCCATCTTGATGGGGTTTCTTTTGTTTCATTGTCCCTAAGGAGACATCCACCTTGGAGAAGACACTTTGCATAACCACCACATTATTTTGTTCATTGTTGACTTCACAACATCGATTGCTTATGATCTAGAATTATTTTATTATTTTTCTAGGGAAAAGGGCCATACAAGAGGCATTCCAACCCAAAGTAGTCAATAAATACCAACTATTTTGGTCTAGAAACCCTTTCAAATCTCATAGTTAACCAATTTACTCCTTTGGACAAGGTGAATGAAGTGTTTGGGGGGAAACTCCCATTCCATATCAACAAGGGAAACCACCATTTTCACAGCCTCAACTCTAAAATCACCCAAAGTAAGGAGGAAAATGCGATAATTTGTTTCATTTGTTTCGTAAAAACAATATCCACACATGATCAAAAGAAAAAATAAACCGCATAATTAGAGCTTGATAAAAAACAAAAGCTATTTTTCAAGTTTGAAAAATGCATACATCAATAGCCTCTAACTTTTAAACAATATTGATTCATGATTTAACTTCATAAAAGGGAAATATTCAAGTATCAAATTATCTTAATTCATCAAGGAAAATAAATGCATCTTGATTCATTGTCAATTCCAAAAAAGTTTTAAAATATAAAAAAATGAAAATTTGGCATTTCTATAGTGAACTCAAAAGAGTTGAGACGTTGTCCAACAAATAGGATATTTCCCAACATGCGTGCAATAACTCTTTGAGAAACTTAAGTCATGACCAGGTTGAGCATAAATAGGAGCAACAACTAAGACAAACAATAGAGCAGAAATAGGAGCAACAACTAAGACAAACAATAGATTTTCATAAAATGATCCATTTTTCTTAGGATTTTCAAATTTAGTACATTTAACAAGCATAAAAGAATTTCAAACAAATTTACCCTAATTCCATATTCAAACCTGTCATGTAAAAAATGTAGGCATGCTAACACTAAAATCAACATTTTCTATAAGCTAATACAAGATCCCATTTCAGTTTCCTCGAATAAGTTTTACTTACCTATGTCTTTAATGGAGGATATCTTCCAAGGCTTGCACTAGCAAATGTGGGAATGGATACTATGTCAATGAGTAAATGATGCATCTATTCTACAAGTAACTCCAATGGTTCATATTAACATTTTGTCCAAAAATACTATGAAATGCCAAATTTATTGTATAAGCTCAAAAAAAGGCCAAAAATGTGGCCATGCCTTAAACATTCCTCTTAACTTTAACACATTTAAATGTTTGTAAAATTTATCTATTGTGCAACAAAAATCAATAACATGCACATACAAACAACTAAAAAGAATGGCCAAAGGCATGAAAAGAGTTTTCTTTTGAGTGTATTTTTGTAAAAATGGAAAGTTAACTTCATTTCAGGAGCTCTAAACCCAAAAAATCCCTCCAAGAGCATTCAAGATGCTAGAGCCCTAATCACTAAATCTAAGCTAATGGAGGAAAAATCTCTTAGTTTTGATTTGGATTTGGAATATTGAGTTAACTACTTTTTCCAAATGCTAAAAATGTAATAGCTAGGTATTGTATAATAGCAAAATTGCTTGAAAAAGAAATTTATGGCTATTAGTACTGTAGAAGCAAATTGAGCTATGTTGTTTACTGTAAAACCAATACTAGATGAAAGTTAAGGAAATAAAGTAGGCAGCTTAGAACCTCCAATATTTCTATAATTCAATGGAAAAATATGATTATTTCTAAGGCAAGCCCAATTTAGCTTAATACAACCATTTTTTTTTGTAAGTTAGAAGTTTTTTACTGGTTATAATAGTTACAAGTACAATCATATTGTGTCAGGGATACCAAATTCAGAAAGTGTCCTTCATATGAGATGTAGTAGACATATTTATGAACATGTGGTAGAATTTTCCGATGCTGATTCGCTATATTTGTGGAGATATGACCTCTGGGAGTTAGGGTTTCTGAATAATATTCAAACAGGACATCTTGGAATTTTCTTTATAGATTTTGATCCAGAAAATTTCTAATTGTGTCCCTTGGAGAGGACACATGATAGATCTTGAAGAATATATGATTTAAGTTTCAAATCCTATTTAGCTACATTTTCTGAGATATGATCTAGGGAGGTCAGGTCTTCTGAATGACTCGTAAATCATCTTTTAAATAGGTCAGTTTGGAATTTTCACTATAAGTTTTGATTCATGATGTTTTAGAGAGTTCCCCTTGGAGATGATGCAACATATATCTTGAATAAAATGTGGTAGAAGTTTCAAATTCCGATTCATTACAGGTTTGGAGTTATACTTGTTGGAATTCATGGATTGTGACAGTGACAATGATAGTGAAAATTCAAGAGAAGAAGGTTGAAGAAATCTTGCATAACTTTTGCATATGGCATGATCAAAATAATAAAATTATTGGCTCATTGGAAATATTTTTGTAAGGGATATGTGATGACATGATATAGGGTTTATTTTGGTTCCATCTTGTTGTCTTGAAAAATGTATGAACTTTGTACATGCTCTAGTACTTCTTGTTGTGGAAAAAATTGCACAAGGGTGCATCCCTCCAATTGGTAAGGGGCTAAGCCTTGTAGGTTGAAGAAAGGACTCGGTCCTTAGATCCTATTGGGGGTGTGTGAGTTCTCCAAAATGATACTGTAAGTGTTTGTTAGTGGAATTTAAATAAAATTAAACAAAATATAACAAAGGAAATGGGGGAAGAATGCAAACTCTAACAACAAAATGTATGCAAAACCACTTTATATTTCCCAATGGCCAAGCATGTACAACACCTAGGAGGTGTGGACTTCAAGAGAAGACAATAATATCCCTTCGGTAGGTCCTTTGTTTCCAAACTAAATTCTAAGTGGGTGAGAGAACAATGGAGAGAAACCCCCGCCCCTTGGAGGAAGGAGGAAAGGGAGCTTTGTAATGATTTCAAGGTGGGAAGAGGTGAGCTATGAAGGAGATCTAACACAAATCCAACAACATAAATTTGCTCTTTTTTTCTCTCTAAAATATGTTGTCCCATTGCTTCCTTTTATAGGCCAAGAGGTGGCCAAGAAACAACTAGCTCTAAATGTGAATGCCATCACCTCATGAAGTGGTTCCAAGTACACAAGGGGGGCTATTTAATGCCACAAGGAGTGTAAGGAGACCAAATTCGAATTGTGAAGGTGATGGGACATTGATGAGCTTTCAATTGTGCTACTAGTGGGTGAGATTTGATAGCCACATGAATATCGAAGGAATTTCAGCGCTAGGTTCACGCGAGTTTTTAACCAGTAGCACTATAACATAGGTTAATAAGGGTTCAGCTGCGCGACCTATTCATTTGACTATTCTTGGGAAATTTTGGACTCATGTTTCCTTTTGGATTTGTTGAGGATGCCTTTGGTGAGATGCATTCTATATGTTGATGATGCCTTACTACAAGTATCACCAAAATGTCACATGTGTGCTAGATTTAGGCGTTAACAGATGCCCTCTGATGTATGAGGTTTCGAAGGTACTGTAGAGCCGATAATGCATCATCATTTCTTATGTTTCTCTCTTGTCCTGTAGTAGGCATCATATGTGGATGAGAGATTCCTCCCATGGGGGAATATTTTTGGTGACGACTGGTGAAGCTGTAATAAAGAATGATGTTTTATACAAATGAGGCGAGTATACCCATGCTCGTGAAAAAGTTGTCAAGATGACTACAATAAGAGAAGACCAAGGGGTTAACTCAAAAATATTGTTGGGACATGGATGATGGAGGATTTGATCCATGTGAGAGTAAATGAATCGGGAACTGCTGTTGTGTGTTGAAGAAGTGCAATTGTTGATGATCATGATAATCCCACGGGGGTGGGGGACCAAAATGGTGGCGAAGTTGCCTGAAGGGAAACTTCACTATTCTAGATGGATTGCTACCATGGTTTTCAAATGTGAACACTGCTACGTTCAAAAGTACATTTCCCCCTGATCTGATAGATGTGTTGATATTGAGCATAAGGGAAACAACTAAGTTAGGGATCACTAATGACTCTCCCTACTTAGGTCGAGGTGATCTCTTATCATGAATGAAAGGGAACCCAAGGTACAAATCCAACTAATGCAACTCTCAGAATATGGTGAGTTGATGTTGATGAGAGTCGAAGTATATGAGAAGACAAGAGTCTCTTCATAAGAACCAAGATGATATTGTAAACAACTGTAGGACTGAAAGACCTGAAACAAGACTGGTTGATAAGTGTGGGGCTCATAACTTCCTTTGATCGATGTAAACATGTGGAGGGATAATGACAACATTCCTTTAGGAAAGGTACATAGGGAAACGAAGGGAGACAGACTTCAAGTGAAGGGGATTTGATGGAAACACAATACTAAGAGTAATGGTGACTGACAAAACTGATAATGCTAGGAATATTGAGACTCAAATACATCGATCAAAGGAAACCATGGGTTGCTTCCAAAAGAATCAAGAGTTTATGTGGTTTTATGTGGATTGGGGAACTTGTTTGTTCATAAATAATAATTGGTTGGGTCCCCACAGTTTTATGTGTATCGGGAACCAATTTGATGATGGGCGGAGTCACCATAGTTTTGAGTGGGTTGGGGGACACTTTCCATGATGAGGTGTGGGTTGTTTTGCAAACGCGAAGATGAATGCCCCATGAATCAATGGCATGCATATTTTTCTTGTGAGAAGAACTTGGATATTATTGGGTACTTCTGAGGGTAGGGGCCCCATTGGTGTCTTCGCGGGGGGGATAATGCGATGAAGACCGTTTATGGTGGTATTCTCATGGAGGTATGAGTGGTTAGTGGTGAATATTGATTGTAACGTATGCTGAGGAATCAGATTGCATCAACAGTTGAAGGTGGGGGAGTAAATGTGCAGCTATAAAATGATGAGCGAGGGGTGATATTTTCAAGATGTATCAAATTCCTCGGGCTTGTGGGGGCTCGGCATCAGTGCGGCATCATGGGTGACAATTTATAAGAAGGATTGTAATAGTGTGCACACCCATGGAGGAACATGCTATTCATAGTGATGACGTTGATGGCACATCATGACTGGAAATTAGGGCCCTATGGTTATCAGCGGGGATATTGGTAAATGCAATGTGAGTAGATGGAAAACATTGCCTACATACCAGTTTCGTAATGATACCTGTTATAGAATCTTGGTGCCTTTGCTGAGGGATGGAGTCCTATTATTATAATGGAAAAACAAGGGGTCTCCTGCATGTACCGATCGTGATCCTGCACATATGGCGCACATACCCAAGTGTAGGAAAGAATGTGACAAAGGTATTGACAATGCATAAATATAAAACCAAAACATGTCGCACATGTGGGGTACGTGCATATCAAGGGTAGAATCCTTTAAGGTACAACCCGTTGATGGGGTTGTTAAGGGTAATACCTTCTAGTTTAGTTGAGACATATGCCCCTTTGGGAAGACATTGTTTAACGACATAAGGGCATGTCCATTTAGATACAAATTTATCGGATCCTGGTTTGCTGTATTTTTTGGTGTTGAAGACAAGGACAAAGTCACCTTCACTGAAGGTGCAAGGTCAAACATGTATGTCATAGTGTGCTTTGGAGTGAACCTTCATGGCCTCATTTTGTTGAAGGGATTCACGACGTTCTTTTTTGAGGTGTTCCAAAGTAAACAACCTTTGCTTGAGGGCACTAGTATTGAGTAACATCTCTACAACAGATTGGAAGGTAGGGATTTGACATTCTATAGGAAGGATGGATTCTACTCCATGGACAAGGTGGAATGGGGTAAATCTTGTAGCGGTCTTTACTGAGGTACTGTAATCCCAAAGAGTTGGGAATAACATGTGATTCCAATTATAATTGTTCTTATTTACTGTGCGTTGGAGCACAGTTTTGAGAACTTTGTACATAGCTTCAACTTGGTCATTTTCCTAGGGGTAGTAAGCTGTCGATAATTTGTATTTAAATCCTAATAACCGCGATAGTTCTTCAAATGCCTTGTTATGTAAATGGGTGTCATTATCAGAGACCAATTGTTTGGGTACACCAAAGAGGGAGATGACATGGTTAAAGAATAAGTGTGCAGCAGTGACGCCTTTGCAATCAAATGTGGCCATGGATTTGGACCAGTTGGTGAAGTAGTCGACGACAATAATGATGTATTGGTGGCCTTGCGCCGAAGTAGGGATACACTCCATAAAATCAATTTCCCATTTGAAAAATGGGCCATCTCTGATGACTGGATGGAGAGGGACAGGTGGTGACCGTGTTTTGCAAGAAAATACCTGGCATGTTGCATGTATCTTGACTGCGTAAACACAATCCTTGAATACAGAGGGAAAAAAATAACTTACACATAATATTTTTTGGGCGGTGTCCAGACTTGAGAGGTGGTCTCCACTTGCGCCACTATGGCAGTTGTTGAGAACTTGTTCAACTTCCTCATTCGTTAAACAATGTTGTAGGATGTTGTCTACACCACAATGGTATAAGACATATCCTATGAGAAGGTATCTTGGTGCCTCATGATGGATCTGTCAACGATCATCGAGGCATAGGAGGGAGGTGAACTTCTGAGTACAGAGATAAGTTAGGATATTGTTGTACCATGGGTCATCATCGGAGATGAGGAAGATGTGTTCGTCAGGTAAGTGGTCATGAACAGTTTCGCTGAGGTTGTGGATGGGAGGTCAATAATGAGCTCAACTAGGGTCAACGATTTATTGCTTTTAGGGATTACAAACTCGAGGTCGAACTCTTGTAAGAGAACAATCCAACATGCAAATTTACTATTGATAAGCCTGGGACTAAGTATGTATTACATGGGGTTGTAGTTAGCGACCACGATGGTTTTGCGGAGCAAAATATAATGGTGTAGCTTTTGTATGGAAAGAATGATTAATCGCTAATGCAATCTTCTCATCAGTGAGTGTAGTTGAATTCCGGTATGGCTAAGGTTTTGTTGATGTAGTAAATGATGTGTTCATGGTTATCCTCAGCTGGTTGGACAAATAAGTTGGCTACAACGGAAGCTGACGTGAATATATAAAGGGTAAAATCTTTGTCAAAGTCCATAGGTGAGATGAGGGGAGTTGAAGACAAGGTTTTCTTCAGAGCATCGAAGAAGCTTTGGGCGCATTCATCCCACTTAAAGGGGAAGTATTTCCTAAGGAGGCATAAAAGTTATTTTCCTGAGTGGAGTAATCAGGTACGAAATGCCAAAGGAAGTTATCCTTGCCTTGGATACTCTACAACTGGCACCGTGTTCGGGGGGTGAGGGTAGCTCGAGAATGGATTGGACTTTCGAAGGGTAGATGGCGATGTCGTCCTAGGATATGATGAATCCTAATAATCGACCAACAGTAACAAAAAACACGCATTTAAGGGAGTTCATGAGTATGTTGTATTTGCGACATCGTGTGAAGATGGTGCGGAGATCACAAAGGTGGTCACACTGTTTCTTAGACTTGGAAGTAAGTTCATCTAAAAATGTGAGGATGATGTGAGCCAAGTCATTAAAAATGTACACCATATCATGCTAGAAAGTGGCAACAATGTTCTTCATACTGAAGGGCATAACTTTATATGCATAGGTACCCCATGGTTTGGTAAATGCTATTTTGTACTGATCTTGGGGGCAGATCCATATTTGGTTATAACAAGAGAATCCATCCATAAAGGACAACCTTTCACTACCGACACATGAATCGATGATTTGATCGATGAATGGAATTGGGAAATTGTCCTTCGGGCATGCTAGGTTGAGGTTGCGAAAATCTATATAGACATGAATGGTACCTTGCTTTTTGTTAACCAGGACAGTGTTAGAGACCCAGGATGTGTAAGCAATAGGGAAGATGAATCCTACATATAAGAGTTTTTTGATCCCAGCTTTGATAGCCAGTGCCTTAGAGGGGTGGACCGGGCGTTGTTTTTGCTTAACAGGGATGGAATTGGGCCAAGTGTTGAGGCTTGGCATTTATTCACAAGACCACACAAAGACATTGAGAAACTCTTTGAAGAGGGTGGTGAAATAAAGGATTTAATGTGGTGAATAGGAGGCCCCGATGGAGATGTTTTCGACGACTCTAGGGGTAACGAAAATATCAACTTGGATTGTGGGGGATATATTGGCTAGATTTTCATCTTCGAAAGCGTCAGGGGCGGGAATGATATTTTTGAACCAATCAATATGGATGGGGATAGAAAATCTATTGATTCAATGGTATATTGTTGGGCTATTGACAGGATTTGAAGATCCTGTGGATGGACAAACCATGACCTATGATGTAGGGCGTCCCATGGGGGTTCATCAGAGTGCATGGATTTGATTATATCTTCATCCATGGAGAAGACATATTCCTCTAGCATGTCTTAATTAGAGGAAAAGGGATCTTCATAATTGGTATGAAGGGGACCATAATCGAGATGAAGGATGTCCATATAAATGGAGATGCTTGGGGGAGGGGGTAGGATCTCCTCTTAGGGAAATATTATGGGATCCAAGGTTTCTTGGGAGACTGGTGATGGGGAATCAATATCACTAAGGTGATGAGAAATGTTAGGTATACCATGATCATCATTGGTGTCTATAAGATCATTGTCTTCTTCGATTACCATTGGGAGGGTGTTTCCACAAGGGGTAAGGTTATCCTATAATTGCTTTGGGTTGCGCGTTGGGTGCGAAACAAGGATACTATAGGGAATTGGAATGAATGATGATACATCAACTTGCATGATCGATAGGGTCGAGTGGCGTAGGTGTGGTTAAGAACAATGGAAAGACTTTGTGGGCACCGAAGGGGTAATTGTTGGTCGGGTATGGAGTCTTCCCATCAAGGGGAGTTTCTTATAGGAACCACGGTTCTAACAGTATTGATAGAAACTGCTCCAGGCGATGAAGGTGGAGAGGTGTCGTCCAATGACTGAGTGAAGCAAATGGTTTATAGTGCATATCAATTTCGCATCTCAAAATCAAGGGAGATCGGGAAAATGTTGTGTGTAATGCCAAAACAGGGAACAAATCGAACATGTGTGATTCATACGCAATGATTTGGACTTAGGTGTGAGTGATGATGATGTACCCCCTTCTATTATTTGTGGAGCATGGGTTACACTACCGAGATGTTGAGAAAGCTCCAAATTTCTGGCAAGGTGGGGCACAAGTTGGTCACATGGCCTTATTTCCCATAAAGAGTGCATGGTGGAGTGACTCGTTGGGTGGGAGTATTGGTTAATACAGGGGCTTTCAACCATTGTTGGTTGATGGCCCCTGATTTAGGATGAGCGACCTACGACGAGTTGGGTGACGGGTTGGGTAGGATGGGGTCTTTCAACTTTGGTTGTTTCATGCCCCATGTGGCGGTCTTAGCAGCGACCAACTACAATTTAGTTGTGGATGTCATAGGTTCGGTTGGCGATACATATGGTGTAACTGGACTAGTAGGCATAACAATTGAAACAAAGAAAAATCATAGTGGGATACTGGTTTAGAAGCCATTTCTAGGTAGGCTGGTGTAAGGTACGATACTGGAATACCAAAAGTGAGCCCAGGTAGAGTCAACTGAGCCACAACCAATGTAACTTGCACGCCTATGGGGGGGTACAAGAACGAGATATGAAAAATCGGAGGTACCGATGGACTCAATGTTTGTTCAATGCCATGGCTCAGCAACGGTGTTGATGATGATGTTGAGGAGGAGGTGGGACCATTTTCAATGGTGAAAATTGTACACAGTAGGCCATCAGTGGATGTGGGGATCTCAAGTGGTGGACTAGAGTACACTCCTAGCAAATTGGAGTCCTTGTACATGCTGGGGGAAATATCAACATAGGGGTGTTGATTGGTTCTGGCAAGAGTAGGTAGGATATTGTTGGGGTTGCTAGTGGCGTTCGGATCATAGTAATTAAGCTATTCAAGGGTGACAATCTTCCCAAATAAGGGAAACATCATGATACAGAAGACCAAGGACGCGATCGCCTTCATGCCATACATATAGCTACACCCCAAGAGGATGTTGTAGTCGAGTTGAGCTTCGACGACCTCAATATCGATCATGACCATCTTGCCCCCAACTTTATGGGTACATTTTGGTACAATCATCTATTTTGGGATGGTCTCCCATCATATGCACAAAGGGTGATAAATGAGGGGATTAGATCAGGTGACTCTAATTATTTCCAAACATGAGAGGACATGACACAAGTGGATGCGCCTTTATCGATGATGCACCGATGAATCATAATGTTCTTTGCGGTAATGGGAACTTGAAATGCGACTGAAGAGGGTAGTCGTGGTTCACATTTATTGATCTCAAAGGTCATAAGGTGCAATTCGGAAGGGTCAACGGTACCGAGTGCATTGATTAAATCCTTTTGTTGTGTTGGGCACAAATGTAGAACTTCTAATGTGGATATAGCTACAGGGGACTAAGCCGAGTCATCCACAATACAATAATTGTGGGTGGATTTCATATGGGGGTTATTAGGTGTATGTTGAAGTGGAACCTTGGGAATCTTGGGGATCTGTTCCGCACTTGGGCATGGTATTTGTAGAGGGACCCCAAAGGGAGAGGGATGTATTCCACTTGGGGAGTTTCATGCCTATGATAACCTTTGGCTCGATTTTGAATATTAACATCCAATGTGTAGATATTTTGGAACTTGAGCTATCGCCAAAGGGACGAGGATCTTGTTGTTACGTAGTGACCCCTTGATTGGAAAAGGGTTGTTGTAATACATCAGTTTGGGGTTGGGGAGGATTAGAGGCCTGAGGGAGATTTGTCACAGTCTTCTTCTTGGATTCCATTAACTATTAGAAGTCATGGATAAGAGGGCATTGATGGGTGTAATGACCATATTCTTCGCAAATTGAGCAACAGTAATTGGTCCTTAGGTTAGCGTTCTTCCCTTTCTTGGGGGGGTTGTTATTCCCCGTGTTTCGATTACCCGGTTTCTGGTTTTGTTGGGGAGTAGGGTTTCCCCTTGCCCCTACTACTCGTTTTGATTTTTCATTCATTTCTTCTTCTCCTGAATCTGAGGATTCTGTGAATTTGCAGTGTTCAACTACTCAAACTGTTGATCTTGTTGTGCAAAAGAAGGTTGACCCCCATGTGAGGTGTGGGTTGCTGACTAGTTGGGCATGGAAATGGATAGTAATGTTTATATCCCAGGGGTGGGATAAATGGGGTTTGTGCTCCATAAGATGTGTATGTAGGAACGACTTATTCCATTTGCGGTGTAGGAACTGCTACCGTCTAACTAACGTTCGGATAAGTGGGATTATAGGGTCCATACTGTTACTGACCAACTCGTGGGGTTGGTACTAGAGGAGGGGGTAATGACATAGGTGGCTTGGGTGGGTATTGTTAAGCCATTTTGAATGGAGTCGGAGTAGGAAGAGGAACTTTTCCTAAGTGGAAAATGGACCCAATAAGACCATCCACCGAGTGTGATGAGCCCGCAGGTGTAGGATCCAATGACCGGTGCCTAGGGGCAACGTGGAGGATAGTGTAAAGGTAGTTGGATTGTGCATATATCATATCAAAATGTTGGGATTTCATAATGGCCTTTGCCTCACTTTGTGGCATGGAGGTGGTGACATCTTTACCAATGGTGGGTTGGACTGATTTGATGAACCAATCCAACAAGAATGGGGTTTGCATTTTGATTTTGCACAATGTGCGACATCTACTCCATACGTGGATATGGTCCAAGATGTGGGTGGATGTATTTTGTCAAAACTCCATGAGAATTTCGAGACCAAGGTCATGGTGAATCGAGAGCTAGAATTATGTGAGAAATGCGATGGCCAATGTCGCAAAGGTGGCATGGGCCAATCTCATTAAGTTCACGTACCATTTGGATGTTGTTCCAGTGAGGGTACACAGAAAGAGGTGAAGCCTCACAAAACCTTCCACTATGTTGTTAGAAGAACACCATAGATGGAAGGACATGACATGGTTGGCAAGATCATCCCCTTGCTTCCCTTTGAATTTAGGAATGTTGGAGGGAATTTTATCCGGCATAGATGGCCATGCGGAATCATGTGCAATATGGTCATCGATTAGTTTGAAAAAATCAGGGAGATTTAGACTAGCCATGAAAGGTAGGGTAGGAGGATTTGGTCCTGCCATTGTATACTGTGTGTGATTTCCACAAGGGGGATACTGGGTGGTGTTGAAAACAACGAATGACCTCCTAGGAGAGAGGACGAATCAAAGTGGTCCAAAGGATCTTGAAGAGGAGAATCCAAAGGGGAACCTCTTCCAAGAGGAGGAGGGGTAAATGTGTCTAGATTCTCTTCAAGGGGGAAAATGAAGGTGATCCTCTTCGGGTGGTGGAGGAGGGTAGAAGGATTAACACTTTCTCTAAGAGGAGAAAATGAGTCGAGCAAGGAGTGGCCTTGTTTAGATTATCCTATCAATGTAGTCTAGGAGTGGCCCCGACTAGATATTAGAGAAAATTTGAAGTATAAAATGGGCCTCCTAAGGAAAATAATAAAATAATAGTTAAAATAATAAAATATAATTTTAGAATTTTAGAGGTAAAGAAAAAAAACTACCTTTTTTCTTCGTATTTTCAACATATCTCCCTACTCAAATTTTGAGCGGGAGCACTCGTTGGATGCAGAATTAAATTACACATCCAACGAGTACCCACACTGCATATTTTTGAAGTACCCCCACCCCACAAAATACAAGAAATACATTAAAAATTCATGTTACTTTTAACACATTTTTTTTATGTATTTCTCGTTTTTCGTGAGGTGGGGTACCTCAAAAGTATGCAGTGTGGGTACTCGTTGGATGAAAGTAACACATTTTTTTATGTATTTCTCATTTTTCATGGGATGGAGTACCTAAAATGTATGTAGTGTGGGTACTCGTTGGATGCGTAATTTAATTCTACATCCAACGAGTGCTCCCACTCGAAATTTGGGTAAAACGAAAGGAAGATATGTTGAAAATACAAATTAAAAAAGTAGTTTTTTTTAATGTCAAATATGCCATGTCAACCAGTGTGGGTACTCATTGGATGAATGTTACACGTTTTTTTGATGTATTTCTCATTTTTCGTAGGGTGGGGACCTCAAAAGTATGCAGTGTGGATACTCGTTGGATGCGTAATTTTATTCTGCATCCAACGACTTCTCCCGCTCGAAATTTGAGTAAAACGAAAAGGGAATATGTTGAAAATACGAATTAAAAAAGTAGTTTTTTTAATGTCAAATATGCCATGTCAACCATTATGGTTGACTCTTTTCTTGAAATTTTATTGGTTCTTGAATTCAATGGCTCGTTTTTTAACGAGGTGGCTCGTATTCTTATAAGGCCCATTTTAGACCCCAAATTTGCTATAATGGTGTCTTCTGTGTGAACCACGGGGAGATGGTGTAAAAACACCCCTTGAGAGAGGGGATAGGCCTTATAGTCTTCGGGACTGCCTTAGGAGGTTGGTGTGTTCCTCTATGGTGAAGATTTTTTTGTCAAATGAGAGTGATGGTGGAATTAAACACAATTGAACAAATGCAAAAATATGTCAACCGCAACATATGCAATATGGTGCAACAAATGAGTGATATGTGCAAAGTCAGTTTAGTGCAAGAGTTCCCACATGCAGGTTCTTTTTAATTACAAGTTAGTGAATTTGTATTTAAAAATAAAAAAAAGTGTCAATTCCCTAAAAATACCTAAAGTCCTTCCTCTCAAATGTAATTGGTCCTTCCAAAAGCACAATTTATGGTGATGATGGGATCCATGCACCAAATGACTAGTGAGGGTAACAAAGATCTAGTTCTACCGGCAATGAGGCCGCATTAGAGGAAATTTGGGTAAAAAATGGGCCTCCTAAGGAAAATAATAAAATAATAGTAGAGAGAGTAAAAAAAACTATTTTTTTGGATCATATTTTCAACTTATCTCCTTGTAGGTTTACTCAAATTTCAAGTGGGAGGACTCGTTCGATACATAATTAAATTATGCATCCAACGAGTACCCATGTCGCATACTTTTAACAACATCCACACCATGAAAAATTGAAAATACATTAAAAACGTGTTTCTAGTGAAAGAAAACACGTTTTTTAATGTATTTTTTATTTTTCATGGTGTGGATGTTCTTAAAAGTATGCAACATGGGTACTCGTTGGATGTATAATTTAATTATGCATCCAACGTCCTCCCGCTTGAAATTTGAGTAAACCTACAAGGAAATAAGTTGAAAAGACAATCCAAAAAAATAGTTTTTATTTTTTCCCTCCAAGATTTTTACATGCACCTTGTTTGAATTTTAAAGCATTTTGATTGGCTAATATGTGATGACAAGAAATTGTAATTTAGGGTTAAAAGGCCCATTTTTCATCCAAATTTCCTCTAATTGAATGTTCCAATCAACAAGACTTGGAAACACCTCCCAATGGAAATAGCTAACTTCGGGAGTCAATTGCACCCACAATTGCTCCTTAGAGATGCCCTAAGTTTGGCCACTATAATACCTTGCGTCAAGTGTAGATCAATGGTTAGGCCTGCACGGTATAGTGTCGTCTCCATGCAATGAGTTGAGTGACTCATAGGGGAGAGCAGGGAAACTATACCTCGACTTTCACCTCCTTGGTCACGGCGCACTTTTGATCTGGGTTTTCTTTGAACACTTGCTTATAGCAGAATTTTGAAAGTAACTTATAAGTCAACAATGCTATGTTTCAAAATATCACTAATGAAACTAGATTGGTGGGCACTAATAGATTCCTAGCCCAATCAATCCTACCTAACTAAAATGTTGTTTTGTGACCTCCTATGGAGGATTTTAGTTGGTTGGTAATTTACAAAATTGATTTTAAGGGACTTGAATTTCACTTAGGGAGTGTAATATAGATATTTCACAATTCCCTTCTTTTCTAATTTACCAATCTCACAAGAAGTGTGAAGTGAAGAGAAACTTGGAGTGGAAAAGTATTTAGGTCCCTTAGTGTGTGCTAGTGATGCAAACACATGTGAGGTAAGCAAATTGATTGTTGCAAACTAACTAGAAGAGTATAAAGTAAATGCAAATGGAAAATAACTTTTACCTCTAAAATATGCTAAGGGTGCTTTGCAAACAAAGTGCTAATGAAAATAAAAGTGTGCAATGGAGGTATTTTACACTTCTCACCCCTTTCTGATTCACCAAGCTCATAAGAAGTGTGAGGTGATGAGAATACTTAGGGATACAAGCGTCTTTAGGTCCTTTCTTGTTTGCAAAAGGTAGATTTTACACTAGCCATGATCCTAAAAGCATGTCAAGTAAGCATAAACAAGAGAGGTCTTGAATACTAGTGACAACAGTGAGGCCCATTGAAAGCCTCAAGGTTGGTTACCTAAGTAAGTTTCGAGAGATATGGACTCTTTACTCCCTAATATTAGTCTAAGTGGACTAATTACTATAGAATTAATGAAAAATATTGCAAGTTAGATTAATCTAGTTCATTAGAGAGCACCCATTGGGGCTGCAGGATTGTTGCATGCAGATAAAAAGTAAATCAAATGGTTGTAGCATGGGAAAAAAACACTCTGCCATGCGATAGCACGGAATAATTACAAATAGACGCATGGTACTGCGGGCATAACACATGAAAGGTGCATGGGTCAGACAGAAGAGTACCGCGCGGGTAATATACTGATTATCTGTGCGAGTAGTGTGACTGTCGAAGGAGTTTCCATGCATGTAGCACGAATGAGAGGCCTAGATCCACACTACTGTGTAAAAATTAAGTGTGGCCAATAGGGGGCCAAATTCTGGAATTGGAGGTGGTAAACCTAATCTCCTCCAAATGACAAGAACGCGAAATTACTCACTCAACATAAAACAATTTAGTTTAAAATAAATAAACAAAAATAAGTGGAAAAAATTGCACAAATGGGGCTAAGCCTTGGTAAGGGGCTAAGCTTGTAGGTTGCAGCAAGGACTTAGTCCTTGGTGCCCCTTGGTGGTGTGTGAATTCTCCAAATGATCCTGCAATTGGTTTGTAGTGGAATTTAAATAAAAGTAAGAAAATAAAACAAAATATAACTGAAAGGAAATGTGGGAAGACTGCAAACTAAAACAACCAAATATATGCAAAACCATTTTGTATTTTCCAATGGTCAAGCATGTACAACACCTAGGAGGTGTGGGCTTTAAGGGAAGCCAACAATCTCCCATAGGAAGGTCCTTCTTGTCCAAACTGAATGCTAAGTGGGTGAGAGAACAATGGAGAGAAACTCTTGCCCCTTGAATGGAGGCAAGGGAGCTTTGGAATGCTTTCAAAGGTGGGAAGAGGTGAGCTATGAAGGAGCTATAACACAAATCCAAAAACATAAATTTGCTCTTTTTACTCTCTACAAGATGCATGCCCATGGCTTCATTTTATAGTCCAAGAGGCGGCCAAGAAACAACTAACTCTAAATGTGAATGCCATCACCTCATGAAGTGGTTCCAAGTACACAAGGGGGCTATTTAATGCCACAAGGAGTGTAAGGAGCCCAAATTCGAATTGTGGAGGTGATGGGCCATTGATGATCCTTCAATTGCGCCGCTGGTGGGTAAGATTTGACAGTCATGTGGATATTGAAGGAATTTATGTGCTAGGGTCATGCGGGTTCTGAACTGGTAACATGCGCTATAGCCCAAATTAATAAGGGTTCAGTCACGCAACCTATTCATTTGATTGCTCTTGGGAACTTTTGGTCTCATGTTTCCTTTTGGATTTGTTGAGGATTCCTTTGGTGAGCTACATTCTATATGTTGATGATGGCTTACTGCAAGAATCGTCAAAATGTCGCATGTGTGCAAGATTTAGGCGCTAACATTTCTCTATTGGAACATGTTATACAACTTGACGAGAAATTTATACTCAAAACGAGAACTCTAGCCATAAAAACTCATATTTTTGTGTTAAAAACAACAAATACAACCATCGATTTGAAAAGTGGTGCTTCCGGTAGCACCATTTTTTTTTTCAGAGCTAAAATTACAACTTTTTTGAAACCCCGATTTATATTTTTGTGTTAAAAACAACAAAAACAACCCTTTATTTGAAAAATGGTGCTACCAGTAGCACCCCTTTTTTTCAGAGCTAAAATTACAACTTTTTTTAAACCCCAATCGATGCGATTGCAATCAAAACCCTAAATCAACCCCTCAACCAAAAAGTGGTGCTCCCAAAATCACTTTCTTTTGAAGAGAGGGTTAAAATTACACATTATTCCAAACTATAACCCTAACAACCGACATTATTAAATTGAAATTCCAAAAATTAAAATTAAAAAAATACAAAAAATAACATAAAACACATTAAAAACAATTAAATAACAAAAAAATAAATATTAAGATACAATTAATTTTAAAAAATTAAATTATTCTAACAAAAAATTAAAAAAATTGCATCATACTTTCATACCATAACAAAATATTTGGAAAAACAAATAATAAAAAATAAAACAACAAAACAATATTAAAAACAAGTACTAAAACTGAAATACAAATAAAAGAAATATAAAAATAACAAAACGATAATATATATATATATAATACAATAATAATAAAAACAAAACATTAAAATATATATATATATATAACATAAAACAAATAATATATAAAATCTAAATATAAACACTCTAACAAATAAAAATAATATATAATTAAAAACTAACCCTCAAAGCATTGGGGTTCATGTTCGATTTTTTTATGGTAATGGGGGAGGAGAGGGGAGGGCGATTCTGGGAATCGCGCTACCCCCAAATGGTGGTGCACTACCACTCGGGTGGCGCCATTCTGAAAATCGCCCTCCCCATTACCATAAAAAATACAACGTGAACCTCAATGCTTTGAGGGTTAGTTTTTATATTATATATTATTTTTTATGTTAGAGTTTTTATATATTATTTGTTTTTATATTATGTTATATTTGTTTTATGTCATATTATATATTATTTGTTTTTATATTATGTTATATTTGTTTTATGTCATATTATATATTATTTGTTTTATGTTATTTATTATATTATTATGTCTTAATTGTATATATTTTTTTTTTAATTATTATATATATATATTTTTTGTTTGGTTAGTTTTTATATTTTAATATGTTATTTTATTATTGCATTGTTTTGTTAGTTTTTATGTTTTTTTTTTTTAAATATATTTGGTATGGTTTGTTATTAAATATATTTTATGTTATTTTGATTTTTTTTTAATATTATTATTAATAGATTATTAATCTATTAAATTACTTACATATTTAAACCTTTTGTATTATGAGTTAATTTTAGGATATTATGTTTTAAATTTAAATTATTTATTTTTATATTTGTTTGTTTTAATATTTTTTTAGGGTGTTAAATAATTTGATATGGTTTTTAAAGTTTATTAAGAGTATATTGAGGTTTATGAAGAGAGTCAAGTTGTAGAAAATGTCGATGAATATTTTGGCTTGAAAAGTCTTTTTTATTAGTTTTATGGCGTTGAGGAAAATGTCTAGTTTAACAAATATTTTATAGGATATTTTTGTAATGCTTCCACTTTAAGATTTTATTTTGAGAATTAATATTATTTTTTTAATATGTTTTTACAAATATATGGTATACTTTTTCTTGAGTTTATGTGAATCATCACTTTATAGAAATAATGTTAAATAATATAATTTTTATACATACAATTTCTGAAAATACATTAAAAATTGTTTGAAATGTCTTTATTTTCTCATTTTTTTCTCCAAATTGGCCACCAAAAATGCCTTTTTTAAGAGAAAAGTTTAAAGAAAAAATTACAAAATGTATATTTTTTGTAAATTTTGAAAAACATATATTGTAAATTAAAGTTATAGTTTCCTTATGACCAAGAAGTTTCAAAATCCCCCCAAAATGGCTCAAAATGAAAAATGGTGCTACCAGTATACACACCTTTTGAAACAAAGGTAAAAAATGCTACTAAAATTGATCTCCCCAAAAATGAAAACAATGTTGGGTTCTTGTCAAGTTGTATAACTTGTTTTCGCATACTTTATGATGATCTTGGCACAAATCATGGTGATTATCTTGGCATACTGTTGGAAAAGATCTTGGTGATTTGTTTGCATAGATCTTGGTTATTTGTTGGTATAGATCATGGTGATTATCTGGGAATATTGTATGATAGTCTTGGCATAGATCATAGTGTCTATCTTGGTATAGTCCATGGTTATGATTTGGGATATGGCCAATCTCTTGGAGTGTTCAATGATGTAAAAGTTGAGGATGCAAATGAAATCGATGGATGATTGTTTCTGAGTATAGATTTGAGGCATGTACAAGTTGATATAATGTGATAGATATTGAGACAGTGTGACAGTGATTGTGGCATTGTGACATCGATAATGGCATTGTGACAGATATAGTGATTGTGGCATTGTTATAGAGATACAGTGATTGTTATAGGGATAGTGATACAGGTTGACTGAGGAAGTGATACAGGTACATGTCGATAGAGACATAGATACATGTTGCAGAGACGATGATTGGGGAATTGTTACAGAGATAGTGATTGTGAGAAGTTGAAAGAGGTAGTGATGTAGTGATACAAGTTTAAAGAGACAATGACACATATAAAAGTTGACCGAGGAAGTAAGTTGGAGCCTGTAAATTAGGGGGTTGGAATCTCCTTCCAGTCAGTGCTGAAAAATCAGTGAGTTGGAGCTTCCTTTAGGTTGGTGCTTGTAAATCAAGGGGTTGGTGCCTCCTTCCAATCAATGCTGGATAATCTTGGAAGTTGGTGCTTCTTATGAATGTAATCTTGTTATTATATAAGAAAATCATTACATGGTTTTCTCCCATTTGGGTTTCCACATTAAATCTCTTGTGCACTGTGTATGGTTTATGTGATGATGAATGACATTGTTAATGGTTAATGTTTACATTATATAATTAATGATTGAAATGGTAAAAAAGAGATCAATACTGATTCACCCCCACTTTCAGTGTTTCCAACAATTGGTATCAGATCCAGTTCCTTCAGGGCAGTCTAATAGCTGGAAGGAAGATCTCTAGAGCACATGGATGAACATGAAAGTATTTACTCTGCAGATGGGGTTCCTCTATTCTATGGATCAAATTTTGATCATTGGATTATAAGGATGAGACTCTATTAATAGGAACGGGGTCTTGATATATGGAAATCTGTTGTGAATAGTTACATCACTCCAAAAACACCACCAAAAATAACATCCGGAAAGGAGTTAAGGAAGAATAATGCAATAGAAAGGGATATCATCTTGCAGGGACTATCTGATCTTGTGAAAGACAAAGTTGGAAAGTGTACATCGGCTAAAGAAATCTGGGACAAGCTACAAAACCTCTACACAAAGGGGTCTCTCGATTAAGAACATGAATACAAGCAAAAGGAAATGTCAGATACAGAAAATGAAGAACATCCAGAAGTAGATGGTGAAGTTTTTGAAAGCAATGCTTATGAAGATAAAGAAGATTCGGGAATTGAATGGGTTGTAGATCTTGAAGCAGAACTGATTAGTGCCCTAGACGACTTGACGGAATAAATAAAGAAGAAGAAGATGTTAATCGAACAACTACTAAAGTATCAAGAAGAGAATACAGTTCTAGTTAAAGAGGCTAAGAACACTGAAGAAAAATTATCAAATCAAGTAAAAGAGAAGGAGGAAACATGTAAAAAAAAGGAAAATTCTTGTCAAGCACAAGAAGTTGAAATTGGCTCCTTAAAGAAATAACTGAAGAATTTGAGTTTGGAAAAGATGGAAATTGAAGAGCTTAGAAATGAGAATCAGTTACTAAAAATTGAGCTGTAAAAAAATCATGAGGATGATCAAAATTCAAAAGTACAGATGGAAGAGAGTATTGAAGAATTTGAAATGACCATTAGTGTTCTAAAAATTCAGATAGAAGAGACCAATAAAGTTGAAGAAGACCTAACAAGGAAACTTCAAGAGAAGAAGAAAATTTGTCAAAAGCAAGAACTTGAGATCCTTTCTCTAAAGGAAGATTTGGACAAGACAACTGCTCAATTGAATACAAATTCAAGGTTCGAAAGAAAGTGAAAGCTCTAGGGTACTAGAAAATGAAAGTATAGAAAAGGCTAAGATTTATGTAGATATTCTCAAAATATCCCATTACAAATGAATAATTCATGGTCAGCAAGATTCAAGGAAGAATGGATACATAGAAGTTACATCACAAAGAAGATCCTTTGCTCCCATGTACCAAAGCTTATTTTTCGGTTATTTTTTTAATGTAACGATTTTGGACATATGGATAGAGATTTCAAAGCTTATGAAGGAAATGATCAAGCAAGAAATGAAGATGTCCATATGAACTACAATGTTGAATGTTACATTTTCCACAATTACGGACACATGGAAAGAGATTGTAGAAGTATGATGAACTACAATGTTGAATGTTACAAATTCCATAAATTTGGACACATATCTCGCGAATGCATAAGCATGATGGAGTCTTCCATGAAAGAAAATTCTTATACCAAATTCTGGAAAAAGAAATCAGAAGGACAAAAAGAAGAATCTTGTGGATTGGTCCTCTCTATAGATGATGAAAGTTCAAAGGTCCAGACAAGAAACCAAAGCAATTCTCTTATCTTAAAGCTGGGAAACATATTGAATGAAAGCATAATAGGTATCGGAATCAAACACAAAAATGAATTAGTATTGCATGCTGAATATGTGAGGGAAAAATAGGTCAATATAGAAATATCAGAGGATATACCTACACCAATTTCTAAGTTAACTAATGAAGATAAACCAACAAGCAGAAATAAATAGATCGGGTTTACAAATGATGATCTTATAGCATCGCATTACTTATTGTTCTAAACAATTTGTCATAAAAAATATTAGTATTATGGATAATGTTGAGGGGGAGTCTAATTAATAGGCAAGGAAGATCAATGAAAAGTCAGAAGAGTAGTGGCTTGGTAAATCATTCAGGAACACGGGAAGAGCTACTTCATAAAATTTCAAGAAATGGTCTAGTTCAAGGAAGTGTCTGCATAGCCTAAGGGGTAGCATTGTCAACAAAGAAAGATATTTTCGGAAGGCATTCACAGTCAAGTAAAGTTATTTTCTGCAAGGGAGAAAATGATCGACAAAACAAAGAGAAGCACATTGATAGGGGGAGCCAAAATAATCCAAAAGGAAGCAGGTGAACAAATTTGCTTCACCCCTTTTGTCATTTATGTCATAGGGGGAGAGAGAGTTGAAGTTGTTGCCACCAATGAAAAAGGGGGAGATTGCTGGAAGAAGTTGTCATTGATGTCAAACAGGGTGTCATTGATTTCAAAAGGGTGAAGAGATATATGGTGTTGTCATTGGTGTCAAGGTGATAATGATGATTTGGTTGTAGTAGATATAGATTGTTTGGGAATGTTTGATGAAGCCTTGAATCTCCTAGAGAAGACCCTAATGATCCTAATGAAGCCCTTGAAGAAGAATACTTGTCACAAGTGTACATAAATCTAAAGTGGTCCCCTTATGGCGTAGCAGTCACACATGGCCCTCATGGGAAGACACTTTGAGTATACACAAGTGGTGCAAATCCCCTAGAGAAGCTCTTAATGACCATGATGATGTGGAGTGTAAAGGAGTCCTAAAGTGTCCCGAAGAAGTGTGAATAATTTTATAAAGAATTGATGTTGGGTCCACATGACCATGATAATGGGTCAGATGACCATGATGGTGGGTCACCTAACCATGACGATGAGAAGTGTAAGGAATTCCCTAAATTTTCCTTGAAGCAATGTCAAAAGGAATTGTGAAGAAATCCCTAAAATAGTGGTGTTGGATCCACATGACCATGAGGTTGGGGTCACATAACCCATGGTGGAGAAGGCCCTATAGAGTCCCCAAATTTGATCTGAAGCAAGTTGGTTTGAAGCTTGAAGTATCCCCAAAATAATAATGTTTGGTCCAGATGACCCCAAAAGTTGTGGTACTTTTTCCCATTGGACCACATGAATCGACAAGGATCCCCACAAGAGATAATGATGTGTCAACCAAGTATGATGATGTGGAAAATCACTAAGACCCATTTGAGAAGATATGGATTGATATTGAAGTTTTGGTGAAGTGTCACAATGGATCCTTTAAGTGGGGTACTAACCCTTGAGACCCCCTTAAAAATTGGAAATCATTTTTTTAAAGAAGAGTAAAATGTTTTTGCAAAAATGAGTTGAGCCCCCTTGAGGAGTATAAATAAGAGATGGAACTTTTCATTTTCAATTAGTCAAAATAGAATAACTCACATACAAGAGTAGAGGACCAAATGTCAGGGGTATATGAAGTGAACAAGGCCGAAATTATAGTGGAAGATGAAATCTTGTGATGATTTCTATTTGGGCTTTTTGTTGTGAAATATGCTTCAGGTCATCTTGGAATTTTTGCTATATCTTATGTTATGGTATGATTCATAAAGTTTCATTGGGATGATATTAATTAGACATCTTGATGAACTTGTGGTAGATGTTTCTGATGTTGATTCGATATATTTTCGTAGATATGACCTTGGGAACTTGGGGTTTCTAAATAATATTCAAGCATTTCATCTTGGAATTTTCTTTATATCTTTTGATATTGAAAGTTTATAACTATGTAACTTGGAGAGGATGCATGATATATATTGAAGAATATATGTTTCAAGTTTCAAATCCTAGTTAGCTAAATTTTTTGAGATATGATCTCAAGAAGTTGGGTCTTCTGAATGACTCAAAAATCATCTTTTAAACAAGTTAGTTTGACATTTTCACTATAAGTTTTGATTCAAGATGTTTCATAGAGTCCCCCTCAGAGGAGATGCAGTAGATATCTTGAAGAATATGTGATAGAAGTTTTATATTATGATTCATTACAAGTTTGTATTTATAGTTGTTGGAAGTCGGGGATTGTGACTGTGACAATGATAGTAAAATTCAAGAGAAGAAGGTTAAAGAAATCGTGTGTAACTTTTGCATATGGTATCGGAATCATAAACTTCTTGGATCATTGGAAATATTGATGTAAGGGATATGTGATGAAATGATATAGGGTTTATTTGGTTCCATATTATTGTCTTGAAAAAGGTAAAAAAAGTGTACATGTTCTAGTGCTTCTCTCTTGGCAGACTTTATGATGATCTTGGCACAGATCTTGGTGATTATCTTGGCATATTGTTGGCATACATATTGGTGATTTGTTAGCATAGATATTGGTTATTTGTTTCTATATATCATGGTGATTATATGGGCATATTGTATGATGGTCTTGGCATAGATCATAGTGGCTATATTGGTATAGTCCATGGTTATGTTTTGGCATATGGCTCATCTCTTGAAGTGTTCGATGATGTAAAAGTTGAGGATGCAAATGAAATCGATGGATGATTGTTTATGAGTATAGATTTGAGGCATGTAAAGGTTGATATAGTGTGACAGATATTCAGACAATGTGACAGTGATTGCGGCATTGTGACATCGAAAGTGGCATTGTGACAGATATAGCGATTGTGGCATTGAGATAGAGATACAATGATTGTGATAGGGACAGTGATACAGGTTGATCGAGGAAGTGATACAAGTACATTTTGATAGAGACATAGATACAGGTTGCAGAGAGAGTGATTGGGGCATTTCTACAGAGATAGTGATTGTGAGAGGTTGATAGAGGTAGTGATGCAGTGATACAGGTTGACAGAGACAGTGATACAAGTACAGGTTGCGATAGTGATATAGTGACAGTGGCAGACTAATATTCTTATTTATGTAGGAGTGGAAGGACGGGGCAAGGATAGGGAGTTGTATTTTCCTTCCAGTCGGTGCCGGTAAATCAGGGAGTTGGAGATTCCTTCAGGTTGGAGCCTATAAATTAGGGGGTTGGATCCTCCTTCCAGTTGATGCTAGTAAATCAGGGAGTTGGAGCTTCCTTAAGGTTGGTTCCTCCTACTAGTCGGTGATGGATAATCTTGAAGTTGGTGCTTCCTATGAATGTAATCTTGTTATATAAGAAAATCATTATGTGGTTTTCTCCCACTACAAGAAAAAAGGTCATTGGTGAGGATCATGCCTATGACAGACCTTTAAGAGTTATCACCAATGTCGCATATGATGACGGTCCTTGAAACATCATTGTTATAAGTGCCTTTTGAGATGGTTTTTTAAGGTTCGTCACCAAATATCTTTTCAATGACACTTTTGGTGAGGGTTGTTAAAGGCCTGTTGCTAATTCTCTCTTTGGTGACACTTCTAGTGACGATCTTTTATTGGCCCTCACCAATACTCTTCTTGGTTACTTTTGGTGACTATAGAAAAATGTTTGTCACCATTGATCATTCTAATGAGTTTTTTATGACGTTGTGTGACCATATCTATAGTTTTTGAAAAAATATAGTGGTTTAAGACCACTTCTATGGAGTCTTTGTCATTATGTATCCAAAGTCATAGTGGTTAGAGTCAATAAATTTCTTAATAAGTTAGTGTGTCAATGGTATTAGGTGCAATATCACTTATTTTTGGGGGTTAAGTTGATAGTTATTTTCACGTCCCCTTCCATCAATCCAACCCTGAGAAGGGAACAAGACACTTAATCCGAGCTTCTTACACAACTCTAGCCCCATCATCATTTACAAATTCATGCAAACAAAATACATATGTGCATATGCATAGATAAACTGTAATATCCCAATTTTGACCCCATTGCATTAAAAATGTAAATGATGTAATATTGTTATAAAATCATGGTGAGGAGCTCAAGGCCAAGGCCCCACCATCAATTTAGTTTTAAAATTGATGCATATGGTTTGTGTGCTTCCAAGCATAATATAAATTGTAAATATGCATTTTAATAAAATACACACAACTAGCTATGCAATGCAATGCAACAAGAGTATGGGGGCATGATTTTTACAAGGAAATGGGAGGGAAATATTCAAACCCTTGGACCAATAAATCCAAGCCAAGTGTCAATGAGGAAACCCATGAACCTTGAACTACCCATGTTGAATTTTGTACACAATCATTTATTTCTCCTAAGAGTTGGTTGAAATAGTTATTATTTGGGAAATGGTGAGGTATGGCTATCCAAATTCGGGTATGGGAAAGCGACCATTTTATAAATTCGTGTTTGGATTATTGGGAAAGAAAAGAGCCATGAATTTTCTCCCCAAGCCATTATCCATCAACCAGTTTGGCTCTCTCACATTTTTGGAGCTACTTGGGAGTTTTTCCTCCACGTTTTTCTGGTCTTTCCTTCTTTTTTAGTTGGGAGAAGGGCATTTTTGTGATATAGAACAGTGGGGAAGAAGAGGAATCCGTTTTAGGATCCATGGGGTTTCATTGATGCCGTTTTTGGCCATTGGAATACTCATAACCGTGGGAAAATCGTTTTTTCTCCCTGTGGTTATTTCCCCATCCCATAAGTCGTTTTTTTGTGCCACGATTTGGGGAAAACCCATGGACATCTTGTTTGTAAATCCCATAGTTGAAAACATTTACCCATCCCAACAATTGTGCTTGTTGTGTGTAGAAAGAGTATGTTGGGGTATGGGTTATGGGTATCCATTGCTTTGGCTTGAGCTTGAGTGCAATCATCCAAAAATAGAAGGGCTCGCATTTGGCTTGATAAACCCAGCTATGGACTGGATTGGATTAGATGTGATACTTATTTGGATATGAATGAGCTTGAGTGTTCCATTTCCTTGTAGAAATCATGTCCATCTCGAGGGTGGCAGTTGTGTTGAGAGATTGATAAACACAACTGGCCTATGGTTGGGTGGAACATTGCAGCTGCATAGCTAGTTGCTTGGGACAGCTTCACCATTGCAAGATAAGTATTCTCTCTATGTGTTTTACTTCTGCAAATGGTTTTAATTCGATGCATGCTATCAATATGCTGAATGCATGTGAAATGTGTGTAGATAGCTTAATTCTAGTGTGCATGTTTATTTTGATTTGCATATGCACACATGTGTTTTATTTGCATGAATCTAATGAATGGGGCTAAGTTTGTTGAAAATCCCAGAATGTAATTAGTCATGTTCATTTCCTTGCGTTGGATCGATGGGCGGGGATGTGACAGTGTGGTATCAGAGCATAGGTTACAACATTGGGCCTATATGGGCCAAATCAGGCAACTTTCAGAGGTAAAACCCCTTCCTGAGCAGCACTGGTTATCAAAAAAAGAAAGAAAAATTTATAACTTTTCTAATTTTCTGAGTTTTCTGCATAAGTATGTGTCGCCGCAAAACTGGAAGGAGCGCCGAAACTATCGGCGATAAATCAGAAGAGTCGCCGATACGTTTCGGCGAGAAATCAAAAGTGGCTGAAAAAGGGCATTTCGACGAAAAATGGAAAACTTGCCGAAACGGTCGGCAGAAAAGTAAAAAGTGCGTCGATCGACGACCAAGTAAAAAGTGGGCCGATAAGATTTCGGCGAAAAATGGTAAAGGATGCCTATGTGTTTCGGTGACAAAGTGAGAAAGTCCCTGAAACTGTCGACGCAAATATTGAAAAAAACACCAAAAGAGTTCGACGAAGAATTGAGAAAATTGTCAAAAAGGCGTTTCGGCGCAAAAGTCAAAAGTCCGCTGAAAGTGTTTCGGCGCAAAAGAGAAAAGTATGTCGAAACTGTTGGTGAAAATCGGAAAGGTTGCTGAAAGGGGCGTTTTGGTGCGAAAATGAAATTTGCGCCGATCGGCGACAAATTCAAAAGGTCGCCAAAATAGGTTGGTGGAAAATTGAACGCTGTGCCGAAATGGATCGGCGGGAAATGGGAATTGCGCCGATCGGAGGGAAATTGAAAGTACGTCGATTGGCGACAAAACGAAAATTTCGTCGAAAAATGATTTCAAAGCAAAATGGAAAACTGTGTTGATCGGAGGCAAAACGATAAGTCTGTCAAAATGGGTTGGTGACAAAGTGATAAGTGTGTTGATTAGTGGAAAATTAAAAATTCCGCCGAAACAGGGGGCAAGCCCTCTTGACCCCCGTCGTCCCCCTGAGACATCGTTAATTGTGAGAAAATTATGTGGGGTGAATTGGAAATTTTGCACATTGATGGGGTAACTTAGATGGTTCTGTAACTTGACAACAATTGTCAATATGGATTGTCTCCATAATGCATGAAAATTATTTTGGTATTTTTTTAGAGTGTAATGAGGCTAGAATGCAAGAGAATCAACATAAGGATTCTTATTCTTATTTTGAAACAGATGCCTTATTTGGATGTGCAGGATTAGGTAGGTGCTTGATGTATCAAGTGCTAGTTCAATATCTCATTGGCAACAGAGTCGATGAATGCATTGTTGTTTCTCGGGCCATGGGTGAAAGTAATGGTTTCAAATTGTTGTATGAGAAGGCGCACTTGAAAGAACTTGCTGCAGAGGATGGGATTGAGGACATGGAACACATTATTTAGTTGCAAGACAATTATTTGGGAATCTAGGTATACGTGCATATGGTGTATGCCAAGGTGGATGGCATCACTTAAGAGACCAATGACGACATCATATTATGCGTGGTTGTTTGTAAGTTCCCCCAAACAAACTCCTCCGATGTGGTATAGAAATTGGGAGGGGGAATAAATGGCCCAAGCGGATGATGTGAAATTCTTAGACCATCAGCTTGCGTCGTCTCCAAAGCCAATATAGATGTATGTTTGAGAGTTCATCTACATAAACACAATATTTTATTATTCTCAATCAAAGGGACCAAAAATAATATATATATATATATATATATAGATAATGCTAGGTTGTGTAAATGAGAAAATGTAAAGGGGAAAATATGGTTTCACCCTTCCTTGTAGTGGGTACCTTTAAATGTTGGAACATAGGGTGGTACCAAGGTGGTATCATACTCATTGGTGAGTATCCAACATTTAAAAGGGGTCCTCCGGTGTTGTACAAACACCCGGTAATGGTTGCGGAGGATCCAAGTCTTCTTTGGAATACTAGGAATCATCACTAGTTAGTAAATCGGCTAAAGAATATGTGGTATCGATGGTGTCTGGTAGAGGGTGAACAAATTCCTCAATAGGTAAGCTTTGAGGAATTGTGTTGACTTAGGTGATTTGATATTGGGGCCTCATTAGTTTGAGGCAAGCTTCTTGTTCAATTCCTAAAACAGGACATTGGGCTAAAAAGTGACAAGTATCGCCACATGATCGACAGGGGCGTGGTACTTGGGCATAGAGAGGCGTCTGTATCAACGGGGAGTTGACTTGATCCAAAATGGATGTGATGGCCCTGGAGGGGACATGACATGCGCATATGATTCTCGCGGGAGGATCATCCATCATGTGGTGATGTCTTCGTAATATATGTAGGTGGGGGGTCTTGCGGTGTCGTAGGTTCCATAACAAGAACCGTCGTAAGAGATGCTTCTAAGAGGAGCAACTGGTGTTTTTGTCGATGCAGTGACCACATTGATAGAAGTTGTTTCCTAGTTTTGCGGGAAAGAATTCTCAACCAATGGTTGAGTAAGGAATATCGTCACCAAAGTGTCTCGAAATCAAGGGAGATCGGGACAATGATGTGTGTAATTCCCAAACTGTGAGCAAATCGCACATGCGTGATTGGTACGCAAGGATTTGGATTTAGGTGTGGGAAAAGATGAGGTGACCCCTGCCACTGGAAATGGAGCAAGGTTCACACTGACAAGGGTGTTGAGAAAATTCCTGAGCTCCAGCAAGTTGGGGCATAGGTTGGTCGCGTGGCCTCATTTCCCGCAAAGAGCACATGGTGGGGTGAATCTCTGTATGAGAGTATTGGCAATTATTGGGGATTTTAACCATCGTTGGTTGATGCCCCCTGCTTTAGGCTAAGCGAAAGACGATGATTCAGGTACGGGGTTTGGTAGGAGGAGGCATTTAAACCTAGGTTGTTGCATGCCCCCTTTGGTGTTCTTAGTGGTGATCGATTGTGGTTTAGTTGCAGATGTCGTAGGTATGAATGGAGGCATGGATGGTGTAACGGACCTAGAAGGCATAACAACTGAAACAGGGAAAAACTCATAGTGGGATACTAGTTTAGAATTCTGATTAGGGTGGTGTAAGGTGCCACAACGAAATACCCAAAGTGAGTCTAGGTAGACTCAACTGAGCCATAACCAACGTCCCTTGCATGCTTGTGGGTGGGTACAAGAATGATATTCAAAAAATTGGAGGTACCAATGGACTCAATTTTTGTTCAATGCCATGCCTCAACAACAGTTTTGATGAAGGTGTTGCGAGAGAGGTGGGCCCATTTTCAGCGGTGAAAATTGTACACATCAGGCCATCAGTGGATGTGGGGATTTTCGGTGGTTGACCAGAGTACATCCCTAGCAAGTTAGAGTCCTTGTACATGATGGGGGAAATATCAATGTAGGGGGGTTGATTTTTTCTGGCGACAGCAAGTAAAATATTGTCTAGGTTGGTAGTGGCATTGGGATCGAAGTAATTAAGTTGTTCGAGGGTGAAAATATTCCAATTTAAGGGAAACATCATGATACGGAAGACTGAGCAGGTCACTACTTTTATGGTGTACATGTAACTACGCCCCAAGAGGATGTTGTAGTCGAGTTGGGCATCGACTAACTCAATATCGATCATGACCATCCTGCCCCCCAAATCGATGGGAACATTTTGGTACAATCCTCTAGGTTGGGATGCCCTATATCATATGTGCATAGGGCGATAGACAAGAGGACTAGCTCAGGTGATCCCAAACGTTTCCAAACATTAGAGGACAAGACACAAATGGATATGCCTTCATCGATGATAGAACGATGAATCATAATGTTTTTTTACCATGATGGGGACTTGAAATGCGACTAAGGAGGGTAGTCGTAGTTCACCTTTGTCAATATCAAATGTCATGAGGTGCAATTCAGAAGGATCAACAACGTCGAGTGCATTGAGTAATGCCTTTCATTGGGTTGGGCATGATTATAGTACTTCTAACGTGGACATAACCATGGATGACTGAGCTAAGTCGTATACAATGATGTAATTGTGGCAGGCTTTCATGTGGGGTTTGTTAGGGGTGCGCCTAAGTGGTACCTTCGGGATGCATGGGATCTACTCACCGCTTGGGCATGGGATTTTCAAAGGGCCCCCCGAGGGGATAGGGCCATCTTCCACTTGGGGTGCTTCATTCCTATCATAACCTTTGGCTTGAGTCTGGAGATTAACATCCAACGTGTATATGTTCTAGAAGGAGCCATCACTGGAGGGACAAGGATCTTGTTCTTGCGTAACGACCCCTTGATTGTAAAAGAGTTGTTGCAAGATAACGATTTAGGGTTGGGTAGGATTGGAGGACTGAGGAGGGTTTACCATTGACTTCTTCTTATCTTCCATCAATTGTTGGCAGTTAGGGATGAGAGGGAAACGACGTGTGTAGTGACCATATTCTCTGCAAATGGAACAAGATTAATTGGTCCTCATGTTGTTGTTCTTCCCTTCTCTGGGGGGGTTGTTTTCCCCAGCGTTTGGTTACCCAAGTTCTGGTTCTGTTGGGAAGGGGATTACCCCCTTTCCCCTGTTGTTGGTTTTGTTTGTTCTTCCCCTTCTTCTTACCCAAATTTTGAGGATTCTGAGGATTTGCGATGTTCAAGTACTCAAATTGTTGAGCTTATTGTGTGATAGAAGGTTGGACAAGGTTGACCCCCATGTGAGGGGTGGGGGTCAAACCAGTCGGGCATGGGAATGGGTAGTAAGGATTATACTTGGGAGATGGGATAAATGTAGTTTGTGTTGCATAACATGTGGACGTAGGAAGGACTTGTTCCATTTGCGGTGGAGGTACCGTTGTGGCATGGATAACTTTCAAATAAGTAGGACTATAGGGTCCATACTTTAACTGGCCAATTAGAGGAGTTGGTACAAGAGCAGGGGATGTCGTCACAGGGGGCATGGTTGGGTATTGCGGGGCCATGTTGAATGGCGCCGGAGTAAGAGGAGGAACCTTTCCTTGGTGTGAAATGGAACCAATAATCCCATCTATTGAGTGGGATGAACTCGCAGGGGTGGGATCCAACGATCGATGCCAGGGGGGCATCAAGAAGAATGGTGTATAGGTATATGGATTGTGCATAGATAAGATCGAAATGTTGGACCTTTAGGATGGTCTCTTCCTCATTTTGTGCCATAAATGTAGCGACATATTTTGCAATGGCTGGTTGGATGGATTTAATGAACCAATCCAACAAGAATGGTGGTTGTATTTTGATCTTACATAATGTTCGGCGTCTACGCCACTCATGGATATGATCTGTGATGTGTGTATATCTGTTTTGTCAAAATTCTGTGTCAATTTCAATACCAAGGTCATGGCGAAACAGAAGCTGGAAGTATGTGATAAATGTCGTGGGCAACGTTGTAAAAGTGGAATGGGATGATCTTGGTAAGTTCACATACCATTTGGTTTTCGTTTTGGTGAGGGTGCACTGAAAGAATCCTGACTGAATCCTCCACTATGTTATTGGAGGAACACTATAAGTGGAAGGACATGACATGGTTGGTGGGATCGTCCCCTTGCTTCCCTTCAAATTTGGGAATTTCAGAGGGAATTTTATCTGGCATAGTTGAAAACGTTGTATCATGTGCAATAGGGTCATTTATTAGTTTGGCCAAATCTTGGAGATTTAGGCTAGCCATGAAAGGTAGGTTAGGATTTGGTCCTGCCATTGTATGTTGTGTGTGGTTTCCTCGAGGGGGAGACTGAAGTGGTGTTGAAAATAATGAATGACCTGCTACAAGAGAGGAGGGATCAAAATGGTCCAAAGGATATCCAAGGAAAGAATACAAAGGAGGGACTCTTCCGAGAGGAGGGGAGGCAAAGGTATCTAGATTCTCTCCAAGGGGATAAAATGAAGGGGAAACTCTTCCAACGATGGATGAGATAAAAGGATCAACACTCTCTCTGAGAGGAGAAAATGAACCGAGAAATGAGCGGCCTCGCCTTGATGATCCTATCAATTTGTCCTGGGAGCATCCTCGGCTAGAGTATATTCCATGTGAATCATGGGGATAAAGTGGAAAAACACCCCTTGAGAGAGGGGATAGGCCTTGCAATCTTCGTGACTTCCTTAGGGGGTTGCTTTGTTCCTCAATGGTGAAAGCTTAGTGTCAACTGAGAGTAATGGTGGAATTAAGCACAATTTGAACAAATGCAAAAATATGCCAACCACAACATATGCAATATGGTGCAACAAATGAGTGATGTGTGCAAATTCGGTTTTAGTGTATGAGTTCCCACATGTAGGTTCTTTTTAATTATGAGTTAGTGAACTTGTATTTAAAAAGACAATAAGTGTAAATTCCCTAAAAGACCTAACATCCTTCCTCTCAAATGTAACTGGGCCTTCCAAAAGCACAATTGATGGTGACAACGGGGTTCAGACACTAATTGACTAGTGAAGGTAACAAAGACCCAGTTCTACTAGCAATGGGGGCAATGTCCCAATCAAGAAGACTTGGAAACACTTCTCAATGTCAATAGTTGTCTTCAGGAGTCAATTGCACTCACAATTGCTCCTTGGTGATGTGGTAATTTTGGCCACTAAGATACCTTGAGTCAGGTATGGATAAGTGGTTATGCCTGGGTGGTATAGTGTCGCCTCCACAAAAATATGAGTGGCTCTTTGCAAAGGGCAGGGAAACTATATCTTGGCTTTGACCTCCTTGGGAACAACAAACTTCTTATTTGGGTTTTGTTTTAACACTTGATGATAGCAAGACTTTTATAGTACCATATAAGTCAACAATGCGATGTTTCAAAATATCACTAATTAAACTATATTGGTGGGCATTAATGGATGCATATCCCAATCAATCCTACTTAACTAAAATGTTGTTTTGTGACCTCCTGTGGAGGATTTTAATTGGTTGTAAATTTACAAAGTTGATTTTAAGGGTCTTGATTCACTTAATGAGTGTAATGGAGGTATTTCACACTTCCCTTCCTTTTTTATTCACTAAGCTCACAAGAAGTGCGAGGTGAAGAGCATACTTGGAATGAAAGAGCTTTCAAGTCCCTTAGTGTGTGCTAGTGATGCAAACACATGTGAGGTAAGCAAATTGATTCTTGCAATTTAAGTAGAACAGTATAAAGTCAATACAAATGGAGATTTTAACCTTTAACTCTAAAAGATGCCAATGGTGCTCTGCAAAAACAAAAGTGCTAAGGATGTAAAAGTGTGCAATGGAGGTATTTCACACTTATCGCCCTGTTTTTATTCACCAAGCTCACAAGAAGTGTGAGTTGAAGAGCATACTTGGGGAGACAAGAGTATTTAGGTCCTTGCTTGTGTGCAAAAAGTGGATTCTACACTACTTTTTATCCTAAAAACATACGAAGTAAACAAAAACACAAGATGTCTTGAATACTAGTGACAACAATGAGGCCGATTGAAAGCCTCAAGGTTGGTTACCTAAGTGATTTTTTAGAGAGAATGACTCTTTACTCCCTAATCTTACTCTATGTGAACTAATTACTATAGAAACATGTAACTATTGCAAGTTAATTAGTTATGGTTCATTAGTGAGCAACAATGGGGATATAAATTTGTGAAAAACATGTATAAATCAAATAAAGAGTGGATCCAGGTGGAAAAAAAAAATAGATGCACTGTAGCATGACAGAAAGACTCACAGGTGCGTAGTAGCGCGGTTATAATGTGAAAAGGTCATGCAGGTTAGTGGTATAGAAATCCGCATGGGAAGAGATCTGTTAATATGTATAGACAGTGCAACTGTCAAGGGATCGTCTATGTGTACATCGTGCCTGAGATGTCGGGATCCACACATCCGTTGAAACAACAATTGCGTCCAAAAGGAGGTCGATTTTCTGGAATGAAGGGTATGGCCTTCTTCACCTGCCAAGCACAAGATACCAGAAATTATCTACTCAACAAACAACAACCTAGTTTAAGAGAAATGAACTAAAATAAGTGGAGTCGCCATAAATATTGTTGTGCAAAAGATTGGACAAGGGTGAATCCTTCTCACTTGGTGAGGGGAAAATCCCTATAGGCTGCAACAAGGTTTCAATATTAGGTGCCCTTTGTTGTGTGGGTGAGTGCTCCAAGTGATCCTCCAAGTGGTAGTTCGTAAAAATAAATAAAAACAAAGAAAATAAAAATGAAACAAAACAAATAGCAAAGGGGTAGGAATGCAAACTCCAACAACCAATGGATGCCAAACCACTTTTATATTTCCCAATGGTCAAGCATATAGAACACCTAGAGGGATGTGAGCTCCAATGGAGGAAAACAATATCTCTTAGGGAGGTCTATCTAGTCCACACTTGATGTTAAGTAGCTTGAAGAACAAATGAGAAAAACACTTGCCCCTTGAAGGAAGGTGGAAAGGGAGGTTGGTGAATGCTAGAAAAGAGGGAAAGGTGAGGTATAAGGGAACTCAATCGCAATTCCAACAACATAACCTTGCTCTTAGTTTCTATCTGCATAGGCCAAGAGGTGGCCACAAAATAACTAGATCCCAATGTGAACTCCTTGATCATATGATCTAGCTCCAAGGTGCACAAAAGAGGCCATTTAAGGAACCCAAGTGTGTGAGGGGCCAAATTCAAACTTGTGGAGGTAATAGAGCTTTCATGATTCATTAATGCACCATTGGTGGTTGAGATTCCACTGTTTATGTCGGTCGCTCGGATATTGAAGGATTATCTGTGTTGGTCGTGCGGTTGTCGTTCTGATAACATGCGTGGTAGCGCGTATTAACATACATGTGGACACGCAACTATGGTTTAGACTATTTTTTGGGCGTTTCTGGACTCATCCTACTTCTTGGATCTTATGAGGATGTCTTCGATGGGTTGCATGTTATATGTTGATGACGCTTTACCTTACAAATTGTAGAATTGTCGCATGTGTGCGAGATTTGAGCGTTAACAGTATCTTGCAATTTTATTGTGATGATGATGCATAGAAAGTAAATGTATCTCATTTCCTTTGAGATATTAACAGTTGATAGTGTTTGAATTATTGTGTGTTATAATTATGAGATCACTACAATGATTGTTGTAAATGCTGCAATGAAAAGATTACATGCATGAATACTCACAAATTGTTTAACTTATTGAAAAAAATTCAGAGTGCAGATAGAATTGTCTTGGATATGGAAATGTGTGTAAGTCCATAATAAATATTGGGAGCTACCATGTGTAAAATCCAAACATTATGAGAATGATCTCATGGTTCCGAAATCTGATTTTTGTAGGGAACATAATTGTAATATCTATGTTTGAATTTTTTGCTAATGATTGTTTGGTTGACCTAGAATTGTGTCAAAAGGACATGTTGTAGGTGGATTCCCAGGTTGTGGCAGTAAGTGTAAAAGTGTAAGGGACAAAGTGCTAGCACTTATAAGAGACAAACAATATGAGGATGACCTCATGGTTAAATAAATCTAATTTCCGTAGGAGACATAATTATAAATTTAGATTTGAATTCATTTATTAATGTTATTGATTGTTTGTGAATTGTGTTAGGAGGACACATTGTAGGAAGACCATGTGCTATGGCCTGCAAGAGCCAAACATCATGAGAAGTACCTCATGTTTGTAAAATATAGTTTCTCTATGAAATAAATTTGAAACTTTCTGATTTAAATTTATGAGGAGGACCTCATGTTTGTGAAATATGGTTTATGTATGAAGCAAATTTGAAAATGTATGATTGAAATTATTATGATGTCATCTCATGGTAACTGTGTGTGTATAATACAAGTGAGATGATAGATATGTCTAATGAGGATAGAGAAATCCTGTTGAAAGCTAGGGGAGAATGTGATTATAATAACATCGGAACCCTATGAGATGCCTTGATCGTCGTGAGCTATGTTATGTTAAGGGTTGCTAATGGACACCCTAGCAGTAAGGCATGTGAGTTGATGCTCTTCTTGTGCAAGAACGCACAAGAAAATGATGGATTTCCCGAGGAAACTATGGATCAGTGAAGGGTATGCTTGAGCCTAAATGGTGAGTGACTGTAAGGAAGCGGCAACTTGAAAGAATATAATTGAAAGATTCATGTGCTAGTTGGGATCAAGAAGGAATTAGAGGTATATGTAGATACCTTGGGTGTGTCAAAGAAGATAGTAAGTTGAATATCGACCATGTAATCCATGTGGAGTAAAGATATGTTCATACAGATAAGTATTGGACTTATATATATACATATATATGAGGTCCTCATAAATTTCAATAGGAAAGCTTCAAATTTGTTTCATAGAGAAACTATATTTCACAAACATGAGGTACTTCTCATGATGTTTGGATCTTCTAGGCGATAGAACAAGGTCTTCCTACAATGTTTCATCTTGACACAATTCACAAACAATCAAACAATCAATAACAATAATAACCAAATTCAAATCTGAATTTAAAATTGTCTCCTACAGAAGTTAGATTTATTTAACCATGAGGTCATCCTCATATTGTTTGGATCTGTTAAGACTTAAATATTGGCACATTACCCCTTTATTATGGTGCATTACATATTATTAATGTTGGATTGAGTCTATTAGTGGGTCTATTAGTTGTTATTGTACCACTTTGTCTCATATATATAGGAATGAGACCTTTTCATTTTAGTCATCATTGTATCTTGTCTTGTCTTTTGTACTTAGTACATTGTGTAAGGAGGTTCCTCCCTCAAAGAGGATTGTTATTCATCTCAGTTATTCATTATTAAGTCGTGGATTACATTCTTTTGGTCTATTTCTACTATTTGTATGCTATATTTGGGACTTGCTTACATCACATTTGGTATCAGAGCTCTTTCCTCGGGACTAGTTTCTTCAAAACAAGTCATCTTGGAATTTTTGCTATAATTTTGTTTCTACAAGGATTCAAAAAGAGAAATTCAAAAAACATCTCCAAAACAGGTCGAAATATCTTTGGCCCAATTTTAAGATCCTGAGACTGTACAAGTTCAGATATATTCGCCTCTAAAGCTAGAGTTTTTTACTAGTCCAAAAACTAGTCTAAAACAGGTGAAAAAGGTTATATATGGGGCATGCAAGATCCAAATTGAGTTATACCTGTTGCATCATAAATATGACATAGCACAGTATATGTGGTAGGATTTTTAACCTCAAATATGAAATATTGGACACATGTCAGACCCTACAAGTTCACTCTTCTGGAAATCCCTAAAATTAGAAGTGTTGGGATATTTGCAATAACTTCTTATTGGTACATCAGAATTAGGTCAGACCTGCAGCATTGGAAAAAGGACACATCGGGATACATCAGGCCGAATTTTTAGACCCAGAGGAGCAGAAAAATCAAATTTAAATCAATTACAAGTCATCCATAAACAATCTTCCAATCAGAGTTTGAAAAGGTACGTCATTTTAAATTTGAATAGCTTTGAGTAGAAGGATCTAATTCTGTTGAAACCTAGGGTGTGATATCTATTTATAGTGCTCAAAATTCCACCAAAAGGAAGTGTAAAAACTCACACTCCCCTCAAACCACTAGAGGATCCATCCCCGACTTACGATGAAAGGGAAGACCTATCTTTTCGAGTGTCCTAGTTGGAGGATATGATTAAAGGGACTGTGAAAAAAGTTGATTTAGTTAATTTCGAGGAGAATTTGAATAAAATGGAGGAAAATATGAAAGGTTCGGTGAGAACATCTGATTTACTCAATTTAGAGGAGATGTTGAACAATATTGTTAATCTCATACAAAATTCAAGGGATACTCCTCCTACAGGTGATGATGTGTTCCAGGATACTCAGGAGGATAAAGATAATTTCTATGTTGAGAAACATTCCATGAATACGAATATTCCAAGAGGAAATGATTCTAGTGATGGAATTCATCAGGTATGGTTACCAAAGGGTACCCAAATTCCCAAAATTGAGATGAGAAAGTTTGATGGCAATGATCCAATAACTTGGATATTCCAGATGGAGTAATTATTTGATCTACACCAAGTGCCAACTTTGCAAAAGGTAACTATTGCATCCTTATATTTATGGACTGATCAATTTGTATGGTACCAATGGATTTGTGACCGTAAAAAAGAATCTATTATCTCATGGTATATATTCACAGAAGAATTGATTGCACATTATGGGGATATAAATAGAAACACCTTCTTTAGCCAGTTGATAAATCTAAAGCAAAAGGGCCACGTTACAGAGCACATCAAGCAATTTCAAAAGCTAAGTCTCGGAGTGAAGAATATTTTAGAAGATAATTTGTTGGATCTCTTTATTGGAACTTTGAAAGATAGCATCCAACATGAGATTCTCCTTTGGGAACCTAAGTCCTTGGAGCATGCATTCAGGATGGCAAGAAAAGTTGAAAACAAAATTATGGCAACAAGGAAGTCTACCACTTACAACTATAAAGAAGGAAGTGTGGTCTCAAGTCATCCACAACCTACAAGGTTGACACCACAACAATTATAGGGAAAAGAGAAAAAGGGATTTGTTACAGTTGTGATAGAAAATACAGCAAGGGCCACAAGTGCACTGAGAAGAAACTATTTTACATAGAGTGTGAAGCAGAGGAAGAAAATGAACAAGAAGCTCCAAAAGAACAAGAATAGTCTCAAGATGAAGAAATAGAAGATAGTACTTCTGACTCATATTAATTCCACCATATCCCTTCACGCATTGGCTAGAATTAGCACTCCTCAAACTCTCAAGATCGAAGGATATATCAAAAGGAAAAAGGTAACAGTGTTGATTGATTCTGGTAGTACTCATAATTTCATTCACTGTAAATTAGCCAAGGTTCTCAATTGTTTGTATATCCAGCACCAGAGTTTCAATTAATGATTGCAGATGGAGGAACTATCAATTGCTCAGGAAAATGCCATAATATCAATCTCACTATGGGGGAATATGTATTGAATAGTACAATGATTGTTATTTTGATGGAGGGTGCTGATGTTGTTTTAGGATTTCAATGGTTACAATCATTGGGAACAGTGGCTTTTAATTTTCAGAATATTTTCATGAAATTTTTATGGGAAGGAAAAGAATATAAGTTAAAGGGTATCACTGGGAAACCAAGTAAAGTGATAAGCTCTAATGGCATGACAAAATTGATAATAATAAAAAAGGACATCAAGGTGTAATTGCACAATTATGCTCATTAGATGTTCGAAAATCTAAGTCTCTTAGTTCCCCAAATCTCCAAAGGTGATTGATAAGCATTCCAAGGTATTTGAAGATATTCCAAACGATCTTCCACCTGTTCGATATTTTGATCATGTTATTCATTTAATTCTGGCAATGTTCCTCCTAACATCAGACCTTACAGATACCCCTATGGACAGAAGAGTGAAATTGAGCGTATGGTGGAAGAAATGTTAGAGGCCGGCATAATTAGGCCTAGCCAAAGTTCTTACTATGCACCAGTAGTAATGGTACACAAGCCGGATGGATCATGGCGTATGTGTCCATATTATAGAAATCTCAACAAGATCACCATTAAAGATAAATTTCTCATTCCTGACATTGTTGAAATGTTAGATGAATTACATGGAGCAGTTTTCTTCACAAAGTTGGATCTTCGTTCCGAATATCATCAAATTAGAATGAATGAGGAATACATTCCAAAAAAAAATTCATAACTCATGAAGGTCATTATGATTTTTTGGTCATGCCATTTGGTCTCACGAATGCACCTTCCACATTTCAAGGTTTGATGAATTCCATTTTCAATCATTTCCTTATAAAAATGTTGCTAGTATTCTTTGATGATATGCTAATCTATAGAAAGCCTTGGGAAGAACATGTTCAACATGTTGACAAGGTACTACAACTACTAAAGGAGCAACAACTATATGCAAAACCTTCCAAATGTTTCTTTGGGGTAAAGGAGGTAGAATATTTCGGTCATATTGTATCTCAGGAAGGTGTCAAGGTAGACTCCAACAAAATTAAATCCATGATGGATTAGTCGATTCCGAAAACCCTAAAGAATCTTCGTGGACTCTTAGGTCTGACAGGGTACTACTGCAAGTTTGTTCGAAACTATGGAAGAATGGCGGCACCTCTAACAACATTATTGAAGAAAGATGCATTTTCTTGGACTCCAGAGGCAACTCAAGCTTTTGAACAGCTTAAGGAGGCAAGGTGCAAAGCTCCTGTTTTGGCCACACCAGACTGAACAAAAAGATTTATTGTGGAATGTGATGCTCCAGGAAATGGCATTGGTGTTGTTCTAATGCAAGAAGGACACCGGCTTGCTTTCACAAGTCATCCAATCAAGGGAAAGCACTTACAAAATCCCATTTATGAGAAGGAAATGTTGGCATTCTACATGCTCTTAAGAAATGACGTCCTTACCTAATAGGTAAACACATTTCAAGGTCAAAATAGATCGTGATAGTCTTAAATACTTCTTGGAACAAAGATTATCTTCGGAAGAGAAACAAAAATGGGTAACCAAGATGTTGGGATATGACTTTGAAATCATCTATCGAAAAGGGAAACATAATGTGGTGGCATATGCGCTTTCCAAAAAAGATGAAGATGGCAGGGCATTACTTTGTGCAATTTCCATTCTACAACCCAATTGGGTAGTAGCTGCAAGGAAAGAATGGAAAAATGACCTATCTGTGTGGACGCTCATTCAAAAGCTACACGACGATCCAAGTGTATCAGATACTTTTGTGTGGAAAAATGATTCACTATGATATAAGGATCGCTCATATTTATGCAAAGACTCCCAACTCAAACAAAAGGTCCTCTAAGAATTACAAACCTCTCCTATAGGTGGGCACTCTGGATTCCTGAAAACTTACCACAGGGTCAAGAATGAATGTTTTTGGGAAGGTCTTAATTCTGATGTTCAAAGGTTTGTGGCCGAATGCTTGGTTTGCCAACAAAATAAGGTGGAAACAGTTAAAACCCCATAACTTCTACAACCATTAGACATACCTTACCATTGCTGGGAAGAAGTCTCAACGGATTTTATCACATGTCTACCCAAGTCAGAAAGAAAGAATGTTATTATGGTGGTTGTTGACAGATTCATGAATTATGCACATTTTTGTGCACTCTCTCACCCTTTTAATGCAAATACAGTAGCCGAAAATTTTTCTAGAAATAGTTCAGAAGTTACATGGAAATCCGAAGGTGATAGAGATCCAATTTTCACTGGAAACTTTTGGACTGAATTAATTTCTTGTTTGGGTACCCAATTGGCTCACAGTGCATCTTATCATCCTTAATATGATGGGAAAACTGAGATAGTGAACAAATGTTTGTAAGGCTATCTTCATCGCTTTGCATCTGATAAACAAACATGGTGGGTGAAATGGTTATCTTTGGCAGAATGGTGGTACAATACTTCCTTCCATACATCATAAAAAATGTCTCCATTTATGGAACTTTATGGGTACCAGCCTCCATCTATCACATATCCCTTAAAGGTAAAATCTAAAGTTCAAGCCATGGAATATCACATAGAGCACCAGCAAGAATTTCTCCAGATACTTAAGGGAAACCTAGCCATGTCACAAAACAGGATGAAACAACAAGTTGATCAGCATCGGAGTGAAAGGAGTTTCGAAGAAGGGGATTGGGTATTTCTGAGGCTACAACCTTACAAGCAGATGTCCCTCAAGAAACTAAATAAGGACAATAAATTAGCACCCAAGTATTATAGTCCTTATAAAGTGTTGTAGAAGATTGGTAGTATGGATTCAAATTGGAGCTCCCTTCATCTTTGCGAGTGCATCCAATTTTCCATGTTTTTTGCTTAAAGAAGGTAATAGGATACAAGATCTCAATTCAAACAATCTTGCCCAAGCTTGATGAAATTGGAGGAAGAGTCAAATTGGAACCTGGACAAATCATTGAAACAAGGACCAAACAACTACGTAATCAAGTTATTACTTAGTACCTCATCAAATGGAAGAACCTGCCAGTGGAATATTCGACATGGGAAGACAAGTCCTTCATACAGAAGCATCTACAACTAATCAAGTGTTGAGGACAACACTTGTCTAAAGGGGAGGGGCATGTTAAGACCTAAATATTGGCATGTTACCCCTTATGTAGTGGCACATTACCCCTTTATTATGGTGCATTACATATCATTGATGTCGGATTGGGTCTATTAGTGGGTCTATTAATTGTTATTGTACCGCTTTGTCTCCTATATATATGAAGGATACATTTTCACTTTAGTCATCATTGTATCTTGTCTTGTCTTTTGTACTTAGTACATTGTGTAATGAGATTCCTACCTCGAAGATGATTTTTATTCATCTTAGTTCTTCATTATTAAGTCGTGGATTACTTTCTTTTGGTCTATTTTTGTTATTTTTATGTTATATTTGGGACTTGGTTACATAACAGGATCTTATAAGTGGTAGCACTCTGTCCCTTACGGTTTTACACTTACTGATATAACATGGGAATCCACCTACAACATGTCATCTTGACACAATTCTAGATCAACCAAACAATCATTAGCAATCATTAGCAAAAATTTCAAAAATTAGTTCAATATATATATATATATATATATATATATATATATATATGTTTCCGTTATGAAACTTGAATCTTTGTTAATGGATTAGGTGTTGCTTAAAGTGGCTACGACAAGCTTGGTTTTTCCTTTGATGATTGTAATAGGTATGTGTTGAAATGCTAAAGGCCTTGGAGGTGTTACAAGGTATCCCAAAGGTATGAATGAGCATTGATGTCCAAGATAGCTAGCAACAAGACAAAGTGGCCTTGAGGAGAAAGACATTGCAATTGTAGATGAAAAGAAGGACATGGAACCTTGTTGAAAATAAAGAGAATGTGAAGATAGTGTTATTCCAAGAGGAAAGGGATTGTAATACCCCAAGTTTGACCCTTGTGATGTATTGAATTATACAATGTGAAATGGTGTAAATGTGCTAGTATGGATTCCTAGTGCAGAGCTCAAGACCAAGGCTCGACTACTGAATGGCTAGGCATATGTGATATGAATATCTCTATGTGGATCATGTGGTTGTATTATCATGCCAATTCTAAATATAGGTAAATGTTATGTTGGAAAATAATATTTATGGTTTAAGATGGTTGTGTAAAGAGCATTAGAGGGGCTTTGATTCGACTAGAGGGGGAGAGGAAAGAGGGCCTATGGGAGATTAAATCTTATATTACCAAGTGTCAACCTTAGAACTCACCCAATTGCTACAGTTTTCCTTAAATGAGTCAATTACTTCTTTTTGGATGTTAATCCAATCATTGAATGTATGTGAGGTTGGTGAGGAAAGTCTTCTCATGTAGTCATGGAAGCATGGGTTGAATATACTTCTATGACTATTGTAAGAGTCATATCTTCTAAGTTTAGAAATTATGTCAGTTGTCTTTTCTACCATCCTCTCATCTCTTTTTGGGATTCTACCATCCATTTTTCATTATGAATAATTTTTTATTAGTAGATTGGACACTACACAGATTTCTTGTTTTTCTTGAAATTCTATTGGTTCTTGAATTCAATGGCTCTTTTTCTTATGAAGTGGCTCGTTTTCTTACGAAGTGGCTCATATTCTTATGAGGCCCATTTTTGACCCCAAGTTTGCTCTAATGTTTATTTATGCATCTGCATACACCTTTTATTGTTTATGAATTCCGTATTATGTCCATGGGGCAAAATTTAGAGGCCCGAAATTCGTAAATATCCCATTCGTTGGTTAAATTGATGGATGGAGACGTGAAAACAAAGCATGATCGACATGTTGTAGGTGGCATTCCCATGTTGGGTTGTAGATCAAGATATCATCAAAGTAGACCAACAAAAATTGGGGAGGAAAGGTCATAATATCTTGTTCATGAGGCTCTGAAAGGTGGATGGGGCATTGCAAAGTCCAAAAGGCATTACTAAAAACTCATAATGGCCTTCATGGGTACGCAAAGTTGTCTTAGGGATGTCTTCTTTTTTCATCCTGGTTTGGTTGTATCTAAATCGAAGGTCCAATTTAGTGAAGAACTTGGCTCCATGAAGCTCATCCAAAATATCGTCAATGACCAAGATAGGAAATTCATCCTTGATAGTCAACTTTCTAAGAGTCCAAAACTCTAACACATGTGCCAAGTACCCTACTTTTTCAATACCATAACCACCAGTGAGGAATAGAGGTTGGTACTAGGACGAATGATGTCTATCTGCAATAGCTCCTTAATGATATTTTATATTTCATTATCATGTGCCAAAAGGGTGATGGTAGGAGTGTACATTAGGGGGTTGATTGCCTAGAATTAGTGGAATACTATGGTCATGATCCCCCTGACTCAATGGTTAACCCTTGGGTGTCAAAAACATGTTGATGTTTACAGAGAACTAGCTACAAGTCAAGGTGAATATCCTATGGAGGTGTGTCCATGACTTGGATGGCATTGAATTGTGTAATAATATCAAAGTGCCATTTCTTCAATAACGTATGCATACGATGGAAGGTGATGATTTCCAGAGATCCTGAGGTAAGCCATTTGTTATGTTTGTGCCCTTCCTTATAAAACATTATATACGTGTTTTTGAAATCGATGGTAACTAGTCCGAAAGTCCTTCACATTCTGCCCCTTGAACTACATCACAACCAGACATTGCAATGGTGAATGTGTGTGTTTTGAGATGGAAATCACCCATTTGTAGTTTCACATTTTTACAACAACCTCCACATTTCATCATACCACCATTTTCTATCATGATTTGAAAATTTAGTATAGGCCAAACATAGCAATGGGTTTATTCTTCCACTCCACTATGGATAAAATTGTGGGTGTTGCCACTATCAATTAATACAATTACTTTGCAATGCTTGATATAGTCTATGAGCTTTAATGTTTGGGATATTGTGAAACGTGATAAGGCCTAGAATTAAATTTAGGATTCCTCCCCAGGATATTGCACTATGTTGTCATCTTCCATGGGAAAAGCAGTATCCTCCCCTTCTAGTTCTTGAATGCCTTCAATTGTTATGTCTTCTGGGTGATCGTGTGGGGATACATCTATTTGGAATCATTTTTTTGTTTTGCATTTCTGCCCTCTAAAATATTATTCATTGCAATTATAACAAATTCCAAGGCGTTGATGTTTGGCCATCACTTCTGGAGACAAATTTTAGATTCTTAATTGTGGTGAGTTGGAGTTGTTGAGAGTAGGAGCCATGGGATACATAGTCTGGGTAGGAAATGAAGGTCTTTTGGTTTGGGCGTTTATCACCATCTTTTTAGAATGGATAGCCAGGAAGATCAATAAACCAAGAACATAATCATATGGCTAGAAAGACTAGCTTATAACGTTACATTAATATGTATAGAATATTACATGCTATATAGTAAACAATTTGGTAACTACCTAGCAACTGCATCATAACTAGATGATTGTTAAGTATGTTTAGGACTTAGATTAGGGTTATTCTAACAATTCCCCCCTTAATCATAAGTCTGTATTAGTCTTCAACCTAAAACTCATCATAAAACTTCATGAGTTTTGATGAAGATCTGCCTGAAAAAACACCACTAAAAATGCTTGACAATCAATATGTCAAGCAAAATATGCAGAGAGCTGAAATCTGGAAGTAAATAGTTGATTGATGGCTGAACATTTCTTACTTGACAATATGATCATTCGTCAAGTAATTTAGCTAGAATTTGGTGTCTTCTACTAATGAAAGGGTTCTCTCTGAAAATGGTGGTTTTAGGCTAACCACAAACCAATCTGGAACTTGGCTCTAAAGCTCAGAGGTTCCTAAAATATTCCAAAGGCTAGCAGAAGTTGTAATTCTTCTACTAAATGGGTGGTTTTTGGATGACCACTAACCGATGTCTAGAAAAAGCTAAAAATATTCTACTAAATGGATGGTTTTAGGTTGACCATAAACCAAAAAGGTGGTTTCAGGATGTCCACAAACTGATATTAGGGAAAGAATAAATGCAATTGCAAGCAAAGCTCATCGTCCTTATGAATCAATTTATTACGACTCTTTACATAGTAACATATAATGCTCCACGAATGGTGCTCAAACTCACATTGCAGGTTTCATCTCTCTTGAACTCCAAGTGAAAAACTCTTTCTATTCACTACCGATGTCCCATTGTCCAGATCAAATCGGTAAAATCAACAAAAATATTGGAAAATGTTGGATCACCTAGTACAAATAATTTCCAAAGCCGAAAAATTATTTTGTAGACCTTTCACAACAACTGAGCATGCCCACTTAGAAATGAAAGAACTACCAGTGTATATCATATCGCATATCGAGCAATCCCATTAGAGCTCATCGCATCAAAAAATCCAGGATTTTATCTAGTGTCCATTCTCATTCAAAATCGACAACAAAATTCACAGGATTTGAGGTTGTGTCCACCTCCACCACAAAAAAAATTGTGATCCCAAAGCTAACTGCGTCATACAATAGAATCAACAATCGAAAAGCTGACAAACATAGGTGGCTGGAGATAACACGTGATCTTTATTCAAAGGAAATGACAGATCATATTCCAATAGGTGTTTCCTCCCAACAACCCTATGCGTATGGCTATGCGGTAGATGAATACTATGTGGTTTTACCTTCGCCTCCACATCTTCATATTAGACAATGCAACAGTTTACTTGCTTACGCTGGCGCTTTGGTGATATCCTTCAGCCTCCTCCTCAAAGAGAACTTGCTACTCCGGGAACTTTAAAATGTTGCAATTTAAGGGCATGTTGATTAAAAAACTAGGGCATCGACAAGAGGAATTACCTCTGAGCCAGTATTCAATGTATCCTCATTGTTCTTTCAATGACAAAGGATATGAGCATAAAGGCGATCTGACCAGATGGGTTGGCTTCTCTTTCTTGTTTCTACCTTAACGCAATCTGAAATAGGAATCAGTCTCCTTGCAAATGCTACTCAAACAAAAATACAATCTATGGCATATCTTGTAGGAATCTCACAGCAAAAGCCGCATCTAATTGAGTCTTCTCTACACCAGAACTATCTAAGAACTTTGATTTCATTGCTGAAGAGAGAAGCAGCAAATTTAGACCACAATCCTTTGTTGGGATTGTTACGCTTTAAAACACTTCCTTCGTTTTCATTTATGATTCGATGTCTTGTAAATTCTGCATTGGTCAAGGTATGAAATCTCAAAACTTAACCTAAAACTCATCATAAAACTTCATGAGTTTTGATGAAGAAATGCCACTAAAATCGCTTGACAATCAATGTGTCAAGCAAAATGGCGAGAGTTGAAATCTGTGCTCTCTGAAAATGGTGGTTTTAGGATGACCACAAAACAAAAGGCTAGCAAAAGCTTATGTCTTCTACTAAGTGGTGCTTTTAGGATTACCACAAACTCTAGAACTGGCTCTAAGGATAAGAAATTCTCTGTAACATTCTGAAGGCTAGCAGAACCTGAAAATATTCTACTAAATGGATGGTTTTAGGATGACCATAAACCAAAAAGGTGGTTTTAGGATGACCACAAACCAAATATGGAACTTGGCTTGGACTTTGGTTATGGCTCAACGATTCCTACTCACATGTTCTTGCTCGCTTGTTTTTTACTATCAGTTATCCCCCCGCTTTGAAGTGATAAACCATTTAAATGAATTGACCTTGATAAAGTATTTGTTTCTTCTTAAAGTGCATGTAGCAACCCACGATCAATTCGCAAGTCGCTTGGTCAAGTAGCATCAATATTTGGAGGGCGGTTCATGATTCAGCAATGGAGAAGACTATCAAGTGTCTTGATTTTTCAATTCTAGCAAAGGTGTTGGTTGTTGCTAAGAAGAAGGTTTTGAAGCCTTTGTTAATCCATTGTCTAAGAAGCGGTTCAAGCAGTTTAGTATTGGTGAACACTTAGGGTTTTTGTTGAACAGGAAACGTTATAGTTGTCGTCCTCGATCCCTCCGTTGTATTCTGAGAAGAAATCTTCAACACCCATTGTTGGCCCTACGAAATATTCAACTACCTTCTCTTTACATATTTTCAAATTGTGCTCTACGATTTGCTTCTTTGTGATGCACCCATTGGGATCGTGTCTCAAACTACAAACATTATGGACTTTGTCAAATGTGATGGGGTTGCCTTATTATATGGGAAACGCCTTTCCATTGTGTTCGGCTACTTCTCCTTCAAGATTCAAGATGGAATTTTACAACCAACAACAGCAAGAAAATAGTAGCACTGCTACTGATAAATTACTATTCCTTATTCCAATTCCAATCCATGCTAAGAAATGGGTATTTGATAGATTATGGATGAAAAGTATGGTTTTGCCTAGGAAAATGGCAGAAAGGCACATTCTATCCCAATGCTTTCAGGATTCTCCAAACTCGGGTATGATCTTTGTAGGTTTTTTTTGTGATGCCAGAAAGTGTTGGCATGACGTACCATGCTCAAGTTGCATGGAGGTGACTCTCGTTGCTATGTTGGTATGGTGGTCCTACATTTCAAACACATAAATTTTCATATACAAAACAAACTATTAAAAAGGATTTTGGTCGTAGAATTGATGAAATCTATAAGGACTTTAAAGAGGAACCCATGGCTCCTAATAGTATTGTCCAAGTGCATAAAGCTACTCTGTAATTTCGGTATCTTGGTCAGAAGGTAAAGCCTATGATTTTTGCGGTAAAGGTCAGGCACCCTGGAGTTAGTGAAGTGATTTGGAAGGAAATTTGATAATAAATCGGATTGTAGAGCTTTCTAGTTATCTGACAGCATTGAGATGGCTAAGAATTGAAGAAAGTGTACAACAATTTGTTATATTTATGTTTTCTCAAGTCGATATTTCCAAAGATGTTGCATCTAGTGCAACTCTACCTTGAATCCAATCGATGAAATACCAAACTACAACCCAAAACTCAAAATAAAGGTATATGCAAATCTAAAATATGTATCAGCAGATCAACATCCCGAGATCTTTATCATCTTGCAACATCATGATACCGAAGTAGCACTAATTAATGTGCAAGTAGAAGTAAATAGAAAAAACAACCAATGTAGAGATACGGAAAAGGTACAAGCTGCAATTCAATTGCATATCTTATTGTTTACTGCTTACAACAACATTGTCCTCGTTATTTTTGTGCTCTTGAAAAATAATTCACTCCATTTTTTTAGATCGTGAATGGTTCAAGTCCATTGATCATAAGCATGTGCTTATACCACTGTTAGAATGGCTAGCCAGGAAGATCAAGGAAGCAAGAACATAATCATATGGCAGAAATGCCTAGCTTAGAGCATTACATTAATATGTATAGAAGATTACATATATAGTACACAATTTGGTAACTACCTAACAATTGCATCATAACTAGATGGTTGTTAGGTATGTTTAGGACTTAGATTAGGATTATTCTAACACATCTTAGTTTCTCTAGCTCAATCACAAGATTCCAACCATGTTATGGAGCACCACATTATGGCATGTGCTTGAATTGCCTCTTTCAGGCCACTAATGAAACATTCTTGAAAGAAAGAATGAGAAATGCCATCTATACATATTGCCAATTGCTGAAAAGCTATAATAAAGTCCATAACTGCGTCGCTCTAGCGTAATTTAGTCAACCTCCTCAAGTAGTGAGTGTGACATCCAAAACGATCATGAAGGATCCTCACAAATTGGTTCCAAGAGACATAACAACAATAACATTTATGGTAGCATTGCCAACATTGCCAATGCTCTGAGTCTAAATATAAGACACCAATTTTTAACTTTTGGAGATCATCGTTAATGCCATGGAGAGAAAAATAATGTTTCATTTGGGTAATCCAACCTAAGGGATCTGAGCCATCAAATTTGTGCATTTCAACCTTTTGGGAATCAGTGCCATGAAGCGTTATCCTGAAAGGATAACATTTTATCCTGAAGTGTTATCCTGAAAGGATGGAGGATGGATTTCTATAAAAAAGAGTGTGATAGCCCTATTCTTCATTTACAAATTCTTCATTGGTTGGATTCTCTTTTTTGGGTGCTAGCCCCACATGTTGATTGATGGCATCAATAAGATGTTTTCAGTTAGACAGATCGATGTTGATCTGAGCCATAATGCTATTGACCTAAGCCATATTGTTGCAAATCTGGTCAAGAAATGTTGCAATGTCATGACTGTTGATTCCAAATCCTTAATGTCTATGGGTGAATCCTTGTATTGGTCCTCCATGTTTAGTTAGTTGTGAATGTGGACCATGAGACCACTTATGATTTGAAAAGTATTAACACCATCTTACCTCAAAACAACTAGTGGCAAAAGAAGAGTCTTTTTAGATGTACCACCAAATGTGGTATTGTTGAGTCCACACAAAAATGTTGTTAGAGATGTATACCAAAACGATCATGATTGTGCAAAGATTCTTTTGAGATAGGTCTCCAACAATGGTGTCGGGGGATCCCAAAAAAAAATTGACACCGAAGGTTGTATTACTCATCGTTGATTATCACTATACTGAAAAAATTTCCAAATTCCTTCTAGATGTAAAGATATAGGAATTTAGTTGGTTGGTCACAGAAGATAGGGTTTCCAAGGTCCTAATGAAAAAGGATTGTCAAGAGCTATAGCTCTCTGATGTACTTGTAGGGTCCAACAGTAGTACTTGGCCCAATCTCTCAAGGCGCTAAGGAGGCTCAACCGCCTTAGTCATACCACAACACTACCCAGGTACCAAAAAGTAATCTTCCTGAGTGATGTGCTTAGTGACATTATAGAAGCAAGAGGGTCGATCGGATGATCTATAGCTAGTTTCAAGTTTCCTAGGGGACTTATGAGACACCCAAGAGTACATGGAAGTGAGATTTCGTATACAGGTGTTGTCTGATGCAATACTACTTAAAGGGGTGCCAACTGTTAAGTTTAGCCTAAATTTACAAGCAAGATCACTGAAAGAAACACAATCATAAGATAGACAAAGATTTACCCTGGGAAACCCTCATGGGGTAGAAAACCCAGTAAAGCTTTCCTCAATATAGATAATCAACCAATACAAAGATGTAGTCCCCAAACAAGAGCTTCTTCTCCTCCTATGCAGATCTCTCTCTCTCCTATGCGCAATACACAAGTGAGTGAAAATGAGTGATAAGTGAGGAACACACCTCCTCTACTTATACTTCTTCTAACTGACTTTTCACCCTAACCGGGCCGACCTCTCCTAAGAGAGTCTAATAAACCCTAAATAGCTAACTCAGGGCCGACCCCACATGGGAAATCTAATAACCCTAGTTACCACATTCTCTCGGAGGAATAAACATCTCTGGATATACAATAGGGTCTCCACGGAGGAATGAAACATCTCCAGAGTAATAAAGTACAAATATAATATTCTTAGAAGTTACAATATCTCAACAAAAGGTTACAAGGGTGTCTGACAAATGTGACCTTGTATCACTTGTATTCTCTATGTGTGTGCGTCCCCCACCATAGGTGTTGTTAGTTTTTCAAAATTTACTTCAATCTGATATAGGATCTTAACTGAGAGAACAACATGTACAACATATCTACAGCATATCAATCATGGACACAATAATGCAAGCACACAAGAGACACAAAGTTTACTTGGGGAAAACCATAAAGATGAAAAACCCCAATAACTTCCTCAGAGATAGATAGAGCAATGATACAACCCAAACATAAGAGATAGACATCTCCTAGTAGCAGCTTCTCCTCCTCCACAAGTGCGCCACTCTCCAAAGAGTGTGTGAGAGAATAGAATGATCAAATAGAGTGCCTCATGCACTCTATTTATACTTAACTTGACTTGTCTAATAACCTTTACTAGGTCGGCCTTAACTTAACCACATAACATAATGTTGATTGGACCGACCCCAAATAGGGTGGTCTAATAACCCTTTGACCCACATGGCCGACCCCCAATAGGGTGGTCTAATAACCCTTTGACCCACATGACTTATACAGGGCCGACCCCAACAAGGTGGTCTAATAACCCATCAAGTATAAGTTACGACACTTCCAATATAAATGACAACACTTCCGTATAGAGGAATATTAACATCTCTATAGGAATACAATATACATATATGTGAAATACATTCCGAAGTTACATATACATCAACACTCCCTCTTAACTAGGAAGATATTTCTCGACACAGGTCTTCTAGCACAAGTCTTCTTCTCTAGATCATCGTCACTGGATAATCGTCATCGAGTCATCGTCATCGTCACTGCTGCTGCTATCTCAATCACTCTCTGAATCTACTCATCATAGGAAGTTCTACAGAGCCAATCATTTTTCATACTGGATGTAGGCCCACCACCTGCAAGTTTTCATAATCACTGGCCATACTGTGGAATCCTCAGGACTTATTACGTGCGTCACAAAACCTTAAAAGAGTCTCTTGACTAGCAAGAACCCTAAAGAGCATCTGAGGCCTTTTTCATCCTGTCCAGATCTCCAGGACTTATTACATGTGACTGTCACAAAACCTTAAAAGAGTCTCTAGACTAGCAAGAACCCTAAAGAGCATCTGAGGCCTTTTTCATCCTATCCAAATCTCCAGGACTTATTACATGTGACCGCCCCACCACAAAACCTTAAAAGAGTGTCTTGCCAAGAAAGAACCCTAGAGAGCATCTAAGGCCTTTTTCATCATGTCCAGATCTCCAGGACTTATTACATGTGGTCACCACAAAACCTTAAAAGAATGTCTTGCCAAGCAAAAACCCTAAAGAGCATCTGAGGCCTTTTTCATCTTGTCCAAATCTCCAGGACTTATTACATGTGGTCATGGCAATGCCTCGAAAGAGCATCTGAGGCCTTTTTCATCCTGGCCAAATCTCCCAGGTCTACTTACATGCTCATATGCACAACTTGTTCCACGGCCACAGAGTATCAACCTGATACTCACCATACATCATCCTGATGTACACATGATCATCTTGATCATCATCACTGCATCGTCCCGATGCATGATATCTGGAGCAACATCCTGAACCTCGTCATCCATGATCATACAATGCATCTACCTGATGCATACCAAGTATCTACCTGATACATATCATCATACATGATCCACCTGATCATACAATGTATCCACCTGATACATACATAGATACATGATCCATGTGATCACACAATGTATCTACCTGATACATATCAACATACATGATCTACCTGATCATACAACGTATCCACCTGATACATATACAAATACATGGTCCAAGCATCCAACATGATGCATATACAAAATACATACAAATGATCCAACTGATCATATCCAACATCCAACATGATGCATACATACATAAATGATCCAACTGATCATACAGAGCAGAAATTAGAACATCATCTTGATGCTCATCATCCAGCGCTTACATCCATAGCCATGTGAAGGATCCTCCTTCCACCATGCTTGGAATGGCTTCAGCAAAATGTCTCCATCACTTCTTCCTCGAAATGTCGTCGATCTGAAGAACACCAAGCCTCTCTCTGAAGTACTCGAACTTCACTCTGGCTAGTGGCTTCGTCAGCACATCTGCAATCTGCTCATCCGTCGCAACATACAGGAGCTTCACTGCTCCTCCCTGCACCATATCCCTGATATAGTAGTATTTGATCTCTATGAGTTTCGACCTGTCGTGGAACACCGAGTTCTCAGACAGCTTCACACAACTCTGGTTGTCACAAAAGATACCAGTAGCCTCCAGCGGTAGATCAAATAACTCAAACAGTAGCTTCCGAAGCCATACTGCCTCACAACTAGCCGAACAAGTTGCGACATACTCTGCTTCGGCTGTACTCAGTGCTACGCAGGACTGCTTCCTGCTAAACCAAGAGATCACACCTGATCCCATACTGAAGCAGCACCCAGAAGTGCTCTTCCTATCTGCAGCACTGCCTGCCTAATCTGAATCAACATAACCCTGCAGGTTAAACTTTTGATTCGCATCATACTTGAGCCCATAATCAACTGTACCCTTCAGGTACCTCAGAATATGCTTTACAACAACCAGGTGAACACCCCTCGGATCCGTCAGGAACTGGCTCAATGTGTTCACCGCAAAGCAAATATCTGGACTCGTGTTCGTCAGGTACATCAAGGACCCAATCATCTGACGATTCATCGTGACATCAACCGGATCAGATGAAGCATCACACAGAAGCTTCAGGTTCGATGCCATAGGTGTGGCCATGGCCTTACAGTCCATCATCCTGAACCTCTTCAGGATCTCTACTACAAACTTCCTTTGTCTAAATAAGATTCCATCTGTACTCTGCCACACCTCCATGCCTAGAAAATAGTGCATCATCCCCAAGTCCTTCATCTCGAACTCGGCAACAAGCTTCCGCTGTGTGTCGGCAATCAATCTATCCTCACCTGTAACAAACAGGTTATCCGCATACAAAAGTAGTATCACTAGATTGCCTTCCTCAACCTTGCAGTAAAGGTTGGAATCCGCTTTACTTTTGATAAAGCCCAAACTGGATAGAAAGCTGTCTGTCCTACCATACCAAGCTCTAGGAGCTTGCTTCAAGCCATACAAGGCTTTCTTCAAGCTGCACACTTGACTTCCCGTCATGTGTCTCAAAACCAAGTGGTTGCTCCACATACACTTCCTCTTCGACTACACCATTCAAGAAAGCTGTCTTGACATCCATCTGGTGTATCTTCCATTTCATCACTGCAGCGAGAGCAAGTACTGATCTGATGGAAGTGTGCCTGGCTATAGGTGTAGAAGTCTCTTCATACTCAATCCCTCCTTCTGGGAGAAGCCACGAGCTACAAACCTCGCTTTGTATTTCTCCATGCTACCATCTGCAGCATGCTTGATCTTATAGATCCATTTGGAAGTCACGACAGACTTCCCTTCAGGTCTTGGGACTGCATCCCAAACATCATTCTTCATGATCGACTGGTACTCCTCGATCATGGCATTCTTCCCGAATCCTGGGAACTTCAATATATTCAATATCTTCAATAGATAACTTTGTTGTTGAAACAAATGTTGTAGTCCTTATTTTGTAGGTGCTCGTATACGATCTTTCCTACAAAACAAGTTAAATTGCATGATTAGAAACATCTCATAGTTTTCAGAACAAATTGTTACACATAAAGAAATATGTCATACAGTCGTGCAATTATTTTAGCCAATGCTTCAATACAACATTCATCCATATCCTGTAACTTTCTAGATGCCTTCCAATCTCTACCAGAACATTGTTAAGAGTTTGCACTACTCCCAACATGTCAACAAAGAGGTTTCATTCTAGATAAGTAGCAATGAAATGTTGTATAGTGCCATAGGCCACTTACCCATCACATGCATATTAGTAATATACTGTTCATTAATGCAATTATTCTAATATGCATAATACACACCTTAAGTCTAGAAACATAAGCATATACATCATTGAACAATATTATTTAAACAAACAAATATGCAAGAAATGACAATTCAAATACTTATCTTTGTTTGGTTGTAGGGTGGACTCCCTCTTAGTCTTTGCTTCCTTTCTGCAACTCCATTCTGATGTAGATTGTGAGAAGTGGTCGACTCCCTCTGAATATCTGCATCCTTGCAGAAACTACTGGAGTGTGCTCCCTCTTGATCTTTGCTTCCTGGATTACCTATCCTTGAACTTATATCCATCCTCGATCACTATGCATGCTTACAAGTATCATTATTGTGATATCCTCGAGATCTCATACATAATCATACATTTATTAGTATATTCTCAATACTATCAAAACACAATAATCTGAAGCATGTATAGTTATGATCATTTCAAACAGAAATAATAAGCATTAGTATTCAAGGACTCTTATGGGTAGTCATATTATAAATTAAAGTAAGAAACATAATATGCCTAAGCCCGTGATTACTCAAACCTATACTTTCATGACTCTTTTGGTTAGTCATATCATCAATTAATGTAAGAAACATAATATGCATACACCCATGTTTATTCAAACCTATGAATAATCATTATCAATCATGCCATGTATACTTATATAAGAGATCCTATCACAAGGTAGGATTCTAACTTGATATAGGAAAAACATACCTGGATTAGTATGTTAGCTAGTTATGTCTAACATACCCACATGATGTCTTCTTGTTCTCTTCAATGACTTGTGCTAGTAACCTGCATATCTCATAGGTTAACCATTATAGAACCAAGTTATACATACCTCGTAAATAGATCTTCTAAGTGATCAATGACAATGGATGAATCTTTGTCTTCATGTCACCATGATCATATGTTCTTGAACTAGAACATAATTTGTCTTTCTTGTTGTACCTTTCATGTTAGCACACAACATAAACCTCATATAACACCATAATGCATTAGTACAATCATAAGTGTCAACACCCTAATCAATGAATATCTTCTATCATGCATTCATAATTTTATTAAGGTGATGTGACAAGTCTAAATTTAATCAAGATTGTACTAACCGTAGTAATATGAAGACAAACATACCATAAACTCAATCATGAACAAATCTCGAAACATACCTGGATAAGTCATACATGTCGAGATTGCTTGTAATCTTCTTATGTAAGGCCTTAGCCTCATCTCCCTCTGAAACAGGAACTTCTTCACTTATGCAGGTGACCAATCCATTCTCTTCTAGGAATAACCCAATCCACTTGATTTGCAGGAACTGGATCTGAAGCTGGATTGAGGTTTGTCAAAGAAACCCTAAAAATTCAAACTTTGAATTTCAAACTTCTGAAAGGATAGAAAGATGCGCCTTGATGAGCTGATCAAGCTGGTATACTCAGAATTTGAAAAAATGCAAAGTTTCACCCCTCAAAATTGCCTTTAAAACTTCTAGATTCACTGGACATGACCTCGAACTAGGGTTTGATAAAGCCCACCCTTCTACCCAATCAAAAGACTCGATCCAAAGCTCTAAACTTCTATTTTTTTGAGGAGCTTCCAGCCGTGGTCACAAATTTCAAAAATTCTCATTTTTGCAGAAGCCCTAATTTTCTACTTTTCCGATCAAAGTCCCGAACTAGGGTCTGATCAAGCCTGGCCTTCTGCCCAACCAAAAATTTTGATCTTGGTCTCTAAATTTCGATTTTGATGAGTAGCATTCAGCCGTGGTCTCTGATTACAAAAATTCCATCTTTCTCCGAAACCCTAAATTCCCAAAGCCATGAATGAAGGTGCTCAAAAATAATTATGTTTTGACAGAAATATGTACCTGATTGTTTCTGGTGTAACTACGAACTTTTCAATCCACAGGGTCTGAAACTTCTACTTGTGGTAGCCCTACCTATAATCTTTCCAACCCCACAGCTCTGACCTCAATTGGATTCTCTGAGAGAGAGTTATGCCAAGTGTCGCAATGTGACCTGTTTATGGAATAAAACAGGAGAGCGAACTTGTACGGCGTGCCACGTGTCACTGGTTCAGTTTCGGCATCTGAAAAGTTACCTAAGAAAGTGCAATCCGTGCACTACCTGTCACCTTTTACACAATTTCATTTGGAGCTTCCTACCCCAAGTTATGACCTTTTTCCTTAGGTCACTTATTAATGACTCAGATCTAAAAGAGGCAGAAACCCTAGATTGTACAGACCATAAAACACAAAGTACAACGAATTAGAAGTTGTCCTTTGGACACAAAGTACATGGAGATCTGATCTTCGACCTGTAAAAGTTTCAGATCCGAAAACTTCGCCAAAATGGATTTATAGCGAAAGTGCTACGATGACTAGTTTTTGCTATATCAAGCCCTAACATCGTAAGTGCAACAAGTGTCATACATGCCATACCATGCCTTCTTTCAGGCTAGCTCTGATACCATGTTAGTTTCAGAATTTATTACAATATGATCTAGGATCTTAACTGAGAGAACAACATGTACAGCATATCTACAGCATATCAATCATGGACACAATAATGCAAGCACACAAGAGACACAAAATTTACTTGGGGAAAACCATAAAGGTGAAAAACCCCAATAACTTCCTCAGAGAGAGATAGAGCAATGATACAACCCAAGCATAAGAGATAGACACCTCCTAGCAGCAGCTTCTCCTCCTCCACAAGTGCGCCACTCTTCAAAGAGTGTGTGAGAGAATAGATTGATCAAATAGAGTGCCTCCCGCACTCTATTTATACTTGACTTGACTTGCCTAATAACCTTTACTAAGTCGGCCTTAACTTAACCACATAACATAATGCTGACTGGGCCGACCCCCAATAGGGTGGTCTAATAACCCTTTGATCCACATGGCCGACCCCCAATAGAGTGGTCTAATAACCCTTTGACCCACATGACTTATACAAGGTCGACCCCAACAAGGTGGTCTAATAACCCATCAAGTATAAGTTACAACACTTACAATATAAATAACGACACTTCCATATAGAGGAATATTAACATCTCTATAGGAATACAATATACATATATGTGAAATACATTCCGAAGTTACATATACATCAACAGGTGTACCTACTAAATGACAAAGGTATGTGTTATTTAAAGCCCTCAAAACATGTCTCTAGCCTAAAAAACTGCAAAAAATTATGGAGACATGATGGCTCGAGAAAGTGCTCTGATACCACTTGTAGTGTTCTTAACCCTTAAAATTAGAACAAAACAGGATATACAGAGATTTATAATGCAAAAAACCAAAAATTATAAAGCAGAATAACCAAATTTGAGACAACAAAGAAGAGAAATGTTGCAAAATAAACCCCTTGTATTATGATAGTCAATTAAAAAGCAATGTTCACTCACCTCTTAAGGTTGGGCGACCTTTCACTTGCGCAGAGCTCCCATGACAACAATACTTGACAAAACAATCCACGACATCCTAGCTCTTTAAATAGGCTTCTTATAGCCAAAACCCTAACTACTTGTGGTCCTATAATTAATTGGCTATCGACCACCTAGTGGACCTTAATTAACAAAGAGACCATTTTTACATTAATTATTATTCACTACTATCTAGTCGGCCTTATTCAAAGGAAGATGGCCACATACATCAGTTGACTAACTCCTAAAGTAGGGGGATTAGGGTAAGACCCTAACACATTTGGCAGGAGTGGAAGTCTATCCCCTTACGGCCAACCAATAGGTTATTTCAGGGGACATGGTTTTCTTTGAATAACGGTGATGAGTCAACTCGCATTTGCAGATAGCAGCCGCCAATGATGGTTGTCCTCACTGCCAGTTTGACAACTGAGTTATGATAGGTTTTGCTATCTTCAAAAAAAGGAAGATAAAAAAAATGACGAAGTACTACACCAACACACACATAACCTAACCAAAATCTCCTCACCCACACTAGAGAGCCGCTAACTTCTTTGAAAAAAAATCCAAATATAATGCTTTTTAAGGATTTTAATCAGTTGGTATTGCAGAAATGTATTTACCAGTGTTTGATACTTAATTATATCATGTTAGCACTCATGACTTGTTAAATCAAATAACTTTTAGCAGAAGCTCATAACCATCTCCATCTGCAAATCACTTCATATGAAAAGACAGCATGGCCACTGACAAACGATCTTTGTCAAAACTCAGGGCAATTTCATCATAATGTACAAGGACTAAAAAAAGTTAAATTAAAAAGATTTACATTTCATCACAAGTAGTCGAAAACCTTTTCAATTGCAAATCCTCTGCCTCGTACAAGAAAAGATATTTGTCATACATTGTTCCAAATGTCTCCTTTAAGGAAACACAAATCCCCATTTTTCTTCATGATAAGGAATGAACTAACAGCTTCTCTCCAATTTCACACTAACAACACTGCTTACTCCTTTCTAGGAAAACCAGCATGAAATTACAGTCGACAATTATACAAACAATTCTAAAAGAATGAAGAAATCTTCAGAACTCAAGCTTGGAATGTAGTCATGCATCTTCCTCTCCAAAGCTATAGTATTTAAATATCTAGAAGTTTGCTGCAAGAAAAGGATCCAACAAAATTTCAATAACGAGCAGCTTTGAGAAAATTGTCGTAGGGGCTTGCCGGAGGTAGCCTGAAAGATTGCCAAGAATGCTGGTATTCTTCCGATGAAGAATGCAACAGGCTAGAGGTGATGTTAAACCACTCTGTGTTGCCTGAGTCGATAAGTAATTTCTGTCCATTGAGGGAGTTATTTTTAATCTGCAAACAACAATGGCGCAGACTTATTACAAAGCCTCGTGGATGAAAATTTGACATACAAAGGGCTACATGCTTTTTAAAAACCCCGTATAAGAACAAAGGGAGACAAGAGAAATAAGCAATCTGATCAACCTACCTTCTGCAGGCCTTGATCACCTTCATACACAATTAATCCATTCAAATCATCTTTTTCTGGTGCAGGAAGGAGCAAGGGATCTGGATGTCTCTTGAAGCTCATGACAACTGACATTTTCTTTTGTTTGCCAATTACAAGAGCTTCACACTGGCTTGCCATTTGGCTGTAAGGTATGGGAGAAGACGAGATGGATATACTACTTGCAACATGCCGTGCTGTGTCCAGAACCTGCCCATAGTCAAAATTCATTGAGGCCATTAATAATGGAATTGTTTTAGAATGAAATCATAACCTAAAGGTATTAATTGTTATGTTAAGAACTATATTAATTATTGAAGTTAATGGAATTGTCTTTGAACCCTCATTGTTGTATTTGCGTATATTCAACACTTAAATCATGGCAAGAAACAAAAGCACATTATTTCACGCACCTAAAAAAGTAGGCATACACCAAAGCACAGTGCTTGTTTCAAAAAAATTGAACTGATAAAAACTTGGATATGGCACATACCGACTCTAATAGTTGATTAACACCCAGAACATGTTTGGCATCCTTAGAAACGTGTTCTTTACTGTTGGCCTGACTTCCAAATAGTTCGTTAACCAGATCTTCCTCTGTTGTGTATGTTGGAGGTGCCATCTGATTATAACCAAATGCAGTAACTAAAAGTTAGCTGCTTTGTAACAATTTGGTGTGACGGAACAAATCGTTATTTGTTTAGAAAAAGACTTTCTTCAATAACAAGTATTTTTCAATAGAATTCTTGATCACCTCAGGAAATGATGAATTTTCCTGCGACGCAAACGGTGAACATGGACGGGGTGTCTCCATGTACAGTTGAGCACCTAGGGCAAATGCATCATCAGGAGAAAAGTTTTGCAGGAGTTCTTTCCTCATGGTAGAAACCTCTGTCTGTAGAACCAATATTTCCAGTTATACACACTGATACAATCACATGGACACACTGAAGCTATAGAAAGGTTTAAGTTATTATATTCCATAATAACTATGTCTCACAACAATTCTTCTATGAAATAACAAAATTTAATATGCAAAACTCTAACAAAAAGAAAATCATTTTAAAAGGAATTTATGGGCAACTAAACTGAACTCTAACTGAGAAACAACTATATCCACCTCTGATAATCTGCCTAGATTGCTAATGATCAAGGACACTAAAGATTCTGTTGACTGGTCTTCTGTAATTGTTACTGCTGCAAGAAACTCCAATGCAGCACTATTGTCCTCACTTGAACCATATAATGCTCCCTCACTAAGAATTGAATTCACAACTCGCAGCCTATTATCATCAATCAACTGTAGAAAAGGATCGATCTGTTTGAAATATCACAAAGCAGAAATGTCATCACCACCTTGTTCAAATGAATACATATCTAGCATAGTTGTCTTGCACTATGAGGTAACTTTTGTTTATAAAACATGAGCAATCAGAAGAATAGAATAACCTAAAATGCAATGGGAAAATCAGCAATCAAGCTTATCTCTTAAATACTTCAAATGATAACAGTTATGCATAAGTATTTCACATGAACCAGATCAGTGATAAATAAATAAAATATTACTAAACAATATTTCAAGATTGGTTACATGTAATTTCATTTCTAAAGGAGAAACTAAAGTTTAAAGGATTACTAACAGTTTTATCTGTGAACATCGCCTTTACACGCATAACAAGAGCTGAGCAATTGTATGTTTTGGCTGCAAACACAAGCATTGATATGGCCAATGTAAAGAGAGATCTGCGGTGGCATGGTCGTAAATAACCTGTAGAAATGATATATACAAGAGTTAGTAACACTGCTCATAATTACCAACCAGTTTGTTAAATATGTTTTGAAAATCAGATTTGCAAATCTATAGCAATTCATCAGACAAAACACTTCTCCACAGAAATTGATTTACCACTCAGCTTTCCTAGTAAAACACTAACCAAAGCTTTTCCTAAATGCATTATCCCTCATTATTTGATCATCTATCAATAACTGGTAGTGGTATTGTAAGGTTAAATAACAATGGTCTCAAGGCTTTGCAGTTTAACTTTTTTTTTAGTTTTGAAATGTCAGTCGATGGGAGGAATCGGTATTGTAAGGTTAAATAACAATGGTCTCAAGGCTTTGCAGTTTAACATATTTTTAATTTTGAAATGTCAGTCAATGGGAGGAATTGCACCCACAGAATTGTGAAGACAATTCTTGGCTAATAGGCCATGACTAAGGGGGCATCTATCCACCAAAGCTTTCCACAAACCTCACTTGGCCCCATACACATGAAACAATTCCTTTAGAGTCAAATCAGCCCATGAGGGGCAACCATGTCACAAGCGGGAATCAAACCTAGGTGGGGAGAATAGCAACACCGCTAGGTAGGGAGGATAACAACACCCCCCTTTAACCACCCAAGCTAGACCCCATTGACAATACAAATAAAATTTAAAATGTATACACTCCAAGAAATTCATAATGCAAACAGAAGGTTACATGGCTAATTTGTAACTGTGTATGGCTACATTGTGTTGCATGCATAAGAATGCAGTCAAGACAATTTGAAGTTGTAACTCCTACTATGTGCAAGGTTCTTCATCAGATGTAACCAGGCTCATAAGAATTAATCTTTCTAGATGTCTTGTCTGATCACCAACCAATTGTCTTTGCAATTCTGTAGGAGCAAACTAACCATCTCCTATCAAAAAAGCTTACAAGCTTAACGTCTCTCATCTAAAATGCCCTACGTAACTCAACAGCATCAACTTGATTTCAAACCGAGTACCCAAGGCCAAAACTGATTCGAGCTAGAATAAAAGGTAGAATGATGCTATTGCCGAAACAGTGTCCCTTCTTCTTGGATATGGCAAACAAGACACTGCTACTAAAAGGCACACAGGAAACGCAGAGGAAAAATAAATGGCTTTGGTGAAAGACAGAAGTACAGCCATTCAATGAGAAGTTGCAGGCCAGAGCTCCAAAGATTAGACAGGCAACACAAATTGCAGAGGCTCTCAAAGTAAAAGGTGCCCATATTTGATCTTGACTGCACTGGCTCAAAGTTAGTGACAGGCACTCTAAGCAATTATTCAAGGCCTTGGCTACTAAACAACCCTTAGCCAATAAATTTATTAAAAAAGATTGAGGACCACATAAATCAACAACCCCCGGACCTGCTGTGATGTCATCAACCATGTCAAAACTACACCTAGGAATCCACCACCCAATTGGAGCTAGAGGTCATGGGGTACTTGTATTGCAGACTTGCCACACTTCCAGTCTCACCACTTCAGTAAGAAAGGCATTTCTTTTAGGCAGATTTTTGGGATATAATTGCATGTGGCTGGAAAGATTGGCGTACCTTGGCACATGAGTATAGTCTGCTCTTCCCCCCGCCAATAGACAATCGGTTATGGAGTTGGTCAATCTCATCCCCCAGTGGGTCATGTTCAAAATGAACATTGAAATGTTGGCACCGTTTTGGAGGGATTAGGAGTGAAGCTTTGGTCGTCCCTTGCAGCAGTATGGTTCACAGAGGCTCTAATCTTTGTTGCATGGATGGCATCCATTAGCCCTTGTTCTCAATGCAAGATGGGTTTCAGTTGATCCAGAAGATAGGTGAGTGCACAGACTACACAGTGTCTAGTCCATTCAACTTTCCTATAAGCTGCAAGTCTTGGCATGGCTTGTCATTTACCAGGGGACCACCTATAAGTCCAGATTGGCAGAGCGGGATTTCTGATGGACTTTGCCTTGTTTGCCACCATTCTGAGATGGTGAAGCATATCTTTTGGGAATGTCAGTTTACTAAGAGTTGTTGGAAGCATATTCAGGAACAATATTCAATTCTCCTCCAGGTAAGGATTCAATGGGGCTTTGTTTGGTGATTGTAGATATCTGGTTCAATCCTCCTTCAATGGGATTTAGCAGTGCCTGAGAGTCTGCTCTATTTTCCCTGTAGGTTTACTTTTTGACCAAAAGGTTAGTTCTTTGCCTGCTTTTTGTACCATGAGACGTGATAAGGTGCATCACCAGCTGTTGGCTAAGGGTGCCTTACCAATAAAAGATACTCAATCTTTAGATCCAGTAGCTTATTCAGATTTTATTTCTGAATTAGTAGCCTTATGGAAGAGGATAAGCTCCACTGTATATACCCTCCACCTTTTGATTTTCTGTTTGTATATACTTTTATGTAAATATATGATGTATTTTTAACACAAATAGGAAAAATAAAGACTGACATTGCTCAAGCATTTATGCACAACTAGAAAATCGCTTTTCAGGCCCAAGAGATATCTGAGGAGAACAAGGAAGCAATTCAAATCTGCCAGGATGTGGTTCCAAATAAATTTAATCTATGTAAATGGCCCAATGTGACCCACAACTCTCCTTAGATGAAATTGTAGAAACATTAAAGGTAATCGGTGAAGATAACTCACCAGGTGTGGACAGCTTTCCATGTACATTTTATAATGCCGCATGGAATTTCACAAGGCCTGATCTCTATAAAATATATCTGAAAGCCTTAGGGAATCAGTCATGGCAGAGATGATTCACAAAGAAAATATAAAAATGATACCACAAGGAGGCAATCCTAAACTAATTTCAAGCTGAGCTGGTTCCCTATCACATTACCTAGCATTTCATACACGACTTTACTCAAGTCACTGACAATGAGGATTGAGTACATTTCAACTCAGTTTGTGAGAATGGCCTCGGCCATTTTCATCCACAGATGATATGTCCATATAGTGCCACTGTGGCAGTCTGAGAAGTTATGGAATGGGCTTGAACTATTGGCCAAGGCCATCCCAAGACACTCTGTTCATTAAAATAGATACTAAAAGTCTATGATAGGGACAAATAGCCTTCTGTGCTAGGCATACTATCAATTATGGGCTTCAGGAGTTGTTTGATCAATGCAATCAATCTCTTGCACAACAGCTTGCATCACCATCAACAGGGTTGGATTGGAAGCTTTTTGCCTATTCAAATCAATCAAACAAGGCATTCATTGTCTCCAGCACAATGTTCATTCAGGGGATGGCCTTGGCTCTCTAGTTGCAAAACAGGTGGTAAAGTGCAGAATAAATGGAATTTTCCAACCAAGTAAGGATGGCCAACAGTTTATTAATGGGCATTTTGACTTTGATTTTTTCTTGAAAGTGGAAGAGGATCTTATAAAAGTAGAAATGATTACATGAAACATTTCATAAGGCTTTGGGATGGAATGTTAATTGGAAGACTGCATTTCAGGCAAAGTGGGTCACAATGCCCACATTAGTTGTCTGTTTTTCAATGAACCTAAGATTGAATTAGGGAAGATAATTAATTTTTTTATATTTCTACACATTTCATGACATTTCCAACTGACTTATGGAAGTATTGGTTAAAATAATTGATAAGAAAATTACATATTGGAGTATGACAACAGTGCTCGTTTCAATTTGTGCAAAAATGTTATCAGCTACACACATTTACTATTCATCATGTTGGATTCCATCAATCAAACTTACAAGTGAGAGTGACTAAACAGCACAATCAAGCTTACAAGTGAGAGTGACTAAACAGCTCAAAGTTTTTCTTTCAGCCAAAGTATAAGGAAAAAAGGGATTGCATCATGCGTACTGGTGAACTTGTTACATGCCCAAAGAATTGGGTAGCCTTGGCATCATCGATTCCAAATTACAAAGAGCGGAACTTTCTTTTACAATCAAAATCATTGAGGAGAATATCCCCAATACTTGGGGTACCTCCATCCAAAATCAAGAACATTTCATAGCACCATCACGTCCCTAGGGACGTTGGTAATGTAGGGATGTGATTCAAACCTCAGGGGAAACCCATAACCCTCATCAATTACAGTGATCTGTTAAACATAAGCTTCATCAATAACAGTTATCTCTTGCACATAAGCCTCATCAATAATGGTGTTTTAAAAATACACATCAATAATGGTGTTTTAAAAATACACATCAATAATGGTGTTTTAAAAATACACATTACCTCCATTAACATGGATTTATGTTAAATGAGGAACTCAAAATAATCAATAAGGTTTGCTAAGAGAAACACTTACAATCTTGATCAAGGGCAATGCTCCTCAATGTCAATGCAAGTTGGAAACTTCGAATTAGTGTACTGTGACTTGAGGTCTGCAATTGTGCATAATTTTGCTCTGAATTAGTACATTGGAACTTGAAGATCCTCTTGCAGAAAATTTAAATTAAGAATGAGCCACTAGTTCCAGAGAAGTACGGAATATCATTTAAATACTATGATATTCTTATTTTAGCAACATGAATTTAAAAATGGAAGAGGTTTTGCAGAGTACTGAAAATATCTGAATAGTTTTAGGGATGAAAACAATGCAAATGTGATTTTCAATGTCTCTTGAACATTTCAATACAATACATGATATAAATCATGGACGTCAATAAAAAGTCAAAACAGCACATCTTGATGCAATTCAGTATGTTTTGATCAAAGTGCCAGATCCTATTCACAGTAATATCTCATAGAGTTTCCAAATTAACATAGACTGGTGCATATATGTATATGTATATTTATACAATGTTCCCCCAAGTTTCTGGGACGGGGGGACGCGGGAGCGGGGAAACGCACATTCGGGACGCGTGGAGACCACCCCCAAATTTTAGGGAAATTCGGGGGGGAATGGGAGGATGCCCCTAAAATTATAAAAATAAAATAAAATACCAAAATAATATTTCATTTGACGTATATTCATGATTGTGCAATGTAAATACTAAATATATTGATTTATTTTCTAAGTAGTACTAAGTAGGCATTGTAAAAAGTGAAAATAATGGAAAAACATAAAAAAAATATTCTCAGGGGCATGGGTGGGGGGAAAAGTTTCGTCAGGAGTCCCTGGGACGCTGGGATGCAGGAAACGCGTCCCCAACCCTGCGGGACGCGTCCCCGTGGAACACTGTATTTATATGTAGGTCTGTATAAGCTTACGAATAAGAATCACCAAACGTAAAACCATGCTTGTTAAAGGATCAGGCTTGTTAGGAGAATGAACTTCTCATAGATATTAATTTTTTTCACAGTAATTTTTATTATGAAAACCGAACAAACAAAAGCAAGAACACAACAGAGAACTTGAAAGAGAAATGCTTCTTGGGTATCATCTGGATAGAGCAACCATCTCTTCATTACAAAGGATTGGCATAAACCCTAAAATGACTTATGTATACTTTATGTCATTAATACAATACTAAAGTATAAATTAAACTACGTCATAAAAGTGACTTTATTATTATGCATAAGTCTATATTCTAGAAGACTTATAAACTCTAACATTGTCCCTTAATGGTCATTCTAGAAAATACACCAAGTTTATATCTAAATTTTACAAATTTATTTGTGCCAAGAGACTTGGTGAGAATGTCTAAATTCTGGTCTTCAGTTAAACAATATTTCAATGCAACTACATCTTCTACAAGCTAGCAAATGAAATGATAATGTATGTCAACATGTTTCATGCACTCATGAAAGACGGGATTCTTTGACATATTAAGAACTGCCTGGTTACCAAAAAACCACATTGTAGGCTCAGTCTGATCAACTTGCAGATCTGTAAGTACTCTTCTAAGACAAACTGCTTCACATACCCCTTTTACTGTTGCTCTGTATTTTGCTTCTGTAGAGGAAAACGAAACTGCATGTTGTTTCTCTCTGATCCAAGAAACTACTCTTATTCTAACACTGAACACATATCCCATTGTAGACTTCTTGCCATCCTCGGATCCTGCCCAATTTGAGTCTGAAGTTGAATAAACACACCACTGAAACTTCTTGATCTCATATAGAAAGCCAAAATCTAACAGTCCCATTACATATCGTAGCACCCTCTTTGCTGTTGCCCAGTGTTCTGCTTTTGGAGCTGGCATAAATCGAAAGATATAGTTCAGTGCATAGCTCAAGTCAGACCTGGTGGCAGTTATATGGATCAAGCTGCCCACTAGTATAGAGTCATAGACTGATTCATTAACTGCCTTTGAATTAGTCTTGGCTGAAAGTTTAATCCCTTTCTCCATAGGTGTTAATAAGATTTTGCAATCTTCCATCCTGAACCTATCTAACAAACTTTTGGCATATTTCGTTTGTGAAACATAAATATATTTTTATGTTTGCTAAACTTTTACACTTAAGCAGTGATGGAGGAGACCTAAATCTGCCCTGTTAAAAGCTGAACATAAATCTGATTTTACCTTTGCAATTGCTCCAGCCTCGTCATCCTGTAATGATGATGTCACCTATTTATATCACCAAAATTACTACATCACCATCCATGCTTTTGACATATAGGTTACAATCTGAAGGACTTCTTTTGAAATCCTATTTACCCAAATATTTATAAATGTTTATGTACCAAGGCCTGGGAACCTGTTTCATCCCATAGAGAGCATTCTTCAATCTGCAAACCAGATGTTACTACCCTGGAACCTGAAATCCCTGCAGTTAGTACATGTAGACTTCCTCTAGATCTCCATTGAGGAAGCCACTCTTCACGTCCTTTTGGTACAGTTTCCAGCCAAATTGTGTTTCCATGGCTAGAATGTTCCCATTTTTGTTGTAGGAGTAAAGTCTCCTTGTAATCAATCCCTTCTTTTTGAGCAAATCCCTTTGCGACTAAGACTTTTTCTTTGTCCTTGTCAAATGTCCCATCTACCTTGTACTTGACTTTATAGACCCATTTGCATCCAATGCATTACTTTCCTAGAGGTAGCTCTATGAGAACCCATGTATGATTCATCATCAAAGTCTCATGATTGGCTTTCAGAACATGTTCCCATTCTAATCTTCCTTTGGCCTCATCATATTCTTGAGGCTCACATGAGTACTAAAGGTCAGCCATCAAAGCATAATTCACCATATCAGATGCCTTGCCTCTTTTTGGTCTTCCTTTCGCCATCATATCAAGTAGTCCATCCCAGTGCACCATAGATGTTGTACCACCATTTTGGTGTATTTTGCCTCATGCTCTAAATCAATGTTGTTTTCTTGCTGATTTGTGTTATTTTTAGCATCCTCTTGACTAGAAAATTCATGGGAATCATGCCAAGAGGGTTCCTGACCTCATGTTGATGTTTCTTATTCTACATGCCTATTTTTCCAGCCATATTATCTTCATTTCCAATGACTTTCATATCAGATTTTTGCATTGCCGTTGCTTGGAACATCCCTACACTTTCATCAACCACCACATCAAGACTGGAGCATCCTTTGTTAGTCTCAACATCGACCAACCAATATGCTTTATGATTGTCGTACCCTGTGAGCATCGTTTCCTTTCATTTTGCATCAAGTTTGGTTTGTTTTTACCATGCATATACAATGGAACCAAAGAATTTGAGATGAGTTACTTTGGATTTTTGTCCAAACCATGCTTCATCTAGCATCTTCTCGTGTGCTGTTTTTGTTGGAGACCAATTGAGCAGATACACTAGTGTGTGTACCACTTCTGCCCAATAATTATTTGGTACAGAGTTGTTCTCTAACGTACACCTTGACATTGCCATAATGGTATGGTTTCACCTCTCTACCACTCTGTTTTGTTGCGGAATGTAAGATGTGGTGTATTGCCTCTAAATGCCTTCTTGGATACAAAAATAAAGAAAATCCTTAAAGCCAAATTCTCTACCATTATCTGATCTGAGAATTTAATGCTCCTCGAAATGTTTTTCTGACAATGCATTGAACCTTTTGAACTCATCAAACACATCTGATTTTAACTTTAGAAAGTACACCCGCAATTTCCTTGAGAAGTCATCTACAAATAGCAAAAAAAATATGGCACTGGAGATTGATGTCATCTATATAGGCCCATAACTGTCATCATGGATCAAATGAAGGACCTCCTTAGCTCTTCAAGCTTGTCCTTCTTCAAGTGAAATCTTGTGTTGCCTTCAACTTTCAAGCCTAACATGCTCCACAAACTCTTTGTCGATTTTGTCTCTCTAGAAGGCCATCCACCAAACTTTCTTTAGCCAAATAAGAAAGATTTCTCAAATTTAAATGCCCATACCTTCAATGCCAAAGTGAACTGCAATAGGGAAGGATGATGGAGAATCAGATATGACAACTCATTATGCTCTACCTAGAAGCCAAACTGACTAAAGAAGGCAAATGCAACCAGTGTGTTTTAACCCTGCTATCTGTTTAAAGGGAGGAGTTGACCATTATTGGCTATCAAAGCATGCTCTTTCATCTCCCCCACATCAACCAACCTGAAAAGCCCATGGCCTTCAATACCAAGATCAATTGTCTTCGTACTAACGTTATCAACAAAATAGCATTTATGATTGCTGAAAATCAGTAAGTGGGCGTTGTGCGTCATAATCTTGATTCTTACTTACAAAATGTAGATACTTCTCCATTCCTGGAACATAATAGACATTAAGGAAGACTAGCTTTTTACCTAGCAAGGTTATCTGCACATTTCCTTTGCCTTTTACTCTAAATTCCTCCCCCCCACCAAAAACGACAATGTCAATAGAAGATACATTAGCATAATAATTAATATATCAATCTTTCCTATTGGTAAAATGACGAGATGCCCCTAAATCTATGTACCAAGTAGACGTTTCCCGATGTCTACAACATTGGCCTGCATATTAGAACCTTGATTATTTTTCTCATCCCATAACCATTTCCAGATAAACTTCTTTGTATGGCCTAGCTTCCACAATAATGACATTTAAAAGTCTTTTGATTACCTAACTCATCTGCCCTACTACTACCCTCCTTATTTTTGCCTTCATTTTTCCTAGTAAACTTGCCTTTGCCTTTGAAGCTTGCTGCCAAAGCCATCTTTGAACCCCCATTCCCACTGAAACTACCAAACTGCTTTTTCCAGCTTCCTCGCTGCAAGAGTTCAGTGCTCAACTCTTCAAACTTCCGCTCAACATTAGCAGAAGTAATATTAAGGATTTTTTAAAAATTGTCACATAAAGTTGGTAAACTCTTCGTAGTGATTACTGACATAGCTTCTTCCATCTTCCACATAGTGGCATTCAACTATTCTCTAACATCCTTAATCATTATTAATGATCTTGTAAACATTCACTTCATCCATTTTAAAAGAAGACAGTATATTACTATATTCTTAAGGAAGAAAGGTCTACCTTTATTGGAGATTTCATGAAACTCCTTCAGCTGCTTCCAAATGCCTGACGAGTCACTAAACTCACTACCAGTCTACACTTCTGGTAGCAATTTATTAGTCACAAATAGCTTGATTAGCATTATTGCTTCTATATTTTTCTCATCGAACTTGTCTTGGTCTTTTCATGTTGTTGTAAGTCGAGTTTCTTTCCTCAAAACAAGTTTATCTAAACATTTGTTTTCAAAAATAGCTAACATTCTTTGTTTCCAGGTATTATAGTTCTTCTTGGAAAACTTTTGGTTACCCTCCCACATAAATGAGATGAAGCATGCTTCCTGATCACTCCCTTCTAGGAGTGATTTTTGGGAGAATGCTCCTTGGGCAAAAAAACATTCCCTACCAAAACAAGGAAAATCGCTCCCTCAACACTCCCAAGAGCCAAAAAAATGCTCCCTCGGAGCTCTCCCTTAGCTCCCCTCAAGTAGAGGCAATTTTTTTCTCTCTTGCTTGTGGAAACCAAGACAAGGTTCTCTCATTCTATTTCTCATTTCACCTATTTCATTCCTCTTTGCTAGGGTTTTGAGTGGGCTATTTGCTAGTTGTTAATGAGCAAATTTGTGAGAGCTTGGAAGGAAGATTGAAGGTTGTTGTTTGATAGAGCTTGAAAGGGAGATTAAATCCTGCCATAGTTACATTTAACCGACATTGGAGAGCTAAAGAGGCAGGCTCTAAAGCCCACTATGTTTGTTTTTAAAAAAATCCACTATGTTGAAACTTGAATATTCTCGTTTCCTACTCTTTCACATTTCTCCTTCTCCATCATTCTATTGCAGGAAACAAGTTATTCTCATCTTGAGTCAAGAAGCATGATGGCTATATGGTTTTTCCTTTTGATTCCATTTTTTATTATGATGGTGGTGTGAGGAAGCTAAAATACCAGTGGTGAGGAGGAAGAAGTAAGCAGTAGCACATACCATGGAGAGGAGGAAGAAATGGAAGGGGATGGTGATAATGAAGCTACCATTGATAATGGGCATAAACAGAAAAAGAATTCAACACACTTGTGGAAGTATGTGAGAAGACTTGGGAGAGGGAGGGAGGGTGGAACCACAAAGTTTATATGCCCCCATTGTAATAAAACTTACATAAGTTCATATACCCATGTGAGAAAACCTCAATGTCAGGATTATGCCATGGGATGAAGGTAAGACTATAGGAGTCAAAACCTGTGACCCAATGCCAGTGAAAGAGAAAAACAAATACAAGAAGGAAGAGGAGGCTACACAAAATAAATCCAAAAAATAAAGGGTTGAATCTAAGACCTCAAGCTCACATAGAATGTAGGGTGATTGATCCCCATCCCCCCGTGATAGTGGATTCTCTCCTATGGGTAGAACGATATCATATTTCCCTGATTAAGGTTGCAGGGATGATTTGGATGCAAAACTTTTCAGGTTCTTTATGCATGTGGTGTACCATTCAATGTTCTTCACTCACCCTATTGGCATGAAATGGTACAGGCCATCAATGGTGCCCGTAAAGGATACAGGATCCTCAAGTATGACAAAGATAGAACCATGCGACTTGCCAGGGAAAGAGCTAAAATCCATAATTCTCTAGGAAATTTTACAAACGATTGGATTGAATATGGGTATCCATTCACATTGTATTTGATGATTGGACAAATGTTAAAGGCAGGCCATTGATAAATATTCTTGGTGTGTCTACTAGTGGTGCGGTCTTCCTTTTAACCCATGACTACTATGTTACAAACTTACAAGACTGGTATTGATATTTCAAAACCTTTAATTAAATCCATTCAAGAGATTGGGTCGTACAATGCATTCAAGTTACCATTGATAATGCTACTAATTGTAAGGCAACAAGAGCAATCATTGGGGATATGTACCCTAACATATTTTGGTCGGGGTGTTTGGTTCACACATTGAATGAACCTTTTGATTCATGATATTATTAAGATGGAGAACCCTTATAAATGGAATGGTGCATTGTACGAGAGGAAAGAAAATGATAAAATTTATCACCAATCATAGGTTCAACCTACTTAAGATTGTAAAGACTAGATTTGCCAACTACTACATCACCTTCAGGCGCCTTTTGAAGGTAAAAGAGGCATTGGCTAGTATGGTCTCAAGGGATTCATGGCAGGGTTTGAAAGCTAGGGATGCATCTGCATTTAATAGACATGAATTTCAAGAGTTGGAGGACACTATTCTTGCTAGTCAATTTTGGGTATAGGTTAGGTATGTTCTTGATGGTCAGTTTGAACTTTGAACTTTGAACCTACCTTTGAATTTTGAATTGTCGATTGCATCTTACAACTATTCGGTAATGAATATAACACTCTGTTTCATTTCGTGGTTGATGTTATCTATTAGAGTTTGTTGATGGCAAATGTTATATGTTGAAACATGAAGGTTGATGCTACAGTTGATGATTGATCATTTGATGACAAAGTTAGAAGTTGTAGATGACAGTGATTGATCATTTGATGACATTATATGTGTAATAAATGGTTGATTTAATGATCATCATTAATCCAATAGTTAGATCTATGTTTTCATGTTTTCTCTAGCTCATTCGGCATTATGCATGCTTGTTTTAATATATATGCATCAAATATATTAAAATATGTATTATATAAAAAAAAATGCTCCACTCTTGGAAGCTCTTGTAAATTGTGCTTCTCAATCACACTCCCTGCTCCCAACAACCTTGAGATATGTATATTAATGTCCAACAAATGACCAAATATAGGTTAACAGGACTAAAAGAGTACATCCAAGAAAAAAGGTACAATGTAGGAGTGTCTAAGCATCTCCTAGATAAAATAAACTAAAGCTAAGAAAGCAACTAAGTACCATAGCACATGGGTAATGTTGATCAAAGCTACAAGATACAAGATGAAAGTTATAAATAGGCTGCCAGAGGTCAAGAACACACAAAACACTCCCTTTAGCAATTTAGATATGAAGGGAAGGATGTCAAGAACTCCCATCACTGGTGGTCAATGTCGAGGACAGAGACCAAGGGGGGTTTCCCTGCCCAAGTCATTGATAACAGTGGACTCTTTGATGCACTAGCAGATGTCCTCTGAGGAGTGGTTGGGGATGATAAGTTAATTTTTTTTAGTTCAGCACTAGATAAAATAATTCCTAGTTTATATCCTTGCTTAAAATTTAATTTCAGCCCACTGATTATTTTACACTTGCTGAGATCTATTAACAGTAAATAAAATAGCAGAAGCAATGTAGGAAACAGATCACAAAACACATGCAATTTTCTGCCCTTCAAAATCAATTTTGCATTAAATAACTTCAAAGGTTACAAGGACTCCCTTACTAGGAAAATGGCCCTAAGAAATTACACCTAACCTGGCAAATTCTGCCTGTTGGAAGATGAACTTCAACATGCAAAACTGAAACCCATAAATTTCTGCACCCTGCACTCTGCTGTACGGCCTTCCTGTACAACCTGTATTGCCCGATGACTACACGGATCCGTGCAGTGCGATCCGTAAGATTGTATGGATCCTTATGTCTGCCTATACGGAAATCCGTACACTCGTATCCATATGCCTATATGGGTTTGTACAAATGACCGTACAACTAAACAACATGTCCGTACAGTACCCCTGCACAGAAAAATTCTGCTCTTGATCAACTGCCTACTTTTCCTGAATGTTGCCTCTTTCTCTCTCTTGCCCAAGAGATTAAAATCAGAAAGTCCTCCTAATTCTCCACTCAATACTTGAGTTTCTCTCTTGAAAGAATAATATGTCTCCTCCTCTCCCCTTAGCTGCCTTTTATACTTTTGGGATGAACCAAAACCTTAACTTCAATGGTTGAGATTAGATCTTACTCACTTGAGATCAAGGGCTAAGATTCATTTGAATAACTTAAATAACTAAAGCCCATAACTTAGGCTTTTCTCCAAATTAACCCCAACTAATTATAAAAGAACATTCACTTTAATAAGTCATTTAATTAAAGTGAATTTTCTAAGTACATGAGAGGTCATGGTGACGATTCCCATCGACAAGACACCCACCCATGGAAATACCTGTCCACGCTACAAAACATCAACATGATAGGGCCTGTGGTATGATGCTAGGGGGATCGCAAGAGCTAGAGTGCCCCACTCTCCTACCATCCAAGGCCATGGAAAAAGAAGCGTTGGATGGATGGTTGGCTGCTTTCAACAGGGAGTGCCTAGCTGTGTGACGTCAAGCACTGATCTATCCCCAAGGTTGTCTGAAACAGATATATCTAGGACTAGAACTGATCTGTCTATTGCTGGACCATCTAGATACCTGTGGAACATGCGATCCATTAAATCTGGAGATTTAAAGCTACAAATCTGCTCTTCTCTGGGCCCCAAACAGCAAATACAGAAAGAAAACAGATAAATGCCTGCTGAAATCTATCAAATTTCTGCTAACTGGACAAGTCACTTGCTGAACTGACCCAAATTTCACTGTTGTTTGGCCAATTTCGGTTGCAAATCAGCCAAATTTATTTATTGGGTGTCCGTATAGCATGTATGGCCTGTCAATTTCATTGTTGGGCTTCTGTATGTCTCCTGTATGACTTCTGTCAGTCCCAATTGCACTTTGACAGCACTAAGGTGGCTCAATTTGGAGTCCATACAGCTTCCATATTGTCGTACAATTGCCATTGAGTGCCTTAGGTGCCCATACTTTCTTCTAAAATGAAATTTGCCTTTTAATTTTTATTTTTATTTTCTGTTGGAACCTTGATTTAACCCAGAAAAAAAAATATGATCTCTCTTTAAAACCTAGCTTTAAATGGAGCAAATGAACTGAGCTTGTCTTTTAAAACCCAAAAACCAAAAGTTGGTTTCTCTTTCATAAAACTTGGCTTCAAAATAGAAAAATACAAACTGTGTTTGATTTTAAACCAGAAAATGAGAATTGGTTTTAAACCAGGATAGATCCATCTTAAACCCAGATCTATTGAGCACCGAAAGGGATTCAATTTTTTGAGGTGTAAATTCTTTTTTATCTTAATTTTTTTACACGTCAAGAAAATGTAAATTGGATCCCTCTCGGTTCTTAATAGATCTGGTTTTAACAAGGATCTATGCTGGTTTTAATTTTTTTATTTTATGACCCAACCTGAATTTTTTAATTACTTTTTATTTTTGATAAGTTATGAGCCGACATGGGAATGCTACGCTACGTAACGTGACAACATCTTCCCCATACTTAGTTGTAAGCACACAACTCCCCCATACTGGGTTGTAAGCACCTCGCTACTCTCGATGCAACCAAAAAATCAAACGTAGCTTTCGAAACCCTTTTGGTTTCTTAGTGTATATCAAAAAACAGTTCCTTGCTTCGTCAATGATCTGTTTAATCCCTAGGCCTTCACCCGCTTTGTCTTCAACTTCCCCTTACCATGGCTCTAATATTGTGTTCCAAAACCCAACACACAAAGAAACCAAAAAAGAATAGGAGAGAACTTCAAAGAGAGAAATATTTCCTGGATACCATATAGAGAAAGAAACTCTTTATAAGAAAAGGAATGACATAAACCCTAGATGCATAAACCCTAAAATGACTTGTGTATTTTAACTTTTTAAATCATTATTATAACACTAAAGCATAAATTAAACTAAGTAATAAAGTGACTATTATTACACCTAAGTCTATACTCTAGATGACTGTTATAACAATTTCTCCAACACTAGGTATGTTCAGTTCATACATACTACATTATTTATTATAATTTTTTAGTTTTAAGTTTAACCACCAACTTGCTAAACTTCAAGGGTGAGAGTGTAAAGGGTTATAGTAACGGAAAGCATTTTCTCATTTTCCATTCAAATGCAATCACATATAAAAACCTTCAATGAGGATGTCAATACTCAACTAAGTGAAGAAATACTTCAGTAAGCAGCAATTTAGACAAATAACTTCACAAACAGCTCACCTTCACACGAGAGAACAGTAAAGCAAGGTTGTAAGTATTGCCAGTTGCCTCAAAGTTTGCTGGTGTGTTCTCAGGAGATGTTGCCTGAGCCCATAGTGAGGAAAGCAACAGTGCCATTTGATGTCCACTCAGCCTAAGGGAACTCGTTTCCTGACATTTTCAGGAGATAAAAATCATACCTTGAATTATTTAGGTTTTGAATTCCAAAGTTTCATTGATTTTGACACAAGTAAGTTGAACAAGGACTAAACATATCCAATAGCAAATAATCTAAACACAGAGAATAGTTGAATTGCACATACTGCAGTCTTGAGAATCTCACTGGAAAAATTTCCGTCAGTTATAGAACATACTCCAGGAAGCTTCAAGCTATGAGTTTGGCTAGGAATTGGATAAACTGTACAATGCTTTACATCAGTGTCTCTTCTTGGTACTGCTTCCTCTCGGTCTGTAAACCCTTCCTTTTGTATCTTATGATTATCTTTCATATCCTTACCTTGAAAATCCTCCTTGCCTCTATTTTCTTGAAAAAACCCTTTTTCCTTTCTTAGCTTCTCAAAGAAGCCAGATGCAGAAGACAGCACTGAAGCATTTCTTGATAATGTTCTCTTCAGGCCATGCACTCTTGGTGAATCAGGTGAATGGGACCCTGGTTGAGCACGCACGGAAGATGCCACAAGGACAACTGTAAAAGTCCGATGTGCTCTAACCCTTGTTTCAAGATCTGGATGCACCATAGCCTGCAATAGTTGATGAAACAGAGCCTCCGGAAAAGCCTAAAACAAGATAGAGTTGTGAACTTTCAGAAACCCTTCATGGCAAATGCTAAAAAGTTCCATCAACTCAGAAGTCTAAAACATCTAGCAACACAGCATATCCAAGTAGAAAGAATCGAAGACCTGCCTTATTTTGATATGAACGATTTGGTATGGATGTTATAATATGTGCTATGAGATACACTGCTGCAATTGTTGTTCTAGCTACAATAGTGGTAGTAGAAAGATTCTCTAACGTGACAGCCATCATGTCGAGAATTGGACCAGCATCACCAACCTGAAAAATTCAAAAGCTAATCAATCACATCTTAGAAGAGTGCAACGTAAATCCTTTTCTATATAATCTGTGAAACAAAATCGATCTTGTATATGCACAAAATAACAATATTCCTCCAAGTTTGTATGGGCTTAAAACCCATTGTTGAATTCAAATTCAACAATGAAGTATATATACAACCTATAAGCTATGGTTTAAATTACTTCTTTCATGTCCTTTGTTTTCTTGAGGATAGCATGTTAATTCCAAACATCCATAGATTAATCACGGTTTAATTTACAACCCTTCTTTGGGATTATTGGTTGGCACACTCAGGATTTCCTTAATTGCAGACAATTTTAAGAAAACAGAAGGAAGAAAAAGTTAAAAACATTAATTACACGTTTTGACAATTGCACCAGGCATTCTTCAATTGCAGCCTGAAAAGACTTGTTCCAGTTGTTTATTTCATCACTCAGATTTGAAGCCTCAGAAGAACAATGCATGCTCTTGCGCAAATGCCTTGCCAGGTCACTTATTGCACTAACTACTGCCACAGAAGATGACGACTTTGACCGTTTTGCCAGGACAGTGGTAATCTCAATAATGTTAATCTGCATTTGAGGTTGCGGCACCACATTCTTGTGATCAAGATGTTTAATCAACATGGATAAGAGCAAATGAGTAGAATGACCTGCAAATCAAACAAAATAAGTATATGAATTATCAAATTCAATAAATGAGCTTCATAATTAGAAATGATGTCTGATAATAATAAAACACCTACAAACTATCTGATAGTAACTATGTAAGCCATGCAAAATTCTGCTTGGAAATTTAACTGGGTAGTTTGTTAGACAGGATAATGACGTAACCACACTAAAGTGACTATCAAGGCTATTTTAAAGATAGTTCGTGGAAATTACAGCTGACAATCTGCATCCCAAGAGCTATGATTTGTCCCAACATGGATTGTTTAGTATGGTGTTTTTGGCATTACCTGATCTCTCCATTAATTCTTGCATGTCATATAGAATGCAAAGAGCAAGTCCTTGCTGAGGTGACCAATGTTTTCCACTGTCAAAAATGCGAAACATAGGTTCAAGAACACGGCGTACAGTAGTGGCCTCCTTCGCAAGTTTTGCCATATTTTGGAGACAAAGTTTAGACCAAACTTTGGGGTTCTCCGCTTCCTCCCTGTAAGATTATTCAATAAGTAGTGCATAAAAAGAACTGATAATGCTTAGAGAAAATAGTTTAAAACCTAGAGCGCACAACAAAGGAAACATGATGATATGCATACCTTGTGAGATTAATTTCACCTTTAAAGTTCCAGACCTCCTTCCAGGAAGGAACTCTTCTAATTGCTCCTGCCGTTGCTTCAATATGGCCCTCACCTTTATGTGCTTGTACCCAATGATCATCAAAATTATCACTGATATGATTATCATCATCCATTGGAAGCAATTCATAATTGTCCAAGGTCACTGCAACAATCTGAAAAGAATACCAAATGAAGGGAAGATAGCCAAAACTGCCATCAATGTTATCAACCATAAATTTGCAAGTGCAGACAAAATCTTTTTATTTAACATGCATTAAAAAGAATAAAAATGAAGAGAATGAACAAAATATCTTAAAAACATAGAACATAATATAGAAGTGTGAAGATAAATTTGCAATATAACTATCGAGCTAGTAGACTCTTACATCATCAAAATCCATGGAAATGTGTGAATGCTCTCCCATGAACCACACCTGTGCATTGAGATGAGCCAATAAGCAATATTAGCCATTAGAGCAGTAAAATGAACTGAAAAGACCCTCAAAATTAGCCATATAAGCCTAAAGTTCCAGCTTCTTAGTCGTGTCGATGTTAAATGATAGTGTGTAAAGTTGTAAACCAAAGCACCAACTCCATAACACAGGTAAATAGAAGCTCTCATAACCTCCGAATCTGGTTAAATGTTATCAAACTCCATGTTAAAAAGAACTTCAAAATTATGCCATGCTTTTGAAAGATGTAAGCATCAGATCACATTGGAACAGCAACAAAAAACAGCATAGAAACATTACTGTGAGCTCTTTACAGCTTGTTTTGCATTTTTTATTTGTACCTAGTGTTAGTCTTTTCTCCATTGGATCTATGAAAATTGTTGAGAATCTGTGGTTGATTTTCACTTAAGGCCACATGTCGACCTATTGTATTGATGTATGTAGGCTTTATTAAGCTTACAGATGGGTAACTAACCCATTTATTCATATTGTGCTTTACTATTTTTTACCATTTTTGCTAAGGCCAACCTAACCACCTTCTTGGGGCTAATGCCCCAACCTAAATGATGTGTATAAATACACAATACACTCCTCATTTGTAAACCATCTCATTCAAGTGAATTTTTTATTCTTAGCCTAAGGGCACTCCTAAAATGTTCACTCTGCTCATGGTTATTTGTTCTTGGTTATGGTTGATCTCTCTTAAGCACACTCTAAGTTGCACGAAACGGGGAAACGGGGACGCGTTGGAAACGTGACCCCCCAAAATTTTGGAAACGGGGAAATGCGATATATATATATATATATATATATATAAATGAGCAAGGACAATTAAAAAAATGAATGTGAAACATAAATCATAAGTCATACATGTCAGCGAATCATTGCCTATATTGGAATCCTATTCATCAATAGCACCCTATGCCTCCCTCCTCTATGCTCTAGCCCTTGCCTCTAACTTGAATCTCAAAGTTGATCCTCCAAGGACATTTGTCAATGACTCAACACCCTACAATTTTGATGAAACTTCCTAATAAAATCGTTAAAATAAGGTAGAAAAAGCTTCACATGCTTAATAAGCGATTTTGCTTAAGTGAAGAGTACATTTTTTATTTATTTTTATTAAGGTCATGACAAAGGAGTTCAACAATCAACACCACCAACATCAAGGTACATACAAGGGTTGATGTGCTTGATTAAATGCCAATCCAATACCCTCATACATGATAGAAACTGATGGAAACTTTGCAATCCTGAAATCCTGAAAACTCTTAAGTCTGCTGAATTTTGAATGGAATCTAAAATTCTACTTTTTGCATATGAAGTCCGATGAGGTTGGAACCACTCTCAAACATCCTGAAACAATTAATGATAATGTTACCATTAAGAATTTAATATTACCATTTAATACTACCAACTACTACTGAATAGGGCGATATTTTTCATCAGCCAGACAATTTTTTTTTGGAAACACATCCTTACAGACCACATCCATATCGGAAACGCATTTCCGTACGGAGGGGAGCGTTTCCATCTCGGGAAACACGCCTGTCTGTACGGAAACGCATTTTCATGTTGTACAGTACGTGTTTCCAGCAGGAAATGGCCTAGGGACGTGGGGAGGGTGGCGTTTCCTGCAACATAGAGCACACTGTGGTATGAGTACATCTCTCTTGTGATCTACATTAAATGCTGTTATAAATCTGTTGGGTTTATTTGACTGGATTAGGGTTTGTCGAAATGTTCACCATAGATCTATAATCTTCTTATGATCTCAACAGATATGCTACAGCATGCAACATGTCCACTCAATTAGATTCTTTATTCCTCGACTTTCAATTTTATTTTTAGTTTCGGAAAATGCATATCAAGATACATGTACGTCAGGATTAGTACACCTGGGAACCAAAATGTGAGTATACATAAGCTCCACAACTATATAAGCCAGGAGGGCTAGCATATCCACTTTGGTCACAAACTGAAGACTATCTACATCTTCTCTAAACATGGGAATCCTCGCTGAAATTTGAACAACAAAATTCTTCCAAATTGAATCATGGTCAACCCATGAAAAGTTGTCCAACAACATCGCTTACATAAGAAAGAAAGGCTTGTCAATCAAATCACATCCCACACCAGTACAGGTCCCAGACTGGTCCAGTATAAATAAAACTTCATTTATCCTCAACCACAGGGCCCTACATCAGGATTAGTACACCTGGGAACCAAAATGTACTCATACATAAGCTCCACACCTATATAAGCAAGGAGGGCTAGCATATCCACTTTGGTCACAAACTGAAGACTATCTACATCTTCTCTAAACATGGGAATCCTCGCTGAAATTTTAACAACAAAATTCTTCCAGATTGAATCATGGTCAGCCCATGAAAAGTTGTCCAACAACACCACTTCCATAAGAAGGAAAGGCTTGTCAAACAAATCACATCCCAAACTAGTACAGGTCCCAGACTGGTCCATTATAAATAAAACTTCATTTATCCTCAACCACGGAGATCTACCAGCCTGTCGAATCATCCAGTTGTCCCAAACACGACACCTTATCAATGTAGAGGATCTACACCTTATCAATGTAGAGGATCTACAAAGAGAAAATTATACACAACAGCCACTCAAATCCCAAAATGATTTAGCAACTTTACAATGCCAGAAAACATACATTAACCATTTCTACGGTGTGACAAACTGCACAATAGTCACTTGTTCGCTCAGTGCAATAAGATAAGATAATTTTATTTATGTCCAACAAATGGCCACAAATAGGTCAATGGGACTGCTAAGTACGGAAGTATCAATACACTATGGGGGTGGAAGGGCCACTCCTGCATAAAATCAAAGTCAGATCTACTCTAAGATCTAATCTCTACAAGCATGGAAATAATGTTGGGAAAAATTGGAGTGATACGTTGACTGCAAAGGGCCAAAAGCTAAATGGCCTGGAGAGATGTTTTGAAAAAGGATAGAGGAGACAGGGAAGAAGGAAAATAGTCTCAGTGCTCCCTTACCTTGTTTGAAGAGGAGGAAAGGTTGCTTTCCTGTAGGACATCAACCTCTGTATGTGTCTCTCCTAGTATCTGAGGCCAAAGAGAAGAAACTCATGATCTAAGTTACCAGGATACAGATACGGATTCGGATACAAATCCAGATCCGGATACGGATAGGCCAAAATTTTTAAAACCCAGGATCTGGATACGGTGGGGAAACGGCAAGTACAAAAAAGGATAAAAATATAGAGTGAAGAATCAAAACTATTCATGAAACACAAGAGTAGAACTATAGGTTAGTGACAAAAAAGAGAGTTCAAACTTCATGTACCATAACTGATAATTTGATGAGTTGCAACCATGATTGACACTGATAATTTTAAAAACCATTTCAGCATGAACTTGAAGCAGGTCATAATAGTGTTTTTGTGAGCCACATCCACATGTCCCTATCAGCAGGGAATAAAGTGGTTTTCTTGAAGGCTATTGCAAGGCTACATAACAATGTAGGTGAAGTGAGCAACAACATAGCACATAAAGATAGATCAGCCCTTGATAGCAGACCTTCACCATAAAGATAAATCAAATAAAAACATTGAGAACAGAACTTGATATTGATATATCAGAGTTCAAGAGAAGATCTTGGCATAAGGATAGATCAGACCTTGAGAAGGAATGGGTTTTACACTTTTAGCCATTAGTTGTCTAGGGTTTTTTAAGTTTTTCATTAAAAAACAATCTTTTGGGGGGGGGATCAATGGGTCATAGAAGCACTGGAAATCTCAGGATCCGTTTGAAAATTTCAGGAATTGTTTTATTTTTCATAGGATCTGTTTCATAGGACTAAGATACATTTCCTTCTGCAGGGGGATCCTTTTCCATGACGAATCCTAGGTGGATCCGATCCGAATACGTATCGGATCCGTAGATCATACACATTGGGGTGGCGGATCCAGTAACATAGCTCATGATAGAAGACTGTCAAAAAGAGTTGGATAAGCATAGGTCCGTGGCATGTCTCACCATCTCAAGGAAGTGGGCTACTACAGAGCCTTGAAGAGAAGGACTGCCTGCTGGAAAGGTGAGACCTGTCCCAAGATCCGATTCGGCAAATCTGCTTAGGTCTTGGTGGCAAAGGACAGGGGGTGGGATCCCTCAGGGTCTCACAAATCTAGACCCTAATGGAGTGTTGTTGCTATATGCCCACCTCTTGCTGCCCTTGTCTACTGGGAACACCAGAAATAAGGATGTGATCATCCTAGTAGTGTCTAGCCAGGGGGTGGCCGGTGTGGAAGATCAGAGTCCAAGTGCCTCCATAATGAACAGGGGTCAACACCAGTAGTGCGATTATGAGAAAAAGATGGAAAGGGATTTTTGAGACTCCCTAAAAGGCAATAGAATCAGCCCCATAACTCATACGAGATGGAGCACCAAAAAATAAAGTGCTCCTCTATCTTAGTCTCTTGCATATGACAAAGCTACCAGATCAAGTCCTCCCATGGAATTTGATGCTCAACTTCCACCTGGAGCCTCTAAGAGTATTAACCCACTCGAAACTAGCCCAAAGGATCCTCGACACATATATCTAGTGTCACATGTAATGGGTTCAAACAATGAGGCCGTCTCTCAACTCCATGAAGTGTTCTACATAGAAGGCCATCTTGGGCTTCAAACACCCTCGTGGATCAAGCCAAGTGACCTAGATGTACTACATGTATATGTCATTCTAATAATCATATTCAACTCCTACTTATTCAGCAAGATATGTCCAAGAGCACCCAAAGTATACCTAAACAGAGGCAAGGATGTTGAGAAACGTAGCTTTCACAAGAACTTGCACAGGTTTCAATGTGAGCGTGCAGGAAGTGCTTCGAGACATTTTGAAAGTAACCACTTAAGAAAAGTGGGTAAGAATCTAATTTTGTAATTCACTTTAGGAAAAGTGAAAAGTCTTATGTTTCACAATTGAGTCTAATAAAGTGTATTTAATACATTAATGACTTAGACTAGGATTTAATCTCAATTGTACATCTCAAGATGAGATTAGGGTTTTGGTAGACTAGGTTTTCAAACAAAGTTCAAAGACAGACAAGATAGAGGGATCAAGACACGATTATTATTGGATAGAGGAAGCTCAACCAGAGGAGAGAGTAAGGCACATCAGTCAAGAAGAAGGGCGGGTCCGTACAGCAGCAATCGCACAGGTTAGGACAGTAGTCGTATAGCTGATCCGTAAAATGATGTTGCATTTTCTTAGTGCAAGTTGTACTTTCTCAACAGGTCGTACACCTCAGGTTCGGGTGATTTTACAACCATACAACTACTAGTTTTTGCAATCTGCGGAGGTTGCCTTGTAAGCCTTGATTAATGAAATGATAAGATGATTTTGAAGGAGGAAAATATTTGTGTATGTGTGTAATTGATTTACACTTTCACTATTTACTTTTCCAGTTATTGTGTGATTGTTGTTATGTTCAGAAGTAAAAAATTTGTGATTAAATAAATTCAGTTTGATTTGTTTGATGCAGAACATAAGGACAACGGTCATCTAGACTTTAAGAAATTTTATCATGGTATCAAAGCCTCTCTGATTGAGATTCTCAAGAGTTTGCGACACTAGATCAACTACTGAAAACAACTATCAATAGCAACTGCCAGAAACGGGGACCAACAGTTAGAGGCTTTCAGAGGTACTTATTATTTACTTTTCAGATTTGGGAGTTTATGTACTAGATCTCAAAGATGGCATCAGCTAGCCTCAAATTTGAGGACAGATTGGAAGGTGCCTCAAATTTCTTGCCATGGAAAGTTTGGGTAACTTTCTTATTGCAAGAAAATGATCATTGGGATATCATCAAACATGTTGTAACTCCGCCTAAAGATCCACGGCAATTGGTAGCTCACAACAAGAAAGAACTGAAGGTCAAGCAGATGATCTTGGATGAAATAAAGGATCACTTGATTCCTCACATATCCGAGAAGAAGATGGTGAAGGACATGTTCTATTCATTGGTTGGCATTTACTAGAGCGAGAACATAATCAAAAAGATGATATTACAGAACAAACTCAAAGGTATAGAGATGACCAAATAGAACATAGTTACCAGATACCTAATGAAGGTCAGGCAGATTCATCATCAACTTGTAACATTTAGGGAGAAGGTTGCAAACGCAAAATTAGTAAACATGGCACGGAATGGATTCTCAACTTCAAGGGAAAATTTGTCTAGGGCATCTGTACTAGAGAGCATCTTCCCTTCTTTGAAAGACTATGGGATGATTGTATCCAAGAGGAGACTCGGCTAGAGTCAAAGGCCTACAGAAGGGTGGTGACGATAACCAAGCCCTATTTGGAGAAACAAAAAAGGGCAAAGATAAAGGACCCAACAAGCGTAAGGAAAAGATTGAGGAGTCAACCTCACAACTAGGGAAGGACTTGAGTAAAGTCAAGTTATTCATATGTCATAAGCACAAGCATTATGCATCACAGTGTTTAAACAAGAAGGAAAAAGGGAAGCAACAACAAAGCAAGTAGCAACATCTACAGAAACTCAAATGAACGAGTTTGCCACCAAGTTTGAGGAGAATTTCTTAGTGGTATCTTGCCTTTCTATGAGCACAGCTCCAAGGGATGCATGTTATGTGGACAATGGAGCATCTTGGCATATGACATCAATCAAGCAGTGTTTTACCTATCTAAAAGAGCACAACTCAAGGGTTCAGGTAGTGCTTGGTGATGATGCCAAGTACCCAGTAGAAGGAGTAAGTACCATTTCCTTCCAACTCCAATCAAGTAACTCTTTGGACTTTGACGATGTTTTGTTTGTTCAAGCCTCGAGAAGAATTTTCTTTCAGTTTCCGTTTTGGAAGATAAGGGTTATGTAGTAGAGTTCAAGAACCAGCTTGTCCTTATCGGACCAAAGGAATCTAGCCCAAAAGCAACACAAGTGATAAGGGTTAGAGAAGGAAATATAAACAAGTTATAGGCTGAACCTTTTCAAGCCCTAGTTCATAAAAGTGACAAGTTGTGTGAGTTGTGGCACAAGAAGATGGGGCATCTACATCCTAAAGTATTGCCTATTCTAAGGGAGATAGTCACAAGTCTTCCAAAGGTCGACATTAAGCAGCAGGGAGTATTCAAAGGGTGCATGCTTGGTAGGCATGCCAAGGTTACTTTCCCGAGCAATGTGCATAGGTCTAAGGAGATTCTAGACCTAGTACACTCGAATGTTTGTGGACTGATTCCAATAGCATCAAGCTTAGGAAGCATATACTAGGTTTCCTTTATTGATGATTTCTCTCACAAGAGTTGGATTTGCTTCTGAAAGACTAAGGATGGGATATTTAGCAAGTTTCAAGAGTTTAAAGCTCTAGTCTAGAATCAAATTGGAAAGAAGATCAAATTCTTGAGATCAAACAATGGGGGTAAGTATACCTCTAAACAATTTGAGGGTTTCTGCAAGGAGGTGAGAATCAATAGGGAGCTAATTGTTCCATACAACCCACAGCAAAATGGAGTTGCAAAGTGAAAGAATCAATCCATCATAGTGGTTGTTAAGGCCATGATTCATGACCAAGATTTGTCAATGTTTTCATGGGAAAAAGCATGCAACACAACAATCTACATTCAAAATAGATGTCCTCACATGATCTTGGAGGACGAGACACTTGAGGCATTTACTAGTATGAAGCTAGAGGTGAGTCATTTCCACATCTTTGTTTGTACAAGTTATATCCATATACCAGTAGAGAAGAGGACCAAGTTGGAGTCGTCCAGTAGGAAGGGTTTATTTGAAGGTTACCGTGAGACTTCAAAGGCCTATAGGGTCTATATTATAGTACAAAGGAAGACAATTGTAAGCAAGGATGTAAAGTTTTAGGAATACTTTGCATCTAAGAAGTCTCATGAACCTATTCCTATAACAAAGGATGAGAAGCAAGAAACTCCAAAGGTTGAGCCAGGATCACCAATGAATTCCACTTCAAGGAAGCAACCTTCAAGCAAAGAGGAGGAGCTAGTAGCTCCTAATTCGATCGAGACACCTTGATGATTCACTCAAACATTGAGGGATGCTTAGGAGTTTGTTGAGGCCCTTAGGAGCACATTCAAGGAGAGCAGACCTCAAAAAAAGTTTCCAAACACATGACATTTATGAGTAGCATCATAGATTCCAAGCTTTCAAATTTTTAACAGGCAACGGACTTGCAAGTTTGGAGAGATGCCATGGTGGAGGACTACACCACCCTCGTGAAGAATGATATATGGGACATAGTGCCAAGACTGGAGGAAAAGTGAATAGTGAGTTATAGGTGGCTCTACAAGATTAAGCAAGCGGCAAATGGCAGAATCAAGAAGTTGAGAAGGTTCTCCCAAAGAGAGGGGGTAGACTATGAGGAGACTGTTGCTCCAATCGTCAGGTACACTTCCATTAGAGCAATGATGTGTTTAGTTTCATTTATAGGATGGAGGATACATCAAATTGATGTGAAGACAACTTTCCTCAATGGGATAATTGAGGAAGAAGTGTACACAGAGCAACCTTGGGGTTTTGAAGTGGGAAGGAGTCTCATGTTTGCAGGTTGAAAAAGGCCTTGTATGGACTCAAGCAAGCACCAAGAGCATGGCATTCCCAGATAGATGGATATTTGCAGTGTGGGCTTCACTAAGAGTGAAGCAAGTCCTACTTCATATTATATATTTGTTGGGACTGATCTACTTATTATGGTTTGTATGTAGATGACTTGATTCATACATGTGCAAAGAAGCTCATTGCAAAGTGCAAAGCAGATATGACAGTTCACTTTGGGATGAAGGAGATAGACATGATGCATTACTTCTTGGGTTTGGAGGTTTGGCAGAGACCAAGGGAGATATTCCTTAGGCAGGGTAAGTATGAAGTTGAGATCTTGAAAAGGTTTCGGATGGAGGACTACAAACCTATGGCCACACCTATGATTACTAATTTGAAAAAGGTGACAACTTCAAATTCAATGTTAGTGGACCCTACGTTGTATAGGCAACCCATAGGTTCTTTGATGAATTTGGTCAACACTAGGCCAGATATATGTTTTACAATGAACAAATTGAGTCAATTCATAGCGGAGACGAGGCAGAAGCATTGGGTAGCAACAAATCATGTCATCAAATATTTGAAGGGCACAGTGGAGTAAGATCTAAGACATCTTGGAGATGGTGAAGTGAAGTTGTAGGAGTATACAGACTCACTTTGGGCAGGCAGTGAATTAGACAGGAAGCAGACTTCTGTGGTACTTAGGTCAGTAGAGGAAGAATACGTGGTAGCTTGGGATCAAGTATGATATCCTGGTTTGGCAGGAAGCAGACTTCTATGGTACTTAGGTCAGCAGACGAAGAATACATGGAAGCTAGTATTGCTAGTTGTTAGGTCATCAAGCTTTGCAAGTTACTTGCAGAGTTATTTGATCAAGAATTGCATCCTATGGTGATTTACTATGATAATCATAATTGTATCAAACTCTCTAATAATCAAGTATTCCATGACAGAACCAAACACGGAGATCAGATATCACTGTAAATGAGACGAAATTCCAAAGGAGCAGTAAACCTCCAATGTGTACCCACAGATCAGAAAGTTGTTGAGATTTTGATCAAGCCCTTAGCAAAAAGGAAGTTTTAGTCATTAAGAAACAAACTTGGATTGGTGCAAAATTCCTTCCTCGCTAAGAGGGAGTGTAGAGAAATGTAGCTCAGACATGAACTTCTTGCACAAGATTCAATGTGAACATGCAAGAGGTGGTTCAACACATTTCCAAAGTAACCACTTAGGAAAAATGGGTAATAATTCTATTTTGTAATAATATATGTATATGTGAAGCATGGGTACATAGATTCACACAAGGATGTGCACAAGATAGTCAATCAGTGGTGGATTTCATCCAAAGCTTTCAAAAGAGCTAGTAATAAAGTGTACTCTACTAAGAATTTGTGGGAGGAGGTAAGAGACTTGATAGTACTGATGATTAGGACATGTGCACTACCAAACACTCAACAACTACAGGTAAGTTGGGTGCCAATCTTGTATGAAATCTTAGAGCATGGCACTATGTTTAACTAGGAAAACATAATTTCTAGGAATCTCATTCGCACCTACAAAAAGGCCAAGGAACCTAAGGAGGGTGAATCAATGGGCTTCTGTATGGCATCCTACCTCTTGCACTGTGTATGTGCTTGCGTGGATTTTTCAAGCTTCAAAGTGCCATGTAAATCTACGGTTGATTTAGTGCATGAATATTACCAAAGCCTAAGGAAGACTAAGTACATGCGAGAGTACTTTTGTGTATGTACCAATGTGTTAGCTCTACGACATGAGAGGATATATGGTGAAGAATGTCCAAGGTTCAATCCTAACTCAATGAGAGCAATGGAGCAATCGAAGATTGGTATGTGCAAAAGTAAGGTTGCTACATCAAAACATATGGACTTTCTACAGCTCCTTACACATTACCAATATACATACCAGTCAGATTATTGTTTCGAGAGAGCTTTTCAAATGGTTTTGCATGGAGAGACCAAGATTCTAAAAAAGAGTAAAAAAGGAACTCTGGCCTTGATTACCTATTGGGCTAGAATCATACCAAATCATTGATTTTCCTCATGGTGAATAGCTTGCTTTAAAACTTGAGGCATATCATTTTCAGTCTAAACCAATTAAAGTTCACAGTCCTCTTCAAGTGGTTGAAAACTTCTTCGTGCCTTAAATTGCAACATGGAGACTTTACCACCAGCACAATAAATTGTTTAGAAGAGATAAGAATTGCGTAGAGGTAGAAAAGAGAAGTAAGAAAATACTAAATTGTTTCAATGAACTCAAGACCCACCATCAATCTCGTAGGCATCCTTTGGAAAAGTCAATGCTCCCACTCATCAATCCAAAGCCTAATCCCAAAGTAGTAGAAGGAACCTCAATGAGAGGTATACATATAAATGTTTCTAAATCATGCAAGAGGTTGAACCAATGTCCCTCTTGTGAAATCCAAGTTGCCCGGTCCCAAGGAAGGCATATGTCAAGAGGCACAAATCATGTCTCTTGAAGAACAACAACATTCAAGCAAATAAGAAATTCACAAATGAATGTGCTTCTAGAAGAAAGCAAGATGAAGGTGACATATTCAAATTAGTAAGCCGAGCGGTTGGATTAAGCGCCATTGTCCATTGAACAATTGAATGTTCTGAAAGAAGATGGGTTAGAATGTTAGTTCGATTCCTTCACATGCAACATTCAAAACCAATATTTCATGAGACTGGCCTCCAAAAGAAAGTCCAAGATCATATCAAGAGGCCCGGATCATATCTCTCGAAGAGCAACAAAATTCAAGCGATAAGCAATTCACAAATGAATGTGCTACTAGTAGAAAGCAAGATGAAGGTGGCATATTTGAATTAGTAAGTCGAACGACTAGATTAGAGACATTGTTCATTGAAAAATGGAATGTTCCCGAAGAAAATGGGGCACAATTTTAGTTCAATTCCTTCGCATTCAACGTTCAAAACCAAGATTGCATGAGACTGGCCTCCAAAAGGAAGTGGGGTGAGAAAGCAAGAAAGCGAAAATGGAGATACAAACTATCGAAGAATTTATATCCAATGTTGATGATGCACGCTTGCTAGCCATTGTTGCATTGAGCATTGCATTTGCAAAGTTATCCAATGCAAAGTTGCAAAAGATGCACACCGCACTCTTATGCAAGGATAAGGAGGTTGCCAAGCTAAGAGAACAGCTTAGATTTCAAAGCACCATAACCAATGGTAAGATGGCATTGTTCAAAAAGCTTCCTTGTCAAGAGATGAACTCATACTATTATGACACACTCATGAGTTTGTGTACATTCCGTGCCTCAATAAGAGTTTCATCAAAAGATCAAGATGAGGTTGACCAAGGTACGCCAACGACAACCTCAACTCATATAGTGAATCCAATGGCAAGAATGGTATGTGCCAGTCCCCGCACATATACATACTTTCGAAAAGTTTGAAGTGGTCGAACTTCATGAACATATGGCATTTGAAGAATCAAGTGTTCAAAGCACACAAGTCAAGTGATTAGCATAATGAATGAGATTTCAAAGGTATTGTGAAACACGCAAGTCATAAGAAACATGCTAATTTGCCCACATTGTTATCTTGAAGAAGAAGAAATATCTTTTGAACAATTCCGAGAGAAAGATGTCCAAAGCATCAAGTTGAAGAAGGCCAATGTCAACGAAGTCCAATCCCTCAATGAATCAGTGCTCGACAAGCATGTCGCTTTACCTACAAAGCAATATAGATTGCTCAACAATAAGAAATACAAATTGCTCAACAATAAGCAAAACCGATTGCTCAACAAAGTACTTGCTGAATAGTATGGGAAAAGAGTCAATATAGAATTTAGATTGGAAAAATTTAGACCTTAAGGTGACAAATATTTCATTCCCATGTAAAAAATCGATTTTTGGGACCTTTAACCAAATAAGTAGTTATGCTCCAATTTTGATGAGGTTGATTACTATATTATTTGTAATATTGAAGTCAAAGAGTCAAAGTCTAAGATTTGAAAGGTCCAAGAGGTCTGTGAGAGGTCCAAGGGGCAAATGAAGAGTCATAAGGAGCTGGAAGGTCAAGTCACCTCCAACTCTTGTAAGTAAAGCATTCTAACAAGAAAAGGGGGGCTCAAATTTGGTAAGCAAGCTATCCTGCAACTAAGTCCAAAGACATTGTTAACATTGAGTAATAGTTATTCATGCTGTGAGCTATCTTATTCATGTGTAACTTTCTTTAGCTTATTGATTGCTATGGACTATTCCCTCTTTCAATCAAATGCTTATTATCATGTGCTTTACTTACATGGATTTGAGACAAGGATGGGACTACGATATTTACAAATATCTCATAGTTCTAGTTGATCTCTTGATATTGTATGAGTCAATTGTTGTGGACTATTCCCTCTTTCAATCAAATGCTTATTATCATGTGCTTTACTTACATGGATTTGAGACAAGGATGGGAATACGATATTTACAAATATCTCATAGTTCTAGTTGATCTCTTGATATTGTATGAGTCAATTGTTGTGGACTATTCTCTCCTTGATTTGTGCAATATCTTGTTTCAATTCCAATTTTACTTTTAACCAGCTCCTAGTACTAGGATTTTCTTTCCACATTTACTCTCTACATTTTTATTTTTCCAACATAAACAAAATATAAAACCATAAAATGAATCTGGAAACCAACGCCACAAACAAGAGGACTCGCCAATAAGGGTGGGAACCACACTTTGAGGGTTTTATCCCTACAGATCAATGTGCAATTGTGAGGGTCATGTTACAACAAAATCTAGCATCCCCTAAATTATGTAAAGTCCCAAGCATCAAGGGGCTAGTTTTGTGCAACTTCAAAAACGCCACCCATTGTCACCTCAATGAATCTTCCTCTCTCTTCTGGTTGGCTCTCCTCCAAATCAAGGGGGGTGTCCCTAAATAAGATTGCTAAGGCTATATAGTGGGGGCTCAAGGTGATAAAGGGAGAGTAAGCTTTAACAAAATGGTGGTAATTGTAGCATAGGAAATGGAAATGTGAATGGGGAAAAGGATATGGAAAAGAAGGAAATGGAAAAAGAGGGAAACCAAGGTATGAGATGATGTGACCAATGCCTATCAGCTTAAGGGCTAATGGAGTCATAAGACATTATTAAAATGAAAGAACTAGTGTGTCACAATCAACACTTGATGTAGGCATGTGAGGTAGAAAGGATTAATGTGACACTCTCAACCTACTTATATGAAAGAACTTGTTTGACGCCTTCATTATTTACTTGAGTGCCTAAGGATAAAGGAACCAAATTAATACTTTGAACATTAAGATGTTTGCTGGAAATTAAGAGAAGAAATTTACTCTTGGAGGGCTAGATTTGCCAATCATTGTTGATGATTATAGCTCAGACAAGAGCTTCTACATAGGCTAGGTGTCAAGCATGCAAAAGTTGTCCATTTACTCTCTAGGTACTTGCTTTATTATTGAGTAAGTGACTTTTATACCTCTTTCCTAAGTTTAACTTAGGAAAAACACATTATTAACTTAATGTTGGCTAATGACTAAAAAGTGAACTTAAGATTATGCCACAACCTTTGATCTTAAGTGAGGCTTAAGATTGTTGGTTGTGGAACTTGATTATAATATTCCTGATTCAGAGGTCATGTTTCAGTCGTGATTGGATCCCAGTACCTAACAAGGGGGTGTGGAGGGGCTTGCCCCCCCACTATAATCGTCAAAGGGGTTCGGAGGGGGGGCTGACTATTTTGGGATCCCCCCCTAGCGAGAATTCCGGGGCAACTCCCCCATAGCGAAAATTTTGGAAAATTTTCCTTGTAAAATGTTGTAATTTCGTAGTCAATATAAACCGTTCATCATTAGGTCGCATATCTGATGGTATAAGTTATGTTAGGGATTTTTTCCCTAGAAGGAAACCCTCTTTATGTATGAGGGAATTGTATTGCCTGTTAGAATTTTAATGATGTACCGGTATAATTTTCATCTCTTTCAATTATATCATAAGCATACACAGAAACACAAGAGATTTGTTTACCCTGGGAAAACCCAAACTCGGGAAAAACCCAACAATCCTTTCTTATTCATAGATTCAGTACATAATACAAGTACAACCAGATATGGAAGTGATATATATCAAGAGAGATCACAAATAGAGAAAATACAAAAGAAAGAGCCCGAAAAATTTGTCTTCTACAACCCAGAGTGAACTTCTCCTTGCTTGAGTGAACTTGAGTGAATGGTGCAAATGAGGTGGACGTCATCTCTATTTATACATGTTTTCTGAGTGACTTTTCCAACTGGGGCCGACTTGTCTTCTTCAATTGGGCCGACTTGTCTTCTAGGCACAAAAATATGATTTATTTGTTCTTTTTTGAGCCGACTTAGCTAGTGAGGATACCTCACGTAGCTACTATCATCAACACTCCCTATTAGCCAGGGAGGTATCATCACTCTGGAACACATCTAGATATCATCTGATCGTCACGGCTTGTCTCATACATCTCGTCATCATAAGAAAGGTCTCTTCTGATCAAGTCCTTCTAACCAGAACAATTGTTCCCACAAGAACCACATCATCTTTCCAAAGATGATACTTGATCCATCTGATCAGCTTGGTCAACCTAGACCACAGAGGAACACATCATCATGCATTATCAGTCTAAAACCGAAAGGAGGCTACACTCCTCAGAAAGACACTTCTTCCAAGCACTTTATCGATCTCAAATCAAAGGGAGGCTCCAATCCCCAGGAAGACTCTTCTTCCAATTTACCAGTCATTACAACTGGAAGGCCGTGATGACTGCAGCTAGTACACCCCTCTGGGCCCAAGCTCCACACAGGAGCACTCTCCCCACTGGAGAACATCCCACACAGGGATCCACTCCACAAGGGGGTCCTCTCCACACAGGGGAACGTTCCACACAGGAACCATCCCACACAAGGACACACTCCACAAAGGAGTCCTCTCCACATCGAAGAAATTTTCACACAGGAACCATCCCATATAGAGACACACTCCACAAAGGATTCAGGCACAAGTCAAGTCTTGACTTGTGCCTCATCAACAGCCATGCTGGTCATCAATCTCCCTTCCTGAGGAAGGGAATCTCCATCACCCAAGCTTTTCACAGAAGTATGCAAACTTCACTCTAGACAAAGGCTTGGTAAGGATATCTACAATCTGCTCATCCGTGGAGATATACTGGAGCTTCACTACTCCCTTTTGAACTATATCTCTGATGTAGTGATATCTGATCTCAATATGTTTGGATCTGTCATGGAACACGGGGTTCTCCAAGAGCTTTACACAACTCAGGTTATCACAGAATATCACTATCACATCAAGCTCATGACCATGCAAATCTCCTAGTAGCTTCCAGAGCCATACTGCTTCTTTGTAGGTTGCACTGGCTACGAGGTACTCTGCCTCCGCTATACTGGGTGCCACAGAAGACTATTTCTTACTGAACTAAGAAACCATAGTTGATCCCAAGCTAAAACAGCACCCAAAGGTGTTCTTTCTGTCAACAGCACTGTCAGCCCAATCTGAATATGTGAATCCCACCAGCTTTACTTCATTATCTGAGGTATATCTCAATCCATAACCAATTGTACCATGAAGATATCACAGCACATGCTTAGCTGCTACCCAATGTATTTATCTCAGCTTGACCATGTGCTGACTCAATGCCTTCAATGCATAACAAATATCTGGCCTGGTATTAAAACCAGGTACAACAAGGAACCAATCAACTACCGGTACATGGTAGGATCCACTAGATCTGAAGATATGGCAAAATCATGTAACTTCTTCAGATTCGCTTCCATGGGTGTAGCCATGGACTTACAATCCATCATGCCAAATCTGCGTAAGATCTCAATAGTATACTTCCCTTGTCCAAGGAAGAACTCATCAAGTCCTTGCCATACCTCTAAACCTAAGAAATAATGCATCAACCCTAGATCTTTCATCTCAAATTCATGAATCAACTCCCTCTTGCATCTGACAAATAGACTCTCGTCCCCTGTGAGAAAGGGATCATCAACATAAAGTACTAGGATCAAGGGACTATCTTCAACAACCTTGTAATAAAGGTTATGGTCTGCTTCACTTCTAGTGAAGCCCAACTCTGTCAGGTATCTGTCAATTCTGGAGTACCAAGCTTGGGTTGCCTGCTTAAGTCCATAAAGAGCTTTCTTCAACCTGCACCCATCAGACTCCTTCTCATGTACAATAAAACCATCGGACTGCTCCATGTATACCTCTTCCTCAATTATACCATTGAGGAAAGCAGTCTTTACATCCATCTAATGTAATTTCCAACCCATGGCAAAAGCAAGAGAAATAATGGACCTAACAGTAGAGTATCTGGAAAAAGGAGCAAAAGTCTCTTCATAATCTATTCCCTCTTTCTGAGAGAATCCTCAGGCTACAAATTTGGCTTTATACTTTTCGATGTTGCCATCAACAACATGCTTGATCTTGAGGATCCACTTGGAAGTCACCACTGACTTCCCTAGTATCAATCCATCATGGCATCTCTCCACTCCTGATGTCCAACTGCTTCCTCAAAACCGAAAGGCTTTGAATCACTTATGTGACTCATCACGGTTGAATATCCTAAGTATCTGTTAGGTCTCTTGCTTTCTCTGAATGTAACTTTAGGAGGCGCATATCCTTCTACATCTTGCAAAGTATCAAGAAGCTATTTTGGCCTCCTTCGAGTAACATTTCTAGGAGGCTCTAGCTTTGAGATAGGCTCTAAAGGGATCTCCTGATGTCTTGAATCATGGTCCTCAAGAATAGGAGCCTCCTGCTCCTCAATATCATCATCCATGTGAGATTCTTGAGATCTCTTGAATGCCACCTCCTCATCAAAAGTCACATCTCTGTTGATGGCAATATGACGATGCCCCGAAATATATACTCCATATGCCTTAGCAGTCTCACTGTACCCAACAAAGATACCTTTCTATCCCGAAGGCTCCAACTTTGCTCTCTTTTCCTTAGGCACATGAATGTAAGCTAGACAACGAAAGATTCTCAAATGTCCAACTTCTGGTTTCACACCTGTGAAAGCCTCTTTAGGGGTCTTGTTCTCCAAGGCTCTGTGTGGACATCTATTCTGAACATATACTATAGTGCTGGTTGCTTCAGCCCATAGAAACATAGGAGCCCCCTGATCATGGATCAATGCCTTAGTAGATTCAATGATGGACCTATTCTTTCTTTCAACAATCCCATTCTGTTGGGGATTATAAGGTGCAGAGAACTCCTCTTAATTCCTACCTTCTTGCAAAAATTGTTAAAATCCTTAAAGTGTATTCTCCTCCATTATATGATCTGAAGAACTTGATTTTATGATCTGTCAAGTTTTCTACTTGAGCCTTGAATTCCTTGAACTTGGAGAAGACTTCATCGTTTCTCTTTCAGAAATAAATCCATGTTTTTCGAGAGAAATCATCAATGAAGGTAGTAAGATACAAGTATCCTCCCAAGGATGGTACTGATATAGGACCACAAACATCGGAGTGAACCAGGTCCAAGATTCTTTTGGATCTTCTATCACTGGATGGAAAAGAGTGCTTGGAATTCATTCCAAGTGCACATCCCCTACATACACCTTCATGGTCATTTGGATGATCTGGAAGACTTGAGCCCATCTATCTCAAGACTGGAAGAGCTCTGTAATGTAAGTGAGCAAATATGTGATGCCATAACTCACTTAAACTGTAAGAGTCATGAACAAGAGCTTGAGCTAGCTGACCTATCAATCTATAAAGACCCCCAAAATCTGGTAAATCAATGTTTGAGTCTTTAGTCCACATGAGGACTTGTCCATCCACAAATGCAACTCTCATACCCTTATCTTCCAAGGTTGAAATGGAGATAAGATTCTTCTTCGGACCTGGTACTAGAAGCACTTTTCCCAAATGTAAAGAATCACCTGAGTCTAGCTAAATGGATTCTCCACCAGCTCCCTTTACTTCATACTTGGTATTATTACCAAGTTCTACCTGAAGAGACGCATGCTTATTTGACAACCTTGAAAGAGGGTTTTGGGAACCTGTCATGTGTCCAGATGCACCACTATCTATCAGCCATTCGTCACTGTCTAAAATAGAACCTGAGAGAGCAGTGACAAGAAAATAATATTTTCGGATTTCTTCTTCTTGTTTCTTCTTTTCTAGTGCATGCTTCTCTTTAGCTGTAGAGGCATCATGCTTGCCTTTTCTTTTCTTCCAGCATTTTGTAGCAAAGTGACCTGACTTGCCACAATTGAAACATTTGAGGTTTGAAACTTTGATTTACCCTTCTTGATCTTTGCATTTTGGACTGCCTTGATGCCTTTCTTTCCCTTGTTCCACTTTCCTTTCTTCTTCCCAATTCTAACTGCAAGAACTAAATCTTCCTCCTTTTCCTTTGAGGTAGAGGCTAGCTCCCTTGTTTCTTCTTAAATACATTCTGACCAAAACTTATCAAAGGTGGGAAGTTGACCACGACCACATATCCCTTTCACAAATGGCTTCCATTCTGGAGAAAGTCCACTCATAGATGTCAACACAAGTTCTCTATCAGGGACACTTTCATTAACAGCTGCCAGGTGATCTTTGATTTGAGCAATCTTCAAGAAGTAAGAAGAAACTAAATCATCCATGGTGTACTTCACTTGACGAAGTTGATCCTTTAGGGCTAAGATTCTGCTAGGGTTCTCATTCTCATATAGATTCTTCAAGGCATCATACATCTTCTTAGCAGTGTCTTGGCTTGCAATAAGGGGTAAAAGATGGTATTTCACTAAATCCATCAAGATCCTCATGGCTATGGCTTCATTCTTCTTGTGTCTTGTTCTCTCTCGAGCTCCCTCCACCTCTGGAATATTTCTGAGTATATGATCCTTAAGATCATGTTCATTCAGGAGCATAAACATCCTACTGTTCTAAGATCGGAAGTTTGAGACTCCCTCCAATCTGTCTTTTACTCTGAGTCCAACAACCATCTTGACTGAACCAACTACAAAAACCCTAGCAGGAGAGGGTCAAAAATTGAAACTTGGATTTTGATAAAACTAAATCCACATGCTAATGCGCCCTCCCAAGGCGAGTTGGATAGACCTCCTTTTCTTCCAGATCTGAGCTCAGAACAACTTGTAATCTAAAACCCTAATTTCTGCATTTTCTGCAGAATTTAGGTCAAAATTGAAACTTCACCAAATTGAAGTTTGTCTCCACAGAAAGATGCACCCTCCTAGGGCAAACTGAGCAATCCTCCTTTTCTTCTAGATCAGTGGATGGAAACCCTAAAATCAAGAAGCCCTAGTTTTCGGCAGTTGCATAGCGGGAGCGTGGTGTGGGCCCATAACCTGTTAGATTTTTAATGATGTAGTAGTATAATTTTCATCTCTTTCAATTATATCATAAGCATACACAGAAACACAAGAGACAATAGTTTACCCTGGGAAAACCCAAACTCGAGAAAAACCCAGCAATCCTTTCTTATTCAAAGATTCATTACATAATACAAGTACAACCCGATATGGACGTGATCACAAATAGAGAAAATACAAAAGAAAGAGCCCCAAAAATTTGTCTTCTACAACCCAGAGCGAACTTGAGTGAATGGTGCAAATGAGGTGGACATCATCTCTATTTATACATGTTTTCTGGGTGACTTTTCCAACTGGGTTTGACTTGTCTTCTGGGCACAAAAATATTATTTGTTTGTTCTTTTCTGAGCCGACTTAGCTAGTAAGGATACCTCACGTAGCTACTATCATCAACATTGCGGCTGTTAGTATTGTGAAAGACTAGTGTATCTGAGAAAGAGACTGTGAGAGAGTGGAGAGGGAGTTGCAGCGGATGTGTTGCGGGTTGTATCCCTTCATTTTGTTGGATGGAATAATAAAAGGACTCGCTGTTTCTCCATGGACATAGCCCACATTGGGTGAAACACGCATATTGGTGTCTATCTTGTATTCTATTTTTATGTGTTTTATTTCTGCATTTTATTTTATGCTATCACTCTACAATCCTGTTTTTCTAACAAAGATCTAATCTTGGCTATCCATCACTTTGGAGATTGGGGATTGGGGTTTTGGTCATTGAGATGCTATAAAAGAAATCCTAAGGAGATGAGAAAGACACAAGATCACAACGTCATTTCAAAGAGAGATTTTATGAAGAGAAGAGTGAGGGACCTAATGGTTAAGGAGAAGAGAGTAACGATTTTGTAGGGAGAGAAGATCTAAGGTAGGAGAGAGAGGTCGATCTCACAGAGGGTTGATCCATACAGTGACACAGAGGATCAAAAGGTTGACGCGGCACTGTATGAAGTGACATAGGACCGTACGAGTGACGTAGAGGGACAATCTGGTGATGCAGAGGGTGTACAAGCTATCATACGGGTGACACAAGCTATCGTATGGGTGATGCAAGGTCGTACTGGTAAAGCAAGAAACCGTACAGGGTGATGCAAGGCCAATTTTCCTTGTGGGTGATTTCTCCAGTATGTCAATTTTCTCTAGGACTGAGTTACAAGTCCCATCATTGTAATCTCTGTTTTTCTCTGTAAGCTAATAAAGAAGAACATTGAATGCTGGTTTTTCCTCATTAGGGTTTTCCAAGGTAAATAACTGTGTCAAATGTGTGAATGATTTCTTGTTTATTTCCGTTGCATTACTGGTTAAAAATATCAAGTATTTATGTTTATAATTTATGAGTATAAAAATTATTGAGAGCAAAAATCAGAATTTGGTATTGAGTAAAATTTAACACTCATCAAGCTATATGAAAGTGTTGTTATAATAGGCTGAATTATTAAACCATTTCAGCAACTAGTGTGTTAGAAGAAGGGAAATAAAACAAAATTAGAACAACAAATAAATCAAGGGAGAACCTCCTCACATTGACTATTCCAAAAATAATATAAATTATTATTTGGCTTTGATATAAGTGTGATAATAAGAGATGTAGTGGAACAACGTAAGGGGCTTTTCACTCAATACAAACTAGAAAAAAGCCAGATGTGGTTATGAAAATTAACCTTTCTAAGACTAGTTCTTCTGCAAACAGGTTTGAATCTTCAAACCATAAATTGGATAATGGGTTTCTTAGAAACAAAGAATTTCACTGTGCTAATTAATGGTTATCTCGAGTTTCTTCAGGGCCTCAACGAAGCTTAAACAGGGATGCCCCTTGTCTCCTTTCTTGTATTTAACAGTAGCAGAGGGGCTAAGCAGATTGATAGTGGAAGCTAAAAGGGAAGACTTTAACAAAGGTATAAATGTTCCAGGGGTTACTGATATTTCTCATCTTTTGTTTGTGGATGACATTTTACTTTTCAAGAGAGGTAATCTCAGGGAACTAAACTACTACAAACTCATTCTAGATACCCATTGTAAAGCAACAAGGATGGAGATCAATATGAACAAATCATGCTTATTGTTGAATGGTCGAGGGTAGGGCTAGAAATAAGTTTCGTTCAATTATTTCCTATGAAAAAGTTGAGCCTTTTGACAAAAGTGTGAAGTATCTAGGTTTTTACCTAAAACCTAATGACTACAAATTAGAAAATTAGTTATGGATAGTAAAAAAACTGAAGATAGAATCACTTGATGGTGTCATAGGTGGTTGTCTAGGGGAGGCGGAAATGTTTTGGTTAAGTCAGTATTAGAAAGCATACATGTCTATCGGTTATCTATTGCTTGTTACCTCCTAATTTGTACATTAGTTGGATTTCATGTGAGCCGCCAGAGTGGTGAACATTTCAAATGTTCATCATCAGTGTTTAGAAATCCAAAACTCATTTTCAAGGCCATTTTGGACCCTTTGTAATAATTGCATGTTCATACCCCCATGGGGATATTGTAAAAATGTACTAGCATGACAGTCTTTTGTAAAGAACTTGGCTTCCTAGGACTTCGACATCAAATGTGATAATTCCATGGTGTTTTTCCCCTTGTCAATTATGCAATGCTGAACAAGCAATGTATAATCAACGAGATTTTCACCCGCTCCTCCAATGCTGGAATGGTCGTCTTGGTGGTTAGGCCTTAGGTGGTTATTAAAGTTCATGTGTCAATGTTTATGAGCTTGCTAGACATATAATTGATTCATTATGGACATGCAATAGGTCCCCTAGGATTTTTAGTCGATTCCGAGAAAATATTTTTTTCCCGTTTTACGGGCTTTTTTAATGATTTAATTAAAAAATCCAAAAAAGTCATAAAAGTGTGGTCTAGAGGGTTTTTTTGGCATGGGGGTGCTCGTTTTTTAACTCGGAGCACCCACAAAACCCCAAAACCCACTTTTCCAAAGTTTGAGTGATTATTAAATCACTTAATGAAAATTCTCTCCAAAATATTAAAAGAGAATTACAAAATTAAAAATAATAAGATATGGAGAAAATCAATTTTCCTAAAAGAGAGGAAATTTGTCCAAATAAAGTGCCAATTGTATTGGCAATCACTATCGAAGATGATTCCAATCATATCTTGGAGCTTTCAGTTGAGATTCGGAGCACTGTGAGCTTCTCTCCATCAGAGAATGCGAAAATCAATTTTCCTAAAAGAGAGGAAATTTGTCCAAATAAAGTGCCAATTGTATTGGCAATCACTATCAGAGATGATTCCAATCATATCCTGGAGCTTTCAGTTGAGATTCGGAGCACTGTGAGCTTCTCTCCATCAGAGAATGCGAAAATCAATTTTCCTAAAAGAGAGGAAATTTGTCCAAATAAAGTGCCAATTGTATTGGCAATCACTATCAGAGATGATTCCAATCATATCCTGGAGCTTTCAGTTGAGATTCGGAGCACTGTGAGCTTGTCTCCATCAGAGAATGCGCCCTCCTTCTAGAGATGGGCAACTTCCTTTAATTGGCATGTTGCTATTGGATGGAGGAGAATCCAAGGCAAAGGAGGTGCCCCTCTTGTGAGGTGGCAACCACCTCACCCATTCAACACTTGGTTAAGGTCGAGTTCCATCCTTGAATCACTCTTTTGATTGGGAGATGCACCCTCCTTGACCTAGAACTAGCTTATGCGCCCCCCTCTCTTATAACTCTATATAAATGAGGCGCTTGCTCCATATTTGAGATGGATGCAAGGAACCTATGCTATTTTGTAATGCTTTGCCTTTGTGCAATTATTTTGAATAAAAGTTGAGGCTTTGGAGGTCCATATGGTGCAAATTTCCATGAATGTGAATGTTTGATCTTCATTGAGGTAATATTTAGCTAGGCTCTACTTCTGCATTTACAATCTCATAAATCATTTTCTAGCTTTAAAGGTTCTTACTAATCCATCGGGTAAACATTTGTAGTTTCAAATTGTTTACTTATGTTTTGTTATTTGAAGTCTAAGAGTAGACGAATGTAGTCAGTTATACTTAGGCTCTCCCAAATTTCTTTTATCAAAATATACTAGATTTGATCATGGTTTGTTTGTAGTTGTGAAGCTTTGCAGGTCACCAAAAGCGAAGGAGGATTTTAAGCTCAATTGCATTTTCTTCCTCTTCGCTGCCAGTTTTTGGATCTAATGCTTTTTTGTCCTATAGGCACCTCCTCCTCTTCACATTATTCGATCTGGAGCAGTTCTTTCTTCCTTCGTCTTTCAAAAATCTAAACCTTTATCTTGGTTACTTGTCCTTTATTTCAGATCTAAGTGCTTCAAATAATATTTAGATAGATCTGATTCTTATTTTAGATCTAAGTCATTGAAAAGATTTATTTTTAAGTTAGATCTAGTATTGCTAGTCTACTACTTTGCAAGTAAAATTTTGATATATTTTAAGGGCTTGAAAGGTAGATTAGTTTATGAGTTTTAAAGGATAAATCAAAGCATTCTAGTGCTCTTTATTGGCTTCCCTCTAAGGGTTGTCCAAGACCCTAAGAAAGCTGGTCTAAAAGGCCATCTTACCTTAGTTATTGTTTCTTTTGATTTAGCTTAGTAAATTTTTGCATATTTTTATAACTTTGCCCAAACACCTTCAAAGTGATTTTGGGCACTTTCCTATAACATTTGCTTGCTGATTTTTACCTTTCATTGTAGGAAAGCAGAAGAAGTTAGGCGATTTTGGGAGATTTGAACCCTCAAAGAAGGCCTTCTTCAAGCCTTTTTTCATACTTAGCTTTTTTTTAAGCTTGCAAAAGTCTATTGAATCCCATTTTGGGATCAAGAGCGCTCTTTGTTGGAGAGTTAATTGTAATAAACTAATAAAGAGCAAGTGGGATTTAAGGCTCCCACAACCTTCTTCCCCCATTTGGGGGAAGCCTGTATATGCCTCATTTGCTTTAATGTTCTTAGTTAGTTTGTTGTTTTACTTTAGATTAGTATTTTGCTAGATTAGTTTTCAATTTTTGCAACTAGATCTAGATTTACTTTCAAGCTTTTACTTTACTTTTGTTGAGGAAAAAAAAAACGCTAACCCCTACGCTTTCCCGAGTTACTGTTCGTGGACAAGGGCTTGCCCGAGTACCGACCGAAAAGAGATTCCTAGGTAGATAATTAAAAAACCTTTACCTTTCCTGCATTTTGGTTATTTGGTTAGTTTTACAACAGTGTTTCCTTTTACAACCATAATAAACAATTCCAACTCGTTGCCACGAAGTATGCTCTCGTCACCACCTAAAGGCTTTGTCGATTAGTGGTGAACTAAGTAGCCATGGTACCTGTACCGGGGGGTCGAGCACGCGTGCCAGTACCGGGTACCCATATAGCCGTACCCGGTACGAGAACGGGTACTCCTGGGAGCACCCAAAAAGTACCCGGTACCTTTCCCAAGTACCCGATACTTTCCACTGTCCAGTCGGGTACTGGTACTCCAAAAAAGGCAAAGTACCCTGATTTTGGGTACTTCGAGGGTACTTCTGGCCCATTATTTGGTTAGTTTTACAACTGTGTTTTCTTTTACAATCATAATAAACAATTCCAACTCGTTGCCACGAAGTATGCTCTCGTCACCACCTAAAGGATTTGCCGATTAGTGGTGAACTAAGTAGCCATGGTACCCGTACCGGGGGGGTCGAGCACGCGTGCCAGTACCGGGTACCCATATAGCCATACCCGGTACGGGAACGGGTACTCCTGGAAGTACCCGGTACCTTGCCTAAGTACCCGATACTTTCCACTGTCCAGTCGGGTACTAGTACTCCAAAAAAGGCAAAGTACCTTGATTTTGGGTATTTCGGGGGTACTTCTAGCCCATAAATCTTAGCCTGTGGACTTCAAAATCCCTTTTTTTTTAAGTTTTGAAGTGAAAAGGGGGTAGGTTATGGTGGGGCCCTCTACCAAAGATGTCCAAATGTGCATCCATTTGCTAAAATGACTTCCACACCATGAATAAATGCATTATCTCAATCTGCTATTACACAATTTATGAATAGCAATAAACATACTTACGTAGCTACATTGTTATAAAATAATAAACCTATAATTTCAGGTTAGTGCAACAAGCTCCTTACACAAGCCAAACTATTCTTCTTACAAATAACTTTCAGCCTTTGAGGCATTTCAAGGCATATGTATCATGATTCATGTCTCACAATTCTTACATTATATATTCAAATTAGATGTATACAGTGATGTTGCATATGCTATTGGTCTAGCATAGATGGCTTGAGGAAGCCAAATCTGAAATCAACTATGATGTTTAGTATTTAAATAGTATTTTAGTATTCTGTATTTCATGTTCGAAAATATGGCAAATGCCATTTGTCAAATTTTGGATGTAGTATGATAATGGACATATATCATGATGATGATTCATATCAATATCAATATGCAATTTGAATTTCAAGCAATGTGCAATGCCAATGTGTATTGGAGTTTAATGTTTATTTGTTGAACAATGAACAATGAACTAAGAAAAACTTAATAATAAATATTAATATATAATATAATTTATAAACTTAAAAATTTAATATATATATATCTACAGTACCCCGACGTACCCAAGTACCCTGTTTCAAAAAGTGGTGTACTCGTACCCGTACCTGTCCCAGTACACAAGTACCCTGGCAACTTAGGTGGTGAATGATCAGAAAGTGACACATAGTCGAGTAGTAATTAGATAACATTTACTATTCTTGTTCTATCCTTATTTTCCATTGTAAAAAAACACTGATAAAATTTGTAATATCAAGACTCCATTCCGTATGCTCTACACCTCTGCGGTTCATCCGATCAGTAGGGTGCACCAAAAAGAATTGGAAGTGACTAGTAATTATGTCACATACCCACCCATCATACCAGCATGGGAGAGAACATGACTCTGATTCAGGGACATCTAGTATACAAACATGCATATAGAGAGAAGATGGAAATATGGAAATACATAAGTATTTGAAAACACAGCAGAATTAAGTTCTATTACACATCCATCATACATTCAAGACATTCATGTCATTCATCCATTGAAACAATACAGAATTAACACATGAGAGTACTTATCTTGAAACAGAGTAGTCCCTGAGCAACCAACTATGCAACCGCAACATTCCTCCCAACCATAGGCCAGTTGTGCTTATCAATCTCTTGATGCAGCCACCCCCGAGCTGGGCATGATTTCTACAAGGAACCAGGGAACGACAGACTCACACATAGCCCAACATACACCAAAATGAGCCAAGCCAATCTACAATTGGGTTTATCAGGCTGCTAGGAAATGGAAAGGAAGAATTGCTAAGCTAGTGAGCTCAAGCATAGAGCCATGGATACCTCTACAAGATCTATCTAGATTGGCACCCACAATGCCTACACACCCCACTCAAGGAAGTATTCCCTTCACCAATTCACAGTCCCTCAGGCCATACCTTCCAATTCTAGAGTGTCCCAGGTGTGCATAGAAGAGTAGCCAGCCCTCTTGATCTTCTTGAGAGGTTATTTTCCCCCACTAGGTTTATCAAGCCAATTCTATCCACTACCACTCCAAATCTCTTGCTCACAGGTTCAAACCAAAACAGGGAATGCACATAACAGCAAAATCACAATTGTTGGGCATGAAGAAAAACGTTTCCTCAGTGGGATGTCCAAAATGGGGCTTCTACCAGTTTAGAAAAACGTGGGAAAGCCCAAAAAACGAAAATGGCAATTCGGGATTTAACCCTGGAGAGCAAAACCGTTTTTAGAAAAACGCCTATGGGCATTTTGGGGTAAAAACGACCTCCATCACAGTCACAAATCGTGGCCCTCCTCTCCCAACTGCTGTACAATGCAAAAACGAGCTCCTAGGCATGGAAAATGCAGGAAAAATGGTGAAAAACGCGATGGGGAAAGCCCAGCTAGCTCAAACTGCGTGAGAGGGCAAATGCCATGGGTTCAGAATGGCTTTGGGCACCATTTCGTGGGTGTTTTCTTGCCCAAGAAACAAAAATAAGATTTTCAAGATAGATGGCTTGCCCATACACGAAAATTGACTGCCATGCCTCTCCATTCCCAAGGCATTAACTGCCTCAACCAACTCTTGGAAGAATTAAATGATTGGATGCATAACCCAAAATGGGTAGTTGGTGGTTTATGGGTTTTCTCAATGAAATGGATTAACACCATTGGCTCATGGGTTTGAATAATTTCCCTCCCTATTCCTTGTGAAATCATGCCCCCATCTCTTTGTTGCATTGCATAGCTAGTTGTGGGTATTTCATTAAAATTTGTATTTACATGATGTCTTCATTTACATTGTGCCTATCTAGCACAAGAGCCATATGCACCGATTTTTAATTGCCGATACATAAAACGATAAATCAATGGCGGAGCCTTGGCCTTGAGCTCCTCACCATGATTAAATAACGATATTTACATCATTTACAATTTTAATGCCACAGGGTCAAAATGGGACGTGACAAATTAGTCTTAACAACCATCCAATTAACCTCCCTAACGAAAATCCGGCGTTATTTCGCATTTAATCTTGTGTGGTGAAATTTTGCAAAGGAAGCGAGAACCACTAGAAAGTGACCACAGGGCCTCGTTAGGCTACACCCTCGTTTGGTGTAGTGTTGAACATCCCCCGCAACTCCATCTAGCCCACATGTCCTTGTGCAGAGCCACCTAGATTGAAATCCCGACACACTTCCACATACCATAAGGTATATCGGGAATCCCCTTTGTTCACGTTTTAATCAACTCATCTCTTCATTTAACTTAAAATAGACCAAGTACAATTGCAAAACCATTACAATTTACAATAGTACTATTATGACTCCATTTGACACTGGTTAATCACTTTATTATCAATTGCTTTCAGTAATTTACAGTTATGAATGCCATATATCTTGTTTACGTTGTTGATGTTTAAACAATAATCACTTTGCAATTTCTTGTTTCGATCAACTTTTACCAAAAAATCCTAAAAAACACTCATACCCATCCGTAACAAAATAAACACAACTAAGAGCCTTAGAAACTCTTCAGTAGGGTCTGCCCCCCTTGGCTTCGGTTAGGATTTTGCCTAAACGGAGGAGTCAGGATCAGGTGACAGCACCTAACTCAAGACTTGCCCCCAAGGACGCACCTAACAGCTTAGAAAGATTTCTGTTGCGTTTCCCCCCAAGTGTGCGTGCTTTTCCGTGGCAACATTGCCCATATTCCAAGAGGTATATTGGAGAAAATCGGGAAGAAATGCTTCAGGTTTCTTTCGACTGGAAAAAGAGAAGTGGAAGTCCCTCTTGTTAAATAGACAAGGTTAGCTAAACCAAAGGAGGTTGGAGGATAGGGTTTGAAAAACCCTTGTCTTTAGTCAAGCCTTAGCAACAAAAAGTATTTGGAGATTTCTTTTTAAGAATGGAATGTGGAGTAAAGTCATGAAGGCAAAGTATTTGGAAAACAGAGACCGGGAAGATTGGATAAGACAAGAGAGAAAGTCTATAAAAGGAGCATCCAATGCATGGAAAAGACTAGTAAAAGCTTTTGATATTCGAGCCAATTGGGTTTCTTGGAAAATTGGTAGTGGAAACAAAATGAAAATTGGAGAGGATCCTTGTGTTGGATGCAATGGAAATCATAGGCTATCAACTCCCCTTCTGCAAACTCTTGCCTTAGCAGCAAAAAGTCTTGGAGACTTATTTTTAACAAGAGAATATGGGGTAAGGTGATGAAGGCGAAGTATTCGGAAAATAGATACCCAAAAGATTACATAAGACAAGAGAAAGTCTATAAAAGGAGCATCCAATGCATGGAAAGGATTGGTAAAAGCTTTTGATATTCGAAGCAATTGGGTAGCTTAGAAAATTGGTAGTGGAAACAAAATGAAAATTGGAGAGGATCCTTGGGTTGGTTGCAGTGGAAATCATATCTATCAAATCCCCATTTGGAAACTCTCCATACTAAAGAAATCTCAAGATTGGTAGATGCTTCAGGTGTGGTGGATCAAGGTAATGGGATGCAAGTTTGGAAAACAACAGAGGAACTGGATCTTTAGAATGGGTAGGTAGCAGAATGGACTATTTATAATATATATAAATCTACTAAAGCATAACGTCAAAAGCCTTAAGGACTATGATGACGAGTTAAAATGGACAAGAAATAAAGCAACTAGGGTGCTTATAGCTAAGCTTGGATATGAGGCAAAAGTTGAAGAAATTATTAGAGAAGAGAGGGCCTGATGGTGGAAAGCGGTTTGGAAGCTTGAAAGTCCATTAAAACTAGAATCTTTCTCTGGCTTGTTTTGGCTAACAAAATACTTACTTGCGATAATGATCAAAACACAAACTAGATAGGCCTGGTAGATGTATTCTATGTAAAGAACCTAGTGAGATTGTGGACCATCTATTGGTGAATTGTTCATTTACTAAGGCTATTTGGAAGGAGGTTTTAAGAAGCTTAAACCTTAAAACCCTTTGGGATAAATCTACTTTGCTAGAGTGTTCTGAGTCATAGATAACGGATGGCTCTATAACCTCTCACAAAGCTCTGGCTTGCCAGAAATAGGAGTATTTTTCAAGCAAAGGAGGAAATATTAGGCTATTTAACTCATCAAATCAGACTCTCATATCGAGAAGGATGGAAGCCCCCAAAACAAAAGGGTATAAGAAGATTGGAAGTTCCTTGTACTGATTACACAAAGCCATGGGGCTTTTTATATGGTGCTTGTCAAGGTCAACCAGGTAAGTGTGGTGATGTTGTAATCCTTTTTATATCTAATGATCACTTTTTTACCTTGAAGTTAGGAGCAAGGCTTGGAACCAACAACAAAGCCGAATTCTATACTCTTTGGATCTTATTGAAAGTCGTTATAGAAAAAAATGTAAGTAATTTGCAGGTTCTTGGGAATTCAATATTATTGATGGATTGGGCAAGTGGAGAGTATCAAATTACAAATTTGGCATTGGGTCGAATAATGGATCTTTGTTTGTAGAAATAATCCCTATTTGAAGAAGTTACCTTTGCACACATTTACAAGGAATACAACCGTAATGATGATCAATTTTCAAAAGAAGCACTAACTCTTTAGGAAGGTTGCATGTTGGAACAAGAATTCAAAGACAACATTCCTTTAAATGTGGTCCAAAAGACCCTTTTCCGATGTTTGTGTTTGTGCTTTGTGTTATTCAAAATAGATTAGGATGAGTAGGTAAAATGACTGGTAACTAAATCCATTTTTTGCTATTTTCTGGAAAAGAATGTATATGCCAACTATGTTTAAAGGTTAGGATGAGTCTGCAAAATGACTAGTTATTAAAATCAGTCTTGCTACTTTATGGAAGATGAATGTATATGTCAAAGGTCTAGGAAGAAGATGGTCTAGAACCTGCCCTGGAGTCGAAAGACTATGTAAACGTGTATTTTGATTCTTTTTTGAAATATCAAATACAATGATTTTTTCTTTAGAAAAAAAAAGTGTGATAACAAGAGGTATCTTCTACAAATAATTAACAACAAAAATGAGAAACATAGCATAACCATACAACAAGACAACAATACCTTACTTCTTCATTAGTCTTCAAGCATTTGATATACAAGGGAGCATCATCCTCATCTCCAAGCTCCTACTCTAACTCTTTCACTTCACCCACTTCTCAAATCCTCTAACACCCAACTCACCAATTGCAAATGAAATGGAGAAAAAGCTCCTTTTTATAGAAATGAGCTAGATCTCTCATACAATAAAATATCATATTTTCTAACCAACTACTTGACAAGTCCAACAATAATATAATATCTGAGTAGTTGGATCTAACCAATCATGGTTGACAAGTCAAAGAATAATATAAGAATATAGTTGGATCATGTTGATCATGTCAAGTGAATCATATGGCCTTTCATTTCTCCTCCAAAAATAAGATGAAGTAGTTCAAACTCACTTTAACTCTCAACAAGATGAAACAAGGTGTGAACAAGACTTATTCCATGGTGCATGTGGACCATCTAGGGGAGTGTACCTCCTAAGGAAATGTGCCAAGAGGATAGGATCAAAAGGTAAGTGGACAAGTGGACAAAAGGCCTAGCGTGCACACATAGCTAACTTCTCTAAACAAGTGCAAGTTCAACCACCCCCTCAAAATGTGTGCCAAGACATAAGGAGGGGCCAAAAAGATGCCCATTGAATTTATAAAGTGGGAAACCAAAAAAAACGTATTTTTTTATTTATTTTTATTTTGGGGGTTGCCTCAACATGTGTGCCAAAGGGGGAGCACTACCCTCATGTGTTGTACCACATGGTACATAAAGTTGCATTCCCCAGTGAAAAATCATAACATTTGAAGATGAAACTTAGGGAATGAGGCATCAATGAAAGTTTATAACATATGAATATTAATAGGCCAATAATGTAGCACTCAACCTAAGGATTAGGTTTAATTAATCAAAAGATAAAAATATCCAAACCACTTTGGCATGTCCACACATGGAAAAGGTGAAATAATGAAATAGGACAAATGAAAGGTTAATTATGAAGAGAAAACTATCTAAAAATGGATGAAATGACTCATGCACCCTCTAGAAATGATGGAATATGAGTGTGATTTGGGTTATGCATAGGTACGAAGTGGAAAAATGATGAAATATGAAAACTACCTAGGTACAACAATGGAAAGGTGATGAAAGTGAGTGATATCATATTATCAAGGCAAAACACTAGGAAAGTACATCACCATGCTAGAGGACACAATAACGAAGAAAAGACATGAACCCACCATGCAACGACCAAGTGACGGTAATGACTAGAACATGAGGAAATAACTAGGTGATCTCCCCAGCATGAAGAATGCCTCCATGAAAATGAAATGAACATGATTCACAGCTAAAGCAACCTCCACCAAACCACCAAATATGATTATCAACAAAGAGAAGTGGGTCTCCTCCACCAATGATCTCCATCAAATGCCAAGAAGAGAAAGCCTCCACGAAGAAGTATACCCCCAAGTGAATCCAATGATCCAAAGGTACCAGCCACAACCAAGTGTGGAAACTCATACAATATGAGGTGTATGTAACAAGTCAAAAAACCCATGTCAACACAAAGGTTTGTCAATTTTTGCCAATTTTTTGTCAATGTTTCTGATCTCCTGATGTCCAGACCCTCGAAGATTTTTTTATCAATGCCGACATTTTCATGAATGGATGTAACGCTAATAGCCAAGACACTACACAACCTGCAGCGTCACCAAAGGCCTTAGGGCTGTATGACTTAGAGTCCTTTCACATAGAGGTGAGGATGAAAATGAACACAAGCAAAACCAAGATATCAGTGTTCTCACTCAAAAGAAGACCAAAACAACCACAAATTAGCTTTGAAAGTGAACCGGTAGAGATAACACAAAACTACAAGTATTTGCCATTTGGGATTAGATTTCAATGAGAAGCCAAGTTGGAACACATGCACAACGAAAAACACTGCAAGGATGAAAAGCAATTTTGCTGCTCTAAAATAGATGGAGGACAGCATAGATCTGGGACTAGCAAATGTTGCACTTCTTTTTCCAAACACTCATAACCCCAATACTTCTATACGGATGTGAGGTTTGGGGACCAAGCATATCTAGAAACAAGTGAAACCTGTTTCAACAAGTGCATAAACACTTTAATTACAAGTTGTCAAAGAGTAAAATCCAACACCCCTAATGATATACTTCTAGTCGAAAGAGAACTATACCCACTAAAATTTCATGCAATAAGAAAATTGATTCTGTATGGATAGAAATTGACAGCCATGAGCAGCAACAGGATTTCTGTTAAAATAAGCCAAGACGAACTGAAAAGAAGGAAGAACACATGGAATCTACAGGTCAGAAAATGGGTTGACGAGTGTGAGATAGAGGAAGAAAAATTCCCAACATATAAAGAGTTCAAAAGTCATGTACATGAATGTTAGAGGAAGGTGAAATGTAGAAAACACCTCAAAAGAAAACAGCAATACTGAATTGATGACTTCCACAGACTGGAAGAAATCAAAACACAAAACTAATAACATCCCATGGTGCAAAAAGCAGGGAATAGTGCAACTAAGAACCAGCTCCCACAGGTTGAGATGTGAAATAAGGAGATGGTAACAGAGCAAGGACCCATAGCAGGAAAGGCTATGTTGGATGTGTGGAAATAGGGAAGTGAAAACCAAGCATCATTTTCTCCTAAGTTGTGCAGCATATGTAAAAATCGGTGAGAAATCGAACTTCCACATCGAAGATTAGCAATCCAAGAGGATCTCATAGGAGGTACAACAAAGTTGGTTGAGAAAATGATGCAAGCAAGAAGCAGATTGTTGAACATAAAGTCAATGGGGCAGCCAACCCTCAATGCACAACAAAGGAGATCAGACCCAGATGAGTAGAATGGGGCCATGATTTGGTTCCTGCCACTACACAGTGATCTTTGTTTATTGTAATCTTTTGCTTTTAAGCACTTTGAAAATGTTGCACAGAATGTAAATTTCTTTTGTCCCATATGGATGCCTTTTGGAAAGTTTAATAAAAGCTATATATCTAGCTATCATGGAAGTGATTAATCAAGACTGACGAAATTCCTTTTGTCCCATATGGCTGCCTCATGGATAGTTTAATAAAAAATATTATCTATCATGGAAGTGATTAATCAAGAATGAAGATGACAAACTCGGAGAGCAGTGCACAGAATGCTAGATCCATAATTTCATTCCAATTGAGGGTCCCAGATTAGTTATAAACAAAAAAAAATGAGGGAAGACATCAAAACACCAACTAAAACAAGAATGAAAGCGTACCATTGCTGAAAGGGCTTGAAGTCCAGCAGAACGTAAAAGGCAACACCTTCTTTCTTCTCCCATTTCTTGAGCAAGCCCACATAGTTTGGGAATAAGACCTTCTAAGTTAAACATGTATGTGCTGTCCATCTATTTTCAAGAACCAAGATAGTTCCACTTCAGAAATGTTAATGGTTAGAAGAATCATTGAACATAATGAAAGGATCAGATAAAGGATCTGCTCAAAAGCAACTTTAAGAGTTCACTAATGAACAACAATACAACTTGTAAGATTATATACCTGGCTGTTAACAAAATCAGCAAGAGTTTGGCAGCTGAGGATACGCATTTCATCATGTCGCGTTTGGTCCAGTAGCGTACGGATAATAGTCAAAAGGCTACTAGCAAAGAGAGGCCTGTAGGCAGTTACGTCATGCACAATGTCAAACCAACCAAGTATGATCTTACCAAACATTTCATTGCATAATGTTCTTATAAAATATTCACAATCCTCGGATCCTTGAAATCTATTATAAAATATTCAAATTATATTCAAGAGAAAAATATATCGATACCCAGGGAAGCTATTTCTGGTCAGCTGGGAGCACAGAATTAGCCAGAAACTGCTGAGATGTTTCCAACTTTCCAGAAATGTGTTATAGGTGTTTCTTTGCAGTTTCCAGAAACTCCTTGATGTTTCTGGCACCCCATGCTGATTTTTTTTCTTTTTCTAAAGCTATAAACATAGAAAAGGGGGGTTTGGTGGTCCGCATGATGGCCTTCAAATTCTAAAATGAAAAAGAGAGGCAAAATAAAGAGAGAATGAGGGTTGGAGAAGATCAGTTTTCACTTCACTTGACCATTTTCATTTTGACATCAGCAACAACTTTTTGACAGTAAAGAGACAAATTTAGCTTGGGGTTTCTTCTAAAGGAGTCTCCCCGATGTGGAAGGGTTCTAATTTCTCTTTTTTTGTTTTTTCGCAGCAGTTATAATTTCAGATTTATCGGAGGGTTTTGAAGTTATTCCTCACCCTTTCACACAACACAGCAAACATGGCAACCTCCCAGAGTGTTGGTGGTTCTTATGCACTGGCTTCCACTCCAACTGTGGAAAGTAGAAGCATTTATGTGGATCCAAAAATGCCATTAATTAAATATATGACCTTGGTTTCAAAAGCACTAAGAATCCCAACTGCAGAAAGTAGAAGCATTTTTGTGGGATCCAAGAACACCATTAATGAAATATGTGACCTTGGTTCCAAAAGCACTTAGAATACTAGGGGCACCGTTTACAACCTTGAATTTCAAGGCAGCTATGAAAGAGTGAAAGAGCATTTGGTACCAAAAAAATGGTGTGGAGTTAAGGCTTGTGAGAAAATTCCCAAAGACAAACACTGGGAAATATTGAGGTTGCATCACAAAAGTTTGTCTTTCTTGGAGAATGGTAGATATTGTTAAAATTAGGGCTAGGTTAGGGTTTGAAGCAGAAAATTAAAATTTTTGTACTTTAATGCAAAAAAAAAATTCTAAACTAGTACTGAAAACAAAATAGTACAGCTGTAACAAGACAAATTTAGATCTAATAAATTAAGACATAATTTTCATCTCTTTCAACTTTAACACTCCCAAAGATCACTATGTTAAAGTTGAAGTACACAGTTAACAATTGCATATATAGAGCAGCAGCAGTAGTAAGACTAATTAGAGATCTAACTAACAACACAAGAAGAACAAGTCTGATAACTTACTTGGTGAATTAGGACCTTCCTTATACTCAGAAATTTAACTTTCAGAACAGACTTTGCCTCTCAGAGGCAAGTCAACAATTGGAACAAAACTGACACTTACCTGAGAGTATGTACAACCTGAGAGAGAGAGAGAGAGAGATAAGGTGTTGTAGGAAAGGACTAGTCAGTTACAGTAGAGGCTCAAGACAGTCAACAGGTACACAGCAGTTGAATGGCAACCCCAAGCAACCCTCGATAGGCAATAGCAACCTCAGGAAATTAACAAAGACCCAAACAGACCTCAACAAAGCATGTGGCAGCCTTCAACAAGTAGATCACAGCCCTAGATCAGGTATTATCAACAGGAGGCAGCCCTAAAACTTTAGATCTGACCAAACAAAGTCCAAGCAGGCAGCGGCCTCCACAAATGACAAATGGAGGCCCTAAAACAGTCCACAAGGGCAGCGGACCTATCCAAAACAGTCCACAGTGGCAGCAAAACAGCCCACAAGGGCAGCGGCCTACCCAAATAGTCCATGGTGGCAGCAAAACAGCCCACAAGGGCAGCGGCCTAGCCAAACAGTCCACAATGGCAGCATGACAGTCCACAAGGGCAGCGGCCTACCCAAACAGTCCACGATGGCAGCAGGACAGTCCACAAAGGGCAGCGGCCTCCACAAGATAGTCTACAGTGGCAGTAGGAAGTCCAACAATGGCAGCGGCCTCCTCACATGACAAAATGCAGCCCTAAAAACAGTCCACCAGTGCAGCGGTTGCCCTAGCAGCACCCACAAAAAGTCCAAACAAGCAGCGGCTGCCTTAAACAGACCATACACAGCAGCGGTCTACTCAAATAGTGTACGGCAGCCTGGAAAAGCAAGGTACAACAGAGTACAGCTCACACGTGTGGAGGAGGGAGAAGCAGGCAGCTGGTGGAAGTCGAAATCAAGAGAGTGCTCAAGCAAGAAGACTAGAAACCCATGACTTCACCCAAAAAGTAAACATGTATCAAACCCTAGACAGTCACATAAGAAATCAGAGCTGAATTATCTTTTTGGATGATCTCACAATGAAGAATTAGACTTATATGCCTCTTAGTGGCTTCTAGAAAGATCCTCTTCTAATTCTTCATTAACTTAGGGTTTCTAACAATTAAGTTAAGACTTCATTTAAATAATGAAAGTTACCCATTATAAAATTATAACTTATTATGACGTCCTTAGGAGAGGGTATTAGGGTCAAGACAAAGGTGGGCGCTAGCTTAGTCACTACATTCGGCAAATTTCAACCTTGGAATTCGAACTTCGCCGAACTTCAACCAAATTCGAACTTGAAGCCGAATTTAAAGCCGAATTTCAAGCCAAACTTGATATTGAACTTCAGGTCAAATTCGAACTTCAAGGTGAATTTAATCTAATTTATTCGATAAAAAATTAAGATACCAACCTTTTGAAATATAATTCTAAATGTTAATGTTGGCATGCAATTTTCATTTTACATATATGTTTAATGAGTGTCTAGAATTATATATATATATATATATATATATATATATATATTGAAATATATAGTCCCTCGAACTAAATGTCGAATTTTATCACCAAATTTTTCATTGCCGACTTTTTGTCGAACTTCAAGGTCGCCGAATTCGAACACGAACTCGAACCATGTGGCTTAGGGCACTAGCACATAGGACCAACAAGTAAAGGTCAACACAAGACAAGGCTAACCACCATATATCAAGGATGGGTAAACACCTCTCAAACCACAAGACCAAAGGTGTAACCACAAGGTGGGAAGACAACCCTTTTACCCACAAGACCAAGAACAACAAGGTGGGAAGACAATCTTTCTAACCAAAAACCAAGGGTGTAATAACAAGGTGGGGATACAACCCATTTATCTCTCTCTCAAATGTATTAGTGTTCCATACACTTAACTGAAAGTTCATCATCACCATATAAGGAAGGTCCACACTAGATGATGTGAACATGTGGTCCTCTTGACTACTCCTGAGGTCAAGTGCTAGTGACTTCATCAAGGGGTGGCCAGTCCCTTGAGAAGACAACCTAGCTCAACCATCTCCAAGACCTAGGCGAGGAGGTAATCACACATCATCATCTTAGTTAACTAAACAAGATCCACCTGGTTAACTAACCAGGTATGTACCTGCAAGAACTGGTTGGTCCTAGACCAAGAATCTGCTTGGTCCCAAACCAGGATGTCTTTGTCTCTACCTGCAAGTTCTACTTGGTCCTCGTGACCAAGAAACTGTCTGGTCCCAGACCAGAATGCCCTAAAGACAGAAAGGGACCCTAGCCACATGCTAGGGACTTTGCCATGGCTTCAACCTACTTGATCCCAAACCAAGAACCCCAGTAGACTGTTGGGAGGCCTACGGTACCTTCCAGGGACTTACTATGCCTGGTTCACTGACCAGGAACCCTAGTTAACTGACTAGGGTGCCATCCTCCCAAAGAATGGCTTTCACATTTGCATTAACTTTAACATATATGAAGAAGATGATGAAGTTGGGTATGAATCGTATGATGATGAAGAGGGAAACCACCTCCACTTTTTAAAACTGCATCGAGCCATGGCTAGGAAAAAAGACAAAATGAAGTTTGAGATGATGATAAGCCCTCAAAGCTATTGCTGGAATTTTGAAAGGGTATCATAGGGAGCTTATGTATTTGGCTTGTGTAGTCTCTCAGTGGTTTGGAGAATTATTGGACAGTCATGGACAGTTATTGTTATCTTTAATTCAAGCCTTTTGAATAACAAGTAACAGTATTTTTTCCAGGCGATAAAAAAAGCCACTAAAAATACTCCATGGATGTGTACAACATTATAAAATTGTAAGCAAGTAGAGGATGTTGCTGTTGATTTCTTTTTATGCCCACGAAATTCCTTTTAATGTTGCATGGTCACCTTATTATCAGAAATGGTGAACGCTAACATGAAATCCCGACAAGGCTTCAAGCCACCTGGTTTCAACAAACTGAGGACGACATTGATTGATAGGCTCTTGGGCCTTGAGTAGAGTGGACCAAAAATAGGCTTGGCCAAGGCATGGTTACTAAATTATATGAATGGTTGGACAGGTAGGGGCCATCGTACTCTGCTAAACATCATCATCAACTCTTCTGAGAGTCCTTTCTTTTTTTGAAAGCAATATAGATTGCTCATAAAAATTCAAGGACAAAGTTTTCTAGTATGAGGAACCCCTTGGAGAGGCTATTCAAGAGGTTAGAGCTTCAGACATTAGATCAAGTGCTTAAGTGCTTTTACAGATGCAGCAAGTATTTGTCAGTTGATGTGTAGATTCTAGAACCAGTTTCAATATTTGACTTTGTTTTGGACCCTTTTTGCTATGCATGGTTGAATAATTCATTGAAGGACATGGGAAAAATGTATTAGATTGCTCAAATAATTATGGAGGCTAGGTCCTTCTAACTATATTTTTGCAATCATCATACCTCTCATGCCATTTACAGGTAGATGCACAGTTGAAGTTGCTAAAGCTTCTTACTTCATTTTAATTGAATGCAAGGAAGCAATATGAACTACAAATATTTCCAATGATTGGGAGAGATGTTGTAGCTCCAAGATTGATGAAGGAAAAAAAATCCAAGAATATGTGTTGAATAGGAGATAATGAGAGGACCTTGAATACATATGTTCCTTCACAGAACCTATTTTGAAGGCCATTAGATATCTAGACATTTCCTTCTTCTTTAGAGGCACAAGGGATAGCTCGGTTGGTTCGATGCATAATTGTTGGGAGTGAGAGCACAATATGAGAATCGAGAGTGCAAAGCACCTATTTCCAAAATATTCCAAGAATGAAGCATTATGGGAGAATTTTTAATTTTACATAATATATATTTTCATATATTGATGCATATATATTCAAAAAAAGCATGCAAAATGGTGAATTAGCTGCATAAAATATTAAAACATAGATCTTTGTAGTAGATTAATGATAACCATTAAAGCATCAACCATTTAGTACACATAACATCAAACATCTCACAGTTATAGCATTGTCATCAAATGATCAACCAAAACATCAACCTTCAAGCTTCAAGTTTCAACAGATAACATTTTTTATCAACAAACTGTAAGAGATAACATCAACCATGAAATGAAATAGGCCACCGTGACCAAAGAGTTGTAATATGCAATCAACAATTCAAACTTCAACCACCATATAATGTTTACAAAAGACAAATAATTCTATGTTCTTGAAGCTAGATTCTAAACTGAAAAGGACTAATAGTTATACTATCTATTGAGATTTCTTAAGGCTCTTGCCATAAGCAATTTATAATTTCATCTCCCTTGGTCTAGTAGCACTAGGAACCATTCCAAGAGCATGAGGAATCGTTTTGGGAGTGCTCCCCTCCATAGCGAGACTCGGGAGCGGGGGTGTGAGGTGGGGGGAAAGCTTCTATGCAGCTAGGGATCAACCCTTTCTGCTAAGGCATAATGCTCCCGAAGATCACAAGATCCATTCCCACGGAGTCTTGTAAGTTGTGGGGTTATGAATGGCTATTGTAGCTAGTGGTTAATAACACCCTCCATCTAGAAACCCTAGGAAGAGGGGGGAAATCCACAAAATGACGCTATCAAGGTACCAACTTCCTCATTCTTTGCTTATTCATTTTCCAAATAAAATGTTTAAATTGAAATAAATAAATAAGAAGAAGAAGAATAGCATTCCCCATCTTTAGGAGAGGTTTATGTCATATGAAACAATGGATACTATGATAGAGAAAATTAGATCAACAAGTCAAGGTGTTGGAAGTAGAGAACTCTATGACAACATTAATGTTATTCTTCATGAGAGGGAGCACCAATTGAACTCTCTTTTGCATATGGAAGTTTATGATTTGAACCAAAAGAGGTATGAAGAGGAGCCTCATAAGAAGGCACCCATGAATGATGTAGATGTCAAGGAAGGATTCATGGAAGTTGTATCAAATATATATCCTCTAGAAGAGGCTAGCCTCATTTGATAACAATTTCATTCTTTTGCTATGATGAGGAATGAATTTGCATCATCTTTGGAATGAGAAGATAATCTTGATCTTAATGCACCACCTAAGAGTAGACATTCAGTTCATCACTGAACAGTACTAGTTAGCTTTAGACTTTTATTGCTATTAGCCTATTAGTGTTTAAACTTCCAAGTTTATAGCTAAAATTTAAAGCAAGGTTACCAAAACTGGACCGGAACCGATAAAACCGACCAGTTTTGACCCTTGACCGGTCTGAATCAGACTATCAACTCGAAAATGACCAGTTTCATACGGAACCGGTGTTTTTTGCCAAAATTGATCGATTCCGTGCGAAACCGTACAGTGGCAAATTAGAAGACTTTTCTTAAATTTAAGAAAAAAACAATAAGTTTGTTGAGGGGGGAAGCTTCTGGATAACCCTAAACCCCTAACAAAGCTATAAAAGCTAGGCGGCCCAATCCCAGAATCCCCATGTTGAATCTAGTCATGTTGAGGATGTAGATGATGACTCAGCCTGCTTCTGAGCCTGAGTCTGAGCATGAGGATTTAGATGATTTTGTTATAGGATTAGATTGTGTTGTCTTGACTCTTTACAATCTAGTCTAGACTCAGCCTCGACTTCCACCAGGAACTCACTTCCTACCATTTCCCATTTCTAGAAACTTCTGTAACATAAGAAAAATAATTATTTAAAAGGCAATCAAGTTTTTTCCAACAGAAAATTTAATCAAAAATCTGAACATTCCTTAATCTAACTAGAGACACAAGGGCCAGCAAAAACCTCAACAAGGGCATCTGAAAAACATATCACAAGAAACATGGCACAACTATATAAACAAAATTTATAGATGCTGCACATTTGGAAACCACAGCAGCCTCTCTGGCTGCTGCAAAAGTCAGAATAGTGTTTTGCTTTGCTAGCTTTCTCCTATGAGCAGGTCACATGTTCTCCATGCAAGCTTGGTAGGTTTATGTGTACTTGTAAGGCCATTTTTTAAAGCTGCTACCATGTGTTTGGGGAAAATCTCAAAAAGAAAGAAAAGTTGAAATAAATTTCTGTCACACAATAACTACATACGGACAACAGCAAGCTTTTGATGCTTTTTAGTATTTTACTGCAGCAGCTTCATCATTTATGAAAAGAAACTGTTGTCAAGCTTTCCAAAATTTGTTTCTCAAAACATCGACCCATTGTTTAAGCATAGATAAAGGCTTTACTTGGCTTGCATACAGAATTTGCATCCAGCATTATAAATTGCAAATTTAGCTCAAACAAAGGTTCCAAAAGAAATGATGTATAGAGACATGTGTTTGAACTTTGCACCACGTGAGAGCAAATTTTAGATCCTGAAAATACAAGTACTTACATTTCTATCACACATTGACATAACTACATATTGACTACAGCAAGCTTTTGGAGCTTTTTATTGAAGCAGCTTCATCATTTATGAAAAGAAACCATTATCAGAAAATATTGACAAGAATAAACTTACACCTGAAGAATTCTGAAAATATCGAACAAATAAGCAACCTGAAAAACTTGGGAGAAGTCGGAAATATCGGGAGAAATCGGAGATATTTGCAACACTTTGCACCACATGACAGCAAATTCTAGATCCTGAAAATACAAGTACTTACATCTGTTCTTTACATGAAGATAGTAGCTTGCTATAAACACGCATGACAACTTTGACATAACCAAAATGCTCGCTTCGCAGTTCCTTATAGCACCGCTGCTCCAAATATTTTGTTATCTGTTGCAAAATGTGGTGAAGATTTCCAGTTTAAACCCAGAGAAGCTACAGAAAAGAGAGAACCAAAAAAAGCATTGGCAAACCATTAGAAAGCCACATGCTTTCTGGAATAATTACATATTTAAAATCATTATAAGCTAAACCTTGGGAATCCGCATAGGGTTTTTTGATGCATATTCACACAACTTGGCAATCTTCCGATCATTTGGTTCCTCATCCTGCAAAGAGAAATAATTACATAGGTTCAGTTTAACATATGTGTAAATCAGTGAAGATAATTAGAGACCCGCATCAACATGTACAAGATCAAATGCAGGGCTTCTATGCAATATCACAAACTGACTAAATTCTACTAGGCCTATAAGCAAGCTTTTGCATCACCAATTCTTCTGACAGTTATGTTAACTGTGCAGGAAGGTTTACTGTAATATTAGAAATACAGTCACACAAACATACAGGAAATATGACAATATAGTTACAACTTACATTTAATCAGGTTGCATATTTGAGTCTGCGTTGTAAGTGTAGCTGTATCAAATAGCTACATTCTACTAAATAGGAATTTATTAACTACTCCTATTCCTTAGAAAACATTTATATGCATTTATGAAGCCTCACAATGGGACCATGTCTACTTAATTTATTTACCTTTTGATTAAAAAAAACTAAGCAGTCGGATCTAACATTGTTTCATAAATATCTCTAAAGTTCGATCATTTCCAAGCTACAAATGAACTTGTTCTACAGTGCATTTCGTCCAAAAAATGAAGAATAAAGTAGTATCCCTTCAGACAATTTAAAGTTTAACAAAAACCTCAAAACTAAAACGAGCATAACATATTCACCAAAGGAATTACTAGAACCTGCATCTTGGATGTCAACAGCCGGAAGCACTATAAGTCGAATTAAGAAGAGAAGAGGAACCAAAAAACCACTGACAACATCTCGAAGCATTGAGCCTCTTAATAACAAAGCTATCACATTCAATTCAAGAGAAAATTATATCAGTTTCTTGGATACATCTGATAAAATTGGGACGACAAAGAAGAATAGCATGCCCCGGGGCAAGAGGATGACATGCACAAATCAAGAAATGGTGCAAAGTTTTTGAAAGAAAGGAAAAAAAACACATTGAAGTGGGACTCCAATAATGCGGAGATGGGGTTCATACTTCATAGCTCCCCACAGGGCAAAAGCTTTTACACTAACAAAAAATAAAAGGGAAAATTATATCAAAGGCAGGCCCCTAAATATGCATATCCACGGATATTCCAGAAAACTCTGTAAATATGACATAGAGATATAAATATGGTGAAACCTGGCTGATCATTAATCACAACAACAGCTTTAGTGAAAGGCACGCTGTCTGTCATAAGCATCAAGATAGGTCAATCATTATATGCACTCATGGATGTGAACCCCACTGCCCTCCACATACATCTGGTTGCTTTAAGGGGTTGGATGGGTGACATTCAATTCAAAGGAGATATTCATGAATATGGAAGCAGTCACAACTCTTAGATCGGAGCTGACTATAAAGATTTCAGCTAAGATTGGCATTTCCAGGAAATACGCAGATTCTCTTGAGATCGGAGCTAAAGCCCTTGTAAGAAGGGGTAACCTGTGCAATCACACACCTAGGCCCCACGATGTATAATTTATGTTCAGTAATGATCATAAGTTGGATTTTCCAAAACAGAAAATACTTTTTCAAACAATACAGAATGCAATATGATGTAATGACGAAAAATTATGCACGGCACCAACGAGAAAATGCCGGAAAAGAGAGGATAAAGGGTTTGAGCATTCTATCTTATTTTCCATAACCAATACCATATTAAGGAAATTTGTGACTGTGGAAGGACTGACAAAAATCCATGTTTATTTAATGAAAAAGAATGAAGCATTTTGAGGATTTCAAACAAGCAAGTTCATATTCGGGGATTATATTCGGGGATTAAATTTGGGGGGTCTTCTTCATCCTTATGTTAAAGCGTTAACTTGAACAAATAGTGAGCAGCGCCTTTCATTCAAGATATTTTTGTAATAAAATTCCGTTCAACAAATAGTGGATATCGCCCCTAAATGCCTTTTCAATTCGAATTGGTTCTACTCAGATTTCTAGCATGACCTTTGAGGGGTATTAACCATGAATTTGACTTAACATAAAACATTGTCCCGCATGGGGGGGATTTTGTCAGAAGCACTTCCAATTGAAGATCAACTCTAAAATCCGTCTCTACTCATCAGAGATGCAAATCAATTTCCAATTAAGGTACTCAGAAATGTGAATTGGAACCCTAAATTGATCCAGGCTTGATCCCCTGCGATTCAATACCAGGCATTTACAATAGACATACCTGTGCTTTGGGAAAAATGTCTGACAAAAACTTCTTGTATCTTTTAACGGGCTGTCTGGAGCGCGCCCTTAAACCAGGGCAAAAGAAACACAGATTGCCACAGATTGGCAACACCTTTCTCGACATGACCCCCATCTTCACCAACCCCTGCAACACAATACTCCTCAAAATTCCAATTAACACCGCATACCATCGAGCATCGAATCACAGAAGCCAAATACCGAAAAACTTTTATCATCCATCTGAAAATATATACCTGTAAAGCCTGTGATCAGAACCCGACACCCTGGACGGGCGAATCAGTATAAAGGTTCGAATCCTGATCGATATTCCAAGGCTGTAAACGCGAAAAAAAAAATCGAAAAGCTGTGACGTGTCCAATTACACCCAGTCACGTCTGAGAATATCTAAATTCGACCTTTTCAAGCCCGGTCTCTGTAAAGCCGCCGGATGAATTTAAAGAGAATCCGCGTTCGACAATTCAACGAACACGGAGCTGACCGAGTGAAATCCCGTTATGATAAACCTAAAGGGCCAAGCTTTTGTGAATTCTCATTTGATGGCCAATCTTTGCTCAAATTTGAGTTTGGAATTTATTGAATCACATGAAATTCAACAACCTCAAAATCCGCTGTTAAATTCGGAATGTGCAATATATGAATCTCATAGGTATAATTTTATGAAACAAAAATAAATTTGATCTCCCGTTATTTTCGGCAAAGGCTAAGCTTTAAATATCCTCTCAAGCAAAACGCGTCCTTGCTCTGCAAATATTTCCGTCGCCAGCCGTAAACGATTTCTGGTCTAGTAGCCGTAGTCAATTAAATGCGGCACCAATCTCCATATCCGTGACGACATTTAGTTATAGTTTTATTCGGATAAAACATTCTGGTAAATTCCTTCCCGCCAGATGAATATACAAATACAAATTATTAAAACCAACAATATACAAATACAAATTATTAAAACCAACCTGCTACTACCTCTGATCCGTCCACCGGATTTTTCTCCAAGAAATTAATGAATCCTCCACCGGATTATTGTCAGAAAATTAAAGAATCATCGAGGCGAGGTGCTCATCCAACGGACTGCACTTTGTCCAACTGGTTCAAGACGGATTTGCACCGTCGGATCTGTGACGGGTTCAGGGTGCGGTGGTCTCCTGTAATTCATAAAATTTCCCGGCGTCTTCGTCGGATGCTCCTGACAGCTCGTTGGCATCGGAATCCTCGTGGGCTGTGCACCTTTCAATTCACAAACGGCCACGGCCGTAGGATGGACGGTAAAGAGACTTGAGGCCGTCGGATGTAGTGGGGGATCTGTACGTGGCATGTCGTCGTTAGATCCGCCTCGGGTTTCCCGGGAAGCGCGAATAACGATAGAAACGCCAATAAAAGCTTTGCTGACGTGACAGATACTCAAAATAGTGGCAAGTGGCCCAGTCGTATAATTTCATTGTCAACGCCTAGCTGGCATCGAGGAGACTTCTTTTCGCTAATTACGCCACATGCTTTCACTGTTCACTCTATTCAGTACATTCTTTTAACTGAGAACGGTCACAAAAACCCACGAGTCCCAATGTGTACCAAATTACCTAGTAAAAAACATGTCTACTTTTCATCACTTGTCTTGGTCAAAATCCAATATTCCCTGTTTAAATTATAATTGTTTTATCAATCTAATTTATTAACAGTAACTAAATTATAATTGTTTTATCAATCTAATTTATTAACAGTAACGTCTCTCACTTCTTTTGGTGCCCCATCATTATTAATTTCTATGTATGTAACCTTATTGTGTATATTATTGGCATCTTCATGATGAAAGTCAATATTTGTTTTTAACCCCACACTCATCATTAAAACCTACCCTTGGATTCTAAGGGTTGCCTAATGCCTTCCTCCATGGCCCTACAATGGGCGACTAAGACGTGTATTTATAGCTCCTTTTATGTGTCACATTAATTTTATCTCACATTGTGTCTTTTGGTCTTGAAACTTTTGTGGTATAAATGTTCTTTATCGACTATTGTCTCCTTATATCATGTCCGTATATGAGTGGTATATATTCTTGGTCCAAAATCTCATGTTTTGTATTATTAGTATTTTTGGTTTAATTTTTAATGTATGAATTATTGGTTTTTTTTTGCATGATTTGTGGAGGCGTGGGATAATTGGCACTCAAATCGCCTCGTTTTTATGGCAATTTTTTCCCTAGATTTGGTTATAAAAACCGGAGGAATCGTAGTTCCACCCCATTTACTGTGAAACTATGTCATGGAACTATGCCCCTAGGGGTTTTGGCCCATTTTAAGACGACCCAGATCGTCGAAATTCCAAAAAAATAACGAGAAGGGATGAAATTGTGCCTCGCCGGAAAATTTTCCGTCGTCAGCAGGGGCGATTTGAGTGCCAGTTATCACATGCCATTTATGGATGGGGATTTTGAAAATTAAGAAAAAAATTTAAAAAATTATATACCATAGTGATTGCATTGCACTGATGTTTACATAGTAAATGGGAGATTAATGGTTGGACGCAAGTCATTGTTGTTGTTTTTTTTAATGGAAACATCTCTTAATTTTTGGCTGGAGTCAAGGACTTAATTCCCCCCAAATCCCCCTATCCTACTATCGGAATCTATTTGTATCTACCAGAATTAGACTTTGAGATTTGGAGTTAATGGTTATCATTCCTGAGACATGTCGCTCTGAAGATTCCTAGTTTTAAATGTCAAAGGCACCCACACTCTTAGAATTGAACATGGGCTAATGATGGAAAACTCCCACTGATTTACCGCTTGACCATCGATTTACAATTGGAGACAAGCCATTGCTAATGGTGGTCGAGTGGCAAGTTCATTCAAGATATGGCTTATTGTTATGTGTTTGCTATTGAACTTGTTTATTCTTGGATATGTTTTTTGTTCCTTTGACACTTTTTGTAGTGGCTTAAGGTGGCACCTTGTTTGGGTTCCAATTAATATTTATTGTCGTCTATTTTTTAAGTATTGGTTTTACATTATTAGTTGAAACTAGATACATGGTTTGGTTTCTTAAGGGTTCAGTTTGGTCTTTATTCCTTCCATACTATTTGCAATAGCTTAAGGTGGATAACTTGGTTTGGTCCTTGGTGGGTTTGAATTAGCCTTATGCATTCTTAAAAAAACAATTCCATCAAACCATTGGGCATTTTACATTTTGGTGGGTTCACATTAGTGTTTCTTGTCATTTGTTATTAAAGCAATCCTTCTAGGTTGTGCTAAAATATGCAATATAGCATGTGTTCCTTTGACACTCTTGGCAATAGCTAGAGGTAGATACTTGCATTTGGTTTCTAGTGGGTTAGGATTAGCCTTGCACATTTTCAAATTTAAAAAAAACGATTATGTTGAGACAAACTACAATTGTTATTGAAGGTTTCTAAATTGTGACCAACTAGATTGAAGGTAGGGCACTATGGGTTGGTTTTGAGACTTAAATTCTCTTATGGGTTGACCAACAAGCTAATTTTTGTGAACCTCTATTGTTCCTCTATCTGATAACTACCTTGAGCAAGCTGGAAGAAAAGAAGAGATTCCTTTAGTCCATGTTCATTGTTGGGCTATACTTGTTTTTTTCTCTCTGTCAAAATAGCTCCTATAATATTGGGTTTCCTTTTCATATCAAGATAAGGTGTGCATTTTTGGGGTTTCCCTATGTATTACATCTTTCCATTCTTTCTTTTTGTGTGGGGTTTTTGCTTGGAGAGACCATGTGTCAATGCCATTTTGTAGGGTTCGGTTAAAGAAAGTAGTGTATTTGCATCGCAACCAATCAACCATTATGTTAATAGGAGGCATCACTCCCTTGTGACTACCCCCATTGGCATAAGGATCATGGTATATTGGAGCTAATATGTTTTTGCAAGCCACATCTCTCAACCAATGTAGGATTATTTTTTTGTATAAAGAGGTATATGGGCAATTTGTAGGAAGGCATGTGAAGGGGAACTGAAGAGTACTGCTCGTGAGATTTTTTTTTGTATTTTTGCACAAGGTTGGGGGGGAGGGAGAGAGACTAAGCAACAATGAATGTGGGATTAATTTTTTGTATAGACAAGTATTGACACCATAAAAACAATTCTAAGATGCATATATTTAGGTATATCCGACTTAGTAATAGAAAAAATTTAAGAATGCATATGAAAGAGTAACTTTAAAGTATTGTCGGTGAGAAATTTTTTTGTATTTTTTCATAGGAGTGGAGAAGATCAAGACACAAACATATTTACATTGCAACAATACTTAATCATTGCAAAATTTAATCAGAATTTGTTTAAATATTGCATTAGCATAAAACTTATAAAACTCAATTCATGTAAATTTCTTTCTTAATTAAACTTCTTTTAAAAAATTGTCCCGAGTTTGCATATTTTACTTAAATGTGTGAATTTGAGAGGTTTACAATTGAGGTAAGTAATTTTTACATAGTAAAACTCTATTTTTTCATTATTTTACATATCTTTAATATCAAAACTTATTAATGTTACTGAAAGGAAACAAAAGGCTTTGTAAACTTTATTCTTTAAAGTGGTAAACTTTAATATTCAAAGTTTAAATAGTTGTTATGTACACACTTTTATTTGGCATGACAATTATTTTGTCGAGTGGGGTTAAGTTGAAGTGTACTTCGCAAGATTATAGTATATCCTCTTTTGAGGTAAGACGATTTATATCCTCTTTCTATCATTCTCTCTAATATATCCTCTTTTGAGGTAAGACGATTTATATCCTCTTTCTATCATTCTCTCTAAGAACAATGATATGTGTTGACATAGTCAATGAGAATTGGTTTTCTTAAGGCATGAAATGTCTTTATATTACAATTAGTTGATATTTGGGCAAGTTAAAAGGTTAGTCCTTTTTTTTTCATGCGAAAGAGTGTAGGGGATTTGAACCCCACCTTGCACTATCAGAAACCTCCGGCCTCATCACTCACCAAGTGAGCTACATTGCTGGCCTTTAGTCATTGCTTCAATTAGTGTTTCTGTTCAAATTATCATCTCTTATAAAATTGAACTACGAATTACAATAGATTGTAATTACCTATGACATTGGGATACATTAAGCATTTTTCTTTTGAACAATGAAAACTACCATATATCAAAGTAATGTAGTTCAAAGATAATCAAATAAATATCACAAATAACAACTAGTTGACTAAATCTGCCCTCTATAAATTGTGTATGCAATCAAGGCCCCAACTCTTTGGACATTTGCACTTCAATATGGATTATTGAATATCAAAGTTGCATAGTCGAAGTAGTAATAGGGATCAAAAAATAATGAAGCACCCTTGTAATATCTAAACCATATCTTTTAAGGTCAATGTTGGCTCTTTTTCTCGATCAAATACATTATTTCTTACATTGGAATTTACGATGATATATGTTACTATAATTTTATGAGGAATGGGCATAGTAACCCATATTAACCAAGGTCCAACATATAGAGAACAATTATAAAGAATGGACATATTAACCAATATTGAACATATGGAGAACAACACTTTTACACTTTTACATAAACACTAGACCAACACTTTTACATAAACAAGCCCCAAATTGGAATCTACAATGGAAAAAACACCCCTTTATTTGGCACATCTAGTAGGGTGCACCATAGAGAATCTAGAGGGTGACAGGTTCCATTTTCTTTTCTTTTATGCACAATAGAACAATTAAAAAGTAGTACTTCATGTGATAATTAAACTCCCTGATTACACACTTAAAAAAAACAAAGAGTACATGTGTTTGATGCATATTGTTTTTTAAAACAAGAATGAATATTTTGTATTAAAACTAAGTTGCAGCTAAATCATTCAACATGGTAGTACAAAATTGGAGGCACATACTTCTTACATATATTTATGATTGCCTAGTGTCTATCCTGCCTCCTCTCATGATTTTCTCCTTTTTCTTTCTAAACTAGTTTCAAAATGGAAAATGTATTTCCATACATATTTGCCTACTAGAAATAAAAATTTACATAACATTAAAAGCCATATTTAAGAGAAGTTTTTCTATATTGGTTCAGTGTTGTACCTCTTGTCTTTGATAATCGTACTTACTTTGTTTGATTTTTCGTTCCCCACTAGATTGTTGCTTCTTCCATAAACTTCTCCATCTCTAGGTCATAAAGACCAATTGAGTGGGTGGAGAGTAGGATGGGGCCATTTCCTTGGCTATTTCCTTACTCTAGTCCGCTTGCTCAATTCGCTCCAACAATTCCTTGTACTTCTCTTCAATATCATCTAGTATAGTGCTTGTGTTTCATTTTTTGATCTCATTCCTTTGGTACTTTATCTTCATTGATTCTATTTGTGATTCAAGTTCCCCAATTTGTTAGTTCCAGTAGTACTTATCCTCTTCATGGCCTTGTTGTCAATTCTTCTTCCACTTGTCCAATTTTCAAACAAGCGCCTCATGACATTCATGAAGTTCCTTTGTGTGATAGTCACATCTTCTAACACCTCGGCACAACTCTAAAACCTCTCAAATTATACATCGATTGGAGTGGTGGTGCTCCATTGTCCTGGGTGGCAATTTATTCATATATTTTGCTAAGAGGTGAAAAATTCCGTTGAACGAGGATCGATGGGGCTCCTCTACATTCCTACTGCTCCACATAATGCAATGAAATGCAGTCATGGAGTTGGTTAAATTCACATCTCTAGGAAAGGGCCAAAATGTTGAACCATGACGAGATATGGGATGGATCTCCCACATGCTTGGGGCATGTCTATGTCCAAGGGCATAAAATAAATATAGTGATGGATGATAATTAAATTGTGTGTTGGGGGTAGGCTTGGATTTATGTGACTTGAATGCTTATTGTTGACGTCATGTGTGCAAGGGATCACACCATGATTACTTTGTGTGTCGTTATAGGTTGATGTCATATCCATAATCATATAAAAATCTTCTCTCATGGGAGGGGGGTGGTTGTTAATAAGCACCCCTTTTTTTAAATATTCCAAAGCCATGACATTTAGCTTGATTGACTTTCCCATTGATGACTTTGTTTTGACAACTTAGAAGAATAATATTTTATCACATGTATTTGTTATTAGGTGAATCCTTTGGGTTAGCATGGCCAAGTGAGTATCTAGGTGGATTTTTGAATGATGCATATGATTAAAAACAATCGAGTCACTAAGAACAATGATATGCTTGATTCCCATTTCCAAGCTTATTAGTAATCCTTGGTAGAGAATTAAGACTTATGCTTGATTGTTAGTTGTCATTCCAATACCCATGCATAGGCTATTACCCAAGTTCCTTTAGGATCATGGATGATATCCCTCACACCTTCCATGCCTTTAAATTTTGGTCACAGTTGTAACGATTAGTGTTTGGTCATAAGGATGACAAGAGGATGGGCTTTGATCTATTTATGTGTGCGCATGGATTGCAATGCAAGAATCACACTTTTGACCACTATCTTTGGGTATCCCCATGGAAACTTTAGGGGCTAGACAACCTCATGGGAATTGGACCTTGGTCACCAATGATAAACTCCTCATTCCTTGTTGATGGATCCAAACCCTTTGGGATTTTTATTTGAAGGACATGGGGGTGGTTTTTATCCACTTATGTGTGCATGGTCATGATATCACTTAATACAATCTCTCTAGGTGCAACCACACATTTGACCATTACCTCAAGGTGACCGCATGGCTCCAAGAAAATCCCTCACGGGAATCGAACCTTACCCACTCGTGAAAAAATCTTTGTTCTTCACCAATGGATTCAACTCCTTTTGGCATTTGATGCACATTGTTCATGGGATAGCTCCTCCGATGATTCAATCATTCTTTTTTCTTTGACCATCTCCTTGTACACATTTTTAGACACCCCTACCAATATGTTTCAGATATCATCTCATACACTATCTTTAATTTTCGTAATCTTCCTTAACAATAAAATCACAATAGAGAATCAATTAATATTTATATGAAATTAAATATAGATATATTAATATGGTAATTTTTTGGACTAGTATATACATATTCTAAAAAGTATGTTCAGCAATACTAGTTTCTAAATGATATGTTTTTGTTAATGTACAATTTTGGCATTGCAAGTTTCACATGTCACATTAACCATTGCTCTAGAAATGCTTGTTGTATTTTAAGTATAACATGATTTTTGGATTCATTGGATTGATGTTTGTATTGTAAGTTAAAAGAATGTCTATATGTTCTTTCCACTACATCCCCCGTAGTTTTACAAAGTTTTTCCTCCTGCCATTATCTTCCAACACAACTCTAGATGCACTCAGGACCAATTCATCACCATCTACGTCCTTTGTAAATTTTTCATCGTAGGAGGGCCTTTTGTTCCCTCATTGTCAAGCCCTGCACAACATTCAACATATGCGAAATCAAATGCTTGAAACATATTAGGTATTATTTTCAAGAAGTACATTCCTATTACAAATTCAAAGAAAGACTTATTGTTCTTTGTCACATACCTAATAGCCTCTTTTCTCTATTGAGACCATGGGGTACTCAATGAGTCAATTCTTTGTATAAATTTTGATCTTGCTTCCAATTACAAATTTACTTTCCAATGGCTACTATAATATAGTTTTTTAACAACGAAAGTGAAATATATATAATAGCAATTCTTTAAACTAAAATTACACATTCTAATTATGTAATCATTCCTGACATGAATGCATCAAACCATGCCCAATCAATCCATACATGGAGTCAATTCCAAAATAATAATTGAAACATCATATAACATAACTAAAATTCATGGCATTCATACACCATTGGCACTTATCTTATGAAAGTAATCCAACCATTTAAAGCAAAGGGAATTCCTCCTGGCTATAGGCACTCGATCAAGCCATCTCTTTCTTTGATAGATGCCACCCCCTAGCTGGGGCTATTAGTCCACAAGGGGTGAATTATGCTTCATTTCTTCAACATAGTCACTCCCAACCCGAAGGAACTAACTCAAACCAAAGGAATTCACACACTACCCAAGGGTGCATAAACCCCCTCCATAGTTGTTCCCACCCTTGCATTCATTCCCCATCAACTTACATAACACAAGGGATGCAACCCCCTTCTTTGATATGTAGTCCCTCAAGTTGTCCTCATCCCCTTCTAGTGCTACAACACATGCTAGCCAGGAATTCTCCATGTCAAGGCCCCATGTAGTCCAGTTGGAGGCCATGCCTCTCTGACAGGGGCACCGAGACCAAATGCAACAATTTATCAGTGTAAAATATGCTAGTTTACCAGGGTTATTCCTCAATTGTGAAGGTAGACTCAATGACCAACTATCCTTCTTCCTCAATGGAGACATGCATCCCTTTCCATGAAAAAATGATGAATGAATTCTTCAAAATTAATTCCTAACAAGATATATGCATGCTTATGGCTTGACAAGTGGCTTCCCCAAAAGTATCCACTTCTCCCTTTTCAATCTCACTTAGGATAACTAATCCCATAATTAATTTAAGTGAAACACCCAGGTTAAAGAACTTTGGTTAAATATATTAATGAAGGTTTAGGGCATTATCTAGAGTTATTACCCCTTAGCCCCTCTTACTTCCCCCACTCGTGGAATCATAGCCCCCCATCTCTTTTTCATCCTTCTTCACTTATAGTTGTTAGGGATTTTTATATTAAAAAATATACATCATTTACAATATCCATGGTCTTCTAGACCATGTAAGTATGTTTTATAGCCTTTGCATAATTACATCACATTTACATCTTGGGTAAAAAACAAGGTGTTACATTCATTAGCGTTTGATCCACGTAATTCCCCTGTTTGCAACATTTCCATAAAGCTTCTACACTCTTTTCCACTTAGATTGTGACATTCTTATTGATTTTTTTCAAGTTTCTTTCTCTACATAACACATGTCAACTAATACATAGCATTTAAACATGAAAATTCAATATATTATTACTTTTATATTAAAACTTCAAATAGGGAAGTCCTCTGCGATTTGAGTTTCTCTGTTTCCTTCTGTTGGGATTACTATATAATGTTTTGGCAATTCTACAAACTCTCAGGAGGAATGGATTTGATGGAATATTAGCTAGACTGCGGCTCCTTTTTTGATGGGGATCTCCTTTCATCACCATTTTTCTTCTTTACACATGAGGAACTAAAGGATATTTGGAGGCGCGGGAAGGATTTTTCTGATGAACTGGAGGCCTCTGGGACATCCCATGAGCTCGATGACAGATCTTTCTTGTCAGATTCATTAGTAAATTCTATCAATCATTGTGCTCCCCATGCCACAAAGGGATTTATGGACTCTTCTAATATTTTAGTGAAGAGGAAAATCATGAAGAGGCAAAAAATGTGGAAGACCCCCTTTTTTCCGAAGTGAATCCTCTCGAGTCTGGAAAGGTTTCTATTTCGAAGGGTAATAATTTTGAGGTTGAAGTTGCATTAGGGTCTGAAGGTCACGTTGTGGAGGATGGAGGTTTCTCTGAGAGGTTATCTTATGGGTCGTCCTTTACTGAGGGAGATCTTGTAGGGACCCTCCATAGACCCTCCGAGATCCTCACTAAAATTTTGATTTCTAAATAACAGATCCATGTAAATAGATAAACTCAACCATAATTTTTTTTTTTTAAGACATATACACACCATAATTAAACTAATAAAATGTTCCAAGCGAATAGAAGAATTGATAAATAAACAATTGTACCTACTTAAGATCTTGTTGTCACAGAGTGTCGAAGGCTGCAGAGAGATGTCAAAGTCCCGTCGCAAGTCCAGTCCTAGATTTCCAACCATCGAGTGTTCATTGGAAACCACCCTATAACTACCGAAGGGTACTCTTCTTCCCCTGGGACCCCCAAGCCGCAATGGGGATGAACGAGAGAATCCGCTAGCATAGTCAAAGGGATTAGATCACACTAAAAGGTCTCCCCACCCCGTTCGCCCAATGATGAACCACACTCTCAACAGTCATTGGCTAAAACTGACATTGTCTATGCCATCCAACAATAGGGAAAATAAGTGTGTGAGCTTCATGCTCACCTCCAATATTTATAGCATTGAGAACCTTGCCATGTGTCCCATGCATAATAAGGAATTTAGTAATTACTTTTTGTTTTATTATTCACCCACCCATGTGTCACTTTTCTCACTAATTCATATTTTTCCAATTCTTTATTAGGATTTAACCTCACTTACTTTCCCAATTTCACTCTGAGATGTTTCCTTTGATCTCTCCATTCCACCTATTTTGTGTGTGTGCTTGGAGTTCACTAAGTCTTAATTTTCTGTGTGTGTGTGTACTTTATTTTCCTTTTTATAATTTATGATTTTCACATTTGTTCCTAATTATTTAACCCCTTTTTATTTTATTCTTTTAAGACAAACATTTTCACCCCATAGTATTTTTGTTTTAACATTGCATTGTGTTCCAACGGGCATACCAAGGGTGCCATGACCTCTCTCATGCCCTTCAAGTATCAATTTTTCCATGGTGGGGATTGGTGCGATGGCTGAGACCACGTTAACTCAATCACGTCGACCCTGTTGGGAGGCTTGTGGTTCCTAGGAATAAGGTCATGTCTTTATTTTGCACCCCCTAGTTGATCCTCGTGAGTGACTGAGTCCATGGCCTGCCATCACGAAAACATGCATATGACAAGCAAAATCCTCTCTCACTTTTCAACTCGCCACATGGAGTAATCGCTAGTCTTACTGTCCTCTCTTCCCATTCAGCCCCATTTCCTTTATGTGGATCGATTGGTAATCGTGATCCTGTGCCTGCACGTGAAAACACCACACTCGTCAAATCACTCTAAGTACAAACATAATATATCAAATTATACCAGGTTAACATCACTTGTCGTGGATACCTAACCCAATCCAGAGTTTGTGCGGTATCGACGTAACCTTGGGTCACATGTAACTTGTCTTCCCTTGCCATACTTGACAACCCATCAAAAGTACATGATACATAATGCACAAACATTACTACATTTATTTAACCATATTTTTATAATCTTATGGCAACATAATCATCTACTCATCATTTGTCTCATTCATAAACAATAAATTTTAAAACATTCAATTTATTCACGAGGATACTAGTTTTCAAGTTCTAATGCCAAGGCGTTTCCACACATAGCCATGTCATTCATCATCGAATGCCCTCAAATACCAACATAGCATGATAGTCAAGGTTCAAAGTAAAAATGGGGTACTACATACACCCCTCTTCAGGAAACTCCGTCCCGAAGTTAATAGCAAGCTTTAAAAAAAATATTTCAATTTACTTTTAAATAGTGTTCTATTGTAAATAATATATATTTGTCGTAGACCCCATTCAAATTTCATATCCATGCCATATTTTCTCCCTTTTCAATTTCGATTACTCATATTAGTAAAAAAATCTTATAAGAGTTATCTCTTCATTCTATTTACAATGAAATATCCACTGATCCCTTCCCTAGGCCATATCCCATCCTTTAATTGATCTAGGTACCGTGACTACTAGATGCAATAGTAGGTAAACAAGGTCATCATTTTTCTAGAATACTTTATCCACTTGTACCCATGGGTGAGTCAACATGGTACTTTGCAACAATTATAGGTTTAGTAACTCGGCTCTTTTATTTTTACTTTTATATTATTATATACCCTACAAAAAGAACCTTTCACAGGCCGGCTCATACCAATTGCTAGCTATCCATTTCCCTATAAAGCTAAAGATTGTGATTGCTTATTCTTTAGTAAGCACGCTCACCCTATCTAGCTATTTCCACAAAGTGATGGTCAGAATAGAGAAAAAGTTAGTGTATAATTGGTCCTCGAGACAACGTGACATTAGTTAGTTACTATTGTAATAACATAGCCCTTACTATGTGGTGATGCGTTATGGAGTCCTAGGCATTCCATACCAATAATTGATCATTGCTTCATTTCAGTGATGAAAATGGTATAAAAAGGGATAATGACATGGACATGAAATGGAAATGATTATAATGATAATTATACGATAAATTATTAAATTTTATATTAACTTCAGGACGATGTTTTATGAAGTGCAGGTGTATGTAGTGACCAATTTTCTTAGACACTTGATTATGCTAAGACATTTGGATTATGATATTTGTTTAGACATTTGATTGAGGGCATTTGATACCATGACCTGGATGGATATTGTGCATTTTGATGCTAAAACTTTAAACCTTTATGTTGTCTGATGATAACAAATAATTTTGCTTATGATAAATGATCATAATGGATTTATGTATGCTGACTAACCATTGGTAATATGGTGCATGAAAACGATAATGAAGGTATATATGATTTTCAGATACTTTGACCAGTTCTTCCAAGTGTGACAAGAGAGCACGGGTGTGAATTAAGGGAAGTTGGTTTAAATGTCGCATAGCCTTCGAATTGAGCTAGGATATGGTATCAAGTGATACAATGTGATAAATTGGTATTTGATTATTTTGCATGAGCTATTTGATGCATGTGGATTTCATGTGTGCAGGCACAGGATCACGATTTCCAATTGGTTCACATAAAGGTCATGGGGCTAAATGGGAAGAGATGCCAATAAGACTAGCAATTTACTCCATGTGATGGGTTGAAAAATCGAGAGAGGATTTTGCTCGTCAGGTGCATGTTGTCGTGAGGGTAGGACGAAGACTCGATCACTCACGAGTATCAACTGTGGGGTGCGCAATAAGGACATAACCTTATTCCCTAAGAACCATGAGTTTCTCAACAGGGTCGATGTGACTGAGTTAACGTGGTCTTAGTCGTCGTGCCAATCCCCACCATGGAAAATGGAATATTTGAAGGGCATGGAGGAAGTCATGGCACCTTGATATGCCCATCGTAACGCAACGCACTGATAAAATAAGAATACTATGGGGTAGGAATGTTCATTTGAAAATAATAAAGTAAAAATGGGTTTAAGTAATTATGAGCAAATGTGAAAATCATAATTGATAAAAATGAAAATAGAATAAACTTGTGCATAAAGGAACGATTGAATTATTAAATTAAGACTTAGTGAACTCCAAGCACACACACACACAATAGGTGAATTGGAGAAATCAAAGGAAACATCTCAAAGTGAATCTAAGAAAGTAAGTGAGGGCAAATCTTATTAAATAAATGGAAAAATATGAATTAGTGAGAAAAGTGACACATGGGTGGGTGAATAATAAAACACAAAGTAATTACTAAATTCTTGATTATGCATGCGAGGGACACATGGAAAGGTTCTCAATACTATAAATATAGGAGGTGATCATGAAGCTCACACACTTATTTTTCCCTATTGTTGGATGGCATAGATGATGCCAGTTTAACTGATGATTGTTGAGAGTTTGGTTCGCCATTGGGAGAACATGGTTATGATCCCTTTTAGTGCGATCTATGCCCCTTGAATACGCTAGTGGATTCCTCTCATTCATACCCATTGCAGCTCGGGGGTCCCTAGGGAAGAAGAGTACCTTTCAGGAGTTGGTAGGGTGGTTTTTGATGTATGCTTGACGGTTGGAAACCGAGGAGTGGAGTTGCGACAGGACTTCGACAACTCTCCACAACCTTCGACACACCGTGACAAGAGGTTTCAACTTGGTATAATTTTTTATTTGATTGTTTTCTGTTACTCAATTTTATAATTAAAGAATGATAAAATTAGATATCTTGAATGTCGAGTTGCTCCTTAATTGTAATATGGATTTAAACATTTTTCAAGCTGTGTATAAATTATTCCCACGATTTTATGAAATGGATAATTAGTTTTAAAAGGGTATGTATGTGTGTTGTTACAATTTTCAAATTATATATGTATATGTTGTCATGATTTATGCTTGCTACTTCAATTTTAAAAAAATGGTGTATTAACGAAGGGTGTTGCCAACCCAACCACTCCACGGGTCAAATGCTAGAAGTGAGAAATATACGTCCGTGATTTGCTATCATCAATGATCATTGCTATGAATGTCGAAGGAGACTCTAGATCTGCTACTTTTGTTGTATGTGAGACTAACTAGAACGCAAAGATTCACTGTGTGTCCAAATCTAAAGACGTTAAAGAGCGATCAATGTCAAAGGTATGACTAATGTTATCATCTCCATTGAGGGATGGATTGTTCAAGTTCTCTATTGTTGGAGCAAATATCATTGTCACAGTGGATTGCTATCAAAAGTGGGAGATTTGATCACATTCTATATTAAAATTTGAAATCTCCCATTGCAACACATACAACCTTCAGTTCTAAATCCATTATGGTCTTGGTTAGGTGGAATTTGAATGCAAACAGAGCACTACAGATCTAGGGTTTATCGGGTCAAAAATCGATATGGTATGGATTGCGGCTTTCCTGCCAACACTTGTATGATTAAGAGGATAAATAAGAAATGCAGAATCATAAAATATAGGGGTGGTGGTCTTTCTTTCTTTGTGGATCGAGAAATTCATCTAGATCAAATTTAGTATCTATTAGGGAAATCATTGGCTGCAAGATTTATTGGCAGGATTATAGGTGCCAATAATATCCACCAATGGATACAAAGAAGATGTATACCCTTTCTAGGCTACGAACCTATTTTACATCTTCTTGAGAAGGGTTGGATTGGGTTTATTTTTCGATTAGAGGAAGATGCTACAAATATTATAAAGGGTTCTTGGTTCTTTGAAAAAATCCTTCTATCCCTAAAGCCATGGTGACTTGACTTTGATGCTCAACGGGAAATTGTGGAAACTAGTCCAATTTGGGTTTGTTTTCCTAGGATTCTAATGGAGCCATGGAATGATTCAGCACTGGCATTGATTGGTGATTCTTTGGTTAAGTTCATTATGGTGGATAAATCCTATGAAAAGTCGAATGTCCGATCCATAACGAAGATATTAGTTGAAATCGATATTAATCATGGTCTTTTGGAATCAATGGACATTAAATTTGGATCGGTTAAGTTTTAACAAGTTCTGGATTATAAAAAATTTCCCTTTCAATGTGTCTGAGGCCCCAAATATGGGCACTTAGTGGCGAAGTTCTCTCTCCCCTTTACTAAGAAAGTATGGCATCAAAAAAATAGTGGGAATTATCCTTCAGGCCATCCATCATCTAATTCTAATTTCTGAGCTAGTCTTATCATGAGCTTCGACTAGTCGAAAAGTAAGGGATTTGTATCCCAACAAGGTCCTGCTCAAGAAAATATCATGGTATGGGAAGTGGTTATCTTATCTGAAATTATGGAGGTTGAGCGGACCGGTAGCCTTGGTATTGGTACTCTATTGGGTCCCTGTGTAGAGCCCTTATCAGAAGTAGGGTTTCGATCATCGGAGAAGGTATCACATGCCATTCTATCTGGCGCTTTTGGCTCTGCGGGGAAAAATAACTGACCTTACTCTAAGAACGATCCTCGGGACGATCTTACATCTTCAGGGAAGGCTTCAGATGAAAATGTTTCCTTAGTCTCATCTAATAATAAGGTTGTAGCTAATAGTGTGGAAATGTTGTCATGTAAATCTAGCTCCAGTCACTATAATCTCTGGTCTAGGGTACCTTCTGTTTCTCAGGGAAAAGTTCAATCAGGTGGCCTAGGGGGAGATGAAATGTCATCTCTAAGAGATGCAAAAATTGGAAGAAAATATGTTATTAGCATAGCCCCGGAAAAATCTATTTGTGAAGTGAATCAGGGTAAGAAACGTCTAATTTTTGGGGGTATTAGAGAATGCAACCGCTCCGAGGCAGGTAAATCATGAATATTTTATCTATTAATATTTGGGTCTAGGAGGGAAGGCCAAGCAATGTTCCCTTCAGATATTAGTGTCATCATCGAATTTGGATGTCATCCTTTTGCAAGAAACTATGTTGGAAGGCTCTCATGCTAAACGAATTATGAAGAAGCTCTTTCCTTTGTGGTCCTTTGTGTCCCTTGATGCTCCTAGTTTTTCAGGTGGTCTAGTGACCAGATGGAATAAGTCCATGTTTTCTATCATGTGTTTTGGGGTTATCTTAGGTCTATGCTCAAAGCTTAAGGATTTGGTATCAGGAAGGATTTTTACCATACTAAATCTGTATGGGATGTCTCTTGGAAGAGAAGAATTCTGGAAGGATTTGTTATCCAAGTCTTGAATCAAGCAGGATAATCTTATTTTAGCTAGAGACATGAATTTTTCTCTCTCCTCAAGGGAATTTTGGGGGAACTTGACAAGAGGAGATCATTTTGATGATTTTTTTGTTAACTTGTTGGAAGAGGCTGGCCTGATTGATGTTGAACCGACATAAATTAGCCCCACTTGGGTCAATAACATGAAAGGAAATATTGGTATTGTAAAGCGATTATATCATTTTCTAATAAATAGTAACTTATCGAAGTCTCTTGGGTGTTATCAATCCTGGGTGATGAAGTCACATTTATCCAATCACTTTCCTATTATGTTCGGATCCCAGGCATGTATGTTGAAACCGTCTGGTCCATTCAAATATAATCATTTATGGTCTTATGATGAGGAGTTTCAAAATCTAATTAGAAATTAATGGAAGCACTATGTAATGTCCCCATTCAAATAATTGCATAGCAGGACAATTCCATCAATCCTACTAGTTCCCTAGGTTGGATGGATACATTTGGAATTTTAATAAGGGAGCTAATAAATTATGTTTAGACATTAGAATGGAATAAATATTTAAGAATGGAGCTAATTAAATAAATACAAGAGAAAATTGAAGTGGCAATGGAGCATGGAGACACATGGAGATTATGGGGCCCACACAAGCTAGAATTTTTGTGCCACATGGCATCCTCCTCTTGCAATTTCGAATCCATGGGAAGCCTAATGTTATTGGATGAGTTAGAAGGCTAATACACTTGGCCATATGCATCATAGGTCTAATTTGGAAGGAAATGTAACTTACATGGGAGAGGAAGAGTCAAATGGGAGCTTCTTGGACACTTGGGCTAGATTCCCTAACACCTATGACATCTATGACACCAATGATGAAGATGTTATGACATTTATGAAATATTGCAGACCTGAAGGTTGACCTCTGACCATTATGACATGGCAGGCCTAAATATAGCATCCAAGAAGGCGCTCATGTGAGTTGGGGAAGCTCAATGGGTCCCTACTCGAATTGGGGGAAGATGGAAAGCTAGGGAAGGGAGGACACATGGAAAATATTGAGCACACAGCCTAATTCGAATTGGCTTGATTTTGTGGATGGATTGGTAACCTTATAAGGATAAGGATGTCTATAAAATATAGGGATCAACAAAGAGAAGGGATTTTGATCATTTGAGAAATTTGCATTTGTGAAGAGAGAGAGAGCTAGTGGATGACTAGTTTCTTGCCATAGCCAATTTCGAGGGTGAAAGATTCCCATCCAAGTTGGTGTTTGGAGATGCCATTCAAGTATTTAATGGAGATTTAATGGAGTTTCTATTTGCAGGTGTAAGATACAGGGAAGCTCGTGGTTTCTTCTACTGCAGCACATTCTCTCAACCATTTCCAGTTTTTATGGCATATTCTTGCTCATGGAGGGATTGCGCTTTGGGTGAGCTATTGTACTCTTTGGGAGAGATTATCATGATCCATTTCTGATTGTAATAATATTAATATACTATTTTATTCATCTTCATAAAGTATCAGGTCGAAATACCAAGTGGTTGTATGTAAAAGTGATTATTAATGAGCAAACAATGACCATTTCCCCACTATATTGATGTATGCCATTGTAATGCTGATGATTTCAAATGAAAGAATGTTTCTCTGATATATTTATGATTAATGGAATTCCATTTATGAGTATTACAAGTTTCATATCCATAACGTAATCATTTGAAGTCATCTTACTCAGTTTATTTGCATTTGGAGAAGATTTGGTGCCATTTCCCCAAGGGTCGAACTAGTGACTTTGTAGTTGTTTGGGAGAGGGTTATAACAGCCTTTATAAACTGAATAATGATGCACATGAGACCTTAATAATGTCCATTAAAAATCCTCTACCTCTTTTCATAAATTTGAGTGGGTTTGGGAGCATTTGGAAAGCCATTTTCAGCATATACCCTAGGGGAATTGGAACCCCAATTTGCTAGTGAAAACTCCTACCTTGGCCAGAATATTAAACAAGTTTGCAGAAGTATTTGGAGGGTCATAAATCATCCCTGAAAATCATATTCAAGTCTTAATATCATTCATATACCTTCTCAGAATATTTGGGAGCATTTGGGTCAATTTGGAGACCTAGACATCAAAACTAGTCAAAGGTCGAAATAGGGAAAAAAGAGAAAAAATGGTCATTTTAATAAAATTTCTTAAAAGGGACATTACAAGTGGTATCAGATCATGGTCTTGGAACCTGATGGTATTAAAAAGGATCCAAAGGAATAATTCACCACCCTTAGAACCTGAAGTTGAAGAGGTTTTTGTTGAAGAGGAAGTAGTAGGAGAAGAAGAGCAAATTTTTGAAGAAATCGTGACTAGGGATGAAAAGGGAAACTCAGAACATAAGGAGGAATTTGTTTCAGTCCTAAAACCTTTCTTTTAAGACATGAACAAAAATATGATGAAGGGATTTGAATTAATGTTTAGTTAACTAGCAGGAAAAGGAGTCATGGGAGGCAGCAGTAGCTCACATTCAGAAGAGAAGCAGACAATGGGTGGGCATATTTTCTCAAGCACAGGACCCCATAATAGACCTGATGAATTTCAAAGCACGCAAGGCCTACTGCACCTAAATTTCTTATACCCAAAGAAGATCCTAGCACTCAATATGAACTTGAGACATTGGCAAAAGATTGGGAGAAATTGGATGAAAATTGTAGGAAAAGTCTACCATTTGAACAGTACTTTATTGTTGCAAACAAACTCAAAAAGACGGAGGAAAATAGGGCTCTATTACAGAACAAAGAATTAAATGGTTCTATTGGTAAAATGTCACTTCCCACTTTTGATGGTTCTCCTCAAAATTCTGCTAACACTTGGGTGCAAAAACTAGATGTGTATTTTCAGCTGAATCCAATGGTGGAAGAAAATGCCTTAAAAATGGCCATTTTGAACTTGGAAGGAGGTGCCAATGATTGGTGGTTTCATGGTCTAAAAACTTTGGTTCATAAGCAGGTTAAAACATATGGAGAATTTGTTGATAGGGTACTAGAGAGATTTGAGCAAAAAGACCCAGAATTGCCTTTCAAAGAACTAGCTCAATTGAAGCAAGTGGGAACCCCTGTTGATTATATGATGGACTTTCATAAATTATCAGTCAAGGTGGTTGATATATCTATGGGAATGTTAGTAGTGCTGTTCACTGAAGGTTTGGTTGAACCTTTAAAAGGCTTGGTCAAATCCCACAATCCCGCCACATTAAAAGATGCAATGAACTTAACTAGAGATCTCCAAAATGTGCTTCCTAGAACAAGATTTCCTCCCAAGCCTAACTTCAAATTTGAAAAGAAACCTTGGCAAAGAGATGCATTTGATAAGAAGCCTTGGCAAAGAGATTCATTTCAAAAGAATAAGAAAGAAGGACTAAACATAGATGAACTTTGAAGAAAAAAATTGTGCTTCACATGCTTTCAACCATGGACACCGAGGCATACATGTACTGAGGGAAAAGCTCAATACATAGAAGTATTTTCTGATAATGATGAACATGAAGGGGGTATGGATGAAGAAGGACATATTTCATATCAAGAGGAGGCATATGAGGCAGCAGTTGAAGAAGAAAGACAAGAAGAAAATCATCCTTCACCGGACAAAGAAAGAATGACAGTACTTTCAACAGTGCCTCGTTATCACACTATTCGATGCAAGGGTGTGCTACTAGGACAAAGAGCTTCAATTTTGGTAGATGGAGGAGCCACACATAACTTCATTGATGTAGAAATGGTGGAGAAAAGTAAGATACCTATTGAACCATTCGATGGCTTCACAGTTGTCATTCCCGGTCACAACACAATGCAGTGCAAAACATGGGTTCCAAAGCTACAAGTCACTGTAGGTAACTATACTTTTGTTGATATTTTTTATGTGGTTGATGTTGTTGATACTAATGTGGTTTTGGGAGTGCAATGACTGTACTCTATAGGGGAGCATACAACAAATTATCAAATTCCTGAAATGAAATTTCAAGATTCGAAAGGAGTACTAAGGGTTGTAAGAGGGCAGGACACTTACCCAAATCAAGTAGTGACTTGTAATAGTATGAGATTATATTGAGGCACGGGGACATAGAATGGGTTGTTGAATGTCATATCACATCTCCCAAGCCAAATATAAAGGTTGTTGAGCACCCAAAGGAGATAGATAGACTCTTGCAAAAGTATGAAAAAGTTTTTAGAGATCTTCCACATGGTAGACCACCAAATAGGGGGGTTGAGCACAACATTGTTTTGGAGGAGGGTACTTCACCCATTCAAATACCATCCTATAGACATCCAAAAAAATTCAGAGATGAAATTGAAAAGGCCATCCAAGAACTCCTAGAGTTGGGACTCATTAGACCAAGCTCTAGCCCTTATGCTTCTTCAGTAGTGTTGGTAAAGAAAAAATATGGAACCTTGAGGATGTGCATAGACTTTAGAGTCTTGAACAAGAAGACCATCAAGAATAGGTATCCTATTCCTAGGATTGATGAGCTCATGGATGAGCTATTTGGGGCCAAATATTTTTCCAAAATTGACCTTAGATCAGGTTATCATCAAATTCAAATGAAGGAAGAGGATGTGCAAAAGACTGCTTTTAGATGTCATCATGGCCACTATGAGTTTCTTGTTATGCTTTTTGGATTAACTAATGCTCTAGCAACATTTCAAGCATGCATGAATATGATATTTTGCAAGTAGCTTAGAATGTTTGTTTTGGTTTTCTTTGATGACATTCTCATTTACAGTAAGACTTGGGAAGAGCATTTGCAACATCTAGAAATTGTGTTGAAAACTTTGCAAGAACAATCCTTGTTTGCTAAGATGTCTAAATGTGAATTTGGGATGAAGGAACTATTGTATCTTGGGCACATTATTGGGAAAGAATGAGTGAAAGTACACATGGAAAAAATCAGGGCTATCTTAGAATGGACATCACCAAAAAACATCACAGAATTAAGGGGTTTCAATGGAATATGCACCTATTATAGAAAGTTTGTGGAAGGGTTCTCCAAGTTGACTTCTCCACTCACTGATTTGACTAAGAAGGATGCTTTCAAGTGGGATGAAGGGGCTGAAAAGACCTTCCAAAAAATTAAAGAGGTAATGAGTAGTTGTACCATACTTGCATTACCTGATTTTTCTAAGCCTTTTGTTGTTGAATGTGATGCTTCAGGTGGAGGAATAGGGGTTGTCCTAAAGCGAGGCCCACACCCTATAGCCTTTGAGAGTAGAAAGTTGCAGCCTCATGAAAATATTTACTCCATCTATGAGAAAGAAATGCTGGCCATCATGCATGCATTGGCCAAGTTTCGACAATACTTGGTAGGAAGCAAGTTTGTGGTGAAAACTAACCACAATAGTCTAAGGCACTTCCTCACCCAAAATGATCTAAATGAAAGGCAACAAAAGTGGGTAAGAAAGATTCAAGCTTATGATTTTGATATTGAATATGTTAAAGGGAAGAATAACATTGTAGCAGATGCATTATCTCGAAGACCTTCTTTTTCTCTCATGGACATTGCCAAGGATTGGAAAAACATGCTACTAGTGGAATATGCCAAAGACAAATTTGCTTGTGATGTGTTAGATGGAATCAAAGGGGATGATAACTACAGGATTTTGAATGGGCTGATATATTATAAGGGCAAAATTTATTTGGTTCAAGATCCAAAACTCAAGTACAAAATTTTGCAAGAAGCACATGATTCCCCACTAGCTGGCCATCTGAGGATCTTCAAAACTTATAGGCAATTAAGGCAAATATTTTTTTGGAAGGGGCTGAAGGAAGATGTTCAGAAATATGTGAATGAATGTAAGGTATGTTAGCAAAAGAAATCAGAACTTACATGCCCACATGGCTTATTGCAACCATTGCCCATTCCGAAGCAAAAATGGGACAGTATCTCAATGGACTTCATCACCGGTTTGCCCAAATATTTGGGTTAAGGATTGCATAAATGTGGTAGTGGATAGGTTGACAAAATTTGCTCATTTATTTGCTGTTACATCATCTTTTAGTGCTGCACAAGTGGCTGATATTTTTTTTAAAGAAATCTTCAGATTGCATGGGCTCCCCAAGAGCATTGTAAGTGATAGAGATAGTAGATTCATGGGTGCTTTTTGGCAAGAAATTTTTAGATTGGTGGGCACTCAATTGACTCCTAGTACAAGCTATAATCCACAAACTGATGGAAAAATAGAGAGGGTGAATCAATGGTTGGAAGGGTACCTAAGAAACTATGTGGGAGAGCAGCAAAAAGCATGGGAAAAATGGCTACACTTGGGTGAGTTTTGCTACAACACCACTTATCATATGTCAATAGGGATGTCTCATTTCAAAGATTTATATGGTTATGATGTACTTACCTTTGTTAAAATTATCTTTGGTGATAGTAGAGCCCCAAAATCTAAAGATTGGGTGGAAGATAGCCAATAAATTTTAAAGCTTTTGAAAGGCAATTTGCAGGTTGCTCAAAATCAGCAAAAAACAATATGCAGATAGACATAGAGAAGAAAGGACCTTTAAGGTTAATGATTTAGTATATTTGAGGTTGCAGCCATATAAACAAACATCTCTAAAAAAGAATGGAGCGGAAAATCTAAAACCAAGATACTATGGCCCATACAAGGTAGTTCGGAAGATTGGAGAGGTAGCATATGAATTAGAACTTTCGGAAGGGAGTAAAATACATAATGTATTTCATGTTTCTTATCTCAAGAAAGCTCTTGGTAAACAAATTGTCACTTCAGAAATACTTCCTCCTTTGGATGATGAAGGTCATCTCACACTTGTTCCAGAAAAGATTTTGAAGACAAGGGAAATGAGATTGAGAAGCAAAACTATCAAAGAATACTTAGTACAATGGAAGGATCTACCAAGTGAAGATGCCACATGGGAAGAGAAGAAGATTTTGCAGCATCCACATCTAAAATTGCTTGAGGACAAGTAATCTTGGGTGGGGAGGACTGTAATGTCCCCATTCAAATAATTGCATAGCAGGACAATTCCATCAATCCTACTAGTTCCCTAGGTTGGATGGATACATTTGGAATTTTAATAATGGAGCTAATAAATGATGTTCAGACATTAGAATGGAATAAATATTTAATAATGGAGCTAATTAAATAAATAAAAGAGAAAATTGAAGTGGCAATGGAGCATGGAGACACATGGAGACACATGGAGATTATGGGGCCCACACAAGCTAGAATTTCTGTCACATGGCATCCTCCTCTTGCAATTTTGAATCCATGGGAAGCCTAATGTTCTTGGATGAGTTAGAAGGATAATACACTTGGCCACATGCATAATAGGTCTAATTTGGAAGGAAATGTAACTTACATGGGAGAGGAAGAGTCAAATGGGAGCTTCTTGGACACTTGGGCTAGATTCCCTAACACTTATGACATCTATGATACCAATGATGAAGATGCTATGACATGTATGACATATTGCAGACCGAAAGGCTGACATATGACCATTATGACATGTCAAGCCTAAATATAGCATCCAAGAAGGCGCTCATGTGAGTTGGGGAAGCTCAATGGGTCCCTACTCGAATTGGGGGAAGATGGAAGGCTAGGGAAGGGAGGACACATGGCAAATCTTGAGCACACACCCTAATTCGAATTCGCTTGAGTTTGTGGATGGATTGGTAAAATTCGAAGGCTAAGGATGTTTATAAAATATAGGGATCAACCAAGAGAAGGGATTTTGATCATTTGAGAAATTTGCATTTGTGAAGAGAGAGAGCTAGTGGATGACTAGTTTCTTGCCTTAGCCAATTTCGAGGGTGAAAGATTCCCATCCAAGTTGGTGTTTGGAGAGGCTATTCAGGTCTTTCATGGAGATTTAATGGAGTTTTTATTTGAAGTTGTAAGATATAGGGCAGCTCGTGGTTTCTTCTAGTGCAACACATTCTCTCAACCATTTCCAGTTTGTATGGCATATTCTTGCTCATGGAGGGATTGCGCTTTGGGTGAGCTATTATACTCTTTGGGAGAGATTCTCATGATCCATTTCTGATTGTAATAAGCTTAATATACTATGTTCTTCATATTCATAAAGTCTTAGGTCGAAATACCAAGTGGTTGTATGTAAAAGTGATTATTAATGAGCAAACAATGACCATTTCCCCACTATATAAATTGTATGCCATTGTAATGCTGATGATTTCGAATGAAATAATGTTTCTCTGATATATTTATGATGAATGGAATTCCATTGATGAGTATTACAAGTTTCATATCCAACACTTAAGCATTTGAAGTCATCTTACTCAGTTTATTTGCATTTGGAGAAGATTTGGTGCCATCTCCCCAAGGGTCGAACTAGTGACTTTGTAGCTGTTTGGGAGAGGGTTATAACAGCCTTTATAAACTGAATAATGATGAAAATGAGACCTTAATAATGTCCCTTAAACATACTCTACCTTTGTTCAGAAATTCGAGTGGGTTTGGGAGCATTTGGAAAGCCATTTTCAGCATTTACCCTGGGGGAATTGGAACCCTAATTTGCTAGTGAAAAGTCCTACCTTGGCCAGAATATTAAACAAGTTTGCAGAAGTCTTTGGAGGGTCATAAATAATCCCTGAACATCATATTCAAGTTTTAATATCATTCATATACCTTATCATAATATTTGGGAGCATTTGGGTTAATTTGGAGACCTAGACATCAAAACTAGTCAAAGGCCGAAATAGGAAAAAAAGAGAAAAAATGGTCATTTTAATAAAATTTATTAAATGGGACATTACACACTATGATTATTCAAAAAGCATGTTTGATTTTTATCAGACTATCCAAGTCCTAAAAGCAATAAAAAAGGTTGTCATTCCTTGGGATCGAAATAGAAGAGATGATAGAGAAAAAGGATTTACTTCAACTGGAATTTGTCTTGGAGGATTGCTACAAGTATTTTTTTGATGATTTATTTATGGAAGACTGATTGAGCTTCATCAAAAGCATAGAAGAATAGAAAGCAATTTTTTTGCTATAAATTGACTGAGAGTGGCATCTTAAGGGTCAGATGATGTGGTTAGCATCAGGAGACCAATATATGAAATATTTTCATAGATTTGCTAACCATCGAAGATAGATTAACACCATATGAGACCTTCCAGATGAGCAAGGAAATCGGGTGTTAGGATTTCATGATCTTGTAGGTCTGAGCATTTGACATTTCTCGAATTTATTAAAAGATCCTCCTCATTCTAATATGGGATATATACTGAAACTCATTTCATATTTCCCGTGGCTGGTAGAGGATGAGGAAAATAAGCAACTATATTAACCTATTTCAAAATAGGAATTACAATCTGTGATGTCTTCCTTTCATTGATAGCATAGTCCAGGGACAGATGGATGGCTAATTGAACTTTACTTAGAGTTTTATGATATTATTGGTGTTGATCTTCTTAGGGTGTTAAGCCCTAAATGTTGCCATATCACCCCCTATATTGTGTCTCATTACATATTATTGAGGTCGGCTTGGGTCTATAGTGGTAGTTGTCATTAGTATTATTATATTAGTTATGTCAACTTGGGTCTTTTAGTTTTGTCTCCTATATATAGGAAGGAGACCTAATTTTCATTTGAATCATCTCAACTTGTCTTGTCTTGTGTACTTAGTACATGTTAAATTTTCAGAATTTACTTCAATCTGATCTAGGATCTTAACTGAGAGAACAACATGTACAACAAATCTACAGCATATCAATCATGGACACAATAATGCAAGCACACAAGAGACACAGAGTTTACTTGGGGAAAACCATAAAGGTGAAAAACCCCAATAACTTCCTCAAAGATAGATAGAGCAATGATACAACCAGAATACATGAGATAGTCTTCTCCTAGCAGCAGAGCCTCCTCCTCATAAGTGCGCCACTTTCCGAATGAGAGAAGTGTGTGAATGAATGATCAAATAGAGATCTCCCGATCTCTATTTATACTTGTTCTGTCCTGCCCAATAAACTAATGGGGCCTACACGTCTAGCTTAACCCATGGTTAACTTAATCCGGGCTGACCCCACACTTGGTGGTCTAATAACCCTTTGACCCACATGGCCGACCCCCAATAGGGTGGTCTAATAACCCTTCGACCCACATGACTTATACAGGGCCGACCCCAACAAGGTGGTCTAATAACCCATCAAGTATAAGTTACGACACTTACAATATAAATGACGACACTTCCATATAGAGGAATAATAACATCTCTATAGGAATACAAACATTTCCGTATAGAGGAATAATGCCATCTCTATAGGAGTACAAAATACATATATGAAATACATGGGTGAAATACATTTCGAAGTTACATATACATCGACACTCCCTCTTAACTAGGAAGGTATTTCTCGACACAGGTCTGCTAGCAAAAGTCTTCTTCTCTGGATCATCATCAGCGAATCATCATTCTCGAATCATCGTCATCGTCACTGTTGTTGCTATCTCAATCAATATCTGAATCTACTCGTCATAGGAAGTTCTACAGAGCTAGTCCTTTTTCATACTGGATGTAGGCCCACCACCTGCAGGTCTTCGTCATCATTGGCCATACTGTGGAATCCTCAGGACTTATTACGTGCGTCACAAAACCTTTAAAGAGTCTCTTGCCTAGAAAGAACCCTAAAGAGCATCTGAGGCCTTTTTCATCCTGTCCAGATCTCCAGGACTTATTACATGTGACCCCACCACAAAACCTAGCAAGAGCATCTCAGGATGTTACGGGTACACAACTCCAACCTGAAATCTCCCCAGGGCACAAATTACATGTGGTCACCACAAAACCTAGCAAGAGCATCTCAGGATGTTACGGGTACACAACTCCGACCTGAAATCTTCCCAGGGCACAAATTACATGTGGTCATGGCAAAACCTCGAAAGAGCATCTCAGGATGTTATGGGTACACAACTCCGACCTGAAATCTCCCAGGGCACAAATTACATGCCATAGGACAAAACCTCACAAGAGCATCTCAGGATGTTACGGGTACACAACTCCAACCTGAAATATCCTAGGGCACAAATTACATGTCCTCCCAGAGCAATGTCTCGAAAGAGCATCCTAGGCTATTATGGGTACACAACTCCGACCTATAGGATCTCCCAGACATGCTCATCTGCACAACCTGATCCACGGCCATAAAGTATCATCCTGATACTCACCATACATCATCCTGATGTACACATGATCATCCTGATCATCATCACTGCAACATCCTGCTGCATGTCATCTGGAGAAGCTCGTCATCCACGATCATCCTGATCATACAATGCATCCACCTGATGCATACCAAGTATCTACCTGATACATATAATCATACATGATCTACCTGATCATACAATTTATCCACCTGATACATACACAGATACATGATCCACACAATGTATCCACTTGATACATGATCTCAATATCCACCTGATACATATACATGGTCTAAGCATCCAACATGATGCATATACAAAATACATACAAATGATCCAACTGATCATATCCAACATCCAACATGATGCATACATACATAAATGATTCAACTGATCATATCCAGCATCCAACATGATGCATATATACATAAATGATCCAATTGATCATAACAAGCATCCAATATGATGCATATACATATATAGAGTAGTAACTGGAGCATCGTCCTGATGCTCATCACCCATGATCCTCCTGATCATCATAGCATCGTCCTCTTCAGATCATCTCATCGTCCACAAAGCACAGCCCAGATGCACATCATCCAGCACTTACACCACCGACATGGGAGAACACATCTACCACCATTCGGGGAAGGCTCCAGCCCTTAGTTTTTCACCATGGGAGAACACATCTACCACCATGTGAAAAATGGCTCAGCAATTACATCACGACCAAGGGAGAACACATCAACCATGTCAAAAAAGCTCATGTGCATCTGCATCTTCCAGACTCATCACTTCCCTTTGGAAGGAACCTCGATCTGAAGTGCACCAAGCCTCTCTCTGAAGTACTCAAACTGCACTTTGGCCAACAGCTTGGTCAATACATCTGCAATCTGCTCATCTGTCGCAACATACTCTGCTTCGGCTGTACTCAGTGCTACGTAGGACTGCTTCTTGCTAAACCAAGAGATCACACCTGATCCCTATCTGCAGCACTGCCTGCCCAATCTGAATCAACATAACCCTGCAGGTTAAACTTTTGATTCGCATCATACTTGAGCCCATAATCAACTGTACCCTTCAAGTACCTCAGAATATACTTTACAACAACTAGGTGAACACTCGGATCCATAAGGAACTGGCTCAATGTTTTCACCGCAAAGCAAATATCTGGTCTCGTGTTCGTTAGGTACATCAAGGTCCTAATCATCTGACGATACATAGTGATATCAACCAGCTCAGATGAAGCATCACACAGAAGCTTCAGGTTCGATGCCATAGGTGTGGCCATAGCCTTGCAGTCCATCATCCCGAACCTCTTCAGGATCTCTACTGCATACTTCCCTTGTCCAAGGAAGATTCCATCTGCACTCTGCCACACCTTCATGCCAAAACAAATAGTGCATCATCCCCAAGTTCTTCAACTCGAACTCAGCAACAAGATTTCGCTGCATGTCGGAAATCAATCTATCCTCACCTGTTACAAACAGGTCATCCATATACAAAAGTAGTATCACTAGATTGCCTTCCTCAACCTTGTAGTAAAGGTTGGAATCCACTTTACTCTTGGTAAAGCCCAAACTAGATAGAAAGCTGTCTATCCTACCATACCAAGTTCTGCACATATATGACTCCCTGTCATGTGTCTCAGAACCAAGTAGCTGCACCACATACACTTCTTCTTCAACTACACCATTCAAGAAAGTGTATCTTCCTCTTCATCACTACTGCCAGAGCAAGTACTGATTTAATGGAAGTGTATCTGGCTACAGGAGAAAAAGTCTCTATGCTACCACCTGCAGCATGCTTGATCTTGTAGATCCTCTTGGAAGTCACTACAGACTCCCCTTTAGGTCTTGGGACTACATCCCAAACATCTTCATGATCGACTGGTACTCCTCGATCATGGCATTCTTCCCAGATCCTAGGAACTTCAATATCTTCAATATTTTCAATAGATAACTTTGTTGCTGAACAAATGTTCTAGTCCTTCTTTTGTAGGTGATGGTATACGATCTTTCCTACACAACAAGTTAAATTGCATGATCAGAAAACATCTCATAGTTTTCAGAAAAAATTCTTACACATAAAGAAATATGTCATACAATCATGCAATTATCTTAGTCAATGCTTCAATACAACATTTATCCATATTCCGTAACTTTCTAGACGCCTTCCAATCTCTACCCGAACATTGTTAAGAGTGTGCACAACTCCTAACATGTCAGAAAAGAGGTTTCATTCTAGATAAGTAGCAATGGAATGTTGTACAGTGCCATAGGCCACTTACCCATGTATATTAGTAGTATACTGTTCATCAATGCAACTATTCTAATATGCATAATGCACAACCTAATTCTAGGAACATAAGCATATACATCATTGAATAACATTATGTAAGAAATGACAATTCAAATACTTATCTTTGTTTGGTTGCTGCGTGGACTCCCTCTGAATCTTTGCAACTCCTTTCTGATGTGGATTGTGAGAAGTGGTCGACTCCCTCTGAATATCTGCATCCTTGCAGAAACTACTGAAGTGTGCTCCTTTGCTTTCTTGCAGGAACAACTGGAGTGTGCTCCCTCTTGATCTTTGCTTCCTGGATTACCTTTCCTTGAACTTATATCCATCCTTAATCACTATGCATGCTTATTATTATCATCATTGTGTTATCCTTGAGGTCTCATACATAATCACACATTTATTAGTATAATCTTAATACTATCAAAACACAATAATCTTAAACATGTATAGTCATGATCATTCACAGATAATAAACATTAGTATTCAAGGTTTCAGGGAAGTCTTCTTTTACTCATGCATATTCTTATTTGATCATAGGTCTCTTCTGATTAGTTAAATCATCAATGCATAAACCTGTGATTACTCAAACCTATACCTTCATGATTCTTCTGGTTAGTCATATCATCAAATATGGTAAGAAACATAATATGCATACAACCATGACCTTTCAAACCTATGACTTCATCAATAATCATTATCAACAACACAACAATATAATATCCTAACACAAGGTAGGATTCTAGCTTGATATAGGAAAAACATACCTGGATTAGCATGCTAGCTAGTTATGTCTAACATACCCGCATAATGTCTTCTGGTTCTCTTCAGTGACTTGTGCTAGTAACCTGCATGTCTCATAAGTTAACCATTGTAGAACCAAGTTATACATACCTCGTAAGTAGATCTTCTATGTGATCCATGACAATGGATGAATCTTTGTCTTCATGTCACCATGATCATATGTTCTTGAAGTAGAACATGATTTGTCTTTCTTGGTGTACCTTTTATGTTAGTAGACAACATAAACCTCATACAACACCATAATGCATTAGTACAATCATAAGTGTCAACACCCTAACCAATGAATATCTTCTATCATGCATTCATAATTTTGTTAAGGTGATACGACAAATCTAAAATCAAGATTGTACTAACCATAATAACATGAAGACAAACATACCATAAACTTAATCATGAACAAATATCGAAACATACCTCGATGAGTCATACCTGTCAAGATCACTTGTAATCTTCTTATGTAAGGCCTTAGCCTCATCTCCCTCTGAAACAAGAACTTCTTCACTTATGCAGGTGACCAATCCATCTTCTTCTAGGATTAACCCAATCCACTTGATTTGCAAGAACTGGACCTGGAGCTGGATTAGGATTTGTCAGAGAAACCCCAAAAATTCAAACTTTGAATTTCAAACTTCCGAAAGGATAGAAATATGTGCCTTGACGAGATGATCAAGCTGGTATATTCAGAATTTGAAAATTGCTAAGTTTCATTCCTCAATTTTGCCTTTAAAACTTTCGGATTCACTGGACGTGACCCCGAACTAGGGTTTGATGAAGCCCACTCTTCTTCCCAATCAAAAGGTTTGATCCAAAGCTCTAAGCTTCTATTTTTCTGAGGAGCTTCCATCCGTGGTCACAGATTTCAAAAATTTCCATTTTTGCAGAAGCCCTAATTTTCCACTTTTCCAATCAAAGTCCCGAACTAGGTCTGATCAATCCCGGTCTTCTGCCCAATCAAAAATTCTGAAATTGGTCTCTAAATTTCTATTTTGATGAGTGGCATTCAGCCGTAGTCTCCAATTACAAAAATTCCAACTTTCTCCGAAACCCTAAATTCCGGAAGCCATGAAGGAAGGTGCTCAAAAATAATTCTATTATGACAAAAATATGTACCTGATTGTTTCTGGTGTAACTTCGAACTTTTCGATCCACAGGGTCTGAAAATTTTTCCTGAGATAGCCCGACCTGTCATCTTTCCATCCCGACAGGTATGACCTCAATTGGATTCTCTGAGAGAGCGTAATGCCAAGTGTCGCAACATGACCTGTTTATGGGATAAAATAGGAGAGCGAACATGTACAACGTGCCACGTGTCACTGGTTCAACTTCGGCCTCTGAAAATTTTTCCTGAGATATTACAGTCTATGCACTACCTGTAATTTTTTACGAAATTTCATTTGGAGCTCCCTAGCCCAAGTTATGACCTTTTTTCCAAGTCACCTGTTTATGACTGAGATCTGGAAGAGGCAGAAACCCTATATTGTACAGATCATAAATCACAAAGTACAACGAATTAGAAGTTGTCCTTTGGACACAAGGTACATGGGGATCTGATATTCGACCTGTAAAAGTTTTAGATCCGAAAACTTTGCCAAAATGGATTTATAGCGAAAGTGCTACGATGACTGGTTTTTGCTATATCAAGCCCTAACATCGTAAGTGCAACAAGTGTCATACATGCCATATCATGCCTTCTTTCAGGATAGCTCTGATACCATGTTAAATTTTCAGAATTTACTTCAATCTGATCTAGGATCTTAACTGAGAGAACAACATGTACAACACATCTACATCATATCAATCATGGACACAATAATGCAAGCACACAAGAGACACAGAGTTTACTTGGGAAAACCATAAAGGTGAAAAACCCCAATAACTTCCTCAGAGATAGATAGAGCAATGATACAACCAGAATACAAGAGATAGTCTTCTCCTAGCAGCAAAACCTCCTCCTCATAAGTGCGCCACTTTCCGAATGAGAGAAGTGTGTGAATGAATGATCAAATAGAGATCTCCCGATCTCTATTTATACTTGTTCTGTCCTGCCCAATAAAATAATGGGGCCTACATGTCCAGCTTAACCCATGGTTAACTTAATCTGGGCCGACCCCACACTTGGTGGTCTAATAAGCCTTTGACCCACATGGCCTACCCCCAATAGGGTGGTCTAATAACCCTTTGACCCACATGGCCGACCCCCAATAGGGTGGTCTAATAACCCTTCGACCCACATGACTTATACAAGGCCGACCCCAACAAGGTGGTCTAATAACCCATCAAGTATAAGTTACGGCACTTACAATATAAATTATGACACTTCCGTATAGAGGAATAATAACATCTCTACAGGAATACAAACACTTCCATATAGAGGAATAATGCCATCTCTATAGGAGTACAAAATACATATATGAAATACATGGGTGAAATACATTCCGAAGTTACATATACATCAACAGTACATTGTATAAGGAGGTTGCCCCCTTGAAGAGGATTTCTATTCATCTATTTTATTCAGTAATTAAGGTGTGGATTACTCTTTCTCGTCTATTTATGTTCTTTTCATGGTCTTTTGGGGAATTTGTTGCATAACATTTGGTATCAGAGCTTGGACGCTTCCAAAACAAGTCATCTTGAAATTTTCATTATAACTTTTTTTATACGAAGTTTCAGATAGTGAAAATCGGAGGAGACGCATAAGACATAATGAACTATCTGTGGTCGAGTTTCAGATCTTGATTTGTTACATATTCATATATATACCCTTTGGAAGTTAGGGTTTCTGACTACTACAAAAACTAGTCTAAAACAGATGTTATGGGAAAAACAATTATATCTGGATCATGTAAGATCCAAATTGAGTGAGACCTATTGCTTTAGAAAGAAGAAAAACCAACTATATTGGGTATCAATTTCACAATCAAACCCAAAAAATTGGACACGTGGCAGTCGATACACTCTTGCTCTTATGAAAAGGCCAAAAATAACAAGTGTTGGGAAAATTGGCACAACGTTTTTTTGGCACATCCAAATTCAACGAAACTTGCGACATTGGAAAGAGGACATATTAGGATACCACAAGCAAAGATTTCAAACTCATAGGGGTCTAAATTTTAGGGTTACCTCGGTTGAAAGGTTGGATAGAAAATCAGTCTTCAAATTAGGGTTGGAAAAAGGTACGCCATTTTAAATTTGAATAACTTTTAGTAGAATGATCTATTTAAGGTGAACCAAAGGTGTGATATCTATTTATATCAAAATGACACCAAAAGGCAGTGGAAAAAATCACACTCCAATCAAACCACTAGAGGATTCATCCCTGACCTATGATGAAAGTTAAGACATATCTTTTAGGGTGTCCAAGTTGGAAGATATTATTAAAGGGATTATGAAAATGGTTGATTTATCTAACTTGGAAAATAAGATGGCTAGTAAAGAGGGTCTAGTAAAGATGACCAATGAGATGGCTATTTATAAAGAAGATATTCAAGATTTGAAGGTACCGCTGAATGAGATAAGACTTAACTTTCCTACACATTCGTCTACTCAAGAAGAGGATAAGGAGGAATAGGGGGACTTATTTCAGTCATGTATTGAGAAAATTGAAAAACAATTAGAGAATAAGAGGCTTGAGTCCCCCAAATATGATGATCCACTGCATCATCACAGGTTCAACTCAGGTCCAAGGAACTACTTTATTCCCAAGATCCACATGAGAAAGTTTGATGGCAATGATCCAATAACATGGATATTCCAGATGGATCAATTCTTTGATCTACACCAATTGCCAACTTTGCAAAAGGTAACTATTGCATCATTATATTTAGAGCCTAATCAATTTGTACGGTACCAATGGCTTTGTGACCGTAAAAAGGAATCTATTATCTCTTGGTCTATATTCACAGAAGAATATATTGCACATTACGACGATATTAATAGCAACACTTTCTTTAGTCAGTTGATAAATCTCAAACAAAAAGGTCCAGTTATAGAGCACATCAGGTAGTTTCATAAGTTAAGTCTTAGGGTGAAGAATATTTCAAAAGATAATTTGTGGGATCTATTTATGGGAACTTTAAAGGAGAATATTCAACACGAGATCCGTATTCTTGAACCTAAATCATTGGAGAATGCTTTTAGTTTGGAAAGGAAAACTGAGAGTAAAAATATGGCAATGACTACTAGAAGGACCACCTCCAACACATATAGAGAGAATAATGTTCCTTCTTCTAACCCACCTCAAAGGTTGACACCTCAACAACTGGATGAAAGAAGAGGAAAAGGTCTTTGTTTTAATTGTGAAATCAAGTATAGTAAGGGATATAAGTATGGTGAGGAGAAATTATTCTACGTAGATTGTGAAGAGGAAGAAGAAAAAGAACATGAACTATGTCAATTGTGAAGAGGAAGAAGAAAAAGAACATGAACTATGTCAAGTTGAAAAAAGAGAAGAGATTACTTCCGAAGAGATTACTCCCAGAATATCCTGTCATGCATTGGCTGGAATTCGCACTCCTCAAACTCTCAAGATCGAAGGATATATCAAAAAGAAAAAGGTAACAATGTTGATTGATTATGGTAGTACTCATAATTTCATTCACTCTAAATTAACCAAATTTCCCAATTGCTTTGTATATCTAGCACCGGAGTTTCAACTAATGATTGCATATGGAGGAACTATCAATTGCTCAGGGAAATGCGATAATATCAATCTTACTATGGGGGAATATGTATTGAATAATACAATGATTGCTATCCCAATGGGTGGTGTTGATGTTGTCTTAGGGGTTCAATGGTTATAATCGTTTGGAACAATGGCCTTTAATTTTCAATAACTTTTCATGAATTTTTCTTGGGAAGAAAAATAATTTGAATTAAGGGCTATCACAGGGAATCCAAGCAAGGTGATAAGCTCTAATGGTATGACAGAATTGTTGAAAAAGGAACATCAAGGTGTAATTGCACAATTATGCTCATTAGATGTTCAAACATCTAAGCCTTCTATTCCCCTAGATATCCAAAGAGTAATTGATAAGCACTCCAAGGTATTTGAAGATATTCCAAAGGTCTTCCACCTACTCAATATTTTGATCATGCTATTCACTTAATTCCTAGAAGTGTTCCTCCTAACATCAAACCTTATAGATACCCTATGGATAGAAGAGTGAAATTGAGCGTATGGTTGAATAAATGTTAGAGGATGGTATAATTAGGCCCAACCAAAGTTCTTACTCTGCACCAGTGGTAATGGGTACACAAGAAGGAGGGACCATGTCATATGTGTCCAGATTATAGAGAGCTCAACAAGATCAACATTAAAGATAAGTTTCTCATTCCTGTTATTGATGAATTGTTAGATGAACTACATGGAGAAATTTACTTCACAAAGTTGGATCTCCGTTCAAGGTATCATCAGATTGGAATGGAGTAAGAAGAAATTCCAAAAACAACATTTAGAACTCATGAAGGTCATTATGAATTTTTGGTCATTCCCTTTGTCCTTATGAATGCACCTTCCACATTTCAAGGTTTGATGAATTCCATTTTCAAGCCCTTCCTTAGAAAATTTGTGTTAGTATTTTTTGATGATATACTAATCTATAGCAAGTCTTGGGAAGAACATGTTCAACATGTTGACAGGGTGCTACAACTACTAAAGGAGCAACAACTATATGCAAAACCTTCTGAATGTTTCTTTGGGGTAAAGGATGTACAATATTTGGGTCATATTGTATCTCATGAAGGTGTCAAGGTAGACCCTAACAAAATTAAAGCCATGATAGACTGGCTAATTCCCAAAACCTTGAAGAATATTAGAGGATTCTTAGGTTTGACAGGGTACTACCGTAAGTTTTTTCGGAACCATGGAAGAATAGAAGCACCTCTACCACCATTATTGAAGAAGGAAGCATTTATGTGGACTCCAGAGGACACTCAAGCATTTGAACAACTTAAAGAAGCAATGTGCAAAGCTCCTATTTTGACAACACAAGACTTCACAAAAACCTTCGTTGTGGAATGTGATGCCTCGGGAAATGGAATCAATGCTATTCTAATGCAAGAAGGATGGCCCTTGCTTTGAAGGTCATCCAATTAAGGGAAAGAACTTATAGAAACCCATTTATGAAAAGGAAATGATGGAAATACTACATGCACTTAAGCAATGGAATCCTTAACTAATAGGTAGGCACTTCAAGGTTAAAAAAAAACATGATAGTCTTATATACTTCTTGGAACAGAGACTATCTTCAGAAGAGCAACAAAATTGGGTAACCAAGATGTTGGGATATGACTTTCAAATCATTTATAAAAAAGGGAACTAGAATTTGGTGGCAGATGCACTCTCCAAAAAAGATGAGGATGTTGAGGCATTACTTTGTGCGATTCCAATTATACAACCCGATTAGGTAGTAGCAGCAAGGGAAGAATAGAAGAATGACCTATCTATGTGGCCACTCATTGAAAAGCTACAAAAGGATCCTAGTGTATTAGATACTTTTGTGTGGAAAAATGAATCGCTATGGTATAAGGATCACTTATATATATATATATATATATATATATATCCCAGATCAAACAAAAGATCCTTTTGGAATTACACACCTCTCCTATAGGTGGGTACTCAGGATTCCTAAAAACGTACCACAGGGTCAAGAAGGAATTATTTTGGGAGTCTCTGATGTTCAAATGTTCGTGGCAGAATGTTTGGTTTTCCAACAAAATAAGGTTGAAACAGTTAAGACCTCGGGTCTTTTACAACCATTAGAAATACCTTGTTAGCACTGGGAGGAAGTCTCAATGGATTTTATCACAAGTCTACCTAAGTCAGAAGGGAAGAATGTTATTACGGTGGTTGTTTATATGTTAGGGTTAACCTTGACTCGAGAATGAGTCAAAGGTAGTTAGGTCTAGCACATGGTTTCTTGTAGCCCATGGTATTGGCCCAAAGTATTGCATGTAAAGAAGCCTTTATAAGGCTTAAGGAGGCTCCATTACAAGGTGGCTTGGAGGTGTGTCGGTAAGCTCACTTGGCTTGGTTGATCGGTTTTGGCCAAGGATAATGAAGATCTTCATTGGCTGGTTTTTCCCCTCATGGGGTTTTCCAGGGTAAATTATGTGTCTATGTGAATGGTTGCTTGCTTATTGTTAATTTTTCTCTCGCATGTTATTATTATGCTCGTAAATCCTAATAAATGGTATCAGAGCGATGGTTTGGCATGTTGCTATGCTAGTTGAGGTTTGAATATGGAAAATCTATGTGAAGGTGGCTTGGAGGTGCGTTGGTAAGCTCACTTGGATTGGTTGATCGGTTTTGGCCAAGGATAATGAAGATCTTCATTGGTTGGTTTTTCCCCTCATGGGGTTTTCTAAGGTAAATTATGTGTCTATGTGAATGGTTGCTTGCTTATTGTTAATTTTTCTCTCGCATGTTATTATTATGCTCGTAAATCCTAATAAATGGTATCATAGCGATGGTTTGGCATGTTTCTATGCTAGTTGAGGTTCGAATATGGCAAATCTATGTGAAGAGGAGCCACTAAGGACCATTTGCTACCCAATCTGGTGAAGAAATCTCTGTAGAAATTCCATATTTGATTTTTTTGGGGTGTGATCTCTTGGAGGCTCCGAGTTAAAATATTGTGTGCAATTTGGTGGATCTGCTGGTGTATTAGAATTTCATTGCTGCAATTGTTTCACCTTTCATTGTTTTCCGGTGTTGTGCAATGTGTGGATCTGATGTTGCATGTGCACGAGGACATATGCCTATGGAAAGTTTTGGTGGATAGAGGCATGCACCTTCCTGGATACCACACATAAACAAGTTGTTGGTATAGCTGCACGATATGCTGGGATTTGCATGAATCGGTGCAGCTGCCATTAAATCATCGGGCGAGTGCCTTGTGAAATGAATCGAGTTATTGAGATGAAAATATGTGCCGCCATTGTTTGAAGAAGAATCCTTGTGATTTAAGGAAGAATCGACCTGGAGAACACTGATATAGAAACATTGGTTGCCTTAGGAGAAATCTGCATGGAAGGCCGATCTGCAATTCATGAAGAGAAGGATGATTTGCGTCTGTTGTATTCGCCAAAGAGAGATTGGGTGCTTTGTGAATCTGCTATGTGTGTGCATCCAGTTGAGGAGACATCACTGTAGGAGTTTCTATTATCACTAAGAATAATTAAAGCCGCATTGTCTAGTGAGTAAAGGAGGACACACTGCCTGGAGTGAGAAAGAACCCACCAAAGAGAGCCATCATTTGGAGAACCGTGGTCAGATTCCCATGAAGAGTCTGCTAGAAGTTACGTGAGTAATTTCAAAACATCCGTTGGAAGTTACGTGAGGTATTTCAAAACAATGGATTGTTTTTATGAGTTATGTCCACATTTTATGAAAAAGGTGGAAAGGTAAAAACAATTATTAAAATCGTTTCTTCCTTAAAAAGGGCTTGTGTCATATATATGAAAAAGGAATGCAATGATGAAATGATTTTTTTTAAGGGGATTATTTGGATTATATGGTAAGGGTATGAAAGGAGTTTGGCAGAAACTTCCTCACATATCGTGGATGGTAGGTCGAGCAAATCATTAGCCGGTAATCCAAGCCAGAAGATGTCTCAACGGAATTGAACCCGGGTGGATGGAATGCAATCCATCTAACCCCACCAACGGACTACCGTATCCTTGACAAGATCCTTTTTTGTTTATAAAAGGGGCTTCAATAATATAATATTTATTTGGATTTCCTTTTTTAAAGGAGGGGCACCACTTTAATAATCTTTTTATAATTAATGTATTTTTGTGGTGAAGTATAAGGTGTGAAGGTTGATTTTTTTTTAAAGACCTTTGTTGAAAGAATGTGAGGTGAACCCTGGGTATGGAAGCAAGAATGGCATGATGAGGAAGCGGTAGCACACACATGTGAAAAATCATTCAATTATTGTACCTAGTGTTTTTTGAATTAATTGTGGGGTGCATGATCGGTGGTACCTGACACCCCAACAATATTTAGTTTTGGTCCTTGTGAAACTTAGCCATAAGAAAGTTGTGATTTTCCTATGTGCTAGAAACACAAAGTATCCCTCTTATGCATAGAGAAGGGATGTTGCATCAAGTGTGGAATGAACCACTGGGTAGGTACGAGGGTGGCAGGTGTACTCATAGCCTATCTTGATGTGGATTGGAGAGGTTGAGTCTTCGATTGCAGGAATAATATGAGATGGTTTAATTTCAATTTTGGGACCAATATTGATGAACCATGTATCCAAAGAGAATTCCTATAGAACTAGCGATCACAACGACTAAGGACCCATGTAATTCATTAGATGGATTCTACTTTATATGGACGTCAATGATGGATGCAGGTATAAAGGAGCATGGAAAAGGAATGAGCAAGGTCAGAGATCCCTTGGAAGCTATGGTTTGGAGTACCCACAGTGGAAAGATCCCAGGCCATGGTTCTGAAAAGGATACATGAATAAAGCAAGCATGGAAACGTGAGAGGATGAAGCAACAGATGGTGATGGTGTAGTCACCATGAATACACATGAAAAAAATTAATGGAGCAATTTGCATGTAAAAGGGCATATGGATGTAAGACTTAGTAAGGCATGCATACCCTTGGTAACTCACCGGTAAATTCAGGAGATAGAACTAGGTGATAGGAGGGTGTATGTGATATCCCCAAGTCAAGCTTAAAGGGGGTATTGTTAGGGTTAACCTTGACTAAGGAATGAGTCAAAGGTGGTTAGGCATAGCACATGGTTTCTTGTAGCCCATGTTATTGGCCCAAGGTATTGCATGTAAAGAATCCTTTATAAGGATTAAGGAGGCTCCATTTTAAGGTGGCATGGAGGTGAGCGGGTGAGCTTGCTTGGCTCAGTTGGCCAGTTTTGGACAAGGATAATGAAGATCTTCATTGGTTAGTTTTTCCCCTCACGGGGTTTTCCAGGGTAAATTATGTGTCTATGTGAATGGTTGTTTGGTTATTGTTATTTTTTTCTCTCACATATTATTTATTATGCTCATAAATCCTAATATGATAGACTCACAAAGTATGCACACTTTTGTGCACTCTCTCACCCTTTTAATGCTAGTACAATTGCTACAACCTTCATGGAAATAGTTCAAAAGTTACATGGAAACCCAAAGATTATTGTAAGTGATAGAGATCCAATTTTCAATAGAAATTTTTGGACAGAATTATTTTCTTGTTTGGTTACCAAGTTGGATCGTAGTTCTTTTTATCATCCTCAATCCGATGGGAAGACTGAGATAGTGAACAAATGTTTGGAAGGCTATCTTCGTTGCTCTGCATTTGATAAACAAACAGAGTGGGTGAAATGGTTATCTTTGGCAGAATGGTGGTACAATACTTCCTTCCATGCGTCATAAAAAATGTCTCCATTTATGGCTATTTATGGGTAATATCCTCCATCTATCACATCTCCCTTAAAAAGGAAAATCTACATTTCAAGTTGTGGAAGATCACCTACAGCACCAACAAGAAGTTCTCCAGTTACTGAAGGACAACCTGGCTATGCCAAAAAATAGGATGAAACAACAAGCAAATTAACATCACAGTGAAAGGAGTTTTGAAGAAGGGGATTGGGTATTTGTGAGGCTGCAACCTTACAAACGAATTTCCCTCAAGCAACTAAATAAAGACAATAAATTAGCACCCAAGTACTATGGTTCTTATAAAATGTTGCAAAAGATTGGTTGTATGTTTTACAAATTGGAGCTCCCTTCATCTTCAAGGGTACACCCAATTTTCCTTGTTTCTTGCTTAAAGAAGGTAATAGAAAACAAGATCCCAATTCAAATTATCTTGCTGGAGCTTGATGAAGAAAGAAAATTCATATTGGAACCTGAAAAAATCATTGAAACAAGGACCAAACAACTACGAAATCAGGCTATTACTGAGTACCTCGTCAAGTGGAAGAACTTACCAGTTGAAGATTCGACATGGGAAGATGAGTCCTCCATACAAAAGCATCCACAACTATTTAAACTTTGAGGAAAACACTTGTCTGAAGGGCCGAAGGGGCATGTTAAGCACTAAATGTCGGCACATCACCCCCTATGTTGTGGCTCATTACATATTATTGAGGTCTGTTGGGTCTATTAGTGGTAATTGTCATTATTGTTATTATGTCGGCTTGGGTCTATTAGTTATAGTTGTACCTCTTTGTCTCCTATATATAGGAAGGAGACCTTTTAATTCAAATCATCTCAACTTGTCTTGTCTTGTGTACTGAGTACATTGTATAAGAAGGTTCCCCCCTGGAAGAGGCTTTATATTCATCTTTTTTCTTCATTAATTAAGGCACATATTAATCATTCTGGTCTATTTATGCTCTTTCATGCTCTTTTGGGGAATTTGTTACATAACACAGGGTGTTTGAGGAGTTCAGGGTAAATGGAATCGTATCTTAAGATATTAATGCCACCTTCTTGAATCTAATTCCAAAACAAAGATAATCTAGAGTCTTTTTATGAATCCGGACCAATTACGCTTTGTAATTGCGTCTATAAAATTATTTTAAAGATCTTAGAAATGAGAATAAAGCCTCTGCTATAATATTTCATCTCGCAAGAGCAGTTTGGGTTTTTAAAGGGTCATCTTATACATGAATCTATCAACACGACTCAAGAAACCTTGCATTCTATTAAGTAATCTGCTACCCTTGTTTTTGTTACAAAGGTGGATCTCTCTAAGGTGTATGACAGGGTATCATGGATCTTCTTGTGTCTCCTTCTCCAACAGGTGGGTTTCTCTTGGGAAATTGTCAGGTGGATCATGATTTGTGTGTCTTCTGCATCCTTTTCGGTACTAGTTAATGGATCAACATCCCCTTTTTTTAATGATTCAAGGGATTGCGCCAAGGTGATCCTCTCTCACCTTATATTTTTCTCCTCATCGAAGAAGGTTTGATTTGTGCCTTTCAAATGGTGAGAAGTTTGGGTCAGATACAAGGAGTTCATGTAGTAGGTCACTTGGTGGTGACTCAACTACTATTTGTCGATGATATCCTTATCTTCAGTTTTGGTTCAATTCAAGAAATAGATGCGGTAAAGGAAATCACGAACCTGTTCTTTTCTGCTACAAGTATGAGTATCAATCTAGAAAAATAAACAACATATTCTTTTTCTCTCCCTATCAAGGTTAAATGGTATTTGAGGAACCCCTCTGATATTCTTGAGCAAGATTGACAAAACAATATAAAGTATCTGGGTTTTTATTTGAAGCCCAATTCATATCAGAAGTCGGCTTGGAGATGGCTATTGTAAAAAATAGAAAAAAAGAGTAAATTGGTGGTGTAATCATTGGATTTCAAACGGTGGAAGAATGGTACTCATTAAATCAGTTATTGAGGCAATGCCTATATATTGGTCTTTTCTATATGCCATTCCAAAATGAATAATAGCAAGGATAAGGAAGTCTGTGTTAATTACCTCTAGAAAGGAAATTTAGAATATAAAGGAGGTCACTGGGTGAATTTGGACCTTCTTTCGCGCCCCAAGAAATTCAAGGGCTGGGGATTTAAGAATTTGTTTCTCTAATATTAAGCCAAATTTAGTCATTGATTGGATTAGGAGTAGAAGGAAGTTAGCGCTTAATGCCTCTATCCGTTTGCGAATGATCACAATTAATTTTTCTGAAATTGTTGATCACCTATCCTGGTATGCAGGTAATGGTTTGCAGATCAGAGTAGGAGCCAATGCCATTCTAGGATGTAACAATGATATCTTCCTTCCTCATGAGATTATCCATCATCTGAAAATTCAAGGGCTTTGAACCCTTGACAAAATAAGTAACTTGACTAGAATGTCCCTTTGGTATCAAGGATGGATGAGTGCAACAAAGAGAGGGTTACAAGGGAATAATGGAGCCTCATGGGATCGATATGTTTCAGAACTGCGTCGGGAACATATTAGGCTATCGGATTAGGAGGATACCCTTGCTTGGGGTAGGAATGTCGAGGGAAAGAATTATACAATGGAAATAGTCTACGTATCATTACAGGATCCCCAACAGTTATCTATGGATTGTTGGTGGTGGTTACTGATTTGGAAGGTAAAAGTGCCAATCAAATGCATTCATTTGATGTGGATAATTATCCATAATCGATTACCTACTTGGGATAGAATTTGGAGGATGAATGTTGAAGTTTCGGGTAGATGTTGTCTATGTTGCGTCCAATAGGAATCAATCTCTCATCTATTTGGGTTGTGTGCCTACATAAAAGAGCTTTGGCATGCTATTGAATTATCAATGCTGATATATAATATGTGGCTTAGTGAGAATGTTCTAGAAAACCTAAATATTTGGTTAACAAGAAAAGAATATAAAAAATTTCAAGCGCTCCCCTTCCTAGTTGTGTGGTGTATCTGGATTGTGAGGAATGGGGATTTATTTGAGAATGCTTGTATTCCTAGTTTTTAGGCAAAAACTCAGGTGTTGGATTTGTTATCAACTCTCCAAGGAACTTCATTAGGTCAAATCCTCAGGAATCCCAATCGCTCACATCTCCCACCTCAAATAAACCAGGACCGCCCGTGGGATTTTTTTGATGGGGCATGCGAGGAAAATGGTGAACGTTGTGGTGCTGGGTATATTCTCTTTTTTCAGATCACCATTTCATAAAAGGTAAAGCGCATATTGGTTCTGGAACTAATAATTCAGTGAACTATATGCTTTGTTCCTCCTTCCTTGGTTTGTTGCACACAAAGGTTGAAGGAGTTACAAGTTTTTGGTGACTCAAATTTTGCAATTGGATGGATGCAAGGTAGATCGATTGTTCAAAATGTGATCAAATATAAATTAGCAAATCATCTCAAGGAAATCTCTGCAAATTTTTACAATATAGTTTTTCATCATGTTTATAAGAAATTTAATGAACCAACATATACTCTCTCAAATGAGGGTCTCCATCTAGATGATTGTTGTGTGATAGAAGAGGAATATCAAGAGGTATCGATGATCTCCTCCACCAGATCATCTTGGCAATGAACTTGTTCATAAATCGTAATTGTTGACCATTGTAGTTATATGGTGTTGTTTCTATAACAGTCTAAAGGTTCTCTTGTCATGTGCTTCTCTTTCTAGCTTTGCTTAAACGTGCAGAAGAATTTTGTGCCTAGCAGGTACTCTGGTTTTTGTATATTGAACAGGGGGATAAAAAAGTGAACATATTGTTCAAAGTCTATATGTCGAATTCTTGAAGAATGTATTTATGTTTTCAAAATAAATATAAATATGTTTTTTTTTTTTGAGAAAAAAAATTAAAACTTCAAATAACTTGCCATGTTCTCTTGTTGGGATTTGTTTCCCTTGTGTTTTTGCTATAATTTTTCCCCTGTTCTTCTATCAGTCATATTTTATAACATAAAAAAGACTTGCATGATGAAGTATACAAATTATAAAATTTGTTTACAAAAAGTAGAGAATTTCAGCTGAAAACTATTTTCGATATAATCAGTGTGCATTATACAATAATATGCATTGACACACCTTATACAGTAATAGGAACTGGTGCATTTAAATCTATACGGAGCATCTCCTAGCCTTATACGCAACTACACAATACTCATGCATTGATATTTTCAAAGGTTTTTACACAAGTTGATGCACTTTACAGTCATAAAAGCACCAATGCTATATATTTACAATATGCATTGAAAAAATTAGTAATTTTTTTAAAAGCCATCATGGCCAAGTAGTGTGTTATAAATTAACAATCCCATTAATGTGTATTACTAGATAATGTGCACTATGTAATTCATACACTTTTTTTTAACCTAATAGGGGCTTGTTTTGGGATCCATTGCAACAAAGGACCCTAATCTATTAAAATATTCTTTACATCAAAATAATCGTTGAGATAAACAAATACCCAAAATTCCAAAAAAACAAATCTCATTTAAAAAACAGGTAAATAAACTAAACCCTTATGACTAGGGTTTACAATAACATAAAATAAAAGGGAAGCAACAACAAAGCTAGGGTTTGTGACATTGAAGGTAAGTCTAAAACCCTTATATTTTTTTGAAATTCTTTTTAAACATAAATAGGAATAAATAAATACAATAAAAAAATTGAGAATTTTTTTATCAATTGAGGGAAAATTTATTGAGATGAAGAGAATGAAGTTACATAATTGGAGTTTCTCCTATGTATATTTGTGTGTGACCCATGGTGGCCCCTTACAATTTATTTTCTTAAAAAAATATATCCACTCCAATCAACCCTTATGTGGTAAATCTCTCTTGCACAAGTCTCCCTCTAACTCTTGGCACAACAATGGATTAGGGTTTAAGGTCTTGTTTAATTCACTTTCACAAAATGAAATTACTGCTCTCTCTTTTTCGTGTGATTTTTTAGTGCATTGATGAAAAATGTGTGGTTTATTTTTTCTAGAGTGTGATGCATCTTTCACCTTTGAGTGCATTAGGGCGCTATAGTACCTTAGTCTCACAAACAACAATTTTCAACAAAAATAGAAGTGCAACACTCCACAATTAGTACTATGTACGGGATTTTTTTGTTGCATCAAAATTCATCGCACTAGTGTGTATAGTATTAAAAACCATATTGGAGCATCAATGTAAACTAGGTGCACTAGTTTCTTAAAAAGGACCTTCAAAAGTTTGTTTGAAGTGATAATGTTACATGCTTCCCAAACTTTTAAGAATGCAAACTTGTATTAATTGTGGTTTTTGCTCAAATGTCAGGGAACAAAGTTATAACATCAAATGGTTGATTCTTCATATTTATCATTCCATATCTTTCCAAGTTCACCAAGTTCTCCCTTGCCATTTGTAGTAAGTCCATATTTTATTTATATTTTGATTATCAGATTGAATGTACTCTACCTTCACACATGCATTTAAATAATTGTGCATTAAGTGTAGAATATTCCACTGGTATATAAATGTTGCAAACTCTCAAACACAGGAATATACTACAAGCAAATTGTAAACAAAAATTGAGAGCCCCTTTACCCTACCAATTTAGCATGCCATCTTTTAGAAGCCATCATGGGCCAATGGTACTTCATTGTGAACTAGATCTCTTTTATGACACCACAATAGTATGTGGTTGTTCAAAATGTAAAGGATTGAAGGTGATCCCTTTGCGTGCCACACTGTTATGTATCTAAATATTCAAAATACTAGTTAAATCATAAATAGGTGTAATTAATTAAATAGTTAAATTCTATGGGTACATCATTCCATTGAAACGATACCCAATTGACCTATAAATGGTCAATTGCTTGTAAATCTAAATCATTTCTATATATTTTATCAACTATTCAGCAAGTATATTTTTACTATGGAATTATCATCAATTGGATGACTAATCCATTTGGAGGGTTTCGAGTACAACCAGATAGGTTGCTCCATTGGTATCAAAGCCAACCCTTCCTCGGGCTTCTGCTGACCTCTGACTTATATCCAAATTGTCAAGGTTTTCTTGAACCCAGATATTTGATCTGACATGGCTTTTAGCCATCCATACTCAGATTTCTTTTGAAATTAAAGACCCATTCAGAAGCCGCATTCGGGCTCTTCAGCGTCACTCCCTCACATCTCTCTCTCCCTTTCGCTGCCATTCTCTCATTCCTCCCCTCTAGCCCTAACTCCACGCTCTCCCACCCATCTTAATCTTGCACTCACTCCCACACCATCCAAACCGTGCATCCTGCACTCACTCCCACACCCCTCGAAGTCTGCATCTTTCTACACTGCGCTGCATCCGCCCTTCATGCCACCTCACCCAACTCCTCACCCTTCACGCCACCTACTAGCTCCTCGCCCTCGCTCAGCTCCACGCCCAACTCCTCATCCTTCCTACGCATCTTCTCATCACACAGCTGCACTTTCCCCAGCTGTCACCCTCTCGCCTCCCTTCACTTCCCTGCACGACCACTCCGCTAACCTTCCCTCCCATTTTCGCGTCTCCTCTTCCAACGCTCTACTCCCCGCCAACGTTGCCCATACGCCTGCTTTCCCCCTCCACCTAGCACCTCCACCTCCAGTTCTACCACAACTCTCCTTCCCTCACCTCCACCGCTCACCATCCCTCATGTCCAAGCCTCCCACTCCATGAGAAACCTACACAGTCCAAAACAAAAACAAATTTTAATTAAAACAAAAAAAAATTATTACAATAAATTCAATATTACTAAATAATATTTACTTTATTGACGTTTTGTTTTTATTAAATTTTTGTTAAGTTATATAACTATAATAATAATACTAATATTTTTATTAATTTTTTCAACCCTTAATAATAATAATATTATTATTATTATATTGTTCAAATTTTCAAAAAGAAAAAATTATTAATATCATTAATATTTAATAATTGTAATAATTATAATTATTATAATAAAAAAAGGGAAGGAAAAGAAGACGAAGTCAAATTCAAACGAAGACCATTAATCATAAAAGAAGAGAAAACAAAGTAAAAGGCATAGTCGCAAATGATGACACCTACATATTCCGAAATGAAGTCGCAGTTGCAAGCATCATTGGATGAGTTAGAGAAATATAAAGCGACCAATAAAGATCTTCAATTCAAGATTATGAAGCAAGACTTGCGTAATCATTTAGCAGAATAGGAGAATCGTGGCATAAAATATCAAAAGCGAGAGCTCCAGAAAATGTTACTGATAAGGATAAGGAAATCTCATGTTTAAAAGCTCACAATCAAAACTTTGAAAACCAAATCAGAAAGTCAAAGAGTGACGAAGGAACACCTTATAGAAACAATCATGAAATAAAAGAAGAAATTAAATGATTAAACAAAACCATCAAGGACAAAAATGATGAAATCATGCAAACTCAGTCAAAAGTAAGAGGCCTAGAAGCAGAGAATTTCTGCCTTCAGCAACAGATTAGTGAATTGTAGTAGAAAGAGGACGACACAAAAAAAAATGCACAAGTTGGAGATTACAACTGTCAAAATCACATTATCAAATAACAATAAAGAAATATATCGGTTAAGAAACCATAACAAGACATTAATTGGAAAAATTAGGAAGTTAAAAAGTACTAAGAAGAGAAAACAATCAAACGAAGATACCGAAGGAAAACTACTGGATAAAGAGGAAGAAAACCAGCACCTGAGAAATTTCAATCAAGAAATAGAGGGACAAGTCAAGAAGTTAAAAGAAGACAAAAGGTTAGAGAAGATTCAGAGTGCGCAAATCCAGAAGGAAGCATCTAGACTCACCGAAAAACAAATTCAAGTTGATGAAGAAGAAACAAAAACTAATTTAGTCTTCATCACACTTAAAAAAGAAGTCAATCCAGCAGAACAATGAACAATAAAAACTCCTTATCGACATCCCAACTATAAAATCCATTTCACCCAACGACAAGGTTAAAATGAACATAAACAGAGAAGTTATGATGTCAGATGCGGAAGAACACAAAATCTACAACCTAAACGGAAAACAAGAAGATTTATCCAGCAAGGCGACCAACAGTCAGCTCCGATGAAAGTAAATATCGGATGGATCACTTCCCAGGAAATGCGACATATCAGTTCAGGGATTCAAAAATTATATCACCATGTCTCGTCAAGTGTCGGAGTTACGGGTTTAGAGAGACATGAGAAGATGTTACGAAGAAAAATAATTGATAAGTCCTTCACTAAAAAAGCTTTGAGGACAAAGATTCCCTTAAGGGGAAGGCAATGTTATGTATCTAAATATTAAAAATATTAGTTAAATCATAAATAGGTGTAATTAATTAAATAGTTAAATTCTATGGGTACATCGTTCCATTGAAACGATACCCAATTGACCTATAAATGGTCAATTGCTTCCTAATGTAAATCATCTTCTATATATTTTATCAACTATTCAGCAAGTATATTTTTACTATGGAATTATCGTCAATTGGATGACTAATCCATTTGGAGGGTTTCGAGTACAACCAAATAGGTTGCTCCACACACCATCCCATTATGTTAATGACCAACTACCCAATGTTCATGATTTGTACTTCCCACTATGATTAAGGATTTAATAAGGCTATATAGAAAAGACACATAAGAACACTTCCATGTACTCATTTTTTGAAAAGTTGGAAGCAAAATACTTTATGTTTCATTTGAAATTGATGAACATGTCTCCTTTTGCTAAATCATCTAATATTTTTAGTGAGACAAAGTATGATATCAACACTATCCAAAACATCTCTACTAGGTGATTCAAAAACTTGTACGAGATGAAAGAAACAATGTCCAAATACACAATAAGGCCAGTTCAATTGTTGAAGGGTATGATGGATTATTCCTTTGCATATACAAAGTAAATACCAAACCTTACAACCATGTTTTGTCTGGAACATGGTCGTCTTCCATTGTTAGGAACCCGTGTCAACCCTTCTCTTTACTTTGTTAGTATATTGTTGTTGGACGCATATGCTTTGTAAGTCGTCCCGTAGTATTTGTTGATCCATAGTTTGTATTAGCCCATGATATTGACCCATAGTATTGGACACATATGCTTTGTAAGTCGTCCCGTAGTATTATATGTCCCATGGTATTGCCCCATAGTATTGGGCATAGACTTAGTATATAAGTGTGTGTTGAGGCCAATGAAGGTACGATGAAGTTATTTTTATTGAGCTTGCTCAAAGGAGGTTTCCCCCTTGAAGTGGCCTGTGATCAATAAAAGTGATTTTGAGTTCTGTTCTTACTGATATCTCATGTATTTTCATTAATTAATTGTTGCAGGTTACTCACATCTGGTATCATAGCACTTTCTTGGGCTCGTTGGGTGGAATTTCTGCCAAATTTTTTTTTCGCATCTGTTGCAAGTTCGGATCTGGGAATAATCCCTATCCGCTTAACTGTGGGAAGTACTTGGGCATAAGCCCTAAAAATCATTGTGAGGAGTACCACAGGAACCCCGAAGTAGCTGGCCCATTGAGAGGACCTGCCAGCAAAAAGGGCAATGGTCCCTACCTGATTGACTAGTTCCCACCCGTGAGATAAACCAAGAGTTGTCGTTTGTGGCAAAGCGGTTATTAGTTTTACCTGAGCCGTGGAGTGAGGGGTACTGCCCCAATATGCAAGCCGTCAGACAACATTGGTGGCCGAGTGAAACCCCTGAACTATTAGGAAGCCGAGGATACCTGGGGTCCATATCTATTTTCAGCTAAACTGTTGTCGATCACTTCCGCGTTGTTTCACATCCATTCCGAGCCGTTTCAGATCCATTCTGAAAGCCGTTCCAGATCCAGCCGTTTCAGATCCATTCTGAAAGTCGTTCTAGATCTATCCGTTTCAGATCTATTCTGAAATCCGTTTCCGATCCAACCGTTTTCGATCCATTCGATGCCGTTTCAGATCCATCTGTTGCCGATCCCTTCCACGTTGTTTCAGATCCAATTGTTCTGATCCCTTCCGCACTGTTGCAGATCCATTTCTGGAAAAAAAAAGTATAAAATTCCATTTTTTCGCCATATCTCCCTTGTTTTAACTCCGTTTCCCTTGAAACTTCCCAGACATCGTTGCAATCCCATTCTTCATATTTCATTCCTGAGGACCCTATCCCAAATTCTACTTCCCAAAGCCATAAATCTCACATTTGTCTATTTTTAGGGTTTACCATAACTTCTTCAATTTTCACCCACTCGCCTCCAAATTTTGCCATCGTGTTCATTCCCTATTTCTGCTTCTTTGTCCCTCTCTGACAAATTTTCCCATTCGTTCACCCCGCTTCTGAAATCCTCATTTTTTGCTTCCCTGTCCATTCGAAAGTGTCCAAAACCTAGTCAACCCCAATTACCCATCAGAGTTTTTCCCAAATCCAAATTTCCCTTTACTAAATAAGCTTATGTTTGTGTTTTTCTACCCATTCCCAAAAAAAAATCCTGGTTATGGTTGTCACCCGCGCAGGAGCAAAAACCATGGAGGAAGCACTTGCAGCCATCCAAACCAAACTCCAGGATCTGGATGAAAAATTTCTTGGCCTCCATCTTGAGCATTCAACCATAAACAACAAATGACAGTCTGAGTCTTCATCAGACAATGGGTTCTCTTCTTCCAACAATTTTCGTGGTCCAAAGCTTGATTTTCCTCGCTTCAATGCTACTGATTCGACTGGATGGATCCGTCGTACAGAACAGTATTTCAGTCTGCATAATACTTTTGATGTCAACAAAGTTCCACTTGCATCATTTCATTTGGAACAGGAATCTCTTCAATGGTACCCTTGGTACATCAAGGCTCATGAAGAGCCAAAATGGCCATATTTTTGCCAACTCCTTTTGCAACGATTTGGTCCTAGTGCTTTTGATGACTTCACAGGAGCCCTCATTAAACTTCGCCAAATTGGCACTGTGAGAGAGTATCATACAAAATTTGAGAAACTAGCCAATCACGCAGAAGGATTGTCTGATGAATTCTAGAGGAGTTGTTTTATCAGTTGTCTTAAGGATGAAATCCACTCAGAGGTTAAAATTTTATGTCCCAACAAAATGATGGAAGCCCTAGGGTTGGCTAAGTTGGTAGAAGACAAGATTGCATCCCAACAATGCTCCAAACCCACTTTTGTTCCCTTCTGAAATATGGGTTCTCAACGACCTCCCATCCCGCCAGCTCCTCGCCCAACTCCTATCAAGCATTTGTTTGAAACAGACATGTAGGCACACAGAGAAAAAGGGCTTTGTTATAATTGTGATGAGAAATTCACTATGGGACATCGATGTGTTCATCAAAAGCTCTATCTCTTGGATGTGGATTCTTCGCCTGCCTCTGAAATTGGTGAAGAATCTCCAGATTCAATGGATGATCAGGTCGACATTCAGGAGCCGCCTATTGACCCTCCGTCTCAAGAAGACCACCCAGAGATATCTCTCCATGCTTTAGCCGAAATCACCACCCCCCAAACAATGCAGGTCAGGTGATACTTCAAGAAGCTTCCTCTTACAATCCTCATTTATTTTGGTAGCACTCATAACTTCATTGACCCTCGGATCGCCAAACAGGCTGATTGTTTTGTCCATCCTTGCTCCAACTTTGAAGTCATGGTTTCCAATGGGGGCACCTTACCTTGCAAGGGAAAGTGTCACAATGTGCGTATCTCTTTGGAAGATTATAACCTGCGCTCTGACATGTTTGCCTTGTCCTTAGGTGGATGTGATGTGGTTTTGGGCGTTCAATGGTTACGCACACTTGGCCCCGTCTTATGGAATTTTGCTAAACTTTGGATGCAGTTTTCAATCAATGCGACACAACACAAATTTACGGGCTTACAACCAGGGTCTCTCCGCATCATCAGTTCACATCACCTAAAAAGGATCCTTAAGAAGAATTCACACGGTGTCATCGCTTAGCTCCATTCCATTCAGATGCACCCATCAACGATCTCCACTACTTCCTTGGATAGATATGCAGGTGTCTTTGTTGAACCAGTGGGCTTGTTGCCTTCAAGAGACCTTCTCGGTATGCATTTAGCCGCATCTACATCTTAGCAGGAAATGATGGCTATTTTGCATGCATTACAAAAGTGGCAGCCATCTCTATTAGGGAATTATTTCTACATCAAGACTGATCTCCAAAGTATGGAAAATTTCCTGGAACAACGGGTCTCCTCCCCAACACACCTGAAATGGGTTATCCAACTCATGGGTTATGACTATGCGATCACTTACACGATAGGTAAGGACAATATGGTTTAAGATGCTCCTTCTCGCACATTTGATGACCCAATTTCTCTTACAACTATTTCTCTACTTGTTCCAAATTGGTTGCAATCTGTTCAACAGGGCTATCTCTTCTATGAACTCCATGCTTCTTCATTGGTAGGGCACTCTGGGTTCCTCAAAAAGTATGACCGGGAACAATGTAACTTCTTTTTGCAGGGACTGAAAATGAAAATTTAACAAATGGTGGCTGACTGTGATATTTTCCAGGTCAACAAGGGTGAAACGACCCTCCTTTCGGGACTACTCGAACCCTTGCCCATCCCTACACAGATTTGGACAACTAATTCTATGGATTTCCTAGAAGCACTCTGGTGGTACAATACCACATCTAAAAGGACACCATATAAATCAGTCTATGGACATGCACTGCCAGTTCTTCTTCCATACACCCTCAGCAGCTCCCTAGTTCAGGTAGTTGACTCGGTTCTTCGAAACCGTGATCAGATTCTTCTCATTCTGCAGGACAATCTTCACATGGCAAGAATTCAACTGCAACAACAAGCCGAGCATCACCGTTATGAGCGCACTTTTCACGTAGCTGATATGGTTCTTCTTCGTCTACAGCCTTCCAAGCAATCCTCCCTGAAACTCAAAAGGTTTCAGTGGCCCGGAATGCAACCCGAGGATGCTACAGGGGAACCAATCCTTCAGATTCTGCATCAATTTCCACATCTAAAGCTTTGAGGACAAAGCTTTTTCTAAGGGAGAGGGGATGTTAGGAACCCGTGTCAACCCTTCTCTTTACTTTGTTAGTATATTGTTGTTGGACGCATATGCTTTGTAAGTCGTCCCGTAATATTTGTTGATCCATAGTTTGTATTAGCCCATGGTATTGACCCATAGTATTGGACGCATATGCTTTGTAAGTCGTCCCGTAGTATTATATGTCCCATGGTATTGCCCCATAGTTTATAAGTGTGTGTTGAGGCCAATGAAGGTACGATGAAGTTATTTGTATTGGGCTTGTTCAAAGGAGGTTGCCCCCTCGAAGTGGCCTGTGATCAATAAAAGTGATTCTGAGTTCTGTTCTTACTTTTTTTTTTCCTTGGAAAAATTCGTAATTTTATTTCAAATAGATTGAACAAAATTACATTCTGCACATGTAATAGAATCATAGAGATCCCTACATTATCGCATATTTGCTGTTCATGTATCTTACTGGTCTAGAGACCCATACAAGCCCAAAATACTGCTGTCCATACAGCACACATATAGCCGGTTACATATACCAATAGTAGTCTCAAAATGTAATAGTTCCTATCAAAAGATACTCTGTTTAAGCTGCCCGAAAGCACCAAACAGAACAGATGTAAACAGTTAGCCAAAAGCTCCATCACGGTCCACCAAAGCCTCATAAAGGCCTATGATAATACCAATATACAAAATAAAAAACCATAAAGTAACCAAAACAGATCTGTTGAGAGTTCTGATCATCAGAAACCAATCAGTCGCCCACCCTGTCCTCCAATGCCTCGTTGAAGGGCCTATGGTAATAACTGTAGGATGTAGCAGTAGTATGTAATGTAATTCGCCATGTGCCGAAATTTAGACGTTGCTGCGACGCTTCTTTGGAAAGTAAGTCGGCCATGCCATTTCTCTCCCTGTAAACATGTGTAAATGTTATAAGATTAAAATTCTGCTTTAACCGTAAAACATCTTCCAGTATAGGTGAGAGAACCATCACATTACATTGAGTATGCTCATTGGCCCAATCAATAACAATCAGTGAATCACCAAAAATCTGAAGTGAAAGACAACCCTGTTCTATTGCAAATAACAGCAACAGTCTAAGTGACATGATTTCTGCATAGTTGTTTGTACCGCTCCCCAATCCAGCCACTATGTGGAAATAATGAGATTCAGATTTGTGTAGAACTATCCCCCCACCGCACACCAATTGATGGTCCAGTGATGCGCCATCGAAAAAAGCCCACGGTACTGTTTTATCAATCGTTTCAGCAATCACAGGACGAGTTCTAATCGTTTTGGGAGCAGTCTTGTAATGAACAATGATAGCCACAGCTTGAGCCACTACTTGCTCCATCGGGACTCTACAGTCCTGGAAAATAATCCTGTTACGTGTGATCCATATTCCCCAGGCAAAAATGCATGGGGCCGCACAGATGGTTGATGTCTGTTGTTCAGTCCACCAATTTTTGAATGCCTCAATAACATTCTCTCCCCACCAACGCGTATTGATATCCAAATATTGGCATATTTGTGTCCAAACCGCCTGGGAGAAACGGCAGTGGATAAAAAGGTGTGAAATAGTCTCGTCCATCTCCCTACAGAGTGGGAAAAAACCCGGGCCTTGTAGGAATCGTCTCTTTAGAATGTCCCAGGTAGGTGCCTTTTGTTCCAATATCGCCCAGAAGAGTAGTTTGGCTTTACCAGGGCATTTAAGTTTCCACAGAGATTTCCACCACCACACCAATGCCCGATTTTGCACCTCCACATTTAGCTGTATATATCCAAGTTTTGGTGTGTATTTCCTTGAGGGATGGTGATCCCAGATAAGTTCATCAGGCCTATTTGTCAGACGAATATTGGTGAATCTTAAGATCCGAATATAGTCCTCCCAAACCCCGATCATGTCCTCAGGAACCTCAAGACGCTGGGCAGAGATCCACCCCTGGTGCATAAGAGTGGATAATCCCGGTTGTGCAATATCATCTAAGAAATGACAGCCCCTAGCTGCCAGATAGGTCCTTAAGTCCACAGGCAGTACATGTCCCCCCCTACTTCCTACCCAAGGATCCAGTGCAATACAAAGTAATTGCCCATTCCCAATTCACCACACTAATCCCGATCCCACCAGCTGAAAATGCTGAACCACCGCTTTCCAAACCACAGAGCAATTTGCCCTCGACTTGTTGCCCTGCCTAATCCATTCAAGTAGGGTTAAGGGAGCAATGTATTTGTGGTATACCACCCTAGTCCATAGGCTCCGAGTATGGATAATTCACCAAGCCACCTTTGCCCCCAACGCTTTGGCAAATAGAAAGATATTCTTTAATCCCCAGCCTCCCAGTGCTTTGGGGATCGCAATCAATTCCCATCTAACCCACACCAAGGCTCGATTCACGCCCTTACCCTTCCAAAGGAAGGCAAAAACCAACCGGCGGATCTGCTCCAAGACACCTCCGGGAATCCAAGCAAGTGACATCCAGTAAACCGGTATTGCTTCCAAAACTGATTTAACCAGAACCAGTCTCCCAGCCCGCGAGAGCCATTTTTGACTCCATCCATGAAGTCTTTGCTCCAATTTGGCAATTAACCAGTGCCAATCTGCCTTAAGATATGCATTAGGTTTTAAGTGAAATCCAAGGTACTTTAAGCCAACATCAATATCCATAGTCCTATAGGGGAGTCTGTTGGCCAATCTGTGAATCTCCTGCTCATTTAAATGCGAGCATGAGATTGTTGATTTATCAATATTCACTAGCATACCCGCGGCTTCTTGCAGTAGATTGAGTCCTTCGACCACCTTATCAATATCCTGTCTCGAGCCATCACAAAATATGAGAATATCGTCAACAAATAGGAGATGTGTGATATACAATACCTGAGTAATGGAGATGCCACAAAAGGAGCCATCAGCTTTTGCTTTCAGGATAAAACGACTGAGGCCTTCAGCAACAAGGAGAAATAACAGCGGTGAAAGTGGACAACCTTGTCGTAGCCCCCTGCCTGCATGGAAGAATGGGCTAGCCGAACCATTTATCAGCACAGCAAAGCTCACCGTGGTCATGCAGGCCATAATCCATCGAACAAATTCATAGCAGAAGCCCAGATGTGTGAGAAGCATCCGGATATATAGCCAGCTAACCCTGTCGAATGCTTTAGAGAGGTCAATCTTAATCACTGCACCCTTCTGCTTCTGAACCTTCAGAGTGTGTAAACCTTCTTGTGCTACTCCAATAGCCTCGTGAATTTGACGACCTTCCAAGAATCCAAATTGTTCACATGAAATATGCTGAGACAGGATATTTTTTAGTCTCCTCGCCATTACCTTAGATATGATCTTATATATGCAATTGCAGAGTGAAATAGGTCTGAATTCATCAAAACGATCAGGCTTGTCTGTTTTGGGGATGAGAGCAATAAATGTCGAGTTAAAGGGACCATGTACAAATCCAGCCTTTCTTGATTCTTCCACCACATCCAATAATTCCTCCCCAAAACAGTCAAAGAATCCCAAGTAAAATTCAATAGGCCAGCCATCAGGCCCTGGGCTTTTATCTTTCTGGAAGGATTGCATAACCTGCAAGAGCTCAATCGGTAGCACCTCCTCCATCAAAAGTTTGTTATCTTCCTCCCCCACAAAACGTGGGAAGAGCCGAGCCATCCTGATAACCTCAGCTATGGAGGCCCCAGGTTGAGCGGTGAATAAGTCTTCGAAGTGTCGAACACCCATCTCAGCCAAACCATCAAAGCTGGAGACCCGTTCCCCTTCAGTTGAAGATAATTCCCAGATTGAGTTGGTGAATTTTCTCCCTTTTGCATATGCTTGAAAGAATTTTGTGTTCTCATCCCCACACTGTAACCATATCGCCCTACTTTTCATTCTCCACATCTCTTCTCGCTCACACAGTAACACATTCCTTCTACTTTCCCAGTCCAGCAGCTCACCTTTCTGCTGTTCATCCAGATAACCCAGTCCCTGACAATGTAGAAGTCTATCAATATTTATCTCAGCATCCCTCAGAATCTGATCATCTTTTACCTTTTTTGCAGTGGCCCAGAGAATAGTGGCCTCTTTAATACGCTTGAGATTGAGTTGAAAGTGTGCGCCCGCATGTTCCTGTGACTCCATAGGTCGATGAACCCACTGTTGCTGAACTAATTTAAGATAATCCTCCTCCTTCAACCAGCTAGGATTGAACTTGAAAGGACTAGGGGGTTTGTTTCTACTGCCTCTTAATTCCAGTAGGATGGGACAGTGGTCAGAGACCCCCCCTGACCCAACCCATTGCTTTACAACATCAACCCCCAGTGCCAACACATCAGCCACCAGGAACCTATCCAGTCTTTTGGCCACCCTTTGTTCCCCTGTTCTCTTATTCCTCCACGTCGGGGTTAACCTGTTTGGCTGTATGTCAAGTAGATCCTTCCCGGCGAAAGCTTGTATGAAAAAGTTTTCTAATGGATCTGGAGCAGCACGAGGCCCCCAAACTTCAGATGACCCCAGAGAAAGGTTGAGATCTCCACCCAATATCACATCCCTTCCGTCAAAGAGATCCATGCTTAGCAAGGAGTCCCAGAATCCAGCCCTATTTAAATAGGGTCCATAGATATTGAGAATCGTTATCATCCTACCAATCTCTGCATCCCATACTTCCAACCCAATACCAGAAGAGATACCCCAAGAGCTATCATATCTGCAATTCTTCACCTTCCACCCCGTAGCCAGCCCTCCAGAGCGACCACGAGCATCCACACCCACGAACTGCCAACTAGGTAGCAAAGTTTCCAGTACCCTAACCACCTCCACACTGCCGCCCATTGTTTCTTGTAGTAGTAAAATATCAGGTTGATTTAAGTCCACCAACCTCTGGAGTGACGATTTTTTAATTGGACTCGCCAACCCACGACAGTTGAATGACAATAGTTTCATATGATACCCCCTTCCAGGGCTTTCGCTGCTCTAAGTGCCCATTCAATAGAGGATTGTGTGCCCATTACCAAATCAACTTTTGCCCGGTCTTGTGCTTTAGACAAATGAGATTTTCGTCCCCGTCCTTTCCCCATAGTACTAGCAGCCAATTCAGGAAGTCCCCTACCCCCCGATCCATCAGCAGAGATCACCCTATTTCTAAGAGCATAGCGGATACTACGACCCACAGAATTGGGAGAGGGTAGAGTGGATACTAAAGGTGGCGTGTAAACACAATCCGTGACAGGTATTATACAAGGAGCTACAGTGCATAGTGATACAGGCCTGTCTGGAGGATGAGACTTAAAACATACCCCCCCCAAATCAGTAGAGACAGAATATAAAGAAACATCAGTAGAGAAATGTTGAGACATACCCGGGGGATTAGTAGATGAGCCCCGACGAGAGATCTGCTCTTGAAGCTTTCTGGAGGCTGCCCGAGTTAAAGGTGTCGTGGTGCCCAATGCAGTCCCCACTACAACCGTCTCCTTGCTCCGAATGTTTTCCAAACCCGCGTTCTCCAAAGTTGTCAAAAGTATCCCGGATCCCGGTATTCCACACGGTGCCACTGGTAGCATCGATACCTGGACAGCCCCAGTGCCAATCGCAGTCACGAATTCATTATCCCCTGCCACCAGTGGGTTCCCCTTCTGCGCAGGATCAGTGCTAACATCTGCTACAGGAACAACCGACGGTCTGCTACCCCGAAATGGTAGCATGCACCCTGCTACCAGGTGTCCATGAGCGTGGCATCGGTGGCATCGAAACGGCACCCCCACGTAGTCCAAGATCTGTGTGAATTCCCCATCCTTCGTCTGAACCAAGATCTCAGCCGAGAGCCCCATCCTAAGATCGATTTTGACCAAAATCTTAGCCACCGAATAAATACATGTTTCAGTATGGGAGTAATCAGCACATATATAGTCTCCAAGAAAATTCCCAATGGCTGCAAATCGTGATTCATTCCAGAGATGCATGGGGAGCCCCGGTAGCTTCACCCAAATAGGTTCTCTGTCAATTCTTTCAGTTTTGGAGTCAAAGAAGGGCGACCATCTTTTCAGCACAATGGGGACGCCCAACATCGTCCAATGTCGGCCTAATACAGCTTCTACCTCTCCAAAATTCGCCAAGATAAAGGAGAACCAACCCTTCGTCAATACCCTAATCTCTGGTGCAGTAGCTACCAGGTCCTTCCAATGCTCGGCCGCCCATCGCTGTAGGAAACCCCGCCTGAGCCTCTTACCACGGACATGTCCAACCACTGCTATGTGGGAGAAGTCCTCCGCCTCCTCCATCGAGACATCCACACCCAACACCAGTTTGTCCTTCCTTCGCCGTTCCTTGACCTTATTGGCAAATTTTTTTTGTGAAGCCGCCTGTGCAGCAACCCTTGCACGAGGAATTAACAGAGATTCACCATCAGGTAGGGGTTCTCCCACCCCAGGTGCCGCCGCTGCAGTTGCACTAGTTGAGTATCCCTGACCGCCACTGGCCTGTCCCCGTTCCTCAACTTCACGGGGTTCCGTCGTCTGTAGCAGATTTCTGACGGAGAGAGAAGCCGGTCCGCCACCCGACCGCTTGTTGTCACACCCAGCCAGGGTTTCGAGCCAATCCTCTCGCCGGGCTTCCAAAGGATTTGGAAAATTTGTATATGACCCCAGTTGGGGTTGCAGCGTCCGTCCCAGAAGACCCGCCAAGTCTGGCCTGTCCCTAATGCCAGCAGAAGACCGAAAGGATTCTAATTCTGCCTCTAATCCCTCCAGCCCAAGAGAGATGACCGACGAAGTAACTCTGGCAGATGTCGGTGGGGTGATGTGGTGCCCGTCCAAATCCATCACTCCCTCGGGCCCAGGTAGTGCCCCGATCCCCCCGCCTGACAAGAAAGGGCCAGACAAAGCCCCCGACCCATAATCCGCAGAGTTGATCGCTCCAAGATAAAAAAAAATCCCTATGTCACAGTCCCCATCCGAGGTGTAGTCCACCTCCTGCTCATATCCGCTCCCCATACCACCCCAGCGGTTCCCTCACGGTAGGCAAAACCAGACCCCAACCGAGCAGTCAGCCAAATAAAAGGATGGAAACCCAAATAGGGCCCAATCCCCAATCCACCGTTCAATGTGAAGCAACCCTCACAGAACTCCGAATCCCCGCACAATCGCGGATCCCTTCACTCAGCCGGAGGGTTCAAGCACCACCTGCCCACCCCTCCATATTCCACTCCATTTCAGAACAAGCTTCTACCAAGAACCCGAAGAACGCCCGAATGGTGCACTCTCAACCACCATGCATCAAGGTTTCATGGAGCAATGCGTATTTAGGGCCACACTGCATCAATCGGCGAGAAGCTGGTCCAGTCACGTCGCTGGGAGTCGATCCTCCGCAAGCCCTGTTCATCAGGCCTCCAGCGCCCAAAACCTGCCCATACCACCTCCAGATCCATGGTTTCTTGGAGCCATCGTCTTCTCCTTGTCTTCTAGACCTTCAATTCTCGGATGAGTTCTGTTCTTACTGCTATCTCGTGTATTTTCATTAATTAATTGTTGCAGGTTACTCACATCCATACCTATGATCAATGTTGGGATTGAATTCTCCTTTTGTGGTAATAATTACATGATTGCCAAGTCTAAATAGATGATACAAATTTTGGGTTTTTTGTCATTCCTACCAAACACTTGGAAACACTTATGCCATTTTGTGGTCCTCTTTATGGTTAATCAAATTACTTAAATATTGTTAAATACAAACATAACATTTCCATGTATATTATGTACATCATCAATTATGCTTCCATAAACTTTAACATGAAGAACCTATTATATATCGATGGTCATCCATGTTCTCATGGCAACATTGTAGGGTTCATAAATAGTTGTAAGTGCTCATTATTCGGTGAAAATTGTTTGTTTGAGAAATGTTCCAATGACAAAGAGTTATTTATGAAAAGGAAGGCCCCCATATTTGTTTTTGTGCATGCAATACACAATTTATCTATTGGTAAGGATTTTTTAATAAACTATAACTTTCAAAGACCACCAATCACTCATCATAGGCAACTTGGGACTATATTTAAACGTCCCCTTGGGGCATAAGAAAAAGATCATTGAGTAATAGTATTTTTGGACTTTCAATGGAATTAATGTAAAATTATTACTTAATTTGTCATTTGGTTTATAAAGTGATTTGCTGTATGTGTATTGGGAAAAATTCCTTGATTCTAATAAATTTTTGGTCTATTGTTTGAACATACTAAAGGTATTACATTTACTAATATCATCAATTTAATGTTCAATATTTTCAGAATCAAGATTTAGACGATAAGCAACATGTCTACTATCTATTGTTTCACCCAACAAGATGTCAACTCAAGAGAAGTATGTTAAATGAGCACATCTTAGAGAGAAAGCATACCAAGAATGGTTAAATCAACCACCTATTCAATTCCCACTATGTCCCAAGTGACCAATTCATAATGTCTATAGTAACATTGTTTTCATATGATGGGGATAAAGACAATGATACAAAGGTTGGTATGGATGATTTCTTATAGAATACCAATTCCATGGAGGAAATGTTGTTAAATGCATTTAAATAAGATGATCTAGGGGATGATGCTCACATCATTGATACCTTCTTCCATAGCCTGGAATCTACTTCCGCCAACCCTGTCTTTGGACATGGTTCAAGGTCTACCCAACTAGGGAGAACAATGTTATTAAATAAATTGATAGCAATATATGGTATGCCAAATGCATGTTTCTTGGCACTACTAAAGTAGCTACCCATTAATTCCTCTACATTTTAACAAATATTGTCACACAAACAACCATGAAAAGGGTTTTGATGTGTTCCTTATAATAGTGTAAATTTATATTGCCCACTAATTGCATGTTATTCAATGATAAGGTACTTCCAAATAATAATGTCCTCTTCGATATCCATGAAGAGGAAAATCAACTACTAAAAATGTTTGGTTTGAGTACATATCATATCGTGTTTTTCTAAATGATTGCATTATTTATAGAGGTGGATACTTAGATAAAGAGACATGTGTAGAATGTGGGCATGACAAGTACCAAAAATAAAAATAAAGAAAGTGTAATGAACATGGTCCTCCTTGTAAGATATTGAGGCACATGCCTATATTAATCCTAAGGATTTGGAGGATGTTTCCTTGTAAATAAATAAAAGTCTTGCAGGGTGGCATGCCTCACACATAAGCGAGATAAGAGTTATACAAATCCCAATGAGTTTAATAGCCATGAATCATATAGAGGATACATGGTTTGATAAATTCAAGGATGAGGTATGAAGCCTTCAACTGAGCATAGGAACCATAGATGAAGTTGAATTGTATTCCCTCCAAAATACCAACTATTATTTTTGACCAACGATAGTGATCAATAATAATACCCCCCCATGGTTTTCCATGAAGAATGAACATCTTATCTTGGCTCTTATAGTTACTTGTAGAAGATAAGTGAAGAGAAGGGATGTCTACCTCTAATCATTGATTAATGAATTGAATCAATTATAGGAAGGGATACAAGTATATAATGTGTCAAGATCCATCTCGACGGAGAGGTATTTTACATTATATGGCATATATGAATACACCAAACATGATTATCCAAGACTTAGAGTTTTCTCCAATAAGCATGTTGATTGATTTACTTATAACGGTAACATTATTTGTCATACTTAATTTGGTGCAGCTATCTTCTTTGATGCTAACATCATTCATATACAATAATATCATATTTCTTGTAATAAAATGGTATCATAGATGTAAATGTTGTGGACCTTCAATAAAGGCCAGGTGGCTCGACCACCTATGAAAGCAAGTGAATACTATTCAAGGGTATTCCTCCAAAAGTTCCACCCTTATAGAAGATCACCATATTCTTTCAATGGTAAACTAGAGAGAACTTGAAGACCTAAAATAATGACATCGATAAATTGGCTTAGGTCCTGTGAGACATAAAAGGAAATTGTGTAATATTCAATTCAAACGGGAAACCTATGTTTGACAATATTGAATTATTCAACACCCATGTTGAGAAAATGTTCATTGGGATGAAAATGAAATATGTATCCTATGAGCTTCCATATTGGAGCATATTAAGATTCCCTAGTTACTATATTCCATGCATATATTAAAAAATGTTTCACATTCTTTGTGGAGGCACATATCATACAAAAAGTGACGCATTAGGTGATAAGAGAGATTTGATTTTGTTGAATACTAAAAAAAACATTGTCCAAGAATAAAAAAGTAAAGGAGGGGTTGATCCCTCTTGGCCTTTTAAATAAATTAATAGTCCATGGATTTTGAAGATAGATGATATGTCTCTTGCAAAATATGTTATATTGGGTGTGAAGGTTCCTTCTTATACAAGTCAACTCTACAATGTTGCTTCATTATAGAAGAACATTTTTTAGGGTTGAAATTACATGTCTATCTAATCCTTTTAAGGATGTGTTTGCCGATTACAAATTTATTTTTCTACATTGTAGGTTATAAGCTGTACACTTACAATTGTATGCCAATTAATTTTGTACATGCTTATTTTGTATCATCATTATCCTTTTCTCATGCTTAGTTGTGTGAATCATGGATTCCCCCAAGACCTGATATGCACCATATCTAATTATTTGCATTCGTATGTTGGATTACATCAAAGGAGATTCACATGCCTAGAATTCCATGATGTTATTGAGAGATATTTGATATTATTTGTATGTTTGAAAAGGCATTGCCTACAAGTTGCATGGAATTGTAGGTCCATATTCTAATTCACCTAGTTGATGAGGTCAAACTAGTCGAGGTTGTTGTTTGTTCACATATTTCTAGGTCTGTTTGTTCCTATCTATGTGTTTTTTCGGGAATTCTACCCTATAGGGAAGTTGGGGAAGTTGCAAAACCAACTTCAACTAATCCCAATTCGTCAAATTAATATATTTTTGATTACTTTTTAAGGTGTACGCTACTTTTCTTAAGTGGAGTAGCGTTCAATATGCAACTTTCCTACTTTACAACCAGCGTTTGCAAGATTTTTTGAGCTGTATGATACTCTATTGAAGCAAAGTAGAGTATTTCAAGAGGCAAACGCTACTTTACTAAAGTGGAGTAGAGTATTTTAGCAGGCAAACGCTACTATCATGCTTATAGGGTAGCGTTTTTCCTTAAAAGTAGGTAAAAAGAGGGTTTTGTCAGCTGCAGAGGGGTAAGTCTAGTCCATTCATCATCTAATGCAATCATGCTCTTCAATCCCAGTTGTCCTTTTGTGTGATCGACAGCTCAAGGTGATCACGGATGGAGAAGTGCAGATTTGACCTATAACACTATGCGTGCATATGAACATCATTTTCACACCAAAGATGATGACGGTGATAGATGTGTAACACTTGACTATGGAGTGGAGGTCGATTTATACCAATCTATTCATGTTGGAAACCATGATAAAAACCTAATAAACAAGCATAATTTTTTTTAAAAACAATCAAATTAAAGTCTTCTAATTTTAAATCATTGAAAATGTAAATTAAGGGACATCGATCAATTTACTTGGTCTCTTCTTTGTTGAGGAGCATGGTTTCCATGTAGAGAAAAAATTAAAGTTTGGTACAATTTGAAAAAAAATCAAAATGAACACAAATCCATCATGGAAAATTGAGAAACTCGTCCATCCAATAACACCAGACAATGTGGTAATGATATGGGAATAGTTAGCACTAGTGCTTGTATGGCTTGAAGCACTTACCTAAAGTTAGAAATGAAAAAATGTTTTGGTAGTTTTTTTAATCAAGCACTATATTGATCGAGATGGACATTAGTGGCCACCCACCTAGTCCACTAGCTCAAAGCACAGTTTTCCATTTTGGATTTTTTTTTTACAGTTTTTCGGGTCTTCAACTTCCAGGGCCATTTTTAGGCCCTAAATGCATGTATTGCGCCCCCGAGAAGTTGCCATATCAATTAACCACATTGAGGCCAAAAAATATTTTGGTGTTTCATCTCCTAGGGTTAGGGTTTTTGATGTTTAGGGTTTTCTCATTCATGGTATATGTTAAAAGGCCTTTCTAACCTCATTGTAACTCAGTTCTTGTGGATGAGTGTTGCCGACACATATATTTTCAGAGATTATAAGCTACCACCATCTAGAGCTAGTTTGTATTGCTTTGCAATTTATAGTGTTTTTCCATTCAACCATTAATAGAATTTGTGTTTTACTATACTACTGTGTTTTCTGCAAAATATTTGTGTGTGTATTTCTATTTTATATTACTGCCTTCATTTCGTTCTCCAAATAATCTAGATCATATATCCTGATATGGTAGTGCATGTAAACATATAAGGCACTTAAGTTATACTCATTTTTATTTTTTTAAACCTACATTAGTGCACTTGGTAGTGTTATACAATGACATGGATGATTATATTAGACACAACGGAAATCTTTTTTGAAATAGACTAATCTTTATTACAATTCTTTTTAACCTAACTATATGTGCCCCATATCCCAACACATCAGTGTGTTTAGGTATATGGTGTACAAGTTATATATATATATAACCTACATCAATGCTCTTTCTAGTGTCATGCATTGGTGCAAGTCAATATATTGGACTCATCAAAAAGATTTTTTGAAAAAAAAACTAATATTTAATTAACTCAATGCACCCTATATCATGATGCATCGATGTGATTAAAGGCATAGGGTGCATTGGTTATAACATATATATTTATTATTTTTCTAAACCTACATCTATGCACTTAGTAGCATTACACACCGGTGTGGGTTAATAAATTAGACACATTATAAAGGTTTTTTTCATTACAAAATATTTAAACTTAACTTTGTGTGCATGGTAGGGTTACACATTGGTGTGGTTAAATTTATAGACCTAGGACGCTGTGTGTGGTATGATTATACATTAATGCTACTTAATATAGGTTGAGAATGAACATCAAATATATCATAAGAGGCACGAAATACAACTGATATATCTCACAGGGGTGAAATTACTCCAGTTGATCTCTTCTCCAGATGAAAACCAAGACAAATCTTCAATGATCTTGCACAAACTCTGGAGGCTCGAATTCTTTAGGATGTATGATAGTTCATACTTGTAACTTAATCTCTAATGGTTGTACATTAGCTGAGAATAATAAGAATGGAACAATTACTATGGGGCACATCTCCCACAGTTGGATAAGGGCGCATCTCCAAAGCCTAAAGAATCTCGGAGCTTTCTCAATGCAAAAGTTAAAATGTCAAAAGATATGAATGGTGCTTGATGGGGCCACAATATACGTATCAAGTGAATTCCTTTTTACTATTAGGGAGTAAGAAACTAAGCCAAAATCACCCTTTTCTGTAGGCTTGGATGTGATTTGATTGAATATGGAATAATGCTGGTTAAGTAGTAATATTTTCTGTGTTTTGCATGTTTTGAATAAGCTAATCAAGTGGATGAGCACCATGTGCGAATAAGTGCAGGTTTAAATACAACTATGAAGATCGAAAATTCAAGCTCCAGTTAATATAAAGAAGTAGAAGAAGAACTTGAGGCCACTCTATTAGTCTTTCCTGATTTCTAGGGACAAATCTAAAGTAGATTGATCTCATGATTCCAAATGAAGGGACTTGGTTGAAACTATGTATTAAGTAGAGGCGCATGGATAGCATGAGACCTTCTTATGTATTTTTGTTATTTTCCGTTTTCAGATATTTTTCACAGCACTCAAGTTTTTACAGTTGATATGGATTTTATACTAGCTTAATGAAGCAACAACGTTTTACATCATCTGTGAGTTTATAAGTCTAAATTAGCTCCTGCAATACACTTTGAGGAGGCCCCCCTCATTGCGTAGAACATGAAATATGTGTTGTATTTACATTATTATTCATGCATTTCATTATTTATGATCAAACAAGTAATCGTGAATTATTTAGAGCATTATTTATTACATAGAATTCATTTATGGAAATGATTGTTTTATCCGTATCTCTATGCAACCGTGTCTGCAGTTTTGATATATGGATTTTGTAGTCCTGTAGGTGCATTCCGTAAAGGAAATTTTACATATTCACATTCTTATGCACTAAACAATTTTTATAATATTTTCACTTTAGGTTTGATTCATGTCAATTTCTCTTGGGAATTTATAGATTAACATATTTCCATTTGCATCAATAGTTATTTCTCGATCAGTTTTCCAAAGAATTTCATTGAATAGATTTATGATTTTTCAGTAAATAGATGTATGCTTTTACTTTCATTAGAACAGATTTATGCTTTCAGTAAATAGATGTATGCTTTTGCTTTCATTAGAACAAAATTATGCTTTCAATAAATAAATGTATGATTTTGCTTTCATTAGAACATATTTATGCTTTCAGTAAATAGATGTATGCTTTTGCTTTCATTATAACAGATTTATGCTTTTAGTAAATAGATATATGCTTTTGCTTTCATTAGAACAGATTCATGCTTTCATCCACTAGACGCATGCTTTCATCCAAATAGGATCATGCTTTCATAAAACAAAAGATTCATATACTTCCCTTTTACATTCCCAATTTCTCTCATCCTAGGTTAGAATTCTCTTAGTAGTGCACATACAGTGCAGAGTACCTCTGAAGTTTGTACGATCCCTAGTCGATATTTAAAGTTAGTTTCTTGAATTGAAGCCGGTAAAAAGGTCAGCATTTCAGTAGCCCGCCAGTGCTCTCTCCCTCTTTTTTATAGACTTGGTAGCTTCTCAAGAAAGTCATTCAAGTCGTGATATGTGGTCCCTATCCCATCCAAGCACCTTCCTTAGTCAATTTGGCAATTTACTAGGTTTGTGCAACCTTTCTTGATTTTCCTTTCTTTGTTCTGCCTTTCCCTTGCTTTATGCTTTTCACTGCTTTTTACTGCTTTTCTCCGCTTTTCTAGTGCTTCTTCTTTCTTTTCTTCTTCTTTCAGCTTTTATGGACTTTCCTTCCTTTCTGCATGCTTTCTACTTTTCTGAGTTTCCTGCTTTTCCTTGCTTTATTGCTTTTTGTAGCTTTTCCTTGCTTTTCTCTGCTTTTTGGCTTTTCTCTGGCTTTCTGCTTTCTCCTAGTTTTTATTCAGGAAACATTGTGGAAGGAAAACTAATCCTCCATGTGCTCTCTTAGTCCTTCCTTAATCATCATCCACTTATCACAATATTAAATAAATAAATATTAATGATTAAATGCAACTAGTCAACATCAATACTAACTTAAATTATTAAAATTCCAACTTAGGCCTAACTTAATTTATTTAGTTTTTTTCCACTAGGATCCACGGGGATCTAATGGTTTAGTGGTGAACCATGGTGCATCCAAAATGGGGACATGACAGTCCTCCCCTCCCAATATTGCTTGTCCTCAAGCAATTTAAGATTTGTAGTTGAACTTGAAAAGCATTGGAATTCCAAATTACAATTGAATTCAATGGAAGTGCCACCATGTTGCTGCTGCACTACTTCGGTTATAACTGGATCTTCAAAAATGATCCCAGGATCCCACTACTTGTGTTTCATTCCTCCATGTACATCAATGCAAACTGAAATGATACGTCAATTCTTGAATCCCACTGTGTCAACTGTATGCTCCCAAATATCAGTACCATCAGGGAGGATCTATCATCATGTAGGATACCGGGATCCCACCACCATATTTGAAGTTTATCACTCCCAATGCAAAAATGAACCTATGTGAGACTCTTAAACCAAGTATGAAACTCCTTATGTGCCATGTGCAAACTAGCACCGCGATTGGAATCATTGCTATCCATAATACATAGGTGACAATACCATGTCCATCTAGGTATACTGAATACACCACATAGCAGCCATAGATTCCCATGCAACTGATCATAAAATATGAATGATGTGTCAATAAACTCTCCACTGATGCAAACAACAAACTTACACCTTGGGGTACTCAACTCCCTCATGTATCTACCCACACAATCAATGGATGAATAAGCATTCCATCTTAATGATCCAAATGGAAAGCTTGTACTTCCCCATGTGTCATCTTCGCTCTGGTGCAACAGCTCATCACTTTGATACTTGTTCCACCTAAATGGTTCAAGTATAACTCCCATGCACTGCTATGCATGATGGAGACATCAGATAGATTCCTATGATGTTGTTCATCAAACTAGTAAGGGAATGGTGCACTTGTCAAACCCTAAGGTCTAACCATCAAGTCATCAATAAAGAGTGTGAGAGCCTCCTTCTCCTCATGTGGAACCAAAAGAAAGAATCCCTTTACCCAATATCCATCCCTATGTGTGTTGGATGCAATATGTGTGTGGGATGGAGAATAGTGAACCAACTCTCTACAATAGTCATCCATCAAACTTGAGGTTGTCTCAACTGTAGTGAGATCATGTTCCTCCTCCAGAACTGTGCACCAATCTCCTAAAGGAAACTCATAATCTCTTTGAAAAAGAATAGGTGCATGGACTTCATCTTGCTTAACTTCAAACTCCCCAGACACATGCAAATCAGAATGTACTTCATGTTCCACCATCACACGAAGTTCCTCCTCTACACCATGAATACAATCAGCCATATGAGAATGACTGTCTACAATGTAGGATGTGAAAGGCGATCCTTGCAACTTCTCATCAAGCTGCTCAATATGATGCTTAGATTCTTGAAGTGCACTGAGAACACTCCTCAAATAATATTGGGTGGTATTCAACATGTGAGTGAGCTTGTTAACCTCTTCTTCATGTTCCAATGAAGCACTATGAGACATCTCCACAAGCTCCAGTAAATTATGTCTATCAGAAAGCAAATGCAAACAATTACCTATGATGTCTGTCATTGCTTTCCGAATGGTCTCCAAGTCTTCAATGGACAATGGATCCTCCATCGATGCATCTCTCCAACATGATTTTGACACACATGTAGTAGTGTCCTTGAGAATGTTCAAGGCCTCATGGATCTTCCCTTCACTCATCTTCAAAGTCCTTGTAAGAAAATGTGGTTCTTGAGGAAAAATATCCTATTTTTCCTTCTTTTGATAAACTTCATGATGAAGCTTAGGCGGTGACTGAGAAGTTGACCCTTATTCATCTTTCCCAACTACAATATCTTCATCTTCGTGGGAACTATCTATTGCAGAAACCTCTTCTACACATATTCCTTCCCCATTGATGTCGCCTTGCAGTGACTCATGCTCCTCCAATGATTCATCTCCATTACTGCCTTCATAGTTAACACTAGAAATTTAAGCTTCCATACCGAAGGACTCAACCATGCCAACCTTCTCACTATAAGTGGTTTCCATATCAAAATGAAACAAAGGGATACAAAGATAAAAAATGTGGCAATACCTTTGTATCATGTCTTCTTTCCCAGGTGGTGTATCTATGGCGGCATGTTCTTCCACCAAACTCTCTGATTCACAACCAATTTGTGTATGCTTGTCTTCTGCTCCACTATGAAGTTCAAAAGGTGATTGGGAATCTGATTTATGTCCTTCTTTTGGATCTGATGCAAAAGATGGCTCACCACCATCAACATAATAAATATCCTTTGTAGTGATCTTGAAATCTCCAACAAAGAAACTAGTAGTAGATTCTTCTCCCATTCTGCCAACAACCTCATGAATGGTTGTTGGGTCTTCTGTTGCACATTGTCCTTGCCCATCAAGCTCATTCCTTGCACAAACTTCATTTGGGAGAGATTTGTGCATGCTCTCTAATGGATGCAATATATTATCATATTGCTCGTGGTGTGCATCCATATCATCACATTCATCCTTGACATCTTCATACCTTAGAATGCTGCTTTCTTCTTTCTACTCAATTCATTCACTGAAGTAACCACATGGTTCTTCTTTGGGAAGATTGCTTATCTTCTCCTTTTGTGACTGATTTGTATTTGGATATTGCTTCTCCAAGCAAAATGATGAAGCTTCCTACTTGGTTGTCTTAGGATCAAGATTCTTGGAGGCTCTTCCTGAAGAGGATCCAAAAATTCTCATAAAGTAGGAAACTCTTTCCATTGTGTTCACAACTTCAACACTTTTTGCTTGGTGTTGTGTTGCTTCTGCTTCTTTTTCATCCTCCTATAAGTGGATTGTGTCTTCTTCATCATCATGGCTGCCACAATTATGTTGATTTATGCACTCTTCATGCTCCTCTAAAAGCTGATCCTCCATTGTAGATTCATTGTTGCTTGTACCACCTCCTTCACAAAATTTTTTGGGGTCTTTCTTTTGAGACAAACCAAAGAATGATATCTAGAGAATTCTTATTCCCCATGGTGATGTTATGGTCTCTTTAAGTTGATGCACAATCCTCCCAATATCTTGGACTGTCATATCAGTTTCTTGAGAGACTCCTTCAAAGTGGGCTCCTTCCTTTCTACTAGTCTAGCCATTGGTGGACTATGCAACCTATCATCTCTGTAGGAGTAGTCACATAAAGAGTCATAATCCTCAGGTGAAACATGTCAAAATACACTTGTGGTTTCAGATCCTCCATCAATTTAAATTTCACATTCATCAGGGAAGCACCCTTCCCTTGCATCCAATTCCCAATCATTATCACTGGAAACCAATCTCATAGTTACAATTTCTTCCTTGCCAGAGGATGTCGTCTGAAATATTCTTCAACTGAGAGATTTATTTCCATAGGAGTAGAGGAAAGTGATATGATACCACTGTAATATCCCCAAATATGTTTTCAGAGGATATTATCTCAAATCCAAAAATTAAAACAAGAATTTGCAAGACTGAAACTAGTTATCAAAACTAGTTGTCATGAAGAAACTAGTTTTGGACACTGATTAACCCACCCATAGCTTGATAGCTGGAAAATTTTGGATCTTAAAAATATGTTAAGGAGTGTGCATAGACAAAGACATCAGAATCAAGTCCATCTTCAAAGTCCTCCGCACAAGGTACTGGGGCCATTTATGTTTCAACAACAGCTGTTGCTGAAGTCTACTCCAAGGCTTCCTCAGCACACCAACATATGCATACTAAACCATCAAATTACACTTGAAAGTAAAAAGAGAGTGGATATAATTAATTAACCCCATAACCTACTTCTTTGTAAATGATATCATATTTTGGTAAGGTTTGGAAGGGTTTGGAGGTCAAACAAGCAAAACTAGTAATCATGACTGCTCAACTAGCTTTCTTTCATGCTCTTCCAAACATGCAGATAGGGTCACAAAAACTCAATATGAGGCTTGGGTTGGATTCATTAATGTCTTAAGGACCTGTAATCGCTTATAGAAAAAAAAATAGATCACCAGAGGCCATTTTATTAAAGTTACTGCAAAACTAGTCATGAATTCATGCCTAAAGAGCTAGTCTTGAAATAATGAAGTACAACCAGCCACAGAGGATCACAATTTCTTTCTCAGAAGTACTGTATGAATTCATAAACAATTAAAAAATTAAATAATCATCATCAAGCTTTATCAGAATTTGTTATTAGCATTAGAAGGCATTCATAACTCATACTTTACAGCTTGTCCTCAATCTTTGAGATCTTACAACCATGGAGCATAATTCTTTAGTGGGAGCATGAAAAAAGTGTTGTATGCACTGGATCACAACAATATGATGAGAATTAACATCATTTATATCATGGGAGGCATGAAATACAACTGATATATCTCAAAGGGGTAAAATTACTCCAGTTGATCTCTTCTCCGGATGAAAGCCAAGACAAATATTCAATGATCTTGCACCAATCTTTGCACCAACTCTGGAGGCTCGAATTATTTAGGATGTATGATAGTTCATACATGTAAATTAATCTCTAATGGATGTAAATTATCTGATAATAATAAGAATGGAACAATTACTACGGGGCACATCTCCCACAGTTGGCTAAGGGCGCATCTCCAAAGCCTAGAGAAGCTTAGAGCTTTCTCAATGCAAAAGTTAAACTGTCAAAAGATATGAATGGTGCTCTCTCCCTCCTTTTTATAGAATTTTTAGATTCTCAAGAAAGTCATTAATGTCGTGATATGTGGTCCCTAGCCCATCCAAGCACCTTCCTTAGTCAATTTGGAAATTTACTAGCTTTATGCAACCTTTCTTGATTTTCCTTGCTTTGTTCCGCCTTTCCCTTTCTTTATGCTTTTCACTGGATTTCTCCGCTTTTCCAGTGATTTTTCTTGATTTTATTCTTATTTAAGCTTTTATGGACTTTCCTTCATTTCTGCATGCTTTCTACTTTTTTGAGTTTCATGCTTTTCCCTGCTTTATTGCTTTTCCTAGCTTTTCCCTGCTTCCCTCTGCTTTTTGGTTTTTCTCTGGCTTTCTGCTTTCTCCTCATTTTTATTTTGGATACATCATGGAAGGAAAACTAATCATCCATGTGCCCTCTTGGGCCTTCCTTAATCATCATCCACTTATCACAATATTAAATAAATAAATATTAATGATTAAATGCAACTAGTCTACATCAATACTAGCTTAAATTATTAAAATTCCAACTTAGGACTAACTTAATTTATTTAGTTTTTTTCCACTAGGATCCATGGGGATCTAATGGTTTAGTGTTGAACCATGGTGAATCCAAAATGGGGATATGACACATACATTTTCCAAGATGAACCTTAGAGAAGCATGCACCTTCACAAGAGAAACCCTAATGTATGAGATAGAGATTCTCGTTCAAGATATTCATCAAAGAACTCAAGATGATGCCCAATAATTCCTCACTAGATCCTCCACAAAAGTTCGCATTTTTCTCCTAGAAGTTGCGCATTAGAGAGAAGAGAAGCTTAGATGATTGTAATGTCCCTTATTAGGAATTTTATTAAAATGGCAATTTTTCACTTTTTTTCCCTAGTTCGACCTTTGACTAGTTTGATCTCTAGGTCCCAAATTTGCCCCAAATGATTTCAAATCTTCTGAGAAGGTATATGAATGAGATTAGAACATAAATATGTGTTTTAAGGATGCCTTTGTACCTTTAAAATACTTCTGCAAATACTCTTTCAATTCTGGCCAATGTAGGAAACTTTACTAGTAATTTGCCTTTGACTAGTATTGGTCTCTATGTCTCGAATTGACTCCAAATGCCTTCAAATCTTCAAGGAAGGTGTATGAATGATATTAAGACTTGAATATGATGTTCAGGGATGATATATGGCCACCAAAATACCTCTGCAAACTCTCTTAAGATTCTGGACCAAGTATGCAATTTTACTAGTAATTTGGGGTTCAAATCCCCCTGGGGTAAGTATTGAAAATGGCTTCCCAAATGCCTCCAAAGCCACTCAAATTTCTGAACAGAGGTAGGGAATGTATTAAGGATGTTATTAAGGTCTCATGTGCACCATTAATTGATTATTATATCTGTTCCAACCCTCTCCCATTCAACTGCAAAAATCACCAATTCGACCCTTGGGGAAATGGCACTATTTCTTCTCCCAGTGCAATTAAACTAAGTAAAAATACTTCAAATGCTCAAGTACAGTACATGAAAATTGTAGAAGACATCCATGGAATTATATTGACCACAAATATATCAGAGAATCATCCATCCATTCGAAATCATCATCAATACATTGGCTCACAACAAGGTAGTGGGGAAATGGCATTGTTCTTCCATTAAAAATGAGATTTATACATTTCTACTTGGAATTTCGACCTGAAACTTTTTGGAGATGAAGAACAGAGTATTTAATTCATATTAAAAAATAAATGGGGCATTAAAAGCTCCCCCAAAGAGTACAATATCTCACCAAAAACGCCCTCCCTCAAGGATCAAGAATATGCCATCAAAACCGGAAATGGTTGAAGGAGTGAGCTGCAATAGAAGAAACCATGAGATTCCCTGTAGCTTACACCTGCAAATAAAGACTCCATTAAAGCTCCAAATGAAAGGTCTGAATGGCCTTTCCAATTACCAACTTGGATGGGAATCTTTCACCCTCGAAATTGGCTAAGGCAAGAAACTAGTCATCCACTAGCTCTCCCTCTTCACAAATGCAATTGCAAATTCTACAAATGATCAAAAGCTGGTTTCATTCTTTATTATTGACATTTATAAACTTCTAATGTCCTCCATGGGTCGAATTCCTTCCAAGAGACTCATGCCAACTCAAGTTGGGAAGAGATTCCAAAGAACGCCACTTGTACAACAATTCCTAGTCTCCCACTTCCACCAAATCACATGTGGAAGCATCTTAGCTGCCCTAACACCCTTGAGCGCCCTCTTGGAGTCTATTTTTAGCCCTGACATGTCATATATGTCATATGTCAGCCTTCAGGTCTGATTTGTGTCATAGGTGTCATAGCATCTTCATCATTGTTGTCATAGAGCTAGGGAATCTAGCCCAAGTGTCTCACTAGCTCCAAATTGCCTCTTCCTCTTCCATGGGAGTTACTCTTCCTCTATATTTAGACCTTGGATGAGTCATGCAATGAATAATACCTTTTGGACTCCCCCAAGTATGTTACCATTCACCTTGAATTCGAATTGGTGAGAGAATGATGCCAAATGTAGTGGGGAAATCTAGCCATATGTGGGTCCCACTTCCTCCATGTGTCTTCATCATGAAATGCCACTTTGATTTTCACTTGTATATATTTATTTATCTCCTTTATTAAATATTTATTCCATTCTAATGTTCAAACATCATTTATTATCCCCATTATTCCAAATCCCAAAGCTTCCACCCCAAACCTAGGAAACTAGTAATTTTCCTCCTTGGCAATTATTTGACCTTTAGCATCAATTTGACAAACTCTAATGAATAGAGCCAATGTGATTAGGCCATTGTGACCCAATACCAAATTTGGGACATGACAAATCCTCCCTTCCCAATATTGCTTGTCCTCAAGCAATTTTAAATGTGGGTGTTGAAGAACCTGCTTTCTGTATAATTCTTTGAAGTTGCCATTCAATTGCCCAACCTTGAGTCTTTGAGTTTCCATGAAGATTTTAGAGAGGAACCACCATGCTTGCTGCTGCACTACTCTGATTAAAATAACTTTATTAAGTGGGGAATCCATCTCCCATACTGCTTGCTTCCCCAAAAAATATGAAACCAATGAGATAAAAATTATTCCAGGGTCCCATTGCTTGTATTGCACCCCAACAATTAAAAGTGCTCTCCAACCCATACCATCAGATAAGAGGATTCCTGGATCCCATTTTCTTGTATGCATTCTTCCAAACATCATGAGTAAAAAATATATATCATCAAAGTACATAACAGCATAATGAAAATGTACATAAAGGAGATGCTTCATCAAAGAGTCATGAAAGTGCTTATACCTCCAAGCATGTAGACCACCGTTTTCCAAGTGCATACAATCTTCAAGTGACCCATCAAATCTGCTCCAATGACATAGGTGAGGATCCCATGTCCAATAGTGCTGCTCTAAGAGAATGTGATATGCATCAAAATATTCAGCCATGCATTCTTTCATCCAAGAAGTGAATGAAGAATCTCCACTAAAATCTGAACCAAATAATGAGCAGGAAAAACAAGGAGAATTCAAAGGACTCAAAGAAGTCTCATCCATACATCCATGAGGATATGTATCATCATAAGGTAAAGCAATATGCTGCTGCAATTCTAAATAATGAGGTGCTATATTCATGTCATCATCAAAAGGAGAGGTAGGAGTTTCATACCCCTCATGTGGCACCACTAGGAAAAAACCTTTCACCCAATTTTCATCCCAAAGTGATGTGGCTGGAAAAGAAGTGTGGGGTGAGGAATTATGAACCAACTTTAATTCTTTACAACTCTTACCCATTGAAATATTTAATTCATCTTCTCCATAATTGGTTGGTCCAACTATTGTGAGATCATGTACCTCTTCCAAGGCTTTGCAACTCTCTCCATGAGGCAACTCATAATCCCTTTGAACAAGGACAAGTGATTGTCCTTCTTCTTGTTTTAGTGTAGTATCTTCAAGAACCTGCATATCAACATGTACCTCATGTTCCACAATTACATTAGGTTCCTCTTTTGTGGCATAAATTGTTTCATCCTTTTCCTTGAAAAGAGAACCATTGCTCATTACTTTTTCCGAGTTGCTTCCAATTCCACTAAGCAACAATCTGAACTCTTGAAAGTATTGTCTCCACTTGTCTTCAAAGGATGGTTCAAGTAATTTCCTAAACTTCTCATTCTCCTTTAAGGTTCCTTTCTCATCCTTACTCATGGTGACCAATGAATGCACTTCTTCTCCTACTTCTTCCCTTTCACCAAAGTACATCCAGTTTCAGTTTCTAAGGGTGGTGGATTATTTCTTTGACTCCTGGTATTCATTAATGTTCTACCACATCAGGTGCCAAGACCATGCTCTGATACCACTGTAATGTCCCTTATTAGGAATTTTATTAAAATGGCAATTTTTCACTTTTTTTCCCTAGTTCGACCTTTGACTAGTTTGATCTCTAGGTCCCAAATTTGCCCCAAATGATTTCAAATCTTCTGAGAAGGTATATGAATGAGATTAGAACATAAATATGTGTTTTAAGGATTCCTTTGGACCTTTAAAATACTTCTGCAAATACTCTTTCAATTCTGGCCAATGTAGGAAACTTTACTAGTAATTTGCCTTTGACTAGTATTGGTCTCTATGTCTCGAATTGACTCCAAATGCCTTCAAATCTTCAAGGAAGGTGTATGAATGATATTAAGACTTGAATATGATGTTCAGGGATGATATATGGCCACCAAAATACCTCTGCAAACTCTCTTAAGATTCTGGACCAAGTATGCAATTTTACTAGTAATTTGGGGTTCAAATCCCCCTGGGGTAAGTATTGAAAATGGCTTCCCAAATGCCTCCAAAGCCACTCAAATTTCTGAACAGAGGTAGGGAATGTATTAAGGATGTTATTAAGGTCTCATGTGCACCATTAATTGATTATTATATCTGTTCCAACCCTCTCCCATTCAACTGCAAAAATCACCAATTCGACCCTTGGGGAAATGGCACTATTTCTTCTCCCAGTGCAATTAAACTAAGTAAAAATACTTCAAATGCTCAAGTACAGTACATGAAAATTGTAGAAGACATCCATGGGATTATATTGACCACAAATATATCAGAGAATCATCCATCCATTCGAAATCATCATCAATACATTGGCTCACAACAAGGTAGTGGGGAAATGGCATTGTTCTTCCATTAAAAATGAGATTTATACATTTCTACTTGGAATTTCGACCTGAAACTTTTTGGAGATGAAGAACAGAGTATTTACTTCATATTAAAAAATAAATGGGGCATTAAAAGCTCCCCCAAAGAGTACAATATCTCACCAAAAACGCCCTCCCTCAAGGATCAAGAATATGCCATCAAAACCGGAAATGGTTGAAGGAGTGAGCTGCAATAGAAGAAACCATGAGATTCCCTGTAGCTTACACCTGCAAATAAAGACTCCATTAAAGCTCCAAATGAAAGGTCTGAATGGCCTTTCCAATTACCAACTTGGATGGGAATCTTTCACCCTCGAAATTGGCTAAGGCAAGAAACTAGTCATCCACTAGCTCTCCCTCTTCACAAATGCAATTGCAAATTCTACAAATGATCAAAAGCTGGTTTCATTCTTTATTATTGACATTTATAAACTTCTAATGTCCTCCATGGGTCGAATTCCTTCCAAGAGACTCATGCCAACTCAAGTTGGGAAGAGATTCCAAAGAACGCCACTTGTACAACAATTCCTAGTCTCCCACTTCCACCAAATCACATGTGGAAGCATCTTAGCTGCCCTAACACCCTTGAGCGCCCTCTTGGAGTCTATTTTTAGCCCTGACATGTCATATATGTCATATGTCAGCCTTCAGGTCTGATTTGTGTCATAGGTGTCATAGCATCTTCATCATTGTTGTCATAGAGCTAGGGAATCTAGCCCAAGTGTCTCACTAGCTCCAAATTGCCTCTTCCTCTTCCATGGGAGTTACTCTTCCTCTATATTTAGACCTTGGATGAGTCATGCAATGAATAATACCTTTTGGACTCCCCCAAGTATGTTACCATTCACCTTGAATTCGAATTGGTGAGAGAATGATGCCAAATGTAGTGGGGAAATCTAGCCATATGTGGGTCCCACTTCCTCCATGTGTCTTCATCATGAAATGCCACTTTGATTTTCACTTGTATATATTTATTTATCTCCTTTATTAAATATTTATTCCATTCTAATGTTCAAACATCATTTATTATCCCCATTATTCCAAATCCCAAAGCTTCCACCCCAAACCTAGGAAACTAGTAATTTTCCTCCTTGGCAATTATTTGACCTTTAGCATCAATTTGACAAACTCTAATGAATAGAGCCAATGTGATTAGTCCATTGTGACCCAATACCAAATTTGGGACATGACAAATCCTCCCTTCCCAATATTGCTTGTCCTCAAGCAATTTTAAATGTGGGTGTTGAAGAACCTGCTTTCTGTATAATTCTTTGAAGTTGCCATTCAATTGCCCAACCTTGAGTCTTTGAGTTTCCATGAAGATTTTAGAGAGGAACCACCATGCTTGCTGCTGCACTACTCTGATTAAAATAACTTTATTAAGTGGGGAATCCATCTCCCATACTGCTTGCTTCCCCAAAAAATATGAAACCAATGAGATAAAAATTATTCCAGGGTCCCATTGCTTGTATTGCACCCCAACAATTAAAAGTGCTCTCCAACCCATACCATCAGATAAGAGGATTCCTGGATCCCATTTTCTTGTATGCATTCTTCCAAACATCATGAGTAAAAAATATATATCATCAAAGTACATAACAACATAATGAAAATGTACATAAAGGAGATGCTTCATCAAAGAGTCATGAAAGTGCTTATACCTCCAAACATGTAGACCACCGTTTTCCAAGTGCATACAATCTTCAAGTGACCCATCAAATCTGCTCCAATGACATAGGTGAGGATCCCATGTCCAATAGTGCTGCTCTAAGAGAATGTGATATGCATCAAAATATTCAGCCATGCATTCTTTCATCCAAGAAGTGAATGAAGAATCTCCACTAAAATCTGAACCAAATAATGAGCAGGAAAAACAAGGAGAATTCAAAGGACTCAAAGAAGTCTCATCCATACATCCATGAGGATATGTATCATCATAAGGTAAAGCAATATGCTGCTGCAATTCTAAATAATGAGGTGCTATATTCATGTCATCATCAAAAGGAGAGGTAGGAGTTTCATACCCCTCATGTGGCACCACTAGGAAAAAACCTTTCACCCAATTTTCATCCCAAAGTGATGTGGCTGGAAAAGAAGTGTGGGGTGAGGAATTATGAACCAACTTTAATTCTTTACAACTCTTACCCATTGAAATATTTAATTCATCTTCTCCATAATTGGTTGGTCCAACTATTGTGAGATCATGTACCTCTTCCAAGGCTTTGCAACTCTCTCCATGAGGCAACTCATAATCCCTTTGAACAAGGACAAGTGATTGTCCTTCTTCTTGTTTTAGTGTAGTATCTTCAAGAACCTGCATATCAACATGTACCTCATGTTCCACAATTACATTAGGTTCCTCTTTTGTGGCATAAATTGTTTCATCCTTTTCCTTGAAAAGAGAACCATTGCTCATTACTTTTTCCGAGTTGCTTCCAATTCCACTAAGCAACAATCTGAACTCTTGAAAGTATTGTCTCCACTTGTCTTCAAAGGATGGTTCAAGTAATTTCCTAAACTTCTCATTCTCCTTTAAGGTTCCTTTCTCATCCTTACTCATGGTGACCAATGAATGCACTTCTTCTCCTACTTCTTCCCTTTCACCAAAGTACATCCAGTTTCAGTTTCTAAGGGTGGTGGCTTATTTCTTTGACTCCTGGTATTCATTAATGTTCTACCACATCAGGTGCCAAGACCATGCTCTGATACCACTGTAATGTCCCTTATTAGGAATTTTATTAAAATGGCAATTTTTCACTTTTTTTCCCTAGTTCGACCTTTGACTAGTTTGATCTCTAGGTCCCAAATTTGCCCCAAATGATTTCAAATCTTCTGAGAAGGTATATGAATGAAATTAGAACATAAATATGTGTTTTAAGGATGCCTTTGGACCTTTAAAATACTTCTGCAAATACTCTTTCAATTCTGGCCAATGTAGGAAACTTTACTAGTAATTTGCCTTTGACTAGTATTGGTCTCTATGTCTCGAATTGACTCCAAATGCCTTCAAATCTTCAAGGAAGGTGTATGAATGATATTAAGACTTGAATATGATGTTCAGGGATGATATATGGCCACCAAAATACCTCTGCAAACTCTCTTAAGATTCTGGACCAAGTATGCAATTTTACTAGTAATTTGGGGTTCAAATCCCCCTGGGGTAAGTATTGAAAATGGCTTCCCAAATGCCTCCAAAGCCACTCAAATTTCTGAACAGAGGTAGGGAATGTATTAAGGATGTTATTAAGGTCTCATGTGCACCATTAATTGATTATTATATCTGTTCCAACCCTCTCCCATTCAACTGCAAAAATCACCAATTCGACCCTTGGGGAAATGGCACTATTTCTTCTCCCAGTGCAATTAAACTAAGTAAAAATACTTCAAATGCTCAAGTACAGTACATGAAAATTGTAGAAGACATCCATGGAATTATATTGACCACAAATATATCAGATAATCATCCATCCATTCGAAATCATCATCAATACATTGGCTCACAACAAGGTAGTGGGGAAATGGCATTGTTCTTCCATTAAAAATGAGATTTATACATTTCTACTTGGAATTTCGACCTGAAACTTTTTGGAGATGAAGAACAGAGTATTTAATTCATATTAAAAAATAAATGGGGCATTAAAAGCTCCCCCAAAGAGTACAATAGCTCACCAAAAACGCCCTCCCTCAAGGATCAAGAATATGCCATCAAAACCGGAAATGGTTGAAGGAGTGAGCTGCAATAGAATAAACCATGAGCTTCCCTGTAGCTTACACCTGCAAATAAAGACTCCATTAAAGCTCCAAATGAAAGGTCTGAATGGCCTTTCCAATTACCAACTTGGATGGGAATCTTTCACCCTCGAAATTGGCTAAGGCAAGAAACTAGTCATCCACTAGCTCTCCCTCTTCACAAATGCAATTGCAAATTCTACAAATGATCAAAAGCTGGTTTCATTATTTATTATTGACATTTATAAACTTCTAATGTCCTCCATGGGTCGAATTCCTTCCAAGAGACTCATGCCAACTCAAGTTGGGAAGAGATTCCAAAGAACGCCACTTGTACAACAATTCCTAGTCTCCCACTTCCACCAAATCACATGTGGAAGCATCTTAGCTGCCCTAACACCCTTGAGCGCCCTCTTGGAGTCTATTTTTAGCCCTGACATGTCATATATGTCATATGTCAGCCTTCAGGTCTGATTTGTGTCATAGGTGTCATAGCATCTTCATCATTGTTGTCATAGAGCTAGGGAATCTAGCCCAAGTGTCTCACTAGCTCCAAATTGCCTCTTCCTCTTCCATGGGAGTTACTCTTCCTCTATATTTAGACCTTGGATGAGTCATGCAATGAATAATACCTTTTGGACTCCCCCAAGTATGTTACCATTCACCTTGAATTCGAATTGGTGAGAGAATGATGCCAAATGTAGTGGGGAAATCTAGCCATATGTGGGTCCCACTTCCTCCATGTGTCTTCATCATGAAATGCCACTTTGATTTTCACTTGTATATATTTATTTATCTCCTTTATTAAATATTTATTCCATTCTAATGTTCAAACATCATTTATTATCCCCATTATTCCAAATCCCAAAGCTTCCACCCCAAACCTAGGAAACTAGTAATTTTCCTCCTTGGCAATTATTTGACCTTTAGCATCAATTTGACAAACTCTAATGAATAGAGCCAATGTGATTAGACCATTGTGACCCAATACCAAATTTGGGACATGACAAATCCTCCCTTCCCAATATTGCTTGTCCTCAAGCAATTTTAAATGTGGGTGTTGAAGAACCTGCTTTCTGTATAATTCTTTGAAGTTGCCATTCAATTGCCCAACCTTGAGTCTTTGAGTTTCCATGAAGATTTTAGAGAGGAACCACCATGCTTGCTGCTGCACTACTCTGATTAAAATAACTTTATTAAGTGGGGAATCCATCTCCCATACTGCTTGCTTCCCCAAAAAATATGAAACCAATGAGATAAAAATTATTCCAGGGTCCCATTGCTTGTATTGCACCCCAACAATTAAAAGTGCTCTCCAACCCATACCATCAGATAAGAGGATTCCTGGATCCCATTTTCTTGTATGCATTCTTCCAAACATCATGAGTAAAAAATATATATCATCAAAGTACATAACAGCATAATGAAAATGTACATAAAGGAGATGCTTCATCAAAGAGTCATGAAAGTGCTTATACCTCCAAGCATGTAGACCACCGTTTTCCAAGTGCATACAATCTTCAAGTGACCCATCAAATCTGCTCCAATGACATAGGTGAGGATCCCATGTCCAATAGTGCTGCTCTAAGAGAATGTGATATGCATCAAAATATTCAGCCATGCATTCTTTCATCCAAGAAGTGAATGAAGAATCTCCACTAAAATCTGAACCAAATAATGAGCAGGAAAAACAAGGAGAATTCAAAGGACTCAAAGAAGTCTCATCCATACATCCATGAGGATATGTATCATCATAAGGTAAAGCAATATGCTGCTGCAATTCTAAATAATGAGGTGCTATATTCATGTCATCATCAAAAGGAGAGGTAGGAGTTTCATACCCCTCATGTGGCACCACTAGGAAAAAACCTTTCACCCAATTTTCATCCCAAAGTGATGTGGCTGGAAAAGAAGTGTGGGGTGAGGAATTATGAACCAACTTTAATTCTTTACAACTCTTACCCATTGAAATATTTAATTCATCTTCTCCATAATTGGTTGGTCCAACTATTGTGAGATCATGTACCTCTTCCAAGGCTTTGCAACTCTCTCCATGAGGCAACTCATAATCCCTTTGAACAAGGCCAAGTGATTGTCCTTCTTCTTGTTTTAGTGTAGTATCTTCAAGAACCTGCATATCAACATGTACCTCATGTTCCACAATTACATTAGGTTCCTCTTTTGTGGCATAAATTGTTTCATCCTTTTCCTTGAAAAGAGAACCATTGCTCATTACTTTTTCCGAGTTGCTTCCAATTCCACTAAGCAACAATCTGAACTCTTGAAAGTATTGTCTCCACTTGTCTTCAAAGGATGGTTCAAGTAATTTCCTAAACTTCTCATTCTCCTTTAAGGTTCCTTTCTCATCCTTACTCATGGTGACCAATGAATGCACTTCTTCTCCTACTTCTTCCCTTTCACCAAAGTACATCCAGTTTCAGTTTCTAAGGGTGGTGGCTTATTTCTTTGACTCCTGGTATTCATTAATGTTCTACCACATCAGGTGCCAAGACCATGCTCTGATACCACTGTAATGTCCCTTATTAGGAATTTTATTAAAATGGCAATTTTTCACTTTTTTTCCCTAGTTCGACCTTTGACTAGTTTGATCTCTAGGTCCCAAATTTGCCCCAAATGATTTCAAATCTTCTGAGAAGGTATATGAATGAGATTAGAACATAAATATGTGTTTTAAGGATGCCTTTGGACCTTTAAAATACTTCTGCAAATACTCTTTCAATTCTGGCCAATGTAGGAAACTTTACTAGTAATTTGCCTTTGACTAGTATTGGTCTCTATGTCTCGAATTGACTCCAAATGCCTTCAAATCTTCAAGGAAGGTGTATGAATGATATTAAGACTTGAATATGATGTTCAGGGATGATATATGGCCACCAAAATACCTCTGCAAACTCTCTTAAGATTCTGGACCAAGTATGCAATTTTACTAGTAATTTGGGGTTCAAATCCCCCTGGGGTAAGTATTGAAAATGGCTTCCCAAATGCCTCCAAAGCCACTCAAATTTCTGAACAGAGGTAGGGAATGTATTAAGGATTTTATTAAGGTCTCATGTGCACCATTAATTGATTATTATATCTGTTCCAACCCTCTCCCATTCAACTGCAAAAATCACCAATTCGACCCTTGGGGAAATGGCACTATTTCTTCTCCCAGTGCAATTAAACTAAGTAAAAATACTTCAAATGCTCAAGTACAGTACATGAAAATTGTAGAAGACATCCATGGGATTATATTGACCACAAATATATCAGAGAATCATCCATCCATTCGAAATCATCATCAATACATTGGCTCACAACAAGGTAGTGGGGAAATGGCATTGTTCTTCCATTAAAAATGAGATTTATACATTTCTACTTGGAATTTCGACCTGAAACTTTTTGGAGATGAAGAACAGAGTATTTACTTCATATTAAAAAATAAATGGGGCATTAAAAGCTCCCCCAAAGAGTACAATATCTCACCAAAAACGCCCTCCCTCAAGGATCAAGAATATGCCATCAAAACCGGAAATGGTTGAAGGAGTGAGCTGCAATAGAAGAAACCATGAGATTCCCTGTAGCTTACACCTGCAAATAAAGACTCCATTAAAGCTCCAAATGAAAGGTCTGAATGGCCTTTCCAATTACCAACTTGGATGGGAATCTTTCACCCTCGAAATTGGCTAAGGCAAGAAACTAGTCATCCACTAGCTCTCCCTCTTCACAAATGCAATTGCAAATTCTACAAATGATCAAAAGCTGGTTTCATTCTTTATTATTGACATTTATAAACTTCTAATGTCCTCCATGGGTCGAATTCCTTCCAAGAGACTCATGCCAACTCAAGTTGGGAAGAGATTCCAAAGAACGCCACTTGTACAACAATTCCTAGTCTCCCACTTCCACCAAATCACATGTGGAAGCATCTTAGCTGCCCTAACACCCTTGAGCGCCCTCTTGGAGTCTATTTTTAGCCCTGACATGTCATATATGTCATATGTCAGCCTTCAGGTCTGATTTGTGTCATAGGTGTCATAGCATCTTCATCATTGTTGTCATAGAGCTAGGGAATCTAGCCCAAGTGTCTCACTAGCTCCAAATTGCCTCTTCCTCTTCCATGGGAGTTACTCTTCCTCTATATTTAGACCTTGGATGAGTCATGCAATGAATAATACCTTTTGGACTCCCCCAAGTATGTTACCATTCACCTTGAATTCGAATTGGTGAGAGAATGATGCCAAATGTAGTGGGGAAATCTAGCCATATGTGGGTCCCACTTCCTCCATGTGTCTTCATCATGAAATGCCACTTTGATTTTCACTTGTATATATTTATCTATCTCCTTTATTAAATATTTATTCCATTCTAATGTTCAAACATCATTTATTATCCCCATTATTCCAAATCCCAAAGCTTCCACCCCAAACCTAGGAAACTAGTAATTTTCCTCCTTGGCAATTATTTGACCTTTAGCATCAATTTGACAAACTCTAATGAATAGAGCCAATGTGATTAGGCCATTGTGACCCAATACCAAATTTGGGACATGACAAATCCTCCCTTCCCAATATTGCTTGTCCTCAAGCAATTTTAAATGTGGGTGTTGAAGAACCTGCTTTCTGTATAATTCTTTGAAGTTGCCATTCAATTGCCCAACCTTGAGTCTTTGAGTTTCCATGAAGATTTTAGAGAGGAACCACCATGCTTGCTGCTGCACTACTCTGATTAAAATAACTTTATTAAGTGGGGAATCCATCTCCCATACTGCTTGCTTCCCCAAAAAATATGAAACCAATGAGATAAAAATTATTCCAGGGTCCCATTGCTTGTATTGCACCCCAACAATTAAAAGTGCTCTCCAACCCATACCATCAGATAAGAGGATTCCTGGATCCCATTTTCTTGTATGCATTCTTCCAAACATCATGAGTAAAAAATATATATCATCAAAGTACATAACAACATAATGAAAATGTACATAAAGGAGATGCTTCATCAAAGAGTCATGAAAGTGCTTATACCTCCAAGCATGTAGACCACCGTTTTCCAAGTGCATACAATCTTCAAGTGACCCATCAAATCTGCTCCAATGACATAGGTGAGGATCCCATGTCCAATAGTGCTGCTCTAAGAGAATGTGATATGCATCAAAATATTCAGCCATGCATTCTTTCATCCAAGAAGTGAATGAAGAATCTCCACTAAAATCTGAACCAAATAATGAGCAGGAAAAACAAGGAGAATTCAAAGGACTCAAAGAAGTCTCATCCATACATCCATGAGGATATGTATCATCATAAGGTAAAGCAATATGCTGCTGCAATTCTAAATAATGAGGTGCTATATTCATGTCATCATCAAAAGGAGAGGTAGGAGTTTCATACCCCTCATGTGGCACCACTAGGAAAAAACCTTTCACCCAATTTTCATCCCAAAGTGATGTGGCTGGAAAAGAAGTGTGGGGTGAGGAATTATGAACCAACTTTAATTCTTTACAACTCTTACCCATTGAAATATTTAATTCATCTTCTCCATAATTGGTTGGTCCAACTATTGTGAGATCATGTACCTCTTCCAAGGCTTTGCAACTCTCTCCATGAGGCAACTCATAATCCCTTTGAACAAGGACAAGTGATTGTCCTTCTTCTTGTTTTAGTGTAGTATCTTCAAGAACCTGCATATCAACATGTACCTCATGTTCCACAATTACATTAGGTTCCTCTTTTGTGGCATAAATTGTTTCATCCTTTTCCTTGAAAAGAGAACCATTGCTCATTACTTTTTCCGAGTTGCTTCCAATTCCACTAAGCAACAATCTGAACTCTTGAAAGTATTGTCTCCACTTGTTCTTAAAGGATGGTTCAAGTAATTTCCTAAACTTCTCATTCTCCTTTAAGGTTCCTTTCTCATCCTTACTCATGGTGACCAATGAATGCACTTCTTCTCCTACTTCTTCCCTTTCACCAAAGTACATCCAGTTTCAGTTTCTAAGGGTGGTGGCTTATTTCTTTGACTCCTGGTATTCATTAATGTTCTACCACATCAGGTGCCAAGACCATGCTCTGATACCACTGTAATGTCCCTTATTAGGAATTTTATTAAAATGGCAATTTTTCACTTTTTTTCCCTAGTTCGACCTTTGACTAGTTTGATCTCTAGGTCCCAAATTTGCCCCAAATGATTTCAAATCTTCTGAGAAGGTATATGAATGAAATTAGAACATAAATATGTGTTTTAAGGATGCCTTTGGACCTTTAAAATACTTCTGCAAATACTCTTTCAATTCTGGCCAATGTAGGAAACTTTACTAGTAATTTGCCTTTGACTAGTATTGGTCTCTATGTCTCGAATTGACTCCAAATGCCTTCAAATCTTCAAGGAAGGTGTATGAATGATATTAAGACTTGAATATGATGTTCAGGGATGATATATGGCCACCAAAATACCTCTGCAAACTCTCTTAAGATTCTGGACCAAGTATGCAATTTTACTAGTAATTTGGGGTTCAAATCCCCCTGGGGTAAGTATTGAAAATGGCTTCCCAAATGCCTCCAAAGCCACTCAAATTTCTGAACAGAGGTAGGGAATGTATTAAGGATGTTATTAAGGTCTCATGTGCACCATTAATTGATTATTATATCTGTTCCAACCCTCTCCCATTCAACTGCAAAAATCACCAATTCGACCCTTGGGGAAATGGCACTATTTCTTCTCCCAGTGCAATTAAACTAAGTAAAAATACTTCAAATGCTCAAGTACAGTACATGAAAATTGTAGAAGACATCCATGGAATTATATTGACCACAAATATATCAGATAATCATCCATCCATTCGAAATCATCATCAATACATTGGCTCACAACAAGGTAGTGGGGAAATGGCATTGTTCTTCCATTAAAAATGAGATTTATACATTTCTACTTGGAATTTCGACCTGAAACTTTTTGGAGATGAAGAACAGAGTATTTACTTCATATTAAAAAATAAATGGGGCATTAAAAGCTCCCCCAAAGAGTACAATAGCTCACCAAAAACGCCCTCCCTCAAGGATCAAGAATATGCCATCAAAACCGGAAATGGTTGAAGGAGTGAGCTGCAATAGAATAAACCATGAGCTTCCCTGTAGCTTACACCTGCAAATAAAGACTCCATTAAAGCTCCAAATGAAAGGTCTGAATGGCCTTTCCAATTACCAACTTGGATGGGAATCTTTCACCCTCGAAATTGGCTAAGGCAAGAAACTAGTCATCCACTAGCTCTCCCTCTTCACAAATGCAATTGCAAATTCTACAAATGATCAAAAGCTGGTTTCATTATTTATTATTGACATTTATAAACTTCTAATGTCCTCCATGGGTCGAATTCCTTCCAAGAGACTCATGCCAACTCAAGTTGGGAAGAGATTCCAAAGAACGCCACTTGTACAACAATTCCTAGTCTCCCACTTCCACCAAATCACATGTGGAAGCATCTTAGCTGCCCTAACACCCTTGAGCGCCCTCTTGGAGTCTATTTTTAGCCCTGACATGTCATATATGTCATATGTCAGCCTTCAGGTCTGATTTGTGTCATAGGTGTCATAGCATCTTCATCATTGTTGTCATAGAGCTAGGGAATCTAGCCCAAGTGTCTCACTAGCTCCAAATTGCCTCTTCCTCTTCCATGGGAGTTACTCTTCCTCTATATTTAGACCTTGGATGAGTCATGCAATGAATAATACCTTTTGGACTCCCCCAAGTATGTTACCATTCACCTTGAATTCGAATTGGTGAGAGAATGATGCCAAATGTAGTGGGGAAATCTAGCCATATGTGGGTCCCACTTCCTCCATGTGTCTTCATCATGAAATGCCACTTTGATTTTCACTTGTATATATTTATTTATCTCCTTTATTAAATATTTATTCCATTCTAATGTTCAAACATCATTTATTATCCCCATTATTCCAAATCCCAAAGCTTCCACCCCAAACCTAGGAAACTAGTAATTTTCCTCCTTGGCAATTATTTGACCTTTAGCATCAATTTGACAAACTCTAATGAATAGAGCCAATGTGATTAGGCCATTGTGACCCAATACCAAATTTGGGACATGACAAATCCTCCCTTCCCAATATTGCTTGTCCTCAAGCAATTTTAAATGTGGGTGTTGAAGAACCTGCTTTCTGTATAATTCTTTGAAGTTGCCATTCAATTGCCCAACCTTGAGTCTTTGAGTTTCCATGAAGATTTTAGAGAGGAACCACCATGCTTGCTGCTGCACTACTCTGATTAAAATAACTTTATTAAGTGGGGAATCCATCTCCCATACTGCTTGCTTCCCCAAAAAATATGAAACCAATGAGATAAAAATTATTCCAGGGTCCCATTGCTTGTATTGCACCCCAACAATTAAAAGTGCTCTCCAACCCATACCATCAGATAAGAGGATTCCTGGATCCCATTTTCTTGTATGCATTCTTCCAAACATCATGAGTAAAAAATATATATCATCAAAGTACATAACAACATAATGAAAATGTACATAAAGGAGATGCTTCATCAAAGAGTCATGAAAGTGCTTATACCTCCAAGCATGTAGACCACCGTTTTCCAAGTGCATACAATCTTCAAGTGACCCATCATATCTGCTCCAATGACATAGGTGAGGATCCCATGTCCAATAGTGCTGCTCTAAGAGAATGTGATATGCATCAAAATATTCAGCCATGCATTCTTTCATCCAAGAAGTGAATGAAGAATCTCCACTAAAATCTGAACCAAATAATGAGCAGGAAAAACAAGGAGAATTCAAAGGACTCAAAGAAGTCTCATCCATACATCCATGAGGATATGTATCATCATAAGGTAAAGCAATATGCTGCTGCAATTCTAAATAATGAGGTGCTATATTCATGTCATCATCAAAAGGAGAGGTAGGAGTTTCATACCCCTCATGTGGCACCACTAGGAAAAAACCTTTCACCCAATTTTCATCCCAAAGTGATGTGGCTGGAAAAGAAGTGTGGGGTGAGGAATTATGAACCAACTTTAATTCTTTACAACTCTTACCCATTGAAATATTTAATTCATCTTCTCCATAATTGGTTGGTCCAACTATTGTGAGATCATGTACCTCTTCCAAGGCTTTGCAACTCTCTCCATGAGGCAACTCATAATCCCTTTGAACAAGGACAAGTGATTGTCCTTCTTCTTGTTTTAGTGTAGTATCTTCAAGAACCTGCATATCAACATGTACCTCATGTTCCACAATTACATTAGGTTCCTCTTTTGTGGCATAAATTGTTTCATCCTTTTCCTTGAAAAGAGAACCATTGCTCATTACTTTTTCCGAGTTGCTTCCAATTCCACTAAGCAACAATCTGAACTCTTGAAAGTATTGTCTCCACTTGTCTTCAAAGGATGGTTCAAGTAATTTCCTAAACTTCTCATTCTCCTTTAAGGTTCCTTTCTCATCCTTACTCATGGTGACCAATGAATGCACTTCTTCTCCTACTTCTTCCCTTTCACCAAAGTACATCCAGTTTCAGTTTCTAAGGGTGGTGGCTTATTTCTTTGACTCCTGGTATTCATTAATGTTCTACCACATCAGGTGCCAAGACCATGCTCTGATACCACTGTAATGTCCCTTATTAGGAATTTTATTAAAATGGCAATTTTTCACTTTTTTTCCCTAGTTCGACCTTTGACTAGTTTGATCTCTAGGTCCCAAATTTGCCCCAAATGATTTCAAATCTTCTGAGAAGGTATATGAATGAGATTAGAACATAAATATGTGTTTTAAGGATGCCTTTGGACCTTTAAAATACTTCTGCAAATACTCTTTCAATTCTGGCCAATGTAGGAAACTTTACTAGTAATTTGCCTTTGACTAGTATTGGTCTCTATGTCTCGAATTGACTCCAAATGCCTTCAAATATTCAAGGAAGGTGTATGAATGATATTAAGACTTGAATATGATGTTCAGGGATGATATATGGCCACCAAAATACCTCTGCAAACTCTCTTAAGATTCTGGACCAAGTATGCAATTTTACTAGTAATTTGGGGTTCAAATCCCCCTGGGGTAAGTATTGAAAATGGCTTCCCAAATGCCTCCAAAGCCACTCAAATTTCTGAACAGAGGTAGGGAATGTATTAAGGATGTTATTAAGGTCTCATGTGCACCATTAATTGATTATTATATCTGTTCCAACCCTCTCCCATTCAACTGCAAAAATCACCAATTCGACCCTTGGGGAAATGGCACTATTTCTTCTCCCAGTGCAATTAAACTAAGTAAAAATACTTCAAATGCTCAAGTACAGTACATGAAAATTGTAGAAGACATCCATGGGATTATATTGACCACAAATATATCAGAGAATCATCCATCCATTCGAAATCATCATCAATACATTGGCTCACAACAAGGTAGTGGGGAAATGGCATTGTTCTTCCATTAAAAATGAGATTTATACATTTCTACTTGGAATTTCGACCTGAAACTTTTTGGAGATGAAGAACAGAGTATTTACTTCATATTAAAAAATAAATGGGGCATTAAAATCTCCCCCAAAGAGTACAATATCTCACCAAAAACGCCCTCCCTCAAGGATCAAGAATATGCCATCAAAACCGGAAATGGTTGAAGGAGTGAGCTGCAATAGAATAAACCATGAGATTCCCTGTAGCTTACACCTGCAAATAAAGACTCCATTAAAGCTCCAAATGAAAGGTCTGAATGGCCTTTCCAATTACCAACTTGGATGGGAATCTTTCACCCTCGAAATTGGCTAAGGCAAGAAACTAGTCATCCACTAGCTCTCCCTCTTCACAAATGCAATTGCAAATTCTACAAATGATCAAAAGCTGGTTTCATTCTTTATTATTGACATTTATAAACTTCTAATGTCCTCCATGGGTCGAATTCCTTCCAAGAGACTCATGCCAACTCAAGTTGGGAAGAGATTCCAAAGAACGCCACTTGTACAATAATTCCTAGTCTCCCACTTCCACCAAATCACATGTGGAAGCATCTTAGCTGCCCTAACACCCTTGAGCGCCCTCTTGGAGTCTATTTTTAGCCCTGACATGTCATATATGTCATATGTCAGCCTTCAGGTCTGATTTGTGTCATAGGTGTCATAGCATCTTCATCATTGTTGTCATAGAGCTAGGGAATCTAGCCCAAGTGTCTCACTAGCTCCAAATTGCCTCTTCCTCTTCCATGGGAGTTACTCTTCCTCTATATTTAGACCTTGGATGAGTCATGCAATGAATAATACCTTTTGGACTCCCCCAAGTATGTTACCATTCACCTTGAATTCGAATTGGTGAGAGAATGATGCCAAATGTAGTGGGGAAATCTAGCCATATGTGGGTCCCACTTCCTCCATGTGTCTTCATCATGAAATGCCACTTTGATTTTCACTTGTATATATTTATTTATCTCCTTTATTAAATATTTATTCCATTCTAATGTTCAAACATCATTTATTATCCCCATTATTCCAAATCCCAAAGCTTCCACCCCAAACCTAGGAAACTAGTAATTTTCCTCCTTGGCAATTATTTGACCTTTAGCATCAATTTGACAAACTCTAATGAATAGAGCCAATGTGATTAGGCCATTGTGACCCAATACCAAATTTGGGACATGACAATGATGAAATGAAATGCTTCCTCTCCTATTTATACCTTTCCAAGTTGCCTTTTATCTTATTTTAAGGTTCCCTTAAACTTATCCTTAAATTTAGGATCTCCATGTTTTAAGGGGTACTTGAATGTTAGCTTCTCCTTAAATCCATACTTAAACGGTTACTTCAATGTTAACTTCTCCTTAAATCTTGAACTTCCATAATTCAAGGGTCACTTAACTTCTCCTTAAATTTTGGCCTTCCATATTTCAATGGCTACTTCAAAATTAACTTCTCCTTAAATATTGGAATTCCATATTTCAAGGGTTACTTCAAAGGGTCAATCAATCCCCACCTACATGTGTCATTAAAGAACTATAAATTGCATTCTTTCTCACTTCATGATTTCATCAAAGGGGATTCTTCTCATCATTATACTTAGGTGGACACATCATCATTCCTTTCGAGGTTTCTTTCCTCTTTATGTGAACCGATCATTACTTTTGAGGGTCATGTGGACCCATCATCATTACTTTGGGGAATTTTTCACACTTCACACCAATATTGCTTTGGAACACCTTTAAGGGATTCTTTAGAGGCTTCTTCATCATGGGTCAAGGGACGCATCATCATGGTCACGTGGACCCAACATCATCCCTTTAGGGGTTTCTTCAGCATTACTTCGGGGCAACTTTAGGGACTTCTTTACACTTCAATTCATCAGGGTCATTAGGGGCTTCTTTAATGGGTTTGGGGGCTTGCACCATTTGTGTACAACTTAAATTGTATTCCCATGAGGGCCATGCTTAACAGCTATTCCATAAGGGGACACTTTAGAGTTATATACATTTGTGTCAAGGCTTCTTCTCCAAGGGATTCTTTAGGGGCTCTAAGGCTTCTTCAACATTACTCAATCTTCCTCTAATTTCTTAGGGGGATTCAAGGCTTATTCAATATTACTTAATCAATATTCCTCTATTATTTCCACATCATCATCATCACTGGTACATACTCATCATTGTTGCCACATCATCATTATTACTTTGACATCAATGACCACATTACTCAATATCAATGACACATATCACTTGACCCTGTTGACATCAATGAAAACCAACTTTCCAACAATGTTCTTGGCCCTAGATGCCTCAAATATTTATTTAGGTTTCAAGGCTTATGATAAATATTTCAACCTGGCATGTTCAAGGCCACATTACCCGTACATAACGATTAAAACTTTATGATGAACACAATAATATTATCCCCCTCTATGAAGACAAAGATTCCATAGCGAATGCATGTTTGGTGGTTCAAGGTTTCTTTCATGGAACTTAAACCTTGCAATCTACCTTTAATGCCCGAAGCTCAAATTTCCTCCAAAAACCATAGTAAGGGTACCAATACCCATATTTTGTACTAAGTAATAACAACAATTTCATAAGGTGCCCATACGTGAACTGAAAAGAGGATGACACTCTCGATAGGTCAGGGAAATAGTTCGAGGCATTGTTATTTTTGTTTGATGCGGAGAAGGTTACCATGGGTTGTAAGGCCCATATGTCCTCTATTTAACATGCCCATGCCCCTGCAACTAATATTGGATCTCAAAACCTTATGATGTGTCCCATATCACAAATCAATAACTGTTAATATCCCACAAACAGGTCGTTCATGGTGGTTCGAGGTATTTATCTTGTCCCTCGAGCTCTAGAAGAAGCCATTTTCACCCTACACTTAAGTACCTGGACCTACCTTGAAGGTGGCATAGCATAATATGTTAAGGTGGTACAAGATTCCTCTACTAAAAAAGGCATAGGGTTCCTTGGATGGCTCCATGTTCCTTAAAATCATTAAACAAGAGTCTCAGGGCCTTGAGATACTATGTTTTTTGCCTTGACCATGTTTAGGGATTCAAGATATTCATTACTACTACATGAAGATACCTAAAATTGATCATGTGCTAGGGGCCACCATACAATTTATTGTTATTGTATGATGACGAGTGCACAACCCACAAAATATTTTGTGAGGAGTCAAATCTTGTGTTATTATGGTCTACATGAGTCAAGGAATCCCAACCCTCTTTTTTTTTTTTTTACACAATATCAAAACACATCGTTACATTTAATTGATCGAAGAGAGATTTGAAGGGTAGACAATTGTGACTATGGAACCAGTTTGTTACATTTCATTGATTGAAGTGAGATTTGAAGCATGAACATTTGCGATTGTGGAACCCTCGTCAATATCTCCTCATCACGAACATTTTTGGTAAGTTTTATGCACTATTTCTTTAAAAATGCACCATGCGATAGAAAATGTCGAAATTGCAATCTTAGAACAATAATTATCAGGGAAAAGTAAAAATAGGGTTCAAAATCACATATTTTATTTATGTCTAAATCTCAATGGCAATGAAACAAATTTCTTAGGGCTACAGTTTGTTATGGAAATTTGAAGACTGTCACAATTCCTATTAGGTTTACCTACTCACATTCAAGCTCCAATAATATTCTTACATTGGAAGTCCTTTGAACCACCTAGGTCCCAAAACAAGCACAAATTCATGAAAAACACTCAACAATGCTTCCATTCTAAAGAATCTATAGATATAAATATCAAATAGAGATATTTCAAACAAGGGAAAAACCTTTGTCATTTGTCTTCAAGCATGACGCTAATTTACTCCCTGTAGTTAAATGTATCCCACTCAACACTCAGTTGAATTATTCAACCAGTTGATAGAACAATCTATCGATGTCGAATTCGATTATTTTTATTTTGGTTGACTCTTTAATTGGTGGAAAAGGTCATCAGGAAATACTGTCTCAATTATTTCATCTTTGAACTCATTAACAAGCTTTAAACAAGGAGGAGCATTCACAATATTCTTACATCTCTAAACGAAACCAAATCATAATACCTATTACTAGAAAAGAAAAAACCTCTTCTTGAGCAAGCATAATCCACTACAAACATATATTATGCTTAGAATTTATTTTTGCTTAAAAATAGACAACAAATTGGAAAACTAAAATGACATAAATCTGAGTAACAAATCCTTTTTTTTCAACTTGGATTATAGAAATTTATAGGCATGCTTCTTCATTTAAGCAGTAGTGTTATATAGAAATTTATAGGCATGCTTCTTCATATAAGCAATAGTGATATGAAGAGTACTTCTATGAAACCTATATTTTGAGTTGCATTTCAAGAATTCCATCGAAAAGAGATCAATACTATTTTTCTAGATTAGTCGTGTTTTAGAAATGCTATTTCAAGCCTCATAAGCAAATCCACTTGTTCTTTTTTCCCAACCACCTATGTATAAAAAATACAAAATTTCTAATGGATATCCTAGATACAAATAATAAACACAAAACAAGAATCTGTTCACTCTATTTCAAAATTTTGAGGTCAAGGAATCAATGGTGCCATTTATTATCATCAAATGCACATATACAAATTACAATTAGTTGGCATTATTCTTCACATGGGACAATAATATATAGGAGCATTGAAGAGCTATCATGGTGTGTTGAGGGGGGATTCAGCTTGATGTGCCCACACTTTACTCAACACTTCCCTTATGACTCTGTCAATCACCTTAGGTGGCTGTGAGGTGTCTCGAGTAGGAGGGTTTATTAGCACAATCCCCAACCATCCCAGAGGTTGGATTTATACATAAACAAGTAGATATGAAAGACCCAAGTTAAATTAACAGAACCATTTCAGAGAATAAAAACTTCATCAATGAAACAAAAAGGATTTAGAGCTTTCCTTCCTTAAGGAGTCTGCAAGGTCACTGAATTGTCTAAATATATGAGTAAAGGAGATATGTTGAAAGAGAGATGCAACCTCCCCTAGTTGACCTGCATGATAGAACAACCCAAACCTTTGCACCTGATTTACACCCACCATCCATTTGATTGTTAACTCAGAATCTCCATAAAATTGTCAATTGGTGATACCTTTATGTAATGCACATTTCATAAATAGGAGAATTGCCTCAAATAGGAGAAATGACTAAAAGGAAAATCACAACTACAATTCAGGTGCACCGAGTAGCCTCTTATCAAATACCCAGTCTATTTTTGAGGATATGTTTTTGGGTAGGTGTAAAGCACCACCTCATCACCATTTATGTTTGGGAGTTATACCAAATCACCATATCATTCCAGTTGAGTACATAGATTAATGGGAATGCCCTATATTCCTTGACCAATATTTCATCACCATAGAGTGACATCATAGTGATGTCAAGTATCATCATGAGGAAGGATTGGCCGACCCTTCCTTGAATTTCCATGGGGTCAAATATAATATAAAGGAAGGATTGACCGACCCTTCTTCAAATGTCCACATTCATTTAACTATCACCTAGAGGAAGGATCAGTCGACCCTTCCTCGAAAGTGCACCTAGGGGAAAGCATCACCTAGAGGAAGGATCGACCAACCCTTCCTCGAATGTGCACCTGAGGGAAAGCATCACCTAGAGGAAGGATCAACCAACCCTTCCTCAAATGTGCACCCGGGGGAAAGCACCACCTAGAGGAAGGATCGATCGACCCTTCCTCGAATGTGCACTTGATGGAAATCATCACATAGAGGAAGGATCAATCAACCGTTCCTCGAACATGCACTTGGGGGAAAACATTACCTAGAAGAAGGATCGATCGACTCTCCATCATATGTTATCCTAAGGTCAAGCATAATTGTGTGGAAGGATCAACCAACCCTTCCTAAAATGTAGACTTTTGGTCAGGAACCATCAAGAGGAAGAATCGGGCTACCCATATTCAAGTGTGGATTTTTGGTAAATCATCATATGGAAAAATGAATGGCTAACAATTTAATGTGCACAATAGGTCATGCATCATCTAGAAGAAGGATTGAACACCCCTTTTTTAATAACGGTATCTAGGAAACCTATCATATAGATGGAGAATCGATTGACCATTCCTAAATTACAGTAGATAATAATTTTATTTGTTGGAAAAAGGTAGACACACCATTCCTTTAGTTTTGTATCTAGGAAATGCATCATATATTGGAAGGATCAGTTGAACTTTCCTCTAATGTGCAGTAGGGTCAAGAATTATCTAAAGGAAGGATCAACTAACACTTTCTCAAATGTGGGCATTGGGTTAAGCATCATTAAGAGGAAGTGGTATCCAACCTATCTTTAAATTTGGACCTTGGGTCACATATCATATTGAAGAAGGATTGACCAAACATTCTGCAACGTGGACCGGAGGTCAAGCATCATTTGGAAGAAGAATTTATCGACCCTTTGTCAAATACGATAGCCAATGAACCTATCCTTTATACGAAATATGGAATAAACCTTCCTGATATACATAATACATGAATTGTATTATATTTAGGAAGGATCGGCCTACCCTTCATGTAATACGATATCCAAGAATTGAATCATCTAGAGGAAGGGTCATCCGAACTTTATTAAAAAATATACCTGGGGTCAAGCATCATCTAGAGGAATACCTGAGCGACCCTTCTACAAATGTGGGAACCTAGTGTCAAATCATATACATAAAGGATCAGTTGACCCTCCTCAAATGCGGCTGCCTCAAGCATTTTCCAAAGGTAGGATCACTGGAGAGTTCCTTGAGTGTGGACCTCGGGTTAAGCATTATATGGAGGAAGAGTCGATGAAAATTTTTTCAAATGTGTATGTAGGGTCAAGCACAATCTAGAGAAAATTAGGCCATCCCTTCCACAATTGTTTATTTTAGGTAAGGGATCGTAGAGAGAAAGGATCGACCAACCCTTTCTAGAATGTGGACCTCTACTCTTGTCTAGCCATGGTCTCCTCTACCATACTTATGGTGTACACACCCATCCATCCTACTCCAATATTGTATTCTCTTAGAAACACAGTATCTTTTGGAATGATCGGCTGACCATTCCTTCATCATATATTTATATTAGAAGAGTCATACAAACTCACATTTTCATAGTATTTGTATATGTAAACTTATGGATATTGGTTGGAAAACACATACTTAATGATGGTGTCAAAGCATCCTTTCATTATTTGGAGAAATTAGCCATCTCTATTATAATGTTGGATCCATGAAAAAGGTGGATCTGAAGAAAGGATCAACTAATCCTTTCTTTCTCCTTTAGTATACGTTCTTTCCAACCATGCTTATAGTTTACACACTGAAACATCTTAGTCCAATACTATATTATGCCAAAAACATGATATGTTTCGGAAATAATGGTCGACCCTTCCTTCAACATAGATTTATTGTAGAAGTGTCCTAGAACACCACTTTTTCATAGTGTTCACTTATAGAAATTCAAGGAGATTGGTTTGACAACACATCTTTAATGATGCAAATCAAAGTCTTATTCTATACTTTGGATACTTTGGCCATCTCTACTAAAGTGATGGTTTTGTGTAAAAGCTTGATTCGATGAAAGGATCGGCCAATCCTTCCTTTTTTGTTGAGTATATGGCCTTCCTAACCATGCTTATAGTGTACACACTAAAACATCTTACTCTGATATTGTACTGTCCTAAAATCATGATATTTGTTGGAAGGATTGGATGATCTTTCCTTCATCATAGATTTAACGTAGAAGTGTCAAACAACAACATTTTTTATAATGATATTGGATGGCCAAATCCACGGAAATGAAGGATCTGACAACATGGTTGATTTGGTGAAAGGATAATCCAATCCTTCCTTTCTCATTTAGTATATGGTCTAACCATACTTAACGAGATGTGATAGCTAATCCATTCTTTATAAGAGTTTTCACGTATGGAAACAATAATTTATTAAAATTTTATCTGATGTTTGTTTTTATTCTTTTAAATTTCTTTGCAAAAGTTTTCATTCTATTTTTTTTGGAAATATTCTCTCTTATTCTATTTTAAAAACTTTTCTCCTTTTTTATGGATATATATTTATAATTTTGTCAATTCCCACTAGCTCACTCGGTTAACGTGTGGATATTGTCAGCAAGGTGACCCGAGTTCAATTCCCCTTAGGGGTGACTTAGTTGGGAGGTGACAACCAAAAACCCAATCAAGTTGAGGTTGGTGCAGTCTAGGCTAGGTGCGACCCCGAGGTGATTTTAATGGATTAAATTCCTCTAGGTTGTGGTTTCTGAGACCACAGGCCACTCCCGCAAGTCAGGGTGATTCGATCAAACACAAAAAAGAATATATATTTATTATTCCACTTGTTTTTGTTCATTTTCCTATCCTAATATAATTTTAAAATCTATCATATTTCCTTGCAATTGCTTCTATGGTTTTTTCTTGCTTAAAAATTTCCTCCTTTATTTTAATTTAAAATGTTCTTTTTTGTTTCTGATTAGAAATTTATTATTCCACTTGTTTTTGTCCTTTTTATTCTCCCAATATATTATTTTTTTCTTTTAAGATACTTCCTTGCAATTCTTTCCTTGTTTTTTTATTGCTTAGCAATTTCCTCTTGTATTCTAGTTTAGAACTTTTCTCTTTTGTTTTGTATAGAAACTTATTATTCCACATGTTTTGTTATTTTCCTCTCCCATATTTATAAATTTTTTCCTTTAGTTAAACTTCCATGCAATTGTTTCCATGTATTTACTTATTGAGCATTTTCCTCTCCTATTCTAGTTTAGAATTTTTGTCTTTTATTTCGATTAACCATTTTTATTCCACTTGTTTTTGTCCTTTTTTCTTCTCCCAATATAATTTTATTCTTCTAAGATACTTCCTTGCAATTCTTTCCTTGTTTTTTTATTGCTTAGCAATTTTCTCTTGTATTCTGTTTAGAAATTTTCTCTTTTCTTTTGAATAGAAACTTATTATTTCACATGTTTTGTCCTTTTTCCTCCCCCATTATAATTTTTTTCTTCAGTCAAACCTCCATTCAGTTGTTTCCATGTATTTTCTTGTTGAGCAATTTCCTCTCATATTCTAGTTTATAATTTTTGTCTTTTGTTTGGACTAACAAAATTTTATTTCACTTGTTGTTGTCCTTTTCCTTCTTTGCCACACGTATGCAACACTTCGAGGTCTAATCCCATGTAAAGCGAACACCTCCTTGATCATAGATTAGGGATGCCTGATTCGCATATACTACTGCTGCTCTATGGAGAAAGGGTAAGGGTGAAAGAGGCACATAATTCATCCTGTACTTTCCCATAATAGTCTTACGAGAGAAGTCGAAAATTCCATAGAATACATAGAGAAAAAGAAATGGTTGTATTCACATCAACGACTTGAATGGACTGGGAGCATAGAAAAATATATCTTATCAATAATAATTCTTCTAGGATTGTAATTTTCAATTTTGGAATTGAAAATTGCATTTGTGAAATCAAAATACAGTTTTCACTTTTTGGAATCGAAAAACACATTTGTGTAATCGAAAATCACACTTTTGGAATTGAAAATCACACTTTTGGAATACAAAATTGTACATTTTGAATCGAAAAAGCACACTTTTCAAACGAAAAATTATACTTTTCGTCAAAACTTGCACTTTTGGGGTTCAAAATGATTAAAAAATCACACCTTTGGCATTGGAAATCGCACTTTTTGATCCAGGTTTTGCGCTTTTTGAACTTGATTTTGCACTTTTGAAAGGTTGTTTTTGGGATTTAGAAATTGTGTTAGATTCTGTTGTGTAAGTCTATATTTAATTAAATGGGCATTCACTCTTCTTGAGCTTGGGCTACCAACATTGGAAATCAACCCAAACTCAAACCAAGTTCAATAAGTTCTCATCCCTTAAAGGGACAAAACACTTACAGTTTGTTGTTTTGACCAACTGTACTAAGAAGCTTGCTATACATACTATAATCAACTAGACTGCAAATTAAACAAGAAAGTAGATTAACAAGACTACAGAATAAAAACATCCTGTTTGGATTGGAAAATTAACGGTCTGGGCGTGTATCTTAATCTCCAAGAGTGTCTTCCATATGCCTCTACTCCAAATGAATGGCCAAATCGGGTTGACGACTACCAGAGCAGTCATTTCCATGTAATGCCTTTGTTGAGATAGATGAGAACAAATTTCCAACACCAAATAGAGCATGTGTTCGAGTTGTTCAATTTTGAAGTGCAGGTTGGCCACCTCACCTCGAACCACAAAGATGAGACACTCATGTTCTTTTTCCAACCGAAATCCCCTTGTACCTTCACATTGATGGCTATCTACAGGTGTCCTATCTAGGGCTTGGAGGGAAAGATACCTCCATTTTTCCCTATGTTTTCCCCATGATCACCTATAGAGGCATTAACTGATGGCTGAGGAATCTCCACAAGGTGAGACACATCAATGGCAGTTAAAGTGCCGACATCCATCCAAACCACATGACATCCCCACTGAAGATTGTCATCCTCTTTAGGCTGTTGAGTTCCACTGATGGGTAGAGAGCCATAACTTCCAAACAAGGCATCTTCCTCAGTAGTCAGTTGGATGAATCCCCTAGTTTAAGACCCACCACTACTATATAGAATAACGTCATCAAACCATGCCAAAATATCTGAGGCCACATCATCATGCTCAGAATTATTCGCTTCGATAGGCCGAATAACCTCACATGGCTGAGCAGCGACCTCGCCACCCTACTCACAACTTCTTCCTGCAGATCTTGATTGACCACATTTAGAGCTACACCTTCATCATTGCCAAATGGTTAAGAAACACCACCTATCCTTACTCGTCCTCTGTGAAAATACTAGGCTCCTCGATGTGGTATTCCTCTTTCCCTAAAGCGTGGCATCGTTAGGGGTCGAACGCACATGCCCAAGGGTGGAGGAGGCTAAATTTGCTCACCAGTATGCAAATGAAACCATATCAAATGCCACTTCAGGACAAAACCTTGCATATGAAGGATTTCTTTGTGCATCGCCAAAAACTGCAAAGTACTGTCACCCATCAAATACATAATTGGATTAATAACTATATGGACGGACATGTTATTATTCTATGCATTCTCCTTTGTGTTGTAGCCGAAATGCGCATTGTTACCACACTCATGGTACAAACAATCTCCAGGAAAATCCAGGTAAGATAGGTGCTGGTTAAAAAGAGAAAACATGTAAAAAATTGGGAAAACCAACTTGGATTGCAAGACATATTAATTAATGCTAGAAGAGATTTGGAAACAAGATTGAAGAAAACAAATGACAAGGAGAAAAGGGGTGAAATAGGATAAGTCATAAAGGTGCATAGAAGAGAGGAATAAGTAAGGATGAAGAGAGAAGAGATCATGGAGATGATTAAGAGAAAAAGAGTATAAGTGAGATATGGAGAAATGAATTGGTTGCTTGTAAAGGATTAAACTAAAATGTAAAAAGAGAAATGAGATTTCTTTTCTAGGTAATTATTCCAGGGAAAACCTAATTCTTGAGGGCATAAGGATAAGTCAACAACGGGGTTCAAAGCTGTTACAATAATATATTCAATATGATCTCAACATTCAACTTATGGGAATAGAACTTAGATGAGGAGGATAACATTCCATCCCACAATTGCTTGGGATAGACCCAATTGACTAAGATAAATGAGCCAATGACCAAGACTATGGATTAAGGGTTACTAAGAATGATTTAGTTATAACCGTTCTCATGTTTAAAATTCTTTGGGCTTTATTTCAAGATTTTCTTTGATGAGTGATGAAGGGTGACGGGAGCTAGATGCTATAATTTTTGTTTAATCAAAACAAATGAGGTGTTTGGAGCTGTGGGAATGCTTGGCTATAGTGAATTTATTAAGGTGGCTATGATTAGTGTTAGCAATGTGCTCTTTGAGCTAGGCTTGGATAGATCTACCAATTTGTTCGATATATGACTTCCCATAAGAAAAAGGTATTTCGTAGACCTCTTGATACAAAAAACTATTGGATTTATTTTTTCAACAAGAGACCCTATGTCATGTGAGTATGAGCCCGACCCTATTTTTCGATTCCTACATACATACATAAATACATACATACATACATGCATGCATGCACACACACACACACACACACACACACACACACACACATAATTGGAATTATAGCATTGAAAAAATGATCAATGTAAATTGAAACGTTGATCTTGAGAACAATCATAAAGTTGTAGAATTTTGGCTTTGGAAAAAAAATGTCTACTTGGATACCCGTTACTGTAGCAACTCTATATGGTTGTGAGGTTTGAAGTTGTAGTATATTCAAGCAATCATGGAGGAAAACCAAGTAAATACACATGTGTTTATAATTAAGTGCAGTACACCTTATCTTATCCTCCTTTTAGAACTTGGGTTTTCTCCCATTGAGAGCAAGGCTATGATAAAATATTTATTGTACTCACACAAGGTAATCAACACAAAAAGTGAGACTCTCTATCACTACTTCAAACATCGTTAAAGGCCACTCAAGAATTTCAAGAGGTTGGAAAAGAGATTTAGTTTCTTGTGGTTAAACCATTGACATATAGCATAAAAATATTCTTTCCAACATATGAATATGGTTAAAAACAATATCATAACTAAGTTGTTAAAGCAAAAATATGGAGTGACAGAGACTCAAAATAAGTGAAAGTTGAATTACTAAAAAAAATCATTAACCCCAAGTCAAAAGATCAAAACTTAATTTTTATTGTTGCCATAGTAAAAAGGAGAATTTTTTTTACAAAGATAAGAATAGATTTCTAGAGCTTCATAGTGAAACACGGTGTTGGAAAAGACCAAAAATGTCTTGACATGAAAATATTTGTAAAATATGTGAGATGAATAAAATAGAGGTGATTTTTTTTTGGGAATTTCCAACTTACAAAGGCATTTGTTTCAATTTCAAAAGATTTGTAATAACAACAAACTCTACAACTTGTTAACTTATACAAAATAAAAGGGAGCTTGGGGAAATTTCATTTTTGAATTATTTGATCATATAAATAAAATGATAAACCAAGTAACTACATTAAGTTTATAAGTTCGATAGCCAAATTTGATCTTAATAGACATTAATCATCGTCATCATCTTAAATAATATACAATTAACATGCAAATGCGCCTATTTAAATTGTTTCGATATGTGATACCCGACACTCTATCTATGAGCAATTAAATAACATGAATTTAATTTAGCTTTTTAAACATGTCTCATTAATGATCGATAGAAAGAAAAATTGATGACAACATGTCAAAGCTATGATTTAGGTTGTCACACACACAATGCTTAAGAACTTGCCAAGTTGGCCTTAAATGCTCTCCATCAACAACACGTGTCATGGTTTCCAAAGCCCTTGAAATGTTGACATGAGATGAAATTATGCTCGAAATGATAGTTCTATTCATACATGAAATTCAAATTAGATGCAATCGTCTATATCAATAGATTGACTAGAGATATTATCCATAAATGTGAGGAAACAACCCTTAAATTTCTCTAAAAAATATTCCTTCAAAAAATAATTAAAATATAGTATTACGAAAAACTTTATAATTCCACATCAAAGTTGATAATTAAAAAGTCAACTCAACTAGATGATAAATGTAAATTGTAACACACACCATGAATAATAATCTATCCATGTATATAATCATCTTTGAAGGGATGTCATTTAATAAAGAATTGTAACATCACCTCCATGCAAGTGGTTGGGGTTACCCTTTTCTTTAAAGTTATTCTTACCTATCCTCATTAATGTGTTTATGTCCTCTTTAAAGTTATGCTTACCTATCCTCATTAATGTGTTTATGTCCTCTTTAAAGTTATCCTTACTTATCATCATTAATGTGTTTATGTCATTTAAAAAAGAGTGTAACATCAATTGTATGAGACTCAATGATGGAATTTAACGGGTGAATTGCTCATCATGGGCTAATTTGACAGTCAAATACAGCTAGCACTCCATCCAGACCATAAAAAAATGACTTATAATGTGGAAAAAGTTTTAGAACCATAAAAAAAAATGACTTGTAATGTGGAAAAAGTTTTAAAATTTTGTTATAGATGGCAATTTTGAGAGGTGTTGACCATTTGAAATTCCAACCATGATGAGACTAGTTAGAGTTACCTTACTTCTTAAACTTAATTTTACCTATTAATAAAAATATTTTTCATAAATATAAAAAAACATTCTTTAAATTTTTAAATGAAATAAAATCATGAAAATAGTTTTTTTTTTCCAACGAAAAATCATGAAAATAGTTAAAGTTACCTTACTTTTTAAAGTCTATATAATTTTATTTTTAATAGAATTACTATTCATAAATGTGATAAATTGTAAGAAACTTCATTTGAGAATTAAAACAAACTTGAAAATAAATATTACTATGTCAGGTGTGAGATAAAGTAGGTTAGATAAGTCATTTCAGTTCACGTAGCAGTGTAACATCAACACCATGGAAATGGTTAGAGTTGCAGTTGGAGGGTTCTTAAAAAATTCTCCACACCTAACCTAACCTAACCTATTCTCACTATACTATATGTGTTGACTTCTTTCTTCAAATTTTATATGTACGGGGAAAAACATAGAAGCATTGAGACATTAAGTGGGCCCCGGGCCCACATTACTTAATAAAGGGATAGCTCTCGTACATACAGCCGTACAAGATACTTCATAACTAAAGTACGGCTTGTTCCCTTTAGAGATGTCCTTTCATACTGACATGAAAAATGCTACGTTGTCTTGGTTTTTTTCTAATATTACTTTTCTTTTGCCTACCGTGTTCATATTAATATTATTTTAAGTTTTGAAAACCGGGTTTTTATAAAAGTTTTCTTTTAATCGTATTCATATAAAGATTATTTTAAGTGGTAAAAATTATTGTTATTGTAAAGTCGTACTTCAACATTGGCGTTCGAGAATTTATCCTAACAATTTTAACATTAGTCATTTTGGCGTTCGAGAATTTATCGTAACAATTTTAACATTAGTCATTTTTGTACTAGCATTTATAGAAGATGAAGATCAATTACAAAGCACATATATATATATGGTGCCGGGTGCCGGGTGCCGGATAGGAATGGTGTTCATTTGATTGCTTGGGACACGATTTCGATCTCAAAGGAGTTTGGGGGCTGGGGCATCCGAAATATTTATTGGATTTATAAGGCACTTCACCTTAAGAGCTTATGGCGATCTCTTACTCACCAAGGTCTGTGGGGAATGATTATGAGGAATATGTATCTAAAAAGTAGGACTATTATTGAATGGATTAGATTACCAAGGAAAAATCATGTGGGTACCTAACTTTTTTTTTTCACACATAAATTTATCTTACTATTAATAAAGTGAAATAGTAAATAGGAACAAATACATCAGGTCATCAAACCATAAGAACATATAACATACGGGCATATGAGCCCCAAATCCACGGGCACAAGAGCCCCATAAAAACATACGGGCACATGAGCCCCCAATCACATCAACATCTACCATGACATCCCATGCCAAAAACCGAATAGGGTATCTCCCAGTAGGGACATACTCACTCCAACTGCCAGTCCAAAAGGTAACAGACCGCAAGTAGCAATGTATCAAGGTGTAAATACATAAATACATGAAAAGTCTGCGTAAAATAGAGTCCAAAACAGCCAGAGGCCTGGACACAAAAGTCTATATATACAATAGAGTCGTAAAGCCATAACCAGATCAAAAGTCCAATAGAGCCGCAAAACCATAACCAGATCGAAAGTCCAACAAGTAGTTGGAGAAATATAAACTAAGTACCTGCACCAAAATATATCCGCATATAATCAAAGGAAAAAATGCCAAAAAGCCCAAACATATCCAAATATATAAGTCAGCTCCAAAGCAGGTCAATCGAGCCCCGAGAGGAAAGAAGGTCCTCATGCCATTCCTCCCACTTAATGTGTCCAACCGGCGAATTCAGAGCCCTCTTGGAAAGGAAGTCCGCCTCCAGATTAGACTCGCGGAATACATGGGCAAAATGAATATGTTGAAATTCACAAATGTATTTCCTTACAGCTGCCATCCATTCAGTGAGTATCTACACATTCAGAGAGGAAGACCCCAGAGCCCAAGATATAATGGTTGAAGAGTCGCCCATAACAACAAAAGAGGAAACCTGTAAGCGCCGGGCAACGAATAGAAGGAGCCGGAGTGCACATAACTCACTGCGAGTATTAGTACCAGAACCCAAGTTTAAATGTATCCGGTAGGTAACATAGGTGTTTAGATGAAGCACTGCCCCCGCCCCACACCCACCACCACCCCCGGCCGCAGCCCCATCGAAGAAGCCGCAAGGGAACATTAAAACCAGGGGATCCATTCGATAACCGGGGAGCTTACCAGAAGTGACCGTCTTGCCACCCGTTTGAGCAGTGCCGAAATTGTACTCCATAAAGGAAGCTATGATACGGCCACTGAGCCAGTGCAGATTAATAGGTGACCCATCAAATATGAGGCGATTACGCGACTTCCATAGCTCCCACATCATGTAACAGGGGAGTTCAAGCCAACGGGCATATTGAGAATTGCAAAGCCAATTACCAAAACTCTCCAGTAATGAGACCGAGTTCCATTCAGCAATTAAACCAATTGAGTTGACCGTGAGCATCCAGAGCTCCTTCCAGAGTGGACACGAAGAGAAAAGATGGTCTACCGATTCCTCGAATGAAAACAACAAATGACACCACCCAGGACCGATGAATCCACGACGACAGAGGTTATCCCAGGTAAGAATATTGTTTCCCAAAGCCAACCAGGTAAAACATCTTATCCGCGGAGGAAGGGCAAGTTTCCAGACCCGCGAGTGCCACCAAACCTCCATCGGTTTGCAGTCAGCAAATAAAGAATCATATGCAAGTTTTGATGTAACCATTCCATGAGCCACATTCCAAGACCAAACCAACCTGTTCGGAGAATCGCCGAGATGGATGTTTGCTTCATAGAGGAGCAAGGTGAAATCCGACCATTCTTTGCCCATAACCCCATGAATTCCAAGTTGCCGAGCAGTGATCCACCCCCCATTATTGTACGCAACAGCATGTGACAGGTTGAAGAGCCCACGCGCACGAAGGTGTGCAAGAAGTGCAGGAGAGAAGTGAAACGAGGGCGCAGTCCCCATGATAGGATCCAAGCCGAGTCTGATGTCACGGCCATTACCAGGGATCCAAGAGAGCCACTTTGCCACAACAGAGAAAGCCCCCATCAGCCCGCGCCATATATTGGAGGAGCCATTTACTAAATGCCTGTCAAGCCGGAACCAGGACGAGACTGAAAGCTTTTTAAGATACTTAGCTCGAGTGACAGGCTCTTTGCATGAAGAGCTAACACAAACAATTCCATATTCTTAATGTTCCAGCCGCCGAGGCAATAAGGTTTTGCCAAGCATTTCCAATTTATTAAGTGAAATCTGTTCTTTTCACCCCCACCAGACCATATGAATCGGAAAAATTTTCCCCACAGAATATGCATAATAGAAGACGGGATTTTGCAGAGAGAGAACCAATATACTCCCATGTTCTGAAGGATGGCCTTAGCCAAAGTAATCCGACCTCCCAAAGAAAGATATCTAAAGCTCCAATGGCTAATGCGAGAATCGAAGCGTTTAACTAGCCAAAGCCAGTCATTTGTTCTATAATTAGCTGGTTTGAGGAAGTAACCGAGATATTTTGTGCCGTCAGTTAGCTCTTTAAATTGCAAAGGAAGCAAATCCCCGACAGATTGTTCAACGTTTACCTCCAAAGAGTGTTTCAGGAAAATCGATTTTAACATACTAATGAGCATACCAGTAACACAGCAGAAGAGGTCAAGAATTCTCTTATACTATAACCATTCAGCCAAAATACCCAGCCCAAAGAGCATCACATCATCCACAAACAATGAATGTGTAACAGTAACTTCCGCCGAGATCTTAATACCAATGAGTGAGCCCTTAGTTTTTGCTTTATGAATGGAGAGGCTCAAACCCTCAATGATCAACAAGAACAAGAGGGGAGAAAGAGGGCATCCCTGCCGGAGCCCCCTGGACGCTTTGAAGAATTCCGTCGGCTGGCCATTTATGAGCAATGCATAGTTGACCGACGTAACACAAGCCATAATCCACTTCATCACCTTCCACAGAATGCCAATTTGTATTAGAATCAACTTGAGAAAAGTCCAGTTGACACGGTCGTAGGCTTTTACCAGGTCAAGTTGTAGTATGAGCGCCTCAATCTTCTTCTGAGATATACTATGAAAGACCTCCTGTGCCACACCAACCGCATCATGTATCTGCCGCCCTTCCAGAAAGCCATATTGTTCCTTAGAAATGAAAGTGGATAAGATCGGCTTGATCCGATGCGCAATTACCTTAGATATAATCTTGTAAACAATATTGCATAGAGCAATCGGACGGAAATCATCAAAACTCTCAAGATGTGTAGATTTAGGTATCAGTGCCAGATAAGTGGTATTTAGTGCTCCAGAGACCAAACCCAAGGATCGAGTCTCATCAACCGCCTCCCTTAAGTCGTTTCCCATAATATCAAAAAAGTGTATGAATAGCTCCACCGTCCATCCATCCGGCCCAGGAGATTTGTCCTTAGCTAAAGCCCGTAGAGTGTTTTGAACATCAGAGCAAGAAATAGGCTCGAAAATTTTGTCCCCCTCCTCATCCGTGAACATCTGAGGGTATTCCTTAATAAGTTTAAACTGTTCAGGCAAGGAAGTAGTTTTAGGGTCAATATAGTAATCAAGAAAATGGCGTGACGCCTCAGCCTTTAATTCATCATCCCCATGGATCCGTCGCCCATCATGATCATTAAGATCCCAAATGTTGTTTTGTATTCTGCGACCATTTGCAAAACGATGAAAGAATTTTGTGTTTAAGTCACCCACCTTTAGCCAGATAGCCCGACTCTTTAAACGCCAGGACTCCTCTTGGCTGAGAAGTATTTTAAGTTTTCTTTCCTCCAGCAGAGCTAGGCGAGATCTGACAAAAGGAGTGGATCCAACTCTCAAGGAATGCGCTCGAATATCACCAATTTTTGATTCTAGGGCATTTAATTCAGAGGTTTGTTCGGCTTTTTTGGAGCGTTCCCAGTTAATAGTATGTTCTTTAAGGGACCTTAACTTGACCGCCAACTTGTCCATAGTCGACCTCTCCCCTGAAACATCCATATCTGCCCATAGAGTTCGGACACCAGCATCAAAATCCGCATCTTTTAGCCAAACATAATTGAATTTGAATGGGAATATCCTATGCCCAGCATCAATTTCAAATTGCAGAATAATAGGGGTATGGTCACTGATATGTGTCTGCATGCACCACGATCTATATGTATGAAAGGAACTTAAAAGTGACTCTGATAACAGATATCGATCAAGCCGTTTTGAAATCATATTCTCTTGAAGCCGACCATTTGACCACGTTGGGGATAAAGGTCGAGGTTCCACGTCTATCAGGGAGTATGACGAGAAAATGTTTTTGAAGTATTGCCCAAGTGGGTCCCTACGGGCCGTACAACCCCAGATTTCCTCAACACCCCACGTAAAATTCAAATCACCTGCCAGTATCAAATTGTCCAGTGCCAATAGATGACCCGTACAGGCCAAATTCCAGAAAGTTTCCCTGTTGTTATAGGGCCCATAGCAGTTTATGATATTCACTACCTTGTCAGATCCTCTGAAACCTCCAGTCAGTAGAATACCCATCGAGGTAATATAAGAGTCCAGTTTGAAAACCCCGGGGTTCCATGCCGCAAGGAGACCTCCTGAAAGGCCATCCGCATCCACAGAAGACAAACACCATCCGGGTTTTAATTTATTGAAAAAGATACGAGCTTTCTCCCTACAAACCATAGTTTCTTGTAAAAGAACCAAGTCTGGATTTACAATTTGCAGAATTCTCTTAAGGGCCAGTTGTTTGGGCATGCCCCCCACGCCCCTGATGTTTAGGGAGAGCAAAATCATTATCGACCCCTGGCTAGGGCTTTGATTCCTCTAAGAGCCCTGGTATCGGGGGAGATGGGGGGATTAGGAACGGCCTGGTCAACACCCCCCCGTGGGTTGACCTTCTGATTTTTCCTGGCACTTCGAGTTTTTATAGGAGAGAAATCGACATCCAGCCCTCCGAGCCGAGCCCCTTTTGCAATACATTGATCTCCCATCGTGGCCGCATTGACAGTGAGTGGGATGTTTATCGGAACCTCCATAGTAGGTGCCAATGTCGAAGAGACCGTAGGAGCCACCTCAGGTTTAATATATGTATCTCCACCACCAACAATCCGGTTATTTAAGTATACAGGGAGGGATGATTTTTGGACCATTTCTGAATATGAGGGAATGTGTATTATGCGATTCTGTGAGTCAGCTAAGGGAGCCGATGACAATGACCCATCCTCAATGAGCCCGTGATTAGTCAAGCTGAGGTTATTGTCGGCCAGGGAATTCAAAGGTTTGTGTGATTCAATAATAGGCTCCAAAACGGGCTGTGTCTCCTCACCTTCCGAGGAGAGGATAACAGTAGGACTATGAGTATGGGCCGACACCACAGGAGAGATTGGAATGATAGACGAGGTCTCAGGGGAAGAAGTACAATTTGGGATGGGGGATACAGTGGGGGGAGGCAAACTATCAGACAAGACAGCAGGATCCTTATCAAACTCAGAAGCAGATGACAGCTTTGGATACAGACGACCTAAATAATTACCATTATTTCCATTGTTGAGTTCCAAAGCATTTATAAAATTGATGTCCAATTCGTTCAATGAATGATAAAAAGAAGGGTAATTTGATTGCAGCTTACCCAAAAGACCAGTAGCCGGTGGCGTAAACCTGTTTGAAAAATCGTGGAGCCCTCCATTAGTGTCCAGGTCCTGGTCGCTGGCATCATCCGAGGACCAAAAGGGGTCCGCACCCACCGGTCGGCCAAAAGAATACCGCTGGTTACACTGACGCCATAGATGACCCACCTGCTTGCAGTTAGAACACCTGAAATGGATGCCCCAATAGTCAATGACCAGGTCTAGCCTACGACCCCTCCAATTGATATGGAGGACATCAATGAGTCCCAACGAAATGTCTACCTCCACCAAAATCCTGCCCATCCGTCTATCAAAACCATAAAGGAGTTCATCCTCCACATGAAGAAATCGACCCAAGCGATTGCCAATTGCTTCAAAAGCGCCCTGGTTCCAAAGAGCCAGCGGCATGCCCGGAATGAGAGCCCATAAATGCCGCATTCGAACAGTGGCCGAATCCGGGTCGAAGTCCGTGTACCATTTCTGAAGCATGAGGCTTCCAACCCCATGAAGCCATATCCGGGATAAAATATCAGAACAGTGTGCTTCCTCCTTAAACTTAAAGCCGAACCAGCCCCGAGCTAAAGCAAATACCCGCGGAGTGTAGCCCACTATGGGTTTCCATTTCTCTGCAACCCACGCCACGATATCCCTACGGTCCATAGCAAAATATGAGAATTTTCCCACCAAAGCAGTCAAATTGAACTCGACGAGCTCCTCTAAGCCCAAATCCCGGCCCATGGTTAGCCAAGCCTCCCCGGGACGACAGCTGAATTTTTCACTGAGTCGGTGTGCCGCACGCGAAGCCGGACGTGAATTCCTCTCCAGTGTATGTGATGGACAACCCCGCGCGCTGTCCACGGAGGGGTCAGACCCGGACGTCCTGCCAGGAACATCTGAAAATGGCAAATGGCCCCTGTTTGAAGCATGTCTGGCACGTGGATCCCGATGCCTGCTTCCCGAGGCAAGATGACGCTTTCCATATAACTTGTCTCTAAAAAATGACGTGGGTTTGAAAGCCCCGTCTTCTTCCATTCGATATTCAGAGGCAGTCATAGAGAAGTCCGCAGAGGCAGGTGGAGCCGCCATGTTACCCTCCATAGCCAGGTGTAAGCCCCTATTACCGGAACGAGAGAAACTGCCGCAATCCACACCACCAGGCCGGTTCAAAACCCCCGAGTGATGAAACTCAACTGTAAACCCCGACAGGATAAAACAAGGGGGTAATAATGCCAAGAATATTGGCGCATGAGTGTTCCTGAAACAGTGACAGGCGTAAAAATAGAGTATCCCGGGCAAGTGTAACCCCGTGACCACCCTCCAAATCCACAGGTCGATCCACCGGATCACCGACCCAAAGAAACCCCAGCCGGCCAAAGAACGAAACCCGGCAAGAAAAACGGGACCGATCACTGATTAAACGGACCCACGACACAGCATAATAACACGGTTTATATTAGCCCCACAAAAAACAAAACGACCTGCCCGGAAGACAGTGTTCCATCTCCAGCGGCAGGGAACAGAAACGCCAAACCCCAGGTCAGTCCATAAAGACGCCAAATAACCACCCCATCGAAGGTCGCATTCCATAGCTAGAAGGTAAGCTCACAAAGTAGATGAATGCCCATCTGAAACTATGAACTCAACACCCATATACCGCCATCTCCTCAGCACTGCCATCGCCATCGCCTCAGCACCGCCGTGGCTTCCGGGTACCTAACTTATGTGGAGAGGATTACATGGAGAGGATTATTAAGGTCTTTCCTTTATTACATGAATATTTGGCATGGCAGGTTGGTGATGATTATCAAACCCGCTTGGGTGTTGACCCATTCATAGGTTGTTTTATTCCCCTTTCTCAACATACACTGGATTCTATTCATCAACGGGGTCTATTCTTCTTGAACCAGGTGATTAAGAATAATGTTCTACAAACCACCGATTATTGGTTAAAGGCTACATATATCGGTTTAATGGGATCGAGTGGCAGGGAAAGGGATGAGTTTGTTGATGTTCTATATCTGTCAGGGATTAGACTTTAGACAAGTTTAGTATAGACCTAGGGAGACTCGACGGGGGACATCACCACAAACCTAGATTACTTGGTGATTGCATCAAATCATCGTCCCGCTACTGTCCATTGGTGGTTCTCTATGATATGGCATTGGCAAGCTCTGTTAAGGATTTTGTGCTTTCTCTAGCTTGCTCTGAACAATAAGATCCTCACTCGGGATAATTACATTTGTAGAGGTGGTATGGGTCCCAATGGATTCCCATTATGCTATCGAGATGTTGAATCGATTGACCATATATTTGTGCAGTGTTCTGTTAGACTCTAGCTATGGTGTGACCTATCTGTTCTTTGGCACCTTGATTTCTCATGGAACTGGGGTTCTCTGGATCAAGTCCTCTTCAATTCGTTTGACAGGAGATCCCATTGTCCATCCTTCCCTCTTTACTTCATATGGAGCATCTGGCGTCTACGTAACATGATATTATTTGAGGATCTTAGGTTATGTTTCTTGCGGGCACACACTAATACCTTGAAAGTGCTTTCAGAGGTATGTGAGCAAAAGTCCAGAGCGATCACTAAATTTATTTATTCTTAATACTTTTCAACCATTCACAATAAAGCTAATTTATATTTATTTTATGATTTAATAAAAAATTAAACATTATAAAATCAAATCGGTGAATTTAATCAATATATTATAAATTTAATTGGAATTATAGCATTGAAAAAAAAAACAATGTAAATTGAAACGTTGGTATTGAGAAAAAATATAAAGTTGTAGAATTTTGGCTTTGGAAAAAAAGGTCTGCTTGGATACCCTTGTTACCCTAATAACTCTATATGGTTGTGATGTTTGAAGTTATAGTATATTCAAGCAATCTTGGAGGAAAAGCAAATAAATCCACAAGTGTTTTATAATTAAATGCAATAACATTATCTTACCCTCCTTTTAGAACTTGGGATTTCTCCCATTGAGAGAAAGGATATGATTAAATATTTAATGTACACACACAAGTCAATTAACACAAAAAATGAGACTCTATATCACTACTTCAAACATCATTAAAATCCACTCAAGGATTCCAATAGGTTGGAATAGAGATGCAATTTCTTGGTTAAACCATTGACATATAGCACGGGAGGATTCTCTCCAACATATGAAATCAAATCAAATCAGTTAATTAATCAACATATTATAAATTTAGCCCTCGGGGTGTAGACCGGTTGGCGATATTGCAGGTTCAAATCTCAATTGAGACCCATGTGTCGTGCATTGAGCAGTGTTGGTACAACTAGGGGTATAGTGGTAGTGGACTAGAATTGACCCTATGTCACGTGAGTATGAGCCCGACCCTATTTGATTCCTACATACATACATAAATACATACATACATACATGCATGCATGCACACACACACACACACACACACACACACACACACACATAATTGGAATTATAGCATTGAAAAAATAATCAATGTAAATTGAAACGTTGATCTTGAGAACAATCATAAAGTTGTAGAATTTTGGCTTTGGAAAAAAAATGTCTACTTGGATACTCGTTACTGTAGAAACTCTATGTGGTTGTGAGGTTTGAAGTTGTAGTATATTCAAGCAATCATGGAGGAAAACCAAGTAAATACACAAGTGTTTTATAATTAAGTGGAGTACACCTTATCTTATCCTCCTTTTAGAACTTGGGATTTCTCCCATTGAGAGCAAGGCTATGATAAAATATTTATTGTACTCACACAAGGTAATCAACACAAAAAGTGAGACTCTCTATCACTCCTTCAAACAGCGTTAAAGGCCACTCAAGACTTTCAAGAGGTTGGAAAAGAGATTTAGTTTCTTGTGGTTAAACCATTGACATATAGCATAAAAAGGTTCTTTCCAGCATATGAATATGGTTAAAAACAATATCATAACTAAGTTAAAGCAAAAATATGGAGTGATAGAGACTCAAAATAAGAGAAAGTTAAATTACTACAAAAAAAATCATTAACCCCAAGTTAAAAGATCAAAACTTAATTTTTATTGTTGCCATAGTCAAAAGGAGATTTTATTTTACAAAGATAAGAATAGATTTCTAGAGCTTCATAGTGAAACATGGTGTTGGAAAAGACCAAAAATGTCTTGACATGAAAATATTTGTAAAATATGTGAGATGAATAAAATAGAGGTGATTTTTTTTGGGAATTTCCAACTTACAAAGGCATTAGTTTCAATTTCAAAAGATTTGTAATAAGAACGAACTCTACAACTTGTTAACTTATACAAAATAAAAGGGAGCTTGGGGAAATTTCATTTCTGAATTATTTGATCATATAAATAAAATGATAAACCAAGTAACTACATTAAGTTTATAAGTTCGATAGCCAAATTTGATCTTAATAGACATTAATCATCGTCATCATCTTAAATAATATTAAATTAACATGCAAATGCACATATTTAAATTGTTGCGATATGTGATACCCGACACTCTATCTATGAGCAATTAAATAACATGAATTTAATTTAGCTTTTTAAACATGTCTCATTAATGATCGATAGAAAGAAAAATTGATGACAATATGTCAAAGCTATGATTTAGGTTGTCACACACACATTGCTTAAGAACTTGCTAAGTTGGCCTTAAATGCTCTCCATCAACATCAACACATGTCATGGTTTCCAAAGCCCTTGAAATGTTGACATGAGATGACATTATCCTCGAAATGATGGTTCTATTCATACGTGAAATTCAAATTAGATGCAATCGTCTATATCAATAGATTCACTAGAGATATTATCCATAAATGTGAAGAAACAACCCTTAAATTTCTCTACAAAATATTCCTTCAAAAAATAATTAAAATATAGTATTACGAAAAACTTTATAATTCCACATCAAAGTTGATAATTAAAAAATCAACTTAACTAGATGATAAATGTAAATTGTAACACACACCATGGATAATAATCTATCCATGTATATAATCATCTTTGAAGGGATGCCATTTAATAAAGTATTGTAACATCACCTCCTGCGAATGGTTGGGGTTACCCTTTTCTTTAAAGTTATCCTTACCTATCATTATTAATGTGTTTATGTCATTTAAAAAAGAGTGTAACATCAATTGTATGAGACTCTTACCTATCGTCATTAATGGGTTTATGTCATTTAAAAAAGAGTGTAACATCAATTGTATGAGACTCAGTGATGGAATTTAACGGATGAATTGCTCGTCATGGACCAATTTGACCGTCAAATACGACTAGCACTTGATCCAGGCCATCAAAAAATCATTGATATGTTTATGCCATTTAAAAAAGAGTGTAACATCAATTGTATGAGACTCTTACTTATCATCATTAATGTGTTTATGTCATTTAAAAAAGAGTGTAACATCAATTGTATGAGACTTAGTGATGGAATTCAACAGATGAATTGCTCGTCATGGACCAATTTGACCATCAAATACGGCTAGCACTCCATTCAGGTCATAAAAAAATAACTTATAATGTGGAAAAAGTTTTACAACAATAAAAAAAAGACTTGTAATGTGGAAAAAGTTTTAGAATTTTGTCATATATGGCAATTTTGAAAGGTGTTAACCATTTGAAATTCCAACCATGATGAAATTCCAACCATGATGAGACTAGTTAGAGTTACCTTACTTTTTAAACTTAATTTTAGCTATCATCATTAATGTGCCTATATAGTTTTAGTAAAGGTATTTTTCATAAATGTGAAAAAACATTCTTTAAACTTTTAAATGAAATAAAATTATGAAAATAGTTAAAGTTAAGTCTATATAATTTTATTATTACCTGCGCACAGGCAGAGTAATATAGCAATCGTTTTTGGTCAATTTGTTTTGACTTTTTATTAATTTATAGGAAATTTAAAAAATTTCTCTAAAGTTTATTAAAGTTTTCTAAAAATTATATATTAATTTGAATATCATAAAAATTAAAAATTAATTTTTAATTTAAAAAAAACTAAATTTCTATTTAATAATTGGTTAATATTTACGATGTAACTAATTTTACCTGGTTTTGTGTATTATTATCAGATATAAAAATTATTTTAAAAATAATAAAAATAACAAAAAAATAAACAATAGCCATGTATACTTTTCTTAATTACTTGTTTTAAATTTTTAATATTTTAGTGATATGTAATAAAGTTTTGTACAACCATCCTTCTATAATGAATAATATTATAAAATAAATTAATCATTTCAATGAAATATACAGCGATAACTTGCTTGCTCTGTCAATTCATGCTGCACATATGAATTTTTTATATTAAATACCTCGGGATTGAAAATCACATGTCCCAAGTGAGATGGTTGCTAAATTTATTTTTAATACTTATTTATGAATTAGATGGAAACCTAGTTGATAAATTTATTCTTGATTCACTAATTTTTTAATAAATAATAAAAATAATTGTAATTTTCAATATAATCAATTTCGCATGTAGAATTATTGAATTTAAAATGAAGGATTAAAGTTTACTTGTGTTGTAAACGATAATGAAAATCACGATCTTCAATACTAATAAATTCTCCAGTTAATTTAGTACAGTCATTTATTAGTTAATTTAATACAGTTAATTTTTTCATATATTTTAAGAATATAATATTTTTAAGAAGAATTATAATATATTTTTTTAATTTACAAATAAGAAAAAATATATATTTATGATGTGAGAAGGAATATAATTAATGTGTTAAAGTCATAATTAGTAGATAATATAATTTAATTTTATTATAATTAGTTTCCATAATTTTTAAATATTCATATTACACAACAAAACATATACTATATTTTTATATACAATTAAATAAGAATATTTAATTATTATTATCTTTACAACATTAATATTAAAACAATCTATATAGCTGATAAAATGTAATTTTTAATAATTTTGAAATATTTATATTGTAGTAATATATTTATACTGCCAATTAATATATAATCAATACTATATTTTTATAAACAATTTTCTAATTTTTTTTTTTTTTTTTAACAGAAATAGGGTATTTTATATATATATGTAAAAGGTTGTGCACAGCCATTCAGTACAAAAATTGAGCCACAAATCTGCTTCAAAAGAAGGAAAATTGCAGATTTTGTGAGGAGTTTGTCTCTGAAAGTCTCTACTCCGAATTATCCTGAAATTCCTATTCATTCTACTGGGATATACCCTTACAAACTGGCTACATAACAAGATACAAAAATACATTCAGAAGGAGGCTAATTTAGAGAAACCTGCAGGAGCATTCCAAAATTTCTGAGAGGGTAATCTATTTATAATTCTGCTGCAAGAAGAGGCAGCTTCCATTCTTCCCTGGTTCATCGACGGCGCTTCCTGCATCTGGCTGTACTGAGTTTTGCTAATGAAGACTGAGAGGTCCTCCTTTATGCTGTCAACCTTTCCCAATAGCTCTATAGTGTTCCTTTCTACATCATCCAGGCGGGACTCCACGCAGGAGAGACGGGAGTGGATATATTTGAACTCCGTGATTTGTTCCTTGTTCTGATCAACAATGTTGCAGACCGCTGAGTAAGTCCTGCCGAGATAAACTTTAACCTCTGACGTAACCTGACTGAGAGTGGCAATCGCTTTCCTGATTCCCTCCATTGAGCTGCGACGATGGATTTCTTCAAGCTTCTGAGACGTGCACTCAGATGTGGTAATGCTAAGCAGCTGAAGGCTAGGGCCGAGCGGAAGACTGAACTGCGGATCCATCGCAAGAGAGGGCCTTCTATGTCCGCCCAACAGCAATAAATGCTGGGGCGTGAGAGCTCTGATGTTAGGTAAGGTGCCACCTGCCTTGGTACTCGCCATTTGTTGGGGAATGCGAGCCCACATTACCCTATGCCTTCCACGGGACGCTAACCTCCTTCCCGAGTAATTCGACTTTGAACTCCACGTTAGATCAATGGGAGTTATGACATGAGCTTTATGGAATGAACTTATGCTTTGAGACATTATTTTGGAGAAGCTGACCCATTCCCAAAGTGGTTCCAATATTGGCAAGCCTGTCAGCAGTTGAGTTGAGGCTTCTTAGAACGTGAAAGAAGAGAGTGTCGATTGGGAGTGGAAGATTTTCAATCCTTTTTCGGAGATTTTGCCGATTGGCGCCTTTCAAGTTGCTATCTTTTTTCATGCTCTGGATTACATGCCTGGAATCGCCAATCACTTGCAGCTTTACAATGTTTAAAGATATGGCTAGCTCAAGGGAATAATATAGCGCCAACCACTCTGCTTCATTGTTTGTTTGTGTACCTAATCCCCAGCTAAAGTCTGCAACTTTTTTTCCTCCGGGATCAAAAATAATCCCTCCCGCACCTGCCTCCCCGGGGTTTCCTTTGGAAGCCCCATCAAAAAAGATTGTATGTCTTTTTTGGCTTTTCCACCAATTGTTGAAAGTATGTTTATCTTTCTTATCTCCCAGTCATGTAGCAATGGAGGTAATTTGGACTGAAGTGAACTCTCAGACATGAAGGTTTTACACCACTGATATTCATGCCAACTTAGAGCTTCCTGCTGTTGGATTGTTATCCCTTTTGCCCGCAGGGATTCTGAGGTCAGGGAAATGACTTTGTTGGCTGTTCTATTTTCTGACTTAGCTTTTCCTTCAAAGATCCTTTGATTCCTTTCCAACCATATCTGCCAGCAAATGTTCATTGGAAGAATTTTTAGAATTCTGACTAAGGTTGGTTTCTTCTTCCTGGCGCCCCGCAGACTATTAGCCCAATTGTCTATCATTTGTTGGATCTGCTTGGGCAAAGAGATGGCGGTTGAAAGAGGACCAAGGACCACCTGCCATACTTGCTTGGCATAATTACAATCTATAAAAATGTGTTGGGAATTTTCCTCCGCATTTTGACAAAGATGGCACCTAGAGGGTCCTTCAATTCCCTGTTGCTGTAGATTGTCAGCAGTCAATTGTTTATTATGAGCCAGAATCCAGTAGAAGTAGTTGATTTTTGGGAGGCTATCGGGATTCCATACCTTCTTCCAGATTTTTTGAGTCGGAGATTGATTTGTGGTGAGCAGATCATATCCAACCTTGACCGTGTATCTTCCAACTTTCCCCCATCCTCTGACATCTTTAGTCCTGCCGTTGATTGGAGCTTTCCCATGTAAATGCTGTAGGAAATCCTTGTAGTTTTCGACAAGGTCCTCAGGAGGTTCTATGTTTTTCCAACCTTTCCACCTTCCTGTTGATGTCCACATTGCCATGTCTGACAACTTCTGTATCCCTAAATCTTGAAGCCAAATCTTGATGCTTTGGATATCGTTGATTTCTCCTAAGGGACGCTCTCCTTTGATACTGTCTTTCCAAATGTTGATTTTCTCCCCATTGCCCGGAATCCAATACAAATGTTCTTTTATTAGCCCAGCTGAGTCCTGGATTAATTTCCATATTGCTGTTCCATTCTTCCTTTTCAAGTTGTTCAAGCATCTTTGCCGAGGTCCTCTGATGTATTTTTTCCTTATGGCCTCCTTCCACCACTCTCTTTTGCCAGTTATCATTTTCCAGACTAGCTTGGCTCCCAGAGCCTTGCTCATTGTTGCTGGATCTCGTATTCCCAATCCTCCTCTTTTACGCCTTTCTTTTACTGTTTTCCAGTTTACTAAATGAAACTTCTTACCCTGTGTTTTTCCTCCCTGCCATAAAAACTTTCTGATTTCTAGGCAGATTGCATTTGTAACTGATTTGGGAGCCATTAAAATAGTTCCAGCAAAGACAGGGAGAGAGGCAAGCACCGCTTTAATTAGTATAACTTTGCTTGAAAGATTTAACCAGCGAGTCCCCCATGAACTTATTTTGCTTTTGATTTTTTCAAGTATAGGGGTCCAAGAGGACGAGGTTGCTTTTTTGATGGATATAGGGATACCCAGATATTTGAAATGATTCCAATCAAAACAGGGCTTGCACTCCAAGATGTTGGCTAGATTTCTGAGTTGAAGTATGTTGCAGTTCCAACCATAAATATTGCACTTTTGATTGTTGGTTTTCCCCCCTGATGCCTGCAGGAAGATGGACAGTGAGAGTTTAAATCGAGAGGCGATTATAGGAGAGGCACTGCCAAGTAAAATAGTGTCATCGGCAAATTGGGCATGGTTTATAGGTTGGACGTTTTTGACAATTTCTATTCTGGGAAGAGATCCAGATTCATGAAGCTTATTTAGAGTTCTGCTGAGGGAGTCTGCGATGATGACATATAGATAAGGGGAGAGAGGGCATCCTTGCCTTAAAACACGAGACAGGCGGAGAAAAGAGGAAGGTCTACCATTTATTAGGGGAGCTATCCACAGAGATCCAATGCAAGCTTTTATCCAGCTTATGAACTCTTGCTCAAAACCAAATTTCCTCATAACTGTAAAAAGGAATTCATGTCTAACCCTATCGAATGCATTTGCCATGTCAAGTTTAATGGCCATACCTGAGTCCTTCCTTTGAATGCTTGAGTGGATGGCTTCTTGCATTAGCAGTATGTTGTCATATATTTGGCGACCCGCAATGAAGCCTCCTTGATTTGGAGAGATGATTCGAGGCAGATGTCCCTTGATTCTGTTAGCAATGACCTTTGTGAGTATTTTGTACGAGGCATTACAGAGCGAGATTGGCCGATATCGCCCCAGAGAGAGGGGATTTTTGTCTTTGGGAATTAAGGCAATGAAAGAGGAATTTGTAGCTCCCCCTATCCTTTCCCTTTTCCTGGTCCAGTTTAGCATTCGTATGAGGTCTTTTTTTAACCATGTCCAGCATTTCCTGTAGAAGCTTATTGTGAAACCATCCGGGCCAGGTGCTTTGTCCGGATGAAGTGACCAGATTGCCTTCCTAATCTCGCTTTCGGTGATTTGTTCCATTAGTTTTTTGTTGTCCTCCTCTGATATAAGCCCGGGGATCTCCTTGCTCATATATTCCATAGCTTCTTGGAACACGACATCGTTGCTATTGTATAGTTTTTCAAAGTGGTCTTTTGCTTCTCTTATAATAGAGTCCTGACCCTTTATTATCTCTCCATCCTCCTTAGTGATGCTCTCGATGTTGTTCCTCCTGTATCTCTCCTTGCGCTGTGCATGGAAAAATTTAGTGTTCCTATCCCCTGCCTTTAGCCATAAGCTCCGAGACTTCAATCTCCATTCTTCCTCCTCTTTTCTGGCTGCCTTCTGAATTTTCTCTTCTATTTCTTTTTCCTCCCTAATCATGTCTTCGGTGACTGGATTTTGTTCCATTTTGAGCTAAAGACTTCCAAGGTCTTTTTGCAAATTCTCACACTCCTCCCCGGGCTTTATGTAATTCATTTTGGCCCAATTTTTTAAAATGCTTTTCACCAGTTTTAGTTTTGATTCCCAAATAAACCCTGGTGATCCGGGAATGAATTGCCTCCACACAGCTTTAACCTTCTCCATGCATTCCTCATTTTCAAGCCAAACTGGATTGAACCTGAAAGGGAGAGGGCCAAGATTCCCAGGAGAAGTAAAATATAAAGAAATTGGTCTATGATCCGAGGCTGCCGAGGTGAGAATGTTTGAGTTAGGAATCTTAGGACCGGAGAGGAGGAGGTTGCTAATTAAAAATCTGTCAAGTTTGGCTGCTATATGATTTGGTCCTATTCTTTTGTTGCTCCATGTGAAGGAACCTTGCTTGGGCTTGATGTCAATAAGGTTCCAGGCAGCCATCAGATCCTCCATTCGTTCTCCATAGGGGTCTCTGACTTTCGATCCCCCCTTTCTTTCATCTACTGAAGTGGTGACGTTGAAATCTCCTGCCAGAATGCAAGGGTGTCCACCTAACCTTTGGTTCAGTCCTATTAACTGATCCCAGAACTGTTCCTTCTGTCCATAAATAGTGGGGCCATAGATATTTCCTATCCAAAATACCCTATTGCTTGCTATTTCCTCCATTTCAACAAAAATCCAATTTCTATATACAAATGAGGATTTTCTTTGATACATACCCTTTTCCCACCAGGTGATGATTCCTCCGGAAGCCCCTGAGGAGCTCACAGCTTTTCCTTCTCCACTAGGCCAAATTTTTTCCATAAGTTTAAGACTTTCTTCCTCTTGCATTTTTGTCTCCTGGATCAGAAGAATTGAGAACTTTTCCATTCGTTTTATTCTTTTTATTGCTTCTACTTTTTGACGTCCTCCTAATCCTCTGCAGTTCCAGGAGACTATTTTCATTATTTCTTGGATGGTTGAGGACCTGCTCTGTCCTTTCTTTCCTCTGGCACTATTTGCTGCTGTTTCCCATTTGAGATTATCCTTACATGCTGATCCAGGCTGGTTTGCTTACCCGCCGCCTTTTCTCTAGCTGCTTCTTGTTCTCTTATTACTTTATTGTATCTTCTTCCTCTTTTTGCCGTAGGTTCCTACTCCTCTTCTTTGCTCTCTGAGGTTTCTTCCTGAAATAGCTTCGCTTTGGCCCGTGTTACTGACCCTCCTGGGTTCGATATAGATTCTTTTCCTATTACTGGGGACTGATATACAGCAGTGTTGGCTTCCTCATTTCTGGTATCCATTTCCTCTTCTTCTTGAACCTGTTCTGCTTGTTTCTCTTTCCCATGCTCTTCTTCTTCATCTTCTATTGTCAGAACTTGGAACTTGTTTGTTTTTTCTGCCTTTTTTACTGGGGTTTTTTATGCTGGGTTGGTTTTACTCCCTTTTTTCCTTGTGACTTCATTCCATTCCCCTCCTTGGGTATCCTCTTCTTCTAATATTTTTCTTTTTGGGCACAATCTAGCAAAGTGACCATATTCATGACAAGCCTTACATTTGAATGGTATTTGCTCATAATCAACTGTTTGTCTGTGGCTCCATCCGTCCATAGATAAATTTATTGCTTCTGGAAGCCCCTTTTCCAGATCGACTTCTACACATATTCTTGCACATGAGAACATTGGAGGTTTTGGTTCAGATTTATCAATATATTTCCCCAATGAGTTCCCTATGGCTCGAAGATCCTCATCATTCCAGCAATGCAAAGGAAGATGAGGAAGTTTTACCCATACTGGGACTGCTGAAGGAATATCATTCTCTGGATCAAACCCGAGATCCCATTTGTTTAGATACATTCCTCTTGGCCCCATAAAGTAGGGGCCATTCCTGAAGATTAAATCTCTGTCCTCCTTCTTTTCGAAGTAGAAAACGAAGAACCCTTTACCACAAAAAATTTGTTGCACTTCCCCTTGAATCAAGGGCCACCAGTTTTTGTTGAGCCACGATTCTATTGAGCGGGGCGATGGCCATAAACCTGTAAAATGTCCGACCAAACCCTTATCAGCTAGATCCACAGCCTTTCGTTTTGAAGCAGTCGAAGACAGCTTTACTTCTGGTTCCTCTGCTTTTTTCACAAACTTGGATTCTTTTGCTGCAGCAGCTCTAGTGTTAGCTGGTTGGGAAGCAACCAGAGACTTGAAACGTTCCGAAATGATGAATCGAGCTTCATCTGAAGTCTCCTGCCCCGGATCCGGGGGCGGATCCATGCCTTGAGAAACCCTACTCTCAGAAACCCTCGTGCGCTCGGCGTCTCAGAACGCGATCGTTTAGTTGCTCACTCATGTAAATCATTTTTAAAACATTATTAATAAAGATATATATGGTCAAACATTATTAATTAAATTGTAAAATCTTTATTAATATTTTTTAAGCTTTTACTTATTAAAATTAAATTTATTTGAACCTTTATTAAATATATACAAATAATAATAATAACAATATTAATAACCTACTTTATAACATATATATAATTACTTGAAATTACAAATTACTATAATATTGAGCTATATAATTTTAGTATATAACCATATTTTTGTAATAGTTGTTTTTACTATCAATTCATGAAAATTTTATTTATTTATAAGTTAATTTTATTACTATTTTTTTTTCTCATTGTTAAGAGGCACGTAATAAGCAGCTTTAATAATGTCAATACTATTTATTAGTTTGAGTTTTGTATTAATAATTTTAAAAACTATTATGTTTTCAAATGTTTTTTAATAATTTTATGTTAAATTTAATATTTTGAAAATGAAAATGATTTTATTAAATATTTTAAAATTGAATTCTCTATTTTATGATTAGCTAAAACCATGATTTGACAATGAATTGACTAAATATCCCTGCTTGGGATGTGAATTTTTGAAAAATAAAAAATAATTTCAAAATTCAAAATTAAAAAAAAAAACATTTGCTTGCCATTTGGTTTTCGTACATCATGTTTTTATTAATGAAATAATAAATAATTGGATATGTCACTTTCTATCCTTAACATGCAATAACAACATTTTTTATTTTAACCATAATTTTGAGCTATATATCCTTAACATATAACAAAACATTTTTTATTTTATTAATTATTTTTATTATCAAATGCAAAATTTATTTATTTATTTGTAAACTAGTTTTATTATTATTTTATTTTCTTCTTATACTAGGTAGGTAATAAGCAGCTCTGCTACTAATTTCACTTGTTTTTAATAGAATTACTATTCATAAATGATAAAACATTCTTTATAATTTTATATTAAATGTGAGAAAACATTCTTTATATTTTTATATTAAAAAATTATTGTAAGAAACTTCATTTGAGAATTAAAACAAACTTGAAAATAAATATTACCATCTCAGGTGTGAGATAAAGTAGGTTAGATAACTCATTTCATTTCACATAGCAGTGTAACATCAACACCATGGAAATGGTTAGAGTTGCAATTGCAAGGTTCTTAAAAAATTCTCCACACCTAATCTTTTTTTTTATATCCGATGAACTAAGTAGATCCTCCCTTCTCCACATCTAACCTATTCTCACTATACTATATGTGTTGACTTATTTCTTCAAATTATATGTACGAGGGAAACACATAGAAGCAATAGCAATGAGACATTAAGCGGGCCCCGGGCCCCGGGCCCACATTACTTAATAAAGGGATAGCTCTCGTACATACATCCGTACAAGATATTTCATAACTAAAGTACGGCTTGTTCCCTTTAGAGATGTCCTTTCATACTGACATGAAAAACGCTACGTTGTCTTGTTTTTTTCTTTCTAATATTACTTTTCTTTTGCTATCGTGTTCATATTAATATTATTGTAAGTTTTGAAAATCTGGTTTTTATAAAAGTTTTCTTTTAATCGTATTCATATAAAGATTATTTTAAGTTTGTAAAAAATGATTGTTATTGTAAAGACGTACTTCAAAATTGGGGTACTTCAACAATTTTAATATTAGTCATTTTCCTACTAGCATTGATAGAAGATGAAGATCAATATATATATATATGCGGTGCCGGATAGGAATGGTGTTCATTTGATTCTTTGGGATAAGATTTCGATTCCAAAGAAGTTTGGGGTTGGGGCATTCGAAGTATTTATTGGATTTATAAGGTACTTCATCTTAAGAGCTTATGGCGATCTCTTACTCACCTGTATATGTGGGGAATGATTATGAGTGATACGTATCTAAAAGGTAGGACTGTTATTGAATGGATTAGATTACCAAGGAAAAATCATGTGGGTACTTCACTTAGATGGAGAGGATTATTGGGGGTTTTTCCTTTATTACATGAATATTTGGCATGGCAGGTTGGTGATCATTATCAGATTTGCTTGGGTGTTGACCCATTCATATGTTGTTTTATTCCCCTTTCTCAGCATACACTGGATTCTATTCATCAACGGGGTCTATTCTTCCTGAACCAGGTGAGGAAGAATAATGTTCTACAGACCACCGATTATTGGTTAAAGGCTACATATATCGGTTTAATGGGATCGAGTGGTAGGGAATGGGATGAGTTTGTTGATGTTCTATATCTATCGGGGATTAGACTTTAGACAAGTTTAGTCTGGACCTAGGGAGACTCAACGGGGGACATCACCACAAACCTGGATTACTTGGTGATTGCATCAAATCATCATCCTGCTACTGTCCATTGGTGGTTCTCTATGATATGGCATTGGCAAGCTCTGTTAAGGATTTTGTGCTTTCTCTAGCTTGATCTGAACAACAAGATCCTCACTCGGGATAATTACATTCGTAGAGGTGGTATGGGTCCCAATGGATTCCCATTATGCTACCGAGATGCTGAATCGATTGACCATATATTTGTGTAGTGTCCTGTTAGACTCTAGCTATGGTGTGACCTATCTGTTCTTTGGCACATTGATTTCTCATGGAACTAGGGTTCTCTGGATCTGGCCCTCTTCAATTTGTTTGACAGGAGATCCCACTGTCCATCCTTCCCTCTTTACTTCATCTAGAGCATCTGGCGTCTACGTAACCTGATATTATTTGAGGATCTTAGGTTATTTTTTTTGCGGGCACACACGATTACCTTGAAAGTGCTTTCGGAGGTCTGTGGGCAGAAGTCTAGGGCGATCACTAAATCCATTCACTTCCCCCAGATTGATCATGGTCGTCCTGTGGGTTATTTCGATGGAGCATAACAACGAGGAATTTGTGGTGCAGGCTGTTTTCTTATGATTTCTCCGGACTGTTACTATGAACTCTTTTTTGGATGTGGAAAGGGAGGTAACTCATGGGCATAATTATTGGCTCTCTAGGGTCTTTTACAGTTTGCATCTTCTATACATATTCTAGATTTGCAGGTTCTTGGTGATTCCTCGACAATCATTGATTGGGCTCGAGGCATACGTCAGTTGTGGGTGGCATCTCTTGATCATCAGAAAAAAAGAATCACTTCACTAAAGGAATAGTCTTTGGCGGTCCATTTTCAACATATATCGTGGTATTATAATCAGCGTGCCAATATTCCATCCAAAAAAGGAACACAACATGAAGTTGGTGTCATATTTTTCTCTTATTTAGTTGAACACCAACTTAGAGATGAGGGTCATTATAGGATCCTTTAGCATTACTTTTTTATTTTCCTACAAAACTTTTTGGGATTAAAAGTCTTATATGACTCTTTGTATTTTTGAAAACATTTGTAGAACAAGATACCAAGAAAAAGACTTGCATTGGATGTCATGTCTAGATTGCATAGATTACCTATTAGAAAGATATTTTGTATAGAAAGTATACACAGAACTATCCTTGGGATAGGAGATCACTGTAAGTTCTTTGATTCACACTATGAATAGCAAGAAACACTTCTTTTGTTTGAAAAATAAAATTATATATATATATATATATATATATATATTGTTTATTAAAATCAAGATAGATTTATCTTAAACCCGGATCTATTAAGCATCGAAAGGGATCCAATTTCTTGAGGTGTAATTGCTTGATAGATCCATGTTTAAGATTGATCTATGCTTTTTATTTATTTTTTATTTTATAAGTCAACCTGGATTTTCTTAGTAACTTTTTATTTGGTTTTGATTTTTTATTTTATGAGCCTACTTTTTATTTGGTTTTATTTTTTTTATTTGATCAGCCGACATGAATTTTTTTAATAATTTTTTTTTATTTTTTATTTTTAGTAGCATAACATTAAGAACGTGACAACATCTCTACCATACTGGGCTGTAAAGCACCTCACTACTCTCAGTGCAATAAATATACAAATAATTTAAAATATTAATTTTAATATAATAATGAATTAATTATAAATATAAACAAATATTATAGGTAAGAAATCATTTAACTTAACCTAATGTTATATATAATATCATAAATTAGAACTAAAATATCATAAAATTAGAACTAAAATGTCATATAATAATAATCTACTTTTAAGGTCTTAATCTAGCCACGCCAATTTGGTGTATGGGACCTTGTTTGTTGGAGAAGGGTCCTCTTTCCCTCCAATTAAAGTCTACGAAGTTGTACATACCTACACCTTTCTAGATTTGAACCTATAACTTCCTAAGAGCAAACACATGTTCTTAACCATTAGGCAAACTCAAACTTTATTATATAATACCATATAATTAGACTTAAAATTTACATAGAGTATATTAACTTTAATCCTTATAAATATAAAAAATGTTTGGAAATATAAAAATTGAAAAAATATTTAATCCCTCTCCATATTTATAGAAAAAATGTTTTTATTTTTATTTTTAAATTAATTTGAAAATACGTTTTTTAATTATAAATTTCAGAAAATAAAAATCATTATTTAATTAGATATTATATATACATATATTTTTTTCGAGGAAGCAACTTGCGGAATCCCGTGCGTTTCCTTGGGATTGTGTGCAGATTAACCACTGACCACAAGAGTGGCTGGTGACCCATGCAGACTCAATGTGAATGGATCCCGTGACCTACTATGTCTGCTCCAAGAGATTTTTGGCTAGCCAACCAATCGAGCTATCCGCTTGGGCTGTCATACATATATATATATAACTAATTTACTTTACATTATTGAAAAGGGGAAATATACATATGGTTCGCTGGTTGGTCGGCAACTAGGGAAACCCAACCAACCACACAACATAAGGTTCTCATCCTTTGTCCAAAAGGTTTTTTAGTTGAAAGCTTAAATAGCCTATTTTTTAACCCCTTATATCTGGTATTTTGCCTATGATAACAATAATTTCTATGAGAAAAACTATCAGAACAAGTGTTGAAAAGAAACCAACTATCAGGAACCAAATTATGGGTTATGTTTATCATAAAAAGTTAAGATGGTGGGCACCTTGGTGGCTAGGCTCACCATACTTTTTGTAGCTATTGCTGGTGTCTCCTTAAATACCATGCATGTGGTATCCTTTGCAATCAAATTGCATTTGGCCTCCAATCCCTTGGTTACCTTCGCTAATAGATTCCACTTGGAATCCATTCTTCACTACTGCTCTTGAATTTCATCCACCTGTACTAACATCTCCTTTTTTTCCTTGTTGTTGTCCAAGAGTGATTTTCCAAGCAATGCCTTCATTTGCCATTATAAACTTATAGTCATCACATATTTTGTGTCCAAGTTTCTAGATGTGCTTGCCTCCATAACCTAGTGCCCCATATTTTGCTGTAGATATTCAACCCCTAGAGCCTCTTGTTCCTTCTTCACCCATGTGTTTGCTTCCTTGATGTCCCACTGAATGCGATGTAGGTTAAACTGATTACATTGTGCCTTCGTGGTCTCCACTTCCTTCAACACGAGAGGCATATGGGTTCAACCTTAGCCCCTTCCCCTTGAGAGTCCTTCCCCTTGCTAACCATTATTGCAAGGACCAACCACATACCATGCTCGCAAAAGTAATGCCCGATCCCCATTGCTATCATCCTCGGTGAGGATATCCCCGAGATTGACTGTTCTCTATTAGGCCTTTGTTTGAAATTTCACTTCTCCAAATGCTCGAGTGCCATACACGTCTTTGCATTCTCTATCCGTTTAAGTCTGATCTGCAATTTCCAAATATGACTGTTGGAATAACAAGAAACTCAAATAGCATTTACCATGATGCTCATCACCACTTTCCATCATCATGCCAGGATCGATCGTGATGCTCTCCTCCATTATCATCATGGGAGAAGGTTATGTATTGACTTCCAGGCTAACTAGTCTCAGTATGATGCCTCCATTGCTGCTTCGAGCTATAACTTGCTTGACCCACTCTCTGATTTCTTTAATAGATTAATTCGTTGGCCCGAGGCTCATGCCAACCTTAGTTGGCCACCTTACATCCTCACCACTTGTCATCTCTGCCCTGCAAGGTGTCACCTTCTCCAAGGCATTGTATTTGGGCTCCTGCATAGCCATGATCTGACCCATCCCTTCCACCCAATATGGGGGAATCATATGTAATATATACACTTTACAATTTGATGGGTTAGCTTGAGTGGTTGAGGTTGCAAGTAGGAGGTGGAATTTCTATCTATGTGAATCTTGAGGGCCTCACTTGATGTCCCTACCTGGTTGGTTTTCCAAAACCTCGATTAAAATCCTCTAAAAGAGGGAAAGTACTTAGGTTTCCTACAATTCATTCCATTAGACAAAAATGCATATACTTTACACATTGGGATGTAGAAATTACCTTTCAATACAACGATTAAATATAATATCAATTAATTTTCTTATGTATGTGTAGGATTTTGGTTTAGTGATTAGATTGAGGCATAACCTTATAATAACCTAGTTTCAAATATAAACAAGTGTAAAAGCTTTATATGACAAGGAAAGATATTTGATCTCCCAAAATTGAATTTTAATAGATATTTAACACATGTTGAAATAAAAAATTTAACACGTATTTGATAGATCAAATTAGTTTAAATAAATATTTTTTATTAATATAAATAAATGTGTCAAGCCAAAATAAAATGCAAGTTTCAACAAAACTTTGAGAGCCATGAACTCTGTGAAGTTGTTGGTTCCTCTTCTTGCTAATTCTTTGAAGGAGTAATAGTGTGATTCCAATAAGTAAATGAGACAACCTATCCCATAGTTTGCACCGGGACCCTGATAAGCTCTATCAATGAGGCTCAAAGCATATGATTTGTCAATCTGAAGTGTTCTTATATGTATGAGTATAATCGTCTTCTTAATGACTTGGAAGTGTGGTAATATGTGTAGTATTTATGCACGGGGGCTTCACTAGAAGGAAATATAATATCACATTCATTCATATTACGATATTAAATATTCATGAAAACCTAAAAATTATATTGCTTATATATTAAGGGGCAAAGGTTTTTATTTTATTTAATGTAACAATACAATAATACTTTTGGGTCTTTTTTATATGGGCGAGCTGACAAATATCCGCCAAATGGAGATGGCGAGATCAAGACCGGATGAGAAATCGGGTTGAGGAAAGGCTCAGGCTTACTAGTACGTAGGGAAATCGCTTCTTGAGGCATGCTTGAGGCCAGGGGTTTCGTGGTGAAGTGGGTTGCTAGTCGATCATAGTCGAGAGACAATGGTCATTGACAGCCAATTGTTACCAATAGCACTCAGCCAATTGTTACCAATAGCCTTGGGAGGCTCTAAGCCTCTAGGGCCTGTTATAGGCCTTTGATAGGCCTTGGGGGCGTGAATACCCAACCACTCGTGCCTATTACAGGCCTTGGGAGGTTTAGTCATCCTCCTAGAGCTTGTTACAGGCCCTGGGGGCTTGGATACCTAGCCCACAATAGGCTTAGTCAGCAATTGGGGAATTGCAACATGCGATCTAAATGTTGTACTATGTGCATTGGCTCTAGTGACATATAAGAAGTAATCTCCTATCTCTTCATTAGACCATTAGATGTTGCAAATCATAATGATATGTGGTTGAGTAATTGCATTGTGGGTGAAGTAATGTGCATCCACAATATACATCGAAAGAAGCAAGGTGCATTGTAGAATGCATGTGGGGTCATAAGAGGGGTGTCATATCAATATACTAGGTAGAAATATAAAGGGGTATAAAAAATGTTAATGAAGAAATTGATACATACAATATCTAGTGAAAATAGGTTTTTTTTTTTTAAATTGGGAAGGCATATTGGGAGGGGGTTAAAAAAAATGAGTTTGGAAGGTATTTTCCAATATTTAGTGAAAATAGGGGTATTGTTTCATATGCCACGAACGAATGTGCTATGATAGCGGTTTATTGAGTGAAGCCCCCGTGTATTTATGTTTCAATATGAAAATCAAGTATTGGTTTGTCTTAAAAAATTAAATCATTTCTTGAGATCCACATCCCCCAAAGGGTTAGGAAAAACACTAATCTTAGGTCTTCTAATGTTGAATTTTCAAACCAATTATGTAGACATTCTACTAATGTCTACATATCCCACAAGTGGGACATTCCTAACTTTACTTCCAGCTGATTCTTTTTTTTTTAACAAGAACGGTTATATTTTTTATTACGAGAGGAAAATGGTTGGGCTTACGCCTAATCAACCCATCATACAATTCCAAATAGCTCAAAATTCAGAGGTGCCCTACATCCGGCTATTACAAAAGGCAAGTAGCTGCCAGCTTACGGGATGGGAGTCCAAATAGGAGTGTCATAATTCTGAATCAAATCTGCAGGGGTTAAAAGACAGCCTACATTGGACCTACAATCAACTTCCTAATTTAAACTTCGGAGAATGTGGAAATAGCGAGCAGAGTTGAAGTTTTGCAGCAGATTTCGAACTCGTTGTAAATTCTTGTTTAACACCGCATTATTGAAATGTCCATCAATGTTTAATATTTTAATGAGGATTTCCAAGTCTCCAAAGATTTGGATATCATAATCTTTATTTCCATGAGCTATTTGGCAAGCTTTGAGCAAACCTAATAATTTAGCCTGGTTGTTTGTTCCCTGCCCTAATCCCGAACTGAAACTGCCCTTTAACTGCCCATCGGCAACATAGAATACCCCTCCGGCCCCAGCTCTCCTTGGATTTCCTTTTGCTGCCCCATCGAAAAAAATAGTAGCTTTACTTTGGCTCTTCCACCACTGACAGAATTCTGGTTCCTTATATCGTAGCTGCCACTCAGGGTTACTAATAGGGCGAACATAAATCATAGTCCTAGTGCACTGCATTGGCTCGCCAATCCACCAATTTTATGTAGGAAGAAGCTTGAAATTAGAGGGGTGATTTCCTACTGTTTCCAAAAGCAACGCCTTGACTTTAACAACCACGATTGCTGGAGTGCTCAATTTGTTTTGGAAAACTCCTTCGTTTCTGGTTAACCACACCTCCCAGCAGAGGTATTTAGGAACTGCCTGCCAAATCTTGGACCAAAGAAATTTACTCTTAATCACTTGTGGATACCTATCTGTCCAAGTGGAAAATAAAAATGCAACATTACACTGAGTTGGAGTTTGAACGCTGAGGCCATGCAGAGCTAACTGCCACACCTCCTGCGTGAATGGACAGTCAATGAACAAATGGTTGATTGTTTCCTCGGCTGTAAGACAGAGTATACACCTATGTGGCCCTAAAATTCCCCGCTTTGCAAGGTTCTCGCCAGTCAAAATTCTTCTATGAAGTAGAACCCAACTGAAAAAATTTTATTTTAGGAATGTAGAATGAATCCCATACCTGCTTCCAGATATCATTCGATTGAGGTAGAGAATTTTGCATCTGAAGAGCAGCAAATCCAAGTGCTGCTGTATATTCTCCAGTCAATCCCCATCCCCATTTATCTCTTGATCTTAAATGCACCGGGGCTAAACCATGAAGGGCTATCAACAACAATTTCTCTTGCTCGAGCAACCTCTTTGGCGTCCTGTGCAGGTTCCATTCGTGCCAGCTACCATCATGATTCCACTTTGAAATGTCCACGAGCTTGCTGCTGCCTCGTTGGGTAAGCCAGTGACGTAGCTATTGAAGATTTTCCTGTTGCCTGAGGGGTGGGCGTCCCAAAATTTTGCCATTCCAGATTGATATTTGCTTACCATTACCAGGTATTCGATATAGATACTGTTTAAAAGCCTCCCACCCACACGTGCATAACTTCCACATCGTGGTGCCTGGGATGGCTGTGGTTTCATCCATGCCCAACTCCGATACTTCGTGCAGATATTTTGAGATGAGAACTTGGCTTACCGGATGCTTGGGTTGTGAGAAGATATTCCATAAGATCTTTCGACCAAGAGCCAAATTCGCATGCCCTGGGTCTCTGATTTGTAAACCACCTGCATGGAGCGGCTTTTTCACTACACCCCAGCTCACTAAATGATAATTATGGCTGTTTCCACCCTGCCAAAGGAAAGTTCACATGAGATTTGCATGCTCAGCGATCAATTTGGGAGCCAATAAGAACGAAGCTTGGTAGAGAGGCAGAGAGGATATAACAGATTTGAGAAGTGTTAATTTCCCAGCTTTGGTTAGCCATTGCCCTCCCCATGCTGAAATTCTTGAGTTAATTTTGCTTATAATTGCTGACCAATGAGTGGCCTTGGTAATGCCACGGGTCAATGGAAGGTCCAGATAATTAAAAGTGTCCCATTCGGCATAGCCAGCATAGCCAAGATTTTGAGCAATACGCTGTATGATGGCTAAGTTCACATTCCATCCATACACAACACATTTCCTCTTATTGAGAAGGGCGCCGGAGACTCTGCAAAAACTTTGTGTAACAGCGTTGAAGACTCTAGCTATTTGGACAGAGGCTTCTCCCAGTAGGAGAGAATCATCTGCGAATAAGGAATGATTGACGGGATCAAGACCTGGTGTCACTCTTAAGCCTGGAAGAGTTCCTGCAACCTTCTTTGCATTCAGCTTTCTGCTAAGGGAGTCTACCATCAAAATGTATAAGAAGGGAGACAGAGGGCAGCCCTGTCGAATACCTCGGGTGCCTTGAAAGTAATTGGCAGGCCTGCCATTCACTAAAGGTGCTATCCATGGTCTATCTATACAAGCTTTGACCAACTTTACAAAATCGGGACTAAAACCAAAAGATAAAAGAACCTAAAACAAGAAGGTGTGTCTTACCCGATCGAAGGCATTCGCCATGTCTAACTTAATAATCATGCCTTGTTCTTTGCGTTGGAGGCTGGAGTGGATGGTTTCCTGCACTATGGTCACATTGTCCAGGAAACTCCTGCCTTTCACGAACCCTCCCTGATTGGAGGAGATGAGGTTGCCCAGCAGTGGCTTGATTCTATTGGCAATAAGCTTTGACAGAATTTTGTATGATGCATTGCATAACGATATTGGCCTAAACCTGTCGAAGGTGCCAGGGTTTGATTATTTAGGAATTAGGGCCAAAAAAGTAGAATTTATGCTGCCTCCGACCTTAGCTTTTTGAAAGAATCCCTTGATCATGCGGATTAAATCAACCTTGATTAATTCCCATCAAATTCTATAAAAATGTATGGAAAAGCCATCAAGACCCAGGGCTTTGTCCGGCTCCATTTCCCAAATTACATCGCTGATTTCAGTTTCAGTGATGGGCTTCAAGAGACCTATGTTCTCCTTCTGGTCTACCAATTTCGGAATATGAGTAAGGAAGGCATTGAATTCCTCTTCCGTCTCCATTCCTTTTTCAGTAAAAAGGTCCTGAAAATGTGTTGTAGCTACCACTTTTAGATGTTCTAAATTTTTATGGATGATTCCATCAGTAGCTGCAGATCCAAGCGTTTTCCTGAGTAATCCCTACCCTCGGGGTCAAGTTCCTGTGTGAGGGTCTCGGATCCTTCTTGCTTGGGGTTTAATGGTTTCTTGGAGCAATTCAAACTTTCTTGGAGCCAAATTTTTTTTGATACTTCCAGCTGATTCTAAATAGTCAAAGAGAAAGGGCATTTATCAAGAAGGTGTTGGCAAGGCTTAGTTTCCTTCCCGCACATAAGATAAATGATGGGTTCTTCCTTCATACGTTTATGAATCATTTCCAATTTAATATCTTATTATACAAAGCCAACCACATAAACAATTTTTTTTGGGGAGACTTGATCTTCTAGGCCTTGGACAACCACTACAAAGGCTCCCAAGGGTGGTGTTCTTATGAATCCAAGCATCCCAACTTTGTAGTAGAGGTCCCACTAGCCTTGTTGAAGATCCACACTAGTTCATCCTCCTCCATCCTAAGTCTAATGTGGACCCTCTTTAGTTCCTTTATAAAATTTCTCTAGTTATGTGTAAAGGCCTTTAGTAGTTCCAACTACTGGGCAGTTTTCCATCCTTAACTCCAAATGGTTGTACTAGGAGTATCCACAATCAAGTTCAAAGTGCATTGGCCAATGTCTTATAGCAACAAAATAATATTATTAGGTGAGAAGATAGTTGTTCGACAACCCATGACAATATTTGCACTAGGTCTTAATTGTGATCCATTACCTACTTTCCATGCTAAGTCGGGGACAATTACTGGAAAAGTTGAGGTTAGGGCCTTCATTTTTCTCTATAAACTAAATAATTGCATTAACATAAGTAATTTATAGTAGGTTTAACCATGTTGGTCAACCACATGGGAAACCCAACCAACAATAAAACAAAAGGTCCTCATTGAGGACTGTCAACTACTTATGACATGATTTTTTAAGGACCATAGTAAATATAATACTATTGTTGTCTGTAGCTAGCCTATAAACCTTGACAGCAATATTGAGGCTAAATATATGATAAGAAAAAAGATCAAACTTAACAAACATCCTATTGACACTATGGGGAATGACTGTTATCATAAAAAATGGTAATGAAAGGCACCTCTTGGGAGGAGGTAGGAGGATGATCTTCGTCTTCAAGAGGCTTGTCCATAAACTCAAACCTTGTAGTGGATTTGGATATCAAGTTTATTTTCTTGTTCATGTGCTTCATCTGCATCTACAATTCATCCATTTGTAGGAAAATTGAGCACTCTTCCTTACGGTCCATTGAGACTTTGCCCAATATTGATTTGGTGTTTGTAAAAACAACAGTCTGTTACTATTTGGTATCTCTGGATTGAGAGTTTCCCACGTCTGGAATCCAAGCTCTCATGTCCCTACATATATCGTTGTCTGAAGTAACCTCATACTCGTTCTTCACCCACTATTCCACCTCTACGAGTTCTCGCTGAATATGCACAAGAATATGTTGATAGAATCGGGAGACCTTGGCCTTAGCCTCCTGCAAAATGCAAGGGAAATGAGTGCATTTATGGTCCCAACTCCTACCCTTGCATCCGTTTCTCGTTCGAGCTAGCATTTTTCCATAGACCCTGCATAGGATCTCCAACCATCTCTGAATTCTCTAGTCCCTATTCCTAGTTAGCAGGTTGAGTCTCTTTAGAAAGCTTCATCTCATAAACGTCGAACACAGAATGGTGTCTATATTGTTCCAGAAAGCCTTAATTCGAGTTTCCTTAATCTCATGAGTGGAAGCATTAGATATCGTTGGAGTTGTTTCCTATTCGTCACCATGATTATTGAAGAATCCTTCGTCAACTGGTTGCAACTGTAGAGGATCACGTCGAAGTGTGGGAGGAGCAAGATTCAAATGAGGCATAGATCCTTCGCGTTCTAGAATTATTGGAATTAACATGCGAGGTAGAAGGGATTTATACAACCTTCTTTCCTAAGGACACGTCGACTATCTTGTGATCATGCCGACATATGGGGGGCATGGGAGGGGCGTCCACATCTACGGGTTGGGGCCCATCCCTGTCCTCCCTACATTTCAACCAAATTGGGGGAGGTTAGGGCCTTCGATTGATTTGCAACATTCAATATAATTTTCATGTCCTTCCTTGTCCTCAAGTAAAGTCCCAGGAGCAATATACTTTTGAAGTATGATCCTCCCACACAAATCGTCTTTGGTGAAGTTTCCAACGCCTTTCCAAATAAAATATATTATTTATTCCACAATCCCCTTATCTTTATGTAGGAATTCTAAATAGGTTCAATATCATGATAGAATTCTAAAATAATTTAGTATTTATTCAATGCTTCGTTAGTCAATTCGAAATGTGTTTAAAATAAGTGTCATCTACATCCATATACTAAACTCTTTCAATATATGTCAAATATATACTAGCAATTGCCCCAAGAAAGTGCAATAATACGTCAATAGGTTGTTGTTGTAGTGTGAAATAGCTGAAAAAGAGAAACTAAAATCAAAATGGATAAGCATTCAAGCTTGATCACATATTGTTTTTTACACTTTAGTACATATGTAATTGTTATAAAATGCATAATACCAAACTAGCATTCTTGTGCTCAAAACTAAGTCGATAGGTTGTTGTTGTAGGGTGAAATGTCTGAAAAAGAGAAACTAAAATAAAAATGGATAAGCATTCGAGCTTGATCACATATTTGTTTTTACACTTTAGTACATATATAATTGGTATAAAATGCATAATACCAAGCTATCATTCTTGTGCTCAAAACTAAGCAATTGAATATTTATAGTGGGAGCAATTGAAATAGAGCACTCGTATTGAGAATGTTATTCAATTAATGCATCATGAATGCAATACTGCCCAAAAAGGTTTAATGGGTGTGCAAAGACCAATAGACTTTGTATCTACTTTGGCACTGAAATGGTCATTGATATTCCATAAAAGAAGAATAAAAAAATACTTTAATGGGTATACACAAAAAGACTTAACAATTGTGCACAACTTATAGATTTTGTATCTACTTTGGGATTGAAAGTCATTGATATTCCATAGAGAAGAATGCAAACCAAACAATATAATCAATTTATTGAATTTACATAGAGAATGAGGGTTCACATAGAGAATCCAAAAGAAACATCTTCATCAAGTTATTGAATTCGTATGGATTCTCCAACTGAGCAACATGTCCTACATCCTTTAGAAACATCAACATCCACTCTTGCGTGTCACCTAAATGTTTGTATGGAAATAAGGCTTTGTTACACATGTCTTGTGGTAGTACAAGAAAAAATAACTTGTGTAGGATGGTGGGCATATTACAAATTGGTCACTATAAAGAGGCTTTGTCATTTGGATAAAAATAAATCACTTTTATGTAGACTCCTAATGCCATTTATTCTATATGGTTGTGAGGTTTTGGGTGGAAGCATATACCATAAAACTTGGAACAAAATTAATCCAATCCAAAAATATTTTAGTGCTAACAACTTTGAAATTGAAAACAATACTCACAATATTTTATGTGTTTAAGGATTTCCAAGTGCATCAACCTAGATTTGACACATACATATTGTCTTTTATATGTTTATCATAGAAAAATTACACAAAGGCATTCATTGGAATACATTTATTTTTTTATATAATGATTATTAAAATATATGATAACATAATGTTTTTCAATTTTTAAAAATGATAAAGAATTAAAAAAATATTAAATATAATAATAATGAAATATATAATGTGATAAAATAGTTTAATTAATTAAGCATTTTCAACTTTATATAAAAGATTTTAAAATAACACTTTCATATAAATAATCTATATTTAAACTCTTATATAACTATAAAAGATATGTAAAATTTCTTTTTAGAAATAAGATTCATTTAATAAAACATTAATAAATTTTAAAAGAATCATAAAAACTACAAATTCAAAATTTTGATTCAATATAAATATATTGTAAGATTGAATAGTTATCAATTCACTTTTGCAATAATATATTAAACTATACACATTTGATAAAATAAAAGTACTGAAATAACTTGATATTCATTTTTAAATTGTTTAATAAACCAGCATAGATCCATCTTAAACCCGTATCTATCAAGCACCGAGAGGGATCCAATTTCTTGAGGTGTATTTCTTTTTTTTAAAATTTAAACTCAAGAAATTTGATCTCTCTTGATTGATAGATCCGGGTTTAAGTTTTAAGTTTTTATTTTATAAACGAACATCTATTTTTTAAATTTCTTTTCATAATATTTTATTTTATGAACCAACGTGGAACGAACATGGATTTTTTTTTAAATACCTTCCATAATTTAATTTTTTATTTTATGAGCCGACATGAATTTTTTTAATTATTTTGTTAGTAACAAACGTTACATCACGATGTAACGTTACATCACACATGTTACAACATATCCCTCATACTGGGCTGTAGAGCACCTCATTTCAGTCGGTGCAAATATAAGGCACTAAAATATAAAGTACTGAAATAACTTGATATTCGACCCCTTGCTTGTTGGATTTGCTTCCAAATGTGATTAGGGAAGGGACAAACATTAGAATGAAGGGTCCTAACACCCTTAGGAGGAATAAACATCATGTTTTTCATGGTGGTGAAACATGTAGATCCTCACTTACACATGGTGTGGCAATTTGAGGTATAACAGGCTAGGAATGGCATACTGGCATAATATTCTTCAAAGGCTTGTTTCTTTGACTCTGGCTAGAAAAAATAGGGATAACCTATGTATCTAAAGAACCAAGAAGAAGAAAGGTTGGGGAAAATTTCAAACTCTTTTGAACATATCGGGTTTGGAAGATGTTGGAGATTATTCATCTCCATTTGTGTAAACACTTGCTGCATATTGTCATAAATCTCTGACACACTAGCCTGTTTATGCATGCATTTCTTATCAATCTACCAATTGTTTGCGCACTCTCTGCATCCAAAGTATTTAGATCAGATCCTCTATAATTCAAAAGAAGAAAATGTATTTTCATGACCATTCTAAAAGTAAGAAACAATTACATACGATTTTAAAAGTACTACAAGTAAGCAATAAAATAGGTGAAGACCAGCTTGTGCTCGTAAATTAGTAAAGAGTACTAAAAGTTTTTTAATTTTCTAAATCCACCTGAGTCAAATATTGAGGGATAGTGCACTCAACTCTCTCCTCTACTTGCCAATCGATTGAGGGCTAGTGCACCAATCGTGTTTGGAATGCAATGCACTAGTCAGTTTTATGTTTGCGCCCTTTGTGTTCCAACTAGGGCTTCAATGTAATGGAGCAAATGTTTATATAGTTTGGGATTTTTGTGTTAAAATGTAATTTTTTAATTTGTCATTTGTGTTAAAATGTAATTTTTAAAATTTTCATTTGTGTTAAAATGTAATTTTTAAAATTTTCATTTGTGTTAAAATGTAATTTTTTAAATGGTCTTTTGTGTTAAAATGCTTTTATTTTTTTGCTCCTTCTATGTTTTTTATTGGTATCCTTTGGTTCTATCTAGATGAATGAAAAATAATATCAAGGAGATCTCCAAGCTAGATAGATCTAAAATTAGCTATTTCAAGGAAATTATGGATTATGCCTCTTTTGGATTTATAAATTGTTATGACTTCAAGAAAATCCTAGAATATACCTCTTCCCATTTTAGAAGTATTTACATTGACCTCAAGCCTACAAATTTGAATGTTTCCCATGCCCTACATTAGAACATTGTACACAAAATTACAATTGTTGATAGAGTCACATAGATAACAAATCACAAGAAATATAACACCCATAAGCCATGGAATTAATATCATTTCCAATGTTAGTATTGAAATTGGAATGTTCTGATACATAACTTATGTATTGATCACATTTTTTTTTCCATCCCTTTCCTACAATCGTTTAACAATTGATCTAGTCTAGTGTATAACTAGCAACAACTCACACATCAACCTAGAAACTTGGAACACAATGTTAGTGATGGTGATGCTAACGACACCGGTGTTGATGACAATCATCATCATCACCATCAACACCATCCTGATCATCATCATGATAATCATTGTCATCATTATAATCATCATCATCAAGAACATCATCATCATCATTAGCGTCATCGTCATTGTCAGTAGTTATCATCATCATCATCATAAACAACACCATCGTCGTCGTCATCATCATCATCAGTGACGACGACGACGACGACGATGTTGATAATGAAATCATCTTTATTGTAATCAACACGACCATCATCGTAGCTTTCAACACTATCTAATTAGATTTAACTAGCCCCTTCATAGATAACCAATGACACCACAATCCTAATTTTTTTTTCTCTTTTTCCCATTGGGTAATAAGACTTAGAAAGGTGTATCATTTCACACTTTGATAGTCACTTCTACTAAAGTCAAAGTTTCTAAAAACATTTCATAGTATATGGAATCCTTGGGAGGCCATTAATCCGTTCTATCCTAGAGCGTGATCTCTCCATTTGAATGGTCTTGTCCTTCACTAGTGTGTTTCCCATCCAATTCCTTTGTAAATGGAATCATCACTATACCATGAATACATCGAATTGTTATGCACTTAATAATGATAAACTTGATTATTTTAAGGATGGATAAGATAATTTGAATAGGCATAGACCTTAATAAATGTAGAAAATTATGTGTAGCCAAAAAGCTAATGATGAAGCTATGATATTCTGCTAAAAGCCACATATACTAGGAAAAAACTTACGCAAGTGGCACATAGTTGAGTATATGTGCACTAGCTAGGTGTCAATACTTAAGAAAAATGATAATCACACTAGTAAGGTGATGAGGAGTCTCTACTTTTGAATCAAGATGAAAGAGATAAGGGAGTAAAAGGAATACTATGAAGAGAGTTGAAAATTCAATAAAATGAATAATTATGATGAAATTATATAAATTTTCCTTATTTTTCACCTATATTTTATGTTTAGATTTCACATGTATTGCAAGATCTTATGGTTTTATTTAGAAGGATTACATTTCCAAGAATATAAGCATGAATCTAACTGCTGAGGAATGAGGAAGATTGACAATCATTCATATGGTTAAGGCCCTTGGACTAGATAATATGATTCATATATATATATATATATATAACCTTACTTAGTGTAGGAGGATTTTGAGTTGAAGTGAATACAAGTGCTTGGTTATAAAAAGGAAAGAAAAGAACATTAGAATAAGTATAGACCTTAGAAGAGAAAGGTAAATTTTTTTGCATAGTCTCAATATAGATATTGAGACCATATCATTATACTAAAGACTGTATATTGGGATAATCCTACCAAGGGACATATAATTGAGTATGTATAAATTACCTTGGCATTGTGGTACTTGAAAATAAAAACGTACCTTTAAATTTGTAGAAAGAAAAGTGTGTATAATTTAGTATCTTAAAAAAGTTGAAAATTCCATATTAAGAACAAGTCTGTTGTAACACCCTTCCGGGATGACGCAAAATAAAAAATAATTTATGCCTACTTGGGTGGGTCTACATCTATATTCATACTCCCATATGACAATATCATTACAATGTGTTGAAACCATTTAATCTTTAGGATAACGAATATGAACAATATTACCGACCCCTCAATTTCTTCTACATTAGATCCATTGGCACCATAATGTAGACCTTCTTACAATTAATAATTATAAACCAATGTAGGGAACCAATTAACAACTCAATATCCTATGGGTATTACCACTTGGAAAAATGATGTAACAACTCCTTTCACAAATAAACTTACAACCCAACATACTAACCCGCTTGGACATTTAGATAGAAATTCATTACTTTATAAGGAAAACCCATATCTATTAACATACCAACACATGAATTGAAGTAATATGTAAACTCCTAATTTGTAACATCATTAACACAATTCCTTAGCCCCTTTTTTAAGGCAATATTTAAATTCCTGTTATGTAGAATCAATAACCATTACCCACCATACGTTAATTCTTATTGGAACAACATGTAGTAATCCAAGGGAATTACCTGGGAATCCTCTACACATGAAAACCTCAACTACCCATTTTAATATACAACTTATACATCTATAACAAGATGAGGTACAATGTTATCAAGAACGAATGGAATACTCAACCTAAGTTTACCTTCATGGACTACTCAACCTATGTATGTGTTTCCCCATGTTAAAATTTTACTACTCAAAGCTAATCAAAGAAAGAGCCTTGAATTACTAAACTTTTAAAATTTTGGAATGGATTTTGCCACTAAGATTCATTGGTATCCCCATCAAGAAACATGACTTTTTTACCCATATTAGCAATGTATTCACTCAATGTGTTCCAATACCAAACCAATCAATCATCTTATTCTATTATATTTATTAATTTAATTTTTCATATTCACTATTAATTTTTTCCATTGACTAGACTCCCCCATCGACAAATCTCAAACCCCTTTCTCTTTTCCATCCATGTTGTCATAATATACCTCTCCCTAAAAATATAAAATTTATATGATGTATAATTCCCTATTGGCTTATACGATGAATAATTCCCTGTTAGCCCCATCCAACATATCTTGTGGTGTCAGTTTTTTGAATATAGTTGTATATGTGGTTTTTGGTTTCCTTACCTATGTAAATCTAAGGTTATAAACACCCCACAAGGAAGTCGTTGTCCCCATGTGGAGAAAACTTTAAAGCACAAAACCAAATTGTCAAAGTATAAGTCTTCACATAACCGAAAAAGGTCAATAACATGCATGGAAATCCTCTTCTAAATCATACCATGCACATATTTTTCTTGTATACTCCCCTTAAGGTGATAATGCTATCCTATCCCTCCTGAATATTTTTACAAAGTTCCCTCATTTGTTTCCCTTTTTTATGAATATTTTTCACAATTCCATTATTTTGGTCCCTTCCTCCTTAATTAATTTTTCTCAACATTGCCATGCGATATGGGTTCTAAGGGTTAAGGGTTGGAAGTTAAATGATAGGAGTGATAAAAATTAGGTAGTATGGGTTATGGATAGAATAGATTTATGGATTAAATGTTATATGATTTAGGGGTTATGGACTATATGTTTTATGGCTTATAATGGTTAATATAGTTAAATTATGAGAGTTGTGAACTACAACCAGTAATATGTGTTGAAATCTTTTGTCACTTCCTCTGTTTTTTTTTAAGGCTTGAAACATACTTTGAAGCATTTGGTGGTGAACATTGTGTTACTTTTGCTTCATAGTTGTGCATCAAAATGACACTTGGGCATTGTATTAGTATCAAAATTTTCACTATGTCACATTTTGATGAAAATTTAATTTTGTGTTGCATTGCAATACAAAATTCATTTCGTGTTGCTTTGCAATGCAACATTTTTCATTAGGCTTTATTAATGTTAAAAAATAATTATTGTTATTTATAATTTCATTCATTTACTTAAAAATATAATTTTGTTATATATAACAAAATTACATTTTGTAGATGCATGATCGCATTCCAAAAATAGTTCCCCAATGGGAATACCATAAAATATTTTACACAAAATCCTTCTCCAACATATCCTTCAAACTAGTGCAAAAAAAATAAAACTTCACTATCCAATACACCCATTGAATATCCCATAAAATAAAAACCATAAAGATACAAAGAGTTTCCCTAAATGGCATGTAGGGGTTTTTTTCCAACAAAAAGTATAATAAAGGGAATATGAAAATATTTAGAATTGTGGCGCTTGGTCGTGGACCCTTGAATGTGCCATACTCCTACATCTAATAACAATCAAACCTTTGAGAGGGCATCTACATCCTTGTTTCTTTCTATGGAAACATGGGATATTGTTAAAAAAATCCATTTTAATCTCATCACATATAGGCCTCAAATTATAGGTCCCCTCAAAATGAAATGTCATCTACAACCAAGGTTCATTAGTTATTTCAAAATGAAATTGTCGCAACCTCTAACCATGTCAAATTTCAGTCCATACAAGCACAAATTGAAAAAATCTCAACTTTGGCCCCATTTGCATGTCATTGGTGATATATAGTACTATTGGATGGGTGAGTAATCTTTGAGTCCAGAAAGCCTCCCATATCGTGAAGGCATGCAGATAGTCTTCCCAGGTCAAATTTCAGTGCATACTGAAAAAATTTGTTGAAATTTCAACGTTGGCCCTATTCAAAGGTCATTGACGTTGTCCACGTCTACTTACAGTACAATGTATTTTAGTTGTTCCTTTTAAACCTGGTTTGAGATGCACATTTCCGCATCTAGTGCAAGGGAAATAATGTTGATAAACAGGTACTTCATGATAAATTGCCCAAGCTTCATCATCTATTTCAAAATGAAATGTCGTCTACAACCAAGGTTCAATGGTATAAATATGAATGAGCTTCTATTGGTTTCAAGAATAATTTATTTTCTACCGAACAAGGCCAACCACGTGAAGGTGGAAGCTCATATGGCCTCTCCCTTCCCCCTCACATTGCTCTCAATTCCTCAATATTCGATCTACAAAATATAAAATAATCGAAAGAAACATACTAATTAGATTCAAGCATAGAAACTTTAGGCATATAAACTACAAAAAAACCGTAACATATAACATAGGATATAAAAAATTGCATAAAACTTATAAAAATGTAATAAACCCACATATGTAAATTATTTAAAGAGAATAATTCACACAAATTAATAATATAGATAGCTACGTACCTCGTCCAACTCAATATATGTATCAATCTTCTTCATCCAAATCAACATTTGTATCTACAACATCCAATTAAAAACAATGTTCAAAGGATTGACGATATCATCATGATCTACATCTATGTCAGTTTCGAGCATATCTTCATCGATATCATCATCAAGATATGGTACTACATCGTCTCCTATGCCTTGTTCATCTTCTCCATCTTCTCCATCTGTCGACTCATCATACTGCTCCGACTGGTCTGCATTATCTTGATCTTCTTCAATATCATCTTCTTCCTCTACAATGTAATTTACTAGCCTTACGCTTGGATCATATCTAACAACAAACGACCAGTCCCTCTTACATGGAACATTTGAGTAAAAGACCTATTCACACTGGCTTGGAAAAACGTAGTGATCATTTTTATTTTCAAACACTGTTGTTTTAATCATCGAAAATCCCTTCGCATGTTGAATAACAGTTCTCTCCTCATCACCTCCATGCAGTAGTAATCTATACCATTTGACATAGAACATAACTAATTTGAAGAAATTAAAGTCACACTCAATTATATCATCCAAATACCCATAGTATTGATTTTCAGTTTCTCGGGGATGTATATCTCTATTAGAGGAAACACTTGTGACCTGGAATACTGCAGTTATCCCACTATCATAAGTTTTCCTAGTGTCATCCAACTTTTTGATACGAAATTTACGGCCATTGCACCACATAGCCTTGTGGTTTTTCAACTGCAATATGCGAGACATGTAAAACATGGATTGACAATTAATAAATATATTTATATAACTTGGAAAGTATCTGAAAAAAAAATATATATAGACACATTAATATAACATAAAATAAATGTAAATAATGGATGATTTTACTTGCCTTGCCATCTTTCAGACCATATGCTAAATAGTTTTCCCTTTGTGTAACATCACCATCTCCATGACGACCAACTTCTCTAACCAATCCAGACAATTGTTGCCATGATAACGTACCACCATGACGTTCTTTACATATGTCAATCCATACCTTCATCGAGTCGAGATTGTTTGCAATGTATAAATGTAGTGCCTCCCAATCTCGATGACTCGACTAAAAAAAACATAAATCAACAATACCAGGAATTACTTATAACCATGGTAAATATTCATAAATGAAAAGAATACATATTAAATGAGTATGAACATATATTTAAAAAAAAAATAAGTTGTATGTATCATAAATCTACACAATTTAATTACCTCTCAGTCTCTTCATTCTTCCTTTCCCTAACAACTACCCCCCTTCAAATTTTCTGATGGAGTTCACATCCCAAATACAATCCACTGCATGCATAGATTGCACTGCTAACTTAGGAACATAGTGACTAATATACACCATGGATTGATATACCATATATCCCCTCACCATAGAACCCTTGGGACATGCTCTATGTCTAACTAAAGCCTTCAATGATTTCAAGTGCCTCTCCACCATCCAAATTGACCTTGTGTGTACAGTTCCACACATTTCAATCTCCTCAACTAGGTGTATGAGGTAGTGTTCTTGTGCATTAAAAAATGTTGGAGGAAGAAAAATTTTCATTTCACACATTAGCCGAGGGATTTCTCTCTTCCAATAGTTTATAGCATCTTGATGGATTTCTTTCAATGAAAACCATCTACATATTATGACGCAACAAAATAACATGTTTCAACAAAACATAAACTATAAAATAGATGTCATTAAGTACAAGAACAAATTGAAAAAATATTTTTCATATATATTAGTCACCTCTATAACTTACCTCATGTATTTTCCAAGATCATATATAACTTGTTTGACGTTGTTTTCAAAGTCGTTTGGGAGAGATAGAGGTAGAACATACTGTAACAATAAAAAAGAAACATTATTTGTTTCAAAATAGACAAAAATAAAACAAAATCCAAAAAAGGTAAATATGCCAAATATATAAATATGAATAAAATAATTATTACCTTAATGAATGTATGCCAGTCATGGGTTTTAACCCCATCAAATTCACCTTTCATGGGTAAGATATTATTTATGTTTGAAGAAAAACCTGTGGGAAATTTAATACTTTGAATGACCTCTTTTACATCATTTCTTTTCTACTCTGTTAATGACCATGTAAGGTTATTTTGGTCTCCATCACTATTTGATCGAATCACATGTCGCATTGCATGATTGGATTCCTCAATGTCAGTACAAAATTTTGACAATTTTTCTTTATCCCTCGTGCCATCTATGATTCTCCATAATGTTTCTGTCATATTCTTCCCAATATGCATCGTATCAAACAAATGAGCAATTTTTAGCTGTTCATAGTAGGGAAACCTCGTGAATTGAGTGGGATAACATTTCATTCCTAATGGAAGCCCATTATTTCTACCTTCACGACGACGACATTGATGAAACATAAAACAAATGATAACAATAAATAAATTTAATACTTAAAATATAATTTCAAAATCAAAACAATATTACATTTACAGTACATAAACAAATTGCGTACCTTGATGATTTCTGTTATACTCCAACCTCCATAGGAGAGGTGTCATTCTTTGTGGTTTTAATCCAGTCTCTTCTTTCCCATTGAAAATATGTTTTTCAGTGGTATGAAACCTATGGGACTTCGACAGGAAGTGCCTATACTCATCAAACACCATCTTTCCTAAAGATTTTGAATAACAATACTTCACCTTAGGATCGCAAATTGGACATGCAAATTTACCCTTTGTTTGAAGACCTGCAACATATGGATTAATGTCAATTAAATGATGGATTATTAAAAAAACATGCATGATATCTTCAAAATAATTAAGAAGTAATAAAGTGCAAGGAACCATTAATACATACCACAAATATGTGTTAGTCCGAGGGCATCATGAATTGTCCATACAAGCATTCCATGAATTTGAAATCTCTTTTTCCCAATTGGTTTACAGACGTCATACATAGTTATATCGTTCCATAACTATATTATCTCATCGATAAGAGACTCGATATATACATTCATATCTTTAACTTGGTACTTTCCTAATTGTTTGAAATTACACATAATTACTACCATGATATGTATATATAAGTAAATAAATAAATAAACTATAGTATGCAAAAAACAAGACAAATGAAAATGTCACATTCGAAAAATTAATATAGACAAATACTTGGAACAATCATTGTCAACATTATGTGCTCCTTCTTTATTGACATCCAAGGAGGAATGTTATTGTTAATAAAAAAAATAGGCCACACTGAGTAAATAGATCTAAGCTCTCTAAATGGATTAACACTACCATCTTCCAATGAAAGCCTAATATTACGAGGTTCATCTTTAAAATCTGGCCATTTTCCCTCAATTTCCCTAAATGCATATCCATCTGCAGGCATTCGAAGAACACCATATCCACTTCTCTTCCGCACATGGTAATCCATAAAATGTGCTATTATTTTGCACCTGAACAACCACTGCAAATGTGGAATTATGGGAATATGGCGAAGAACCTTCCGAGGAACCATTTTTGTTACTTGATCGGTTCGATATCTACTAATATGGCATTCTGTGCATTTCGTCTTCGATGCATGTTGTTCATAATATATAATATGGTAATTAGGACAAGCATTTATATGTTGATACTCCATTCCAATGTCTTTCATAATGGGAAGTAAATCTTGATTTGTGCGAGGTAAAATATTTGACGATGGTAACAAAAATTCACTTAACAATATACAACATGAAAATTAACTAGTTAATGAAAAGAATATTAATCATAAATATTACATTCTTATTTAACACATTAATTAATGTTAAAAAAAGGAGAAAAGGTCAACCTTTATGTATATCTGATGAAACATATTACATACCTTAGGATCCGTGTCATACAAGTGTTTGACAAATGATTCATAACCTTTAAGTTCATCAAAAGCAATGCACTAGAGAGAATATTTTCTCTTGACCCTTTATAAAGCCGTTTATTTGCATTTTCCATCAAAGGTTCATCATAAATACTATCACTGTCCCCATCCCGATCTAGCTGGCTGAACAAGTCTTGGATCATTTGATTTGTCCCATCATCTTCAACTATGTTATGGTTGTCATATACTTCTATGGGATCATTGACTTGATCTTCATTATTCACTTCATGTTCCTCGGCTTGTACAACATCATTTCTACTACTACTTGGGGCGTCCTGCAAAAAGTTAGAGGGAAAATCTAACTTTATAATTACAAGCAATCATGCAAAATTAGTGCATGTATAACATATAGTAAAACAATATAAAATTTTACAAACACAACTAATATTAAGAAATATAATTAATATATATATAGAGCTATTACCATGGGATGATATTCCTTCAATCCCCCATCCATGTGACCATATTTCCTCCAATGTTTTCTAGCTGTTGTTATTAAAATTCTCACAAGACATCTCATAAAACAACTATTGTAAGGGAAAAAAAATCTACCATCACCCTTTTCACCCTCTTCATCTCTTTCCCTACCTCTAATATTTTTTGACATTCTTCCCACAAAAAGTATAGTGATGATTATAAAAAAACCCACTTTTTGCTTGACAATAAGAGCTTATATCCTTTCCGAACCGTCGTTCATATAGAAAAATTGTCGCAACCATTATAAATGGAAGCATATTTATAAATTTTAAACCGTCAGTATTCCGACAAATGTTGACCAAGTCAACGTTGACTTCCTTAAACTGTGGAAAACTGTTTGGAAAGTGAACGACTACTTTTGTGTTCGTCGTTATTGCGACAGAACGGGTTATGAAGTTGCAACAACGACGAACTCTAATGTCGTCGCTATTACGACACTATGATATTCACAGTCACAACACTGACAACTAAGGATAATCCGTTGCAATACCGTCAATATTAAGAAGGTAAAAAAAATTACGTTTTCTCTTGAATTTTACAACATCCATCAAAACCCTATAATCAAAATTTGGACCTAATGTATTAGTGTAGAAAATATTAATATATTCATATCTCATAAATAAAAAAAGAGTTTCTTAATTATTAGATATGATGATCTACAAAATATGAAATGGAGTATTGATGGGAGAGTATATAGCATATCCATTGGAAAAAGTACATTTTAATGGTTGGTATACTTGGTTTTTAATTAATTAATTTTATTTTATTTTATATATCATGAATGCTACTTTTTAGTTTTCTTGTGTATTTTCTGATTATAAGCAATTCAATGTGGATTTAATTAACCTCTACACTGTAAAAAAAACCCATGTTTAATGGGGATTTAACCTCTACACTATAGAAGGCATGGTAAATAATTATTAAGAACACTCTAGAAGGTATATTAAATAATTATTAAAAATGTAGAAACATCAAAATGGTCATTTTAATGTTTTAATTTTTCTTATAATTATTATGATTATTTTTTAAATTTACTATAAATAATTTAAAATTACAATTTCAATCTAATTTTGTTGAAAAATATCTATATGACTCAAATTCAAATATAATTATATGGTTTAGCTTACAGCTTTATTATTTCCTTATTGTTCATTTCCTTACATCACAATTATTGTGATTCACCGTACAATTATTATTATTTGTTCATATAATTTGCTTGACATGTTTATAAAGCTGATGATCAGTTTTGTTAGACTCTTTTTTGGGACATATCTCACTGTATTGAGTAATTCAGTGTGGTTGTCTGGTCCAGGTGGTTGAAGTCTGGTGCAAGCCAACACTGAGCCATGAATTCATATTTAGTAACATCCAGAGATTCTCGATAGGCGTCGATTTAACGAAAGAATTTGCGTGTAAAGGAGGCAAGGTGCCAATTGCAGGGACTATCTGATGGTATATTGTCTCTTTCTTCTTTTGCCCTTTTCAAATTTAAATTAATATCTTCTTCCAATTTGGAGGCCATCTCCACAAGTGGTGCTAGTGCCTCTACTTCGTTTGCACATCTCTTAGCATCTGCAAGAGTAGTGAGTCCATCTTTCAAGCGTGCAATTTCTTCACCAATTTCTTGTTTCTCATGTAAGTGAAGACTTAATCTATAACAAGATTCACCATAGAACACTACACTTTTTAGGTGTACGTGTGCAATCCATGTGATATTAAAGTGTTGATTTAGAGGTGGCAGGGTTAGGGCCACGTACGCTTCTTGATAGTAAATACTGACCTTATCAATGATGGCCATTTTAATACCTCTGAATGAATCTCTAGCATTTTCAGTCCACTCTATCTGACTTTCTTTCTTCGGCATGTTAGTATTGTTTCTCATTATCTCTGCAAAACTGGGAATGAATCTTCTCAGGAAACCTACCTATCCAATAAAGGATTGCACTTCCTTCATGCTTTTAGGCTCTTCAACTTTCATAATTGCACTGACCCTTTAAGGATCAGTCTTAATACCATCTTTTGAAATAATATGCCCAAGCAACTTGACTTCTTCCAGTGCAAAATTAGATTTCTTAGGATTTAGAGAGATGCCATACTTGTTGCACTTCAAAAAGACCTTCTCCAAGTGCTTGATGTATTCCCTGTATGATCTGGAATACACAGTGATGTCATTCATGTATACAACCACTTTTGTCCTTTTCTTCTGCAAAAGCAATGTCCATAGCACGCTGGAATGTGGCTCCTGCATTCATCATCCCAAATGGCATTTTAGCATACATGAAGGTGCCCCAGGGTGTGGTAAAAGTAGTCTGTTCCTGGTCTTCTGGGAGGACTTTGATCTGGTTATAACCTGAGAAACCATCCATGGTAGAAATCCTTTCAGAACCTACCACTCTCTGTAGAATATGCTCCATCTTAGGCAGTGGATAGTTGTCCTTCAATGAAACCGTGTTGAGGTTTCTGAAATCAATGCAGATCCTAATTTCACCATTCTTCTTTCTGACAGGAACCAGATTTGCCACCCACTTGGAAAACCTCAGAGTTACAATAATATTAGCATTGAATAGTTTCTTGATTTCTTTTTCAATCACAGGCAGTAGCTTGGGATTTATTCTTCTTAATTTCCTCCTGAAAGGATTCTCCCCAGGTTTAATTGGAATGGTGTGTTGTATGATGGAGGTATCATATTCCTTTAAGTCTTCATAGCTCCATGCAAACACATTTGTGTACTTTTTCAGCAAATTGACGTATTCTTCCTTGTCCTGAGCAGACAATTTCTTGGAAAACTTCACAATTCGCGGCTCCTCTTCAGTCCCCAGGTTATGCTTCTCTACGACATCATCCACAGGATTCATCTTAGGGTCTTTGTCCATGCTATTTTGATCAAACAACTTCTCCAGGGGAATCGGACCTCTTGGGATAAAATTACTCTTTAATTGAATGATATCTTTTCCTCCCAGAGTGGTCTGCCATTTCTTATTATCGACCTCTTCACCTTTGGTCGATTCATCATCCTAGAAATACTCCAAATTGTCATTGTCTGAATCTATCTAAATTCACAAACTCATCCGACATCTCCAAAAACCCTTTTATCTGCATATAATCATCAAAGACCTGCCAATATTTTGATTTGTCAAGTATTGATGGTCTGTTCACAACCTCAAATTCATACTTCTTTTGAGAATAGATAGGAGTCTTGAAGCCACTAGCAGTAGTAGCCAAAGAGTCTGCTACCTGGTTTTCAATTCTAGGTATCACCTTGATTTTATGCTCTGAAAAATAGTTACCAAACATGTCCCAGACCTCATTTCTGTATGCCCTTATTCTGGGGTGTTTGGTTTGATAACTGTCATTTACTTGATTCACCACCAGCTCTGAGTCTCTAAACACTTATATATTATTTGCTCCCATGTCTTTCAAGGCCTGCAAACCCAACAACAAAGCTTCATACTCAATTGCATTGTTAGTACATTCAAAGGCCAGTTTGTAAGACAAAGCTTTAAATTCTCTGCCTGGGGATATGATCCAAACACCTGCACCAGGTCCATTTTTACTCAGAGACCCATCAAAGTACATGGTCCATAAACCTTCTTCATCTTGTTTCTTCTTTAAGGCTTCTTTCCTTTGTGCAAAATCCTTATCCTCTTCGACTTCAATATATACAGGAATTTTAGGATTAGTGGGTGGTCCATAATTGAAAAATATGGAAGATCCTAAGTTAGTGTCAACAACATAAATGGGATGATTTTTAGGCTTATCTTGACTGCTGACCACATAGGCCAACCTCTTTTCTCTGTATAGTCTTATGTTTCCTCCAAAGAAGGGTATGGTGGCATATGACCAATCTAGCTGCATAGTCCCCCTTAATTTTGATGCCCAAGATATTGACAGCAACATACCAAATTTGGCAGGAACGTCAGCCACCACCACATCCATCACAATACTCTTGGTTGGAAGTTGTGTAAGGGTCACTACCATGTCCTTTATCAATCCCAAACACTTAACCTTTCTAGAATCAAAAGAGTAAAGGTATTTGTAGGGCTTGGTAACTTCTAAACCCAAGCTGTCTACCACTGTTTTGGGCATTAGATTATGAGATGCACCAGAGTCTATTATTGCATTATGCAACACCATATCATGGAAATTCAGGCTTAGATAAAATGGGGGAACATCTTCATCATCTACATCTTCAAGTTCAGGTCCATAAACAATGGTGGGAGCATCATCTGTTACTTCTAAAATGTCTTGTTGACAATCACCTTGACCTTTGACTATCTTAGTAATCTCTTCCCTGTATTCATTGTTTCTCAGCAGCTCATTGAAAGGGATATAAATTTTGACCTTTGACAATTCAGACTTTAAATTGAAAGATGAAACTGGTTTGCTTACATCAATGGGTTCTGATTGCTTACTTTCTTTTGGTTGTTGTTCTTTATTTTCTGAGCTCCCTTGTGCAATAGCCTCCTGCTGCTTTTCTTTTTGTTTCTCCGGAATTTGCTAAGTATTGGAAAACTGGTTTGGATTATATTTTCCTTTATTTATTGGTACATCCCGATTTCTCAGCTTTAGTTTTCTCTGAAAATCATCCACTACATTCTGATAACCCATCTGATACTGTTCTGAGTCCAGTTTTGGAATGGGACTAGTACTTTATTTGGTGAAGAAATCATGCTCTCTCTCAGTCAAATATATTTCATGGTCAAGGTTATCAAAGTGATGAATTTGATCACCAATTGGATCCTCTTGTCCTTCTTCATCCACCAAATTTTCTGGAAAAGGGGGTCTTATTTGTTGGTTTTCAGGGTTTCTTTGGTTTCTTTGAGGAAATGGTCTCCTAAAGTTAGGATTCCTCAATTGATTTTTAGGATGCTCTCTATTAGGAGGTCTATTATCTAAGGCCATCCTATCCATCAACTTCTCCATTGTCTTCATCATCATCTCAAACTTCACATCACTGGCAGAGGAGGAAGTGGAAGCAGAGGATTGGGTTTCATGTTTCTTCTTATCTGCTTATGTTTTACCCTTCAACTTTCCTGAAGCCATCATATTTGCTTCCACTTCTAGGGAATCCTTTAACATTGCTGAAAAGGTAGGTGATTTTCTCTCCCAAAACATACATGAAAAATCTCCCTCAAAGGCATCAGCATAATGAATTTTAGCATCACCTACTAAGGGTTTAATATCAGCTGGGATTGAGTTGTACACCCTCATGAACCTACTAGAAAACTCAGGGACAAACTCAAATTTTCCTTTCTTCAAATGGTCATATTGAGATAGGATTTGCAGAGGGCTCTTCTTTGCTTCCCACCTATCTAAAAACAGGGTTTGAAAGGCTTCATAGGTAGGGATAGAGGCTGTTGCTAGATCCTTAAACCATCTCTTAGCTTCCTCAGATAAGCTTTGTGCAAACAACCTCATGTTTGCATCATCATAGTCTACTTCTTCCAAGTCAGTAAACTCCTCAAACCTGTCCATATGTCGTCTAGCTAAAAAGTCTCCATCCCCATCATACAAGGAAATTCTCTGTGAATAGTTTTGGGGGAGGTCATGCAAAACAACTACCAGATCCAAGGGTGCAAACCTGGATGCCATTGGTCTGGGTAGGTTTTGGGCTATAGGATGGATATTCTGAGAAGGATTTTGAGTTAATTTTGTAGTATATGACTAAGATGTCAGGGAATGTGGGTCTTTCTTTCCAACTTTCACACTATTTTGTAAATTATACCACACAGGATCAAGGGAATATGACTCAAGGTTATTTTGATTTACTTCAGCTGGCTTTAGGTCTAATTCTGATTTCAACCTTGATATGGGCTTCCCAATGTTTACTCCTAAATCCAATTCATGAAAATCATACAACTCTTCTTTAGACACAGATATTTCAATATTAGAAGTGCTAGTCTTATCTTTTTCACTTCTATGCCTAAGCATAATTTCTGGGTTTTCCACACTTAGCAAAAGTTCAGAAATGGGGTTACCTCTTGTATGGATCCTTCTAGGGGCTAGGATGCCTTCTGAAATTTCTTTGGAAATAGAGGTGGAATCATCAATCTTCTCAGTGGAGTCTCCTTTAAATGAAAATCATGATGAGTGGAGTCGCTAGGGAAAATGCACAACCTTCTTTAAATGCAGAAATCTCTGTTTTCCCACAAAAATCCCTTCTTTCTATAAAACTGGAACTCTTTGTCATTTTCTCCCAGGGACAATGAGACTATTGCTCCCTGGAAACGACGCCAATATGTTAGCACCCAAATTGTACCTCAAGGTTGCAGAAAGTCCAACTTGGGGTAACCTCAGAACCACTTTAGGAAAGATAAGTTGGCTTCTATATCTATAGAGAGGGATCTCTCACACTTTTTAAACAAGGCCAGATGTATACGAATGAAATTGGAATTAAAGTTTTGTTTGGTTGAAAGCAAAGTGGACATACAATATTGGGCAATGGAGTAAAGACACATAAATACATCTAATCACAGAGATGCTGCATGGAACTTCATAACATAGGCAAGGTAGCACTTCAATTACGGTCAAATAACTTTAGTTTGGTGAGAAAGAGGAGATAAAAGACAGTCCATTAACATGAGCATCAACAGGGATGAATTCAATATCAACTTTAGAGGAAATATTTGGTGAATATCTGAAAACAATAGTCAGAGCTTATGATTAAGAATTATGTACTATTACACATTAATTTCAGACATGAAAGGAAAACATAATGGAAGTAAAATAACAGGATGCACATTCACATAAGAAAAGGAAACTGATTGGAATATAAAAGAAACATGAATCTCTGCATAAAGGCCAGCTTCGGCGCTGTAACTTTATTAAAATGAGTCCCACAATATGCAACACAAAAAACCCCTCGTGTTCCAAAATTTTTCAACCCTTTTCTCTTTTATTACATGGATTATATAGATGTTCTTAGCCCTCAGGCTCGAGCTGTCTCAATAGAAAACTGTTACAATATAAGTGACACCTATTCAAAACAGGTTCGCCACTCCAGAGGAGTAGTTACAACAAAGTAACAGAGTTAGTAAAAAACAGGCTTAATTTTTTTTTCCAATTTTACTAAGCAGCTTTATAGCATGACAGCTGACTCTAATAAAAACCCAGCAAAATGCCCCAGTAACTATCTCTCCATGTTGCGAATCTTCACGATCATGGATGCAGTGTGAACTTGGCCTTCTCGAATTTCTCAATGGTCTTCCATTGATCGACTGTTGGCAGTTCTAACGTGGACCCTTCCTTCAGCGACACCTTCATCTTTGTATGGTCTTTATATGAGCAGCTCCTGAACTGGGCGCAAGCCTCTTTGAAGATCCAAACCAACTCGAACTCTTTTGTTAATTTCTCCACTACCGTTTTACCTGTTAGTGGTTGGTCCATGTCTGCAAGGTCTCCATGGTCCATTCTACATTCCCACAAATTACCCTGATACTCTTCTTGTGACCTCATAGTGCCATCCTCTTCCCAAAACAAGGGTAGACCCTTCTTGAACAGTGGATCAAACATTTCCCTGAAAAGTTTCACCTGATGAGATAAGATGTCTATACCTGCTTGGATGGTGTTTACTTGCTGATGCTTGTGCACTAATTTATTATCCCAGATGATAGTGGCCACCCTATCCTTTATGCCAGCTGCATTAGCTTGAGCTTCAGACAAACCATTCAAAAATTCTATGCCTCTTTGAGCATGATCCGGAGGATTTTTATTTAGCTTTTCATTTGCAGTTGTGATACTCTTCCTGGAAGACTTGATCACTGCTTCCTTATCAAAAATAAAATCAAGATAGGGCCTCATCCTTTCTTCCTCAACCATAATATCATCCCATATGACCTGCTTTGCCTCCCGTAGGGAGGTCTGGCCTATGGCCTGCTTCACCAGCTCTTCATTTTTGGATTCTATCTCCTGGTACTTGGTTTCCCAAGCCTCTTTTTCCTGTTCTGCTTTGGTCATCAGGGTCTTCAGATTCATATTTTGCTTCTTTAGCCTATCTACTTCCATGTCTTTTAGGCTCTCTTGATCCATGGCCCCTACAAGGGAGAAATCACCAGCCTCTATGGAGGAAGGTGTGGCCATGTTTTCCAACTCTTGGTTATTCTTCTCCAGCTTCTTTTCAAGGCTTTCAGACTTATCCTTCCACCTCTTTTCATTCTCTACCATGAGAGTTGTATCATTCAATCACTACTTTTCCTTTTCTTCAAATTTTAGCATCCTAGCTTCACAGTCTGTTAGCTTTCCTTGGAGTATTTCTCTCTTTTCTTCCAGCTCTGCTAGCTCAGATGCTTCCACCAGCTGGGTGGAGGGAATTTTTAACTTCTCCTTTAATGACTAGACGGTTTTGTCTTTCTCCTTCAACAATATTTGTATACTAGCTCTTTTGTCCTCTTGGCTCTCTGTAGATAATAATGCATTTTGGAGCTTTTTCGTTTGTGCCTCCAGGGACTTATTCTCCACTTTTTCCAATCTGAGTTGATTTTGGACCTTGCTCTTATCTGCTTGCACTTTAGACAGCTCCAAGGAAACCTTTATCAACTTGTTATAAATGACCTCTACAGTCTCTTTGTGTAAATTTATCACATCTGGCACATGGATGTCCTCCAAATTTACCTTCAGCTTGGTGGCCTTATTCTTAGTAGCTAGGGCCAGAATTAGGGTGTTCTGGGAAAGACTCTTGCTTGCAACCAAGGATACATCCTTATTTGAAATTTTCCTTATTGCTGCATATAGTTTGGTCTCCTCTGAGTTTGTATCTAGGCTCTCCTCGTACTCCTCCAGGAGCTCAGCCCTACTTTTGCTTGGTGTTGTAAGTTGAGTGGGTGCTTGGTTGAATGCATATTCTTTAATTTCAAAGGTTGGTAGCAGGAACTTCACCTTGTTCTTCTTATTGGCCTGCCTTGTTGTTACTATTACCAATTATTGTTCAGGCTTCTCTATTTTATTCCTTTTAGAGGCTCTCTCTGCATCATTGTCTATATCCATGAGATCACTTCCTTCCAGCTTGCTAGACTCCCCAGAGCCACTGGTAAGGGGTGTAACTTCTTCAGCTATTGTGACTAGGATGGAAGAGATAGGTGGTGGGGGAATGACTTGTGATCCCAGGGAGGTGGAGACTTCCTACTCATCCACATCCATTTTACATTTGTCAGGATACTCCAACAAATTTGCAGTTTCAGCCAACCCTGTGAGTTCATAATGTACAAAATCCTTTCTGTTAGTCTCTTTTCTCCTGTTTGATATGATGTGGTGAGGGTCATAATTAATGGATACTCTGGTTCTAAACCCCATACTTCTCATCATATCCTCAATAGTTGGAAGAGCAGTTTTATTTTTAACAAAGAATGGGCCCACATGCCAAGGAAAAGTGATGTCTGAAGCCTTCTTATCATCTAAGAAATGCTCAACCTCTGCTTTCAGCTTTTGTCTAATAAAATCTAGTGTAAACAGTCTGGGTGTCATGAAGGATGGAAACACTTAAGGGGTATGGGAAAAACCATATACTCTAATTGTAGTATTGTGCTCTGAAAGGAACCAATCACCAATCCTCTTCTCTGGGGAAGGCTGCAACAATTCTTTCATCTCTGGCAATACCCTGGGCAACTTCTTTTGAAAGATAGCTTGGTATACTGCAGACATGATGATGTCCATAAACTTGGTATAGTCTGAGAGTATCTCACGAGTGAGCATCAGTTTTGGCATCTACAAATTTTCCTCGTTGAAAGACAAGAAAATCCTAAGCAGGTATGACTGAAACCTAAAGCTTCTAGTCTTGGGGAATTCTATCAGCTGAGAGTGGATACTGTCAGCTAAGGCTTCATCAAACCTGTGGCAAGCACACTAGGACGACTGATTGGGGTTATCCAACTCATTAGGGCATGTACTCATGGAAAATAACAGGTTTATTAAGGGCTCAGTGATGTACAGGTCGCTATCTAAACCTAGAAACTGGGACAACATGGCAATGACACACTTTGATTCTTCTGTAAATATAGTGGCTTCATTAGGGAAAAGCTGGTTATTGAAGGAGGTATTTGGTTGTAGGATGTCATGGAGGAAACTCTCCTTAAGGTTAGTTGGTGCCTGTCTGAAATGTTGGACTAGGGATTCCATTCTATACTCTTTGGCCTTTTGATAGAACTCGTCAGCAATGGACAAGACCTTTCCCACTATGAGGGAACTGATTTTGCATAGGATTTTGGAGTTGGTTGCATCCATAATCGTCCTCTCGACGGGGGGTAGTTGGAGGCAGGGTAATTTTTAAGGGCGAAATTTCGCCAATTGGCCATTTTTCGTACATTTTTTCAAAAAATAAATTCGCTATTTGGTCATTTTTAGTCTCTAATATCGCCTATATTTACATAAAATATGTTTTTTTATCATAATATTCGCCAAAACTTGCACATTTCAGTAGTAAATTGTGTGTTTCATATTTAATATTCGCCTACTTATCTTTATACATGTTTTCTTCAATCCAAAATAATCGCCTAGGATACTATACTTAAGTATAATATTAGAATCCTTAAAAAATACCCAGGTTGGAGGCGCACTAGTCAAAAATTGCTGGACAGTTCGGGGTTTGGTCAATTGCAAACAGGTTGAAAAATGTCTGGTAAACCTTGTGGACATCTACATTTCCCTCCTTAATCAGCTTTAACTGGTCCCCAACCGTCTCTATGGTGTTGTTTATTAACACTGTGTCAAAAACCTCTACGTCTTTGTCCTCAAATAGATCTCCTACCTTCTGGTGCTCAAAGCCTCGGGGTTCTATCAATTCTGCCATTTAAATAGTTTTGCAGTGGGGGAATTAGAGGCCTACCTGACTGTTTGATAGATGGTCGGGGCTCTTGGTTGACTTGTCTTCTTCTGCACAGTCCATCTTTGTCGCTTTCCAATGCTAACGGGTCAGATAGGATCTGGATCCCCGTGTAGGAGCTCTTTTTAAAATATTTTTGTTTTCTTATCTTCCCCACAACTCTGATGGTGGGGGAGCCACCTAAGTCGTCCATCTCCAAAATCCGTTGTGGGTCGTAGATCTATATCTCTGCCTACCTCCCGGGCCTCGAATACTGCCACATGTCACCTTTCCTGCTACTTAGACTTATGAAAAAGTCACCACCCGTTGATATTGAGCTTTCTTGCATCTTGGATGCCAAACGACGTTGCCTTTACCAACTTCACATATTTGTATTGTGTTGGCGCTTCGTACAAGTCAAATCCGCGAACAGAACGTTGGTCGTAGCTTCCAATCCCATCAGATCTGTGCCATCCAAACCTGCGACCCCTATCGAAAGTTCGCAGATTTTGGAACTGCCCTTTTTCCGCGCACGTCCCATCCACGAAGTACGTCCGGACCGTAGATGTGTGCCACCATCCGTTGATCGGATTTCCAAAATGCTCGTGGGATAAAATTCCCGCCTTCGCTTAAAACACATCCTCCTTGTTTTGCGAAGTGTGCTCACCACCGTAGATCTTCACCATCGCCAATCTAGACCCTCAATTTATGCCAATATATAACTGGGGTGCGGATCTTTGCATTTTAACCTTCAGTGCAACATTTCAGACATAGGATTTGCTCATTCTATTCTTTAAGCAACAAGTACCTATCCAGATATCCCATTTGGAACTCTTATGGGCCATTTGGCTCAAACCACCGAGGCCTCTTCCACTCTATTCAGGGATCTCACCTTCCATTTCATCCAGGGCCAAACTGGTGCTAACAACAGTGACAGCCGTAGAAAAATTCTTAGTAAGACATCTCAGTACCTTTTGGACAACAACCTTTTGTTCCAAAGCCTCGCCATAGGTTTAGAATTGAGTCACAATACCCGAAACCCTAGTCATGAACTGATCTACAGTTTCACTTTCCTTCATTTTAAGACTTTCAAACTGAAGTCTAAGGGTTTGTACTCTTACCATTTTAACTATGTCGGTACCTTTGTATGTAGTTGCAAGGATATTCTGTGATTGATATACGGCGGTAGCTCCTAAGATACACGGGAATATGGACTCGTCAATGCATCTTTGGATCAACCATTTTTCCGTGAGATCTCGATCTCGGCTTTCTTGAAGGGATTTCTTGAGAGCATTAGTCATAGTGGCCACAAGGGTTGTATCTGGTTCTTTGAACTCATTTTCAACCATATCCCAACATTTGTTGAGTTGGAGAAACGTCTTCATCTTGATTGACCAAAACTCGTAGTTGGATCCATTCAACATTGGTCTAGAGATCTGCTTCATGTTGGAACTTTCCATTTCGTATGACGATCTTTAAACAGAGTGCCACAACATTTTAGTTAGCACAGTGCGACTAAGGGATGTGTCGGGAAAAAATTCTCAGAATGAATAGTGACTGACGCACTTTCCCTTATCTGTAGCTATGCCAATGGCACACTTTTCCTTCTCTGTAGGTGTGCCAATGGCTCACTTTTCCCTCTTTGTAGGTGCGCCAATGGCCAACTTTTCCCTAACAGGTTGTGCGTTGGCGCTTCGAACAAAAAAATAAAAAAATTTGATGCGTTTTGATATGTTCCCCAAGGCTGCGAAGCTTCTCCTCCACGCTGATGTGCTCCAGATGATCTATGATCGGATCGTGCTCTCAACTCTGTGAAAAGGCTTATAGGTATGGATCAGGCCATACGCTCTAATACCATGTTAAAATATAGAAGACATAAAAGATGGAACACAAGTGGGCATATTCATTGCCTTCTGATTATTAACCATGAACATATATAGGATTACATCACAACAATACCACTGTCCAATACTATGGGACAACCAAGTATCCTAGTCAAACTAGAAATAACTAACAACTCAACTAATTAACCAACTTAGGACCATTGACTCAACTAATTAACCAACTTAATACCATTTTAATTGTATATCACTAAATGCAAATAGCATGGTACTGATATCCATGATACAAAATGATACATCTAAGAATGGCACTGATATCCATGATACAACTAAGAAAGGTACACTTGGTTATTTATTTATTTATTTTATATACCATGAATGCTATTTTTTAGTTTTATAGTGTATTTTCTGATTTATAAGCAATTCAATGTGGATTTAATTAACCTCTACACTGTAAAACTCATGCTTAATGTGAATTTAACATCTACACTATAGAAGGCATGGTAAATAATTATTAAAAATGTTTAATGTGGATTTAACTTCTAGAAGGCATGTTAAATAATTATTAAGAATGTAGAAACATTATAATGATCATTTTAATGTTTTAATTTTTCTTATAACTATTTAGATAGTAAAAAAGGACTTGGTTATTTTGATTACTTTTAAAATTTACTATATATAATTCCAATAATCTAAAATTACAATTTCAATCAAATTTTAACTAGAAAAAATATCTAAATACAATTAAATAAAGTATGATTTAAATACAATTATATGGTTTAGCGTACATCCTTATTATGTCCTCGAAGGGGATCATATATATATCGCCAAGAACCTATTATTTTGCAGCTAAAAGCTATAAAATTTTCCTATTATCTATAGTTTGGTAATGTGTTATATTATCTAAATTATTTAAAAGTTATTTGTTTAAATTTGGATTGGTGCAGGTGGATGACGCAGTTCTCATTTTTACCTTCCCAGGAGGGGGTGGTGGGATGACATCATGACTCACCTGCATTGCATTAAATTTGGTGTAGTCCAAGGAAGCCAATTCTTCAAAGTACTGACTGGATTATCATTTATTTAGTAGCTGCAATCGAGGAGGTGCACATGCCTCCCTCTCCCTACTCACCTACCCTAGCTCTTGCATGATGTACACATGGCTCCCTCTCCCTCTACGTTGGGCTTCATGCATGTTGGAGGGCTCGCTAAAAGAGACTCGTCCAAGAGGCCATGAAAGCTGAAGGAAGGGATTTATCACCTTGATAGTCATATATCAGAGGCTATGATTCTACACAACAGAAGGGATTTATCACCTCGATAGTCATATATCAGAGGCTACGATTCTACACAGCAGAAGGGATTTATCACCTCGATAGTCATATATCATAGGCTACGATTCTACACATCAAACTCTACTCAGGTAAACATATCCACTAACATAACGATTCCATTAGAGGCTATGATAATCATAAATTTTGCGTTCATATGTGAGAGGTTATGATTTACACAACTCAGTACATCAAGCAATGAACAATATGTTATGCTGCGAAATCGTCCATACTATGAACTGATATTGTTTTCAGACTCTTTTGGACAATGCTCCCGACATTTTTTATTGCATTTTTTATAGACAATTATTTTAAGCTGCGTGGATTCCTAAATTTAGCAATGAAGTTGGCCATCAGACACCAAAATGCTTACATGTCGGGTTATGAGAGAACAAAAGAAAGAAAATTCATGCACTATTTCATGTGAGGTTATGAGAGAACAAAAGAAAGAAAATTCATGCACTATTCTAATCTTAAGGGTATATTATTAGTCGGGGAATGAGATTTTTTTTGTTTTCTACTGTTCTGGCGAAGGCATTTGGGTATGCGTTTAACATAATTGCCATATCTCTGGACAACAAAGGTCTTAATTTCTTGTTCTCTCGTAGATCCCAATTCCATTTTACTGCTTGTTCATGTAGTTTATTTTTGGTTTGATAGAGTATAAACCCGTTCAGTTTGTTCTCAGAGATGCAGTATGCTGCTCTAATCTTTCTCGCATATGGCGATCTCTCTGGAATTTATTACCCCATCTCAATTTCACTGAAGAGTCTTTTGATTCCATCCTCTGTTCTGGATTACAAGTTACAAATAGAAAACGAAAATGAGCAATTGGTAACATCCTTCTATTTCATTCAACTGAACTTGAAATCCTCCAGCTCTAAGAGTTACTTTTGAATAGTGGCCACAATTAAAAAAAAAGGAGATTTCTGAATGGTTTTGGAAATGGATTCGTTGTACTGCATCTTTCAAAGGAGTAAAACAAATTAATCTCAGATACTTACAGTAAATATAACTGTTTAGATGTTCCAACTTCACTTTATTCGTGTGATTGTCACATATGATTGAAGCTTATGCGTTTTACACTTGACTCCTTATTTTTGCGGCTTCCCACGACTTCCCATATCTTATAACATGTTATATGTCCTGTATGATATAAATGACGAAATACTTGAGCAACTGGTATCAAGATGCCTTTTCCTTGAAAATTTGACTCTCACCAATTGTAAAGGGCTAAGCGATTTGAAAATATTTGTAGTCAACTTCAATTATTTGAATTTGAGAGGGGATTGGTACATAATGTGAGATTTTCAATTGCTAGGAACTAGATTCATAAGACAATTTCACATGGAATATTTCAGACAATGAGAGAAGAATAATGGAGAGAATAAATTATGGAAATCACTCTGTATATTATTCATTGATATTGTAACAATATATAACACATCCTCCATGGAGAAAATCGAATTTCTTTGAAGCAATATGGAAAGAGCAAAAGGAAAAGGCTTAGAAAAGACAAAAAACCCCTTAGGTGGCAAAAGCAGTTTCCAAAACTATGCTAGATGCTCACGAATTTGGCAAGTATGGTATGGCAGCTTCTGAGTGAGGTAAATGGAATGTAATGATGGCTTTAGAAGGTTAGATATGATGTGGAGGTCGAATTGGTCAAGTGGCAAAAGATTCCGAGTAAACTAGCTTTATCTTTTCCACTAGAAAGCAGAAAAAACAGGACAAAGCTAACTAAAAATGGATAGTGTCTTTCTAATTCAGGAATGGAATAAAATCAAACAGAATCCAAGGAAATCTTATCCAGAATCTATCCAAATTCGTTTTTGTGAATGAGGATAGCATGTGGTCCACTAAAAGACAAAACTGGCCTATTCTACCTAGTCAAAACTCAGGAAATTAATCATAAATGATTAATTAATTTTATCCTAAGTCTAGAATGACATAGTGGGTTTTTTAAATGTTCCAACACCCCCCCTTAAGCTCGAATTTATGTGATGGGAATTAGAAAAATATCAGAAATATAGGGCCCAAGCAACAAGGCTTATGGTCACCCCAATACAAAAATAACTAGTCCATGTAAACCGAGGAAACAGGGAAAACCTCATGGGAAAAAAACCCTCCCTCAAAAAATGGACATGCTTGATGTCTTCATTCTGTCATGTTGCTCATTTGAATGAGCTGAATGCGCTGAATGGGATACTTCTGAGTAACTGACTTGATGAAGAGATTGTGGATGTCATGATCATGAATTAGTGCATCGATGTTATGTAGGCAAGAACCATGTGTTGAAGCTCTATGAAGTTCATCTTCTGATGATGGAGGAGCATCAAATGAATTTTTCTTGCTGCTGTAACATACATAATCAAATATGAAAACATAATCAATGATGGAAAGAAGATCTATGCATACTCCTTCCCAAGGAGAAACAATGAACTCAACATGATCAATTTCTTCTGTAGCTGCAATGTGGTGTACTAGTTCTTGTGCTTTCTTCTCAAAATGATGTAGAACCTTTCTGATATTTAAAATGAGATCATGCAGCTCTGAAATATCAGAATGTAAGTCATATGGAGTAGCAACTAGTGAAGATGTGGATTCTCCATGATCGAACATAATTTCAGTAGAAACAATTTGAGAAACTAGATCACCCGGACAACTGAGCGAGCCTGGAGAGTGTGAGGACTTGAATTTTGAACCATGAGTGATGGGGTCGTGTCCATATGTGTGGAATATCAGTCCAAATAATGCCAAAACAATGGATTTCCAACCAATGAAAGATATGCAAGACAAAAGTGTTACAGAGGCAAGTGACACAGTGTAGGAAAACATAGAATTGTGTAGTTTCTTAACCAGAGAACTTGGGGTTTGTAGTGTCTTTTGTGCATCCAAAGGTTGGGAATATGATGTGGGATATGTAATGACCTGCATATCAGACTTTAAATCATCTTCTAAATCAGAATCTAAAATATTTGAATGATGGTGGAAAGACCTTTCAGAAGACAAGTCAGAAGCTAGTAAACAATGACTAGTTTTGAGAGTAGACTTGGATGAACTGACTGAAGATTGTTCCAGGGAAGAGTTGTAGGTTTTTGATTCTGATATATCAGAATGTGAATCAATTCAGAGACATCAGAACTATATTTCACTCTAGCACTCAAAGCATAAACATTATTACCTTTGGGAGAGGCTTGGAGACAGAGTTCTTGTTCTACAGCAAGCTTGCCTTGTTCTTTCTTTGCAAAGTCAGGGACATCTATGTTATGCTCTTCAAGCATCTCGGCCATGATGCCCAATTTCTTCTTGAAGCAAATTTCTCAGAATGAGTGCCTTTGTAGCAATAAGAACACTTGGGCTTCTCCTTCTTCATCTTCTTGGACTTCGAATCTCCATCAGAATCCTCTTCGTCTGAAAATATCTTCTGTTTGGATTTGTCATTCTTGAAACCCTTTGCTCCATGAGCAACAAGTGCAAAGTCTTTAGAGGGTGATTGATCCCTCATTTGGACCAGCTTGTCCTTTTCTTGAGTGAGCAAATCACTGAATGCATCCAAGGTTGGCATCTTCCACTTAGGAACTGCAAGTCTTGTAGAATGAAAAGTAGACACAAATACTGAGTATTCATAGCTCAGTTTTGACAGAATGGTAAGGATTAATTGCTCATCCTTCTTCTCTATACCACATTGCTTGAGTTGAAGCACTAGGTTCTTGAATTTTGAGATGAACTCCTCCATAGAATCGAAATTACTTGGACTAAGAGAGATCAGCTCAATCTCCAACAAATGACCTCTGAGCTCATCCTATTTTCTTCCAAAGAGAGACTCTAGCTTTGTCCACACTTCATTTGGAGTTGATAGAGAATCGATATGGAATAGAAGATCTGGAGATACAAAGAGACAAAGTAACCCATAAGCTTCATCAAGCCTATTGAACCATTTGGATTTTAATGCAATAGCTCCTGGCTCAGTTTCAAGCCCCATAGCGACTCTATACAATCCTTTGCTCCGAAGCTGGATGATCATATGCGCTTTCTAGTCAAAGAAATTGAAGGGAGTGAGAGTCACAGCTTTGGCTTGATTTTGCTCCATACTGATCTGCGCTCTTGGTAATGGTAATACCTGCAAAAAACACTCTTGGAAATTGTTTTGAATCAAGCTAGCTTTGATACCATGTGAGATTTTCAATTGCTAGGAACTAGATTCATAAGACAATTTCACATGGAATATTTCAGACAATGAGAGAAGAATAATGGAGAGAATAAATTATGGAAATCACTCTGTATATTATTCATTGATATTGTAACAATATATAACACATCCTCCATGGAGAAAATCGAATTTCTTTGAAGCAATATGGAAAGAGCAAAAAGAAAAGGCCTAGAAAAGACAAAAAATCCCCTAGGTGGGTGGCAAAAGCAGTTTCCAAAACTGTGCTAGAGGCTCACGAATTTGGCAAGTATGGTATGGCAGCTCATGAGTGAGGTAAATGGAATGTAATGATGGCTTTAGAAGGTTAGATATGATGTGGAGGTCGAATTGGTCAAGTGGAAAAAGATTCCAAGTAAACTAGCTTTATCTTTTCCACTAGAAAGCAAAAAAAACAGGACAAAGCTAACTAAAACTAGATAGTGTCTTTCTAATTCAGGAATGGAATAAAATCAGACAAAATCCAAGGAAATCTTATCCAGAATCTATCCAAATTCGTTTTTGTGAATGAGGATAGCATGTGGTCCACTAAAAGACAAAAGTGGCCTATTCTACCTAGTCAAAACTCAGGAAATTAATCATAAATGATTAATTAATTTTATCCTAAGTCTAGAATGACATAGTGGATTTTTTAAATGTTCCAACACATAATTTAGTACGAGTGATCTCCCTATAGCTGCAGAACGAGGTCGAAATGTCCCCAACATTGTTACCTGCTCTTTTGCCTACAACTATGGATAATAGCTATTTATTGATGGAGGTCAAGATGAATTAATTAGTTGAGAATTGATTGTTCTATTGTCATTTTGATCATAAATCCACATTACCTAGTGATAAAATCTGATTTGTATCAAAACATATTCTGAGAATGTGTGTTTAAAATTGTAACAACATTCTTCTTCCTCCATTGCCCCAACATCTATCACTCAATCTATACTTGTATACAATAATTATGCATAGGCTATAATTAAATTTGATCACATTAATTATGTATGCATAATGATTAATAAGGTTTTGCATAATAGGAAATATGTGATTAATAAGGTTGATATCGTTTTTCTTAACAACAATATAATGAATGATTATAAAATGATTCATTCTTTTCAAAACAAATACATAAAAATTTAATAATTTATAAACTACAAAATGTTGATAATATACAATCTTTATATAATGTGAGTGAGGTGGGAGTTTTTTTAAAGCAAAATTACATTTTATTTTGGTATTGATATCAAAATTTATGTCTAACCCTTATAGTAAGGTTAAACATATAAACAATTGATAATGTTATAATCTTAGATGCTCCACTAAAAAATCACTAATAATAATAATAATAGTACAAATTAGTGAACCAATAAGAGGTTTATAAATTGGTGAATCTCTCATTATATTCAAACCATATTGATGTTTTATAAAAAAATAGTTGTATTTCTATAAAATGTAAATAGATATAAAGAATATGAAACTGAAATGCAAAAAACACAAAAACTTATAACAAGTATTTCTTAAATGCCTTCTATTTTGAAATATATAAAAATTACTAAAATTATTATTCAAATGTACTCAACAAAAGTGATAAAACCTTATGTGACAATTTCCCTTCCCTTTTCAATTTAATATTTAAAAAAAAACTTTTTACACTTTTAACACATTCCATATTAAAAGTTACAAAAACATTGCTACTACTCTTGTTTAAATAATTATACTTCACTATAAATTTAATATTAAAAAAAAAATCTTTTTTGCTCTTTTAACACATTCAATATTAAGAATTACAAAGACATTGCAACTAACTCTTGTTTAAATAATTATACTGCAGTGTAATAGATTGACATGATAGTATAAAAAGAAAAAAAAATGATTCCGTGAAATCCATAATACATCCAAATTTAACACCGTCTATATTCGTATTCGAGATTAGAATTTTAAGTCGAATTCGATGGAACTAAGTACTTCAATTATTATTTGTTTATTTCCTTACATGACAATTATTGTGATTCACCGTACAATTATTATTATTTGTTCATATAATCACTGTATTGAGCAATTCTCTGTGGCTGTCTGGTCCAGCTGGTTGAAGTCTGGTGCAAGCCAGCACTGACCCAGGAATTCATCTTTAGTAACGTCCAGAGATTCATCGATAGGCGTTGATTTAACGAAAGAAGTTGCGTGTAGTGGAGGCAAGGTGTCAATTGCAGGGACGATCTGTTGGTATATTGTCTCATTTTCTTCTGTTGCCCTTTTCAAATTTAAATTAATATCTTCTTCCAATTTGGAGGCCATCTCCACAAGTGGTGCCAAACGTGACTCTACTTCGTTTGCACATCTCTTAGCATTTGTAAGAGTAGTGAGTCCATCTTTCAAGCGTGCAATTTCTTCACCAATTTCTTGTTTCTCATGTAAGTGAAGACTTAATCTATAACAAGCTTCACCGTAGAACACTGCACTTTTTAGGTGTACGTGTGCAATCCATGTGATATTAAAGTGTCGATTTAGAGGTGGCAGGGTGAGGGCCACGTAGGCTTCTTGATAGTAAATACTGACCTGCCTGGCAACATGGGAACGATGGGAATTTGGGTAATTACCATTGGCGATTAGTTGGTTGTAGAAGCATTCCTGAGCCTGACCAAGCATCACCCTCTCCAGCATGTCCGCGCATTCCACAGACACGTCGACGGTGGAGTTCCCCGCGGAAGCCTTGACAGAGATATTATCTCTCAGAAAAGCAAACGCCGCCGCCGCTGACTGAAACGCATTGCAAGCCTGGTTGGGCCCCTTAGATGACGAGGCGATCTGGCTGTGAATGGCTCCCAAATTGAAGATGATGGCGGCTTTCTCAAAATGGATGTTGTTCTCTGAGGCTTTCTGATCCTTCTTGAAAGCATCAGACCAGCTGAAGCAGAATGACACGAGCAACGACGACTCTATGATGCACAGATGTTTGAAGTAATTATGCATCAGATCACGACGGCCTTCAAGTGTCATCTGCCGCCCTTTCTCCACGTCGTTGCGCATTGTTTCGAGGGACATGAGGTAGCCTTCCATCTCGGCGGACATGGGCAACGATTTCTCCACAACCGTGTAGTCCCGCAACGGTGTGTACAGCTCCAAATACTCCGTTTTCTTTTCTTCCACAACCATCATCGTTGTCGTTGCCATTGACGGCCTTTACTATTCAATCCGATATTTTAGCGAGTACGTCGTTTCCTATTTCTTCTGATCGTACGTCTGTAATATTGATGATGATATTAACCAGCTTATACCTTCATATATTTATATGAGCCAATCGACGTTATCAACCCTAGACACGCCCATACACTTATATTCAACTATTTTTGCATGGCCTTGTTAATGCGTGGTTGTGTATATTACAACTCTAAACTAATGAATGGGAATTTACTATTTTAATTATGGTTGACTAATAATTAGAGGTAACCCAAATTTTAACTATTTAGATGTAATGTAAATTTTATTTATGAAATAATTAAAATATAATTATATTTATTTATTTAAAATTTGAAATATTTAAATGTAAGTGAAAATGTATAGAATATATGGATTAAAATAAACTTTTTCCATATTTAATAATATTCATAATCTCTAACTGGCAACCCTAGTAACATTCATAATCTCTAATTTCTAACTAGCCCTAATAAGTGAGTGCATAAAATACTTATTAAATCCCTACCCTAACAACCGTAGAAGTGACTAAATATTTGTCCTAATCATTTACTAAGAAATCTGCATCATAAATAATGTTTGCCAGGTCTTAATGGTCGTAGGCACTACAGATTTTGAATACCTCAGCTAACGCATTGGGGATGTTTAGTATCTTATATCGGTTGGTTTGTACCGGTAAATGGTGAATTGTACAAGTAAACTAAAAACTTCAAGCAAAACTTTTGATAATGTTAATAGACACCATTATAAAAATACGGAAACATGTAATCTTTACAATTATTCTTCATAATCATTGCAATATCAATCATTGGACAAGTTCATTTATTTATACTTGATTATCTGATCAATTTAATTTCTATGATCAGATAATCAAACCCTAATTTTCACACTGGGTGTTGGGCACGGGCCTAAGTAAATACTAAAATCGTAAATGGTTTCGAGGAAATTCTTAAGAGAACCCAACAAATTGGCGTAGGAGTGAGAAAATCACTATTCCCTAGAGCATAGGAAGACACGGGATCAAGGGGAAAACTGCCGAGAAACAGAGGATCTCGAAAAGTTTTCGTAACTCAAAATCTTCATAACATTTCACACAACTTTTGTCTTCTAAACTTTTTCCAAATCATTACCATGTAAGAAATAGAAAATTGCACCTTTTGCACCTAAAGATGACGAGGGATCAAAAGTAGAGTGATGTACGTCGCTGTAGCGATGAACAAGTGTTGCAAAATCAACAAAGTTCCGTGGGAAAAATGCATTCATGTACTAGTGACAATGGAGATCAAATTATGGTCGAGAAATATTAACTAAAGGTGGTTATGGCTTGACCATGGGTAGTCGTGGGGTAATCAAGAGTTGACAAACTTTATTATGGTTGATCAAGTTTCACCATAGTCAATCATGGTTGACTATTGTTTGGCTATGGTTTAATATGGTTGACATTAGTTAATTATGATTTTTACAAATGAATTTGGTTATCTAAGGTTGGTTATTTTTCCTATTTTCAAGAGTGGCCATAAAAATAACCCCTCTAATTATCATACCATTATGATTATCCCTCTCCTAGTCAAGTTATACGGTATTATCTTAGAAAAGAAGATCAATTAATGGCTAGAAAAGGAACGTAAGTGGGTTAAAGGCAAAGCAGGTTTCAGAAGGAATCATTCAACCACATACCACCTCATTACGCTTAGGATCATTGCAAAGGAATGTCGTAATAATAAGTCTATGACATTTTAAATGTTTCTTTGTAGACTTTAGGAAAGCTTGTGATACAGTGCCTAGAAATAACTTGTGAAATAGGATAGAGGAGCTTAATGTTCCTTTTGAGTTGAGAGCTTCCGCGATAAGGTTATACGAAAAGGTCATTTCCAAATTTAAGAACAATGAGGGATGTTTAATGCATATAAACTGTAATATTGGATTTAATCAAGGTTTCCCCCTCTCCCCTACCCTTTTTGGCATTTACATCAATAAACTAGAAAGATGTTTAGAAGAAGGAGGTTCTACCGGCGCAATCTTAGCTAGGATAGTTATCATCCTCCTTCTTTATGCTGATGATATTGTTCTTATCACAAGGTTTCAATTTGATCTCGATAAACAACTCTCAAATATTTTTGCTCTAACATGGGTATGACTGTTAACACCGACAAGAAAAAAAATTATGATTATAAAATCTAAGAAAGATACCTACGCTAATTTTATTTAGGATAATAGTAAACTGGAGGAAGTGACTTCTTACAAATATCTTGAAATTGATATTCATCACAAGCTCAATCAGAACCATAACATTGAGAAAACGATTAATGGAGGATGGAAATCTTATTTTGGTCTTGAAAAAATTTGTAAATCAGCCAACCTGGTCATGTGGGATAAAAAAAAAGTTCATCTTTGAAACTCATTTCATCATTGTTATATTATATGGTTGTGAAGTATGGGGGTGCAACATTTCTAGAGAATCTTGGAGAAATATTGAGCAAATCCAGAAGTGGTTTACAACTTATAACCTCAAAATTAAAATCAATACACATTATCCTATTATACTCATAGAAGTGGGATTTCCCCCATCGAGAGCATGGCTATGACTAGGTACCTAATGTACAAGCACAAGATAAATAACATGGGAAACGAAAGACTTCCTAAAATTGCTTTAAATTCAAGTCAAAATCAACTACGCCTCAAGCGAAGTTGGTGTAAATATACGATGGCTTGATTAGACCATTTGGGCATTGATGAAAATGACACTTTACAGAATATCGATAATGCCAAAAATATTATTACCTTTAAGTTTAAAAAGAAATTGTGGTGCGAGGAAAATTTAGCAGTTAAGAGAAAACTAAGATACTATAAGGAGGTCATTAACCCTAATTTGGAAGATCATAAATATCTCTCGAGAGTAACTAGTTCAAAGAAAAAAATTAATATAGCCAAGATTAGAATGAACTCCCATGAGCTTCATAGTGAAACAAGGCATTGGTCTATTCCCAAAATTCCGCGGGTGGAAAGGGTTTGCTATCTTTGTGAGTCTATGAACGTTCAGGATGAAAACCACTTTCTCTTAGAGTGCCTTGCTTACACCGACATTAGATATGAGTTTCATAGTATTTGTTACAATACAAACCTTGCTAACCTCCTAACTTGCCAAAACTATACTTAGTTTGGAAAGCTTCTTACCAAGTTTTTTGAACATAGGAACAAAAGTTTAAAACTAACCAAATAATAACCTTCTTAAAGCTTGATAGACCATATTTGGTCTCACTGGACGTTAATCATCATCATCATCACCATAATTGTGATTATTTAAAATTTTAAATATTCAAATATAATACAAATTTTATTTATGAAATAAAAATATAATTAAAATATTGTAAGCAAAATATAATGTTATTTATATAAAATTTTAAATATTTAAACGTAAGTAACAACCCTAATATTCATAAGATCTAACTAACAACCCTAATAAAAAAAATAAAAAATATCTAACAACCCTAACATATTGATTAAAATAAAAAAATTCCAACATTTATTTCAATAATATTCATAATATCTAACTAACAAGCATAATAACATTCATAATCTCTAACTAAAAACCGTGCTAAGTGATATCTATCTCTAACTAACAACCCTACTAAATGATATCTATTATTTTGAAACAGGTACTAACAACCCTAGAAGTGACTAAGTATTTGTCCTCACGAGTTCACATGAAGCATTTATTAAGAATCTGCATGATAATGTTTCCCGGATCCTATTGGCCATAGGCACTACAGATTTTTAATACCTCTAACGCATTAGGGACGTTTATTATCTTATATCGGTTGGATTGTACAAGTAAACGAAAAAAGTCAAGCTAAATGTTTGATGATGTTAATAAACACTATTATAAAATTGAAATATGTAAACATATAATATTCACACTTCTTTTCACAATCATTCTTCATCGTCATAGGAATATCAATCACTAGACAAGTTCATTTATCTATACTTGATTATCAAATCAATTTAATTCATATATGATCAGATTGATCGCTCATGCTAGAGCTCGAGGGCACAACTAATTACCACACAAAAAACTTGCCCTCAGTTAATTACCACACTAAAAACTTGTAAGTAAGGTTAAACAACAAATATTTAAACCTTATAATTAAATAATGTCGACAATTTTAATACTTTTTCAAAAAAACATTTAGAAATTTTCTTTTCTAGATCTTTCTAGAAAAGATTAATATATTCACGTCTCATAAATCAAAAGAGAGTTTCTTAATTATTAGATATGATGATGATCTACAAAATATGAAATGGAGCATTGATGGTAGAGTGACTCTAAACTATGAAGTCTTTGTTATTAAAATATAGAAGACAAAAAAGATGAAACACAAGTGGGCATATTCATTGCCTTATGATTATTAACCATGATCATATATAGGATTACATCACATCAATACCACTGTCCAATACTATGGGACAATAAATACTATGGGACAACCAAGTGTCCTACTCAAACTAGAAATAACTAACAACTCAACTAATTAACCAACTTAGAACCATTGAGATTACAATTCTTAACACACCCCCCTTAATCTCAAATGGGATGGTATTCTCAACACTATCAATGCCTAAGTGCTTCCTCTGAAACTCAAATGCATGTGTTCCCAAAGGTTTGGTGAGCATATCAGCCAATTGCTCCTTAGAGCCACAAAACATCAAAGTAATATCTCCATTATTGACTAACTCACATATAAAGTGATAACGAGTGTCAATATGTTTACTCTTTCTATGAAACACATTAAGTTTGGACAATTGTATGGCTGAGCTATTGTCACAATAAATAGTTGTTGGTCCTGTTTCTGTGTGTCCCATATCCTTCAAAAGTCTTCTTAGCCAAACTGTGTGCCATGTTGTTGTAGTTGTTGTGACATATTCTACTTCTGCAGAAGACATACTAACAATGGGTTATTTCTGAGAGGCCCATGAAATTAGATGGATACCAAAATGGAAAGCATAACCATATGTGCTTTTCCTATCATCAATATTGCCTGCATAATCACTGTCAGTGTACCCTGTAAGAGTATTGTCTGGTGAATGAGTGTACCAAAGTCCATAACCAATTGTGCCTGCAACATATCTCATAATTATTTTTCAAAATTTCCAATGAGAGTCTTTGCGAGTCTCCATAAATCTAGAGATCAAACTTACAACATACGGGCTAGTGTAAGCTAATACTGGCCACTCATGACAAGTTAGTCACAATGTACTCCTGGAAAAACAGAAATCTGAATGTCAAAAAGCAATATTAGAGCTACCTACCCAACTTTTTGGAATATGGCACAAGAAGATGAAACGTAGACAATCGGATTGCCTTCCGGAATATATAAATATTATTTATGGAAATTAAGTACAACTTCCAAAAAATGGGGTTCTTCTAAGGTTGGTATGTTATTTTTTTAAGAAAACATAATGAATATGTTTGCGTTAGTCCCCTGGTTTGGTATGCAAATGGTGGCATTTTGTGAAAAAACTTATATACAGTCATAGATAACAGGTCGTTCTAGTGTAGCGTTATTTTTCCATATTTATTTATGTTAATTTAAAAAAAAAATTAAAGAAGTCAGCCAAGCCCTAAAATGATTAGGTCGAGTGTTAGTCCTCGACATCATGGTCTTAACATAATCAATGAACCTTTTTTTTTTACGATGTAGGTTTTTGTGTGTACTTTTGCGGGTTCTTTTCCGTTTTCAAGATAGGTGAGCCAATCAAAAGTTATAGACAAAATAAATAACCTACTTTTTGTGTAAGATTGACATTAGTGCAATTAAAATTAATTAAAAAATAGAAACAAATAATAGATTTAATAAAAAATTATATATTCAAAATTTGCACACATACTTCTACAAGTGTGTGCAATTTCATTAGCAGTGGACAAGTGTAGCATATGCAGAATCATGCTCGAAACAGAAGAAGTTATATAATAAGATGTATTTTGTTATAAGATAGTCCAAGCCACTTGGTTTGGCAACCTGAACCTAAAACCATAGTGGCCAAGTCATCCACCACATCGTGGGAAAGGAATTGCCTGCCAAAACTTGAAAATTTAAATGGCGCGTGCGCCTTATTTTAAATGCGCGTACGCGCTAACAATGTGTACGCGCTATTTAGTCATACAAAGATTATTAACATTGATATTTTTCTCTCTTCATACAAATATTGTTATGTGCTAGATAAGTATCTATTGAATCACTTTACATTACCCTATATGCATGAATTCCCTGTGATGTCTAGTGCTTAAGTAGGGTTTGATATTGCCTCCTCTTGAATAGAATAACTTTAATCATTAATTTGACTCTACTAGACCCTTTCGGGAACCCTCCTACTTACCAGGTTTTGTCTTGGGATCCAACCTTGTGATTTGGCCCATAGTTAGTTGGAGTGCTTAATTTTGGTTCATCAACAAAATAACTCTAGGAATGATTAAAAGGGGTCACTCTAGGTCAAACATTGATTCCCCCTTCTTGATGATGATGATGATGACAATGATGATGATGTTGATGATGAAGATGATAATGAATATGATGACCAAGATGATGATGATGATGATGATGAGGATGAGGAAGTGGGTGATAACGATGATGATGATGATGATGATGACAAGGATGAAGGTGATGATGAGGATGATGATGATGCTAATGATGACGAAGATGATTGTGATGATGATGAGGATGATGATGATGATGATGATGATGATGATGATGATGATGATCATCATCTTCTTCGTACTCATCTTCATCATCATCCATCATCTTCATCATCATCATCATCATCTTCTTCGTACTCATCTTCATCATCATCCATCATCTTCATCATCATCATCATCATCTTCGTCATCATCTTCGTTATGAAGATGATGTTGAAGATGATGATGATGTTGATGATGACGAAGATGTTGATGATGATGACGATGATGATGATGATGAAGAAGAAAATGATGATGATGACGATGATGATGATGATGATGATGATGATGTTGATGATGATGATGACAAATATGATGATGATGATGAAGATGATGATGATGATGATGATGGTGATGGTGACGACGATGATGAGGATGGCGATGATGTTGATGATGATGATGAGGAGGAGGAGGAGGAGGAAGAGGGTGATGACGATGACGATGAGGAGGAGGAGGAGGAGGAGGAGGAGGACGATGACGATGACGATGACAACGATGACGATGATGATGATGATGAGGAAGAGGGTGATGACGATGATGAGGATGATGAGAAGGAGGAGGAGGAGGAGGATGACGATGATGATGAGGATGATGATGATGATGATGATGATGGTGACGATGATGATGATGAATCATGTTGATGATGACGAATATGATGATGATAATGAAGATGATGATGATGATGTTGATGATGAAGATGATGACCAAGATGATGATGATGATGAGGATGAGGATGAGGATGATGATGAGGAAGAGGGTGATGATGATGATGAGGATGATGAGGATGATGATGAGGAGGATGAGGATGATGATGATGATCATATTCATCATCGTCATCATCATCATCTTCATCTTCGTACTCATCTTCATTATCATCCACCATCTTCATCATCATCATCATCATCTTCGTCATCATCATCATCATCATTATCAATGATGATGATGAATGATGATGAATGATGATGACAAAGATGATGATGATGACAAAGATGATGATGATGATGATGATGTTGATGATGAATATGTTGATGATGATGATGACGACGAATATGATGATGATGATGAAGATGATGATGAGGATGAGGGTGATAACGAGGATGATGAGGATGATGAGGATGATGACGGTGATGATGAAGATGATTATGACCAAGATGATGATGATGATGATCATATTTGTCATCATCATCATCATAATCATCTTCATCTTCGTACTCATCTTCATCATCATCCAGCATCTTCATCATCATCGTCATCATCTTTATCATCATCGTCATCATCTTCTTCATCATCATCAATGATGATGATGGATGATGATGATGAAGATGATGATGATGATGATGAAGATGATGATGATGATGATGACGATGATGATGTTGATGATGAATATGATGACGAAGATGTTGATGATGATGATGATGATGACGATGATGATGAAGAATCATGCTAATGATGATGAATATGATGATGATGATGAAGATGATGAGGAGGAGGAGGAGGATGATGAGGAAGAGGGTGATGACGACGATGATGATGATGACGAGGATGATCAGGATGATGATGATGATGGTGGTGATGGAGAAGATGATGATGATGATGATGATGATGAGGATGAGGATGATGATGATGATCATATTCGTCATCATTAGCATCATCATCTTCATCTCTGTACTCATCTTCATCATCATCATCATCAATGACGATGATGAATGATGATGATGAAGATGATGATGATGATGATGATAAAGATGAGGATGATGATGATGTTGATGATGAATATGATGACGAAGATGTTGTTGAAATATTGTAACTTCTAAGAATATTATATTTGTACTTTATTATTCCGGAGATGTTTCATTCCTCCATGAAGACCTTATTGTATATCCAGAGATGTTTATTCCTCCGTCGGAATGTGGTAAATTGGGTTATTAGACTTACCTAGTGGGGTTGGCCCAGAGTCAGTTGTAATGGGGTGTTTAACCCAGTGGCTAAAGTTGGGGCCGACCTAGTTAGTGTAAAATTCAATTCCGAGTTGTGTATAAATGGAGGAGGTGTGTTCCTCATTTAACACACATTCACTCACCTGTGATTAGCGCATAAGTGAGAGAGAGATCTGCTATGGAGGAGAAGGAGCTCATGGTTGAGGATTACATCTTTGTATTTGCTGGTCATCTATATTGAGGAAGCTTTGCTGGGTTTTCTACCCCACGAGGGTTTCCTAGGATAAATCTGTGTCTCTTGTGTTTATGTTGTGCTTGGTGTTCTTTCAGTGATCTTGTATATGCTATTGTTGTGAAATGGAATGTAATGCTGATATTTTTTGTCTTATCATATTGAATCTTAACATGGTATCAGAGCTAGCCTAAAGGAAGGCAATGTATGGCACTTACAACACTTGCTTCACTTGTGACAATTTGAAGGTTAGGGTTTTGTATAGAAAAAACCATTCATGTGGAACTTTCTCTATAAATCCATTTTGGAGAATGTTCAGGATCTAAAACCTTTACAAGTCGTAGATAACATCCCCCTGTACCTTGTGTCCAAAGGACAACCTCAGATTCATTGTACTTTGTGAGTTATGATCAGTGCAAGTTAGGGTTTTTGCCTCTTCTAGATCTCAGTCATAAACACGTGACCTAGGAAAAAAGGTCACAACTTGGGATAGGAAGCTCCAAATGAAATTTCGTAAAAAGTGACAAGTAGATCACGGACTGTAGTTTCTCAGGTAAGTTTTTCAGAGTCCAAAGTTGAACCAGTGACACATGGCACGCCGTACAATTTTTCTCTCCTGTTTATCCCATAAACAAGTCACGTTGCAACACTTGGCATAAATCTCTCTCAGAGAATCCAATTGAGGTCAGACCTATGGGGTTGGAAATATGACAGTTTATGCTACCACAGGTCAAAGGTTCAGACCCTACAGATCTGATGTTTCAGAGATGCACTAGAAACAATACGGCACATCTGAAATGGCTAAAATGGAGGAAATATAAGATGAGGAGGAAGAAGCTCTCACTTAGAGTTTTCAGTTCTTAGGTCTGGAAGGACCTGATACAATGTTGGAGACACCTGATACAACATTGGAAGCTTTGATAATGGATTTGGAATCCATTCATATTGATCCTCCATCAAAATGTTGTGGGAGGAAGGAGATTGAAGATTAGGGTTTCCAAGTAAGAAGAAACCCTAGCAAAATTGGGAGACTCATAGGGCAGCGATGAAGAAGGTTTAAATAGAGTTGATATCCTATCATCCTAGAACCATGAACATACATAAGATGTTTACAAGTGATCTACCTTGGATGGTTATGGTTTTACCCTTATAGAGAAGAATACTCGACATGTATGACTTGAGAAGACACAGGTATGTTTTGAAATATGATTCTTGATTAAGTTCATAATATGTTTGTCTTCATGTTATTGAGGTTAGTATAATTATGATTGTTTGATAGTGAATGCATATGAGTGATAGAATACATTCATTGATTAGGTTTATGACACTTATGATTGTACTAATGCACCTGTGGTGTTGTATGAGGATGATGTTGTCTGCTAACAAGATGCAAGTACATCAAGAAAGACAAATAAAGTTCTATGACCATGATGACATGGATACAAAGACTCATCCATAGTCTTTGACCACATAGAAGCTATACTTACGAGGTATGTATGAATTTTTTCTACTATGCTTAACCTATGGGATATGCAGGTTACAATCAGAAGCATCACTTGGGATGAAAATCAAATCTATATTCAACACTCTTATAATAGCAAAATCCACACTTCCATTGGTAGGTCCCATTTTGAAACTTGTTTTAGATATCTTCCACCTTCACCTCTAGATGTCGTATATGGAAAACAAGGGGGAGTGAGGGAAGGAACCATATGTAAAGCATTAAGAGTTGAAAATTTCATTGATAAGATCAAACAAATCCATTCGCAAGTACATGAGACATTGAAGAAGTTATAGAAAAAGTAAAACTGAACAAGCAAAGATATGACCAACAAAGGATTGAGAAATCATTGAAAGTTAGGGATAGAGTTTTGTTACAACTAAACAAGGAAAGACTACATGATCCTGGTAAGAATATCAAGGCTCTGTAGTATGGCCCTTTTCAGGTTTGGAGAAGGTACGAGATAATTCCTACAAACTCAGTCAACCCCCATACATGTGCATTTACTTAGTAGTGAATGTGGAAAATTTGAAACACTAAAATCCTTCCATGTTAGATTAGGAGGAGGAGCAGGTCCTACCTACCATAGAGGACTTAGCACCTAATGCTCAAGCAAATTTGGCAGAAGAAATTTTTTTGCAAAAGAAGAACTTAAGAACTACTAGATAGGGGCCACATTCCCTTTAGAAAATTGTGTTGAAAGGACAACTTTCAAGAAAGTATAAATGGTACTCCAGGAAGAAGGTAGAGGAAAATTTACCCCACCTAATTTAGTAAGAGATTTTGGAGACCAAAAGTCTCCCAATATGTGGAGTTATGATCCAAAATTGATCAATATATATTTTTTTGTCTATTCTGGTTCTTTTTGGGTGGAAAAATTATATGAATTCGCTTGTAGGGCCCATTTAGGGGTAGGTGTTACTTTGTAGATTTGGGGTCTAGAACCTTCTGAGGCCCATTTACAAGATTAAATGAACTTTTTCAGGACCAAAAGTTTGAAAGCATAACTTCCACCCCCTCCAGGTTGTTCTACACTCCAAGACCTTTCAAATGGTGCAAAAATCACCTCAAACTAAGTCCATATGAAGAAATTATGCCTCCCACAAGTTGGCATATCCATTTGGCCACCATAGTACCGAGTGGATTCCATGTTAGCTCTCATTCCCCAAACATGTGGAGCTATTCACGAGTGGACTTTCAATAACATTCTAGAAATCATGAAACCTTAACCCTAATTAGGAGTTGAGGCATGTACAAACCCTAAAGCTAACTTAATACTTGGTCATTAGGAGGAGAAGGGCTTCTATTCTGATGATGTTATTGTATTGTTCCATAATTGAGAAACAATAAGGGAGTGGATATTATAGCATGGAAGAGTTAGTAGGATATCCTGTAGTGGTTGTGTGGGCCATAATGTGAGAGGTAACTCCATAGTGAGTACCACTTTCTTTGTATTTGCATTGCATATTGAAGAAGAAAAGAGCAAGGCATAGTCCTCACTTAAGGATGGGTTTTTCCTTGTAGTGGGTTTTTCTAGGGTATATCTTGTATTGTTTGTGTGGATGTCTTATTTTTCTCTAGTTATTTTCCTTTCAATTCTAGTTTATTTATCATTATGTGGAATTAAGTTAACACAATGAATTAAGTTGTAAGATCTGTTGTCACGAACTGTTCTAGTGGAATATCCATGTTAGTTTATAGGTCATAAAAATAATATTCAAGACACTAATTACTATAGGTAGAATTGATATCATGAAAATATTTTACATGTGGTTGAAATTCTATTAAATTTTGGCTCATTTTTATTCGAAATAATTGCATAATTATATTTTGAAGTTTTATAGTTGAGAACACACTGCCAAGAGTGACATGGTTGGTATAGAAGTAGTTTGTGATATTTTGAAGTATGCTTAAGCATGTAATTATGATTTGTAAATGACCTTTATGCCAAATTTCAAGAAATTTGATTGACATTTTTATAAGCCAAGAGTTTTTATTATTATTATGATTAGCTGCACTTAATCTGTCAACGATTTTTTATGAAATCACACTGAATTTTGATTGTTAAAATTGCAATTTTTATTGTAGAAATGGATTCAATTCCCTATATTACCCTTGAGGTACAGTGAGTATGCAATTCCAGCAAGTTAAAACTGCAATTTCAATCATTTCAACTGGATTTTGACTGGAAAAATCATTGGAAAATGGGTGCAAGCTGTTGATTGTTTCACTTAGACCCTTATTATTTGTTCATTAAACTTGTATAAGCTGAGAGTTTCATGACACAAAAATTATTGTGATTCACCATACAATTATTATTTGTTCATAAACCGGTGTGCCAAATTTCAAGAAATTTGCTTGAGATGTTAATAAGTCGAGTTTTGTGACACTTGTTTGACATATCTCATTGTATTGAGAAATTCTGTGAGGTTTCCTGGTCTCGTTGGTCAAAGTCCGGTGCAAGCAAGACTTGATCCAAGAATTTTCCTTTTGTTTCATCTTCTTCTACATCAGATTCCTCTTCACTAAACTCTGCTTTCAATATATCCCATGCTTCTTTTGGAGTATAAATTTCTGCAATGTTATGAAAGATGGAATAATCTATACTATTTTGTATGATACTTAAGGCAACAACTTTCCTTCTTTCTTTTTGATACTCTGTCAAATTCTCAATGCTTCTAGATCACTAGGATCCTCTTCAACTACAAGATGCCACAGATCTTGTGACCTTAACAAATTCCTTATTTTTAATGACCATAGTTCATAATTGTCTTCATCAAAGTTTTTCCATGAACCTATTGAAGTTAATAGATTTCTTACCTCTTTGATTTCTTCTGGTATCTCTTCTAGCACCATCTTCAAGATTCGATCTTCGTGCTTCCAAAGGAAAAGTAAAAAAAATATTTGATGTGGCCCCAAAGCTGTGAAGCTACTCCTCCACACTGATGTGTTCCGTCTTGATCTACACTTGTGTGCTTTCCCCTATGTGAAAAGGATTACCCAACAACAATAGGTATGGATCAGGCCATACACTCTGATACCATGTTAAAATATAGAACACAATAAAAGGAGGAGAAACACAATGGGTAATGGCTTGCCTTCTCATTATTAAGCTATAAGCTCTTATAGCATTACATCACACCAAAAAACCACGGGTAAATACCATGGGACAGTAAAGACTATGGGAAAACAAGGTGTCCTAGTCATACTTAACTAACTAATGACTTAACTAATTAATGCACCAATAACGGATAGTGGACCGGTGAGATTACAATTCTTAACAGAAAGCATCAGACCAGGTGAAGCAAAAAGAGACAAGGAATGAAGACACTATGATGCAGATACTTTTGTAGTAATTTTGCATCACATTGCAATGGGATTCAAATGTCACATACCACATATTTTCCACTTCGTTGAACATATTTTTGATGGACTTGAGGTAGCCTTCCATCTTGGTTGACATGGGAAATGACTTGTCGACAATCAGGTAGTCTTGCAATGGTGTGTATAGCTCCAAATACACAGTTTTCTTTTCTTCCACCACCATCATTGTTTCCATTGACCTCTATTATTCAATCCAATACATGTATCCTATTCAATCCAAAAATAGAGGCTAGACTAAGCAAGAGACATGCAACTCTTGCCACCTTTAAAAAGCAATGTTTCAATCTCAATTTCAAGATGAAATACATTGGGAGAGTATACCAAAATATGATAGACTTGTTTTTCATGGTATTAAATCCAAACATCTTCATGCCAAGACATCAATGCCTCATGATAACATTATTGTATAATCAGGCAAATCGATGGGAAACTCACAAAGTGGTCTTCTTAGATATCCATATCTTACTCTTAAGTCCTCTACAAAATAGTCACAACATGGGGTTGATTCAAGTTAGTATGGTATAGCTTCTCCGTTGCTTCATCTCATTGACCTTGTTATTGATGGACCACCCCCTCATTTATCCAAATTACTTTTTCTAGAGTTGAGCTACAGTTTGACTATATGCACATGAAACCTAGAAGTGAGTCCATCCTAAACCAAATGAATGGCATCAAGCAAAATGGTAGTGAAGGTTGGAACTATAATTGAATGTAAATGTTGATTGGAGTTGGATATTACCTGGGTTATTTCCATTTAGAATAGATTGCTCCAAGCACCTAAATCCAAACCATTGATTTGAGTTTTTATTCGAACATCATATAGCAGAGACCACACTTACAATTTGACAACTTAATTTATAATCATTGTGGTTACCTCAATGCCAAAAGCACTTATAAGAATGTGAGGAGATTATAAATTTCTCAAGAATCAATGTTGGTTACATGGACAAGCTATAAGCTTACCCTTTACAAATAAAAACCTTAGATTTATCCTACACTAAATGGGATCACATCCCTTAGAGTTTTACTCAAAAGTTATATAATCTAAAAAAATTGCACTAAATGGGATCACATCCCTTAGAGTTTTACTCAAAAGTTATATAATCTAAAAAAATTGCATTTCAAAATATTTGATCTTAAATTTAAATAAATATATGCTAATAAAGTTTAATTTAAAAAAACATGTCATAACTTTGATTAAAAAAAACAATATTAACATGATTTCAAATATCATGTAACTTTAACTTTGATTACAAAATAAGATATTAACATGAATTCGAATGTCATAGTGGGGCATGGGTTACTAATAAAGTTCAATATAAAAGTTAAAGTCAATAAACTCATAATGAGAAAAGTTCCTTTTGTAAAGGATTATACCAATTACGCCAATTGTTTTCATCTCAAAGTAAGTACCTATATTAAATTCTAAGGGTCATAATATTTCTCATAGAAAAAATTCAAGTTTGTAACGAAGTTTGATCGTTCTCATTACAGTACAGTGCAATATCCTTTTCCAACTCCAACTATTTCCAAGTAAATAGTATAATATATAATATAATGAAACTTGTGTATTTTTGTTATACTTTATCGGTTTGGCAATAAGAAGCAAAGTTGATCAAAAAAAGAACTACTGGATGATTAAGTTTGAGGCAATCCAAAAATGTAGGAAGACTTTTTCTTTCAGTAGAGCAAAGCATCGTTACTTCAATCGAAAGAGACAAATATTGAGATTATGAAGAATCAAAGAGCAAGTGAAAAGCTTTAGCTTTACAACATTGAGATACCGAGTAACCAAATTTATATAGTTCCAAAGTCGAGAGAATCTTGTTAAAAAATTTCGTTTGGAGAGCCATTTAACTTTTCTCCCATAGGAAAAAGAGAGAATAAATCTCAACGCCCACCGTGGGGCTCTACCAACTGAGCTAGACGTGCATATGTTTTTGATGTATAATGTACAAACTTAACGTCACACTCAGTAGGAAAAGGTTAAGACGCTGCTTCTACAGGGCGACATGTCACGTAGCTTGAGACCTGGGCTTTAATCACAGCACAACAACAGAGAGTTTGTCACTCTCTGTTAAAAGTTTAAAACCGATTAACTCTACATTTACTGCCGGTGAACGAGTACCTTGGTCGGTTTCGGGGCAAAATCTCGCGTGAAATTTGGGTACCAATAATAATCTTCGTGTAGGATCAAAAAGTCCAGGCTCATAATACTCATTATAAAAAATTATAAAGAGATTAAATTCAAATGCATAGGCATGCAATCCAGAACGTTTTTTCCAAGGAGTTGAATTCTCTGGATAATGGAAGACCAAAAAGAAGAAAACAAAAGATAAATTGGGAACCAATCTTCAACAAATACCAGAGGAAAAGTATCAAATTACAAAATTTTGTTTAGATATTGTCTTCAAATAAAAGAAGCTATCGATACATGAGCTTCTGACGAGGTCGGGTTGCTACCCTTCCACCATCCATGGAGCTAAACAAGAACAATCAAACATCTTGGCAAATCGAAGAGACAGAAGAAGAAGCAATCTGAACGCCTACTCACATGCTAGAATTATCATGGAAAAGCTAGAGCTTATTTTAGGAAGAAGTAAAAATTCATAAGCTACAAAATAACATATAACTTAGATGGGCTCATGCAAAATATAGTATAGGTAATAATGGACCAAGAAATGACGCACAATGATCATGTAATTTCTACCCAGCCTGTATCTACCTTCACAATTGCTTAAATCCGGAGTTATATTTAGCTATTTGTCTAGAAGTTAAAATAACTAATTATTGGTGTTTTAAACCATGATCATATAGATTCTAATTACCATTGGTAACCGACCTCGCCGGGTAGAAATAACCCAGTAGAAACAACTCCGCCAAAGATACCAATGTTTCCATACTTGGCAGTTGTTCTAACTCCAAGCACCATTTAACACTTACGTATCGAATATTTGTCAACTGCTCGAACCCCTTGATGATCTTGAGCTACACACATCAATCTACCCATAACTCCTCCAAACATATCGGCAACTGTAGAAGTGCATACAAGAGAAAAGCACGATGTGAGTAAGCCCATTCGTCGTTGTCACGTTGGGGGATAATTTCAGAGCAAAGCACAACATAACAAAATAGTTAGAGCCAATGGTAGTTCTTCATCGTCATCACATGCACTTCATCCCTCGAAGGATGAAGACTCCCAAAACAAGGAAAAGAGGAAGCGGAAGAGCAAAGAAGAGCATCCCAATACTGCAAAATCATAAAAGGCAAGAAACGATCCCAATCGAGCGCGCTTGAGAATCGATCCCCGCAACCCTCAAAGAAGCCAAAGAATGAGAAGCGCCTAACGCATCACGTGGGTTGTCCCAACATAGCCGTCTCAAAGTGCATCGAGCGCACATTTCAACACCTCCTGTACTTAATCGACAAGAAGCTCATGGTGGGCGACAACCCCGACCACCCCTCTTCCTGTGATTTATTCCTCCTCGGCACCACAGATAATGTGTACTGCGTGGGACTCAACCTTAAACCCTCTGACACCTGCTCGAATTCCAAGAGAGGCAACACTTGCAAACACATACTCTTTGTCATGTTGTGCTTCTTGAAACTCCCCATGGACGACCCGCGTGTGTGGCAAAAGGCCCTGCTAACTTCTGAGTTAGAAGAACTACTACAAATTTCATGCTTGAATGAAGAGGTTGTTCTAGCCAGCCACTAGGTCCACGTGCTGTTCAGGGAGGTCGTGGGTTCGAGTCCCAGCGAAGAAGAGGATGACAAAAGGGTTCAGAGGGACTTGGAGGGCGACTGTCCAGTGTGTTATGAGCCCTTGGACAGAGTTAAGGAGGACGTTGTCTTTTGTGAAACTGACAAAATCCTGTGGAAAAGACAATGCACGGGGACTGCAACTCTGACAAAATCCTGCAAAAAGATGAACTAATGGGGACCACTAAAGCAGTACAAAACGTTGACAAATTTGGTGGAAAAGAGAACAAACATGACTGTGGACAAAACCTTAGTGAATTTGGTGTAAAGTCGGTGTAAAGTCATGTGGCGTGATTCCATTCCTCTGGTAGACGAGGAATCTACTACAGTGACTTGGGATAATTTCTCACTGAATAAACGCCTTCAGCGTAAATATATATATATATATAATGTGAACAATGGAAATTTAAAATATGTTGGTGGTGGTAAGTATAATATATGAGATTGTGATGTTAGTTAAGATTGCGACATTTATGTTCTATCATACAGTAAATTGAAGGATACAAGGAAGTATGAAACAATGATCTTGGTAATATGCTCCATTGAAATAAATGATAAGTTGTCTAACCTATGTATGGATAAAGAGTATTTGATTTATGTATTGTCTTTTAATTAGTACAATAATACAATTTGCTAGTCATCACCAAATTTTTATTTTTATTTTTTTGTATTTATGGTATTATGGGGATGTTACAGTTGACTATGGTTGGACATTGTCAACCAACCATAGTTGACTGTAGTCAACCATGATAAACTAAAATCAACTAAGGTCAACCATGGTTAACCAAAAGTAAACGAAAGTCAATCATGGTCAACCATAGTCAAATACGGTCAACTATAGTCAAGCTTCAACCAAAGTCATCCATGGTTCGATGGTTGACCATGGTTAGTTAATAATAATATCAACTATGGAACTCGTTACTAATAATAGTAATATTTTTAACTATGGTTACTTATTAATCATGGTTGACTATGGTCAACCATTGTCAAGCATAGTCAAGCATGCTCAACCATACTCAACCAAAGTCCACCACGGTTAACCATAGTCCACCACGGTTAACCATAGTCAACCAAAGTCAAACGAAGTGAACCATAGTCATCCATGGTCAACCATGGCTAGGCAAAGTCAACCATAGTCATCCATGCTCAACTGAAGTCAACCATGGTCAAGCCACGTCAAACATGATCAACCGTATGGTTAACCATGCTTAATCAACCACGGTCAAGCACTGTGAACCATGGTCAACTATAGTTAACCAATGCCAACCATGGTCAACCATGATCAAACATTGTCAAGCATAGTTAATCATGGTTAATCATGGTCAACCAAAGTCAACCAAAGTCATCCATGGTCAACCATGGTCAACCAAAGTCAACAATGATCATCCATGGTCAACCAAGTCAACCATGGTCAGCCATAGTCAACGATCGTCAACCATATGGTTTACCATGGTTGATCATGGTTAGTTAATAATAATATTAACCAACTATGGTTAGTTATTAATAATAATAATATTATTAACCATTGTTGATGATGGTTAATGATAGTCAACCATGTTCAACCATAGACGATCATGGCTAACCAAAGTCAACTATGGTCAACCAAAATCAACCATGGTCAACCACAATTTACCAATCATGGTCAACCAACCATGGTTAACAGCATTAACCATGATCTACCAAGGACAATCAACCATGATCAACCACTATATTTAATTATTATTATTAATTATTTAGTTATATTTAATCTTTTTTTATTTATATTTTCTGTTATAAATAAGTATTATCATTTTTTATAATCACAATTATTATAACGATAAAAACTCATTAATCCTTTTTCACACCAATTAAGATATATCAACCACATTTAAATATGTGATCATAATTGATATACACCCATCAAGATATATAAACTATATTAAGTCATATTAATTAATTAATATGGTTTATAGACACCAATTGAGATATGTCGACCACATTTAAATATGTGATCATAATTGATATACAAACCATATTAATTAATCTGAGTAAGTAGTTATAAGAAAAGTCAAAATCATTTATTATTTAGAGTACTCTTAAATAAATTAACCACGTGAATCATAAAACAATTGTGCGTCGTTTTCAACACGTCGTGGACGGTGGGAGACGAGTGTGTTGTGTCCAGCCTTCCTCCATGTGTACCCAAATCGGGGATCTTTTAAATGATTTTTATTATTTAAAGTTTAAAATATTATATAGCTAATTAAATCATCTTATTGTTTAAAGTTAGAAATGTTATGTAACTCATTAGTTGTTTTTTATTATTTAATAATAAAGTTAAAAATATTATATAAAAATTGCTGCCAACAAACATATAAAATCTAAGTATCATTATAATAAACTACTCTTCTGATCACCTTCGCTGTTCAGATATCCCCCACCTCGCGGAAAAGGCAGCCGTTAAACCATTCACGATTTTGCCCCGTTCGGTGAATTTATGCGTGGAATTCCGCCAATTGTTTATTACAAAATTCAAAATTCAAAATTCAAAATCTGTATTGTTTAAATGTTGGAGTTTTGTTTATTTTGTTCTTTTAAATATTATAACCTTGTTTTTTGCCACTTTTATTAACAACCGTTTTATATATGTGAATGAATGATGGAGAGAGATAGCATTTTACATTAATAACAGTTTTATATATATTATTTTACTTATTTTCAATCATACATTAATGTCTTTATTCTTTTATAATTTTTTAACACTATCTTTGGAATCAAAAGATAACCAAAGCCCCCACAGGAAAGGACATTGGGATCTCAAACCTTTGTTATACAATAATGTCTTTGTTATAATTATTATGTTTTAATACAAATATTTCATAACATCTCTTTCACGATGTAACCAGCATAATCGTTTAACAATCAATCTTTTGAATATGATTATTATCGAGTACATATTATGGTTTTCTTTATATAATATTTCTTTTTTAAAAAATATAATAACTTGAATATAATATTTATGAAAAATATCTCCACAGTAAATTTTTAATCATTATTATTTGTTATTAAATACCATATCGAATTTGAGTGTTACTTAAAAATTAAGATTTTTCATAATTTATAATAAAAAAATTAAACATACATAAGATTTGATTCTTTGAATTATGTAAAAATCCAGACACATTAAAATAAGTCACAATCACAAGTCTCGCGACAGATCGATTAAAGAAATGGGTGTTACGCTGGAAGTCTTTCAATTAACAGAAACAAAACGTAAACTACACGGTACTTTAAAACAGGAAAATAAATGCTTCATAAGAGGCCGAGAATTGTTGGTCAACGAAGGAAATCGAAGCCACGTAAGATGACGTTTTTGCCACGTAGGCTCTGTGTACTTTCCTCTAGATGCTGAAACCCCAAACCTCGCCAAGGTTCGGTTCCGTGGACCTGGCCACCTTAACGCGTCGGCCGCCTCGCTTTTCTGTAGAGCAACACTAAAGGGAAGCACGTGAGCCACCGGGCAAAGAAGAAAAGAATATTCATTTCCTATTCGTTGGGTTTTTTTTGGAAGATGTCTAAAAATTCGACTTGTTGGGTTGGATTGTCGTTTTTTTCTGGGAATTTTATTTTTTTAATTTTGCAAAATCTAAATTTTAATCGCGGTTATAATGATAAAAATAGATTCCAAACCCTCAAAAACCCGGAAGTACTAAAAAAATCATACCAAAAAAAATGGACTATGTTTTTTATGTGTCGTAGACTTGTATGATTTTATCATGTTACCAAAGGAAATGGAATATGTACAAAAGCTTTTACTGGTTGAGTTAATATGTGTAAAAGTTCATTATTTGGTTGCAAATTTTTTTCATACTGGATAGAAGTTTGATTTTTGTGTTTGTTTTATTTTAAGATAATTTGAATTTTGGAAATTAGAAAAAAAATATTTTGAAAAAAAAAATTATTAAAAAATTGAGTTTGTTTATTTATAAATTTTACTTTGTGTTTTGATTTGCTTTCTTTCTTTTGGCTGAAAATAAAGTGTATATAGAATAAAAAGGTAAATAAAGCCAACTAATTATGAATACACAAAAAATAGTTATGAATATGTCCATAAGTGGCAAACCTTGGAATATGTCTATTAGTGGCAAACCTTGGCATTTTGTAATTGGGCGTAAAAGTTCAGGCATTGGCATCCTAGCGATGAATCTTGTACAGGGTTTTTATTTTAGCAATGAACATTATATAGAGATAATGAGAATTCACATTTTTGCGATCTATACTTAAAGGTGTGAGTGTGAAGAGGATTTATGGGGTTTATTAAGTAGGCAATATTATAATATGTGAGTTTATATTGTGAGATTTAGTACTCTAAAATATGGAAGCAATATATTGCTTAGTATATAAGGGTTAAGGGATATTTTTAATATATTAAAAACATGTAGATATCAAGGGGGTTTATAATTATGTATCTAGGGGGTTGAATAGGGTATTGGGGGTTTGAATAGGTACTTTATGTCTAAGTTTGTGTAAGTTCGAATGCTTGTGAAATCATATTAGTGTTTGAATAAGTATGATATGTGTGAAGGTGGTGTGAATCCAATTTTGTTTGGAGTTAGAGTGGTGTTTGAATATGTATGTTTTGTGATTGAATGTGATGTGAAGTTGCTTTGAATGATTGTGAATAAAGTTGACTTGTGTTTAAGGGGTTGTTCTCTATCTTAAAATATGTTCTCTCACTAAGATTTTATATTTGGCCTTGCAAGGTTTCTCAGGGTTACAAGAGTTGTGTCATGTCACCATAACGAGGGTTAAAAAAAGGCATTAAAAATGTCATGGAAAAAGTGGATACCTAGGATATCTAGTGAAAATAGGGGTTTTTTAAATTGTAAAGGTGTATTGGGAAGGTGGTTCAATAAAAATATTTTTTTTTAGGAAATCCCTAATATTTAATGAAATTAAGAATATTCTTTAATATCTTATGAACATACGCACGCGCTACATGGTATGTTCATAGAGTGAAGCCCCAAGAGAGGACTATAAGACAAACGACATAAGAATTTTCATTTTTGTGGCTTATGAGTGTGAAGAGGACTATAGGGTAAACATTAGACATACTTATTTCATATAAGTGCAACGTGTATATAAAAATTGTAATTTCCATTTTTTATTTAATAAAAAATGTATTTTTCCATAGAAAATAAAATATTAATGCTTCTTAAATTAGTTTTGCATCGTTAAGCATGATGCAAAGCACAATTATTTTTGCATAGCCTAAATATTTAACAATTTCACCTGGAAAGAACATGATTTACTAACGCGATTTCTATGGAATCCGGTCAAATTTTGGAAGAAATCTTGCAGAGTTCTACAAAACATTGTTTTGCTTGCATAATCTGGGTGCCTTGGGGTTTTTGAGGGCACTAAATCCATCTTTGCCTTCAAAAAAACGATTCAAACAACACAGATTTCGAATTTTGCAATAAAAAAATTGTCAGATTTCGGGTAAAAAGTAGCCGGCAAAATCGTCGAAAGTTTAGACGACTTCCAATGATTTTTAAACAAAAATTATGGGATGGAGCCCCATGGAAAATGTGGCCTCATAAATTAAACGGACAATCTACGAAAACATTTGTAATCTATTTAATGGCAAACGCTAAGCAAACCACGAGCACCATGTGACAATAACTATGTGCTCGCATCTATATATTTTATAAACATGGAAATTGATAATTTTATATACGTGGAAATTTATATAAACGTTTAGATCATTTTATTATTAATATATGTGGAAATTTGTAATTTTATATATGAGATTGTTTTATCTTTATCTAAGTAAATTATTATCATTTCCCATGTAGGATATACTTTTCGACGAGAAGTCAAACTTTATTGACTTAAATTAGCTTGTTTTTTAAAACACAATGTTTTATAATGTTTTGTACAATTTTAATATTAAATAGAATATTTTGAAAAATTAAAATAAATTTAATTTTTTATAAAATACAATATTTTGATTTTTTTATTGGTTTAGGACAATTATGATGGGACATGTTAGTCTTAGAGGCATTCTAAGGTTGTATTTTGGAGCTGCGCTTGGGCATCAATAAACTTTTTTCCTTGTGATTTATTTTTAACGGAAACTTTAATCAAGAATTACTGTAACTCATTAGCATTCATTACAAATATGAAGGACATTCATAATCATATCAAGAATGTGGGCAACACTTCCGATATAACAACAAAAGACTTAAACAAATGGATGAATGAAATGGCATGAGCAAAGGTAATGTGAAAGTAAATATTTATCCCATGTTTTTGGAAGACGTACTGAGAAAACATAATTCAGTAGTCGGAAACATAATAATGACAAAATAACACAGCTCTTACATAAATAATCTCATCAAATCCAAATAGTACATCATAAATACTTCACAACATATAAAATGAAAATGATACTCACAATAACATCTGAATCAAATATCCAGTGGAAGATTATCCCATACGGACTTGTATTAGCTTTCCAATCATAAAGAAGTTGAAAGAGATGAAAATACAAAAGAAAGTAATACAGAATGTATATATCAGAGCTTAGATTCCACATAATTTCCATGACAAAGCTTGAAAGTTCATAGCCACCTTGATCAAACAAAATCTTTCAGAAGTTACACTTATTACAAAAAGAGTAGACCCTATACTCTAACTTCTTAAGTCTATTTATAGCCTCTAGCGATTTACAATTTTTTACAACAAAATTCTGTTTTAAATAACATCTTTCAGTTTCAAAATTGTTTGAACAAAATTAATGTTTACAAAATTGACTATCTGATGAATTATTGTTGACTAGTTGGCAGAGGTACTTGAGGTCCCCCTTGCTGAGGTGGAGGAGGACGTTGCTGCGATGATGAAACTCCGACTAGCGGCTACATGGTTGTGGCCCTTTCTTGTTGCTTAATCTGAAGGAATTTGGTAATATTCTTCTAGTCTTTTCCCAAAGGAGACTGGAGGAATTTTAATTCTCTAAGTGCCATATCTAATTGTATATAGCGCTCAAAAGTTGGTTTTGGAAAAGTTTTGAAGATTGACTGAGGCCGAGAGAATATTTCAAAATATGGATGAAGCTTCTCAAACACTATTCTACCATCTAATTCCCGGTGAATATCTACAAGGCAACTTTTGAATTCCGTGCTTCCATAAAAAACATTGATTCGATCCTTTGGATATAGGTCCCCATTGACATCCCAAAAGTGAGGAAGGCCCAATGGGAAAATATCATTGAACAGAGCTTTAAAAGAGAAAACATCTTGATACAGCTGGTTTTCCATGTCATTGACATTCTAAGCCATTAAGCCTTTAGTAATCACCTTCTTGACTTCTATTATGGTCTTGGTTCTATCTCATACATCATAACTTTGAAGCTCTTGGAAATATTTTTCATTCATAAAATCTATTACTACCTTGGCAGTATTTGTTCTCTTATCCAAGTTACTCATGATATTACGGGAATCTTGTAAGGCTATTACAACTAACTACCATTCTTCTCGTGAAATGATGAAATGATTCCAGTGGGATGTTATTAATTTTGATATTTGATCCCACAATACATGCTTTAAAGTCTTTAGTAATGGCTTACCACTTAACTTCCTTGATAACTCTTGAATGTTTTTCAGTAAGTCCACCTTGGATTGTTGTAATTAAAAAAAAACAAAATTTCTTTTAGCCATTTCCTCGTTCGAGATATTTAGCTCGTCGTTCTTCTGCTTCAACTGTTCTTGGACATGGTTTAACTAAGCATCTTTGAGGCTCATCTTAGCTATATATTGTGCCAACTTATTTGTTGGATCCATCGATGACGTCTCTTGCAAATATGCATCCTTTTTCAACATGAGATCTTGATTTGTCCTTTTTAACTCTTCAACCTCTCTTTCTAGAGAAACAATTCTCTCCTTATGCGACTAGATTTCCATTAGTGCTTTGTCCAATTCTAACTGGATTTCCAAAATCTCGGTCATCTGGGAATGTTCAACAGTAGGAATATTCAACTTATTTTTAATAGATGCAATCTCATTATCCTTTTCCTTTAACATATCCTAGATGGGAGCATAGTCATCTGGATCATTTACTAACTTAGCAATTTGGTGCTTTAAGTCAATGATCTTTAACTGTTTCGATTTATTTGAAGACTTTTCATTCTTTAGCTGATGTTCCAATCTATTAACTACATCTTGTAGTCTGTTTGTGCTCATGGTATATTTCTTGACATCTCTGTACACCCCTTCTCCGATTTTCTTCTAAAGCTCCATAATATCTTTGGGTCAGAATACATCGAGGTTCACAGTAACTTGTGTGGTTTTGTAATTGAGGGTACCTTCTTACCCCTAAGTTCAATTGGTTCTAGAATAGCCATCTTCAACATCCCTTGTCTTAGGTGAAGTGATAGCATTCTAGCTTGGTGACCTGTGTCAATTTCCTTCTTTGGAAACAGACTCTTCTGTAAATCTACATTGTCGTCCTTTATTTGGGAATAAACCCCAAATAATCCATATTTAACTGGAGAAGTTGTTACCAAGGCTTTCTGTTGGGATGATGCCTCTTTCCCTTATGGCCATACTGCATAAGGAAAAATTTCAAGAATAACTGGTGCCAAGGAGGTAGGATTCAGCTTGAGATGGAGGGCCAAGTTGAACTGCTTTTCGGACTTGGACTTCTTTGGATGGCACCCAAAAAATTCAGATTTGTCTTTTTCAATGTCCGAGGTGGGTTTAGTTGAGGACCTCTTCCCCAAAAGATCGGTTTTGTGAGGTGTTGGGATAATCTGTGACACAGTTGCTTGACTTGGATCCAAATCCACCTTTGCGTGTTCCCAACTATCTAGATTGGAAACTTTATCAAGTTGTGGGTGCAACTCGCGAGAATAGGAGGCTAGCCTTACGACATGTCTTTTGCGTGATATGATTTGTTTCGGATCATACTTCCATGTGAAAATCATGGGAAGATTGAGGCTGGCTAACATCTCTTCAACAATAGGTTGTACAACCTTGGTTATAACCTTAAATTGTCTCGCTTCATTTGGAACCTTAAAGGTTCTAGTGTTGTTTCTTTTTATAAAATGTATATTGTCACAATTGAACCTTTGTCAGATGAATTCAAGAGAAAACAGTCTGGGAGTTAAAAACACTGGGAGATTATAAGGAGGTAGTTTTGATCCATAGACATGTATCTCTGTATGAACCTCAAAGCAAAACCAATCTCCTATTGAGTCCTTGGAATTCAATTGTAGTAAACTTTTGCACTCAGGGAAGACTCTAGGAGGTGGAGTATCAAACACAAAGGGATAGACTTTGGTCATGACAATGTCTATGAACTCAAGAAAATCTTTGTTGTTAGGTTGGGCTATTGACTTATGCAGGTCGGACTAGTCAAATAATTCCTTATTATGATACATAATCATGTATAGAAGGTAAGAAGGGTATCTAAAGATATTTTTAGAGGAAAAATTATGTAATTGAAGGTGAATTGATTGAGTAATAAAAGAAGCAATATCTAGTTTAATTGAAGACTCATACTTTGAAAAATTGATTAACAACAGAAATCTTAGGGCCGAATCATCGATAACTAGATTGTGATCGTACCATAAAATTTGACATACCATAGACATGGTAGGTCAAGCTTGCTCATAAAAGATATCCAGGATGTACATTGAATGCATTGTTGGCATTTCATCTTCCGGGGGAATGAGTGTCTTGATGAAAGTATCTCTATTTTCAAAAGATAATTCTCTGATGTTTATACCGAGGACCTCTTAGTCAAAGAACAATCTGGAGATGTCTTCTTCCGTATCCCTCATCTCAAGGAGAAGTTCCTCGCTTATCAGAAATATGATAGAACCTAACCTTGAGACCACAACCTTTCTTTCTAGTGCATACCGCTCTGCGCACCACTGCACCATTTCTTGGAATGAGCGATCTTGGGGTAGTATCATCTTCGCCATCCCTGAACCCTAGAGATTTAATGGGTCATTTCCTCCTTTCACTTGGTCCTCGGATTCTCGATACAACTAATGTAAATTGATAATCGAGAGCATTGCGTCAAGAATGTTGAAATGCTCGTCTCCTAGATGCTCTTCTTTGCTAATTTGACTGCTTCCAGATGGAGCAGCTTCTGTATCTACAATAGTCTCCATGGTGACAAGCTTACAGGGTGGTGAACACTGGGAATGCAAGAACAGATCTAAGGCAGAAAAGGACAATGTGAGAGCTCGGGACAGAAATGCGAGATAATGCTCTAGAAAATTTGAATAATGCACCTTTATAGTGGAGGATTTAAAAAATGGCGCATTAAATAAACTGACCACGTGGCATTCTGAGATTGGTCTTTTGAGTGATATGCATGGGGGATTTTAATGCACGGGGACCGTTATACGAAGAATGGCGGTGGTAATATGTGTTGGGTAAAACCCAGTGGGTCCTCCTTAGATAATGTGTAGAGGAAAGAGGTTTCAGGATTAGAAGAAAATGATATGGGGAAACTGCTTTTTGAATCCTGAAGAGCTATGAGGTTAAGGCATGGCGTGAGTGGTTTACGTTCAGGTTTGCATCCACCATTTAAATATCGGGTAATTCCGAGAGCCTGAATTATTCCCAGGCATAAATCTATATCATGTCTCAATCTGGATATGCACCAAACCGAACAATCAATGAGTCGTGGGTCCACCTATCTAACTCATATGTCGGGATGTGATAACCTTTTGATTTATCTGCCAAAAGTTGTTATGAGCGGTTTTAGGGTCGTGTGCGAGTGGTATATTGAGACCGCCTTTGGGACCCTAAATCCATATTGTGAAGACACGTGTCAAAGCGGTTTCGGGTTCAGGATTCCCGAAAGGTATTATCTTTCGAGCATGTTGAGGAGCCTGAGAACTCATAAACTGTTGATCAACATGGAACCCAATCTTGAGGTCGCATGAATTAAGAGAAACTTTGCGGCATGATGAGTCAGAATTTTATCTTTTAATCAAAACCTTTTTAGCCACCTGATTACTTTCCATTAGTTACGCACTCACCAGGCGATTTCAAGGTTCGGTAGAAGTAGTATTTAGAAACCACTTTTCGAGCCCTGAATGAACCTGGAAATGCCACGTGGATGAGTGGGTTTGATTTTAAACTCAATATCGTGAATTATCCTTCATGCATCTCTTGGGTCCTGAATCATTCTCCACCGTATATCTTCCCATGCTTAGTATTGATACTCCTTCACTTGTCATTATGGATTAAGCACAAGACCACAAGGTTGCAAGGCTTTACTTATTTTACGATCTGCTACGCTTTGAATTGAACTATAGATTCTGGTACTAACAGGACATAGATATCTACAAGAGTGATTTTTAATTTTAGAATTTAAAAGTAAATAAAAATAATTTATTAAACACATTTTTCTAAAAATTTCACATGTTGTTATCTGGTACCCATTGCATTAAATATAATTAATATACCATTTTTATTTAACTTAAATTGTAGTTATCGTTGTTCCTTGTAGTTATCATTGTTCCTGGATTTAACCCCATTCAGAGCACCTCCTAGTTATCCCCATCGGATCCCACGCAGTTACACCACTCATGATTAATACTTTTGCCACCGCCTACACCATCGAAGCATTTTAACCTACAGAGCCAATGCATGTGTGCTTGGAGAATCCTATCTTTATCTTCGTGTCTTTTTTGTTACATTATTTGCTACCTTCCCGCCGTACAGTTGAGACACTACCTATTAATCCTCCGTGGCTTTCTTTTCATGCCAACCTTGCCTCTATATGAATTTTGGAGCAATATTTATTATCTTCCTATCATACAGTCGGAGAACAAACTCTTAAGCCTCCGTGGATTACTTTCTCACACCAACCCCCACCTTTATTTGGAACCTTGTTACTTACCTTCATTTCTTTATTGAAGTATGCATTGTGAGCTAGACATATTTTCCTATGACAAGTGAACTGTTTTAAAATTCAATGTGCTCTGTGAAGCACTTGACATTGTTAGAGGAACATTGATTGTATTTACTTATTTTGTCATTATGATATAAATTTCATTTTTATAATGTTTTTTTTAAAGAAAACAGGTTAATGATTATTGATGATGATGGTAATAGTCATTAACGTGGACTAAATTTGGTCTATCGACAAATATATGCAATAGCATATGCCTAGATATGTTTAATCATTATTTCTTAGTGTCCTTACTTTAAGTAAAGGTATTCTAAAGTTGTTGGTTTAATCCTTCATATGGAATTGGATCTAGCTCAGTCGTACAAAGTGAGATTGTGAGTAGGTAGTTTAGTTTATTTTTTTAATGATTGAAATACTTGTCCCTTTATTCAACATGGTCATGATAATTTTATTTTACATAATCTCCAAGATTTGAAGACCTAAATACTCTTCGATTTCCCATCTTTACCTAAACTATTATGTTTCAACTATGAAGGCTCCAATGAAAAAGTACTAGTTTCATTTTACATAATCTCCAAGATGTGAAGACCTAAATAATCTTCGATTTCCCATCTTTACCTAAACTATTATGTTTCAACTATGAAGGCTCCAATGCAAAAGTACGAGTTTGGTGAGGGTGATGCACATTTTATTTCGCAAATGGTTTCCTATCTTAAACTAATTTCTTCATTAAAAAAATCCATGTCACAAAGTAGAGGCATATATGTATGCTTTGCATAAGCTAAAAAGAAAATCTCCTTGGACACCTCTATGCACTTTCTCCTTCAACAAGCATCCACATTATGGAATATAACCATGTCAAGATGTAACACAAAATGGAATTCCCATTCTCTTCGAATAAGACAAAATCATCCTCTTTTGCGTTGCCCCACTTCTATGCTTACAACTTGGGCAGGAGTTAGCTGCATTGCAACTTTTTCACTTGTTGTATATAGAGGCACATTTTAAAGAGTCCACTACTTTTAAATAAACAAATAATTATATAAAAAAATTAATCACAAATATATAAATTTTATTATTTAAAGTTAAATATATAAAATAATTTTTTTTACCAATAAATATATAAAAACTAAGCATCGTTGAAATATTCCGATTACTTCTTATCACCTTCGTTGTTTGAAATATGTTGTTGAATATCTTGTAGGAGGTTGAAGTTTACTTGACCTGCCATTTTAGGCTTATCCGCCACTCGCCTTCTTCTTCTGCACCAAAAAATTAAAAACATTAGAAAACCCGCAAAAATTATCCATTTTCTTCACAAAGTCATACATTGAAGGTAACTATCTCGAAATTAACTAACAAACAAACTTTGTTGTGGAATGAATAATGATACCATTCATGGGTTAAATTTGATGGTCTTTCCTATCCATCCCAAAAAAAACTACACTTTTCTTTTTTAAATTACCTTTCATATGATGTTTGATATTTATAAATTTTGCCCATGAATGAAATATTATGTATTATATATGTGTATTTGTTAAATTTTGTTTTGAATACAAGAGAAGCATGTCTATTGGAATCTATAGTGCATTGCTTTATTATTTCGAATGCATAACATAAAATCCTTAAATATTTAAGATTCTTCTTTGCTTAGAATCTCTCCAAATTTCATATATTGTAACATACCTGATCTGATCAAAGGCACATTAACTCCAAAAACTTGCAAAATTAAACAAACAGTAGATTGCTTGGACAAAGACTAGAAAATTTGACTAGGAACCAAGAAGACAAATTCAAACAACCTTGAACTCTTCCTAAATTCTCCCGAGATGAAATTTATGACATGATAAGGCTACAAGTAGGTTGAAAAACATGCCAATTCTTCGACAACAACACTTTTATGGGTAATTCACGCCCGCATAGACCCCTTGGGATAAACCCAATGGTACAAGGCAATTGTCCACAAGGACTTATGTGGAAAAATAAGGATTTTGGTGCTTACTAGAAGTAATCCAAACTAGTTTAGACTATATGAAATGTCCCCACCCTACTACAATAGTAATACAAAGGTTTGGGAGCAAGCTAACAGAGTTTGGAGGATAAAATAGCAAGTGCAATACCTAGGATTGGTTGACTAGTCTTCATCCAAACGTTTCCAAACACCTCCATAGGCTCACGAATTTCAAGTTTAAGGAAATGGGTGGCTAAATCAGATTCTTATGGACCTCCAACAGCTTACAAAAAGACAATTGAGCTCACAGAAAACATTCTATTGCAACTACTGGAAAACTAGTCAAAATAAACATTCCATGAGCATAGGTATAGCAGTGGCTCAAATTGATGCAAAAGATAAATGTCAGAACTATAGATCATATCAAATATTGTTTATCATAAAATTTACATCATATTACAGATCCTCAAAAGTATTGAAATTACCCATAGAGTCACTAGCAACCTCAAGATATGAAGTAAAGAATAATTACTGGAGAGAATACTCCATTAAATGGAGTCTGCAACATTGGATGAAGAAGATCATGGATGGAAATGGAATTAGATCTGATAATTCACTCAGTGAACAGGGTTGTAACTTCACTCCTCATGAAATTCTTGAATCCACATGTAGAATAGAGGTTAGCAGGGGCACATCTCCCAGCTATGACCCGATGCACATTTCCCAAGTCTTGAGAAGCTTCAGAGCTCTCAAGAAAACATTAAACTGTCAAAAGATGTGAGTGTGGTTCAATCCTCTTCTTTTATAGGATGGGTTTCCTTCTTGGTTCAATGTATGTGGTGTCCTTCGCCATCCATGCGTCCTCATTGACTGCTTTTGGCAACTATATATTTTTCCTTTCTGCTTTGGATTGCTTTTATGCTTTTGGAAACATATTGCTTTTCTAGATTTTCTCTGCTTTTCTAGTGCTTTTGCATGTTTTTCTACTTATTTCTGCTTTATGAACTTTCCTGCATTTTCTTCCTACTTTCTTCTTTAATGAGTTTGTTGCTTTCCATCTTTTTTGTGGCTTTATGTTTTTTATCCAATTTTCTTCTAGTTTCCATTGTGGATGACAAACCATTGGGTCCGCAAGACCTCATGCACCATCCTTGGCCACCCAAGCACATCCACTAATTAAAGAAACTAAATAATATCAAAATCATTACAATTTAATATAGCGCACTTATCCTAAGTCTTAAAATTTTAATCAACTAGGTCATTAATGCCTCAAAATTTGACCCCTTCACTTGTTAGGATTTGGCTAGAACTATAGGGGTTGGTTGATAAGTAGAATATTTATAGATCCCTCGTGGAGGCGACATTACATACACCCTACCCCATTCCACCATTGATTAATCAAGCCTTATTAATACTCTCATTAAGTCATCTGATGCAACCAATGATAGTTTTGATCTTCATACGTCCTTTATTATGTTTTGTCTTGAGAATCCTCTCACACATGTAATTTTACTTGCAATAATAGTAAGTATTCCCTGCCATAACTTTTACACGTTTGGAAAATTTGTATGTAGTTATCCATGTCACAAAAATCCTCTAAGTTTCTTTCATGGATGATCCCTCACAATTATCATGAAGACTATAACAAAAGCATGCAACTCTTTTAGACAAGCTTCAAAATCAAATAATGCTTTGTTTTCTTCCCTCTCACATATAGTATGTTGCAAGTGCTAAAAAAGTTTTTCAAGCCACCGTTTTGAATTATCTTCTCTACCATGAACATCTTGTAAATAATGACAATGACTAATAACTTACAGAGTTGAAAAAATAAAGATCAGGGAATCTTCCATTCAAACTCTCTACAAGATCTCGAACATAATCTTTAGCACGTTGTTTGCAACTTTCTAGACTGAACCATCAATGCAAGGTTTCCATGATTATTTTTATGTATAAACATAATCACCATATGCATGTGGGATTGCTACAAATCATAATTTGTGCATATGAACAAGTCCTTGTTTATTAAGAATCTCTAGATAACCAAATTTAGGGGCATTTAAAAATTCAGATAGGTAACATGTGCCATCTGCAAATGTGTCACTTCTAAAAAACCACATTTTTAAATTATTTATATTAACATCTATGGTTGTCTCTAAATAGGTAATTTCAACATTCTCTTCCTAGAATTTCTTATTCAATTTGTTTAGTTCACACATTACATTTGCAACCATATGTAAACAAAAATGAATTGAAAAGATCCTTTCCTTAATGCACCGAGAGTAGCGAGGTGCTCTACAATCTAGTATGGGGGAGATGTTGTAACGTAACGTATGTAACATGACTTACCAAAAATAAAAAATAAAAAAATTATTTACAAAATTAATGTTGACTCATAAGTTATCAAAAATCAAAAATAAAAATTAATTAAAAAAATTTCATGTTGGCTGTTAAGCTACCAAAAATAAAAGTAATTAAAAAAATCATTTTGGCACATAAAATAAAAAAAATTAAAATCAACATAGATCTATCTTAGGCCTAAATCTATCAAGCATAAAGAGGGATCCAATTGCTTGAGATGTAAATTCTTTCTAATTTTTTCTATGTGCAAAAAATTTTAGATTAAAATTTTTTATACCTGATCAAGAAATTGGATTCCTGTCAATGCTTGATGGATCCATGTTTAAGATGGATCTATGTTGGTCATGCCATGAGTGCTTCCTTTCATTTTTCCACAAATTCAATATCGTAGGCATCAATACAAGCCTTTTAATGACTTGTCCTCTTGAAAGCCACCTAAATCCATAGATTTGAAGATCTTGAAGAGTTTCAAGTTGCATAAGTTCTTTTACAGACCAGTAAGGTGATTAATTATTTTAGTAGAATTTTACACCCATGAATATATCTTATTTGGCAATTTCTCAACAAATAATAATTTAGGTATTCTTTGGAAGCATATGATGTTGCTAAATCTCTGCGATGAGCAATGCATTGAACACCTATAAGATTAGGTACATTCTTTTTCAAAAAGTAACAAAGCCATTCTCATTGCCAACCATTGATGACACACCATATGTAGAAATGACTATAAATCTTTTATTAGAAAGGCCCCTTGTTTCCATTAGACCATTGATTGCATCACATAGTGTTTTCCCTCTTTCATCAAAAGCATTTATGAGCTTTAAAAATCATGAAATTTGAGGTCCCAACCCTTTTGAGTCTAAAAAAGTGGAATAAACCACATTGAGGTGTTTCTCTAAACTACAATTTATACTTTCATTTAGAATTAATGGAAAAAAATGACTCTCCAACATTCTTTCTCTTTGCACCTCTTCAAGATACTCCTATATAGTAAAAAGGAATTGTTTTGCAACCATATTATTTTTATATGATGTGTAGTCCTTATTCTTTGGCATGCTTGGTGTTTGTAAGGACATTGCAAACAAGCAAAGGGATTCATATTTTGAAAGAGGTGAATCTTTTTGATAGGAATAGTCTCATCACCACATCATTAATTAAATCAACCATGTTAATTAATTAATATGGTTAATATTTTTTATGCTTTTGATGGCACAGTCTCATCTCCACACTCAACTTCATCTTTGGATGCAATGACATTTTCAGGGGACTCATCATTATCATAGGCATTATGGCCCGACCTTGAGATTTCATTTCCTGCCTTACCATCAGCCCTTTGGTGCTCCCTTTGAACATTAGGAAGTCTATCAGGATCCTCTAGGTCTTTAGAAAAAAGATTAACACCCATCTTTGGAATTCTCATGAAATGATATTTCACTCTAGTATAGATACACCTCCAAGTAGCAACACATAAATTGCATTTTGTTAAGGCTATCCCCATGCACCTTTTAGTGATTTTGTCCTGTCCACATATTTCCATAGTGGATATTGAGGACTTGATGAAACCATTTTTAAAATTTTGAAATATGGAAATGAAATTTCAAATAAAAAATCAAATACCTTAAATATGGAAATGAAATAAAAAATTATTCTTCATTGGTGATGACTGGACTAAATCTCAAACAATCAATCTCCTCGGTGCTGGACTACTCTGTGCTCCTCACTACTTGACCATTTAGTGCTCCTATTTCTCCTTGATGTAAGCCTGTAACAGTGTAACCTTCTTGCTGTGGAAATCCTGTAGAAAGTCGTGGAAGATTGGAACATTGACATCAGAAAGGCCTTCACCCGTGGGAATTGGAAACTTGGAAATCCCTTCACAATTCACCAAATTCCAAACGTTGTTGCCGACATTGAATGAAATGAGATGTAATGTAACGATTATGGTGTTTTTTCGGGGATCATAATTTTAGTTTTGGGAAGGGGGGCCACCTTTCCCCCTTCGTTTTATTTTTTTCACTCTTTAAAAACATCTAAAATTCGGCAGAGAGACCAATGGGGGACCCATGACAGACCCACGGTGAACCCAAAATCGGGTTACACCGAACCCTCTCAATAGAATGAACCTCTTTTTGACCACCGACGACTTTGGTTCTCCAATCATGAACTAGGTTCATTTGAGTTCGCCAACAATCAACCTGCACTCGAACCAGAGCCATGGGTTCGTGAATCCAGCGCTGATTCGTGAACCCTACCTCGGGTGCACGAACCCTGCAACATTATATATATATGAATTTTAAAAAAAATTCATTTCATTTATTAAAAAAGTTATAATTTCCAACAAAATTACACCTTTCTATCCAATTTGGAAAAAAAAAAGTTTAACCACCTAGTAATTTACGCAAGTATACTCCATATGCATTGGCATGTGTACAATACTATTAGTCAAAGATCGAACTATTAGCCTTTTTTTCTAAGTATTTTTAAATTGTTCTCTCATCATGGAAGACTTTCCAATAAATGAAGTGGCATTTCTATTTATGTTTAAGTAGTTTCAAGTTATTAAAGTGAATAACAACAAATGATATCATTAGTATGTCAAACGGTGTAAACCACAAGAATTATGATGGTATTGGTGTAGTCTAAATATTCTAAGTTTTCAACTTTTTCCGAACATATTTTTCGTTTTATTTGGTTTGGAGTCTAGTTGGAAATATTTAAAATTTCTTAGAATTGCATATATTAGCTATGGAAATTGCAGAATTTGGGTGCCATGGAGGTATTTGAGGGTGAGGGTGTTGAATCTATTTATGGATTCAAAAACACTATTTTAATACTTCCAAATATGAATTTTACCAAAAACAAATTTACCGGATTCCGACCAAAACCTATTGTAAAGTACAGTACCTAGAATAAATAGATTACTCCTGATAGTATATTTCTATGTGTTGGGATGTACATTTATGCATATATTCTCATAAATGGTTTGTTTACTACATTATTATTAGTAAACGTTGAAATCTAGAACTTTACTGTATTTAGAGATGCATTTTATGAGTCCATCACTTTAAAAGTATAAAAAGTATTAATCATAAATATGTAAATATTTTTATTACTTAAAATAAAATTATTACATAAACCAATGAGGGTTTGGAAGAAGATTGTAGTGGGGGTTTGGGATAAAATGTATATATTAAGATAGAAAAAGAGGAAATTGGAGATATAGGGCAAGGGATTTGGGATAAACTAGAGAAATTGGGTTTACAACTCAAGAAAGATACTGGTGCTTGGGGTGTTGGAAGGGACCCCATTTTTACCTTAATGACATACAACATAACTAATAGTATTTAATTTATTTTTATATTTTAGGTAATGTATGTTTTCAAAGCTCTACGAAGCAAGACAACCAATGGACATACCTACAATATAATCTTGCTTCAAAATGTGGACCACACCAAGGCTGCAATCTATCCTTGCTTCAAGATTTAATCTTTGGACTACTGCTCACTGCTCAAGCCAAGGCTACAATCTATTCTTTCTCCAAGATTTAATCTCTAGATTATTGCTCACTACACAAGCCAAGGCTGCAATCTATCCTTGCTTCAAGATTTAATCGCTCACCCTCCTGCTCAAGATTTAATCTTTGGACCACTGCTCACTACTCAAGCTAAGGCTGCAATCTATGCTTGCTTCAAATCTATGGACTAATGCTCATGCTCTTGCTCACTCTAGACTAGAATTCTTAGTGGGTCACTAGTAAGGCCAAAGCTTCAATCTATCCTTGCTTCAAATCTGTGGACTACTACTCACGCTCTTGCATAGGATTGACTAGAATTGTTAGTGGGTCGATCAGTTGATTGATTTTTGAGGTAATGTATTCGCATGCACCCTAGTATTATTAGAGTGATTAAATTGTACATGGAGATGTGTGCAGACTCAATAATAATTGAGCAACAAACACGTATGTGCACCAATAAATGTGTATCCTTCTAGCGATAAACATTTGGATTTGTGACATTGTCAATGTTTATACTTAACTCACAACGAGTAATTATGTCTATAACTATTGTTCAATATTATTTGTTAATTGCTTCGCATATCTCTTATGCACATATGAGTAGTAAATATGTACTTAGTTTACATATAAGCATTAAATATCTTATAATTCTCTGTACACACTAATTAAGAAGCTTACAGTCAAGTTTTGAAATCTATTAATAAATTCTCTATAAACACTAAAGCTTACAGTTGGATCAAGCTGTATATAAATATGCCTCCATTAATTGATATTCGAATTCCAAAAGTAATTAAATTAAAATATAGCTAAATTTATATATATAATGTTTACATCAGAAGAGATTGATAAATCCGATTATGTATGTTTCCACAGTGTTTTTCCATTGTGTTATAGGAATTATAAAACGTCACAGTGTAAAAATTTTGAAAGACCAACGCATTTTGGGTGGACACTCTATCCATCTTCAAAATCACAATAAGCTTTAGTTCACCCGAAACTTGTTGATCTTTCAAAATTTTTACAGTAACATTCCAGAATTCTCAACATAACAAGAGATTGATAGTTTACAATAATTACATAACAAGACCCTTATTCTATTAGCCAATCATATGTACGATAATCATAATTTAAATATGTTTTACAAATATAAATTTATTTATTATAATATTTAACATTATAGGAATTTGATAAATTTATAAGATCAAGAATATATCGATTACAATATAACCTTACAGTGACATGGATAATAATATCAATAAATATACGGGATAAGTATTATTATAATAATCTATTTGCTTCTTATTTCCTTCATTGTTGTTTGATATCCCGAAGATCATTGAAGTGTATTTGCAGCTGTCGTTTCGGGGCTGATCCGCCACCCTGTCTTCCTCTTTTGCACCAAAAAAATTGAAAAATCGAGAAAGCGCGTAAAATATAAGAATCTTTAAATAATTTTTTTATCTTTTGTAATATTACGATAATAAGGGTTGCAGGTAGCTTAATTACGTCGAAGGTCGAAGGCTTATTTTAAGGGTTCGGCTCCTCTCCAGCCATCATCGTCTGTCGATGACTTATGAAAAGCCTCCACCTGTCCCGGATTCCTGGAGATGCCTTTGAACACATTGAGCAGGTCCACTGTTCTCCCCTACCTATCACAAAGAAAGACTCGAGTGCTCCCATTTCCCCACCAGCTTCTCATTGTAAATTATAGTATCAAAACTAACATAATCTATACAAATTATAATATTAAAGTTAATATTTTATAATATAAATTTAAAATTATGATAAAAAAACTTAATTATTATATAAATTATAATATTAAAGTGGAGAATAATAATATAATTTTAAAATTATGACAACAATTTAATTTTTATCCAAATTATAATATTAAAGTTAATAATAATAATATTTTTTATTATAGAATTGTGTTGTCAACTTGTGGAGAATATAAATGAAAAATAAAGGAAGGGAAGACAGAGAAGAAATGTAATAAATAATGAAAATAAGATAAATAATAATAGCGAAAGAATACCAACAACAAATAAACACAAGAAAAAACTATAAATAATCAACTTAGAAAAAGATAAAAGAATCCCCCAAAAATCATCGTAATTACTAATATATTTGGAAGTGAAGAATAACAATTAAATAAAATGTAACATACAATATTTTGAAGTAACTAAAAAATATGTTTTCACAATGCTTTGAAGTTATGGGCCTATGTTGTCGCAGCATTGGATAATTACATTAGGTCTCCATGGGATCACTCTCAACCAAAGAACATACCAATTCCACCCATAAATCGAAGTAACAAGAAACAAATCCCCCTCAAGATGGCTTAGGCATTGACCATCCATAAATCATGAGGAATGACATTAATAAGGTCAACCATTGACATTGGTACCAATGAACATCAAGGATTGACCTTCACAGCCCTCCTGAGTTATTAGCTTATGTTGCTGCAACATTTGATAATTTCATTGGGAATCCATGGGACCACTCTCAACCAAAGCACATATCAATTCCACCCATAAATCCCTCTCAAGATGGCTTGGGAATTGACTATCCATAAATCCCAAGGATTGACATCAACAAGGTCAACCATTGACATTGGTAACAATGAACGTCAAGGTTTGACATTCACATCGATGCCACCCATTGCAACATTAGAAGGAATGTGAATTGCACTATTGTTCTCCTTTGAAAGTTATGAAAAGATGAAAGACACTTCATATGTGTCACTTCGAAAAAAAAAGAGGCACACCTTCATCCACTGTCCCTTTCACACTTAAAATTTCAATCCTCAATCCCTGCAAAATGAAAATACCAATATTGATATCCAATATATTTAGAGCCAAACTTGATCACTACCTAGCTCTTTATTGTTTTACTCACATATGTATACTTTTTTGTATGACAAATTAATATACAATTCATTTACTTGCCATCAATTATATGGGTTTCTATTTATTGCTTATTAGTACTTGCAACAACATTTTCCTTTCAATTTCATCAACTACTATCTGTACCATACATTAGCTAGACTTGCTTTCAAACAAATAAAATTATATTGTCTACATACACACAACTTTTTCTTATTTTACAACATAGTGGAGTTCTTCTTGACGTTTCATTTCCCCCACTTTAGGGGATATGCTAGTTTAATTTGAAAAATAGAAAGTTGTATTTATTTTGTTTGTCCATGTAAATATTAGAATAATTTTATCAACATGTTTTCATTTAATTTTGAAATTATAATAATGAGATTGACATGTTGTGCTAAATAGTTTTAATTATGAAAATATATTAATTACAACCCATCACTTATGACAATCGACTAATTCGTTGAAATCTTAAAAGGATAGAACGAATGATTTGGTCTCTAGGAATTATGATTTGGCCTTTCAAGGCTATATTGATGAAAAAATGATAGTTGGTCATTTAGATTGGTATTATGATTTGGCCTTTCAAGGCTATATTGATGAAAAAATGATAGTTGGTCATTTAGATCGGTAGAAATAGTTTGGTGTGAGTATCATGAATTGTCTCATCACTTTGATAGAAAACGCTCAATCAAGTGATTTTTGCTTGCCAAGGTTTCGTGTTGGAACCCACCATCAACAAGTTGTATAGATGAGTAGCTCAATAAACCATTTGAATAGACATGAATATTTAAATGTATGGTTGGTTTTTATTTTCACTTTTTAAAGTGTTAAATACGAATTTTTGGTGATTTGTAAAAAGAAAAGTGATCACATTAACTTCTATAAACTAATAAAAATACAAGTAATATAATAAAATTAAATTAAATAAAAAATTTAAAAAGCTTTATGATTTTTTTTTCAATTTTTTGCACAACATTTAACTAACATATAAAAACAATAACAATAGTCCTTAATGGTAGGGACTATCAAATGTCATTTACATTTTTGTATTTGAAATAACAATAATATCATAAAATTATAACAAATATAACTATGTATACATATTTGATGGGTATGAGGTTAAAGTGTAATTCTAGGTGTAGTATTTTAGTTTCATATATAGGTTAAATTTTATTTGGTACCACTTGAACTTTATCTAGTCTCATTGATGATGGAGATCAAAGGATATTAGGTATCTTGGAGATACTATAAGGGGTTGAAATTGTCTTTTTGGTTCTGGAGTAAGATCTAAAATTGCTTATGATTGATTAAGAGCTCATCTTCCTCAGACGTAAGGTAGAGGTTAATGGCCCAAGACCCAAAAGCATCAAGTAGGAGTGGAAGTCTACCCCCTTACAGACCACCAAATGGTTATTTCAAGTAGCATGGTTTTCCTTCAATGACGTTGATAAGTCAACTGACATTTGTGGATAACATCTAATGATAGCTATACTCACTACTAGTTTGAAAACTAAGTTATGATTTTGACATATTCATACTTTTTTATTTTTATTCCATTGACAATTCAATTAATAGTTAACCAAATTATATCTATCAAACACATATATCCACATATTTTATCAAAAGTTTAATTAATAGTCAGTCTCTAATATTTATGTCTATGAATGGAAATATTATTCATGCTAAGAATTATAATTTCATGAAATTAAATGTTGAAAATCCTCCTAGGCAATGTCAAATAACACTAGCATGGTTAGTTTCGATGGGCCTCATTCTGCATGGCGACCTGAGTTCGAACCCGTCAAGGTAGCTAGGAGGAGACATTAAAAAATCCAACCATGTTAACGGTTGGTGTGGCCTTGGACGGGTGCGATCCTCGGTTGATTTTCACAAATTAAATGCCCTTGGGTAGCAATTTCTTAGACCACATGCCAGTCTTGCAAGTCACAAATAAACTAGCAAACAAAAAAAAATCCTCCTAGGCAATGAACTTTTGCTCCAATAAATTGCAAGTAAACAAAAAAATCCAACAATCTTGAGCTTGGGAAAAAAACATGGAAAAATCTATTTAAATTGATTAAAAAGTGTCTTTGTGAATGAGATATTTATCTTCTAGCTAAGAAAACCAACATTCATATACCTCTGAGTTTCAATTATTGGCCATCCTTGGGCATCTCTTCTTTATATTGGCCAATGTACAACTTCCTAAGCTCAATTAGAAGATAACAAAAAAAACACAATAAAAAGGAATAAATAGTGCAATATACATAAGCCAATGATGTTACATGTAGAAATATCGTTTATGCATTGTAAGAAGGAGCGATGCTTAAATTTTTTGAAGAGAAGAGTTACATAAATCCTTAACTCCTCTTGAAATTTTTTTATTCTCTATTTTAAGTATTTTTGCAAGATGACATCGATAAAACTCCACCGAAAAATCCTCTCTTGTGGAATGCATGCTGTATTTTTGCAAGATGACATCGATAAAAATCCACCAAAGAATCCTCTCTTGTGGAATGCATGCATTGGTTATCCCCAAAGCCACTACCTTAAGTGAAACATTACTTCTTTGACCAAATGAAAGGGAACAAAGTCACTCCATGATGTGCACTCTTGGCTCTTACTTGGGGGAAGTAACAAGGTGATGGGGATCTAATTTGTTTCATAGCTCGTAAAACTTGAAAAGAAGCAAATTGACTACAAACAAAAAGAGATAACCCAAGACAAAACTATCGAAGCTACTTTATGGAATTAGAAAGTGTGATAAGCTACTTTATGGAATTAGAAAGTGTGATAGATAAGAAGAAACAACTATGGTTAATATATAAAAATATAAAACCAAAAAAATAAGATAGACCAGAACAAGAAGCATAGCTGTATTAATGAGGCATTGTCCTTTATATAGTTTTACATATCTTGTCCAAGTTAAAATCCCTAATCTAGAATGCACATCACTCAATTTAGAAAATAATATTATATCAAAATGCAACTAAGTCCTTAATTGTAGGTAATTGAAAATTTGGGCATTAAATATAATTAATTGTGATCATGCACTCAACTCAAGGCTGTAAAGGGATTCTTATAACTAATTTCTCAATAAAATAATATTAAAATAATGACCTATCTAGAATGGTGCACCCTTAAGGGAGAAGTGCTTCTCTTCGGTTGGTGGGTTGAGTTTGCAAGGCATTTTCTCTTCCTATGCCATTTTCCTAGGGGTACATGATCTTGTTACTTATTACTTCCTCATAATTTAAGTTGAAAGCATCCTTTCTTTACTTCAAAGACTAAAACATGTGAACATATTGAGAAATGACTACAAAAGGTGAATTATCCGATGGAGAATGTAGTAGCATAAAGAGGCCAAAGTTGTAGATGATGGGGAGTTGCAATAAATATTTATTGAAATTCTAGTAGTATATTCAATTCCTTAGAAAAAAGGATCTAAGTTATGATGCAATTGATATCCGAAGAAATCGAAAGGAAGAGTTGATGGAGTCCATGCCTCATGTTTTAAGAAAGTGACCATAAGCTGCGGAAAATGTTAGAGGAACATTCCAAACTTCTAAGTGTGACATTGAAACTTCCTTAGGAGTCGCCAATGTTGAAGAGAGTATAATTGTGTTAGAGAATTCTTCCTACAGATAGTTAAACTCTCTCATGGATGTAATTGAACCTATAGATGGTTAATCCATGACAAAAACCAAAAAATGGTGCTCTTATTCTCTTAGATCTAGCACAATGCATAAACTATTGAACATAGAAGAGAAAGGAAGAAGTGAAACTTACCTCCAATCTGTAGGTTGTCCTAGATCCAGCTCCGAGTTTGACCTCCGAAGCTTGAAATTGTTGAACAAGACAAAGAACCAAAACTTCCAAGCAAATAGATTTATTGATCTAGATCTAATCTACAACATATCATGTATCAATATTACAAGAAACAAGATATGGGAGAGTAAGCCAAGTTATCATTGAGAAAGCCAAAGAAGCTGATTACAATGTTATACCTTGATGTCCAAGATGATAACACCTCCTTCCAAGATCCAAGCTATCCTTTGCTACCTCTGCAAGACTCTTGAGATCATAGGTTTGATGCCTCCAAAATTTATCCCCTTAGCTCATGGATGACCTCCTTCTTATAGGATTTGGGAGGCCAACCACTAGGAGAAAATGATGGATCTAGGTGAGTAAAAGATGGATCAAGTAGCTGAATCATACCAAGGAAGGAGGGTGAGATAAGACTCGAAGGGAATCCCTATCCCATAAAAATCTCCTCGAGATTCAAGATCCAAAAATCAAGGAAAATAGTTGTTGAGGGATTTTCGCGCCTCCAGAACTGGGCAAAGCGCAAAAATGTTGAAATTTTTGCACCCCCATAGATGTGCAGAGCGCAAAAAATGTTGTATTTCCGTGCCTTGCACCACTAGAAGGGCGCGGAAATATCTCTATGATGGGCTTGGTGAAGTGGAATTCGACCCCTAAGTGTTGGATTTGGCTCTAAGTATGACTAGGGAGGGGACCAACATGATGGGAAGAGGTCTCAACACTCCTAGGAGGTATAAACATCATGTTCTTCATGGTGATATTGCATGAAGGATCTCAATGGTGTACAAAGTGACAATTTGAGGTATAACAGATGCCCCTTAAAGTACGAGGTCAGAAGGAATTTGATGGCCAAAACACTTTACCAATAAGGAAGTCTGCAGAGATAGCTGGAAAGGAACTGGAGAAGAGCTACAAGGAAACATCAACAACATGTCTAATAACCTCGAGGCAGGCATACCCATGCTCGGAACAATGGACTCAAAGCATGGTTGCTGACCAATACATTGCATATCCATGACAGGATGAACTCAATTAGATGACTTAAATCATGGCTACTAGACTACAAGCGTAGATCCATGATAAGACAATGACACAACCACGAATAATACGAGAGTGGATCTGTGTGACAATACATAAATGAGGTTACCAACATAATATCTATGTGGGAACCTACTAAAAAATCACCATCACAACCTGGATGTGAAAATAGACATCAGAAGCATCCATGGTATTCTACCCGATCCCAAGTCGATACGAATCTAACCATGTGATTACAAGGTGTTGAAGTCGAACATGGTAGAAACCACTTGATTACTGGTCAATGATGTGAACCATTAACAAGTACGAGGGAAATCACCAAAAATGACAATGATCCCCAAGGTATCACAATACATCTCGATGAAATGTGAATAGATGAGTTGACGTCGAGGATTCGCGAGATCATTTGATCAGAGGTCAATGATGAAAACCTACTATCGAACACGAGGAAACCTGTCATTGAGGCATGTAGGTACCAAGGCACTAAAGTTGGTTTCTAATCCTAATTCTTGGATAATTAGTTTAAGTTGACAGGAATAGACTGGTTGAAGGAGGGCCATAGTGAATCCCACGTCATCGACACGAAACCGACATAGGAAATTGAGGTGAAGTAATGAATCAGATGAGTATGGACTGACACAAGGATGTGAAGGCTGATAATATTCTAACAATGTGATATATGACTTGGAAATAGGGAGTTACAGAGGCAACAACTAAAATGTGACATGAGAGATTTGGTGGATGATGCTCAAACAAAAGATGACTCATGACATTAATTATGACCCAGACACATATTGAATACCCAAGAAGGGGATAAGATGTGGACACATGCCATGTTCAAAGGTAATGACTCATCGGCTGCCAAAAAGGTAGACTCGGCTTATTGCCCCCATTTTCCCCCATCACGTTTGATGAGTACCCGTTTTTTTTTTAACGAGCTTAAGGAGGAAAACAGATGCTTGATATAACTCATTATTAGATGAGTCCAACCTTGCACATTTGACGAACCCAAGGAAGGAGAGGTTTGGTTCCATAAGGATCCTTCGATGTTTTATTTTACGAGTCCAAGGAAGGAAAACTCAATGATTTTTCATGTTTAGGGAGTCTGAAATAATCTAAAGAGGACTCCAAGATGTGAATTTTTTGTAAAGTTAGTCCCCAGACACGAAAAAGTATAAAATAATGTCTGAAGTAACTCTCTTAGTCAAAGGTTGACTAAGGTGTACCTTTTTCATAAAGAGTCTAAGTGGTTCGAAAAAGGGATAGACTACCACCGAATAGACGTCCTTTCAAAGACTTTTACAAGTGTGAAAAAGACAAGTTCACTTGGAAACCTTTTCTTCTTTCGAGAGTCTGAAAAGAGCCTAAAGAAAACTTTAGGGGTTCTGTTTTTGTGGGTTAATTGCCCTAGTCTGAAAAAGGGATAAAATAGTACTAGGATGATACTTTCCTCATTGTTTTACGAGCACGAGTAAAGAAGACTAAGCTCAACGCCGTTTTACTTAAGTTTAACAAGCACGAATCAAGTGTGAAAAAGAGCTTGGAATCTCTTTCATATTTCAAAACCAGAGCATGAAAGAGAGAAAGTGAGCTCGAAAAAAGGTCAACAAACAACTCCACCAGTATGAACACCTTGGATAAACATGTCGAAACTTGGTCAAAAACCCTAGGAAATAACATTGAAAGAAGGCTTTAAACAAAGGTCATTAATGCGAAATTAGGTAAAAAATAACTAGTTTCATTATAAAAAGAAAGTAAAATGTAAAACTATTCCTTGTCACTTGGTCATTTTCACCTCAAGGAGAATTTAACCTTTGTTGGGAGCCAAACTTCAACTGAAGATATCGGGATATACAGGGAACCATTCGAGCCACCATTCGAAGAAAGTTAGTAATCTTAATCTGCTCTTTCATTTAATGTCTTAATTTTTTAATTTCATGCTGATTTGGGGGATTGCAAGCACCCTAGGGAAAAAATTACGTGCCCAAAAAATTTCACACCCTCGCTATATTGCGAAGTGCAAAAAATTCCAGGATTTTCGCTTTATGGGGCATGGTGGGGGTGCGAAAATTATCAGTTTTCGTGTTCTATACAACTGTTGGGGCGTGAAAAACCGCAGATTCAAATTTTAAGAAACTTTCCCCCATCTCATTTAGAAAAAATTGACTTCAAGGCTCTAATCACAGGTTCCTTTGATGATTTTCAGGAGTTTCCAAGAGAGAAGAGAGAGAATGATTGAGTGGAAAGAAAGAGAGCATAAAGGGGAGGACCGAGATACCCTCAATGATGATAACACTTTGTCCGCATTGAGAGAGTGTAGATTGTTTCTTCAAGACAAGAGGGATTCTAAAACAAGGGAAGCTTTTGAACCACATAATAGAGATGTGGGATGCAAATCTACAAGCTTTCCGTATAGTGGAGCACATCCTTGAGATAGATCTTGAGGATATATATTTCTTGACTGGTCTCTCCAAGAGAGGGCCACGAGTCAATTTTGCAAGACATCGTAGCACTAAAGAGACTACGGAGAACTACATAGCCCAATACTACAGACAAGGATCGTGCAAGAAAAGCGGAAAAGTACTTATAGCCGATGTGATAGATCTTCCCTTGAGGATGATCTTGTACACTCTTGCTCAAGTAGTGGGAAGTGTAGGATCTCATCACGCTACCAAGGCCCAAATGACTTATTCCTTGGAATGTCTTGAGCCAAATTTGTTCAACTGGTGTGAAGGGGTTCTAGTCAACATCAAGGATCAAGTTACCAAATGTCATAACGGAAGTATCAAGCAATTTGGGTATGGGAATATCATGGTTACCTTCTTCTTAGAGAGGGTCCCATTACTACGCCCACAGATAGAGAGACCTCGTCATCCTCCATCTGAGAAACAGATGGGGAGATGGAGTGACTATGTTGGGCGGCTCGGCAGGCCACAAGTCCTATCATTTGGTGAGAACTTATTTTCATGGCTAGAGGAACAGATTGTGATGATTGAGGATTATCCCTATGTTGGGGTAGACTTCTGGGGTGACATTGACTTGGCTTTGCAAGAAGATGATGACTGGGATGAGTCAGGTATGCGACCTTTAGACATGTGTTTTTTAATTTTTCAAGTTATATATATATATATATTTGTTGTGCAAAAGACCTAACATGTGCACGTGTAATGTTGTAGATCATGGACCCGTGAGGCCAAGAGGATCTTCACCACTGCGGCGATGAGGGGAGGAGTACCAGGCAGAGGAAGACGAGGCAGGGGGATTCCACGATGTAGAGCGAAAACTCAAGGGATTGACCATGGGTATTCCTTCGATGAGGATTCCTGAGGTTCCCTATCATCTTCAGAGGCATATCGTGGGTGTGCCGAAGCGTATTGGAAGATTGCTCCACCGTGTTGTTAGGGCAATAGTATGCTATCACGAGCATCATGCTCCTCATGAGTATATATTAGAAATATCTTTAGTTTAGAGTTATCGTCATTTACACAATATGTAGGCAATAGTGCCAATTGTTTTGTTAGAGAATTCTTCCTACAGATAGTTAAACTCTCTCATGGATGTAATTGAACCTATAGATGCTTAATCCATGACAAAAACAAAACAAATGGTGCTCTTATTCTCTTAGATATAGCACAATGTATAAACTACTTAACATAGAAGAGAAAGGAAGAAGTGAAACTTACCTCCAATACGTAGGTTGTCCTAGCTCTAGCTCTGAGTTTGATCTCCGAAGATTGAACCTGTTGAACAAGAAAAAGAACCAAAACTTCTAAGCAAATAGATGTATTGATCAAGATCTAATCTACAACATATCATGCATTAATATTACAAGAAACAAGATATGGGAGAATAAGCCAAGTTATCATTAAGAAAGCCAAAGAAGCTCATTACAATGTTATACCTTGATGTCCAAGATGATAGAACCTCCTTCCAAGCTCCAAGCTCTCCTTTTCTACCTCTGCAAGACTCTTGAGATCATAGGTTTGATGCCTCCAAAATTTCTCCCCTTAGCTCATGGATGACCTCCTTCTTATAGGATTTGGGAGGCCAACCACTAGGAGAAAATGATGGATCTAGGTGAGTAAAAGATGGATCAAGGAGATGAATCATACCAAGGAAGGAGGGTGAGATAAGATTTGAAGGGAATCCCTATCCCATAAAAATCTCCTCAATATTCAAGATCCAAAAATCAAGGAAAATGGTTGTTGAGGGATTTTGGCGCCTCCAAAACTGGGTAAAGCGCGAAAATGTTGAAATTTTTGCGCCCCCATAGATGTGCAGAGCGCGAGAATGTTTTATTTTCGCTCCTTGCACCACTAGCAGGGTGTGAAAATATCTCTAAGATGGGCTTGGTGAAGTGGCATTCGACCCCTAAGTGTTGGATTTGCCTCTAAGTATGACTAGGGAGAGGACCACCATGATGGGAAGAGGTCTCAACACTCCTAGGAGGTATAAACATCACGTTCTTCATGGTGATATGGCATGAAGGCTCTCAATGGTGTACAGAGTGACAATTTGAGGTATAACAATAATTATAGTTCCCAAAGTCTGTACTAGATGAATGCAGTAGTGTATAGATAGTTCTTGTCCTAAAAATATCATCCAAGCCATGAGATGGCATGTTAAATGATGTGGTGTGAATTTGTTGGTGTGGAAAAAAACTTTCCCTTGATCTCAGTTTGAAAAGGATGGAGTGAAAGTGATGTTAATAGAAAAGTACTGTGAGGAAGGCCAAGATAAAATGTGGATATGGTAGAGAAAAATATAAATATTAATTGGAAAAGTATGATAAGTGAAGAAAGGTGTAAGGTTAGAGACGCCAGAAGTATGTGATGGTGTGGGAGATTCATGTTCCCTTATTGGTATGGTGGTGATCGTATCCAAGGAGAGAATATGGTGCTTGTACGAGAGGATCCTTGCAGGCCTAGTACCGAGAATAAGAAAGTATAGATTTATAAGAAAATGTGTCATCATTCAATATGGTCATGGTATGGTATGAATTGGTCAAATAGAGTAAGTAAAAATGAAACTCCATGCAACCATCTATAAATAGGATGAAAGGTAAGAGTTGGTGCAGTGGGAGTGAGTGATATCCATAATAAGACATACATGAATTTGATCCACTAGGTGGGCATCTATCTGAATAAAATGAGAGAATAAGATATTATCACTAAAAGAGACTGTACACCAATGATTGTCCGAACTAGCCAAATTGTGTGCTCATTGGTTAAGAAAGACCGCAAATTGTGGACAAATGTGAGAAAATGGTAATGTAATTTGTTAGAAGACTTTGTGTAAAGATAGGTTATATTCCCAATTCCCCCTTTGTAACTAATGTGCAAATCCCAATTCTTAGTCCACTCTTGGGGTGTGGAGTGTAAATCATCCTCTAGTAGAGAGTCCTACCAAAGAAGTGGTATGTTTTCCACTTTGTTAAAAAATAGGCATGTGATAGTGAAAATCGCTTATAATTTAGAAGAAATTGCACCATGTCCCCACATCCAAATATATGCCTCGTAAAACGATGGTGTGTTAGAAAGATGATTTTTGTAGTATAGGGAAAATAAAGCCCTAGAAAAATCCTACATTCCCTATAGCCAATCTTTGCAGGTGAAGGTAAAGAGAAAAAAAAGGGTCATATATGAAGAAAAATGTTGTCCATGCCACATCCAAATGATGCTAAAAAAATGTGGAAGTTGTAGAGAATGAGAGGAAACAAGTGGAACCAGTCCATTAGCATCATGGTGAAAATAATGATCATAAATACACATCAAATGCCAAGGTGATGTATCTAGCTTATGTGTAGTGTAATGGGCTATGTCTAGAAATTTATTTGGAATATATGTCATCCTCCTGATGTCTATTTTGCTTGTGTTATGGTGTCCATGAGTATACAAAATTATGTTGAATCCAAGGTTGATCATGTTGTAACTACTTAGAACATTGGGGTTTGGTGCAAGAGATGGAAAGTGAGACCCTAAAATATCATCAAACTAGGATAGGAAATATGGTGAATGTGTTGTCTCAATACCAACTTATTCTTTCATGCTATCACATGCAACCAGACATATTTATAAAGGAACAATCCAGTCACACGAAGAAGTACTGTACAACTGGTCCATTAATAAAATCTATCACTTGATTGTGGTTGATTATGGAAGATCTACGGTACTCCATCATGCAGGAGGAATTCATGTCAATTTATGGTGAATTTCAATTAAGTAGAAGAAGTATATATGCCCGTATTCATAGTTTTTTTTGGAATTCTGTCTAGATGCAGGTTGCTCTGCTTGAGATAACGGTGGTGAAAAACTCAGTCTACTCCGTCTGTTAGTCTTGCGATGTAAACATGCAAAGAAGGGATAAAAGGCAATGCACAAGGGCCTGCATCTGTTGACAACTATCAAATTTGGAGGAGGAGAACAAAAACACTAACAAATACCTTAGAAGACTAGAAACGTGTATTGGACGGGACATGGACAATTTTGAAAGGATGTTGCAACAAGATGAGGAACAACGACAACAAGAGAGAGATGACACCAACCAAAATTTGTCCGACCTGGAACATGTAATACAACAAGAGAAAGCCGAGAATGAACAACTGAATGATAAAGTAAAAATGTTAGAAGGTTATATGGCTATGATACAAACTCGACTAGAAAATTTGGAGTCGAGATCTCCTCAATAAATTGAAGGTTTACTCTGCGATAGTCCTCTGCTGGATGCTAACTACGAAGTTGTGCCACAGAGCTACATTCAGACAAATCATGGATATATGCTCCCTTCACCAGAGGATGATCAGGACCCATAATTCAGGTGTTAGCAACACCCTTTTTGGCACAGGTTTAGAACAAAGACATTGACCCAGTTTTTCTAGAAGAGCGGTTTTACTTCAGTTAGCTGGTGCAATTTAAGGAACGTGAAAGACCAGTGTGCAAGACAAGTGAGATCCAAAAGAGAAGATGCAGTTACTAAGAAAATCTCCATTGTTCGATGATTCTAAAGATAGATTTGATTGAGGCCTAGTCCTCGAGGACTGGCTTAGCTTAGTTAGACTGCTACTATGCGATGTCCTTCATAGAGCGCCACATGTTATGATTTAGAAACTAATAGTTTAGCATTAGAATAGGTCTATTTAAATATTAGCGCCTAGCTCACAAAGCAGGCCTAATTTTGTATAAGCAAAGATATATTTTCATCATTTTGGGAGCATCATAACAGTTTTGAGACTTATTATGTTTGTTAGTGATTTTTAAGTAATGAAGACTTCTTTCATCCTATCTTATTGAGTAAATTAGTGTTCCTGTGATGCCATGGGTAAGGGACCATCCATATGCAATGGCAGGGGCATGTGAGTTATATTAGATTTATTTGCTTCTGAATGAATGAGATAGGTTAAAACAGAACAGTGTAGATTCATTGCAGTTTGTAGCCAATTTACAGTATGTTGACAGAGTAGTGCTAAATAGATTATTTCTGCATTTTGAATTCAGTTTGAATGTTTTTATTATTTCTGCAATTTATCAATTCAAAATTTATTTTATGAGACATGGTATCTGATTATATGAGTTCTGTTAAACATGATATTTCCGAGTTTGTTTAATTATTCACTCAGATCTTGATTTCACCTAAATTTCCTAGACTTAATGTGTAAATGAGAAGGTAGATCAGGAATCACTCCTCAAAAGGCTTGTCTAAATCTTAGAGAGGATCATCCTGAAATTGGTCCATAAACCATTGATAAAGGGATAGGTACCTAACCAGATGATGGGATCCATGTCCCTTGCAACCCCTAAGTCATAGATCCGAATTTCCTTTTTCTTTTTATCTGCATTTTTCCTGCTTTAGAATACTCCTATGCATCGTTAGAAGTTTCTTTGTAGTTGCACATATTGTGCAGGACCCTCATAAGTTTGTATGAATCCCTGGGTTGCTGATTAAAGGGAAGGTTCAAATACAACACCTTTGTTGGTGTCTTGTCCCGACAAGATACAGTATTGATTGTTGATTAATTTAACCCGTCAATAATTTTAATCGTTTTCGCAAAAAAATGTAAACAAAGATGGGTATACAAGGTTTATGAATCCATGGTTTGTATAGTTTTAGTATAAAAGGATATAGATTGAATCAAATGTTTTGGGAAGGATGGAATATACATATTTATGTTTTCTTTGTTAAACAATCCATCTTCAAATTAGATTTACTTCAGGACTCTGGTTTCACTTCCAATTATTTACCAATGTACATACTATGGCGTGCATTTCACTAAGCCATTTTAGTAAATTTACACTTGGAATTTTACACGACACTAGTGTAAATCAACTGAAGCACCTGGATTTTATCATTGCGCGTTATACCTTATATGCCGGTGAGACTAAATATCATCAATATGGTGCTCGCTGAAGAAGGTCAAAACAATTATCTCTATCACTACAAACAACGGGATCCAAAAATTAAATATGTAATGGTTGAATATGATTATTTATTTTATGATATTTCTATCTGATATTCCATATTGAATTATGGTACGTTATGCCTATAATCATTAGTAATATTATGTATGAGTCAATGATGTTGTGTACTTCAATATGATATGTGTAATAGGTTTTCTCCTCCATCTTGAATATAATTTCTTGGTCTGTAACACTTAATATTATACAAGATATCCGAGTTCCATCCATTATAAAAATATATATATTCCTTTTGAAAACATGAACCTAGATCCAATTGGCTTTGCAAAAAAGTACATCCCTTTTAATTTGACATGACAAATGTTAAAAGGTTCGACTGCCAATCATTAGTCAGTAATATTCTGTATGAGTCAATGATAATAAGTACTTCAATATGTTTTGTCCTCCTGCTTAAATAGAATTTATTGGTCTATACTATAACACTTAATATTATACAACATATATGAGTTCCAAACTTCCAGCAGTTATAATATATATATATATATATACCTTCTGAAAACATGAACCAGGATCCAATTAGCTTTGCAAAAAAGTAGATCCCTCTTAATTTGACATGACAAGTGTTAAAAAGTTCGAGCTTCATCAGTGACGCAAGCTGGTTGATTGATCGCCCGTTTCTAGGACAGTTCGAGCATGTTGGTCAAGGTCGTTTAAATGGTGCAGAAAATGAAGTTTACGTCCCCTCATATCTTCTCCGAAGTGTGTGGGATTCTATGAAATATGGCATCACAAGATGTTGGAGAACATTTCATAATTCTCCAAGGAACTTTCAACAACTTACCACTCGAGCCAACTATCATAGCACACATACATGCTTGCTGGGTGGGATTGGACCCACTTTAACGAGTATCTTCACCTACCTTTTTATTGATTTTGAAGGATATCCCTACAGGTTATACAAAACAAGGAGAATGAAAGCCACCGCATGTAGACATCAATCTATTCTCTTCACACATCCAGAGGAGAGGTATGTTAAGCTTGATCGACCATCGTGAGAGGATTCAATAGCCGGAACAACAGAGGATTCAAGAGAGACAGAGCAGAGGAAAGCAACTTGAGGGTAAATTACAACATAAGCCCGAGCGGGTGGTGGAAGTCAGGGTCCAATATACTAGTAAGTTAGAAGAAGTAGATTATACATTGTTTAGATTGTATTATTGACCCTGGTTTTTTATCATGTTTGGCTGCATTTTCTGTTAAAAAAATGAATTGAATCATAGTTGATCACCACTATAAACAAACCAAATGCCTCAAAATTGGACCATCGACTGAACAACATCTAAAAGCGAATTGAATTCGAACCCTACGAATTGGCGAATTTCCTACAATAAATCTATCATGGCGTACCTTCTGATCACAACTTATTTGGAATCTGGATCAATAGGCTTCAAACTTGACTTGGGTGCTAGTATGTGAATCTGGATCAATACACTTAAAAATTGACTTGACTGGTATGTGATGAAAGCCAAAGGTAATAACTAATAAGCAATACAAAATATTTGTCTAGTGTGACATGGCATTATCCTACCAAATTTCACAGGCGGCCAAAAACAAAAAAACATATTAAAAAACATTCTCCCTTTTAATTCAATCCATGAATTTTCTTAAATTACCTGCTACAAAAACGTGAGTCCAATTTTTTCAAGTTTCCTGCCAAATTAATGGATGGCTCAATTATTTTTTCCTAAGTCGAAGTTACCAGGCTGTCGCTACAAAAACGTGAGTTCAATATTTTTAAGTTACCCGCAAAATTATTGGATGGCTCAATTATTTTTTCCTGGCTGGAAGTTACCAGGCAGCTTAGTGGATGGATTTTCAATGTCACTCTTATCATAAATGCTCCATACCCATCTTAACTACTTCTGAATTAAAAATAATATTAACTGCTGGTTTTACTCATGGAAAAGAGGTGGTTATTTAATGCAATTTACGATTTTCAGGTAAATAACCTACGTTAAACTCAACATTTTTAGAAATTTCCACTATCTAACTCATGTTAAACTTGGTTGGTTTCAAAAAGCGGCTGGTTAACTCACAGTTTTACCTAGAAATGGTCTAGATTTTAAATGTTTTCGGCTATACTATTTTCCGTTTGTTGACTCTCCCACCTACTTTATAATAAAAAATAATATTTCCGAAACAACCTCACCAATTCTAGCCAATAAAAAAAGCATCTTTTTGGCATCTTTTATATTCTATAATTCTAGCCAATTAAAAAAAGCATTTTTTAAAGCATATTTTTAGCAATTTTAATCAAGTAGGATACATGTTAGAGTTGGATAAAATGTTATGAAAATTGTCTAATATAGATTGGAGATATAATCTACGGGTAATAAACAAAAATTGTCTAATATAGATTGTAGATATAAACTACGGGTAATAAACACAAATTGTCTAATATCTACTTCGAGTAGAAATGGAAATATAAATTCCTATAAAGGAAATCATACCATGAGTGATTGTGTTCATATTTTACGTTGTGGTGCATGTTGTGGGACTCTTGGAATACTCGAGTATCATAATCTTGAAGATGAACTAAACGAGGCAGTGCAATTATTTTTAAAATTATATGCCATCCATGCCCCCTATTCAACTATGTACCTAGTGTTTGTTATGTTGTTGTAGATCATCAAGAACTGTTGCAATATCACCTTTGCAATACAATCAACATTAACCTGACGTTGGAAGGCTGTGTTTTCCCCGGGATTGTTGGGAGGATGGGGAAGTTTCAGAAGAAATCCATTATACACTGAGATTGCTCCATCCAGGTTGAAAAGAGAATTTATCTAAGATATGGAGGGGTAGTTTGATGATAAGGAAGAGGTGGTTTGGTGGAGGAGGCCACTAGTGGTGAACTCTACCTCAAAGAATGATACAAAGATGCTCTGACGGTTTTGACCAAGAAGGCACTGCAACAAAGACATAGGAGGTGGTGAAGGTCGTGGACATCTTCAATACTAAGAAGCCCGCCATCAGCTTGGAAATAAGACCCCCAATCTCTCGACTTGCCAAAAGGACTCCCAATCTCTTGACCAATTGGAAGGCATATAATGAGAGTGAAAATTTTGGATAATGGCACCACATGAATTAATGAATTTGCAAAATTTGGTTAAAATACTAAAATGAACACAAAATTAAAAAATAGTCAACATGACTAATAGGCAGCCAACAACAAATTAATTACAATGATACACTCCCTATCGACAAATATAATAATATTAAAAATATTCTTTCTACCTGATATATTGCTTTAAAATATGAAGAATTTAGATGTTATCAAACAAATGGGCCTAAAGTTTAATATTTATTAAAACCCACGACGCTCCTCATTTCCACAAGAAGCATGCCATCCACTCATTACATGCACATATGATTTATGATAATAGATCAAAATGCACCATTTTCTTCCTACTTACTATTGTTTTTGTTGATTATTAGAGGTAATTGATTTAGTTAATAGAGTACATACTAATAGAGCACATTTATTTTTGACTTGTAGTTAAAATCTTGGTAGTCACTGGTTTGTAACTATGTATTGTTTGTGTAACATATCCATACTTTAAGTGTTCAAGCTGAGAATTTTCACTTTTCTAGACCTTCTCATCATTTTTCTCACACTTGTTAAACATGAAATTATGGGTATGTTGCAGTTTGGGGACATATTCATAATAACAAACCCAAAGTCCCTACATCCTTTTATAAAAAAAGAAGAAGATTGTATAGCAATGCATTAATTGTTGATGTATTGCATTAGATTGCAAAGCTTTATGAAATTACATTGTCATTATAGAATATCTAAGTTCTTTGCTTTGCTCTTGTTTATATATTCAAATGAATAAGCAAAGCTAAAAATGAATGTGTGGCATAGAATTTATGGGTTTAGACACTTACACTATAGCTGGAAGGCGTTTATTTGTAATATTGCTTTGCAATGTACAATATGTAACAGAAAAAGGTTAATGTAGCCCAATTCTATTTGAATGCATGTTTTTTTTATGTTTAGCTAGTTTCCACATGGTTCTCCTATTACAATGAAAGCATTTGCTACAAACAACCAATTGTCGAACATAAATGAACCTGTCATGGTGCTCTAGACATTTTGCTATAATAGCATGTTACAACTACTCCGCATAGAAAATGGTCTTCATCATGTCTCCTAACATTGTGCATGTTACATTTTCCTATTATATGCTATGAAAGTGTGTGTCCATAAATTATTTAGTCAATGATAGATTTAGGGGAGAGGCTCCTAATGTTGTGCGGGAACCAGTAGTGGTCATGGTTCCCGTCACATCAACCACCCAAAACTTGAACATTCCCAACTTAAAAGAAAATCACAAAATTTCATAATTATGCATAAATAGATATTATATTAAGTCCAAAAAGCATTTAATAGCTGATTAGAACCCCAGCTGACAATGGACAGTCCATTTAATGCTAACATTACAAACCATCCAGTCCAATTGAGAACCAAGTCTATCTTACCATTAATACCAAATCTAACATCAAAATAGCCTATCATGCTTAATCTAATAAGTACACCCTGGGCATCACATCAGCCCTCATGAAACACAACTGGAGAAGCAACAATCAAACAACAGGATGCAGTGTTCCATCACCCATTACCACTTGCACACTTCAAGGGAAATGGAGGGTCAGCATCTGGTCCAAAATTAATCAACAACTCACACATGCAACCTCAATAAATGACACCGACCCACTAAAAAAATCAAATCACTCATTAAAATTCATGAATTCAAAAGGAGTAGCAAAACTACGAAAGCCCATAATCAAATCATCCATTAAACTCTAAAATCAGAAAAACAAAATTCACTGCCCAAGATCAAATCAAGAATTAAACTCGACCAAATCACATTAAACTCTTAAATCAACAAAACAGAATTCGCTGCCCAAGATCAAATCAAACATTAAACTCAACCAAAGCACATGGATCAACAAAGAGAGGCATTAATCGAATTCCCAGCTGCCCAAAATCAAATCATCCATTAAACACACTAAGAGCACATGGATCATGCAAATAGATGTCTCCAACCATTGAATCGGTGCCAAATCAATGCCAGCCTACCATTCCTACAATTAACCTTGCAATCCATGTCAATTCCCCTAAGCAATCATTTTCAACATAAAAAAACTATAAAACAACCTCTTTGCACACAATTGAATCCATTTGCATCCCTTGGATTCATCTATCATTTAAGGAGTGCGTTTATCATCTATCATCAACAGCCCAATAGTGTGTGCACAATGTCAACCATTCATCAACAACCCAACAGTGTGTGCACAGTGTCAACCATTCATCAACAACCCAACAGTGTGTGCATAGTGTTTCAGGTATTGACAGTCACTTATTTCATGTATCCATTCAATTAACCATCTAAGTTTTCATGTATCCATTAACTATCCTTTTCACAGAACCATTCTATTTCCTTGCATAGCAGATCAGATTTCCTTTACAATCAGATTAAAATTTTTAATGTCATTTCAGATTACCGAATTGGATTATGAATACATTCTATTTCCTTGCATAGCAGATCAGATTTTCCTTTACAATGAATTCTAGGTTGTTTTAACTATTTTCAGAGATCTAAATCCACTCTTTTAGAATCTAAAAAATTTATTCCTGATCGTGATCCATTGTCTGAAATCCACTGATGGGATGAATCATTGTGCACACACTGATCAATTGTATCAAAAAACTATTCCTGATCAGCCAGGACTCAACCATTCATCAACAACCCACAAGTGTATGCACAGTGTTTCAAGTATTGACAGTCAATTCCAGTCACATATCCATTCTATTAACTAGTTCAGAATATACTACTCACAGTTTGACCATTGCAGAAGGATATATAATACTAACAGGTTAATTGAATGGATATAATACCCTATTAAATGTTACATGTATGGATTGTGCAGCTTCTCGTAGCCATGCCAAGAGTCAATATTACACGTCGTACAATGAATACAAGGAAGCAGGGTACCCAGCTACAATGCACATCATAGGATGATGAAATGGCTCGTGTTTCAAATGACAACATTGCTACAACAAATTCTGAGAATGGTCATGTGGAAGAGGTAGATGGTGTGGTTCCACCATCAACGACAGAGCCATCACCACCCACATTGCTAGCATTGCCCATATTGCCACCATCTTCCATAGTGCAAGGTTCCATTTCAACGAAGAAAATCAGTGCAATTAGAGGATGGACAAAAGAAGACATACTGGCTGCAATTGACGATGTCAAATTCAAGGGGTTTTCAGTTAGAGCAATGGCCAAAAAATATGGGATTGCACCCACTTCAATCCATTACTGGATAAATGGCCTGACCCATACAAATAGGAGAGCTCCTCTTACAGTCCTGACTGAACATGAGGAGGAGGAGTTGGTGGTGTGGTGTAAGGAGATGGCTGAATTGGGACATGGGCTAGAGTTGATACAACTAAAATCAATTGTTGCTCAAATCTGTCAAGGGAGGCCAAACCCATTCAGAGATGGATTTCCAGGTAAGTCATGGTGGGATGGTTTCAAAAAAAGGCATCCAGAGCTAGAGCTACGAACTGCAGAGGGGCTAGATAGAGACAGGGCATTGAATCTACGCCCCACAGTTATGTCCAAGTTCTATGACACTCTTTCTTCTGCATATGAGAAACACTCTTGCGCTCCAGACCATATTTGGAACTGCGACGAGACAGGGTTACAGGCATGAAGGAATTGTGGCATTGCAAACAGAGGGAGCAGGAATGTGCCAAAGATTCTTCCCAAGAGCAGGGAGTGGATTACCATTCTACCATGTGTGAATGCAATTGGTATGGAAATACTGATATTTTATTTGTTCAAGGGAAAAACCCGGCTGCAAAACTATATCCAAAACCTGGGGTGTGCATGGCTGCACATCCCCATGCATGGATGACTAAAGAAATTTTCCTGAATTGGCTTTGCCACTTTGCAGCATCCATACCAGGTGGTGTCTCCCTTGAAAACAGACACCTGTTGGTTTTATATGGCCATGGCAGCCACATTGTTGTGCAAACCATCGAGGAGGAAAACAGGTTGGGCATTGACTTGTTAACACTTCCTGCTCACACCACTCACAGGTTGCAGTCCCTGGATGTGAGTGTGTTTGGGCCTTTCAAGGATTATTTCAGGTTGGAACGTGCTGCATGGATGGCGAAGAACCCAGGGGTAGAGGTAAAGAGGTTTGAGTTAGCTGAGCTTGCAAGCAAGGCTTTCAAAAGGGCTCTCACATCCTCGAATATCAAGGCTGGCTTTAGGCGAACATGTATCTGGCCATTGAATTATGATGCTCTTATGCATGACACCGGGTGTAGCCGAGCATTTGATGTGGATGGCCAAGAAGATGTGGGTGGAAAAGATCTGGAGGATGTCGAAGAGCAATTGGATGGCCAACAAGAGGCAAATGATGTAGACAACATCATGTCCCTTTCTCAAGGAAACTTCCAAGGAGTTGCTACTACTAATGATGATGAATAGGTCAACGCTACACAATTCGATGACGAAGCGACTGAAGATAACATGGGGCTAGGTGGTGCAGCCGACACACAAGTGGATTCTGTGGCACATATAAATGTGGTTGATGGTTGTCACAGTCCAGGCAGCAACATTGACACATTGACAGTGCCAACCCAAGTATCCCAACCATCATGGATGGCAAAGGCCATGATGAAATTGAACAGACACATTGGCGGTTCCACCAACGATGAAAGCATGAACATGCCTTCGTAGCCAGCTGAGATTGTCCATTTTTATGTTGATGGTGGCTTGATAGAAGAACCTAACATAGAAAACCAAGGTGCAATAGAAGAATATACTGTAGCAGAAGAACCTCTCATAGCAGAAGAACCACTGCCAGGGAACACATCAAGGCTTGGCCAATTCCTAAAGTTTCAATGGAGAGAGTGTCAACTCAAGGAAGGCAAGGAAATACAGACATTCTCTGATTGGGCCGGAGTTCACAACTACTCACTTCAGAAGAGTACATAAGCCTCTTGGTTGAATCTGAACAAAAGAAACATGCTTTGCAGGAATTAAAGCAAAGGAAGAAAAATCTTGCAAAGGAAAAGAAGGAAGCAAGGATGATTGCAGTTGGACAACGGGCACAGGAAAGGATTGCTAGAGAGGATAATCGACAAGAAAAAGAGCACCAGAAGCAGTTGGAAAGGCAAGCAAAGGATGCAAGGAAGGTGCAATAGATGAACCAAAATTATGCAAGAGAAATGGAGGAAAGGAATGTGATGGCTGATACTACAAGAACAACGGATGAAAGGAACATGATGGAAGGATCATTAGAAGCATTAGAAAACAGTGCACGAGTCTACCAGGATCCCATTAACATTCAGATACCCCGCTACAATCAGGTAGGTTTACACCCCCCCTCTATTCCTACTAGTGTAGGGGCCCATTCTATGTTATCTTAACCAGCAATTATTCCAGGGGTCCCAAGCACAAGTCAAGCCTATGGATTTTCAATTCCTCCTTGGTTGCAAGGAGTAAATTGGCCTCAATCTGTTTCCACCAACCCCACCCATCCTAATCAAACATGCTCAGTAAGGTCACCCTACTTGTCTCAAACTGGAAACGCGACAAGAAATGATGGGGGAGGGGTCGAACCTCTTCAAGAATAGGATATCCAGTGGATAGGCTAACCAAATGCTATTTTGTTTTCAAGGCATTTTATTTTTTGCAACCTCAATCAAGCATGGTGAGGGCTTGATATAACCTAAAACCTAGGTGATGGCTTTCATACAGACTGCACATCCTAGGCATCAACATCTACCACAAATAGAGGCATTGTATTTGTATTTCAGTTCTATTAATATAAAGTGCAATTGTTTTATTATTATAAATGAGCAGGTTTTATTTATTTATGTTTGTTTTCCATTCTATGAATGTTGACAATAGCTACAAAATCCAACTATTATTTGTTTTCCCCAACTCCTAGCAACACTCCTTTCACAAGATCATTCAAGGAGGCTTATAAGGTAAAAGGAAAACCATAAAATTTGCACCTATGTCAAAGTTGGAATTAAGTTGATTATTGCATTATGGCAAATCCATCATATCCCTCTAACTCTATGGATATGTAATCTTTCGAATCCCTTGAAGATCTTTGGATCTACTACTAAGACTTGTGGGCGATATGTAGTCAAGTCTTGAGTATTTTTCTTATTGGGCATGAGCTACAAGCTTCCCATTACTGTGCTTAATGACAAGAACATACTAAGGAAGCTAACATCACAATCACCTAAGAAAGGTAACCATTACATACTCACACTAATAAAAACATAAATTGGTATGTATGGCATCTCTATCACTTGCAATTTTTAGTTTGTTGCCTACTGTTAGTTTTGATGGCTTAAGTTTGGAGTTTTAAGTCACAAATTGCTTGCTTCCCTCTTCTATTTTAATTCTATGGATAGCAATAGGTATCTGGCCATTTGCAACATTGATCTTACATGCACAAACCATCCAAACAACACTCTGGAGTACCATATTCAAAGTTGCAATTAAGTTGATTATTGGATAGCAATAGGTATCCATTTATCTAGCCCTTGTATGTGTTCCTCTTTATATCTTGGAATAAGAGTATGCAAAGATTAAAAAAAATGGGCAGCAATCATATTGCGACTTAAAACAGTAAACTTAGGTGGTAAACCTTATGGTAGGTTTTGTGTTGTGTGTTTTTGGTTGGAATGGTAGATATAAGTAATTTATATTATATAATTCTAAGAGGAACACATAATATATATTTGGGAAATCCATAATTAATATTGATTAAAATTCACTTCATTAATTGTATCAAATGCTTAAACTGCCACTTAAACTCAAATCCATAAACAAATGAACATGCACAAACTAGCCATAAGTACACATCTCAAATTTCCACTTAAACTCAATTCCATAATTAATAATGAGAAAAATTCACTCCATTAATTGTATCAAATGGATATACTTTGTCAAATGCTTAAACTGTATACCAACAAATGCTTAAACTGTGTCAAAGTTTCTACATCAGTTCACTACATAAGTTCATATCCACAACATTTTCTTCTTTGAAGCTTCAAACACCTATATAAAGATGAATATCAAGTTCAAAAACCTATTGCTGTAAAATTACCAAAATCATAACCAAAATCTTATTACAATATTGCTGCCAATTACCCATGCTGCAATAATCTAGGCTAGCTTTACCAATATTGCTCCCAATTACCAATAATCTACAGTAAGCATATCCAAAATTCAACCAACAAACATTCACACTAAATTTCACATCCACAACATTTTCATATCCACAAGGGGCCATGCCAAATTTTATATCAACATCATTTTCTTCTTTTGCAGCTTCAAACACTAATATAAAGATGAATATCAAGTTCTAAAACCTATTGTTGCAAAATTTCCAAAATCTTATTACAATATTGCTCCCAATTACCCATGCTGCAATAATCTAGGCTAGGTTTACCAATATTGCTCCCAATTACCAATAATATACAGTAAGCATATCCAGAATTCAACCAGCATTCAACCAACAAACATTCACAATAATTTTCATATCCACAACATTTTCATATCCACGAGGGGCCATGCAAATTTCATATCCACATCATTTCATATAAATTAACAAAATCAATTTCATATAAACTTGAAGCAACCAGCGTTCAACCACAAAGTAGGGCATAACAATTTGTTTGCCTCATTCATCCACCCAATATCGCATACCATGCCAAAATCCAAAACCCATCAGCCACCACATTTACAAACTAATGACCGCATATGCCTAAAAAAAGCCAAATATAAGCTGCAGAAAAATAGAGAATCTCATACGAAACCCTCCACCGCCAACCCTAAACAAAAAAAAAGTTAACAACTGTATAATTACCCAAAGACAAACCGGTGGAAGCCAATTCAGGAAAAGTTTTTTATTCATGTTTTTCGGACCCTGTCCCAAGTTACAATCATGCACACAGAGCCAAAACCGTGACAATGTCAAGCATAAACACTGGCCTTAGAACTAGAGACACCCAATGGGTGTGAACAAGCTGACTATTCAGAAGTAACCAGAACCACCTTATACAATTGCAGATTGTTCAACACGCCATTTTGTTGGGGCTACACCACCGTAGAAAACCAGTAACCAGACAGGGTCCGAAAAACTAATCAAAACTCACCCATAATCGTAGTTGCAAACAACCAGACAAACACAAGCAACCACAAAGAAACCGAGACAACCCTAACCGAGCCAAAGAGTTAACGAAATCATCCATGAGGAGATGTGAAGTGTTAAAAAACACTGTGGAGATGCTGGTAGGAAACCCCACCCATTGCAGGATGCAGAGCCGAAGCCCGTCAAGGATGCAGAGCCAAGGATCGATCCACCAACGACCCCGTAGCCGAGCAGGGACTGAGCCACTAACAACCGCTAACAAGGGGAGCAAGAATTACGCTAGAAACCAAAGACAAACACAAGCAACCAAAGAGAAACCGAGAAAAAGGCTTAACGAAATCATCCACAAGGAGGAGTGGAGGGTTAAAAAACACTGTGTAGATGCTGGTAGGAAACCCTACCAGTTGCAGGATGAACAGCTGAGGCCCGTCGAGGATGCATAGTCGAGGACCGAGCCACCAACAACCGCCAAGACCCCGTAACCGGCACAGGAACACGTAGGGACCGAACCACCAACGACCGCCAACCGGGAGATCAACGCACCAAACCAAGCCACCAACGAACGCCAACAGTGAGAGCAACACACCGAACCGAGCCACCAACGAACGCCAATAGGGAGTGCAACAAACCAAAGAAATGCAGAGCCGAGAAAATCCACTAGAAGAAAGGCTCCAGAGGTCGGACCGAAAAGAGTTATCATGCCAGGAATGTCGCCCAGAACAACGACCTCTGCGCGCAGTATGAGGTTGCCCGGTGCTCCGTCAATGGGTATGTGGCATACCACCAGGCACGCAGGAAGGAGCGGGAAATGGACCATGGGAATACCACTACCGGGGTGGCGGAACGACCACACACCGGGCACAAACAAGAATGCACAGGGAGAATGACAAGCCCCAACAAATTGGCGATTTCAGCATCCAAAACCCCATAAAAACCCTAGCATTAAATTTGTCCAGGTGCCTGACACGCGGCACTATCCTATCAACCCGTGTCGTACCAAAAAAGCGCCCCGCCAGCTGTCCTCCGAGGTGGCGCAGTGGGCCCCACACCACTATTGGCGTCCCTCCCCTAAAGCATGATTTGGAATATAGGATCTGTATGCATGTGAGACCATGTATCATTATGTGGCGGTTTCCCGTTCCTTAGTCAAATATTTCGATGGTCAAATACTGGAGTCTTCCTACATGAGTAGCACGTGGAACATTGGAGTCTAGTATCTACTTCAATTGGAAATGGAAATATAAACACATATAAAGGCAATCATACCATGAGTGGTTGTGTTCATAGTTTACGTTGTGCTATAGGTTGTAAGATTCCTTGAATACTCGAGCATCATAATCTTGAAGATGAACGAAATCAAGCAATGCAATTATTTGTTAAATTATATGCCATTCATGCCCACTATTCGACTATGTACTTGGTGTTTGTTTTGTTGTTGTAGGTCATCCAACATTGTTGCAATTGTACCTCTGCAATACGATCAACATCAACAATATGATGCTGGGTGGCTATGTTTTCCCTGAGATTGTTCGGAGGATGGAGAAAGTTTTAGAAGGAAGTCATTATACAGTGAGATTGCTCCTTTCGGGTCGAAGAGGGAATTTATCTAAGATACGGAGGGGTAGCCTGGCAATAAGGAAGAGACAGTTTGGTGGTGGAGGTGGTTGGCGGTGAACTTTGCCTCAAAGAATGATGCATAGATGCTCCAATGGTTTTGACCAAGAAGCCACTGCAACAAAGATAGAGGAGGTGGTGAAGGCCATGGACATCTTCAATACCAAGAAGTCGTCATTGGCTTGACAATAAGACCTCAATCTCTCAACCAATTGGAAGACACATAATGTAAATGAAAACTTTGGATAATGGCACTGCATGAATTAATAAACTTGCAAACTTTGATTAAAATAATAAAATGAACACAAAATTAATAAGTAATCAACATGATTAATAGATGATCAACGAGAAATTAACTAGAATAATACACTCCCTATCAATAAATATAATAATATTAAAAATATTCTCGCTACTTGGTATATTGCTTTAAAATATGGAATATTTGGATGTTATAAAACTAATGGGCCTAAAGTTTAATATTTAACAAAACCCATGATGCTCAAAGCATGCCATCCCCTCATTACATGCACCTTTGATTTATGATAATTGATCAAAATGCGCCATTTGCTTCCAACTTTTTTTTTCAATGGATAACAGCTAGGGGCCCCACCCGAAGGGGCCTCACTCTATTGACACCTCAAGCAGAGGAACCTTGGCCCAACACCCAGGAATTGAACCCCTGACCTCTAGCCTACATCAGCGTCTCAGCTAAGGCCCAACCAACTAAGTTAGTTGTTGGGGCTATTTGCTTCCAACTTACCGATGTTGTTGCTTATTAGAGGTAATTGATTCAGTGGATAGAATACCGAGTTACAAAATGGAATACGAAAGTGTTTCCACATCTAATCATAGTGGTATTCAAGGAATATTGTCGTTATCAACGTTACACCTTGTCATTACTAGTTGCCACCTCATTTCCTCTTATTTTCTCCGTGGGCGCCACACGAGCGGATAGGAACACTCGAGTGGATTTAGGTAGTAAATTCCACATTTTAGGTACATGTTTCTGTCTCCATAAAGTTTCTTTTGTTATAAACTAAAGTACAACCCAAATCCCTAACGACAGAATATACATAATGATAGTAATTTTAAGCGGTTATATCTTTTCAAATTAATTCGAAATATAATTGGCTTTCTAATTTGAATGGTAGACGAAATTCATTTTTGTGAACTTTATATTCCCGTACTTCCTCTATGTCATGGGTCAAGTAAATTTTTACTTATTCTTTTCAAAATGATACTAACTTTCTTTAAGGATATTAATTTACTGATACTAATTTTCTTTTAAGGATTGTGTTTTCTCAAAAGATAAATAATGAATGATTCAATATACCATCTTATTAATTCCATTTTGTGTATGTAAGATTGATGTGCTTTTGAGTTCTAGATTGTCCATAGATTCATTTTATGTAGTCAATGTCCATCTTCATTTGAATTCCAAATGTCAATTCCTTTGTCTTTTATGAAATAATTTGCATCAGTTTCTCTAGTGAAGAAAATAAATGGCACCATCTTCTTTCTAGTCATCTTTTTCTTTCCACTCATTTTTTAAATGGATATTTTATAGTTTTTTAAATTTTCAATATTTTCATAAATTTTAATTGTTTTTATAATTCTTTTAAAATAATTATATGTATTAACAATTATATTGTATATTACATGGTGATTATGTAGTAGTGGTTAATCGATTGATTTCAACATATATTTTTTAATAGCTAATCAAATTTTTATTAGTATATAATCTCTCTCTCTTTTTCTCTATCTCTCTCTCACAAACACACACACATATATATATGATGGAGCTCCAAGAAACGATTGCTCTCAGAGTCGAGGTGCCCTCAATGGTTTTCCACCCTATACCTCCACCTATCCCATGTCTGTCCTCTACCCCAAACTTGTATGATCTCCCAATACACACCCCACCACACCCTCCCTCCTTGGCTCATAATGACGCATATTTGGTAGCTTTCTCTCCTCCCACGGATTCAAATGATGGCATCTTGGAGGCTTCTTTGGGCCTCTCTTCCTACGCCCTTCGTTTTTCACCATGGGACTTTGTTCCTCCTGCACACACTATCCTTTCTACTACAGATATGTGTGTTTCCCCCTACATGCCCTACCCAATGAACACCTCGTTTTCTCCCAAGATATGCTCGAATCCCCCAAGATTGGTCCAAATTATTCGGTGAAGCATCGCCAACGCTATAGATGTGCTAATTGCATCAAGAAGAGTTGAGTGGAGATGAAGCCAATTGTGGATCGAGGTCTTATTAAGGACAAGGTAATTTTCTACACTGAAAATGCATTGATTGATAGATTACATGCTCAAAGATTCACCGAGGTTGATTTAAACAACTTGGTTAGGAGAACCCGGGACCGAACCTTGGGGTACATCCCATTGACCCATGTCGATGTTCATGGCTACATCACCTTTGTTTTTAACTCAACATAGGATAGGCTAAGAATTGTTATGGATGGTCCTTGATTTTGGGGCAACTCAAACCTTACCCTCTTTTGGTGGCATGCGATGTTTGATCCCACTTGGGAGAGAATCCACACTTTTATTTGGGTTAAGCTCCCTTGTTTACCCATCAATTATGGGACAATCAGATTTTCAAGGTCATAGGAGACACTCTTGGAACCTTTCTAAAGGTGGCTCCTAAGACTGAATCAAAATCAAACACAATTGTTGCATCTATGTATGTCGAGATGGACATTGTTCAGGGTTTGTCGGATGTTATCATGATTGAAGTTGGATACCAACACTATATGCAAATACTGGATTATAAAAATGTGTCATTCATATGCACCTAGTGTATATCCCATGGCCACCTGAAAATAAGTTGTCCATTCAACAAACTTGAAGATGTAGGGGGCACCCACTTGGTGATGAGTCCCCCTGACTTTGGCACTGACTCGCTCTCCAATGCATAGAAAAGGAAAAGGGAAAAGGATGTTATCAATATAGATTAGACAAAGCTATAGGAATACCATGCTAGGATAAATGAGGAATTCAAAGAAGTCATGACCCTTCTGATGGAAAAAATAAAGATTCTAGAAGGGAACATTCTATCCTCGCAGGGTTACACTTCTCCCCTCTCCAACTCACAATATCTTGACAAGGCCAAAGGGAAATGACCTATATACATCCCCGATGCGGAGGGACCCCACACCCTCCCTCTGACCCACTATCGTGTCCTTTACCAGGTAAATCCACTCCAACCCACTTACATGAAAAATACTTTGAGGAGATAGAAGTAGACCCCCTCGTAGATAGCTCAAGCAGGGACACACCAATAGTTAATATTCAGGGCCATCATTTTCAAAGTGATATCTAATGTGATCACAAAAAAAAGTGCCTATGGGACAAACGAGAGGATTATTCATAGTTTAGGGAACTGCCCACATGGCTACCAAAGGAAGAAGATCCCACATGGATCATGCAAAGGCATAGGAAGAAAGAGAGGTTCAAACAAATCAGTAACAAAAAATACATGGGGTCCTTAGAAAACTATCCCCCAAAGAGGTCAAGAAATGATCATTTTCTCACACAATCTAAGACACATAGAGATGACCTCGAAGCAATTTAATGGTCTATGAAACACATGGTCTATAAGAATTGCGCCAATGTAATGTACATACACAAAATAATGTGCAATGAGCATAGTTATGGTTTTCTACCTAGTTATTGGCTCTGGTTCCCTCACTCATGGTCCCTTCCTCCATGGCTACCAAGCACGAAGGAGGTGATAGTTTTACAAAGAGAGTTTCATAAAGGCTACCTATGTCTCACCTCAGGGAAAAAGAAAATTAGTAGCTTTTTGTTGTTGTTGTTGTTTCTTCTTCATAAATGGGGGGCCAACACTTTGGCTCTAAATCTCCCCCCCACCCACCCTCCATGCTTCTGCTAAGCACTCCACCTCTACTCATTTTTAGGGTTTTAGGTTTTAGTAGTGGTTTTGTTGTCGTTGTTTTTTTTTTTTTTTTGTGAGGGGTCGATCCTCCGAGCTCAAACCCTTACCTCTCAGCCACCCCAACTTGGTTCACAAAGGTGAACTTCCATCAAAAGATGTGGGATTTTTTTTTTTACCTTTTTTTTTAGCAGCCATTTTATTTTCCTATACTCATTGTCCTTAATTACCAACCAACGAAGTTAATAGATGCTGAAAACAAATGCTTCACAATAACCTTCACCATATTTTTGTGGCACTACAATATGTGGAAAGTCTATTTGAGAAATTTTGCCTCTGATGTGCTTCCTATGTTTCAATTCTTACACTTGTGATGGCCGCAACTTTTAGGTACTAATGCTTTTATACATATAACTCATTATTCCATGCTAATAAAAGAATTGTGATGAATAATTATAATTTCTCTTTTATTTTTTATTATAAATTAGGGTGAATAAATTTATTCCTAGCCAATAAACTATAAACTATAAAAAACATGAATTGCAAGCATTTGTTTTCCTTTATTTTCTATTTTAGATATTAATGTGAAAAAATTATTGTTAGAAAATAAACTATAATACATAAAAACAAATGGCAAGCATCCATTTAAATTTATTTGCAATTATATATTTTACTTATTTTCTGTTCTAGATTTTGTGGTGAATAAATATATTGTGAAAAAATAAATTTTAATTTTTAAAACACGATTCACAAGCATTCCAATCTCATATGTATAATAAATTGAATCCAAACTAAAAATCAGTAACTAATCCCCATCGCGCGAGTCACCTATTATCCCTCACCTTCCCATATATATCGAAAGAGTCTCTCTTTCTCTCTCTACATATAATGAAATTTTCATTTTTAGAATGATAAGAATATTCAATGAATTTGTATATATTTTTTGTTTTGAATTCCCTATGAAATTTATTTAATGCTATTGTTCTTTTGCTTTTTAGGTTTTGTTCACTTTTTAAATTTCTAACTTGTTTTCTTTTGTAGGTGACAAGGATTTTTTTATCACAATCTTGGCTATGAACATGTGTTCAGGTTAATGACATCTTTCAAGTTTATGGTAATTGTTTTCATAGCAACTCTTTAAAGGAAAATTTTAAGGGTGAAATTTAGTCCGTGGACTAATTTTCAACTTTTTTTTCGAAAAAAAGGTTCATCAGTTTTCATTTTTTTCTAAATTAATTTGCCCAAATTCCATAGGATAAAAATATTTTACTCTAAACATCGCCAAAATTGTCTAAAAACTATATAAAATCCTTATAAATTTGATTTTTTTTATAAAAATATCGCCAAACATTTTATGGTTGGAAATTTGAGAATTAGTAAGATTCGCCAAAGTTTCTAAACTTTAAGAAAACTGTGGATCCTTAAAATTTTCCATAAACCCTTCTAACAAGTTTTGTTTTTTGTTCTTATAGCTGTAGGAATTTACGTTTCAAGGAAACCTCTCATATAGGCTTTCCTTCCTTTATCCTTTAAAGTAACTTTATCAAACTTGCTTCTTCCATAAATAGATGTACTTTAGAAATTTTCCTCTATTTCATTTATGGTTTAATCATTCATTCATGCTTTTGTTCTATACATTTTGTTTAGCATCTCTAATTTTCAAATTATATTTTTTTTGCACATTCTTAGCACAAGATGGCACTTGAGGTCCTAGTTTTTGAGCTTAGAGCTATGATACCATGTGTAACACCATACTAGTGATGGGTGTTAAGTTAATAGCAATTGTTAAGAAAATAAACTAGCGAAATATAATTGTGTGATTTTCTTAGTTTGAGTTCTATGCATGTTTTCTTTTATCTAACAAATTAATAGCATAAACATACAATTTGAGAGCATGCCCATAACATTAAAATGCAATAATAATCAAAATAATATGAGTGAGTAAAATCAAGTAGAATACCTTAATGTCTAGTTGAGTTAGCAATCATGTAGGTCTATCTCAAACCCAACCAACTATGTTTCTAAAGCTAGGATTTTTCCTACCAGCCAACTAGCAGCTAAGTTGTTAGTTCCAGGAAACCTAGGGGTTTCCTAGCCCTCTGTGCCCACAACTCCAATAACCACAACAACAAATTCTTCTTTACCTAGTCATAACTAGTCCACTATCTCAGTCTAATAACCAGTTTGAGTAAATCATAAGGAAATAACCAACCCCTTCTCATCCTCCCAATCTTTGTTTTTAATCCCCCCATTCCACCACCTTCCTTCCTCCTCCTCTAGAAGGGTCCTATGAAGGTCAAACACAAAATAAACTAATATTTTAAAGTCACCTCACTAATTAAGGACCTGACAACACTCCCTAACAAGTTAGGTCTAACACATTTATCCAAACTAGATCTAGTAAGGCGAAATATTATTATATAATAAAATATTTCCAATGTACTTATTATTTGACATACCATGTTAGGTCTAACACATTTATCCAAACTAGATCTAGTAAGGCTAAATATTATTATATAATAAAAGATTTCCAATGTACTTATTATTTGACATACCACTATCAATCACATCTTATTTGTTTGGTAAATATCAATTGGTCCATCAATAACATGACATGCAATCAATGGTTTATGCATATTAATTATAATTAAACAATGTAATGAGATTACTTAATCTAAATGTGATTGCTAATGAGATTTAAATGAGAGGAAATCAACACAATTACAATTTAAATGTGATTAATACAAGTTAATGTAAATGAGCCTAATCATTATAGAATGTAACTAATGCAATGTAATTTAAATGATAACAAGGTATTACTATAATTACTATTATTCCTTAACCTTATTACTCCCATCAATCATTATACATGATAACAAGACAATAATAACCACACATACAAGACAAGGTAACCATACATGTAAGACAATAATCCAACACCCACAACATTAAGACATTTCATTAACTAGGTCACAACACATCAACACTAATCAACATTATACTTAGATCTACCTTAATGAATTAATCCATGATTTACCAATGAAATGAACCAAGTACAACTCAGTTGGTGTCTCAAATCCCAAACTAAAATATTATTAATCTAATAATCCTTCCTTCCTAACTTGCTTCCAACTTCTACTTCCTATATGTTCCTCTACTAGAATATCCTGGAGCATTAACTATATTGACCTAACACGAGATATAACATATAAGCATAAGCATCGACTAAATCAACCTAACTTCCTCAATAGGAAATTGGTAGTTTTCATCACACATCTTGGGGAGCATGACTCAACAAAACCCTCCGATGACCCCAGGTTTCGGAGGATACACTGTGGGCCATAACTCCACCCTTCCTAATGAAACTAGGGTCAACACCCTATTAGTAATCACATTGTGTTTCTATTGTGGTTCTTGGAGTTGAGTCATAGAATGACTAGTTTGAGAAACCTAATTTCCTGCACTAACCTACACTAACCCACACATTATAAAAAGTATCCATCTATCACTTAGCCCCTCTAACTTGTGGGTTAGTCTCACCTAAAACACAATATCATACATATTCTTTCGTTGTTTTCAAGTTAATTACCAGTTTATCAACCATTAGTCAATATAATCAAGTTAATATACTATCATGTGCATGTCATCTATTCACTCACACTACTATCATCATTAATAAAATAAACGATAACTTAAAGCATAATTGACTCATATAAGTAGGTTCATAAATACACACACATAGTTTACTTAGTCAAGTTAAGTCCAATAGATAATATGCAAATAAATACAACCTAGGTATAAAAGTTGTTTAGATATCTAGTAAAAATGTGGGGTGTTACAGGGCACCTATCATGGCATACCATCAACACACTTTTTTGCGATGGACAAACTCAATATCCATGCAATTTTCTATGTTTGATGGACTTAATATCAATGTATGTATTTTGTGAGGGAGGGTTTTAGAAAATAGTACTAGTAAGAGAGGAAGAGATGGTTGGTTTGAGATGTTATGACACTACCAAAATTTATAGTCCATCCAAGAAAACAAATTCTGAAATACATGCTCCCTAAATACTCTCCCTTCAATTCCTTAAAGAGAAATTTCACAATGTAAATGGAAATTTTAAAATTTACCTGCTAGATTAGTGATCAAGCATGTTTGGATGCCTAATCAATTTCATTCCTCCATGTAGATATAATATCATTGTTTTCATAACTATGCCACCCTTATCATAACTACATAGGCATTAAAAAGACATCTCATTATAGAATTCATTCTTTGAAGAATGTTATAATACATTGTTTATTTAATGAAATTTAAAATCTCAAGATACTTAACCTATGCTTAACCCACCATTAAGTTTCCTAGGTTAGGAATATCGAATGAATAACTCGTGTTGAACCTATTTGTGTTAATAAAATGAGGATGGTTAACTCATAGTCCCCTAAATTGTCTTAATTTTGAATCTTCCAACTAAATCATTTGTCCATTAGTTGACCCACCCACCTTCTCTACATTAAAAATAATATTTCCAAAATCATGTGGTGAATTCTACATAATTAGAAAAAACATAATTGGACCAAGAAAAACATATTTTGACATCCCTTGGTTAATGTTCTTAATGAAATAGGACACATAATAGAATTCAAAAAATGTTATGGTGTCATCATGATAATGAAAAGTCTCTAATGGAGTAGCATGAATATTATATAAGAGTATGTCTGGTAGTAAGACATGTCTCACTACCAAAAATTATGGTAGTAGTTTGAGATGGCTTTGGATTCTTGGCCTATATTAGAATGAAGTAGGGTTATTAGATCTAACATTAAGGCTATTGATTCTTTCATGTATAGAGATGAGGTGCACTATAATGGATTTTATATAGGGACAATTAGAGAAGAGGGTGGTATGATGTGATTTGTTGATGTTATTGTAATATGATGAGTGAACTTTACTACAACCCACTACCATTTTTCTTTGCCAAGGATATGATACACTTGTTGGAAAGATACAATGCTAGAGGAGAGGACATTCTAATATGAACCCATAGTGATTTAGAACTATTGCTTAGTTCTTTGTTGATGTGTATAAATTGTTGTAGGGATGAGGTAATTAGTATTGATTGAAGGTGCCATGTGTATGATCTAATGTGTTGCTCCTCAAGTGTAAAAAAACAAAATCCAATGATTATGACACATAATATATATGGAATGTGCTATAGTATGGAGCACTATTGGTAAGGTGTATCTTTTGGCTCCTTATTTTTTGGAAAGGACCATAAAGGGCGGATGTGGAAAGGACCATAGAAGGAAGCACCAGGTAAAGGAGTGGGATTTTTGGAAATCCTCTAACGACCACAACAATTTAGGACCCACCTTCACAAGTATAAAAGGAAGCAAGATGAAAACAGATTGTTGGGTTCATAATTTGACCTATTTTCACCACTCATTCACCTTATTTAAAATCCCCTTTGAGTTATCTTTCATTCTTTTTGATACCATCTTGCTTGTAACTTTATGCCCTAACCTAAGGTACAACCTGTTTGAGTATTGCATTATTTCAAGTAAAAATATAGGATGTTAAAGTGATTTTATGCTTGGTTATGGGTTATTGATTAAGTGGCTTGAGGTATGTAATAGTAGGATGAAACCAAGGCATTGAATGCTACTACTCTCAGGGATCATGTTTCCTTTTGATATGTTGTTACTTCCTAAAGCCACAATATTGCCAAGATTTTGTGATACTTGAGAATTTGGTATTCGACTGATGCTCAAGTATAGAAGTAGACAAGTTCCATCCTGGAAATACTGAGTCAACAAGAGGATGCGGTAGTATCAGCCGTTACAACTACTTGTGGTTAATATGATTATGTAATGAAGTGTTATTTTATACATAGTTGTAGCAACATAATCGCATAATAGGTCTTATGCTATGTATTGATTAGAACGACCTTGATCAGAATCTACGATTCTTAAGGCATTCAGATATCCTATTTTTGAGAAGATTTTTATTTGAAAGAATGTATAAAGATATTGATCCCTCTTGGGTTCAAGGGGTTGGATAGAGAGAAAAGGGGGCAGAGCGGAAAACTATTGAACTTGTTGTATTACTCCCTTTTCATAATAGAAGGCATGTTGATTCATGTGATATGAGTTTTAATCTGTGAGTTGTTTCAACAAGCCTGATTGGAGAGGAGGGGCCCCCTTCACTGATAAGGAGCTTCCATTTTATTTATTTTATTAGATAGATTTGATTTGATTTTGTTTTGTAATACTAAGTGTTGTAGATGTTACTAATTCGTGTGGATTGTTACTTGATTTTTAATAGATGTTACATAAGTTGTTTTTTGCAGGGTTGGTTAATCAATATAAGAACTGATAATTCACGTTATTACCATTATTCACATATCTTGGTCAATTGATGATTCATGTTACTGCTGTTCCTTCTATATATCATGGTTTCATTGTTATCCTTGCGTCTTGACTGTGTTTCCCTTTCATAGACAGACTATCTCTTTATTATAGCAGGTGCATTTTCTTTAAACATCATTGTGAGTCTATATTTGATTGGAGTGTTGTTAATTGCTATTACATATATTAATTTAGCAGGTGTGATTTCCTTTCCAGCAAGAGTTGTGTGTTTTCCTTTCTCGCAGAAAATGGTGTGATTTTCGTTCTTGCAGAGAGCTGTGCGATTTCCTTTTTAGCAAAGAATTGTGTGTATTATTTATCAACAAGAGTTGTTTGAGTGATTTATTTCCTTATAGTTGTGTGGATTACATTTGACTTCCTTTCCAACAAGGCTTGTATGGATTGATTGTGATTTTTTTATTGAAGAGTGGTTTTGATTGAGTATGGTTTCCTTCCTATAGAGAAGTAGTATTGATTTCATGCAAGATAATTTAGAATGCATTTCCATTCAAGACGAGTGGGTTGATTGAGTATTCCATTCATGTACTGCATGATTATTTAGGAGTTCAAAAATACAGATAAAACAATAGCCTACATATACTTTGCACAAAACCTTGAAACAAAAGACTATTCTTGGTTTTATAATTAATGTGAGTTCTATTTAAGCATCCTAGAAATATAGTTAGAAGCCCCTCACAAACCTATAGGTTGTTACAAGTCCCGAAATCAGAAAATGAATCTTTCACATGGGATTACAAGGGGATATACCCCTATCTCTGTACCCATCATATTTATATTAAGAAGGAATGCATCCTTACTCGACAACCTCGAAGGAGTATGAATCCTATTCCAAGGGACATTTTTAAATAAGAACTCTAGAAACTATTGGATGTCAATTTCATTTATCCCATATCCGAAAACGAATGGGTTTCACCTTTTTCCATTGTCCTGAAGAAAAATGGAAAGTGGAGGATCTATGTGGACTATCGAAAATTGAAAAAATATACACAAAAAGATCATTTCCCATTGCCATTTATTGAGCAAGTCCTCGATACACTTTCAGAGAAGAAATATTTTTATTTCTAGGATGGTTTCAATGGATACAAATAAATCTATATTACTTCTGAAAATTAGTATAGGACAATCTTTACCTTCCCTTGGGGTACATTTTCATACCGCGTCCTTCCTTTTGGGATCTGTAATGCACCTGCTACTTTTCAATAGGAAATATTGGGCATTTTTTTGTGATCTAGTCAATGACAGTGTTGAAATATATATGGATGACTTTACACCATATGGCACTGAGTTTGATGAAGCACTATCCAATTTGGAAAAGACACTCAAATGATACAAACAAACTAATATTTCTTTGAGTACAAAAAGTGCCACATGATGATGACAGAAGGAGTGGTTCTGGGACATTTTCTCTCTGTTGTAAGGATTCAAGTCGATCCAACAAAGTTTTAGGTAATATTGAATATGCTTCCTCTATAAACGCAGAAAGAGGTATGTATATTTTTAATGAATACTGGGTACTACCATCGTTTCATTGAAAACTATTCTAAGATTGTGTCTCCCCTGTTTACATTACTTATGAAGGATGCATAATTCTTATGGACTACTAGTTTTCAATCCAACTTTGAGAAATTAAAAACATTATTGTATACTACTACTGTCTTACAAGGGCCATATTGGACACTACCCTTTCATATCTCCTCGGATGCCTCTGACAATGTTGTTGGAGTTGTGGTGGGACAAGAAGAAGATAAGAACTCATATTCCATCTACTATTCCAGCAAGAACCTAATTCCAGCCAAATTGAATTACACGGTAACTGAAAAAGAGTTCATTGTTGTTATATTTGCAATTAATAAATTCTGGCAAGTTACATCACTAGTTATCCCATTTTTGTGCACACGGATCACTCAGCTATCAGGTCTTTGGATAGAAAACCTCTTACAAGTGCACGAGTTATCAGATGGTTGTTTTTAATGCAATATTTTTTTATTACCATTGTTAATAAGCCCAAAAAAGACAATGTGGTTGCAGATCTGCTATCTAGACTTATTGTGAATACTGACAATTCTCCCGTAGAAGGAAATTTTCCAGATGAGCAGTTGTTTGTCGTGTCTTCCTACACACTGTGGTACACATATATTGCTAACTATCTTGTTGTAGGGAAGTTACTGCACCACGTATCTCCAAGGGAAAGCCTCAGAATATCATTCAACAAAGTGTTGTATTTTCATGGATAGATGGGTACCACTTCTACACATGATCAGATCAGATAATCCAGAGATGTGTGAGGGAGGATGAGGTTCAGGACATTCTTTAGGATTTCCATGATGAACCCTGTTGATGAAATTTCGCGTATAAAAGAATAGGTCGTAAGGCACTACACATGGGATACTATTGGCCCACTATATTCCAAGATGTGAATAAATATGTAAGGGGATGCGATAGCTATCAACGAATGCAATAACCCATTCAATACAGTGAGAATCCATTACAAGAAAAGATGGTAATATAATCCTTCCAGAAGTGGGATCTCAATTTTGCGGGCCCAATCAATCCCGCATCCCATCAAAAATATTATATCCTGGTATGCACAGACTATGTAACCAAGTGGGTTGAGGAAAAATCTCTTCCAAGAGCCACAGAGCGGGATGTTATTGACTTGTATGAAGAAACCTTTTTCCAATATGGGATGCCGAGAGAAATTGTTACCAATGGAGGAGCACAATTTATAGGGAAGAAGATCGAGGAATAGCTTGAAAAATAAAGTATTAAACATCGAGTTGCTTCTCCTTATCACCCGTAGGAAAATGGGCATGTCAAAAGAACCAAATTTTTTTTTGTAAAATATTCTTACAAAGACAATGGCAAATCATTTTTGTGATTGGGATGATCGAATTCTAGAATCTCTATGGGCCTACATAACTACTTGGTGAAATACAACAGGATTCTATCCATTTAAAATGGTGTATGGTAAATGCTTGATATTTCCATTCGAGTTTGAAATTAGCACATTAAGAATCATTGTAGAGGTCAGCTTGGATTTGACAACAACATAGAATCATCGACTAGAACAAATCAATGAACTTGATGAGATTTGCTTGGCCGCATTGCGACATACTAATATTGTGCAACAACAACGTGCAAAGTGGCATGACAATATCATTAAAAATAATTTGTTCCAGCCAAGGGATTGGGCACTACTATACGATTCCAGATTCAAGTATTTCAAGGGAAAACTTCGCATTAGATGGTTGAGTCCTTATGAGGTGGATACAGTCTTCAATAACAGAATTGTTAGATTGGTAACCATAGATGGAGAGGATTCCCCTCTGTTTTCCAATTGACATCACCTACAACTATATCATCATTCGACCTTGAAGGACTTTTTCAATCGATAGGTTTCTTCCAGCCCACATCAGGAGATGCTACATAAGGATGGTTAGGTCTCCACACCTACACCTATATAATTTCTCAAATCAAAAATAATAATCTAATTGTGGAAACCCTATTGGGGCACATTTCGACAAGTTTTAACTGAAAACTAGCTTGCTAACAATTGTCATCTGAAAAAAAAATCATTAGCTCAAGGCGTCCTTCTTTCAAATAATTGTTAGAACTTGAATTTTGAAATATTATGATTTTTTCTTAAGGGATGCTTGATTTTCAAAAATAAATGATGATTTTACTTCTATAGGGTGTTTTTACTTGTCCAAGCAATAACACAATCGACTATTGAAACTTGACCAAGTAATACCATAACCAACTACTGTAAATCGCCTAAGTGATAGCACAAAGATAATGTTGAAACTTCTCCAAGTAACATCATGAGTAAAAGAGTCCAAGTATTAGCATCACAGTTTGTAGCATAATCATTTAAATTATGCCACTTATTTTCTCAAAGTTCTAAGTCACAGCATGACCCGAGTCCCAAAAATATGACGCCAACAAGTTGGTGGCTGCTCTACATACTATTACAATTATCATATACTGCTAAATTTCACTAGTATTGCTAGACGCTCTGCTAAATTACAAGGTCATCGTGGTCATGTCCTCGTAATGGAAAACAATAAATATTGTTGTCGTCTTTTCCAAGACATTATTTCACATCCAATGATGCCATCAAATCAACTCATGACTATTGAGTATACTACCACTCATGAATACTAAAGGTAAGCCCGACAGGTATAGATTATTTATTTCTTGAAATTATTGCGATACAACATACATATGTCACCTATCCCCATGAACATATGAGTACACCCAATCCTTAAGTTGGGGGGGGGGTGTCGTCTCTAATGCATGTACGATCAAGCCATGTGTATACCATCACATTGCCTAATTAAGACACCTAATCATATGGACGAATGGACTTACCAAATTCAAACAGGAAACTTTCCTAATTTAACAAAATCCCATGCCAACTTCGCATTTCTACATGCATAAACTAAAACTAAGCATTGTAATGAGATTACCTAAATCTACCAACTAGCCCAATTATAGTCCATAGAGATGGGAGGGTCGGTGGTGTGAAATGAACCCAAAAATGTAGAATAGTTGCAGCAAAATAGAGCAATCTACCAGTTGTTCCAGGATGTGGTATTGTCGATATACTTTGAGAAGTTGTATGGGTTCAATGTAGAGGTAACACTAGAGTTCTCACAAAATTTGATTGATGAAATATCTACAATAAAGGGGCGTAGAGATCGTGGTAATATAAGAGAGCACATCTAGGGTGATGGGGATTCCTTAGGAAGGAGAATGGTGGTTTGGAGGGAGAACACCATAGGCACAAACAACAAATGAATTCAACCGAGAAGGTGAACTCCTACAATGCTAAGGTAAGGGGTACATACGAGAGTCTCTAGATTCCATATGGAAGGAAGTAGCCCTATTCATACAACAATATCTTACATGCGAGGTATGGTATTAGGTGATATTTGGTTACCATCTTAAACTATTGTCACATGTAAGGAACACTATTCGCTTGAACATTCCTTAATTCCTATTGGGATCCCTGCAACTCATGGCATGCTCTATGAAAGGTGTGAAACACCCCTTAGCAACGTTAACAAACCACGGCCTTGTCAAACCTTTGGTCCTAAATGCTCCGTAAAACAGACAAATGTCCTGGAGGCAATTGCTAGGATTACCTGAAGGTTTAGGAGAAGAGCAACAGGAAGAAGTAGAACAAGGTGAAGAAGAGGTTGAGGAAGTATCCCAGGGTAGAACAAGTGATGAGGGATGACCTGAAGAAAACAAATGAGAAAAGTTTGGATAAGAATATCAGGAAGAACAAGAAGCTAAAATGGAAACAAGGGAAATTCCTAAAGCAACCAGAGTCTCAAGAGAAGTGGACCAAAATGATGACCCTGAGGAGGGAGAGGATGAACATGGGGTTGAGTATTCTATGCCATCACTTGCAAACAATGATGTTCAAATAATTCAGAAGATCCCCCAAAAGGAAGATTGGAATACTTGTATAGTCAAGGAGGAACAAATTGCAACACCTCCTATGTTGAAAGGAAGAAAGAGGTCAATTACATAATTTGTGGCCTTCTTACACAGAAGAAGGACAACGTCGATGGGATCTGAACCAACGAGAGTATAACCACCCATTATTACCCCCTTAGCTACCCAAAAAGAACTAGCTGAAGGGGGAAGTGGAAATTTGGAAGCTATTACAACTAAGCCCAAGAAAGAAAACCCTCCTAATGTTACTACCAAACCAAACGTAGCTAGTCACATGGCTGTAACTTTAGAACTGATTGTTGAAATAACAAGCAATGTTGAGGCCGTACTTGGCTCAAAATAAATAGCTGCAATTTCTCCACCATAATCCACTCTGGAGGATTACATGCCTTCCACACAAGAACTAGGCAAGGAAGCAATAAGGGATGAGGAAGTTACTGCACAGGAAACAGTTGTTGAAACACCAGTTGAAACACCAGTTGTTACACAAATTCTAGTCAAGGTAAAAGTGGAAGAAGGAGAGGCAAGTATGATTGGAGCTATGAAAGGTAAGAAGAAACATCCTCTCTGATTAAACACGTTGTAATATTAAGAAGGAATAATTAGAAATTAAGACAAAGAATTAGGGAATTGAAGAAGAAAATCAAAGAATTTATCTACTTAGACAGGAATTGAGATGAGGGAAATTGGAGTTTTTACCTATGAGTTTCCTTCTCCTACATTTTTAGAAGCTCATATTGATAAATGGAAGGCAGTCGCAGAATCTTATCAGGATGGGATGGTTTACCTCTCAAAACATAAACAAGCTATATAGTCTATGGAAAGGAAAAGGGTGGAAGAATCTACCCTCTATAGGATGGAAAAGGATCAATGGGAGGCGGATAGGAAGAAGTTGAAGGGTGCACAAAAATAGATTAAAAGATAGGGAAGGTAGAAGCATGAGATAGTGGAACTTGTATAGGAATTTCTAGGATGTAGGGCACCTTCCCCTGCATACTCTATGTTTCTAAAGGAGCAGTTCCTACTATTCCATATGACAACTATGATCAAGGGTACAGTGGCATAATCTTATCATGAAGGGATGGTTTACCTCTCAAAACATCAACAAGCTATATAGTCTATGGAAAGGAAAAGGGTGGAAGAATATACCCTCTACAGGATGGAAAAGGATCAATGGGAGGCAAATAGGAAGAAGTTGAAGGGTGCACAAAAATGGATTAAAATATAGGGAAGGGGGAAGCATGAGATAGGGGAGCTTGTCCAAGAATTGCTAGGATGTAGGGCACCTTACCCTACATACTCTATGTTTCTAAAGGAGCAATTCATCCTATTCCATATGAAAAATATGATTGAGGGTAATCCTTATCTGTTTACTGATGTCAAGGTATTTTGGAAAGTCGTTTATGAAGTTGATGTTCTTACATAACACTCTTTGTGTGAGTTCTATTTTCATGATTTCATTTTACCTTTTGAATGAGAATTCAATCCTACACCCTATATTTGGGACCTATAATTGCAAGCCTTTGTGTTATATATGATGAATCAGATCAAATGGAAAGTGACCCAAGATACTCTGAGGAGGAATCAAGAAATGTGTGAGTTGAGGGTCAGGCATGAACCTGCTAATGCAGCTAAATTCCTTAGGGATCAAACTCCAATATATAGGTCCATAGATGTGTCAAGATTGGTTGTTCATATTCAATCCTAGGTCCTTTCTCAATCCATCACTACAACAAATCACCCTTTTAGCGACGGTTTTGGATTGTGGTGGTCTTGCTAAAACTACCTGTAATTTTTTTTTAGGACTTTCGAGGTGGTCTTTAAAAACTGCCCCCAAAAGTCATGAGAATTGGACTTTTGGGGGTGGTTTTAAAAAGACCACCCCTAAATCTATTTTTCAAGGTAGTTTTTAAACCCCCCCCCAAAAAAAATAATTAGAATTGAACTTTGGGAGGTAGTTTTTTGAAACCCCCCCCCAAAAGTCATAAGAATTGAACTTTTGAGGCGGTATTTTGAAAACACCCCTAAAACTCATGAGAATTGAATTTTTGGAGGCGGTTTTTTGAAACCCCCCCCTAAAAGTCACACGAATTGAAATTTTGGAGGATTTGCTTTGAAAACCCCCCTAAAATTCATGAGAATTGAACTTTTGGAGGTGGTTTGTTGAAAACACCCTCTAAAAGTCATGAGAATTGAAGTTTTGGAGGCATTTTTTGAAACCCCCCCTAAAATTCACGAGAATCTATTTTTTATGGCGTTTTTTTTTAAACCCACCTTAATAGTCATGTGAATTTAACTTTTGGAGGTGTTTTTTTTTAACCCCCACAAAAGTCATGAGCATTTGAAATTTTGGAGGTAGTTTTTTGAAACCTTGCCCTAAAAGTTATGAGAGTTGAATGTTTGGAGATGGTTTTTTAAAAACCGCCACCATAAGTTAAATTCTCAAGAATTTTGGAGGGGTTTTCAAAAAGACCTCCCGTAAATCTATTTTTTGAAGTGATTTTTTGAACACCCCCCCCCACCCCTTAAATATCACGAGAACTGAGGCTTTGAAGGAAGTTTATAAAAAACCGTTCTCAACACTTCAATTCTCATGACATTTAGAGGGGATTTAAAAAGGCCACCCTTAAATATATTTTTCAAGGAAGTTTTTATATTATTCAAACAAGTAAATGCTCACTGTTAAAATGACATGATCATGAATCATTCTCCAAGTCAATCTTGTGCACCAGGATTGAGCCTCATGTGTCGAGGTAGTGCCTTAGGGATCCCGAGTTGGAATCAACAAACTTGGAGTAGATTCTTGAGTTTGACTCAAGAATGACTAAGCCCTATGTGTAAAGGTTAATCCTCATGTATTGAGATAAGTTATTTATATGTCAAAGTGATGATGTTGTACAATCTTGCTTGTCAAGGCTAAGGTCTCCTCTGTCAAGACAGATCCTCATGTGTTGAGGTAATGCTTTGCATGTCGAAGCATGAATGGTGTGTAATGTAATACTAACCATGGTTGGTCTATTAAATCACCTCTAGAAATTGGCCTCCTATAGAGTGAATTACTTTCGCATATGACCACTTGGAACAATAGTAGAACAAGCTGATCACATCATTGGAAAAATATCCTTAGTATATTTGATATGATAGATAAATTAAATTTGGCATATGTGGACTGTGCAGATAAGACAAGAGATAAAGATAAGATATGATGATATAATAGAGAACTCAAATTTCTAAACTTCAATGATATTAACAAGAAAGACTTTAGTTAATTAAAGAAGAATTCAAATTGTTCACTTCAGTGATGTTATCAAGAAGGAATTTAGTTAAAAGAGTTAACTAAGTGTTAATAAAGAAGATCTAGTTAAATAAAGTGTTTTGCATGTCAAAACTTGAGTTAAACTAAAAGATGACACTTAAGTTGAGCTAAAAGTCAACACTTGAGTTACAACACTGAAGTTATCTTCCTAATTAAGTTACCTAGCATCTAGATGGAGGACGAGTTCATGATGGAGTTAAAAGATAAATATAGAAGCCGAAGCATGATAATATATATCTATCTATATATATATGTATACATATATGTATGTATATATACATATATGTATGTATATATATGTATATATCCATATATATATATACACATATATACATATATATGTATACATATATGTATATACATGTATACATATATATGTAGTATGTATATATATATAGAAAGAGATATATATATATACATGTATATATATATATGTATGTATATATATGTAGTATGTAGTATCTATGTATGTATGTATATATATGTAGTATATATGTATATATACACACATGTATACATATACATAGATGTATGTATATATGTATGTATATATATACATACATCTATGTATATGTATATATACATACATCTATGTACATATAAATATATATGTATATATAGATATACATATGTATGTATATATATATATACACATATACATATATATATACATATATTGTATGTATATATATGTATACATACATGTATATATACACGTATATAAGTATATTATACATATATATGTATGTATGTATGTATGATATACATATATACACACACATATATATATATATATATATATGTATGTATATACATATATACAATAGTATATAATATATATGTAGTATATATAGATGTATGTATACATATATATATACACATGTATATATACATATGTATGTATGTATATACATATATACATACATACATAGATATGTATATACATATATACATACATAGATATATATATATATATATATATATATGTATATATACATATATACATATGTATATACATATATACATATGTATATATACATATACATACATATATATATGTATGTATATATATAATATGTATGTATTTATGTATATATACATATAATATATGTATATATACATACATATGTATGTATATATGTAGTATGTATATATACATATACATATATGTGTATATATACATACATACATATACATATGTATATGTATATATACATATACATATACATATACATACATTTATATATGTATATATATATACATAGATGTATATATATAGATGTATATATATATATAGATGTATATGTATATGTATATGTATATATATAGATGTATATGTATCTAGAGCAAATATATTTCCTCCAAAGAAGAGAACCTTGCTCTTGTGGCACAGATGAAGAGAGAAAAGAAATATTTTTCTCACAAGAAGTTTTCTCATCAAAAGGAGAATTATTACAACAAGAACTTTGATAAGTTGAAAGTTAAGTGCTTCAACTGCAATAAGAAGGGCCACCTTGCAAGAGACTTTCGTGCAAAGCAAAGAGGAAATTTCAAGGGTATATTTCATGCTTCTACTGCTACAGAAGATGAACCTACAAGAAATAACTCTTCCAATGATCAAGAGACAAGGAGGGAGTACTATCTTGTCTGATACTTATATGGATCCATTACCACTATTGTTGATACATGGCTGGTGGATAGTGGCACATCTAAACACATGACTAGATATAGGAGCGCTATCAAAGAGCTGAAGGAAAATAAATTATGATGTTAGGTGGAGCTTGGAGATAATACCACCTATTCGATATAAGGAGTTGGATCCACTTCCTTTCAGTTGAATTCAGTTGTAATCCATCAACTGATGATATTATGTATGTTTATGTTTTTGAAGAAAAACCTCCTGTCTGTTTCAGTTCTAGAAGATAAAGGTTTCAGAGTAATATTTATGGACAACAAAATGATTTTGTGGCCTAAGAATTTAGACTTGAATTATGCAGGTGTGATTGGAGTTAGAGAGGGAGGTCTCTACAAAGTTCCTGGAAAGTTCATTAAAGCCATGATTCATAACACCATTAGTCCTTGTGAACTATGTCATAGGATGCTTGGTCATCTTCATTTCAAAGCGCTACTGGGTTTATAGAATATGATAAAATGTATGCATGTATTTCAATTTGAGCATGATGTTATTTGTAAGGGTTGTGATCTTGGTAAGAACATAAAGACAAGATTTCCAAACAATACTAAAAGATATAAAGTGATCATGGACTTGATGCATTCATATCTATGTGGTCCCATGTCTGCACCATCCTTGATTGGTTATCTGTACTATGTGCTTTTCATAGATGACTTCTCTCACAAGTCATGGATCTATTTTCTAAAGGCAAATAGTGAAACTTTCAACAAGTTTCAAGAGTTTAAAGCACTAGAAGAGAATCATACTGGAAAGCACATTCATGATTTGAGATCTAATAATGGAGGATAGTTTGAGTCTCATGAATTTAATGACTTATTCCAAGAGTCAGGGATAAAAATACAACTGACTGGACCTTACAACCCCCAACAAAATGGGGTTGCCGAAAGAAAGAACATAAATATATGTGAGGTTGCAAAATCTATGATGTGTGATAAGGATCTTCCCACTTCCTTATGGGAATAATCATTCATCACTATAGTTTATATGCATAACAGAAGCCTGCATGCTATCCTAGAAGAAAACAATCTTGAAGAATTTTTCACTAGTGAAAAACAGATTTTGGGCACTTGAATATTTTTAGTTGTCCTGTCTACATTCATGTGCCAAAAGAGAAGAGAACAAAGATGGAGCCTTCTAGAAAGAAAGGCACATTTGTTGGAAATAGAAAATCTTCCAAAGCTTATAGAATCTATGTTCCAGGACAAAGGCAGATTGAAGTCAGCAAGATGTAACATTTCATGAAGAGGTTGCCCTGAAGCGCTCTAAATAACTTTAGTGTGATTCAGATATGGAGGATCATGAGACTCCCATGATGGAGGATCCAAGATATGGTTCTCCTCTTTCAGATATTGAGAGGAATAAGTCAAAAGAGTCCTTAGATTCGCTTTATCCTGAAGAGCCAGTAGAAATGGCAGAAATATCACTTGATGAACCTTTTACTAAGAGGAGATATTCCTGGTGTCGAGACATTCTTCAAGAGGTAGAAAATCATGGAGCACCACTAGGATCATCCAGAGAATGAAAGAGACCTGAAATATTTTCAGGATATGTAGCACAGATGAGTCACATAAATGATTTAGAACCCACCACATATGAAGAGGCTACTAAGAAGCAGGTATGGAAAGATGCCATGGTGGAATAATACAAATCCATCATTAAGAATGATGTGTGGGAAGTAGTTCTTAAACCTAAAGGGAATTCAATAGTAACTTCCAGGTGGCTTTACAAAATCAAACATGCAATTGATGGCAGTATTGAAAAGTATAAAGAAAGATTTGTGGCTCGTGGTTTCTTACGGAAAGAAGGAATAGACTATGATGAGACATTCACTCTTGTGTGCAAGTACACTACTATTCAAGCCATAATTTCCCTTGTTTCAGTTCTAGGGTGGAAACTTGACCAGATGGATGTGAAGATTTCCTTTCTTAATGGTGAAGTTGAGGAAGAAGTATACATACAACAACCTGAGGGGTTTGTATTTCATGGGAAAGAGTCCCATGTATGAAAACTTAAGAGAGCCTTATACGGGCTTAAACAATCCATGAGGGATTGGTATTCAATGATTAATAGATATTTTCAAAGCTTGGTATTCTCCAAAAGTGAAGCTAACCCTAACTTGCACTTCAAGGTTGTGAAGAACCAACCACTGGTCTTGGTTCTCTATGTTGATGAATTATTCCTTACTAGAGAGGAACAACAGATAGGTCGGTGCAAGAGGGAGCTCACTTCTAAGTTCGAAATTAAATACTTGGGTCTTATGCACTGCTTTCTTGGTACAAAAGTTTGGAAAGGGAAAGATGAGTTATTTCTTTCACAAGGAAAGTACACAGTTGATGTGTTGCACAATTTTGGTATGATGGATTGTAAATCCATGTCTACACCAATGGTTTCTAATCTAAAGAAACTAAATGAGTCAGATTCTGGATCGGATCTAGTGTATGCTACCATGTGTAGGAATCTCATTGGTTCCTTGATGTATTTGATACATAGTAGACCAGACATATGTTATGCAGAGAGTATCTTGAGCTAGTTCATCACTGAGCCAAGACATATACATTGGGCTGTTTCCAATCATGTACTTAGATACCTTTGAGGTACTATTTCTTATGGAATCGGATATGCTTCCAGTGGAGGAGTGATGCTACTTGGTTACATTGAATCTGACTAGGGTGTTAGTATTGTGGACCGAAAGAATACATCCAGGTTTTGTTTTAGCTTGGGATCAGCTATGATCTCTTGGTCCAGTAGGAAGCAGGACTCTATAGCCCAGAGTACTACATAAGCATAGTATATTGTAGCTAGTACTGACTGCCGCGAATCTGTGTGTCTTAGGAAGCTACTTGCTGGGTTGTTCGGGGAGAAGCTTGAGACTACTGTCATTTGCTCTAACAATCAAAGTTGCATCAAGCTCTTGGAAAACCCTATATTTCATGACAGATCGAAATAGATTGAGATGAACTACCACTACATCAGAGACATGGTCCAAAGAGGTGTCGTAATACTTCATTACATTGCTACTAATGAGAAGATAGAAGATATGTTGAATAAACCTCCATCCTTGAAGAAGTATAGGTACTTCCAAGAAAAGCTTGGTATGGCAGAGAATGCATCCCTCACTGAGAGGGAGTGTTAAAGTTACGATCATTCTCCAAGTTAATCTTGTGCACCAGGATTGAGCCTTGTGTGTCGAGGTAGTGCCTTAGGGAGCCTTAGTTGGATTCAAGAAAATTGCAATATATTCTTGAGTTGGACTCAAGAATGACTAAGCCTTATGTGTAAAGGTTAAGCCTCATGTATTGAGGTAAGTGCTTTGTTTTTAAAAGTGATGATATTGTACAATCTTGCTTGTCAAGGCTAAGGTTTTGTTTTTCAAGACAGATCCTCGTGTGTTGAGGTAATGCTTTGCATGTCGAAGCATGAATGGTGTGTGATGTACTACTAATCATGGTAGGGATATTAAGTCTCCTCTAGAGACTGGCCACCTCTAGAGTGAATTAATTTAGCATATGACCACTTGGAATGATAGTAGAACAAGATTATCACATCATTGAAAAAATATCCTTAGTATATTTGATATGATAGATAAATTAAAGTTGGCACATGTAGACTATGCAGATAAGACAAGAGATAAATATAAGATGTGATAGGATAAGAGAGAACTCGAATTGCTAAAATTCAATGATGTTAACAAGAAAACTTCAGTTAATTAAAGGAGAATTCGAATTGTTCACTTCTGTGATGTTAACAAGAAATACTTTAGTTAATTAAAGGAGAATTCGAATTGTTCACTTCAATGATGTTATCAAGAAGGACTTCAGTTAAAAGAGTTAACTAAGTGTTAATAAAGAAGGTCTAGTTAACTAAAGTGTTTTGCATGTCAACACTTGAGTTAAACTAAAATACAACACTTAAGTTGAACTAAAAGAAAGCACTTGAGTTAAACTAAAAGATGACACTTAAATTGAACTAAAAGACAACACTTGAGTTATGACACTTGAGTTGCGACACTTAAGTTACGACACTTGCATGACAACACTTGAGTTAGCCTTCTAACTAAGTGACCTACCATCCAGATGGAGGGCAAGTTCATCCTGAAGTCATGAGATAAAAATAGAATCCAAAGCATGAGAAGAATATATGTATGTGTGTGTGTGTGTGTGTGTTATACAGGATTGATGAATGCGATGTGAAGCGAATTCTCTTCGCTCTTGAAGGCAATGCGTTTTTCTCTGGGTAGGATATTATTTTGATTTTTATTCTTCCATCTTCTCTCTTGCTCTGATATTGCACTAAGGGTGCTTGGTATTTCTCTTTGATAATGCACCAAGGGTGCTTGGTATTTCTCTCTGATAATGCACCAGGGGTGCTTGATGTAATCTGCTCATTGTAAAGACATTCTCTGCTATCTATCAATATTCTAAGGAAGATTTTGTTGGGGTTTTCTCTCTCAAGTACTAGAGGGTTTCCCAGGGTAAATTTATGTGTCATATGTGAATGCTTATGTTTATGATTGTTAATTGATTTCAAGTACTACTGGAATTTCGAATTAAAGATAAAAAAAATTAACACTCACCACCAAATTACATTAATATTTAGTTTGCAAATAGGCAATTCAATTAATTTAATTTTATATTATTGTGGATTAGGTGGATCATTTATGTGTGTGGTTTAGGTGTGTCATTTATGTATGTGGGTTAGGTGTGTCGCATGGGTTTGATGATGCATCTTATCAAAGCATTGGAGCTAAGCGTGCACATGATACAATGGCATTAGCAAGGGTGTGCATCACCATTCAACACCATATCCCATTAGAGCTCTACGTTTGAGGCACTCAGGATAGGGAAACAATTGCCTCTAGATTGCATGGACCATGCATAGGACCTCGTATAACCACATAGTGCATGTACATAGTTGGATATGGTACCTATTTTGAGTTTTGGCACACCATAGATGGTTCTAGGAATCCAAGACACGGTTTTAAGCTAAAATATAGGGCCTCTATCTATAACATTTTCTTCTAGGACTTATGACCCATGAGCGAGGCGCCAATGCATCACATAGGCCCTATACAACTAATGATTGTTTTAGGAATGAAAAAAGGTCAACATTTACAATTTGTACACATCAAAGATGGTTCTTAGGAGTCAATGCATGGCCTATGTCCAAAATACATAGAATTAACTTTCAAAAATTTATAATTGCAAGGAGAGACACCAGTAATCACAAGTAATTAGTGTTATAATGATATTTGTAGCAAGGTGAAGGACTCATAATCTCATTAAATGGAGATGCTCAATTTGAGGCCTTGAAGAAGGATTTTTTTATCTAGAGAATCAAGTTCTTATGGATTTTCTTGCACTCATTTTGGTTTGATAAAAAGCCATGTAGTGATCCTTCAACCTTAATTTCAAAGGATTTGAATTGAGAAACTAATGTCCTATTACTAAGCTTGAAGTTTGAATCCTTAGTCAAGAACCCAAGTTCAAAGTTCATTGTGCTAGTGAGTTAGGTGTGTCGGTGCCGTTGAGTCAGGGGGTAGTGGGTTAGGGGTAGAGGGATAATTGATTAAGGGGGAAATGGGTACAATTTAGTAATGAATCATGCGTTGGGGTGTTTTTGGGTTAAATGTGAGGCACCTAAGGGGGCATTCATATAGTGTTTAAGGGGTTTAGGTTTTGGGGGTACTAGTGGGAAATTAGTTTATGAGTTAACATGTTAGTTTGTTAGGAGTTAGATGTTAGGGTTATGTATGGGGTTAGGGGGTTAGAGGTTGAAGATTTATATAAGGTGTGTGAATTCATTATATGCATTGGGTGTGCCAGGTGAATCATCTACGTGGGTTGGTTTTGTTAGGTGTTTTTAGTCGGTGTTTTTAGTCTTTGGTAGTAGTAAGTAAGTGGTTGATGATCCAAGAAATTGTTATTCATGGACAAAAACCATAAACTTAGCACCAAACTAATGATATTAAGGATCATGGGCCATGGACTACTACATAGGCCCTACATATGGAATATTTTTCCAACACTAGGGATATGGGAATGAGTTGGATGCTTAGTTACAATTTCATATATTTTAAAACTGCAGATGGATTCAGAGACCCCTGAGGTGAAATTTTACTTAATTTCATATATTTTAACATTGCAGATGGATTTAGTATATTAGGGGGTCTCTGAATCCATTTGCAATGCTAAGATATACAAAATTGTAAAATTTTATTGTGGGAGTATTTGAATCCATCCGTAATGTTAAAAATGGGGGTCTCATGAAGACAACTGTGTTGTAGCTCTGTGTAAATTTTGTCTAAATATCTATTCAGGAATTCACTATTAACATCTATTTAGTAAGCTTGCCACCCAACTGTGCTACAATGGCCACTAACAATATTATAGTGATCATAGTTTATGCTTTCTCGAACATTGTTTTATAAACCCGCTTGTAAACCTAACTACATTTCATATAGTGCTCTGTATTTGGAATTATAATTTAAACCATCCACTTTGAACTTTGCTATATAAACCAAATTGCAACCTAACTGCATTTTATTTGGTGGTATTTCTACTAATTGTGAAGACTTGTTTTTCATGAAAGCATCAAACTCCACTTTCATTGCATTTATCAAAGGGTGGGACATTTTAGATCCAAAGTTGTGAATAGCTCCTTATCCCATTTATCTACATCCTACTAATCCCCATTACATACTAGCCTTCTTAAATAAGAGAGAAGTTGGACATTGATGGAATCCAATAAGGACAAAACAATGTAAGCCAAGGAATTAGCATAGAAGAACTTCCAAGCTCAGGATGTAGTACTCAGGATCTAGTACACAGTAGTACATCCATAGAGTAGAATCAATGATACAAACTTATGGAGGATATTGTTCTTAGACTATAAGCCTTGAAACTAATTCACTTTTATATTTGGATCAAAATACTTTGTTATTTTTTACTATTTTTTACTTTAAAGGATTTTTTTAATTGGATGTCAAATTACATAGCATTTATTTATTTTATCAATGTCAATTTTGACATTTAGAAAATGTTAGTTTGTTATTTTAAGAGATGGACAAAGAGATTCAAATTTTTGCCACCATACAAAAGTGACAATATTTCAATGTTTTCATAGATTATTGTTTTTTTTTAAATTAATTTTTTTGACATTTTATCAATGTTTCTTAAAGAAATAAATCACCACGTCGTTGATATCTTTCCAGTTGTGTCTCGTGCACCTAAAACATAATTCATGCACAAAACTTATGGCCTTGGGAAGTGGATATTGTCTCGCTAGTTTTATAATGACAATGACATTAATATCTAAAATAAATTATATTAAACTAGTTCTATGGTGACATGAGGATAAATAATTAGTCTTGAATCAACATAACTTTTATTTATAAAGCACATGCATTTGATAGGTTATTTCTTTACTCAATGTGGATCCCAGTAGGAGGTTCATGATCTTTGGAAAGCATATTTTATATTTTTTTTGGTTAGACCATAATCTTTATAAAGCATGTTTTGCTTTTGATTCCAATGTCAGCATATCCAGTAGGTGTTAGTCCCAAAGGTAGACTAGGTTGAAATAGCATACGACCAAGAATGATAGAAGCTCAAATTTTATAGATATTAGAGTTGTATCTGATATAAGATGTAGTTTGATTTCACTTTCTAAAATTTATTTAATGACAAAGGTTATGGACAACTTTTGCAGATGTAAAGATAAAATTGCAGAGGAAATTTACATATTGTCACAGAATATATGGAAAGATGGTAGCGAATTTAACACATGGAATGCTTAAGGTTATTCAAGAAGTTCCTCTAGAGGAAAATTTCTTAAATCTAAGCTGACATGAATGCACCGAGCCTCGGAATAAGGAATTAAAAAATTCTTACACAACTGAAAGGAAAACATGAGTATAAAGAGAGTGCAACAAGATATTTATGTGTACAATACGCACAAGAAATTCCTTGTGCTACTGAATCAACACAAAAGCTCTAAAGATAATAGAAGAGGCAAACATGATTTAAGAATCTGTGTTATAACCTTTAAATTTCAATCACAACAAGCATCATCGACACCAGAATGGAACCAAAGCTGCTGCATCAAGTTTATATTTATCTCATGAATCCTCACATATAAACATAGATGATGTAACAATGGATTTTCACAATAGAGGAATGACTTCTCCGAAACAGTTCTGTATCTTTAATCTCATACAAAGAATATTACAGGGCAAAATTTGACCATAGACTCTACAAACTAGATAGAGTAGCTCTATTATAAAATTTCCATCCCTTAATGACTGAATACGAGTTACATTATATAGGTTATTTTTGTAACTGAATTCAGTTTCACATTCCAACTGAATGTAAAAATATTTGATTTACTTTTTACATTTTGACTTTTGCATTCCTTTGAAATTTCTTCATTGAACATAGCAACTTCAATTTCTTTTGCTAGTGGTATTCTTCTTCCCTCTCATGTAGATGTTTCGCTGAATGGGAGACTGCCCCATTGGTCTTACTTGAGGTATACCTTATTGATTCATTTGATACATCATTTGGACATTGGAAGGTCCTGAAGGTGGCATAAATGAAATTGGGGCTGGTTGATTTGCAAATTGTCCTGGTACCTATGCTGATGATTGACCTGCTACTTGACTAGGTTGTTAACTTGAAGATTGGCCTGAAGGTTTCCATGTTGATGTATTAGGTGGAAATATGTATTTGTGATATTGTATTACCATCTGCCACTTCTTTCCCAATGGGTGTTTGTGTGCCTTCATACGCTCGAAAGAGACTTCTACATTTGTTGTCTTTTCATAAGAGATTGGTCCCAATATTTTGGCAATATTTTTAATCCCAATCCATATTTCAAAACAACTCTTGAGTCTGTCTACAGTGTAATTTTTAGGGGCGAAATTTCGCTAATTGGCTATTTTTTGGGCCTTTTTTCAAAAAATAAATTTGCTATTTGGTCATTTTTAGTCTCTAATATCGCCTATATTTACATAAAATATGTTTTTTTATCATCATATTCGCCAAAAATTACAATTTTCAATATAAATTGTATGTTTCATATCTAATATTCGCCTACCTATCTATATATGTATTTTTTTCAATCCAAAATATTCGCCTAGAATTCTACACTTAAGTATACTATTACAATCCTTAAAAAATACCCTACTGTCTACATCCTGCTCTCCATCAATTTCTCCTTCCCAGGGTTCTGGGGGTATCTCTTCCCTCTTTTGATCCAGCTTCTCTATATAAGCATCTTTAGGGTAAGAATATCCATTACCATCCCATGGGGAAGGCTGTTAAGATCCTGGTGGGCGACCTTCACTAACATCTCGAGGTTTTGGTGTAACGGTTTGTATCATCTGGTATTAGAGCCTCCACCCAGGTTCAAGTTACAGAGCGGGTGGCAACACCGGCATTGCAGTGTCCACCCGGGGCTCGTACGGCGCAAAGGGGACACCACCGTACGGGCGCACATCCAGCCCAGAGTCTGGACTGCGGAGCGTTGTGGGATGTTAAGATCCTGGTGGGAATCCTTCACTAACATCTCGAGGTTTTGGTGTAACGGTTTGTATCAAAGGCATTCCCAGACTTATCACATCTCTGAATAGGATTTAAATCTACTTATTTCAGCTGTTAACTGCTTAATTTTATCTTTCATTCTAAGCACATAGGTTTGCTTCATTATCATGGATCTGGCTATTTTGATAATTTGTGTTATATTTTCAATTCCTTTGTCAGTCAATTTACTTTTGGTTCTTCTTTTCAAATAGTCTATCACTTCATTTTCCTGTTTAGGGATATTTCCTAGCTGCATTTCCACTGACTTCACTTCTACTTTGGATGATGCATCCATCTCTAGCTCGTCCTAAATGACTTCAAAGTCCCACTTTTGTATGAATCATTCAGTAATCTTGTCCCAAATAGTCTGTGATATCCTTCTTAACAACTACTCTTCTTCAGCATTCATCTGTAGCATGTTTATCTGTAATTTTAATTCCCCTATATTTTTCTCCAAGTCTACCATCTCATCTTCCTTTTTCCCGACCTCAGTTTCTAATTCTAGAATCCTTATATCCTTTATTTCTAATTCTTTTTCAACCTCTTCAAGCTTGCCACTTTGGTCATTTTCCTCTTGAATGGGTTGAGGGCCTGGTCTCTGGTTTACTTGATCTTCCTCCATAGAATCTATGTCTATTGCTTCTGGAGTGATAGTTGTTTCCTCAGTCATAGTTTCTGCTGCATTTTCTACCATAACCCGATTTTCTGCAAGGATTGTATGGGTTGGTGCTTCAGTATCTTCTTCAGTGGATATCTTAGCTCTTTATAACTTCATATTGGATATCTTGCAATGTAGATCATTAATATTCTTCCTTCTTTCTTTGGACAGCTTTTGATATTCTATCATACTAGCATAAATATGCTCTTTCTCTGCCTGAACCTGCTTCATCTCTTCAGTTTGAACTGGATCTGTTGTAGACATTTTTAATTTCTTCTTTAAAGTAGCTATCTCAATGTCTTTCTTTTAAATGAGTGCTTTAATTTGGGATCCATTTTATGGATCAACAGATAGTGCCACTAACATTTCCTCTAGTGAATTAATAGTTATTTTCTTAGTCCTAGTTGTCCATTTTTCCATTTTATATAGCTTCTAAAAATTTTCCAGTGCTAACCTAAGATTTTTTCTTCTTTTTTCTGATTTGACTATTTCAATGCATATCATATCATTGGCTTGCTTGTAAAGTCCAGTTTATCAAGCTTCCTAAACTCTTTGAAATTGACAATATGCTCTTCAACTCTCCAGTCACTCAATTTTGCAAGCTTGGGTACTTTAGGTTCAAGTATGGAAAACATAAAAGTATCCTGTTGATGGTCATCAACCGAGATCAATATTGTTTCTGCAACTGGGATTTCTTATCTCATTTCTTTTACCATTCTTAATCCTTTGTCTTTGATATTTCTGTAACCAGACTGGAGATCTGTCTTCACAGGCATTCACTCCACTGAGGATGATCCTTGCATCTTTTCCCAAACAGGTTTGGCCTCACATATGTAGGATGAATTTTTGTTTTCTAGCCTTTGCTTTGAGATAATTTGATTTGGATCATAGGATGAATTTTCAACCTTCTCAAGATTAATCTGGTTCAAATATCCTTCTACATATTGAGAATCATTCAATCCTCTTATGATGATAGGTCTTATCTCTTTTGGTAGTAAAAAGGATCTATGTTTCCTAAAGTGCCTAAAATGCAACTCATTTGAAGAAAATATTTTCCATACATACTCCATGGAAAAAATCCTTGGTGTCAGGAAGGTGGGAAGCTTGTATGGTTCTTCTTCAAAACAATAAACTCGTATGACTGTATGATCCTCATAGACGAACCCATCTCCTGTATGAACATCAGAAGTAAATTGTAAGTGTTTCTTGTTTTTAGGAAGCATCCTTGGAGGTGAACTGCCAAAAATCAAACTGTAGGCTATACTCATCACCTAGTGCGTGAAATATGAAAAAATAGAATTATCATCCCTCCTTAGGACTAGATCATACCAATCATATATTGGGACTTGGATTCCTCTCTCATTAGTTGTCCTCAAACCTAGATGTTTGAAACTCTCATAGTTTTGGTAGAAAAAACATGAACAATAAGTAGGATGGATATCTAAAATATTCAATGGCAGGAAACTCTTCCAACTGCTCATGTATTATATCTAATAAATGACTACAAAGGTTGAAATGAGAAGGGATTTTACAAGGTTTTGTAGTAATCTTCAGTACTATCCCTAAAATGACTTCATCTACAGAATTGTCGTTATCCATGCCTATAGTAGTGCAAAGGATATAAATAGCCTTTCTGGAACTCTCATGAAAAACTGTAGTATTGTAAGGAGGTGGAACTACAGGTATGGCAATGAAAGGATCCAAGTGTTGAGACAAAAACTTGTGACGCTCATACGGCCCATGATTATGTAAGGCATTTGATAGGGATTTCTCATTGAAACGGTTAGGGGCTAGAGATTTAGGAATGCAGAACATATGTTTGAATGAATCCAAAATGATGTAACAGAGGGCTTTTGACATATCTGAGGAAAGGATTGCTCTTTTAGTAGGGGAATAATGCTTCTAACACTAGGTTATGAATTCGTGAAAAACTACTAATCCACGACATACAGTTCGAGCAAAATTTGACTCCCACTGGTAGATTTTGTCTTCGTCACCCAATGATAGGGATTTGGCTTCTTTGATGGTTTCAATCAGGTTTGAATTAGTGATTATGGTGTTGAAGTCATTAGCTTCATGTTCGTAAACATGTTCCTCTCCTAATAAATGGGTATTTGGAAGCTTAAATTTGAGTTTAGAAGCCATTTTAGGTGAAAAATTGGCTTAGTAGCTTCACTAGTTATTAGGGAAAATTCATAGAATTTTTGGATTTTAGACTACGTAACAAGCAAATTGTATAATAAAAAAGGTTGGGTGTCAGTAACCAGAAAAATACTCGGATGCTAGATGACAGCTGAGTTGGAACGGTTTGGGTGCTGACGTGGACTAGTCGGCTTCGTGCAGATTGCATGTTGGTACATTAGGGTTGTCGGGAGCATGCTCTAGTTGAAATATAAATGATTTTTTTAAAGGTGGGTATTTTATTTTGGATGTTCTAGCTTTGTACTTTTGTAGTCTAAGTAAAGATTCTAGTGCAAACATCTTTTTATTCTCTTGGGAGTACAATTTCCACGTCGAATTCCACGATCGGCTATATGAGGGTGAGATGTCTTTAGGACCCACTCGACAGATGGTAGACAGGGGACATGACTAGTTGTACCGCGTTTTATGTCTCATCACGAGCGAATACCACTTATGGTTTCCCAGAGTGTCAATGTGAGGATGAAGGGCGGTATGAGAAAACTGCTTTCAAGGAGGTGCGGTCAATAAAAAATAATCACATGTCCTTAGTGGTTTTGAGGACAACACCCTCATCCCATTTTTTAGGAGAGTGCATATTATCGGCATGTTTTAGATCTCCATCATTGAACTGTCTTGCACTCCTTTAGACTTGCATGTACACTTTTTGTTTTAACTGACTTTCATTTTATGGGCACGCCCGGTCTCTGGGCCGTCACATCTGTCACGATCTAACGGCTCATCATTCATAATACCCGAGTGCTCTTTGTTGAGCCCCTAGGCGCTAGCCTCGACTGGTCACATTGAATCTCATGCTCAACTTTCTTTTATTTCTTTATCTCCCAAGGACTAAATAAACTGGGCAGAACACCTTATGGAACTCAAAAGAAGCATTTCATATACTGAAAAGATATTAGTACTAACATCGTCTCCATGAGGACAGTGGCTTGCTCTGTAAGCCTATGAGAATAGTAGATTTGTGCCTTATCCATTGGGATATGGAGTCTTCTTCTTTGATGATATTTCGATCACATTGAACAAATCTTTAGCTTCACAATTTATTTATATTCAGTAGAAATAAAATACTGAAAATAAAGTGCTAAAAAAAGTGTAGGAAAACAACAAATGAAAGACTTCTATTCTACTATGTAAAAAATATTTGGAACTTGGTTTCAGTACATGAAGAATCATTTCAAAAGTCCGGCATTGAAAGTAGCTTCTATCATATCACCTTCCAGCTCATGAAGCTTGTATGTATTGTTCTCCGATACTTCAACAATGATGTAGGGCCCTATCCCTACATTTTTGAACTTTCCATGTTTTGCTTGATCTTCCCTTCTTGCATCCCATTTCAAGACTAAATCCCTTGGATGGAGGTCTCTTTCTAAAGCTCTTTTGTCAAAGGTATTTTTAATCCTCCTCTGGATTTTCTGTAATTTGATGTTTACCTGTTATCTGTCCTACTATAATTCAATCAGCTCATACACCCTTCTCACCATATTATTTGGTTCTTTTGTCTCATGCTGAATTAGTTTTAATACTGGAAACCCCAGCTGGATAGGAAAAATAACTTCTTTTTCATTTACTAACTGAAAAAGAGATGTACCAATTAACCTCTTGAAACTTATCCTATCATCCCATAAAGCATACCTGATATTTACATCCCATGTCTTTTTTTTCTTTGTCAACATCTTCTTGATGATCCTCAACAAGCTTTTGTTAGATGATTCAGCCAAACCATTCCCTTGAGGGTAATAGGAAGTAGAATGACCTAACTCAATGTTATATTTTTAGAAAAATTGTACCATTTTGATAGATCTAAAAGCATAAGCATTTTCAGTTATAATATTTATGGGGCACCCAAACCCTGATACAATATTTTCTTCTAGGAATTTCATAATCACATTTTCATTTTCCAATTTAATGGGGATGTCCTCCACCCGATTTGTGAAATAATCAATAGCACTTAAAATCCATCCTTGTTGGTTACTGGAGTTAGGATTTATTTATCCAATGAAATATAAACCCCATTGCTTAAAAAGTGTTGAAGTGATGACATGTCTCAGAGGTAAAGGCTTCAGCTTTTGTTTTCTTTCAAACATCTGGTATTCAATGAAATCCCTCACAATATGATTTACATCAATAAATAATTTTGGCCAATAATTGTTAAGATATTTAGACACTTAGGAGTTAGTTAAGATCAACTTGTGTAATATATCTGTTAGGAAAAGTGTGTTTCTTTAGTATGCATTTGTAAATATTTAATCCGACGGTCATGATATGTTTTAGACATAGAGTGATCCGGCGGCTCAACTTTTCTTAGATCATACCTAACCTTGATTTGTGGCTTAACACCCGATTGGACCATTATCTCTATTTAAAGAGCATGGAGGGTCATTGTCTAGTTGATCGATTATGAGAAACTCATTTGTAACTTTCTTTCTTTGCATAATGAATTGCTCCGTAGAAGCTATTTGGCCAGGGTCATGGAGTGTTTCCCTCTCGAGGTTTTAAACCACGTCAAAACATCGGTGTATCGATCTGTGATATGTTTGTGTGAAGTGGTTGCTCTAGGTGTTCGGTCTTTTGAGAGTACCCTGTGTACCCGAACATGGTATAAGAGCTTTTATGAAGAGTCGCTTCCGGTTATGATTTAGATCTTGAACTGTTGTTGTCGAAAATTGAAAGGGTTTCTGGTTCTGGTATTTCTGTGCATTTCTGGGCTGTGGAAGGTGTTAGATTGTGTCCAATGCACCGTTTCTATTGGGAAATAGTTTTTGTTTGATCGAAAACGGTTCCCGGTTGCTTCAAAAACGTGTATTTCATCAGATATGAAGGTATAATGTTACAGTGACATTTTTTTATTTTTGTTTAAAAACAAACAAACAAAAAAATTCATATTTTATCAGTTTTTTATTATTAGATTTTTTTAGTTTCGAATTGTTTCTTTCCCTGTCTACATATGCTCTTTGCCGTGCACCTTGTGCGATCTCAGCAAATCAGAAACAGATAGAAAACGTAGACTTTCCGGGCAAGCTAACAAGATCTAACCCCACAAGCGTGGAAATTTTTTGTTTTGTTTTGGTTTATGGTATGATTTGTTAAAAAAAAAAAAAAAAGAGGCAAGCATGGAAATCGGGCAAGAAGAGTAAAAAAATACCCCTTCCTCCTTCCCATATTTTACATACCTTTTAATCTAGCTCACTTGGTTCAAAGTTGCTTTATTACTTAATAGGTCTTGAGCTCAAGTCTTATGAAGCTATTTTTAAAAGAAAAAGTGAAATCACATCATTGTAAAAGTGAAATCACTTATTTTACAAAAGTGATTCACTTAAAGCAACTTTCTTGTAAAGTGATTGTCAAAGGTTCATCTTGGGAAAAGGGGGGTCATTTTTTTTAGCTGTTCATTCTCTATTTGTCACTGACAAAGTGTCCTCAGACACATAACTTTATTAATGAAGAAGAAAAATAATTACATCACAGAGATGTGAGGGCTAAATCCCGAAAGATTACCTCACATGGAAAACTCGATGGATTTAAATATCCAAAGAGTAACAATTAATTTACCGTTACCAAAACTAACTAAGGGACACCTCACATAATCACGTGAGTGTGTAGATGCCCTTTTACATTTATTAAACTAAACTTCTATTTATTACATTTTTGGATCATAATTCCTAACAATCCCCCCTTTGATCCAAAAATTCTTTTGAACAAATACCAAGTTCATTTCTAAACTGATCAAATTTGACCCTTCCAAGAGATTTTGTAAAAATATCTGCAGTTTGATCTTCTGATGGACAATACTTTGGCTTGATGATTTGTTTGACGACGAGAGCCCGAATGTAATGATACTTAGTATCCACATGCTTAGTTTTTGAATGAAAAACAGGATTTTTGGCTAACTTGATTGCTGACTGATTATCAATAAATAATGAAGTTGCTTCTTTCTGATCAACTTTGAGGTCTTGCAAAATCCTTCTTAACCAAACTATCTCACAAGCAGCTTCCCAAGCTGAAATATATTCTGCTTCTGCTGTAGAATTTGCAATTGTATCCTGCTTTTTACAACTCCATGCCATTGCAGCTGATCCCATATTCATTAAGTAACCTGAAGTAGATGCCCTGTCATCAACATCTCTAGCAAAATCTGCATCTGAATAGCCAACAAGCTTGAAATTTTTGTTTCTTTTAAACTCAAGTCCAAAATCCTTTGTTCCTTGAAGATACCTTAACACCCTTTTTGCTGCATTCCAATGACTTTCTCTAGGTTCCTGCATATATCTAGAAAGTATGCTAACTGCATAAGATAGATCAGGACGAGTATTCATCAAGTAAATGAAACATCCAATTAACTGTCTATATCCAATACAATTTACAAGTTCCCCCCCTTCAAACTTAGAAAGTTTTAAATTTTGCTCCATGGGAGTAATCGCTGGTTTACATTCCTCCATTCCAAACTTCTTCAATAATCCAGATATGTAATTAGCTTGAGAAATAAATATACTCTCTTCCTGCTGCTTTACTTCAACTCCAAGATAGTAATGAAGTAAACCCAAGTCTGTCATTTCAAAACCTGTTTGAAGTTCTTTCTTAACCTGAAATATATGATCATTATTGTTACCTGTTATGAGCAAATCATCAACATACATAACCAAGATGACTAAGTTGTTTTCCTGGATTCGAACATACAAAGTATCATCTGACTCACTACGAAGAAAACCAACTTTCTGTAGGTAGGCATCCATTTTTGCATACCAAGCTCTGGGAGCCTGTTTCAATCCATACAATGCCTTAACTAGTTTACAAACTTGATTTTCTTTCCCTGGAACCTCAAAACCAGGAGGTTGAGTCATATAAACATCCTCTTGTAGATCACCGTTTAGAAATGCACTTTTTACATCCATTTGATGCACTTTCCATCCATTTTGTGCAGCTAAAGCTAGCACAATCCTGATAGTATTCCATTTCACTGTTGGAGCAAAAGTTTCTTCATAATCAATCCCTTCTTTCTGAGCAAAACCCTTTGCCACCAATCTTGCCTTATATTTATCAATATCTCCATTTGCTTTGTACTTAATTCTGTAAACCCACTTACAACCAATGGGTTTAACATCATGTGGACAATCAACTATTTTCCAAGTCTGATTCTTCATTACTGCATCATACTCACTTTGCATGGCCATTTTCCATTTATCATACTCAACTGCTTCATTAAAAGTAGTTGGTTCAACAACTGAAAGAGCAAAATTTTCTGAACCCGTATTAGAACTCCTTGTACCTGTTTTGCCTTTTTCATCAGACTTAACATCCTGAAGTAACTTAGTTCCCCATTTTGGTTTCTTCTTTTCAATGTTAACTTGATTTGAATCATCCAAGTTAACTTGTGAAGAATTCAAAGTATCTTAAACCTGTTCATCATCCTGTACTTCTGAAGTGAGATCAAACCATTGTTCATTCCTTGTCTTATTTAAGTGTTGCATCCTTAATTGTTCCTTAGTTACTTTTTCCTCTAAGTGACTAAGTTGTTTTTCAACCTCTTCTACACTTAAACTTTCAGTTTCATCAAAAATCACATCCCTGCTGACAATAAACTTTCCATCTGACAGAAGCCTATACCCCTTTTTCTCATGAGAATAACCAATCAACATGCACTTAACACTTCTAGACTCTAACTTCTTTCGTTTTTCTTTTGGGACAAGTGCATAACAAACTGAACAAAAAACTCTCAAATGTTTGACCATAGGTTTGAATCCATACCAAGCCTCAAAAGGAGTTATTCCATCAAGTGATGATGAAGGAGATCTATTCCTCAAATAAACTGCTGTATGAACTGCTTCTGCCCAATAACATGATTTCAACCCTTTGAAAAATAACATTGCTCTAGACATGCCCAATAAACTCTGATTCATCCTTTCTGATACTCCATTTTGCTGTGGAGTATAAAAATTGGTCAACTGTCTTTTAATCCCTTTTTCCTGACAATAAGTCAAAAAATGATTTGATGTAAACTCACCACCATTATCATTTCTCAAAGTAGCAATATTTTCCTTTGTTGTTGTTTCAACCAAATTTTGAAATGACTGAAACTTTTCAAACACTTCTGATTTTTCCTTCAAAAAATACACCCAAACCATTCTGCTAAAATCATCAATAAACAACAAAAAATATTTACAACCACCAAGTGAAGTTTCCAAAGGACCACAAACATCACTATGAATAAGCTGTAATCTCCTTGTTGCTCTCCAAGTGCTTTTTGAAAAAGCTATCCTTCTCTGTTTGCCATAAATGCAAGCTTCACACTTTGCATTTTCCTTTCGAAAAGTAGGCAACCCCTTTACCATTCCTTGTTTTTGAAGTTGTACAAGACTATCAACATTCAAGTGCCCAAAACGAATGTGCCACAATCGGATAGGTGAAACATCAGTTTCAACTAAACCTGCAAATTCATTCAAACGTTCCTTTGATCTAGGAATGACTGTTCCCTTCATCCTAAGAAGCTTTCCGTCTTCATAACCTGTCATAACTGTTTTGTATGCATCCTTTGTTGAATTAACAAAAAGGATACCACCTTCCATTACAATTTGATGTCCTAATTGGCAAATGACAACTAAAGACAACAATTTTTTCTTAAATGTAGGCACATACCAAACATTAGAAATCAATCTTTCTCCAATTCCAGGCAAATCAACCTTAACTGTTCCTTTTCCTTGTGGTAACTGAATAGAATCATCTGCAAGAACAATTGAATTTAAATGACAATCTTCATAACTCCAAAAGAAATCTTTCCTATATGTCATATGCTGAGTAGCCCCTGTATCCATAATCCAAGCATCTTCAAAATCATTTTTGAAACAATAAGAAGACTGAACAAAATTCACTGATTCCAACTGATGAACTTGAACAAAATCCATTGATTATGATTGTCCAATTGCTGTAAAGACATATTCACAATTTTCACTATCGTCGGCAGGAGCATAATGTGCCGCTGATGAAGATTCTTTAGATTCTCTTTCTTTTAGAATTTTTTCAAATGAGACTCTACAGTCTGAAGCATAATGTCCAACTCTATTACAACGAAAACATATGACCTGTTTATTAGCTCTTCCTCTTCCAGAGACCTGTTGGTTTCCTAAACCTCTTCCTCTTCCAGAAAACTGTGACTGTGTACTTTCAAATTCTTTAGAACCTCTTCCTTGATTTCTTCCTCTTCCTCTTCCGCGGCCTCTTCCTCTTCCAAAACCCTGACCACGACCTCTATTTGAATTTTGAAAAGCTTTATGATCATGGCCTTTTTGATGATTACCTGGAGACTGTTTGCTAGTACTTGCAACCAAAACATCTTCTCCTGCTTACTTTGTTTGACCAAAAAAATTTTCATGTGTGGCAAGTAATTCACTTAGTTCATCAAAAGAAATTTTATCCAATTTATTTGTAATTTGTAAAGTTTCCAAAAAATGATTATATGTCTCAGGCAATCCTGCGATCAAAATGGTCACCATCATGCTATCCTCAATTTTATCAAAACCAGCTCTTGAAATTTCTTGTTTGATATTTTTTAATCTAGAAATGTACTCCATGACATCACCTCCTGAAGACAATTTTTGTTGAAACAACTTCACCTGAAGATCAATTTTCTTAGATTCACTCTGAGAATCAAATAAATCTTTCAGTGTTTTCCAAGCTGACCACGCATCAGAACTATTTTCAATATGCACATAAATATCATCAGAAACAGTACTGTGAATCAATGCTAAGGCCTTTTCATCTTTTAGTTCCCACTTTGCAAGCTGATCATGATTAGTTGGTTTGGTAGGCTTAGCATTACAGACACCCTTCCACAATTCATTGTAAATAAGAGTGCTTTGAATATGACGACTCCAAACTTTATAATTTTTCGATCCTTCCAACTTGTCAGATTCATTAAAAAGACTTATAACTTTAGACATTGTAAAAAAATAATAAACACCTTGTAACTCCAGAAGATGTGTATTATGCAAATCTTATAGCTCCAAGAATTAAAAAAGAAAGCACCTTATGTCATCAGAATAAATCACCTTATATCATCAATGGAAGATTTTATGCAAAAATATCACCACCAATATGAAAAGAAAATTACTCAGCAACAAGAGTCACCATGAAAGAAATGCTGCAAGAAACACCACACACCATGCAAAAGAAAGCTCTAGGGGCTTGGCCTTGACCCACTTATAGCCTCAAGAAAAAAATTTGATAGAGCTTCACTTTGCTCTAGTCAAACCTTGAGTGAAAATACAAGTACTCCTTATGACACCAACAAAACTCCTTATTACTCCAATGCCCAAAAAAATTACACCTTATTACTCCAAAAAATAACAAGTCTTTATAAGTGAATTGGAAAGATACAATATTGTTGAGTGGGAGGTCACAAGATCCAATCCCATCAACTTCAAAAATAACTTTTTTTTTTTTTTTTTAATTTTATATCTCCACCTTTTTCTTCTTAATATAAACAATCTCCAAAAATAAAAATGAATATGAAAATACCTTATCTTTCCAAAAAAACTTATTCACTTTTCAAATATTACCTTATCTCTGGACCAATGTAGTTTCCGAATTCGTCATACAGACTGTCGTCCATGTTGAACTTAAAAAAGACGGGCACTTGGTCGCTCTCACCCACAGTCCCCTCCACCACCACAATCAAGACCCTGACGATGATGAGGACGTCGACATGGAAGGCCAAATGGTATTTGCAGAAGACAAGTGAAAAAATTATACAAAATTGTGTTTAAATTATACAAGATTGTGCACTTAGACGGGCGACCACCACAGGATTGGCTGGTCGGCTTCCTCACTCTCCAACGGAGCTGTCTCTATACGTAGGATGGCTTCTCCCCAACCGAAACATAAACAGTCTCGCGAACTCTAGCATGAACCGGCTCTCTCCTGCAGACTCGGTGGTGGCTGGATCTTTTTCATGGGCTTCACACAGGCTTCACGCTGGCTTCCGGTGCGCGTTCCTTCCTCCACGATCAGGCTCAGATAACCAGATGACCATGTGCGGTCCTTCCTCCACAACCTGCTCTGCGAAAATCCAGCCTCTGGAACGTTCAGAGTGCAAACAAATATATCGTAATCAGACAAAGAATAAGAAGACGACGGAGACAGCCTTGTTATGGAGAGGAATTTGTGTCTATTTGGGTTCTGGAGAATCCGTCGATCTTCTCTCTTGTCCAAGAGAAATTGGCGCGTATACAAATCTGATTGAGAGAATTGCTAGGGTATATTTAGATCTCAGCATTTATTTGGACGTTTCAGCAAATCCGTCGGAGAGAACTACAAATAAATACTATCCCACCGCAGAAGAAGTCTATGGCGAGGGCGTTGAAACCCTGGTCATGGAAGAGGACGCTCAGCCTTTAGAGCAACCCATTGTCAAGCCCGTCAGAAACATTAAATTCGAATTGTTGATGCATGGGGAACAAAAAAATCCGTGAGGCCAAAAAGGAAACCAAAGTTTCGAGTTCATGGCTCTGAGAGCTTGAAGCCGTGGAATCGGCCAAAAAGGAAACCAAAGTTTCGAGTTTCTGGCTCTGAGAGCTTGAAGCCGTGGAATCGCTGTTTGAAAAAGATTATGCAAGCTCTTCCTTTTTTTTTAAAAATTCTCTTCCACAAAATTTTTTAAATAACCGCGTGCCTTAAAATAATTATATTTTACTCTCTCCAAGTAAAAAAAAAAAAAATTGAGACTCCAAAAAAAAAATTTCTGCAGAGATTCTTTTTAGCCCAAAAGAATAGGAAGCATTAACTTACTGTTAAAATTTCGCTATTCCAAAACCTTGAAAGTCACCTTCTTCAAACAACCTTTAGCACCTTCCAACCAGGTTCCAACCAGACCAAGCTTCAACCGCGTGCTCTGATACCACTTTGACAAAGTGTCCTCAGACACATAACTTTATTAATGAAGAAGGAAAATAATTACATCACAGAGATGTGAGGGCTAAATCCCGAAAGATTACCTCACATGGAAAACTCGATGGATTTAAATATCCAAAGAGTAACAACTAATTTACCGTTACCAAAACTAACTAAGGGACACCTCACATAATCACGTGAGTGTGGAGATGCCCTTTTACATTTATTAAACTAAACTTCTATTTATTACATTTTTGGATCATAATTCCTAACAGTCACGTCACTATTGGGGACATCTTCAACATTTTCTTTGATCAAGCATAACTTCATCAAACAGAGTCAGTTTTCAGTGCCGTTTTTTTTTAAATCGCCTATTTTTTTGAGCTCTTCGCATCCAGACTATTGATTTGTGATTTTACAGCCATTAATTTACAAATATGGCTTCCTCTTGTGATATTCTACTTACCAATTCCAACTATTTCTCATGGAAATCTCGTATGGATGATGTTCTACGAAGTAGAGGACTTTTCAGAATTACCTCAGGGAAAGAAACAGAACCCACTGATGATGATAAGAAAATCAAATGGGTAAATAGATGTGATAAAGCTCGTGGATTGATTGGGATGTCAATCTCTACTGATTTGCGATTCCACATATCTGGAATTGATGAACCTGATGCTGCTTGGGACAAGTTGGAATCTGTGTTTGGTAAACACAATAAAATTCGAGGTCACCAACTCGAAAATGAGTTGATTTTTTTAAATCCAAGTGATTTTTCATGCATACAAGATTATTTATTTAAGTACAAAACTCTTAAACTCTTATGTGAAGAATGCAAGATTAAGAGGGAAGACAAACAATGCATTTAGCATATTCTTTCCAAACTTGGACCTGCATATTCTATTTTTGTATCTACATTTTACTCTATGAAAGAATCCTTGAATGCAGCTAGCTATCAAGAGCCTAGTCTTAAATCCTTTTGTGATTTCTTGATTAGAGAGCAAGATAAGCTCATCCATCTTGGAATAATTAACAATGCAGATACATCTGGGAAAGCCTTATTGTCCCAACAGAAAGAAAAGACCAAGCCTCCCAATAAACAAAATTTTTGCAATAATAAGTCAAACAAGGGTCCCAAACCCTCTAAGTCAGCTCCCTCTTTAAAAAATGACAAAGGATCCAAGCCAAAAGGCAAGAAGACTGAGCATCATTGTAATTATTGCGAGAAAGATAATCATGATGAATCTAAGTGTTTCAAAAAGATGGCATCCTTGGAAGCAACAATGAAGAAGCACCACATCAGCCTAGATTCGCCTTCATAATGTACCTCTCATGGACATGCACTTTGTGCTTCTGGTTATTCTTATAATGCATCTTCTTCTTCTACTTCAAATGAATGGCTCATTGATTCTGGAGCATCTTATCATATGGCTAAGGATCAAGCCATCTTTTCTACTATGCATGAATGTAACACCAAACAAATATTTGTTGGTGATGATAGATCTCTAAGTGTTGTAGGAGTTAGAATAGTTCTAGTAGATAATGGTCATTTCAGTGATGTACTATGTGTTCCAAGAATTTCCTGTTTTTTGTTATCAGTCTATCAAATCACTCATTCTGGTGAAGGTAAAACTGTGACGTTTACACCTCACCATGTTGTAATCAAGGATTTTAAAGATCCTCAACAGGTCCTAGCTACCAGAATTGTTGATGATATGACCAGGTTGTACAAATTTAACAACTTTGGGTCATCACCTTTTCCTTTAGTTTTTGTTGCTCATAGTGATAACTTGAGCAAACTTTGGCATGAGCGATTTGGTCACTTAAATTATTGCTCATTGCAACAACTATGTAAAGACAATATGGTGACAGGTCTTCCGATGGTATCTTGTAGGGATGGTGTCTGTTTCGGTTGTGTACTCGGAAAACATCATCGGGACAGTTTTGACAAACGTGCCTCTTGGCACGCCTTGGTTCTCTTAAAGCTTGTGCATAGTGACTTGTGTGGTCCTCTTCCATCTGCTTCCTTTTCTGGTTTCAAATATTTCTTAACTTTCATTGATGATTACACCAGACGTATTTGGGTTTATTTCCTAAAAATTAAGAGCGAAGTATTTAACATGTTCTTGGCCTACAAGGCCCTTGTTGAAAAACAATATGGTCATCAAATTATTTAGTTAAGATCTAACAATGGAGGAGAATATGTTAACAAAAAGTTCACTACTTTCTGCACTGAACAAGGAATCCAACAACAACACACTGTTCCATATACACCACAACAAAATGGTGTAGTTGAACGGAAGAACCGCACTTTAAAAGAAATAGTTAATTGTATGATCCAATCTAAGGGACTAAGTCTTCAATTTTGGGCTGAAGCAATAAATTGTGCAAATTACATAGTTAATCGCACCCCCACTAAAGCTTTACAAGGTATCACATCGGAAGAAACATGGAGTAAAATTAAACCAGATGTAAGTCACTTCCGTGTGTTTGGTAGTGAAGCACGGGCTCACATTCCGGATGAAAAACAGAAAGCATTGCATCCTAAAAGTGAAATGTGTATATTTGTTGGATATTCTAAAGATGTAAAAGGTTATAGACTTATTCAACCACATTCTCATGATGTAATCATTAGAATAGATGTTAAATTTGATGAAAATCTCTTGGCTTGTGAGCCTAACTCGACAATTGTGCCATCTTTGGCCTGCAAGCCTGATTCGACGATTGTGCCTTCTTCTTCTTCCAACTTCCTTGACAGGTTTCCAACTCCAGTTTCTGATGATGACAGTGAGGATGAAAATACACCTCCGCTTACTCATGTTCCTCCAGTTGCACCAACACAAGTCCTTCCTCAATGGGTCCGTTCAACATGTGAAGTAGCTGGTGATTTTGTCGGTGATCCTAGAGATCAACGTCGAACACATTCTCAGTTTCAACAAACCTCTTCTCTTTTGGCTCAAGTTTCTGAGAATCATGATCCAGAAACCTTTGCAGAAGCTTCAGGAAATCCAGATTGGGATGCAGCTATGGATGAAGAATATCGTTCCTTAATGGCGAACGATACTTGGGATCTTGTACCTCTTCCAAAAAAAAGAAAACTCGTCAGATGTAAATGGGTCTACAGAACTAAGTATGCATCAGATGGAAGTGTTGAAAGACTTAAGGCAAGGTTAGTTGCCAAAGGTTTTTTCCAAGTTGAAGGGATTGACTACAATGAAACCTTTGCTCCTGTCGCAAAAATGAACTCCATCCGCCTTATTCTTTCCCTTGCAGCCTTACATAACTGGGGAGTCCATCAAATGGATGTCAAGTCTACCTTCTTACATGGTGATTTATAGGAGGAAATTTACATGGAACAACCTCTTGGATATGTTCAACTTGTATCATCAGCTTGTTGGTAGTCTCTTATACTTGATTCTTCCCGTCCTGACCTTTTCTTTGTCGTTGGTCGTGTTGCCCGTTATATGCAAATGCCTCATGAAAGTCACTGTAAAGCAGCTAAAAGAATACTTCGATATATTCGAGGTACAATTCAGTTTGGGATTCATTACAGTATAGGGGGAAACCTTTTTTGGTTGGTTTCACTAAATCAGATTGGGTCGACGATCCCGATGATCGAAAGTCTACAGTAGTTTATGTTTTCAGTCTGGGATCTGGACCTGTCACTTGGGCTTGTAAGAAACAACAAGCTCTTGCTCTTTCTTCAGCAGAGGCAGAATATCGAGCCACAGTTAATGCTAGTTAGGAAGCTCTATGGCTTCGACAGATCCTTTCAAAGTTTGGATTCGAGTAGTAGTAGCCTACTCCACTTTGGTGCGACAATCAAAGTGCCATCAAGCTTTCCAAAGATCCAGTCCTACATCAACGCAGCAAACACATTGAGCTACATATGCACTTCATCAGAAATATTGTTCATGATCGTGTTCTTGAAGTGGTCTTTTGTCCCACAGATGATCAAGTTGCAGACATCTTCACCAAGTCTCTTACAGAAGCAAAGTTTTCTAAACTTCAATCTATGTTAGGAGTTCAGTAATTTGTCATTAAGGGGGGATAGGCTCTAATGCCTCCTTCCTTCTCCTAATAGTGTCACTTTTGTAAATCCTTCAATCCTATCCCATGTTGTTCTTAAGGGGGGATGTTAGGATATTTAGACACTTAGGAGTTAGTTAAGATCAACTTGTGTAATATATCCATTAGGAAAAATGTGTTTCTTTAGTATGCATTTGTAAATATTTAATCCGATGGTCACAATATGTTTTAGACATAGAGTGATCCAACGGATCAACTTCTCTTAGATCATACCTAACCTTGATCCGTGGCTTAACACTCGATTGGTCCATGATCTCTATTTAAAGAGCATGGAGGGTCATTGTCTAGTTGATCGATTATGAGAAGCTCATTTGTAACTTTCTTTCTTTGCATAATAAATTGCTCTGTAGAAGCTATTTGGCCGGGGCCGTGGAGTGTTTCCCTATTGAGGGTTTAAACCACGTCAAAACATCGATGTATCAATCTGTGATCTATTTGTGTGAAGTGGTTGCTCTAGGTGTTCGGTCTTTTGGGAGTACCCTGTGTACCCGAACAATAATATCCAGCTCTCAAAACTTTGTAAGGTGTGGCTCTCCAAGCATGGTGGACTCCAAAAATACCCTTTTGAATCTCTGTGATAATTCCTTTTGTTTCATCTTCAATTACATGGTTCAACAATATCCCTTGAGGATCTTTCCAATAGAGATATTCATCCAATATGCAGTACTTAACTTCTTGTAATTTCATAGATCTAGCTTATGATTTAGATAGGTAATTTGGGCATTCTAGATTTACCAAATAGTAGACAATGTCTCCATACTAGTAAGATTCATCAAATTTTGGATTTACCTTCATTGTATTACTCTAAGAATCTTGGATATATTTTATCTTTTCTTCTATTGTCAGTTTTGAAATCAGGTTTAAGTCCAATGCTTCACAATTTGATTCAGCTAGTAGCTTAGCCAATCCCCCGCCTTTCACGAGCTTTGTAGGATTGATATCTAAATCATATCCCTGAATTTTTGAGATCCACTTTCCCCTCCTACCTTCATTGTCAGTTTGACACAAAATATCATTTATCGTACTGTGGGGATCATATGCAATTATCTGGGAATGTAAAACATAACACTTGAAAGATTTCAGGGCTTTGACCATGGAATATGCTTATTTCTCCATGAGATTATACTTCAATTCAACATCCCTGAGAGCTTTGCTAAAAAATGCTATGGGATGTGCATGACCATCATGATTCTTTTGTAGAAGTGCATCTGCAATTGTGTGGGAAGAGGAAAAATAGAGTATTAGAAATGGATTTGTATAATCAATATTAATTAGCACTGGCGTTTCTCCAATGGCCTTCTTCAATGTTTCAAATGATTATTTTGATTCCTTATTCCATTTTACATCATTACCTGTTTTGAGCATGTTGGTAATGGTTTTAATCAATTCAACCAAATTAGGGATGAATCTCCTTAAGAAATTTATTCTGCCTATGAATGACTGCACTTCTTTTTCATTTCTAGGAGCTTCAAGTGCTTGTATGGCTGCCACTCTTTCTGGATCTATCTTTACCCCATCCTTCAATACTATGTGTCCTAGCAGCTTACCTTCTCTCAAAGCAAAACTAGACTTCTTTGGATTTAGAGAGAGGCCATATTTTCTGCATTTATTGAAAGTTTGCTTCAAGTGAGATAGATGTTCCTCATCAGTTTTAGAAAACACAATCATATCATCAATATAGATAACTATGAATCTGTCTCTTTCTCCAACGAATGCTATATCCATGGCACGTTGGAAGTTTGCAACTACATTCATCAATCCAAATGGAATTTTATCATACATAAAGGTTCCCCATAGGGTGGTGAATGATGTTTTCTCTATTTCTTCTTTACGCATGGATACCTGATTGTATCCTGAAAAGCCATCCATCATGGATATCCTGTCTGCTCCAACCACTTTTTAGAAAATTTGGTCCATTTTGGGAAAAGGGTAATTGTCTTTGAGGGAACATTTGTCGAGATTCTTGAAGTCAACACATAGTCTGATTTCTCCATTGTTTTTTCTAACAGGGGCCAAATTAGCAACCCATTTGGAGTATCTCAAAGGAATTATTATTTTGGAATCTAATAATTTCCTCACTTCCTTTTTCTAAAATGGACAGTAACATAGGATTTTTTTGTCTGAGTTTCTGCCTAAGAGATTTTGTTCCATGTTTCAGGTGGATCTTGTGATTAATTATTGAAGTATTATACATCCTCAAATCCTTGTACCTCCATGCAAAAACATCTATGTGTTCCTTGAAAAGCTTCATGTATCTCTGTTTCATTTCAACATGTAGCAATTTTGAGAGCTTGATATTCTTAGGTTCTTCATGAGTGCCAACATTTACTTCTTCCACATATTCTTCTTTTGGTTGAATGGTGGGGCTATGGGGAACGCCATTCTTATCAAATAAAATTTCTAAATGAACTAGTCCTTTAGCAATGAAGTTACTCTTTAGCTGGACAATCTTATGATCTGTTATTTTGTTGTTTAAATTTATATTTGCATCTTCTTCTTCTTAACTGTCTGCACTCTCATCTATCTCTTCCTCTTGATGAATACAGGTGCTGGAAAATTCATCAATTATTTCTAAAAACCTATTGATCCGTTGGTCATCTTCAAACACCTGCCAGTGTTTTGTATTATCAGGGATAGAAGGCCTGTAAACCATTTCAACTTCATGTCTTAATTTGACTTCAGTGGGATGATTAAATGTGCTTGCTGCTACTGCCATTGAATCAAGCCTTTGGTTCATTTTTATAGAGATGGCCACGATATTGAAAGCTTGGAAAAAATTGTCTATCAAATCCCACACCTGATTTCTGTAGGCCCTCATACTAGGGTGCTTAGTATGATTTATCCCTTTAATTTGATTCACTATGAGTTTCAAGTCTCCATAAAAAGAAATTTGTGTAATTCCCATTCTATTGGTTGCCTCCAAACCTAAGATGAGTGCCTCATATTCAACCACATTATTATTAGTTTCAAAATTCAATTTGAAATACAATGGTAACTCTTATTTACTCGGGGAAGTAAGTATTACAACAGCTCCAACTTCATCTTTAGTGGAAGATCCATCAAAATGCATTTCCCAAATTTGATCGTGTGCTTGAATTACATTCTTTATTGCCATAAGTGCAAGAGGTTCTTTCTCGTAACTGTCTCCTGTAGTTAGCATACAACAACCCGGTCTCAACTTTATGCCAACAATATCCATGCTAGTAGAGTCTAATATGAAGAGAATATGTATAGCCATAGTTGTGCTACATTAAAGGATGAATTATGCATCTAGGAATAACTAGAGAAGACATCTAAGGAGTAGTGTCGACCTAGGAAATATCTAGTTGAGTAGACATAATAGTGGAATGATGAGGATATGAAATTGTTGTTGTTGTAGAAATTAGAGGTATATAACTACCTATATACCTATAGTTCAAAATTGCTAGAAGACGTAGCTTGTATTGAGATAAATCCTATAGTTGATGATGAACAATGTCTAAAGGAACTGCTATCTATAACAATGTAGTGGTCAAGTGTTGGTTCTTGTGAATCCCACATGTTGTTATAAGATGATTATGTAAAGAGTGATTTAGTAGAGGTGTTATAGATACCATTGTTGTAGTCAATGAGATAACAAGGGAAATTGGGGTGTGAATTATAATAGAGGGAATATGCATAAGTGTCGGTGGGTGTGAGAGTGCACTGGGAAGAAGGATGGAGTGTACCATATGGAGAGTATGGAAGAGGGAAAGTGCAACTGGAAGAGATGGTTGAATGTGCGGTACAACTAAGAGAGAAAAATATCTATGCAAGGTAACTTCTTGTTGTCACAAATAGGTTTTTCCATCTTTAAAGAGTTTATAAATATTATGGTGGGCATTGTATAAAGAATTTCATTGTTATTGATATGGTATACCCAAGAGTACACTAAAGCAATAAAGGGGAGATACATCACATTCAACCATGTTTCAAAAGACTATGGAAAATGTGAATGCACAAATTTTATTACTCAAAAGATGAGGGCCATCTAATTGTACCCAAACAAGGTGATAAGGACAGGGTTAAGGGGGAGTGGAAAATTGAAGGTGAGCTATAAAGCTACGGAAAATGAGATTTTTTTCCCTATCATTGCAAAGGATTATGTACATTTCATACATAATGCCTCATAGTTAAATGAGCATAGAACACCCATTTATTTAATCGATCTCTCACGAGACTAGTGGTGGAGACGACCAAATAAAGAATAGGGTTATATCAATCATACCGTCCTTAACAAATGCTATCGTTATTCCACAATACTCATGCCCTTTAGTAATTTTCTAAATATGATTTTGATTTATTTAATTTTGAAATGTAAACCTTTCAAAGAACTTATCTTTTCACATAAATTTTTTAAAACTATTATTTTATTTTTCTCTACATAACATTAAAATTTAATCTTTTATTTAATAATATTATATAACAAGGAATAATGTTTAAAATTTTGTTGTTGAGGTATGTATTGCGAAATATTATATTTAAAGGGAGAAGTTGTCACGTAAGATAACATAATATAAAGTAATGTTACATTACCAAAAATATAAAAAAAAATAATTAAAAAAATACATTTCGACTCATAAAATAAAAAAAATTATGAAAAGTTATTTAAAAAACCCACGTCGGCCTATAAAATAAATAATTAAAACTTAAACCCGAATCTATCAAGCAAGAGAGGAATCAACTTTCTTGAGTTTAAGTTCTAAAAAAAATTACATCTCAAGAAATTGGATCCCTCAGAGTGCTTGATAGGTTTATGATGGATCTATGTGGGTTATATTACTCAGAACAATTATATTTGCTAGATAATATTTATATTTAATAGATTGATTATTGAAGATGATGGTTATTAACGTCCACTAAGACCAAATTTGGTCTATCAGACCTTAAGGGAAAATACAAGGTAGAGATTATTTCTTTTGTTTTAAAATATTATTCCTATGCTCAAAAAGATTAAAGAGAAGCATCCCTAGCTCGCCATAGAGTTGAAGAGTTAGAATCTTAGAGAGGTCGGTGTTGGATAAAATATTATGGAATTGAGATCTAATGTGGGTGTAGGCGGGGCACTCTAAGAGAAATTGATTTTCATCTCCGATGCTCATAGATTCTCAAAGGTGGCAAATCCTTTCCTCCCACAATGTTTTAGGAGTAGTCCAGCGCCCAGTTTCACTATGAAGCTCATGAGTGTTCATTCTAATCTTGACAATATTAATTTTTTTCTTTGAGTTCATTAAGATGGAAAGATAAGTTTGATCCTTAAGATTAGGGTTAATGATCTCTTTATAATATTGTAATTTTCTTTTAACCTCTAATTCTTCCTTACACCACATTTTCTCTTTGAACATAGAAGTAATAATAGTTTTAATGTTATCAATGTTTTGCAGAGTGATAGTTTCATCAATCCCCCAATGATTTAACCAAGTTATGGCATATTTATGCCACCCTTGCTTGAGGCGCGGGTGTTTTTTCTTGGTGTTAAGACCAATTTTAGGAAGTCAGTGATCTCATGTATTGTTTAATTTGTGCTTGTACATTAGATACCTAATCATAGCCATACTTTCAATAGGGGAGAGGCCCACTTCTAAGAGGAGAATAGGGTAGGGAATATTTCTCTTAATTTTAAGATTATAGGTAATAAATCGCTTCTGGATTTTCTCAATTCTTCTCCATGATTCTCTAGAAATGTTCCAACCCCAAGTTTCACATTCGTATAGGATATTGAGAGTGACGAGCATTTAAAAGAGGAACTCCTTTCCATCCCACATCACAAGGTTTGTTGATTTACATTTGTTTTCAAGATCGAAGTAGGATTTCCACCCTCCAATAATCCTCTTCTTGATGCTATAGTTCCAGTTGAGATTGTGATGGAAGTCAATTCCGAGATATTTATAAGGAGTCACTTCCTCCATGTTTCTATTTTCATATACAAAATTATCGTAGGTACTCTTATTGGACTTGATAGTCACGATTTTTTTTCGTTGTTAACGATCATGCCTATATTGGAGCAGAAGTCCTTGAGAATTCTTAATTGTTTCACAAGATCATAGGGGAACCTTGCCATAAGAATGATATCATTAGCATAGAGAAGAAGAAACATGACTATCGCAGTGAGATAAACATATTTTATATTAAAAATAATTAGAAGAGATTATTTATATAATTGAAAATAAATAATATTTTTTCATTTTGATGATGATGATGATGATGATGGTTAATGTCCACTAAGACTAATTTTGATCTATGGGATCTTAAGAAGAAAAAAATAAATTAGTTGGTTTGATGTACAAATTTATTCCTATGCTCAAAAAGAAACATACCGAGATCATCATAGTTTTGACAAGTTAGAAGTTTAGGGAATAAAATTGGTTTTAACTAATTTTATAAAAAATAGGTAATTGCTATTAGTTTAATTTAATTATTAAAATAAACATAATTTTATTTTATATTAAATTTTTTATTGCTTAGGATATTTGTGCAAGGGCACCTTTTCAGAATGACAATAAAATATGTTTCTTGAACTTCAGTATTATTATAATAATTTAGGATAGATCATATAACTAATTATGAAATTTAATAGCCCCCACGACGGGTGCAGAACACAGGGAAACTCCAGCCCACATGTCCATCATCTGCAACAAGGACAAAGTAGTACCATGCGGAAAGTCGCGTGGAACCCTAAGGTAGACCATCATGCAATATTATAAATGGGTCCCTTGTCAAGGAAAAATCTCACATTATTGTGAAGCGATTCTAAGAGGCTTCGTACGCCGGTTAACTGGCTCAGCTGTGGGAGTTTTTATGGAAATGATTTTGGAGGGTGGCGTACATGGCATCTTGCATGAATTTCATGCGATGGGACATAGAACGAGGAGGCCAAGGATTAAATCCCATCCCCAAATTGGAAATCCTTCTCGCTTGCATTCTCGTTCCCTATGTGACCTAATTTGCATCTTTGCTTCCTCCTAGGGCAGACATATTCGTTGGTTCTTCTGTAAAATCAAGGTAGCCATGGCTTGGACGAAGGTCACTCCCTGCAAAACCACTAATGGGCCACGACGCACCCACATTCCACGAGCCCTAGAGGAAATGAGCAAGGTACAAGGTTTCTCCGAACAAGAAGTTCAGAACTAGGCTCAAGCGAGAACCCTGTGATTGGAAAATCGCCTGAAGAAAAAGAGAGAATGCCCCTCTAGGAGACATTTGGTAAAGGAGTTGGGCAAGATCGTGGAATAATCTGGGACAACGAGCACCCGTGAAATGCGACAAATGAAGACGCTTAGAGTTCTCTGTACAACTCAGGATCTATTGTCTCTAGAAATGGAGGACTGTGTCCAAGGCTTGTTAAGGTCAAATCAAGGTTCCTTTCTGCTAGCGGATTGGGTTTTGAATCTCGAGGCTACTCTACATGCCCAGTTCTGATTTCAAAGGGAAGAGATGGGGTGTCTCAATGCGAAAGTGGACGTGCTTTTCCGCGTCATCATTGGGAACTCCTTCACCAAGATGCCACCCTAGTAAGTTGCAGACACCCAGCTGGTTTATAGACACTACCCTGCCACCATTAGAAAAATGGAGACAAGCATTATGCTAGGTGTTAGCCCTTCCTCAATCATTTGTCTGATGATGAATATCCCTAGGGATGGCTTACATTGTTCTAGTATCTCTGTCATTTTGGGTCATACCGACCATAACCCCCGGCCTGTGGGGGAACTATGTCAATCGTCTTTTACAATAGATCTTAGACATTTCCAGTTCAAGACAACCTAGTGGACTCAGTTTCTACTTTATGGATCCACCTATCATGCATGGCATTAATGCTTTATGATACTTGGGCGGCTTGGTTTTGTATAGTTATCATTTTTTTATTTAATATAATTCGAAGCTTGCAAATTTTTTTATATGAAATTTAATAGATTAAATAAAGGTTTGATTATGATTTTTGTAATATTTATAAATTTAAAGATTAGTTTATTTATTTATTTATTTAAAATTGTTGAAATAGAGTTATATTCGATATATCTGAAACGATGACAACGGTGATGATGACTACTTTGGTTTATCGAACCTTAAGAAGAAAGAAGGGAATTAATTGGTTTGCTTTAAAATTTTTATTCATATGCTCAAAAAGATTGAAGAGAAGCTTTCCCAACTCACTATAGTTTTGGAAAGTTAGGATGCTAGAAAGGTTTCTATTGCAGCAAACACTACAAAATTGAGATTTAATGTGGATGTAAGCAGAGCACTCTAAGAGAAAGTGATTTTCATCCTCAACGCTCATAGACTCACAGAGATGGAAAATCCTTTCTTCCCACTGTGTTTTAGGAATTGACCAATGCCATGTTTCGCTATGGAGTCTATGAGAGTTCATTCTTATCTTAGCTATATTAATTTTCTTCTTTGAACTAGTTTTTTTTCAACAGAAACAGGTAAAGAGTTTATATTAACAAAGGCCGTGCACAGCCATTCAATACATTTGCAAAATTTCATACTCTGCATTTAACAAGGGAAAATTGCAGAGGTTTTTGAAGTCTGACCTCTGGAATTTTTTACTGTCAAAATTCATAAGAAGACTGCAGTTGCTAGTGGGGTAAACCCTCACAAACTGGTTACATAATTTAAGGCAAAAAAACATTCAAAATAAACAGCTGGGAGAAACCTGCATCAGGTAAATGCCATTATCCATAGTTCTGCTGGTTGACTGAAGCCGCCTCTGCCATTTCCAGGTTCGCCGTTGGAGCCTCCTGTGCATAGCTACACTGCGTTTTGCTAACAAGAACAGAAATATCTTTTTTCACACTGTCAATCTTCCCCATGAGCTCAATTACGTTTCTGTCGATATCCTCCATTCGCGATTCCAAGCAGGAGAGCCTGGAGTGGATGTATTTGTCCTCCACCACGAGTTCATCAATTTTATTATCAGTATTGTACACTGCAGAGTAGGTTCTGGACAGGTAGACCTTAATGTCGGAGGTGAGACGGCTCAAGGTGACAATCGCCTGCCTGACCCCATCCATCTCGTTTGCAGCCGGGAGGTTTCCTGCAGACAACACTGCGGGTTCCTGGAGATTGAGGTTATGCAGAGCAGGGCCGAGGGCGTCGAATGGAGGAATGGCCATAATGCAAATGCATTCAACAACCGTCGCCTGGAGTGTTAAGTGCTCGGGCGTGAGAGCAGTACCCGGCACGTGATGTAGGGCATGTGGAGGGAGGTGGGGAGCTCGAATCATGCGATGGCGGTGGAGAGGGAGGCCAAAACAATGGACGCCGTGGGAGCTTGGTGGGGTGGGTTTATACCAAGAGCTAATATGCCTATAACAATTCCAAGGTGGAGAGGGGTTAAGCCAAGAGCTAACATGCCTATAACAATTCCTAGGTGGAGAGGGATTAAACCATAAGTTCATTAAGGAATAAAATGATAGGATGAAACATTGTTTAGGATAGCATGCCCCAATTCTAACTTGACTCATTTGTTGGCAAGAGTATCGGCATTGCCGTTGAGATCCCTTAGCACATGAAAGTAGAGTGTGTCCTTTGGGAGGGTGAGGCGTTTTATTCTTTTCTGTATTCTCCGGTTTTTGTCTGTCTTTAAGGGGGTGCCATTGTTCATTGTCTGTATAACATGCTTGGAGTCCCCAAAAACTTGAAGGTGATTCATGTTGAAGGTGACTGCTAATTCTAGAGAGTAGAACAGGGCAAGCCATTCTGCTTGATTGTTGGTGCTAATTCCAAGTCCCCAAGAGAAATCCACTAATTTATTTCCTCCGGGATCAAAGATGACCCCCCCCGCGCCTGCCGCCCCCGTTCTTCTTTGAACTAGTTAAAACTAATAGAAATTGTCATTTTCTTCAATGCCCCAATGGCATAACTAAGCTATGGAATCTTTACACCAACCTTATTTAAGGCGCATGTAGTTTTGACTTGATTTTAAAGCAATTTTAGGAAGTCTCTTGTCACCCATGTTATTAATTTTCTTATTAATATTTTATACATTCTAATTTGAGATTTATTTTAAAGTTTTTTTATGTTTCTGCTCATCCATGTCTATGAAACACTAAATCTTGGTTCCATATACACTTTGGTTTATTCTACTTTTAAAAAGGTAATAAATATTTTTCTTCCAAAATTTAATTTTGTGTTGGAAAAACTAACACATATTTTAAAATTACACTATAATGTAAGTGTACAAATGACAATTTTTGAGAAAGTCATTTTCATTTTCATTTTCAAAAGATGACAAATATGTACAAAATTAAACCCACCTTGAAATATTATAGAATACAAAACAAACTTAATAATCCACCGAAATAAAATTAATAATTGCACTAAGAGCATATAAGTATATTGGATAAATATTGAAATTACTAATACATTTAAAATATATATCATTTTGAAATAAACTTAATAATTGCACTAAGAGTATATAAGTAGCTTGGACAAATATTGAAATTACTAATAAAATTAAAATATATATTATTTTGAATTTGAAAATTTTATTATTTATAACTTGGAATTTTTTTTTCAAAGACTTGGAAATTAATATATTAAAATGAAATTATTCATATTAAATTGTTGCTATTAATCATTTTTGTTAAGTCAATTTAATTTAATAGTATTCAAATGTGGTAGAGTGTTTTACAAGTTAAATAAGATGACATGTGTATTTTTTTTTCAACAATAGGATGACATGTTCTTCTTTGTAAATGGTGGTTCACTGAAGGGCTACATCCACATGGGTGAGGAGGGTAACAATCATTCCTCCCAGCCACCCAAGTTACATCAGTACATGTGTATTTCCTTTTCAAATAATCAATTCATATATTTAAATATTAATAAAATATATAGTAACATTCATATCCACTTTATTTTTCTTTTTCGAAAAAATTAATATTTTTTTTATAGATGGACAATAAAATCAATTTCTTTTATTAAATAAAAAAAAATTAAATGATATTTTAAATTAAAAAACAATTACTAAAAAATATTCAAGATCTATGCTATACAAAATTCTTATATTTTAAATAAGAAAATGAATGAACTCCAATATTACGAATACCCCCTACCAACACATATCGTCCAGTCTGCTTCTGAAACGTTGGTCAGCTTTCTTTTCAACGGATTTTAGCTCGCTTCATAAACATAAACAATCGCGTCATTATTTATTCCTCACATGCATTGAATGTATTAATAGAGTTTGCACGTTATCTCAAGGTTTTACTTTTTGGATACAGAAAAAGAGGATGGTGTTGGTGGATAACCACAAAATGGTCGCTGCAAATAAAAAAAAGTCCAAGTTTTCCCATCTCATCGTAGTGATATGGAAGTTATATTATGTACACCTTGTCATTACTTGTTGCCACCTCATTTCTTCTTTATGTTCTCCTTGCATGCCACATGAGAGGATAGGAACACTCCAATCACGAAATTCTACATTTAACGAACCCATCAATCACTATATATAACTCAAATCCATAATGAAAGGAGCATCAATCATTATGTAAGGAGCATCAATTCATGTAAGTGACATGATGCTCTTGTTGAGTCCCTATGTATTGACTATGTAATTATGGTCATACCTTGATTCTTCGCAATAGCAGGTGTTGACATTTCTCCACTTGAAAAAAAGAGCATCAATCACTATGTACAACTCAAATCCATAACGAAAGGAAGACCAAAATATTTTTCCTTACATTTACATCTTTTAAAAATAATAATTTTTATTAATCATTGTTAAGTCCTATATGACATTACATTTTTATTATCATATCTCTAATGATGTAGGCTTTATAATGGTAATGATATCCTTTATATATATATATATATATATATATATATATATATATATATACTAAGGAGATCTAGTTTTGAATAATTTCATCTCGTCTTGTTTTGTATTTAAAATACATTGTAAAAGAGTTTGCCCCCTCAAACACGTTGGTTATTCATCTTTTTATTGCATTCTTAAGTCACTGGAATACTATCTCTTCTTGTTTTATGCTATTTTGGGGAATTTGGTGCATAACGTTTGGTATCAGAGCCATTTTCACTATAATTTTTTTTCTAGGACATTTCAGACCACAAAACTTGGAGGGGGCATAGAGGAGATATTGAACTATTAATGGCACAATTCTCGGGTCTTGAATCATTATGGGTGCAGAGTTATACCCTATGGAAATTAGGGTTTTTGACTAGTCCAATAATTAGTATCAAATAGGTGTTCCATGACAAACTATTATATCTTAAGCTTGGAAGATCCAAATTGAGTAGGACTTGTCGCATTAGAAATAATACGGGCCATAGTATTTGTGGTATAAATTTCGGAATCATATCCTAAACTTTGGACACGGGGTAGTTTGTACACTTTCTCTCTCTTGGAAGGGACAAAAATAACAAGTTTTTGGAAACTTATCATAAATTTTTATTGGCACATCATATTTAGGTCAAACCTATGGCATTATAGAGAATAAATACTAGGCTACTTCAGGACGAGCTTTTAGACTCATAAGGGTCGAAAGAGATACCTTAGTTGGAAGGTCGTCCAAAAAAATAATCTTCAAACAAGAGGTTTTAAAGGTAAGTTAACTTGAAACTTCATAACTTTTGAATGAACTATTGGTTTTGGGTGATTCAAAAGGTTTGATCAATAGTAAATATATAATAATTATAGTAAATAACACTGGGATCAAATGGTAAAAGGTGTAGCAAAAAATTCTAACCCATTAAACGTCTTGAAAAATCAACCATGACTCATGATGAAAATGAAGAAATGAGACACGGGTTGTCCAAATTGAATGAAAAGCCAATGACACATTTTCAATTGCTAAACGAAAAAAGTGATATAGATAAATAATTGAAAAATAATCTCGAAAAGATGACCAATACATAGGATCTCAGAGGGATGGTCAACAAAGAGGATCTTAGGGGTTAAGATGACTAGTGAGATGGCTAGTAAAGAGGTTCTTGTAAAAATCGCTAGTAAAGAGGATCTTGTAAAGATGGCTAGTAAATAAGATCTTCAAGAGGTGAACGCAATGCTTTGTGACTGTAAAAATGACTCTATTGTCTCTTGGTCTATATTTAAGGATGAATTGATTGCACATGGGGGATATCAAGAGCAACACATTCTTTAACTAATTGATAAATATCAAGCAAAAAGGTCCATTTACAAAGCAGTCAAGCAACTTTAGAAGTTAAGTCTTAGAGTGAAGAACATTCTAGAATATCATTTGTTGGATCTCTTTTTGGGCACTTTAAAGGAGAATATTCAACGTGAGGTACAAATCTTTGAACCTAAATCATTGGAGAAATCTTTTAGTTTTGCAACGAAAATTGAAAATAAAAATATGGTGCTAGAAGAAGTGTATGAAAGTAAAAATATGGATACTAGAAGAGTTGCCAGTAACACCTATAGAGAGGGAAATGTTTCCCCTTCCAACTCCACTCATCCTAAGCCTATAAGGTTGACACCTCAACAAGTGGAGGAAAGAAGAGCAAAGAGATCATGTTTCAATTTTGACAACAAGTATAGTAAGGGGCATAAGTGTATTGAGAATAAATTATTGTGCATAGATTCTGAAGAGGAAGATGATACAAACCGTGGACAACCTTAAGAGGTAGATATAGAAGATACTACTCCAACCATATATTGTCATCCATTGGTTGGCATTAGCACTCCTCAAAATATCAGGATAGAAGGATATATTAAAAAGAGAAAGGTAATTGTGTTGATTGATTATGGTAGTACCCTTCATTGTAGATTAGGAAAACAAGTCAATTGATTTATATATCCCACACTAGAATATCAAGTAATGATTGAAGTGGAGGTGCCATAAATTGTTCAAGTAAGTTCCATAGTATTAATCTTACTATAGGTGAGTATTCATTGGATATTCCAATGTTTGAAATCTAAATGGGTGGAGTTGATGTTGTACTAGGGATCTAATGGCTACAATCATTATGAACAATGGCTCTTAATTTTCAGGTTTTTTTCATGAGATTCTCTTCAAAAGGAAAGGAAATTGAACTCATAGGTATTATAGGGAAACCTTCTAAAGTGATAAGCTTTGACATCATGACAAAATTGTTGAAAAAGGGATAGGATGGAGTAATTGTACAATTATGCTCACTAGATGTTCAAGCATCTATACCCTCTATTCTAGTGGATCTCCAACAAGTTATTGACACTCATTCCAAGGTATTGGGAGAGATGCCTAAGGTTCTTCCACTTTTTAGGACCATGATCATGTTATTCACTTGCAACCAGGAAGCATACTACCTAACATTAGACCCTACAGGTATCCATATGCACAAAAAAGTGAGATTGAAAAATTGGTTCAAGAAATGTTAGATGTAGGCATCATTCAACCTAGCCAAATTCCTTTCTCTACACCAATGGTGATGTTTCACAAAAAGGAAGGTTCATGGCGTATGTGTCCAAATTATAGATAGATCAATAAGATGACCATTAAGGATAAGTTTCCTATTCGTGTCATTGATGAATTATTAGATGGATTACAAGGAGAAAATCTCTTTACCAAATTGGATCTTCATTCTAGATATCATCATATCAGAATGAGGAAAGAAGACATTCCAAAAATAGTCTTCAAAACACATCAAGGACATTATGAATTTTTAGTGATTCCATTTAGCCTTACCAATGCACTGTCCACATTTCAAAGCTTGATGAATTTTATTTTTATATAGATCCTCATAAAATGTGTGTTAGTAATTTTTTATGATATACTTATCTATAGAACATATTGGAAAGAGCATGTACAACATGTTGACAAGGTCTTAAAACTATTGGAGGGGCACCAACTATATGAAAAGCCTTCTAAGTGTGCCTTTGGGGTTCAAGAAGTGTAATATTTGGTTCATATTGTATATCATGAAGGGGTCAAAGTGGATCCTAAAAAAATTAAGGCTATTATGGAACAACTAATTCCTAATACATTGAAGAATCTTAGAGGGTTCTTAGGATTGATAGGCTACTACTGTAAGTTTGTCAAGAATTATGGTCAAATAGTAGCACCTCTAACAAGGTTATGCAAAAAGAGGCATTCTCTTCGACTCAAGAAGCAACCAAATGCTTTTAAAAGCCTAAATTGGTTATGTGTACAACTCTTGTATTATCCATGCTCGAATTCACAAAAACCTTTATTGTGGAATGTGATGCCTTGGGGAATGGAAATGGTGCAATTTTAAATTCTAATGCAAGAAGGAAGGCCCCTTGCCTCTGAAAATTCCAAAGGAAAAAACTTAATCAAACCAATTTATGAAAAGGAAATGTGGGTCATACTACATGTAATTAAGAAATGGTTCCCTTACCTAATAGGAAGACACTTCAAGGTAATAACAGATCGTGATAACCTTAAGTACTTATTGGAACAATGATTATCATCAAAAGAAATACAAAAATGCATTACAAAGATGTTAGGTTATGAATTTGCAATTAACTACAAAAAAATGTGGTGGTTGATGCACTTTTAAGAAAATAAGACGGCATTGGTGTTTTACTTTGTGCTATTTCCATTATGCAATCTGTCTGGGTAGAAGAAAGAAGGACATAATGGAAACAAGATAAAAAAGCATGGAATATTATCCAACAACTACAAGAGGGCTCCAATTCACTAGATAAATTTGTGTGGAATAATGATTCATTATGGTACCAAGATCACCTATATTCATGTAAAAAATCTCAACTCAAACAAAAGATCCTTTTGGAATTGCACACTTCTCCTATAGGAGTACATTTAGGGTTCTTGAAAATGTACCATAGGATCAAGAAGGATTTCTTCTGGGAATGTCTTAAAGCCGATGTCCAAAATTTTTTGGTAGAATGTTTGGTTTGTCAAGAAAACAAAGCAGATACAATCAAGACATTGAGTCTTTTACAACCATTATCCATACCAAGTCATCATTGGGAATATTTCACAATGGGCTTTATCACAGGTCTACCAAAGTCAGAAAGAAAGATAGTCATCATACTAGTGGTGGATTGAATCACAAAGTATGCCAATTTCTTCTCTCTTTCTCAGCATTTTAAAGTGAGTACAATAGTTGCAACATTCATGGAAACATTTAATAAGCTACATGGAACCCCCAAGATTATTGTAACTAATAGAGATCCAATTTTCACTAGTAATTTTTGGAAGGAATTATTTTTTTGTTTGGGCACTCAGTTGGCTCATAGCTCCTCTTACCATCCTCAATTGGATGGGAAAACTAAGATTGTGAATAAATTCTTAAAATGGTATCTTTGTTTCTTTGCATCCGATAAACAAACACAATGGGTCAAATGGTTTCCCTTAGAAGAATGGTGGTACAACACATCTCTCTGTACTTCATAAAAAATGTCACCATTTATGGAACTTTATGGCTATCATCCTCCTTCCATCACATCATCCTTGAAAGAGAGATATATGTTCAAGCAGTGGAGGATCACATAGAGCACCAACAAGAAGTTCTCCAATTATTGAAGGATAGTTTGGTTATAGAACACAATAGGATGAAACAACAAACAAATCAACATCATAGTGAAAGGGAATTTGAAGTGGGAGAATGTGTATTTTTTAGGCTACAAGCATACAAACATATGTCTCTCAAGCAACAAAAGAAGGACAACAAATTAGCACCGAAGTAATATGGTCCCTTAAGGTGTTGCAAATGATTAGAAGTATGGCTTATAAAATGGAGTTACCACCAACTTCACGTGTACATCCAATATTCCATGTTTCTTGCCTAAAAAATGTAATTGGTGACAAGATCTCGGTCTAGACTATTCTAACATAGATTGATGAAGAAGGGAAACCAATACTAGAACATGAAACAATAATTGAGAGAAGGGTCAAGAAACTACAAAATCGAGAAATCATTGAGTACCACATCAAGTGGAATAACTTTCCAATAGAAGAGGCAACATGGGAAGATGAGTTCTTCATGCAGAAACATCCAAAGTTAATCAAGTGCCGAGGAAAACCCTTGTTTGAAGGGGAAGGACATGTTAAGCTATATATATTGTGATATTACATTTCTATTATAGTATTAGTATTATCTTTATTGGTTAGCTAGGACCCTAATTATGTAGGATCTAAAATGGTAATGGCACCATATATATATAAAGGAGATCTAGTTTGGAATCATCTTATCTCATCTTGTTATGTATCTAAAAATACATTGTAAAGGAGGTTGCCTCTTGAAGAGACTGGTTATTCATCTTTTTATTGTATTATTAATACATTAGAATGCTATCTCTTCTTATTTTAACTATTACATTGTATATATTACATCTATTGTATTCATATGTAATTAATTGATTTCAACATATATTTTTAATAGCTATATAAATTTTTATTAATATAAAAATGTAAATTTAACATTAACATATTATGGACAAGTGATTAATTATTTAACATATTAATTACATAGACTTATACAAAAGAATTATAATTTCATTTTTAAAACACATGTTATTTATTTGAACAATATAAAAACTTATGATATAAATTTAAAAAAAACACACATAGATTGTTTGAGCGAATTATATGTGTAATGATTAAATTTGAGCTACGGTTTCCTTAAAGATGAGAGATATTCAGAATCAATATGTTGGATCCCCATGGAACACCTCATGGAAGACCTCCCTTGGGAGAAACATCATATACCTGAGATTGATATATATATGCATGCCAAGCGGTTGCATTGCATTGTTTATATCGATAACCATGACAAGATTCGAAGCAGCCATTTAAATCAATCTTAACAGGACTTCTTACTATCAAACTGATAGTGTAACCGTATATTTCATGTACTAGCCTAAACATAGGCATATTTAAATAGCTAAAAGCCAAATATTGGAGCTATGCCTAAATTAATGATACGCCGAGCTTTTGATTTATTATCATTGCTTGTCAGGGAATTAATTTCAACAAACAGTCTATTAACTAGATTGTTTACTGGTAGTATCGAATGGATTTCGAACAGGGTTTTCTTCATGATTTTAATAAAACTAGAATGTAGATATTTATCCTAATAGGTTCGGTCTCTTTGCATGATTTGTAATATCAAATAAATTTCAGAAAGTAGATCGATCTTCAATCTGTAAGAAAAATGTAAAAAAAAAAAAAAAAATCATAGTAAAATGTTGATATACATAAATCCAACAAATACAAAGCTCAGATATAAGATTCAAATTCAGAACATAGATTAATAATCTAAACAAAACGGAAATAATATAATTATGAGTTTGGTGCCATCAAGGCTCGACCGGCTCTGATCCCAAATGTAGGGACCCCTTTTTTCCGGGTCCTACTCAGAATAATTTTCCAAAAATTAAAAACATAAAATAATCATTAAAGTGCATGATCAATAACAAACATTAATAAATTCAAGAATTTATAAGTAAACACATAAACATAGAACCTATACTATAGGTCGAATTTGCTGGTGGAGGAGGATTCATTGTTGTCCGATCAGCTCCCATCCTTTGATGATTTACCGGAGACCCCTCGGTTGACCTCCCTACCGTATCGCGGGTACTCTTATTCCTCCCGAACCCTCGAGCAAGTGGGGTCATAAGAACATACAAGCCCTGGCTTTCTGCTAGGATCTCCCAATCCCTGGACAAGTTGTCAACCCAACTCCAAGGAATCACACTTAATCAAAATCTCTATTACGGTGCCCATCTAGCACTAGGGATCAAGAGAGATCCTCTCCTTCTCCCCCCTTTCTTTTACAACCAAAAATTCCATGACATGTGTCCTTCCATGAAAAAGTAATCTTTAATTTAATAATTCATTTAATATTTAATCTCATGCAGCAAGTGTCACTCCTACATCATTGTGCACCTAAATCCCTTAATTGTCTCATTATTTTCTCCCCTATCAATTTCCTAATTCCTAAATCAGTGGGTGTAGGTGGAGTGGTCTCTATATGACTATTGTTTTAACTTTTCTCTATAAAAATATAAATTGAATATTAACTGCAACTTAAATTCTCATGAATAATCATTTCTACCCCGATTTCCCTTTTTTCTGAAATAAAATAAAATATTCTTTTATTCTAATTCTATATTCCTTTTTAATCATATATGCATAGTTTTCCTAAATGAAAAGAGTGTGCGGAATATTATTTTTCTGTCATTTTCTAGTTACGATCCCTTCGACATGTCCTTCAAACAACTTCTTTTTTCTCTAGTGGGGAGCACTATGTAGCATTCAGGGAATCATTACCGCGATCTATCGACTACACTTCCTTGGAGACTAAGGGTGGCTGAGGGATAAGGATCTCCTTATCGCGCGCCCCTCAACTCATCGTACATGACCGATTCGTTGTGGCCTCGCCCGTACGGCACACGCTTCCTCAGGTGAGCTGAATCGGCTTTTGACCCTTGCGTGGAGTGTTATTTCAGGGTCAATAGTCCATCGTCGCACCCCTATGTATGTTTCTTGTTCTTAGGACCCCTGTTTTTCCATTGTGAGTCAATCGTTAAATCGTTTTACCTGCTATTGCACACACTCAAAGCGCACATTAGTAGCGCTGCACCTTAAAATAATTTCATCATACATCATATTCTTCATTCATTTTTATCTGATTCAATATCATTCATTCACATCTTTGGAATAATCATCATTCATTGCATTATGTGGAACATCATCATAATTTCTCAGTCAATCGAGCATATCTACCATCCATTTTTTATTCAATCATTTTCATTTCATAACCTTTCAGTCGGTCGAGCATATACAACATTCAATCATCATTCATTTCGTAAATCTGCTAATCATTAAGCAACACAAGCATTTCGTTTATACACATCATATACTTCATAATATCCCTAATCATTAAGCAAAGCATTCATTTATTATTTTTAAGCAAAGTATATATTTCAATAAGTGTCGTCACTATCAATAGTCATAGCGAGTTTGAGGGGCATTACACACTGTCATATAAAAGAGGGCTATATGCAGAAGTTGAAAATGATTTTTGCTATGTTACATTTTTCCAGATTCTGTGTGAATTTTTTTTTTCAAATTCAACTAGGTTGTAAACTGCAATCTCATTTATATATAAATATTGTATTTCAAATTACAAATTTTAAATGGACATATTTGAAATTTTCACTAGTAACAGATACCTAGAGCTACGAAACATGTATTCTCCTTGGTTATATGAGTTATGTTTAAATAGAGAATTTAAAATATTAGATGGAATAAAATTTGATGGTTAGAATTAAATCAAATTAAAACAATTACATATCACAAGGATCCCTCCAAACCTTGGGTGTAACCCTTGTTTATGTCTAAAAACAATAGCTACCAATTTTGATATGATTACAACAATACACTCTCCTCCAAAGATGAACTCGATACTTAGCTTAATGGTGTTTATTTGGGGAGATATAGTAAAAAAACCATGAAGTTGCAACCCTAAGCAGATATGATAATTTCATTCGCAATTTCTTAAGCAAGCCTGAATTTCCTATAAAATTAACCAAGTTACAATATGAGTATGAAGTTATGTGATTTCTCCTTCTAGATAAAATATGAAGAAGAAAGGTTGGAAACTAGATAACCATTGTGGGAATATATGCTAAGATAGTTCTAAATATTTATGCTAAGATAAATCTTAGCATAATTATTTGAATATATGCCAATATCTTTTGAAAACTTTCTGTAAGAATGGAGCATACAAAACATTTTCTTTACCAAAAAAAAGGAGTTTGGGTTTTTAATGTTTTGTATCCGCAGTTAGACAACTCAATTCTGAAATTTACTAGTTCATGAATCTTAGGAGGAAAAGTTGATGAAGCCTTAAAATCAGGAAAACCCTGCGATTGAAATATTGAACATAGAAAAAAATACAATTCATCAATTCCAACCATGACGAAATTTTTCGAGAGGATCTTGAATTGTGAGCAGCCCATACAATAAGCAGTTAAAGAAAGATAAGAACGATGAAAGATGGAATAAATAATTACCAACCTTCATTCCGATAGCTCGGGTGCTTCACAATGCTCAGTGGGAGGAATCCCCAGTTGTTGAGTATCCACAACGTTCTCGATGGTTCTGGTGTTTTAGGGGATAATAACAGAGGATGAGATCAGATTAAGGCCTGAATACATTCTGCATCCCAATGGCAAGGAGGTCGACCTCGCAGTCTGAGAAGAGATGAATGACAGATCCCCCGCACTTCATCCACTTCAACTTACTTGCATGGAAACATGTTCGACAATGAGAGAAATCAATGAGACATATTTCCCATCACTTTCCCTAAATGTATGTACTGACGATAGATGTAGTTTTCTGTGGGTGTGCTGTAGAATCCATACATCTCAATGGAGACCACCTAACGTCGTCGAACTCATTTTCACTTTGATCTGTATGAATCAATGGATGAGAGAACCCACTCAGACATGTCATCTTGTTGTTTATGTGCTCTGCGTCATCCCACCGCCACCCCCTGGAAGGGAAATACGAGGAAAACGTCACCCTCCTACATCCAATTAGAATTTAAAAAACACAATTTTTATTAATTTCATTTAATACAATATATTTCAAACTAATGTCAAACTATTACCAGAGTAAAAATTTCTACCCTATACACCCAAATTAATGGGGGTTGGACTAAATATATATATCCCCTGTCGGGGACATAAAAATGAAAGATTTAGTCAATCCAATACTATAATATACTATCTAACTTTAACTTAGATTAAATCTTGGCATCCTCTTCAAAAGAGAGTAGTAGTTGTATACTCAAATCCAAAAATTGTGGTTCTCATAAATGTATAAAAAATAAATCAATATCATTGTTCCTAAACAATGGGGACTCCAATTCTAACACAATGTCGAAGGGAAATAAATGAAAATGTGCATGCAACAATTTAAAAAAAAATGTATTAGCTATAAGCTTAATAAAAACAACAACCTCAAACAAAAAAAAGAGAGTGGCAAACTGATGTTAGGAAGTTTAGAGACAAACTTGAGAAGAAAATCCAAAATTGGACTTTGAATCCTCGTTTCTTCTTTTAATTGCCAAGTGCACTTTTCTAAACCTATAGGTATCTAAAACAACAAGGTGTTTCTATGTTTCTATATATTTTAAGATATTGACTACATTTGCATTGTTATTTTATTACCTTATATACTAGTCATTATTGAACTTCCTACCCAAATTGCACTTGGGTACAACTTTTTATAAAACTTTTAGTTGTAATGATGGTTAGATGGAATAACTTCTCTTTATTTTACTTCTTGGTCATTGTCATTGATACTAATGGTTAGATGAATTAAATTCCCCTTATTTTACTTATTGGTCATTGTCATTGATACTATTATGTTGGTAGTTGAAGATTCACTAAGCTATTACAATTGTGTTCCCTAAAATTCTAGGTAAAATCTCCATATTCTTGGAGGGTGACTATATTTGTTGGTAACAACTATACCTACGTTTGATTGGATTTCATCCTCATGTGCCTTGTGATATTAGGATGATACTTGAACCCTAATCCTATTTATAATTTATCTTTTTAACTATCTCAAATTTTGGGGCTTAAGAAAAAAATGTAGTTGATTTGAAGAATCAAATGAGAATTCATATGTTTACTACTTTTTAACTTTAAGTTGGAAGGTTGATTCATTATCATTGTTTTATATGTACACTTGTCAATCAATTATCATGCTTGCACAAAATTTTAATATCAAGCTACTAAATGGACCTTGGGATGAGTCATTAAGAACCATGTGGTCTATGAATCATCAAGAATGTTCCCCCCCTTTTATCTCATTCTCCAATACCGTAACCTTCATGATGACTGATCAATGATCAATGATGTGAGTTTGAGATATTATTTTAAGTCATGTAATCGGTCTACCTTTTACGATGACTGAATCGAGGATCAAACATCCAGAGTTTGAGATCCTCTACAGTAATAAGACAAAGGACAAGTTATAACGAGGGGCATTGGGAACGGTACCAGCAACCAACGAAATTTGATCTAGGTACTGTTGGTATGTTGGAATATTTTATATTCCTTGGAAGGTAATAATGTCTTTGTATTATGTCGGAATATATCCACAATCTTATGTAAAAGAGTAATACATTATATCACATATTCATTATGGTAAAATATACTGTTGATATTCATTATTATATAAAGAGATGTTATTATGGAGAATTATATTATCCCACATGTAATATGTGAGAGTAATTCCTCCTCATATCTTGATATATAATAGAGTCAAGGGAGTCTTTCACCGTTATCCATTCATCTAGTGTGGATCATCCATTTGTGGATCACTCATCATGATCTTGCTATATTGTATTGGGGTTATTGGCATTCCTCTCTTGTAAGCTTGAGGGAGGTATTCTAGAGAAAATAAAAGACTACCTTCTCGTGGACATATCCCAATTGGGTGAAACATGTATATCTGGTGTACTCTTTTTTCTTGCTCTCTTTCCATTCTTATTTACTGTGATATGTTATTGTTTGCATAGATAGGTAAGCTAGTTTAGTTAGATACATATCTCTGACATGGTATCAGAGCTTGTTGCTATGATCTAACACCTTCTATTACTTTCAAACAATATTTTATTATTTGGGAATTGATTATTTCTTTTAGATTTGCTTTCTATCTGGTAGCCATTAGGCTTCTCTTCATATCTGGGCATATTTTTGCAGTTTTTTATTTCTAACCCTAACCTTATTGTGTAGATGTTTGCAGAATTTTTTCAAGGGTTTCTTGATGTTTTTTTGTAGATCTATATGATTTTGTTTTTTTCCTCAAGGAGATCTATCTTTCGATTGTAAAAACGAAAATTTTCGTCCAAGTTTGGTAGACTCTGTGCAAGTTTCCGTCTTCGGCAGATTCGACACTATTTTCGGCCTTATACTGGACACTCACGACTTTTCTTCGCAGGAACCCGCATTTAACCGTGACTGTTCTTACTGCGAACCCGCAAATACTATGCAGACTCGCGACATCCCAGTGTGCAGACCCACGTATGCTTCGGCATACTCGCGACTGTTCCACTGTCGAACCTGCATTTTCTTCAAACTATTCGCGACCCTCCCTGTGCTGTGCTCGTGTAGCGTCCCCTTCCATTAATCCGGTGCAAGGAAGGAAACATGACCGACATACCGAGATTAATGGAAATCTCAGCCCCATACGTTATTAAGAAATGCATGGATAAATAAAACTTCATGTGTGCAGGTTCAAACTCAATATAAACATAGCAGAATTAAACATAATAACACACACACAGACTGGAATGCATCAGCATATCTAGCCCAAGTAGATGAGGAATCAAGAGACAGTGAATCAATCCCATTCTTATGCTATGCACAAGCTTCATATCAACCATATTAAGTTATTCATTTCATCTCATTAACATGAACAGTTAACATTCAGAATTAACACATTACAGAACACATAATGCATATAAATCAATCCACAGAGAATACTTATCTTGAGATGCAAACGTCCAAACAACTGGCTACGTGAGAGCAATGTTCCACCCAACCATAGATCTCTGTCCAGCCTGTATTCTTTCAGCTAAGAGATCACCCCCAAGCTGGGTTGTGTATCCACTAAGGAGAAACTAGACAGGCTCACTCACAACCATGGATTCACTCAGATAATCATGCTAAGCTAGCACACAGCTAGGTTTATCAAGCATGCAATAAGAAAAGGAGGAGGATGCTAAGCCAGTGAGCTCAACCATAGAGCTACAACCATCTCAAGCTAAATTCAAGCAATCCAATCCTCTGTTCATACATCCACACTTCGATTTCTCACCATTCTGTCCACGAATAACTCAATCCCGTCACTGGGTTTCAGGGCTGCAAAAACTGGGTTTTTCCACCGATTTCTGGGCATCTAACACTCTCAAAATCACCCCAAGGCTCAGGCCTATGGATCCCCCATTGGATTTCACGGTCCACACAAGTTTCTGGGTGTTTTTGGCACTTCAAAACGTGGGTTAATTCACAGTTGCGATTTCTGGTTTTTCTCACTGTTGGGAATTCATTTTTGGATGGAAAATGATGTTGGGTCCTTCCACAATGGAATGGGAATGAGGAAGAAGCAAATTCCATGAGGTAGAGTGACTTGTAGTACAAGAAAACAGAGCCCATACTCTGCCATACGAATTTCTGGGCTGCCCATGCTCCATTGAAGCCATCGACTGTTTTCTTCAACCACTTCCTTACAACAGAATTAAATGCCAGCAAGGTAAGTCAAATGGGTTCTCAAGATGACATTTGGCAGCTTATGGCTCAATCCCACAACCCCTTCACCACTTCCTAGTGGATACACATGGCCCCTTCTCATTCGTTGCCTTTATAGCCAGTTTTGGTATTTTATTGCATGATGTTTATTTACATCATTTTAAAAATGTTCCATGGCGAAATAGCACATGGGAAACATAATATCCAATGCTTTGCCTATTAAATAAAATTCGAGCATCCACTAGCGGGGCCTTAGCCTTGAGCTCCATGCTAGGAACACATACATCACATGTATACAATATTTGCATTAAAAGTGAATATATCTTAATGGTCAAAATGGAGTATTACAATCCCCTCCCCCTTAGAATAACACCGTCCTCGGTGTTGCAAGACTTAGGAATACATATACAATTTACACATGTCCAAAATTTCAAAAACTTTGTAGGTTTGCCCCGCATTCTATCCTTTACTTTGAACTTTCAGGATCAAGTCTTTTGACTTCCACAAGCTTCTCCTGCTGGTTCTGATCTTTCAGCTCATCCACAAGTCTAAAAAATTTATGGCTGCTACCCTCTTGATGTTCTCTTGTTGGGCAGTTGCGGAGGCAATGACGTCCTCCACATTTCCAACATTTCACTAGCTGCTTCATCTTTACATGCTTAATTTCCTTTGAGTCTTCATGCCTGGAACGTTTCTTAATGGACCGATTGGATGAATGCCTCATCATTGATCCACTTTCCTTTCTCTTACTAATTGCTCTCATAATGCTTTTTACCTCTCTTTGCAGACAAATAGAGTTCTGCAAAACCTTGTGGTTCATCTCATTCTGCCTCTTCTGTATTTTGAGCATCTCTCCAAGATTTTCTTGGGTCTTGTAAATTGTTTGAAGAATACTTTCAGCCAATTCCAACATCCTATGGTATGCTTCCATGGTCACTGTGCATAGCTGGTTCTCACTTTGCTCACAAGTAGTACTTTCTCATAACAACTGCAACCAATTGATTTAATTTCCACCTGTGAAATACATCGTTGTAATTATGTTAGGACAAACATAATATAAACATTAAAATTAGTCAATTAATTTCCCAATTGACATGGGTAGTCCATGCTTTATCCATGAGACTTTCATACTTTTCATGCTTTCCCAACAGGAACATGAGCTCATTCATGTCCATCCATTCACAGGGAATTTATTAATTCAACATTCACAATTTATTTCAAGCAAATAAACACACTCTACTTTCATCCATACATGCATTCAACAATTTTCTGTTTTTATAAATGCATCAATAAAAAAAAAAGGAAAGAGAGAGAAGTAAGAGTTTTCTTCTCTTTTTCTTGTTCCATTCTGGAATCCACACCACCACTATGGTTTTCATGCTCCTAGCCTCTTTCACCTCAACGTGAATGCTTGACCTTCCCTTCTTGGCTATGACACTTAGTGTCTATGGTCTATTCTAGACCTCTCAACCACGGAGTCCCTCCACATGGTTTGTCTACATCTCTTGGCTGCTAGGACCCACACAGTCCCACTAGTACCATCTTTCATTATTGCTCATGTTGAGCTCTTCAGGACGATTACATGTCCACATGCATCCCTAGGATGCCTTCATAGTCCTTGCTTCTAACAATACCTACACTCAAACATTGAATTAATTCACATGTTTAGTTTATTTTCATAGGATTTATCTCTAAACAAGAGTTTAGGAAATCATAACCAAATCATATACACATGTATAGTCATAAACAAGAAATTACAAGATAACCAAATACTTATCTGCATTGGATGTCTTCACTTTATTCCATAGGGTCCTTCTTTGCTTTACAAGCCTTGGGATCGCCTATGGACTTGGATGTTTGGCTAGCGCGCAGCCTGCTCCTCAGCATCAAATAATTTTGTATGTTTGGCCAGCATGCAGGCTACTCCGCAGCATCAAATAGTTTTGTATGTTTGGCCAACACGCAGGCTGCTCCACAACATCAAATAATCTTGTATGTTTGGCCAGCACACAAGCTGCTCCACAACATCAAATAGTCTTGTATGTTTGGCCAGCATGCAGGCTGCTCCACAACATCAAATAGTCTTGTATGTTTGTCCAGCACGCAGGATTCTCCACAACATCAAATAGTCTTGCTCAACTAGTCACTCTCTGGATTTACCAAGCAATTTACAGTTCTTTCAGGGTCCTTGCTTCTTGTATTATGCGTTTCCAACAAAGAAGCAACAGTGCATCAGCTTAACTGTTAGAGGACTTACACTTGAAATCTTCATTATTCCAAACAAGAAACAAATGAAATTGAATACTTATCTATATTATGCCTTTCCTCTCTGGTCCACAGGGTCCTGCTTTTATTTTATAAGCCTTGGGATCCTCCTGCAGACTGGGATGTTTGGCTAGCAAGCAGGCTGTTCCAAAACATCAAATAATTAATGCCCTACCAGTACACCTTCACACCAATTGGATTTACCAAGCATTTGATGGTGCCCAACTAGTCCAATACCTGGTTGGCCCTCTCCATTGCCGAGCCAGCACATCCGTTTGGGTCATCGGCCAATGGAAGGTAACTACACCACCGACCATTATAGGTCAAGGCTCTACTACTTTGCCTTAGGCTTGCATCATCCTTTCAAATGTGTCACAATCTCTCAATGTGCATAAAAATTTGTCACCCACATAAGGGTGGTACTCCTTCTCTTGTGCAAGCCGGCGGTTCTCTTTAGGAACTCTTTAGGTGACTTTCTTAACTGTAGGCTATCATGGCCCCATGATACCCACTCACACTACACAAAGGTTACCACTGCTCATACAGTCCTCTTGAGTACCATTTTCTTCACTTTTCCCTTTGACGTGTAGCACCAATTTGCATATGTATAATCTAACAACACAAGATGGATGACAAGCTCATCAGTATTGCTGCTCTAAAACTGTAAACATATTTCATAACATTCACTATCAAGTATTGAAACACCAGGAATGCATCCATTCCCTTAGGGTGTAGTCAATATTGACAACCTTATCACAACCCAGCATCAGAAAGGTGTGCACTCCCTTTTGGATGTGAGAGATGTAGGCCCTAATCATACTCAAGCAGTCTGGAATAATAGAAATAAAATCAAAGCATGCTTTGCATATTAAATCTAATACTTACACACACACACACACACACACACACACACACACACACACACATATATATATATCAGTCAGGGTTTATAGAACACTTATCCATTTCGCATATGTTATTTCTCTTGATTAACGAGGAATGGGGGCTCCTTCTCGGTGTTGACAGTCCCTCAGTTTGCCATCCCAACCCCTTTTGATGTTACATAACTCTCATATGTCTTACTGACATAATCTTTATCATCTCACTCATATTGTTTACCAATCATGCAGTGCAGATTGGACATTATCAAAATATCTAATGGCGTTTCACCTGAAACCCATTTCCAATGTATGGGACCCTTCCCATGAAGTTTGGCTTCTGCAGGCCCTCTCTCATGCTCTTACTACAATATGTCTTCCTGGCACACTTATTAAATAGCCAAACAATTAGCAACATTTAACAATACAATTCAAATCTGATTGTTTCATAACCAATCAATGGCACTAATAATTAAATTCAATATGAATTTGCAACTCTGTCTACTACAGAAATTGATTTTCTTAGCCATGAGGCTATCCTCATATTGCTTGGCTCTTGTAAGTGGCACCATTCTATCCATTATGGATTTATGTTTGCTACCATACATGGACATCCACCTACAACATGTCCTCCTAACACAATTTTACATAAGCCAAACAATCATTAGCAATTATTAGCAAAATTTCCAATCTGAAAATTTACAAATTTGAGATTTACAATTGTTCTTTTTAACAGAACTTAGAGTTCTCAACCATGAGATTTCTTTTCATAAGATCTAATCAAATTTTTTTTTCTTCAAATCTGTTCCCTACAGAAATTAGATTTGCAACCATGATATTATTCTCATAAACTTAAATCAAAATATTTTCAGATTTGTTTCATGCATAAGTTAAGTTTTACAACATGAGAATCTTCTCATAACCTTTGGCTTTTGCACATGGTAGATTCCAGCCTTCATCATAGACTTACCCACATTGCCATGCCTATAAAAATCTACCTGAAATCTGAAACTTCAATAAGCCAAACACTTGTAAGTCTCCATGCATATAATATTTCATGGTTGCAACAGTGGCTGAAGCATTTTCATAATTATAACATTCTATAATTCAAACACTTTGAGCTGTTAACATATCAATATCACAAAAACTCAATTACTTCACGTGCATCATTATCATACTAAAATTGCAAGGTACAATCACATCATTCATGCAATTTTAAATGAAACTTTTAGATACTCATCATTTTACGGTCATATAATTTATACAACTCTACCCTTCCACAGAGCATTCTGGAAGCCTGTCAATCATGACTACCTTCATGCAATTCTTCCCCTGCATTCATAGCAGCTCATGAAATGATCTCAGAATTATCATTAATTCATCATTTCATCTATTATTTAGTTTGCAATAATACATATACCATCCCCATGCATTCATGCAATGCATCACAACATGTGCATCCCCACTTATGCATACACATTACAACATTTACTCAAACTTTTCATATGCATCCACCCAATGCATAACTACAAGATTTATAAAATCTCTTAATGCATATCCACTCAATGCTATCGTGCATTGGTTCATAAATGTTCTGCATTCAAACATATTATGGCTAAAACATGACTACCTCATATAGCATGCATTACCATAATCAGGACCACCAGTACTCACTTGCTTTGGTTATTAAGCTCATCAATGACATATTTTATATGAGTGCAATCTAAATTTCTAAACAGTCACATGGTATGAGGCCTCTCGCCTTCACTACTCCATGATTACTAAATATGGTGCAAGGGATTCTTACCCAACCCCCTTTCAACACTTATGCAATCATCATAAGTAAACCATTACCTGCATGGATCCCATTTACACCTTTGATGTTACCTGATCCGTTGGTCTCTTATAGAGGATTATAGAATTCTTCCACTAACCTCTTGATCATGGATTCGCTGCCTTAACATTTTATTCATAAGGTTGTTGGACATATGCAACAACATCATCCACATCTTTAGCCATGCTTCTGTTGTCTTTGGTCCTACAACCAAAACCAACACCAATAGTGATTATCAACCACAATATTTACCATTAGTGGTTCATTGCATATGTGAAATCTCACTACTTTTACCAATATGTAATGTCATATGCATGCAAAACATATACTCATACACTGTGCAATGTTTATTAATATGCCAATCAATGCATCTTCATGCCACTCATCTAATCTCTTGCATTTTCAGCATTCTCATGCCATAATTTTATGCACATAAAGCTTATAAAATATAAATGCGGTTAGCAAGACAAGGGTTAAGGAATTCTCCCTTTTCAATCCATCATATTTGCATGAAATTCATCTTCCACATCATAGCTGGTTCGATTTCATCGTCTCTGCCACTTTCCAGGCATGCAATTCAAGAAATTGCCCGTATTGGCAACAATTTGACAAAACAATCACTGGCACTTTTCTGCTCTGCATAACTATGAGATATGATACCCTCATTCAAATTCTGGTCATGCACCACTGTTCCCTACTGGATAAGCTTTTCAATGCCTATCCACTTGCTCCATTCCCACTTCAGGTGTGGAAACTATGCTGCTTCAAAAATGACAACTTTCTCCACAATTCTGCACATTTTTATACAGTTGTAAAATATCATGAACTACCAACTTTAGCCACCTGTAGAAGCAAATCCATAAGGATTCAGAATTTTTTTTTTTTCTACCGGGCGAAGTTAATCCATATAACAAGGAAAACTCAGCAACTCGCGTATATCTGTTCCGATGCTCCATTCATCTTTTATAAAATTTTGGGTTTGACTACTCTCTACTTTTCACATTTTTCCAAAATTTCAATTTTCGGGCTCTATACTCGTTTTTTTTTTTTTTTTTATCCCGCACCACACAGCCCGCAACCCGCAATACCACAATCCATATTGCGGGTGCGGAAATCCTACCTTTCCAACATGGGGCTACTCCATCCCGCAGTCCCGCAACCCACAATCCCGCAACTCCACGATTCCGCAATTCCGGGTGCGGAAAGCCAAGTCGTGGACATGGAAATTTTAACCCTTCCGCAGAAGAAGTGTTGGCTGCCCCTTCTGGTGATTAGTATTTTTTTTTATCACAATTCGTAGAAGAAGGGTCGGCTGCCCCTTCTTGTGATTAGTATTTTCTCTAATCACAATCCGCAAAAGAAGAGTCGGCTGCCCCTTCTATTGATTAGTGTTGTTCTTTGTCCCATCAGCAGAAGAAGGGTCGATTGCCCCTTCTGGTGATTTGTGTTTTTCTCTGTCCCGTCAGTAGAAGAAGGGTCAGCTGCCCCTTCTGGTGATTAGTGTTTTTTTTGTCACGTCCCCTTCCATCAATCCATTCCATGGAAGGAAACATGATTAAGCTTACGGGGCTCATAGCTCCTTCGTCCCTTGGCCAAATGGGACAAGTTTGGTACCTTTGGAAAGCTCTTGCAGATCTCTATGCACATGAGTGGTCCTCTACCTCATCTGAGAAATTCGATCCTGCCATTTTTTCTATCAAAAAATGTCTCCCCAACTTCACCAATACTTCGTTAAAACATTCTGTCACTTACATGTAACTCACAGTCCGGCCCAAACAGCCCCAGTACTGCAAGCTAGGATTTGATACCACTCTGTAGCGTCCCCTTCCATCAATCCGGTGCAATGAAGGAAACATGACTAACATACCGGGCTTAATGGAAATCTTAGCTCCATAAGTTATTAAGAAATGCATGGATAAATAAAACTTCATGTGTGCAGGTTCAAACTCAATATAAACACAGCGGAATTAAACATAATAACACACACATAGACTAGAATGCATCAACATATCTATCCCAAGCAGATGAGGAATCAAGAGACAGTGAATCAATCCCATTCTTATGCTATGCACAAGCTTCATATCAACCATATTAAGTTATTCATTTCATCTCATTAATGTGAACAGTTAACATTCATAATTAACACATTGCAGAACAGATAATGCATATAAATCAATCCATAGAGAATACTTATCTTGAGATGCAAACGTCCAAACAACTGGCTACGTGAGAGCAACGTTCCACTCAACCATAGATCTCTGTCCAGCTTGTATTCTTTCAGTTGAGAGATCACCCCCGAGCTGGGCTGTGTATCCACTAAGGAGAAACTAGACAGGCTCACTCACAGCCATGGATTCACTCAGACAGTCATGCTAAGCCAGTACATAGCTGGGTTTATCAAGCATGCAATAAGAAAAGGAGAAGGATGCTAAGCTAGTGAGCTCAACCACAGAGCTACAACCATTTCAAGCTAAATTCAAGCAATCTAATCCTCTGTTCATACATCCACACTTGGATTTCTCACCATTTTGTCCACGAATAACTCAATCCCGTCACTGGGTTTCAGGGATACCAAAACAGGATTTTCCCACCGATTTCTGGGCATCTAACACTCTCAAAATCGCCCCAAGGCTCAGGTCTATGGATCCCCCATTGGATTTCACGGTCCACACAAGTTTCCGGGAATTTTTGGCACTTCAAAACGTGGGTTAATTCACAGTTGCGATTTCTGGTTTTTCTCACTGCTGAGAATTTATTTTTGGATGGAAAATGATGCTGGGTCCTTCCACAATGGAATGAGAATGAGGAAGAAGCAACTTCCATGAGGTAGAGTAACTTGTAGTACAAGAAAACAGAGCCCATACTTTGCCATACGGATTTCTGGGTTGCCCATGCTCCATTGAAGCCATCGACTGTTTTCTTCAACCACTTCCTTACAACAGAATTAAATGTGAGCAAGGTAAGTCAAATGGGTTTTCAAGATGACATTTGACAGCTTATGGCTCAATCCCACAACCCCCTCACCACTCCTTAGTGGATACACATGGCCCCTTCTCATTCGTTACCTCCATAGCCAGTTTTGGTATTTTATTACATAATGTTTATTTACATCATTTTTACAATGTTCCATGGCCAAATAACACATGAGAAACATGATATCCAATGCTTTGCCTTTTAAATAAAATTCGAGCATCCACTAGCAGGGCCTTGGCTTTGAGCTCCACGTTAGGAACACATACATCACATGTATACAATATTTTCATTAAAATCTAATATATCATAAGGGTCAAAATGGGGTATTACAATCCCCTCCCCCTTAGAATAACATCGTCCTCGGTGTTCCAAGACTTAGGAATACATATACAATTTATACATGTCCAAAATTTCAAAAACTTTGCAGGTCTGCCCTGCATTCTATCCTTTACTTTGAACTTTCGGGATCAAGTCTTTTGACTTCCACGAGCTTGTCCTGCTGGTTCTGATCTTTAAGCTCATTCACAAGTCTGAAAACTTTATGGCTGCTACCCTCTTGATGTTCCCTTGTTGGGAAGTTGCGGAGGCAATGATGTCCTCCACATTTCCAACATTTCACTGGCTGTTTCATCTTTACCTGCTCAATTTCCTTTGAGTCTTCATGCCTGGAACGTTTCTTAATAGATTGATTGGAGGAATGCCTCATCATTGATCCACTTTCCTTTCTCTTACTGATTTCTCTCATAATGTTTTTTACCTCTCTTTGCAGACAAATAGAGTTCTACAAAACCTTGTGGTTCATCTCATTCTGCCTCTTCTGTATCTTGAGCATCTCTCCAAGATTTTCTTGGGTCTTGTAATTTGTTTGAAGAAGACTTTCAGCCAATTCCAACAGCCTACATTAGAGGAAATTTGGGTAAAAAATGGGCTTCCTAAGGAAAATAATAAGAAAATAATAAAATAATAGTAAAGATAGAGTAAAAAAACTATTTTTTTGGATCGTATTTTCAACTTATCTCCTTGTAGGTTTACTCAAATTTCAAGTGGGAGGACTCGTTGGATGCATAATTAAATTATGCATCCAACGAGTACCCATGTTGCATACTTTTAACAACATCCACACTATGAAAAATTGAAAATACATTAAAAAACGTGTTTTTCAGTAAGAGAAAACACGTTTTTTAATGTATTTTCGATTTTTCATGGTGTGGATGTTGTTAAAAGTATGCAACATGGGTACCCATTGGATGCATATTTTCATTATGCATCCAACGAGTCCTCCCGCTTGAAATTTGAGTAACCCTACAAGGAGATAAGTTGAAAATACGATCTAAAAAATAGTTTTTATTTTTTCCCTCCAATTTTTATTAGGTGCTCCCTCTTTGAATTTTAAAGCATTTTGATTGGCTAATACATGATGACATGGAATTTGTATTATTTTTAGAAGGCCCATTTTAAATTGAAATTTCCTTTAATGTGGTCTACTGCCATGGTCACTATGCACAGCTAATTCTCACTATACTCACAAGTAGCACTTGCTCGTAACAGCTGCAACCAATTGATTTAATTTCCACCTATGAAATACATCATTGTAATTCTGTTAGGCCAAGCATAATATAAACATTAAAATCAGTCAATTAATTTCCCAATTGACATGGGTAGTCCATGCTCTATCCATGAGATTTTCATACTTTTTATGCTTGCCCAACAGGCACATGAGCTCATTCATGTCCATCCATTCACAGGGAATTTATTAATTCAGCATTCACAATTTATTTCAAGCAAATAAACACACTCTTCTTTCAGCGATACATGCATTCAACAATTTTCTGTTTTTTATAAATGCATCAATAAAAAAAGGAAAGAGAGAGCAATAAGAGTTTTCTCCTATTTTTCTTGTTCCATTCTGGAACCCACATCACCACTGTGGTTTTCATGCTCCTAGCCTTTTTCACCTCAACGTGAATGCTTGACCTGCCCTTCTTGGCTATGACACTTAGTGTCTATGGTCTATTTTAGATCTCTCAACCATGGATTCCCTCCACATGGTTTGTCTACATCTCTTGGCTGCTAGGACCCACACAGTCCCACTAGTACCATCTTTCATTACTGCTCATGTTGAGCTCTTTAGGACGGTTACATGTCCACATGCATCCCTAGGATGCCTTCACAGTCCTTGCTTCCAACAATACTTACACTCAAACATTGAATTAATTCACATGTTCAGTTTATTTTCATAGGATTTATCTCTAAACAAGAGTTTAGGAAATCATAACCAAATCATATACACATGTATAGTCATAAGTAAGAAATTACAAGATAACCAAATACTTATATGCATTGGATGTCTTCACTTTATTCCATAGGGTCCTTCTTTACTTTATTACAGCTCGCGAATGCTTCAACAGATTCATGACCTTACAGTGCAGAGACCCGCGAGTAGCCGCTACTCCATTACATCCCAACCCGTGAGTAACTGCAACCTTTGTTGAGCAGAACCCGCGAGTATCTGTGTTTATTCGTAGGTTTCCTATTTGCAGACCCACGAGTGACCATAATGCGGTCAATATTTCCCAAAATTTTTATTATAACTTGTTTTTTGGAACTGGAGAATTTGTTCTGCGTCCACCCTACGCAAATAGAACAGAAGTCTAGGCAAATCTGGGCACTCATTCAAAAGGGTTGTAAATAAAAGTTTCTCTTTCCTTTACTGTTTTTCTAACTATTTTTTTTGCAGATTCAGATCAGTACGGTAAAATATTTAAGTTTTCTATTATTCATCTTTTGCATTTAGGTTTTTCTTCTGTCATGTTTATTAAGAGATTATTTCTTGTTCTTGGTATATATTTGTCTCACATTTCTATATGGAAAGATTGACATCTTTTAAGGGCATGGATCTCTAGTATTTGTCATGATAATAACTATAAACCATCTAATGCTTAATATATTTTAACAAGATACTTAATAACTATTTTTATTTATTTTTGTTTAATCATGTTGATTTCAAATCATGTCATGTTTATAAAAGCAATTTTTAGAACAATCGCATATGTGTTATCTTGTGATCATTATTTGCTTTTATATGTTATTGCTCACCTTTGTGTAAAAACAATTTCATTGTTCTTATAAGTAATATCTTTATGATCATTATATGCTCTTGCTAATTAATTTCTTGAGTAATGTCAATTTTCTGAATCTATGTGATATCATATTTTTGGCTTGTCATAAGTTCTTTAATTGGGATATAGTTTCTTTCTCATGTATTGCAGAGATTGTATTTAGTTCCTGTGTTATTTGTCTCTAATATTCCTATATGGAAGCATTGACATTTCCAGGGCATTTCATCTCTTGCATATGTACCTAGTGTTAACAAGAAATGAATCCATGATTATGGCCATTAGTGACTTGTCATTTCATAATTTTTTATAAGTGATATCATGCGTTGATCATAATTTGCTATATGTTGATCATATTAAACATTTTGATTTATTTTCATATATATCATGTCATGTTTATTTCAATCATCTTTTACTCAATATATAAATGGATTTGGGCAATCTTATAATCTTGAAATATTTATCATGAGCACCCTGTTCTTGTTGCAATGGGATTTCTATTCTTATGATTGTAGAAGTTATATTGTTCCTACTTGTCTCTAACATTCATATATAGAAGCATTGACATTTTCAGGGCATTCATTTCTTGCATATTAACATCATACTAATAAGAAATGCACCTATGCTTAAGATTAGTTGCTTGATGACTAAATTTTCATATATTTAAGTGAAATCTTGGGTTCACTATTTATATGTTGTGGCTGACACTTAATGTGTAGAAGTAACTCCATTTTCCTTAAATGGCAAGTTAATCTTTTATTTTATGTTTTCATTCTTTTATATGATGTTTGCTAACCTTTGGTGTATGAGCATTTTCATTGATGTATGAGCACCTTTATTTTATGATCTTTATATGATTTAATCTTGGAAGTTCTTTTGCAGATCAGTTTTCTATTTAGGATTTCACCTTATTCTAGAAATAATGAAGCACCATCTTCTACTGTTAAAGTCATGATGTTCATCTGTATGATATCATTTTCAATGCATAGACCATTGGGGTCTTGTTTCTTCGATGTTTGAGGTCTTCTATAGATATTTCTATTGCACCTTGATTGGAAGAATGTCTTCTATCTACACGCGTATTGGCCATTTGGGTATTTTGTACACTGTGGTGGTGTTCTTAGCCACATGTTCTGTTGTCTCAACCGTTAGAAGGTATCTGTACATTGGTGTGGATATTATATCAAAGTTCTTCATCTATCAGTTATGGTTGTGATGATTCTTGTGGTGATCTAGGCATCTTGTGGATCTAGTAGCCATGACGACTTCTCTTTAGATCTAGGCACCTTATTGTTGGATTGCGTCACATGTTTATTTCATCATACAACCTGGTTCATGTGCAATTTCATGATTCAATGAGAAGTGGTTGTTCTTCATCAAATACCATCATTCGAAGTATTCTTCTTATTTGCAGCTTTGGTTCTTCTGAAATTTGTCATCAAGAGGAGCAGTAATGACTGCTTCCTTCCTTTGTTAGTGGGATTTTCTCCTAGTCATTATTAAGGGGGAGTGTTGAAATATTTTATATTCCTTGGAAGGTAATAATGTCTTTGTATTATGTCGGAAGATATCCACAATCTTATGTAAAATCTTAAGTAATACATTATATCCCATATTCATTATGGTAAAATATACTCTTGATATTCATTATTATATAAAGAGATGTTATTATGGAGAAATATATTATTTCACATATAATATGTGAGAGTAATTCCTCCTCATCTCTTGGTATATAATAGAGTCAAGGAAGTCTTTTACCTTTATCCATTCATCCAGTGTGGATCATCCATTTGTGGATCACTGATCATTATCTTTCTGTATTGTATTGGGGTTATTGGCATTGCTCTCTTGTAAGCTTGAGGGAGATATTCTGGAGATAATAGAAGACTACCTTCCTGTGGACGTAGCCCAATTGGGTGAACCACATATATCTGGTGTACTCTTTTCTCTTGTTCTCTTTCTGTTCTTATTTACTGTGATATGTTATTGTTTGCATAGATAGATAAGTTATTTTAGTTACATCCATATCTCTGACATGGCATTCCACAATGATCACCAATAGGGTATATATCCTATTTTTTCCACTAAGAACCTATGTTAAGTGGGGGGGTGGGGAATAAGTTTTTCCGTGAACGATATTTTGTCACCTCTTTTAAACATGCGGTAGGTATCCCCTCGAGAGGGAAAAAACATGTTACCTCGGGTTTAACCTTCTCTTGCTCTGGTGCCTCTTTCCCCAGGAATTCAGTTCCACTTGATGATGATTGGTTTTTAAAATCTCCCTATACACAACAACTATGTTTCATATGAGAAATGACTGATGGTCATTATTTGGATGCATGGCCCAACAATCCTACCTTATACTAACAATTTATTTTGTGCCCTCCTATGGAGAAATTATGAGGATTGAATTAAATTGAACTTTGGTTGATTTTTTAAGAGCTTTTTTCTCTTAGTGGAGTGAGAAGGGGAGGTAAGTACTAAACACAATCCATTTAATAGATTATATTTATTCTACATTAAATAATAACTTTATGATACATTTCTTTTAAACATTTTAAAAGAGTGACTAAGAGGATTCCTACACACATGATTGAAAGCATGGTATTTAGAAAGTTTGAATTAAAAAAAAATTCATATCCAAGCATCACTCATAACTCCATTATATCAAACATTTTAAGGCCATACCACCTCACTTGTAACTATCTAACATAATTCAAGGTTAATTATTAATTTATTTAATACATGTGCACTTCCAATTTGAAGATTTTGCAATCACATAAGGGGACTTTTAATCTAATAAAATGAACATATGACAATACAAATTCCTACTTTCTACATTAAAGTAATACTATGTTCCATGTAGAAAATATTGGTATGGCTATATATGCTAGATTAAATTCTAATTTCATTCACACTCATTGTAGAAGACTAAAAAATATTCAATTTGTATCTTTTGATATTTTAATATTATGACCATGTTGATGCATATTAAACCTCAAACATTGGAGTTAAGATACACACACACACACACAACATAGTGGGGAAGCTCATGTCACGTCCCCATCTTGACCCTATCACATTAAAATTGTAAATGATGTAATATTGTTATGAAATTGTGGTGAGGGGCTCAAGGACAAGGCCCCGCCATCGATTTAGTGATGCATATGGCTTGTGTGCTAGCCAAGCACATTGGAATTTCAACATCATGTAATATGCATTTTAATAAAAAAATACCCACAACTAGCTATGCAATGCAACAAAGAGATGGGGGCATGATTTTACAAGGAATTGAGAGGGAAAACATTCAAACCCTTGAGCCAACCAAGTCAAGCCAAGTGTCAATGAGAGAACCCATCAAACCCTCAACTACCCATGTTGACTTTTGTACCCAATCATTGATTTTCTCCCAAGAGTTGGTTGAGGTAGTTAATGCGTTGGGGAATGAGAGGTATGGCTGTCCAAATTCGAGTATGGGCGAGCCACCCTGCATGGAAAATCGTGTTTTGCTTCTTGGGCAAGAAACGAACCATGATTTTACCTCCCAAGCCATTATCCATCAACCAGTCTTCCTCCCTCATGAGTTTAGAGCTACCTGGGTTCTTTGCAGCCACGTTTTTCTGTTTATCTTTGTTGCCTCAGTCAGGAGAAGGGCATTTTTGTGTTGTCTACCAGTGGGGAAGAAGAGGAATTGACTTGGGGTTCCATAGAGGTCATTTTGGGCCATTGAATGCCTGATTAGCTGGGGAAGAATTCGTTTTCCCCTGTGATTGTTTTGCACATCCCTTAATCCAATTTTGACTAGAAACGATTTGGGAAAACCCATGGCCAACCTGTTGGAAAATCCATTGCTTTGGCTTGAACTTGAGTGTAAGCCTACAGGGTTCAAATGCAGCCTGATAAAACCAGTTGTGCACTGGCTTGGCTGAGATGAAATGAGAAATGGGCTGTGTATGAGCTGAATGTTCCCTTTGCTTGTGAGAATCATGCCCAGCTTGGGGGTGGCCTTCGGATGGACTCAATATAAGCTGTCGAAGAGCCTATGGTTGGGTGGAACGTTACAGTGACGTAGCTAGTTGTTTGGGACAGTTGCAAAAACAAAGATAAGTGCTTTCTGTCTATGTATCTACTTCTGCAATGCTTAAATTAATGACTATTATTGATATGTTGAATGCATATGAAAAGTGTGTGGATGAATATGTTTTATTCCGTTGTGCATGTTTAACTGATTTGCATCTGCACACATTGAATTTATGGTTGTGAATCTAATGAATGGGCTGAGTTTTATGTGAAAGCCCCAGAGATTGGCATCATGTTCCCTCCCTTTCCTTGGATGGATGGGTGGGTACGTGACAACTTAGTTGGTTGGAGCTTCCATGGCCAAGAAATCATTAGGTCGAGGTCGAGGGTTCAATTCTCTGGATACTCTAGGGTCAGGCTCCCAAAACTAGTGCCAATATGGCAAGCTCCTTTTGGGTGGGCCCCTTGGAATTATTCCCATGGACGTAGCGTATTTCAACCAATTTTATGGCAATGAACCACACACACACACACACACAACAACAATTATGTAGTGTAACTTTCATATTTTTTGTTCTAATTTTAAAGAATGTACATATGCGATTAAATGTTTATGTAATGGAATTAAATGCACATATTATATAACAAATTTTGAATATCAAAATTTTGATAAAATATTGTTTTTTTTTCTCTTCTAGTTCACAACTACAATATCATTTGAATATCTCAAACAATAGAAAAATGATCAAATGACTCTTGTAGAAGTAAGTATTTGATAAGATGAATCTTGTGGAAGTGAGTATTTGATGATTGTTTACTATGCTACCAAAAGTTATGATCTCAATACTTTAAATTTAACACAATATATTGGAATACACACAATGTACACCAAATATATTGCAACACACAATGTACACCAAATATGAACATGAAACACAATTCTAAAATTTACAATAAAAATGATTCACAAAATAACTTCTTTTACAATAAGACAACCTCCTCTCTCTAGTGACAAGCACATACATATATTTAACATGTGATGTTTTTATTTCATATGGCGGAAAGGTATTTGTAATGGCTTGGTGTGCATGTGATATATTAATATATTTGATATTTAATGTTTTACAGATATAAATAAGTAAATATAAAACAAAGAAATCAATTATTTTAAGTATATGGTCCATGATGTTATGCAGACTTTCATTTTAGGTTTGATTACATAAGGGAGTTATAAGTAAAAGCATTGATATAGATATAAATATTAAAGACTATTTAGGTTAATTATATATTATAGGAAGCAAGAGGCATCTCGTAATTAAATATCCCAAATGAAGAAGGTTAAAACTTATAATGAAAAATGAAAAATTTTATTTTTAATTTAAATTTCTTAATAATATCATTTTTATATTTAAGCATGTAGTAAAAATGAAATTACCAAATTTATTATGGTTTTCTTATGTTAAGAGGTCCTAAAACTAAGGTATTTTAAAAGGAAAAGGAAATAGATGTCATTCTTAACCTTTTTTTAATCATAATTTGTATAAGTTTTCTTCATTTTAAGGGTTTTTTTTGGGTTAGTTGAGTGGCCGCTTTCTTTATGTAGGTCATTAACAATGACCTTAATCTTGACAATTTTCAATAAAATAAAAAAATCATAATTTTAGAAAAGTAGTTTTCATCTAATATATTAGATTAGGATTGATTAAGTCTTTGTAGTATTTGAATTTGGTTTATTAATGATTTATTTGTTAGTATGTTTCTTAATTTTAAATTTTAAACTTCATAGATATACCAACTTTGATATTATCCATATTACTAAATTATTCATTTTCTTTTATTTTCAATAGTTTTATCCAAATCATATGCAAATATCCAAAATATTAATTACATTGACTCCTATACATATATTCTTACTTATTGAAATGTAGTTTCTCTATTAGACCAACCTTATAAATATACATTTGTAGGGACCCCCGTTTCTGGGGTCCTCGCAAAATACTATCTAAATAATTCTAACATCATACGAAACAGTTTAGATCTTTCTAATGATAGAAAACATAAAAATTTTCTCAAAAATTTAACTTAGCAAATAAAAATGGAATAATATACCTGATTCCGATGGTTGTGGGTAAATCCACTCGTCGAAGATTGTTGTAGTTTCCACTCCTTTCCGCTTTGATTTAGGCATCCAACTAAAAACTCGGTAGACCTCCCTACCAATTCCGGGAATATTCTCCTTCTTCCCGAACCCCTGAGCAATAGGGTCGTAGAGCTCACACACCAAAACCAGGGATCCAGAAGTGGGCTCCCCCCCGACAAAGATCCCTTTGCAAACTCACAATAGAAGCAAATCAATGACTTACACTCATTCCCGTAACCATCCAGCCATAGGGTTCCCTTCCCTTTCCTCATGCCTTCCTTAAATAGGAAAATTCCTTGTGACACATGTCGCTTCATGCAAAAATGCCTAATAATTTATTTATTTAAATATGAATAACTCACCCAACCATGTTTTCAAATTCTAAGAGAGTGCACCTACTTTCCTAGATTTACTCAAGTCTGTCTCCCTGAAGTTCAATCTAGTTTCTATTTTTGTGGGTGCAAGTGGGCTTGACTAAATGCTAGAGTTTAGTATACCATTTGCTCCTCAAATAATATTCTCCATTAATTTAATTACGAAAATAAATTTCATGTGCAAAATAGCCTAAATGCAAATTTACATGCTCAATGCATAATTTTCATCAATTATTTCCATCTTGGGTCTATGAACCACATCGTCGGGTCCATCCGTCCCTCATTTTCTTTTTGTCAAAATGGTACTACACCATCGGGTCCATTTGTCCCTCATTTCCATTTATCGACAAGGTACCACATCATTGGGCCCTTTCGTCTATCATTTCCGTTTATCGACAAGGTACCACATCGTTGTGTCCTTCCGTCGATACTTCTTCATTGCATCTGATTTGCGGGAACTTCATGTAGGTATTTAGGATCTGTTACCTTCAATTCCCCTTCTACACTCTATTGGTGACTAATGGCGCTAAGGAGTAAGTGCGTTCTTACTACGCACCCCCCAACTCGTACATGAACAACTCCGTCATGGACCACTTTGCATGACTTCACGCGTCCTCGAGTAAGCAGCTAAGGGATTTTGAACTCGTGCGTGGATCTGTAGGAAGTTGACAACGTCGTCATCCTTCCGTGTGTTATTTATTCATACTCTACGGCCCTTATATTTCCTTTGTGAGTCAGTCAGTGAATTGTTTCACCTGTCGTTGCACACATGCTCCAAAGCACACATTAGTAGCTCTACTCTCATTCATTATAATTCATTTCACAATCTACTAATCATTAAGCCATCATAATTTACTCATAACATCATATATTTCGTCAATTTTCTAATGATTAAGCCAACATGCATTTTCTTTCGCTCACATCAAATATCTCATAACATAGCTAATCATTAAGCAGTATATTCATATCACATATTTTATAAAACAACTAATCATTAAGAAAGTGTGCATTTATTCATCAAATTCAGATAAAGCATCCATTTCTACAAGTATCATTCATTTCTCTATTTTCGTTTATCATTTTGGTCATTAAGTAATTCATCATGTGTTTTCTCAATCATTAAGACACATCCAAACTCAAAGGACCACTTTATTGAATTTTATTCAGTCAGGTCACTTGACAGGTGCCCTTAAAGCCTACCGTCATTCTAGGGGCATTACATACACCCCCTCTTATATAGAACTTTGTCTCGAAGTTAATTTTTGTTCTCTTAATTTCGATGCTAGGCTTTACTTTAAATTCCTACTTTCATCTTCTTGTCACTCTCTTTTATTTTTCTCAAAACAACCATGGCCATCAGCACTACTGGTTCTAAGGATTAGTTTTCTAGATCATCTAGTATGTTCGCAATACATCCTCAGGAACTCAATCGTAATTTTTTGTATTGAAAATCCAATAATACCTTCATAATTTTCAGTACCAACTTAGATTTTCTATACCTCCTAGTCATCTACAAAGGTTTATGATCTCCCAAGTATCTACAAGTTGCATAGCGTCAATATCCACCCAATAGTTTATCAAATCATCGTTCAGCATAACAAATCCAAACAAGAATCCAAATCTATTAGGTTATCCTCCCTCCAAGACGAGAAGGTAAACCTCATAAAATATTCAGTCAAATATAGATGGGTAAGATATAATCACGGATTTAACAAATCAGGAGAGACCCTCAAATAGTCAAAAAAACAAATTCCCATAAGACTCCTCCAATTCCATAAATTTTGATAAGTTTGATTCTCAACATGATATGTTTCCAAAGTGGCGTATCTTAGCGACTTAGTCGAACATATTAAACTTTAACTCCTAATCCTTTCCTCAGTAACATCATGTCTAGTTCAATGACCTTATCACGTCCTTACCTCATTTCGTCATTTCCATTGTCATATGAACCCTTCAACGGACCTTCCAAGTCATATCATGTGTATCATCATAGTTTGATCAAGTGTTGTTATTAGGACTAGTCGTCTTTTCATTTAGGCATCACCCTGTCAGTTAGTCATCACTATTATGTTCAGCTCCTCATGCTAATCATTTCCATATTTCTTTTAACAAAATTTGTCTTTGCTTGACTCTTTCGACACTTAGCGAGAGTTTCGACAAGGAAAGGTATTTCGTTCAATGATATGGATTTCTTTTTTAACTCCATAGCATTTCACAATAATCAAATTTTTTCAACAAAACAATCTGCTTAAAATTAGACCTAAAATATACTGTGATTCTCCTTATGTCCAATTCGATTATTAAACATGAAATCTCTCAATCTTCAAAATTTCTAGTATAAATTCAAATTTATATCTAGTTATATCTTGCATACAATTAAATTGGGCCCTTTCCCCTCTCTCTCTCTATATGTCTATCCATCTCTAAAATTTAATTATGATAAGGGAAAACATCCATATATGTATATATATATATGTAACATTTAATTTTTATCACTACATTTCCAAAAAAACTTATACTACATAGCATCTTTATGTGGCTTATCCATATGACTCATACCTAATTCTAATCAACTTCGGATGAGGGATACTATTATAGTGACCAAAATTATTATTTTTAAAGGAAAGGTCCTCCCATTGAGACAATTTTTTTTCAAGGGAAGAGATCTACCCTTGATAGTTATAACAACTCTTTTAAAACCGATTCCTTAACAACTCTTTTATATGTAATTACATTTAACAATTAATTGTGAAATAAGTTCTACCTTCAAACACCTATACCAAATGTAGGGCTCGGCTACGAGATTTTTTTTTTTTACTGAATTAAATGCCACTAATCCCTTGAGATAAAAAGTACTCTATCTCTTTATTGACCACTATTTCCACACTTATTTTCATATACTTTGTTCAATATGATAACATCGACTTGTAAATGAAAGCAAACCATATGCATACATCCAATCCTATAATGATAGCTAGAGACACAAATATATATTGCTCCAAATTTATTTATCACATCACGTAGTAATAATATGTATAATCGTTCAATCATTATGAACAAGATCTGGTACATTTCATTTGTAACCGATCTATCATTGTACTGTTTCTTATTTCAATTTTGGAATATAAATAGTATGCTTTTTTTTCGCTGGAAAAAAAAAAATCTATAATCGTTCATTAACCAATTTCTACTATCACATAATTTCCTTAATGTAATTTCTATTAAGCACAAAATATAGGTCTTACTTAAGAACAAGAAATTCATGTAACGATTTGAAGGTGCAAGGCTAATTAAATCACTTCCCATAGCTATTAATTTAAGTACAAGTTGTTCATATGATGTTAATCATGTAGACTTTTAAGCACTTCCATGATTTACCTAAATATCCATCTATGTCCTTTTATGCGAAGTATAAAACTTAAGCACAACTAATTTAACATTCCTTAAGTGTTTCAGTATAGTAGGTTTCTTTATATCAAGTCTAACCTTGTAGGTACCTATCTCATTTCTCCTCACGAGTAAAGGTATTCACATTCTTATTCTTATGTAACTATTTGCTAATTAATAAAAAGAGCAACGTTTAATTTTTAAGTGAAAGAAAAAGAAATTAGAAAATAATTTCCCAATTTGCAATCTAAAAGCATCTAAACTTTGCCACTATCTCTTTGACTACATAAGGACAAATCTATGTTCAAGTCACGATAAGATAATATAATTATCTATTTTAAGCTTTAACTAACACTCACCCAATTCCAACACATTTTTCTCTTATAATAGTTACATTTGGCGTTGGGGCGTTTCTGTAGATGAGCAATATGTGGACTGTAGACATGTTTTGTATTTGTAAGTCCCAATGATTGAACTGATCTAGTGTCTATCTGGTTTTTCCGGTTTGGAGGCCATCACTTGATGGTATAGCATCTTGTTGGGATATAGACTGTATTTACACTCTTTTTTGGAGTTGTATGTGGATCCTGCTACTGCCAAAGACTAATATGTACTATTTGATTCAACCCTTTGAATAACAATAGTATGCTTTTTTTCGCGGAAAAAAAAAATGAGCAATATGCGTGCACATAATAAATATGAACCACAACAAATTTTGGTGATCTATTGCAACATTATGTTTACACACCGAAGGAATGCGAATTACAGCGTTTCTATGTGATCCAATGAATTAATTTGTATACCCAAGATGAATACGATCCACATTATTTTCTGTGATCCAATGAAATTAATTAAATAACCAAAGGAAATACGATATCAAAATGAATACGATTCACAGTGTTTTTTTGTGATCCAATGAAAGGATTCAAATAACTAAAATGAAGACGCTCTTCAGAATTTTTCTGTGATCCAATGAAATAAATTGAGTAACCAAAATGAAAACGATATACATAGAAAAGAGGCTCAGTTTAAATATTCGATCGGTTAATGAAGAGATTTTCGATGACCCAATAAAACGATAGGTAAGTGCATAACTTTATAAATCAGTGTTGCGGGCTAGCGAGTTAGCTGCAACCATCCAAAATAATACCTATACATATATGGTAAGTATAAACTCGAAAATGGCATTCGACTGCAATGCCCCGGTTAGGCACTGGGTCTCTATTCCATGTTCATGTAAATACCAAGTTTTTCCCTTTCTATTGAGAGAAGAAAATAAAAGATTCAACCGTCTATGTTTCTGTTTTCTAAATGTTTAAATGTCTGTTTTCTATATGTTTATATGTCTCTGCAATTAAATAAACATAATCTTAAAACTTTTCATTTAACTCTGTTCTTTGGACATGCATAACTTGGAAATAAAAGAAAATACATTCTATTTAAGTAGGTTCAGTAAAATACCTGAATCCGTCGGTTGCAGTAAGATAAGAAGGTTTAGGTAGTGGATTCTATAGGTTACCTTAGCAACCCAAAATGATGTGTCCACCCTGCCGATCAGCTATTATCTTGCTGACCCCAGGAAATCAACGGATTTCCTAGCCCCCGAGCCCACAGACCGATAATCCCGACATCAACTTTCCTTCAAACCTTTCCATAGCTCAATGGTAATATTTCTCTGAGTTAACCCCCTCCTCAGTCTTTTGAGTTTCCCACCTCCTCAAAGCTTCGAGTTAACCCCCTCCTCGGCATTCCTCCTTTTCAACAAAATACTAAGTGTTCCTCTCCTCCAAAACCAACCCCCCCCTACTACTTTGTAAAACTCCTCTTTATAGAATTATTTTCCTCCATAAATTCATAACTTCCTTATCACTCCACCGCCCTAGCTGTCGTGGTCTTTGGAAGTACAAATCATTAATGCATCCCCTTTTTAAGGTAAAAAGGTGGATTATATATTATTTTAAATAATCCAAATTTTCTCTTGAGCAGTGGAATTATTCAATAATTTATTTAACAAATCTTTTTGATTGGCTTGGAATGATTCTGTCCATTAATTAAATGAATAATCTATTTAATAATTTATTCAATCCACTATGCTTTATAAAAGGATTATTATCACTATTATTATTAATTAAATAATAATATTAATAACAATAATAATTAATAATAATAGTAATTAAATTAATTGTGAATAGTAATTAAAATATTTATTTGTTTAATCGATAAGTGTCAACATAGTACTTCTGGGTATAATTAATGAAATATACTTAATGGTTTATTTAATCCTGATCAACAATTATATAGCACACTCTTCTAGTATTAATATTTAACTATTATACTTCATATCGAGGACACCTTCATTTGAGGGTACTTACAATTAATGACATTTATTTTACACATTAGAACTTGATAATCTTTTACTAATTAAGTCATCCACTAAATACTTAATTGACTTATCTATGATAACTTATAACATTGTTAAATCTTGATAAGTAGGTTGTAAACCAATATTATTGCGCATGTGCATAATGTGCATGCGTGGCCAGCGTATGCACAAGACAGACATGTACTATAAACATACGTCATATTTCCTATGCATAACAGCTAACTAATACCAATAATACTTATGCAAACTGAACAAGTATACATTCATCATAATATTACTAAAACATCGTCGGTTATTTTATCAGTTAACCTTTAAGATTCCATTTCATTATTTTTATGATTACATTTGTTCAATCAATCAGGTACAAGGAAAGCTACCTACTACCACTAACTCCAGGTCAACGAATACCCAACCCTCAACAGTACTATCATATCCTCCCATCCTAACCTACGTCCACATCCTCCCTATCCCTCCTCTGCTAGTACAAAAGTGGATGTTGGACTCATCGACCTGACCACATAGAACTTGAGAGCGATAGCGTGGGTTGAACATCGGACCTATCCTCCCCTAGCAGGCATCTGACCATCGTCATCACAACTACATGGGGAGCGTGTCTCAGCACGGCCCTCCCACGACCTCGGGTATCATAGGAACATAGGGTGGGAAACACATCCATCCCTCTCAACATACCGGGTCTACACCCTTATCAAATCATACTCTGCTGCTATCGAGATTATCGGTCCATGTCATCGTATCATCGATTTCGGTTGCTAAGGTTTACTGCATGGATAGGTTCTTCTCCGTATATCAGATCAAGTATCCGGCTATCCCATAGCCCTTCTGTCCTGTAGGTTAGTATTCCGCAAATACACATTTTATAACAAGTGTTTCCATTCGATCACCCATTGATCCATATCATCAACATCATTTTATTTCACGTCACAATTTTATCGCATCACAGGTATGCATGGAATATAACAGTTCTATCAATTTCATCATAGGATGGCATCCACGTACAACACCACATATTTCACATTTCATCAATGAAAACGCTAAAACATATATTTTCATCATAAAAGCAATGAATCTCATGATAATCATAACTTAATAACTGCATGAATATAGTGACATCATAAACATAGTAGCAACATATCATCATGTCTATTATGCCGAAAACATAGTTAACTCTGTCTAGTTGAGTCCCATCAGAGAATAAGCAAATAAAGTGAAAGGTGTCTAGCTCGTAAACATGCCTAGTCAAAATATGGGGCGTTACATCGACCATAATGTTCATCCCATAATTACCTATTCTTCTGAAACTCATTCTAACAAATATAATTTACAAATTGTTGATATCAAGTATAACAATAACATTTACTTGTTTGCACGAATATGAATGAGCTTGGTGTAGTTGCAAATCCACCATCGAACTTCACGAATCATTGACGAACACCTCGGTTAGCCTCCCTTCCTTATCGGGAGTACTCTTCTTTCTCTCGAACCCCTGAGCAATGGGGTCGTAGAGAACACACAGTTAAATAGAATTTAGAAATGAGATACGATGCCCTCAAGGCTCAACTGGCTTTGATATCAAATGTAGGGACCCTCGTTTCCGAGGTTCTCCCAAAAGACTATCTAAATAATTATAACATCATATGAAACAATTTAGATCTTTCCAATGATAGAAAACTGGAAAATTTGCTCAAAAATTTAACTTAGCAAATAAAAATGGAAGAATATACCCAATTTCGATGGTTGTGGGTAAATACACTCGTCGAAGATTTTTGTAACTTCCACTCCTTGCCACTTTGATCCATACATCCAAATTACCATTCGGTTGACCTCCTTACCAATTATGGGATTACTCTCCTTCTTCCCGAACCCCCGAGCAATAAGGTTGTAGAGCTCACACATCAAAACCAGGGATCCAGAAGTGGGATCCCCCCTCCCACTAAGATCCCTTGCCAAACTCACAATAGAAGTAAATCAATGAATTACACTCATTCTCGTAACCATCCAGCCATAGGGTCCCCTTTCCCTTCCTCATTCCTTCCTTAAATAGGAAAATTCTTTGTGACACATGTCGCTTCATGCAAAAATGACTAATAATTTATTTATTTAAATATAAATAACTCACCCAGCCATGTGTCCAAATTCTAAGATAGTGCACCTACCTCCTAGATTTACTCAAGTCTGTCCCCCTTGAGGTTCAATCTAGTTTCTATTTTTGTGGGTGCAAGTGGGGTTGACTAAATGCTAGAGTTTAGTATACCATTTGCTCCTCAAATAATATTCTCCATTAATTTAAATACTAAAATACATTTCATGTGCAAAATAGCCTAAATGCAAATTTACATGCTCAATGCATAATTTTCATCAATTATTTCCGTCTTGGATCTAGGTACTACATCGTCGGGTCCATTCGTCCCTCATTTTATTTTTGTCAACATGGTACCACACCATCGGGTCCATTTGTCCATCATTTCCGTTTATCGACAAGGTACCACATCATTAGGCCCTTTCGTCTATCATTTTCGTTTATCGACAATGTACCACATCGTTGGGTCCTTCTGTCGATACTTCCTTGTTGCATGTGATTTGCGGGAAATTCATGTAGGGATTTAGGATCCATTACATTCAATCCTTTGTCTACACTGTAGGGACCCTCTTTTCGGGTCCCCCAAAAAGACCTTCTAAATAATGCTAACATCAGATGGAAAATTTAAATCTTGAAAATCAAATATGGAACCGTAAATAAAAATGCATAAACTCAACTTGTACATAAAAATAGAACATTATACCTGATTCCGATGGTTGTAAGTTGTTGTAGCCGACATCTTTTCCGCTTTGCTCCAGCCATCCAAACTCCCGATTTACCCAAGATCTCTCGGTTGACCTCCCTACCATATCGGGTGTACTCTTCTTTACCCCCAAACCCCCAAGCATTTTGGGGTTGTAAGAACACACAATGCAAGCTTTCCGCGGGGATCCCCTAATCCCCGGAAAGCTCAACCCAACTCATAAGAATCACAAGATAATTCCTCAATTACAGTGCCCGTCCAACACTAGGGAGCAAGAGAGTCCATTCTACTTCTCCTCCCTTTCTTTTATAATCAAAATATCCATGCCAAGTATCTCTTCATGCAATATTATTATTTAATTTAATAATTCTCAATTATTTATTCTCATAAAACAAGTGTCTCTTTATCTTTAAGTGTGCACCTAAATCCCTACAATGTCTCCTTGTTGTCTTCTTAGTTAATTTCTCTAATCCCTAAATCAGTGGGATGTAGGTGGAGTGGTTTCTACTAGAGTCCTAGTTGTATTTTGCTTACTGATAAGTTTATTCATTAATCTTTCTCATTCAAGTTTTCTCCTTTCCACAAATCGGAAATAGTAAAATATTTCTTTTAGTAAATCTTTCACTTTCGTTCAAGTTTTCTCATTTTCAAAAATAATAAAATGAAATGAAATAAATAATTTCTTGTAATAAATATTTCACTTTCTTTCAAGTTTTCCCCTTTTCAAAAATAATAATATAAAATGAAATAAAATATTTCTTCTAATAATATTTCACTTTCTTTCAAGCTTTCCTTTTTTAAAAATAATAACATAAAATGAAATAAAATATTTCTTCTAATAAATCTTTCACTTTCTTTCAAGTTTTCTTCTTTTCAAAAATAATAAAATAAAATGAATTTATTCTTTTATTATTGCTTTTATTTACTTTACATGTGGGATTTTCATTATGCAAAATTGATTGATAATCTCTTCCTATTCCTATCTAGGTACCCCTTCGGCGGGCCCTTCCGACAATTCCATTTCTATCCTCTTATTCTTGTCTAGGTACCTCTTCGGCGGGCCCTTCCAAAAATTCCTTTTCTTTCTTCTTATTCTTGTCTAGGTACCTCTTCGGCGGGCCCTTCTGACAATTCCTTTTCTTTCTTCCTATTCTTTTCTAGGTACCTCTTCGGCGGGCAATTCTGACAATTCCTTTTCTTTCTTCTTGTGAGGAGAATTGTGTAGCAATCGGGGAGTTATTACTGGGATCTCTGAACTACACTTTTTGGAGACTAAGGGCTACTGAGGGATAAGGTTCTCCTTCTCACGCGCCCCTCAACTCACGTACGCGACCAAGTCGGTATGGCCTCGCCCGTACGACACACGCTTCCCCGGTCTAACTCGCAAGCTTCTGACACGTGCGTGAAGTGCTAATTCAAGGTCGACAGTAAATTGTCGTACCCCTGTGTGTTCTTTCCATTCTTACGACCCCTATAATTTCATTGGGGGTCAATTGGTAAATCGTCTTACCCGCCATTGCACACACACAGTCAAAGCACACATTAGTAGCGCTGCACTATGAAATATTTCATCATCGATCATAATATCTCAGTCAGTCGAGCATATATTTCATTCATCATTTTCATTATAAAGTCATTTCATTATTCATCATAATGTCTCAGTCAGTCGAGCATATAATTCATTCATCATTTTCATTATAAAATATATTCATCATTCATCATAATGTCTAAGTCAGTCGAGGATATCTATCATTCCTCAATATATCTCAGTCAGTCGAGCATATGATTCATTCATCATTTTCTTTTAATCATTTCAGTCCCATAATTCTCAATCTAGCATATATTATCTAATCATTTTCATTTCACACAATAATTTCTAAAGCAAATTCCATGGTTCGTGTTTTATAAAACCGGGTCACTTCAAACTAGTGCCCTCAATAGTCTAATCATTCGTAAGTACTGGAGTGGGTGTTACATACACCCCCTCTTATATAGAACTTCATCCCGAAGTTAACTTTTGTTCTTGTAATTTTGATGTTATGCTTTCTTTTAGTTTCCCATTATCATCTTCTTATCATTCCCTTCTGTTTTTCTCAAGCAATCATGACCATAAGCACTAGTGGTTCAATCATTAGTTTCCTTCTCATCCAACATGGTTCCAATACATCCTCAAGGTCTCAATCGTAATTTCGAAAATATCAATCTGGTAATACATTCAATAATAGGCAGTCTCAACTAGATTTCCTATATCTCTCATTCCTTCATGAAGGTCTACGATGTCCAAATTTTCAACAAGTTGCATTTGCGTCAATAGCCACCTAATAGTTATCCAATCATCGTCTTGCATAAAAAATCCAAGCAAGGATTCAAATCCATTGGGTTATCCTTCCCTTCAAGACGAGAAGGTAAACATCATAACAAAAAATATTCAATAAAAATATAGATGGGTAAGATATAATCATGGGTTTAAATAGTCCAAAACCAATTCCCATAAGACTACTTACAAAAATCCCTAAAATGTTTTAATAATGTTGGTTCTTAATTCGATAGGATTCCAAGCATTGGAAATTAGCAACATAGTCGAGCATATTAGACTTTAACTCTTATTCCTTTCGTTAGTAACATCATGTCCAGATCAAGGAGCTCATCATGTCCTTACCTCATGTCATCATTTGCGTTGTCATGGGACCACTTCAACAGACTCATCAATTTGCACTATGTGTGTTTTCTTAGCCTCATCAAGTTCCATCTTGAGGGCTAGTCATATTTTTATCAAAGCTTCACCATGTCAGTTGGCTAGTATCATTGCATTTTGGTTTTCGTGTTGATCGTCTCCATGCTTCGTTTTACTAAAATAGTCTTCATTTGGCTCCTTCGATGGGTTTGCCAAGTCCCACCTTTCCCATCCCATATCAAAGTCAAGTTTGTAGTTTTTTGTAATTTCGTTAATTGTGCCATTATGATTGCAAAATCAATGTTCTTATGTTCATCTCTTTACAATGATCTCATCGTCATATTGTTTTCCATAATTGTAGTTTGTTTGAACCTCTCGATAGTTTGTTGAGATCTTGGCAAGTATGTGCATACTTCATCTTGACAGCTAAATTTCAACAAATTTGTTTCCTTCGCTAACTTTCTCTATTGTTTCATTTTCTCCATTATTCCCTTTTAATGCTTCCTATCTAGAATTTATGACCATTTATTATGCATTGATTCAACTTATCTCTATAGGTATTCTTGGAATGTATTCAACATTAATTATCTTCATATTGTACCAACAATTCATATTTATTGTTGGAGTAATCTCCTCTTTGCTATAACTTTTTAAACAATTAAAAGTCCTTCTTATGGCATTTCATGCCCATTTTCCTAAGCATTAATCTCATATGCAACCAATTAATTGCAAGTTACAACTGCAATTTACCTTCAATTTATTTTACATGTTATTTATGTCGGGTTTCAATGTCTCTATATCCACCTTGCCCTAGGTTTTCACGTTTATGTATTCGCTTCCTCCATGTCCAACACAATACCTAAACATAATTGATGGCGATGTTCAATTGTGTAATAATATAATTCCTTATCATCAATTTTTTTTTGAGTCACCAATTCTACTTACAAGAGATTTTATCTAACACATATCTTACACAAGTCAACAAGCATACCATCTTTCGACTCAAATGGTGTCTCTACCCTTTACATATGAAACCATGTAACCCATGGGCATCTCTAATTTCGATTAAATTTTTTACTCAATGTCAAAATTATATGATACGATTCTTGACCATTTCTAGCTCATACCCTTAACGACTTAAGGTTCTTAACTTGTGATTTCCATGGTGGTTAACTACACAATAAATCTCTATCCAATATATATATATATATATATATAATAAACGTAATGCCTTTGACAAGAGAAACAACAATTATGCTGAACTCATTTCATGACAATTATAATTCTAATCAATAGACATAAATCAATCGAACTTCTTTTATGTAAACCACAAATATAATGACACGTATGGTAATCGTCATTATATATATAATCAAATCATCTTCCACACATTCCATACGATCATAAATTTTTATTTGTTTATTTCAAGGTTTTGTGACAATAAAGATTGACCTGGTTGATGTAATCAACATAGCCACAAATTATATCACTCATCCTTACCAAAAGTAGGAACCCCCCAATTTTTATAAGAAGCGAGTATGTTCAAATTCTAAGAGCATTCATTGTTTAATACCCTTCCTTCATGAATTTTACTTTGAAAGCTCGTAGGATCCCTTCATTTATTTCTTTCATTTTTTTTACTATCATTATCATTATATATCTATATCTATATATATATATATTCTCTTATATATTTTTTATTTATATATATCTCTTTTATATATATTTTATCTCTTATATATTTTTCATTTATATATATATCTTTCTTTTCATATGAATCTCTTTTATATCAATTTCTTTTCTTAAAGTGGGAGTATGTGGCAACAAGAGTGGATCCATATAGTTTCAGTCCCTCACCTAATTTAGTGAGAGCATGAATCAATGCGGGTCATATCTTACAAGAGGTGGTAGGGGCGATTTTTTTTTTATTACATAAAATGAATAAGTAAGGGATCAGTCAATTACTGACTTCGGGATAAGTAAGGGTGACTTCATATCCCAGCAGACCATTGAAGGTTGGTTTGGAGATTATCCTCAATACCTAGGAAGTTGTCAAGATTCAGTTTTACAAGTTAGACACTCTACGCCAAGTCTTAGAAGGTAGTAAATAATTTAGAGCGCCAAAACGATTAATGCAGTGAGCTAAGATCTAAGGACTGAGAGAGATTTCAGCCAACAACAATTTCCTGATCGAATTATTGTTGTCCACAAAATAAGAAGCAAACAGGGTTTTAATTGAAGAACAGGGTTCGATCTCCCCAGAGAATCCTGAAGATATAGCTGGTTACCTGGAGCGATAGAACAAAGATCAAAAGGTAGTTACTGATGGTCAGAGTCTAAGCTCAGGCGTATCCAATACCACGATCGGCTTTGAGTTTTAACAGGGACTTCATTAAATTCAAAATAGATTGGAGTCGCACCTCAATGGAGTTCGTCGAACACACATATTCTAATAACCACAGTTTCATTAACTAAATAAACAGGGATTTAAACAGGATTATCATAGAAAGATATGGACGGGATGTCGATCGAACTTAATGAGAATAGTGGAGTCGGGTTCTTTCATCCGTGACTGTAATATATATATATATTAAACGACTAAGATCCGATGCGATAGGATGGTTTAGAACTCGGCCTCTATTGGAAAATCCTAGAAGCGTAATCTCTTTAATTCACAAAGATAAAGGGAATAGGATAAATAGATCGCAGTTTCTTCACTCATCAATGTAAATTTAATTAAAATTTGAACCATAAAGACTTTACTGAGTCCAAGCATTCGTAGTTTTCCAGAGAGTAGATTAATATCTTTTTCCTAGTGAGCTTGGAACGTTTTATTGCTACAAATTTACAAATAGAGATGCAATAATTCAACATACATAGATCTATTTTTCTAAAGAGCTGGGACGTTTATTTGCTACAAATTTACAAACAAAGATGTAAATAATTTAGCATACAGAGATCTTAAAATAGTTATACATACGGGATCCTTCATTTCCAGAATTCAATTAACACGGGAAGTATGCGTTTTAGAGCTTAAATATTTTTGAACAAAGACAGAGATAATTTTAACAAATGGAGTATATAGAACCAGTATGAGCAGCTTCTCCAATCGTTGGTGTAGTTCCTTGGAATCCGCAGCTCCAATCCCACTGTCGACATCCACGAATCACTAACAAGACCCCTGATAGAATTATGAGTCCGGTTCCCTCAAGACTTGACCGACTCTGATACCAAATGTAGGGACCCTCTTTCTGGGTCCCCTAAAAAGACCTTCTAAATAATGCTAACATCAGATGAAAATTTTAAATCTTGAAAATCAAATATGGAACCGTAAATGAAAATGCATAAACTCAACTTGTACATAAAAATGGAACATTATACCTGATTCCGATGGTTGTAAGTTGTTGTAGCCAACATCCCTTGCCGCTTTGATCCAGCCATCCAAACTCCCAATTTACCGAAGACCTCTTAGTTGACCTCCCTACCATATCGAGGGTACTCTTCTTTCCCCTGAACCCCCAAGCATTTTGGGGTTGTAAGAACACACAATGCAAGCTTTCCACGGGGATCGTCTAATCCCAGGAAAGCTCAACCCAACTCACAAGAATCACAAGATAATTTCTCAATTATGGTGCCCGTCCAACACTAGGGAGAAAGAGAGTCCATTCTCCTTCTCCTTTGTTTCTTTTATAACCAAAATATCCATGCCAAGTGTCTCTTCATGCAATATTATTATTTAATTTAATAATTCTCAATTATTTATTCTCATAAAACAAGTGTCACTTTATCTTTAAGTGTGCACCTAAATCCCTACAATGTCTCGTTGTTGTCTCCTTAGTTAATTTCTCTAATCCCTAAATCAGTTGGATGGAGATGGAGTGGTTTCTACTAGAGTCCTAGTTGTATTTTGCTTAATAATTTGTTTATTCATTAATCTTTCTCATTCAAGTTTTCTCCTTTCCACAAATGAAATAAAATATTTCTTTTAGCAAATCTTTCACTTTCTTTCAAGTTTTCTCCTTTTCAAAAATAATAAAATAAAATATTTCTTCTAATAAATCTTTTACTTTCTTTCAAATTTTTCACTTTTCAAAAATAATAACATAAAATGAAATAAAATATTTCTTCTAATAAATCTTTCACTTTCTTTCAAGTTTTCCCATTTTTAAAATAATAACATAAAATGAAATAAAATATTTCTTCTAATAAATCTTTCACTTTCTTTCAAGTTTTCTCCTTTTCAAAAATAATAAAATAAAATGAAATTATTCTTTTATTATTGTTTTTATTTACTTTACATGTGGGCTTTCCATTATGCTAAATTAATTGATAATCTCTTCATGTTCCTGTCTAGGTATCCCTTCGGTGGGCTCTTCTGACAATTCCATTTCTTTCCTCTTATTCTTGTCTAGGTACCTCTTTGGCGAGCCCTTCCGACAATTCCTTTTCTTTCTTCTTATTCTTATCTAGGTACCTCTTCGGCGGGCCCTTCCGACAATTCCTTTTCTTTCTTCTTATTCTTATCTAGGTACCTCTTCGGCGGGCCCTTCCAACAATTCCTTTTCTTTCTTCTTGTGAGGAGAATTGTGTAGCGATCGGGGAGTCGTTACTACGATTTCTCGACTACACTTCTTGGAGACTAAGGGATGCTGGGGGATAATGTTCTCCTTATCGTGTGCCCCTCAACTTCTGTACGCGACCAAGTTGGTATGGCCTCGCCCGTACGGCATACGCTTTCTTGAGCCAACTCGCAAGCTTCCGACCCGTGCGTGGAGTGCTAATTTAGGGTCGACAGTCCGTCGTCATACCCCTATGTGTTCTTTCCATTCTTACGACCCCTATAATTCCATTGTGGGCCAGTCGATAAATTGTTTTACCTGCCACTACACACACACACTCAAAGCGCACATTAGTAGCGCTGCATTATGAAATATTTCATCATCCATCATAATATCTCAGCCAGTCGAGCATATATTTCATTCATCATTTTCATTATAAAGTCATTTAGTCATTCATCATAATGTCTTAGTCAGTCGAGCATATAATTCATTCATCATTTTCATTATAAAATATATTCATCATTAATCATAATGTATCAGTCAGTCGAGCATATCTATCATTCATCAATATATATCAGTCAGTCGAACATATGACTCATTCATCATTTCGTTTAATCATTTCAGTTCCATAATTCTCAATCTAGCATATATTATCTAATCATTTTCATTTCACACAATAATTTCCAAAGCAAATTCCATGGTTCGTGTTTTATAAAACCGGGTCACTTTAAACTAGTGCCCTCAATAGTCTAATCAGTCGTAAGTACTAGGGCGGGCGCTACATACACCCCCTCTTATATAGAACTTCATCCCGAAGTTAACTTTTGTTCTTGTAATTTTGATGTTACGCTTTCTTTTAGTTTCCCATTATCGTCTTCTTATCATTCCCTTCTGTTTTTCTCAAGCAATCATGACCATAAGCACTAGTGATTCAATCATTAGTTTTCCTTCTCATCTAACATGGTTCCAATACATCCCCAGGGTCTCAATCGTAATTTCGTAAAATATCAATATGGTAATACATTCAATAATTAGGAGTCTCAATTAGATTTCCTATATCTCTTATTCCTTCATGAAGGTCTACGATGTCCAAATTTTCAACAAGTTGCATTTGCGTCAATAACCACCCAATAGTTATCCAATCATCGCTTTGCATAACAAATCCAAGCAAGGATTCAAATCCATTGGGTTATCCTTCCCTTCAAGATGAGAAGGTAAACATCATAAAAAAAAATATTCAGTAAAAATATAGATGGGTAAGATATAATCACGGGTTTAAATAGTCCAAAACCAATTTCCATAAGACTACTTACAAAAATCCCTAAAATGTTTTAATAATGTTGGTTCTTAATTCGATAGGATTCCAAGCGTTGGAAATTAGCAACATAGTCGAACATATTAGAATTTAACTCCTATTCCTTTCGTTAGTAACATCATGTCCAGATCAAGGATCTCATCATGTCCTTACCTCATTTCATCATTTGTGTTGTCATGGGACCAGTTCAATAGACTCATCAATTCACACTATGTGTGTTTTCTTAGCCTCATCAAGTTCCATCTTGAGGGCTAGTCGTATTTTTATCAAAGCTTCACCATGTCAGTTGGTTAGTATCATTTCATTTTGGTTTTCATGTTGATCATCTCTATGCTTCTATGCTTCGTTTTACTAAAATAGTCTTCATGTGGCTCCTTTGATAGGTTTTCCAAGCCTTGCCTTCCCCATCCCATATCAAAGTCAAGTTTGTAGTTTTTTGTAATTTCGTTAATTGTGCCATTATGATTGCAAAATCAATGTTCTTACGTTCATCTCTTCACAGTGATCTCATCGTATCACAATGATGTAGTGAATGGCAAGAGCAAGAGACCTATGAAGGCCAAAAGATCCAACAAAAACTCTGAAGAAGACTCAATCCAAATAAAATCAATGAGCATGGTTGAACTTTGAAGAAGTGGATAGGTTGTAGAGGCACAAAAATGTAAAACATTAACAATCACTACATGAATGATCCAAAGAGATAAGTGTTCGTTAGGAACCAGAACAAGCTTCGAACAGAAGAAAACACCATCAACCATCAAACAAGCAATGAGGCTCGTGCACACTAAAATATTCAAATAAGAAGTATGGAAAAAAATCTAAAGAGGACTAGGTAACCCCATGCTATCAACACCATCAAAGACACATGTATAAATTCAAACAACAAATCTCAAACTGAATGCACACCTGTCAAAATAATTTGATCCTCAGGAATGCATCCCAGCATAAAAGGCATAATGAGGTACTCATTTACAACCTAGAAAATATCATATGCTGAGTCTCCCTATGGATGCTGATACATCTCACCTAATTGCCTGGGTAACTAGCCACTGCAACCACCGAATCAATATAGGAATCAATGTTGTGTACAAGGATCACTTTGATTATGCTTGATATCAACCAAACATGGTGATTAAAATATCACCTGATGAAGCATTGCATACCACCCCTCCACAATGTTGAACTGAGTGGAAAAGATGGTCCAACAAAAAATTTCATAGTTGATGGCAAAAGTATGGAGTAGGATCTAAAGGCGGCAAATATGTAAAAGAAAACCTAAGAAATGAACACTCCAAAGCAAATAGCTACAAGACATTGTGAAACAAGGAAGTATAGGGAGACAAATGCCTAGTTACATTCCAAAGACTATCTACACGAATGGCACAAAATCCACTACTCAAAGGTGCAGAACGAGAGGTACCATAAAACCAACATGGACAACAATCCTCAATATGAGTTCCGCTAAACAAGACCATTTTAAATACCCATTTACAATAAAAGAATCAACATTTTTTCAATCAACCAATGAGAAAAATAACTATCTCAAAAAGGAAAATCAGGTGGTATGCAACCACTCATTAAATAAGAGAAAAATTCTCTTCACAATGTCTCGAACGGAATGGAAATTGGAGGCTTCTCTTAAGATATATGGCAAAATCTTGGCCAACAACACATCTAAAATGTAATAAATTGGCAAAATAAACAATTTGCCAAAATAGCCTCCAAAAAGTGTGCACGGAAATAAAAACAAATATGCCAAAAATGCCTTCTTTGAAGAAAATACGGTGATCATGGGATTGGAACCCTAGTCTCCTCCAAGAAAGCACAAACTGCTTACTAACTTCACCATAGAACCTGTATGTAGATTTTGCTGTAAAAGAACATTGAAAAATGCCCGTACACAATAAAACATGGATATGAAATGGCATGTTAGGAAAGAAATAGACGTTGCCAAGGTTTAATGTAGAAGAGAATCTGCCACATAAAGAGTTTTCTTTCCACATATTTCGCCCACCATCTAATTCCCATTAACCGCCATAGAAAACAACAATAACAATTGAACAACACGTGTTGGCTTCAAAGCTTTCCAGACCTCAAAAAATGTGAAATATGCTGTGAATGCATAGAAGCTAATTTCCATTGATGTAGAGGTATGGAATTTGGATGCCCAAAGACAAGCTAAAATAAAATAAAATATTAAGAAAAATAATTTAAAAAAAGATGTTTCTTTATAAAATAAAAAACTTAAAACTTAAACCCGGATTTATCAATCAAGAGAGATCAAATTTCTTGAGTTTAAATTGAAAAAAAAATACACTTAAAAAAATTGGATCCCTCTTCATACTTTATAGATAAGTTTTAAAATGGATCTATGCTAATTTATTAAACAACATATATAAAATTTTAAAAAAGCATATTTATTAATTATTACTCTCATATATTTATATAATATGAGCAAAAAGCAATTAACATAATAAAAAACTAAATTCTATTTTTTAATATATATATATATATATATATATTTTTTTTTTCCATGTGGTTCACTTTAATCGGCTTAGCCGACCGCTACATCCACGAAATAGAAATAATTTCCGACGGACCCGCCCCGAAGGGGTTTCCGCCCTGCGGCCGCTGCGTGCCTAACCCCAAGAGGGTCTATGAGGATGGATCCCGTGACCTCGCATGCTGAGAGGCCTAACTTTCGAGAACTCAACCGATCGAGCTAACTCTTGGGGCTTTTTTAATATATATATATATTAATTTCAAAATATCATGAAATATGTGGACTTGAACTCCAAAATGTTGATGTACATCGAAATGCCGTGCAAAACCCAAATACAAAAGTAGATTCGATATCCAAAAGCATGTTAGCATCCGAGTCGTTATTTATCCATTAGGTAAGGTATCGAGAAAGCTAAAGAGATAATTGGATGTAGCCCTTTTCGACAGATGGATGAGCAAGTTAACAGACTGGCGGTGGTACCAAACAAGAATTTTTATAGAAAAGAAGCATCACATTAATGATGTTCGCATCACATGTATCTCGTGGTCAACAGCGGTCAACAGCGGCAGGCAGCAATAATCATATATATGGATACACCTCTGTCTCTCACTCTATATTCCCACCAACTTGGACTACAAATTGTTAATCTAACCTTTCCCAACCATATTCCTGCTTCCAACTGTTTCTTGCAGCCTTTACGTTCTTCCTTCAAATATGGAAACCTCCAAAAACTGTGACAACTTTCACCGGAGTCTAAACCCTCACCCTCCTCAATATGTTGATCGCAGTTTGTATCCAATAAATTCCTTGTTCTGCGACAATCCCATAGCTGCAAACTCTAACAATGCTGCTACATTCAGCCAGGAGCCTCATATTTACTCACATGATGTCCAGGAGCCGAAGATTTGGAAGGATGCATGGATCCATGAATTTGTCAAATTCCCTGAAAAAGAGGTGCAAACAATAGAAGCCACGGTCTGCAAGAATCCAGCGCCACAATCTTTCCCAAGTCTAGAAGAACAGCCATATGGCAAGGGAGAAATCATGTAAGAGCTTGTTTCATTTAAATCTGTGTTTATTCTTGTGAGTGTTTTTGCAGTGAGAGATTTTCTTTTCTACAAACAAACAAGAAGTTATTATAATTTAATGTCTGGTTAGCTATTAAACTCACAAATTGATTACTAGTATTACCATATGAACTGTATAGAGATGGGGAGTCTAGTAAAAGAAGGAAGAAGATCAGAAAAGCAGAAAAAGGGCCTATATACGTCTTCAAAACTAGGTCTGAGACTAACATTGTGGAGGATGGCTACAAATGGAGAAAGTATGGGACAAAAATGCTTAAAAGTAAACCTCATCCCAGGTATGGTCGTCTGTGGCATTCGATGATGTTTTTTAAACTTAGTAAAGAACGAATCTGACTCCAGTATTATTATTTATTCAGGAGCTATTACAGATGCTCGGAATGTAACTGTAGCGTGAAGAAAAAAGTGGAACGCGAGGCCAGTGACCCGGGACTGCTCATAACTACCTATGAGGGCACTCACAACCATGAAAACCACACTGTGATCTACTATATTGGGAACCCAATAATTTTGCCACAGCCTCCGGGCTTGAAGCCTGCTATAGTCCTTGTCAACGCGGGTGTGTGTTCTGAAGCAGGAATCAAATTTTCAACCCAACAAGCTTTCTAAATACTGCTATAATTTCCATGGTGTTCAGATCAGATTTTCTCAGTACGAAAACCAAGGAGAAGAAATACAATATATAGAGGATAGATGCAGTCCAACAGTATGTTATTCTCTGAAGGTATATGTTGCAGGTCATGTTTGTAAGTGTTGAAATGCCACTCCCTGTCACTTGTAATTTGTATGATTGATTTGATATGTTGTGGAAGTTTTACATACTGATTTTTTTTTAATTTTTGGGTTTGTTAGATATTTTTTATTCAAAAACATACTGGACTTTATCTACTATGGTAAAGCGATTGCAATGAATAACATGCCCCTTTATTTACTGTGATAAAGCTAGCTATGAAATGTTTATCTCCAACTATTTTCCTTTTTCATTGTAATGGTGTTTTTTATACTGTACCAGTTTGTAAGCCAGCGAAGTTGTAAGCTTAAGTAGATCTTTTTTGTGCAGAATGCTAATGCTTATCTATTGGGCTTTTTCAGTTGTCTTCTTTATTGTAGATTTGGTGTTATAAAAGAGTGCTAACCCTGAAAATCTAGTTATTTTTTTTGTCTATAGTATGTGAGGTGTTTAGAGTGTTGCCATGTTTGTAAGGAAGATGTAGCTTATTCATGTTCATAATTCTATGGATCCAGATCATTGTTTTGTGTTAGAATGTGAAGTGCTTGTTCATTTTAACACTAATTTATATGTACATAGAATCTTTCTTTAAATATGCACATTTTCATTTAGATATAAATATCTAACATAATTTCTCCAAATTCATTATTTAATATGTATAAATTTCCCTTCCATGCCTTCATTGTTTTGTGCATAGGATTACATTTTTTGCACTATCAATTATTTGGAGATTACATTATTAGGCATATTTGTGTCTTTTTTTCCTACTCTCCATGGTTGTTCTCAAGTCTAGAGTTTTTGAGCTCTTAACTTCCAACAATTATCATACCTCAAACTCAAGATGCAATGGCAAATGCACAAAGGATTTCTTGTGTTCACCAATATCTTATCAATTTCATTCATAAAACAGTTTTAAATAGTGAAAAATAAGGTCAATATATTGTAGGTATTGAGAGGATGTAGGATATGGGGGGTTATATATATTGGGTGAGTATAAAAGCGGTATCTAGTAAAAATATGGTTTTTTAAGAGATTTGTGTATAAGAATAAACTTGATGAAACGATGGGTTTGATTTGAAGGCATCTTTGTATCTTTAAGATAGTTTGTTGTTTCATACTATTGAATGCAAAACACCAAAACAAAGTTGGGACAAGTTGAATTGACTTTTGGGTAGAGTCAATGAATTTTGAGCACTGCAATTGGAATATGAATTGTCATTCCTTGTACCTCATGAGCATCTTCAATTGAAGATTTTCTTATCAAATTTAAGATGCTACTATCATAGTTGAAAGGATGTAGAAAAATGAAAACAAATGAAGAATATGTTTTTGGTTGTGGAGCCTAATTAATTTCCTCAGTTGTGTTTGAATCCCAAAATAAATGGTCGAGCTATAGGGGGTCTAGGGGGTGCACCACCCCCTAACGTGAAGATTCGCGAGGGTTTGGGGGCAGGAGCCCCTGAGGAAATTTTTTTGGTCCAAACTATAGGCAGTCCGGGGGGCTGGACCACCCCCCTAGTATGAAGGTTCGCGGGGGTTTGGGGGCGAGAGTCCCTAAGGAAAATTTCGTGGTCCGTTTTTTGCCATTAAAATGTGGCAAAAATAGGGCAATTAAACTAATGTAATTTCACAGTCAATCTAGACCGTTCAATATTATGTTTGACATTAGAGATTATGTTTGTATTCTTTTTTCCCTGGAAGGAAACCCTCTTTTAAACAAGGAATTGTATTATGGCTATGTAGTAATGTGTTTGAGAAATACCGTGAGAGAGTGAAGAGGGGGTTGCAGTGGATTTGCGGGTTGTATCCGTTCATTTTACTAGATGGAATAAAATAAAGGACTAGTTGTTTCTCCATGGATGTAGCCCATATCGAATGAACAACATATATTGGTGTCTCTATTGTATTTTTTTCTTATGTGTTTATTTCCACATCTATTTTATTTTACTGCTCCGTGATCCTATTTTCTAACACACTTATTTTTCTAATTCAATCAAAGTAGAACGATTATTTTTCAGTCAAAGTAGAACGGTTATTTTTCAGGTATTTTCCTCTACCTTTTATTCCAATATAGATGTACTTGGATCAAATTTTAAAATTCCTTCAAATGAGCTTTTCTATGATTTTCTTACCAAATAACAATCTAATCTTGTGTAATTAGATGTTATTTTTGGATCTAAGAATAAATCTTTTATGGCTCAAATCTCCAGAGCTAAGCACAAAACTCAACATAAACAAATGATTGATCCCACTCAAGTGAGTAAGTCTTCTTCCAAGTCTCAACATAATTAACAATTATCTTCTTCTATGTTTTCAATGTTCACTGAGTCTTCCTCCAAGACAAAAAAGAAATCAAGTGTAAGCTGCAGTTTTTGTTGCATACTTAGGCATGATGAAACCAAATGTTGGATCAAATTAGAAACATTTAATGAAACCATGCAATAACACAAAACTGTAGTGGCCAAGCCTTTTTCTCATAAAGGGCATGCATTGTTTACTCAAGCCTTATATGCATCTTGAGATAGGTGATGCTTGATTCTGGTGCCTCACACAACATGACTCATTCTCATGAGGTGCTTCCTTCCACATTTGATACTATCAATTTTCATATTGTAGTTGGAGACTCTACATAGCTTGATGTTTTAGGACTAGGCTCCTTATAGTTAGTTGATGTCCATATCAATGATTTTTCTCCATGTTCATATAATTTATGTCAATCTACTCTCTAGTTATCAAATTTGTCATTCTTGTGATGGGAAAATAGTGGTATTTAGACCTGACTATGTGGTCATTAGAGAACTACATAATCTGGATACATTGTTATTTCTTTTGGAAAAATTGGTCATAGTTCTCAATTGTATAAGTTTGATGGTTTTGAGCCTTCTTCAACATTCCTCTTTCATTGCACATGCTGATTATTTGAGAAGGCTTTGGCTTGAAATATTTGGACATATGAACTATAGGTATTTGTAGTGGTTGAGCACATAGAATTTGGTGCTTGAGCAAACTTTGGTTGCTTGATATTCCTAAAATTTGGTCTATGAGACCTGTTTCAAGAATCAGTTGGTTTTCTTTAGATTTTGAATTATATGTTAGAAAATATTTAAGAAAAGTAATCATAGATCAGCGTAGCTATGCTGAGTTAAAATCATTAGGAAGTTAAGCATTGTAACAAATATTTTGAAATTGCACTCTAATGTATTGTAGCTCTATGAGAAAGTAATTTTCATCTTCAAACCTCTTAGTATCACAAAGATGACAAATTATTTCATCCCACAACATTTAGGAATTGTCTAGTGCCCTCTTTCACTAATGGAGCTCATGAGAGTTTGCTCTTATTTTAGCAATGTTGATTTTTTTCTTTCACTATGGAGCTCATGAGAGTTTGTTCTTATTTTAGCATTGATGATTTTCTTCTTTATGCCCATTAAAACATAGAGATATCTTTAATCTTCTAGATTAGGGTTGATCACCTCCTTATAATATATTAATTTTCATTTATTTGCTAGTTCTTTACCACACCATAAATTCTCCTTACATTTAGATGTAATTGTACTTTTACTAGTATTACTATTATGCAGAGTAACACCTTCCTCGACTCCCAAATGATTTAGCCAAGACATGGCATCTTTATGCCAACCTTATGCCAAACTTGCTTAAGCTTGTAGGTTGTTTGGGCTAGCATATGAAGAAATATTAGGAATCCTCTTGTCTCCCATGTTGTTTACCTTGTTCTTATACATTAGTTACCTAATCATAACCATGCTCTCAATGGGGCATAGAACCACTTTTATGAGAAGAATACGATATGATATATTTCCTTCAATTTTGGGACTAACTTATACCACCTTAAATCCATCGTAATTCAAGATCTTTTAAGAATTCAGAGACTTTCATGTCAATTTTTTTTTATCCTTCTCGATCTTAAATTAAGATGAATTCACACTTATTTTTCATAATTTCATATCCTAAATCACTTTATCTGTTTACTCATACATTTTTCTTTAATATAAACTATCTATCTAGATATCATAGAACAAGAATTTAAAACAAACTAAAATGCGAAAATCAATAACTCCAATATTTTTATTGCACTTGGTGCTCTATATAATCAAAGTTAAAAGATAATTATAATTCCATATCACGCACTTAAAATGAATCTGGATCATTATCTTCATAATGTTTTAGAATAACATCAAAAACTGATCATATTATTGGCTTTAATCCATTATTGAATTAAAGAATATCAAGATTGTAAACTTAGATTGTTTAGACAGCTCCATAAATCCGACCTTGTTTTAGGAAAACATCAAAACATGATCATATTATTGTCTTTAATCCATTAATTAATTAAAGAATATCCAAATTGTAAACATAGATGGTTTAGATAGATCCATAAATCCAACCAAGTTTCAATGTCAAAATTTTGGAAAAAAATTATTGTGGTAAAAAAAAAGGTTCATTATTTGCAAAACCAAAAAGGATTCTACAAGAGAACACTTATGATCTATTGAGTTGAGATAGAAGATACAAAATATATGAAGAAGTGTCTCCATTTATAGTGATGGAGAGGCCTAACCATTTCCAAAAAATAGCTGGGTGATAACGTTGCCTATGTGAGCTTACAACTCACAAAGGTTGTATGCATCGAGAATGAAATGCATGGAAAGTACAAACACTAACACCCACGGGGGGTTCACTCAGTGAACGTGTTACATAGCACGATCGTTCACATGATATTAAAAAATACCCCTAATTTAACTAAATATTGGAAAATTCATCCTAAAATTGTATTGTTGAACCCCCATCCCAATATTTTTTTCCAATTAAGAAAACCCCTAGTTTCACCAGATATTGTAGGTATCCATTTTTATCAACCCATTTTTAACACCCCCTTTATATCATATTATCAAGTTACAACAAAAAGGAACCCTAACACATCTTAGTATAAGCAAACAAGATGCTAAATACAATAATAGTATAATGCTAATAATGATCCCACTAGGATTGCGAGGTTGGCTGATCAATTTGTAGCATTGGATAGCGGAACACCCAAAGAAATAGTACTAGGGAAGCCAAAATGCGTAAAACGCAACCTAGTAAAGAGATCAACATAACAAAGAATGTAAAATATTTAGAGTCCAATTGTTAGTGCAATGCTTAGAAAATATGAGAATTGCAGATGTTTCACACCACAACCTACCAATATACCAATTTTATATCATATAAATATGAATATAGCCATAGAGAACTCACGTTTTCTATAAGCTTAATAAATCAAACTCCATAAAAATTCAAAATTGACACCCTTTTGTGATGGACGCCCCTACCTTCCTATAAAAACAAACATCATTGATGTTTGAACCCAAATGAACATAGAAAAATTCCTTTTACTTTTCAATAACACCATATGATCATGTGCAAAGCTTGGATTTGGGTCATTCACAAGATCCAATGAATTGCCCCCACTTCCTCTACATTTATTCTTGCAATCAAGTGAATTAACAAAATTAGTTACCTTTTCTTGGGTTGTACCTAGTTTTTTTAATCTTTAAAGGATAGGGAAATATCTCCATTGTTAGGTTTCAACCATGCAATAGTTATAAATATACATAGATGGTGAAACTTATATGATAACATTTCATGGTAATGATAACACATAGGGTATGTAAATAAGGATTTAGATTTTCACCTATGTGAATCATGTTAATTCCAATGCAATATTAAGATATATGCCTTACATATAAGAATTTAAATTACAATTATGACTGTGCCAAATATAACTCAATCTAACAAGTATTCCTAACTAGCAATGTGAAAATATTAAAGAATAATACAAAAAGTTGAAAGAAATAATTAGTCAAGAAACATTGATCTAACTTTTCTTGGTTCCAGTGAGCCAAGAATGATTGATCTCACTTTTCTTGGTTGTCGTGGAGCGAGTTTTAATTGAATCTCAGTGCCCACCTAAACCCTAACCTAAAAAATGAAGAGTTAAATCTTTTACTTGAATGCCTACAAAAAATACAATACAATTGTTCAAGTCTGTAACTCTCGATTAACTACATCTCTTAACTTAAAGATGAAAAACAATATAACATCAATTCAAACCAAGCCTAAATAATCTATTAAATGAGGATTTCTCAAGGCCAATAATCCAAAGAGACTTCTATCGATATTATCATTGGTACACTATTATCATATTTATGCAAAACTTAGGATCATAAGCAATATCAAATAAAAATGGAAGGTACTTAAGTTTTAGGTAGGTATGAATTGAGCTTGTGATTTGGAGGTATGAATTCATCCCATGATTTGGAGGTTATTCCTCAGCACACCCAAATAAAATAACCCCCAATATTTATATTACTATGTGAAATTAAAAAACCCCCTTGACCCTTTAATACAGGGCAATATATTTTTTAGGTTTTTAAGAGTATTCAACCCCCCAATATGAATGGACGTGATATGATATTACCTCACTAGTGAACCCCCCGTGCTAACACCCCCCATAAGAAAAACGTAGGGAGGAAACAATGGAAAGAAAAGATGGGTGAGGTACCCATGCACAAATTCTCATAAGCAAAGAAAATGAGAAAAACCCGTAGTAAAAAAAATCCTCCCCAAAAGAGAGAACACATTAAAAAAAGTGAATGTAGGAGGACTCAAGATGAACCCCCAAGGACAACTTCCTTCATCCCAAGCATCAATCATAACTAAATAAAACGAGGAGATGCCAAAGTTTTAGTGAAGTTGTCAACAACCTACGTTACTCTTCAATAGGCATGTACTCCAAGCTAAGAACACCATCCTGGATGAGTTGCCGAAGTGAATGTGAATCTCAATGTGCTTTGTCGTTTGATGCTCAACTGGGTTGCGAGAGATGAGTATGGCACTCTGAATATCACACCAAATGGTAGTGGGATGATCATACATAATGCCAAACTCAGTCAATAGTTGGAGAATCCAAAGGACTTCTTGACTAGCGAGAACAACAACATGATACTCAGCCTCTACAAAATGCAATGCAATTGTCAGTTGCTTCTTACAAGACTAGGCAATAGGAGTAGACCCAAGGCGAAACAAAAATCCAGAAGTGGATTTTCGATCGTCAATGGAACCAACCCAATCAGAATCAGTGAAACCCTCAAACTGAGGAGCACCTAAGGTGTAATCTTCTCTTGTATGCATGATTAATTGTTCATTGTATGGTATTAAACAAGCTCCTTGATCTTGGTATGAGAAGATGGACAGTTTTCTCATCACTTCAAGGTTCCATCATTTCCATTTTAATCCTATTGTTTACACTAGAAGACAAATCATTGATCTCTTGATTCTGTTTTTTATGTGGATAACTTAATTGTCACAAGGAGTTCTTCATCCTTGATTCAAAATGTTCAACAAACATCGATGAAACAAATTGATATGACAGATCTTGGTCTTCTAAACTATTTTATTGTTCTTTAGGTTCTTCATAGTTTTTCTTGGAGCTTTTAGTCTTTGCGGGTCTCATTCTCCTTTCCATTCACTACATCATTGTGAGATTTTCTCCATTTCAAATTACCAACCAGCTATTCTTAGTTGTTTGTTGGGCTTCCTCAATCTTATAAATTGATGCTTTCTCATGTAATTATTCATTGTTCAACTTAATAGAATTTATATCTTCTATTATGAGGATTGTCATTGATATCGGTTAATCCCCATATTACACATGGTATCTGAGCTGCAAAACCAAAAAGACTTCTACAAGAGAAAGCTTATTATATATTGATGTGAGATACAAAATACATGAATCTAAGTATCTCCATTTATAATGATGGAGAGGCCCAAACATTTGTTAAAGATAACCGAGTGATAACTATGCGAGCTTACAACTTACAAAGGTTGTATACATAGAGAATGAGAACACTTCTAGATTCTTAGTAAATACTACAGACTTCACAATAAGATAGCCTTAGGTGCCTTTCTGGGCTGGATGCTTGTCCATCTCTCGACTTTTATTTAAAAGTGATTTGCACAAATTGATCATTATGATCTTTCGCAATATTATGATAATATACCAATCCTAGCAAATTCGGAAATAGAAATACAATATTCGGCATTGAAAGAGCTTATAAGATATGGTTTCACTTCAAATGCACGACTTACACTTAGTGCAAACTTTATAAGGGAGGATGTGCAAATAAAGAGTTAAATCATGCCGACAAGATGCAATGTTATGTATTAATAACAAACTTTTTAGATTCGAGTGAATCCATGAATATGGGTGTCTAGTTTGGGGGGTTTTATGAGAAAATAAATATGAGTTTTTCATGTTTTTCAACTTCAGACGAACAAAAGTTATATTTGTGTTTAGAAATTCACTTTCTAGTAAAAAGAAAACTTTTAGAGAATTTTATTAGCTTTCTATTCATTATCTTTCTATTCATTATTTTTTCGAATTTTTTTATTGATATTTGATATGTCAATTTGGCAAATGTTTGACAATATGTTCTTATAAAATGAAAGGACTAATAAATAGTCATGTTTTTTGAGTCACGTGAACTCATTGTTAAACTTGTGTTTTTTAAAAACAAAATATGCTACGACAATCTATACATAGTATATTAGATCCTGACTATAATTTCGTACGGGTGAATATACTAAGTATTATAACTTTCTGAATTGGATTGATCGGGAGGACGTGTCAAATTCAAATATCAACATGTTTATTTTGAGTGGACATTTTTCTCAATTTTCACTAAAACTAAAAAATCTAAGAGTACCCTTTTAAAGTAAACGAAGAATCTCATTTTTTTTTTTTTTTTTAATTTTGTATTTTTGAAGTTATGAAATTTTCATTTCAGTGCATTTTGAAAGCAATGAAACAAAAACATACACATGTTAACAAAAAAAAAATTAAAATTACCAAATCTCACCTAAACACAACAAATTCTATACCTACGAAAAATAGATTCAATGAAGAAACTAATGGTATCGGTTGCGACGGTTGATTTGCAGTACTGTAGATTGTTTTTACCTTCCAAAAATGTAGAAACCTGAAAAGAATAGTAGAGGTTTTTCAACCGAATAATTATTCGACCGAAAACCTGCTTTATAAAATTAACATTGATTATTCAGATGAAAAATAAAACGGAAAAAAAAATTGTCAAATGGAAAAGGGTTCCACTTTTAAAATTAAATTATTTTGAATCATATAAATATAGACTATCTCAATTTACATGAAGGTGTATACGAAAGAGACTATGGTTTCTTAGCTATGGTAAAGCAGCTGTACACTCTATTTCATCGTCTTTTATCATGAAATTCCACCTATAGATGTTTTATTCATAAAATTTGATACACAATCTCCACGTGGCCATGCGAGATTTCTTTCTGGTTACCAACTACTCAATAATTTCTTCAGAACTTTAGCCATTGTGATTCTTTTGAAATAGAAAAAAATCAAAGATAGTGTCTATCCATCCTTACAACTTTATCGAGCATTTCCCAAAGTTCAAATGTTGATAATGACCTATGTCCAATAAGCACCCCCATAGCAGTGTATTTATTGTTTCTAGTACAAGGATATCAACAATTGTGAGGATATCAATAATTCGATCATATCCACTGCAATATATATTTATTAAGCACCCCATAGCAGTATATTTATTGTTTCTACTACTAGGATATCAACAATTGTGAGGATATCAATAACTAGCAATCCATATTAATAATTAATATGGCTTAGATACGCCGATCGGCGTATATCAACCATGGCCACACATTTAAATGTGGTTGATATATGTTGATCGGCGTATATCAACCATGGCCACACATTTAAATGTGGTTGATATACGCCGATCGGCGTATATAAGCCATATTAATTATTAATATGGCTTGCTAGTTTACGGTGGGCGTGCTCGTTAGGTTTGGTGAATTATTATTATTATTATTATTAAAAACAATATTATGGCCACACAATCAATAATATTAATTAAATAATAATAAATATAATGACTATGGTTGACCTCAATTGACCATGGTTGACTTTGGTTGACCATTCTTAACAATAGTAGACTTTGGTTGACCATGGTTAAGTATGGTTGAACATCGTTGACTTTGGACGTTCATGGTTGATTAGTGTTGAACATAGTTGACCATGTTTGACCATGGTTGACCATAGTCGACTTTGTTAACCATGTTTCATTATAGTGAACCATGGTTGGTTTTGGTTGGCCATGGTGGAATTTGTTTGACTTTGGTTGACCATGGTTGACTTTGCTTGACCATCGTACACCATGGTTGTCTATGGTTGACTTTAGTTGGGTATGGTTGAGCATGGTCAATCATGGTTGACTTTGGTTAACCATGGTTGACTTTGGTTGACCATGGTGGACTTTGTTTGACTATGGTTGAATTTGGTTAACCATGGTTGACCATCGTACACCATGGTTGTCTATGGCCGACTTTGGTTAACCATCGTTGGATATGGTTGACTTTGGTTTACTGTGGTTGACTTTGGTTGACTTTGGTTGACTATGGTTGAATTTGGTTAACCATGGCTGACCATCATACACCATGGTTGTCTATGGTTGACTTTGGTTTATTGTGGTTGACTTTGGTTGACCATGGTTGACTTTGGTTGACTTTGTTTGACTCTGGTTGATTATGGTTGAATTTGGTTGACCATCGTACACCATAGTTGTCTATGGTTGACTATGGTTGCAAAGTCAAGCAAATTAAACTATAGTTATAGATGATCATGGGTGGCTTTAGTTGACAATGGTTCACTTTGGCTTACAATGGTTAAATTTGGTTGACAAAGTCAACCATGGTCGACTTTGTTTTACAATGGTTAAAATTGGTTGAATTTAGGTTGACTTTGGTTGACCATGGTTGAATTTCATTTACCACATGGTTAAATTTGGTTGACCATGATTGACTATGGATGAATTTGGTTTACTTTGGCTAACTTTCGTTAACCATGGTTGACTTTGGTTGTTCATAGTTGAATTTGGTTGAACATTGTTGACTTTGGTTGACCATCGTTGATTTGGTTAACTTTGGTTTACTATGGTTGACTTTCGTTGACCATTGTTTGACTACAGTTGACCTTAGTTAACCATGGTTTTCCTTAATTGACCATGGTTGACTTTGGTTCACAATAGTTTACGTTGGTTGAACATGGTTGGATTTGGTTCAGAATGGTTGACGTTGGATGAACATGGTTAATCGTGGTTGACTTTGGTTAACCATGGTTGACTTTGTTTGACTTTGTTCTACATTGGTTGACTATGGTTGAATTTGGTTAACCATGGTTGACCATCATACACCATGGTTGTCTATGGTTGAATTTGGTTTACTGTGGTTGTCTATGGTTGACTTTGAATTACTGTGGTTGACTTTGGTTGACTATGGTTGACTTTGTTTGACTTTGGTTGAATTTGGTTAACCATGGTTGACCACCATACACCATGGTTGTCTATGGTTGACTATGGTTGCAAAGTCAAGCAAAGTAAACTATAGTTATAGATGACCATTGGTGGCTTTAGTTGACAATGGTTCACTTTGGTTTACCATGTTTAAATTTGGTTGACAAAGTCAACCATGGCCAACCATGGTCGACTTTGTTTTACAATGGTTAATATTGGTTGACCAAGTCAACCATGGCCAACCATGGTTGACTTAGTTTTGCTATGGTTGAAATTGGTTGAATTTAGGTTGACTTTGGTTGACCATGGTTGACTTTGGTTAACCATGGTTAAATTTGGTTGACCATGGTTGAATTTCATTTACCACATGATTAAATTTGGTTGACCATGACTGATTATGGATGACAGTTTACTTTGGCTAACTTTGGCTAACCATGGTTGACTTTGGTTGTTCATAATTGAATTTGGTTGAACATTGCTGACTTTGGTTGACCATCGTTGATTATGGTTAACTTTGGTTTACTGTGGTTGACTTTCGTTGACCATTGTTGACTTTGTTTGACTACAGTTGACCTTGGTTAATCATGGTTTTCCTTAATTGACCATGGTTGACTTTGGTTGACAATGGTTTACATTGGTTGAACATGGTTGGATTTGGTTCAGAATGGTTGACGTTGGATGAACATGGTTAATCGTGGTTGACTTTGGTTAACCATGGTTGACTTTGGTTTACTGTGGTTGACTTTGGTTGACCATGGTTGACTATGGTTGACTTTGTTAACCATCGTTGATTATGGTTAACTTTGGTTTACTGTGGTTGACTTTGGTTGACCATTGTTGACTTTGGTAGACCATTGTTGACTTTGTTTGACTACGGTTGACCTTGGTTAACCATGGTTTTCCTTAATTGACCATGGTTGTATTTGGTTCACAATGGTTTACGGTGGTTGAACATGGTTGGATTTGGTTCAGAATGGTTGATGTTGGATGAACATGGTTAATCGTGGTTGACTTTGGTTGACTTTGGTTGACCATGGTGGAATTTGTTTGACTTTGGTTGAATTTGATTAACCATGGTTGACCATCGTACACCATGGTTGTCTATGGTTGACTGTGGTGGACCATGGTTGACTATGGTGGACCATGGTTTAATATGGTTGAACATGATTATTCATGGTTGACTATGATCGCTCATTGTTGGATATGGTTCACTATAGTCAATGATGGTTGAAAATAGTTGACTATGGTTTACCATGGTTGTTCATGGTTAACTATGGTTGACCATGGTTGTTAATGGTCGATTATAGCTGATTATGGTTGTTCATGGTTTATCATGAATTACCTATGATGTTTAACTAAGGGTGACTTAATATTGTTGACTTTAGTAATATTGTTCAGCATTGAACCATGGTTGAACACAGTTTACTATGGTTTACTATTATTGATCATGGTTGACTATGGTTTATCATGTTTGAATATGTTTGTCCATGGTTGAGTTTGGTTGGGTATGGTTGACCATGGTTGATCATGTATTTCTATGGTTTACTTTGGTTAGCTTATGTCAACCACTATTAACGTTCGAAGAATATTGACTATGTTGACCATCTTTAGGTCAACTTTGCTTAAATATTTTTTACTATTGTTGACCATGGTTTTGTATAATTTTGAGCATGGTTAAGAATTTTCAATTTTGGGTGTGGAATTAATGTTATTACTTTTATTATTGCTATTAATATGATTAATGTTATTACTTTTATTATTGATATTAATGTTAATAGCATTAATGATAATATTAATATTATTAGTATTAATAATGTTGACAAGAATGTTATTAATCTTTAAACTATATCTATATTAATATTAATAATGTTAATGTTTACTAATTTATTAGACATTGTTCATATAAATATAAATATTATTAATTTAGTAATAAATTATTAAATAATACATAGATCATATTTATAATTTTATAATTATAATTATAATTTTATTTATGATATTTAAAATTCTAAATATACATGTTCACTAAAATTTTAAAAACAAATTATATATCAAATTGAGGATATAAAATAAAATGTAACTAAGATTAGAATAAAGCATGTTTAAACTATTTGCACCACTAAAAAAAAGTTGGAATATGATTTCATCAGTTTTATCTAAAAATATCCTTCGGTTTAAACTTCACAATATAATGACGATTTTAAATAGAAAAAAAATTCTAAAATATAGCATGAACAAGTATCTCGAGGAAATTGTAATTTGACTTTAACAAAAGATTTGATCAAAAGACTTTATCTAAATTGTAATTGTATCCAGGGTTTAGTATTGCAAAGAATTGAAATCAGGTCTCTAAACGGATTCATGTATGCCCATTAATATATTCGGGGGTGGAAACAGTCTTTGCTAATGGCCATACATTTTGAAAAACAAAATAAATTCATCCTCAGTTAAACTATTTTTATTCAAGAAGATCTTTCGTTTTAAAATTGAGGGTGTAATGATGATTTTAATTAGAACAAAATTCTAAAATGCAGCATAGAGAAGTATATCGAGGTAATTGTAATTTGACTTTAACATAAATTTAGGGTTTGTACAGCATTGTAAAGATTTGAAATCAAGTCTTGAAATCAAGTCTTGAAACGGATTCATGCATGCCCATTAATGAATGGCAATCGGAAAAGTTTAATCTTGAGCTTGTAAAATTAATTGTGAAACATTACATTTTAGGGATGGTTAACCAGAATGTGTAATCCGTTTTAATTTTATTTCATTATATAATATATAAAATAAAATTATATAATAATTATTTCATTCTTAATAATTTTATTTATGATATTTAGAATTTGAAATATACTTGTACATTAAAATTTTAAAAACAAATTATACATAAAATTGATGATATAAAATAAAATGTGATTTAGTAAAAATAAAGAGCGATATAAAATAAAATGTGATTCTTTAAAAAATAAAGAGTGAATAAACTATTTGCATCATTTTTTAAATAATATTTGCAACCAAGAGCCACGAGGTGGCAATGTCCCCGACATTGCCACCTAGGTTGGCTATTGATTTGTTGAGTATGCTATAGCGATTAGCCATTGCATGAAGATTTGGATTCTAGGCTTGCATTATGGGTTTGCATGTCGAAAGTATATTATTTTTCTGTGTTACAATTTTGATGGATAGATAAAAAAAATTGGCAAACTTTTTTTTGTAACAATGACTGAATAGACTTTCACTTAGGGCTAAAACATCACTTTGGCATTTACCATAGATGGATTAATTCCAACTCCAATATTTGATTCTTCTAAGTTTGACGATTTCAACATAGTTGGTGAGGATGTATCCTAATATTTACATGGATAAAAATGGAAGGGAGAGCTTTAAAGCATGGCAGTGCAACATACTTTTTCATATGTACTTGGAGTAGTTGGAGCACTGATCAGTTGTGCCTTAGCTTTCACCATTCTTGCCAATGTCAATAACTTAGCTTTCACCATTCTTGCCAATGTCAACCACAACAAGGAACGATCACATTTAGGAGATTTGAGTCTAAAAACTTCTAACTTGTGAAAATAAAAATATTAAATCTATAGTTATTTGACTAAATGTTTCAAAGTTAGTTTACCACCCTATGAGAACAAGTCATTATAAAAAAAAATGACATATAAACAAAATTTATCCCGAATCAATCCTTTCAAAGTCAACATACCTCTATGATATATCATTAAAAAATATAAACAAAATTTATCCTGAATCACTCCTTTCAAAGTCAACATACCTCTATGATATATCATTAAAAAATATAAACAAAATTTATCGTGAATCACTCCTTTCAAAGTCAACATACCTCTATGATATATCATTAAAAAACAATGCCCAAATTTGCCGCAAGTTAACTCAAATGAGGGGAAAAGGATAATTGATTATGTGAGCAGTGAAAACCCTTGGGTAGTGTGTCCCCACGGTCACCAAACAACTCTGGAACAACGTCTTTCTTCTATTGGTTAACAACAATGAAGGATTTACCATAAACCTTGAAGTGTGCGCCCTCCTACTCTATTGAAGACAACCACCAGGTAGCACAACGATTTTCCCCAAAGCATTATGCGCCCAACAGAGATTATTAATATATTAAGACTAACCAACAGAGTTCGTCAATAAATTCATAGTACCCAACAAAGATCAACAAATAATTCTGACTAACCAACAAATATTATCAATAAATTCATGCTACCCAATAGAGATTATCAATAGATTCATATTTACCCAACACAGATTGTCTACAAAATCATACTGCCCACTGGAGATTGTTGATAAGTTCAGAGTACCGAAAAGAGACCACAATTAATTGATACTATCCAACACATGCAATAAATTCAGGCTACTAAAGAGAGCATCGGAATATTCATACTACCCAATAGAAATTGTGAGATATTTCAGACTAACCAAAAGAAATTGTGAATTCACGAAACATATGGAAGATAATATTAGGCTTGAGCTTCTTACAGTCCTTTGAAAATAATATAAACATTTCAGTAGATCTGTTGATTCGAGCATTGGTTCTGAACTTTTTGTGACAAAATTCAATGCACGAAGTAGCATGTAGAGGCAAAATTTTATTTGATATTTAAAATTTCAAAAAGAAAAAAATCCTTGATCTAGATTTAAATTCAGAACATTGAGTTCATGGATACAAGAAAACATAACAAGAAAATATGCAGTGAGCTTTTAACGTCTCACCTTTGAATGAATCCGAGCTCGAAATGTCCTCAACAGTGATGGCCCATATGGAGCGAGCAAAAGAAAATAGATTTAGGAGAGAGCTCAGTGAGATCGGGAGTATGACAATTGTAGTAACCGTGATGTGCACAATACTACAACTCCAATTAAGTAAGGATTTCCCGTTCTAAGGCTTAAAGGAGGTTTGAGATTTAACTTCATTAAAATCTCTTCTAAGGATTCCAAACCCCTATTTACTGCAGATTTCCAAAAAAGGACACTAAGAACAAATACACCCAAATGAAGCACGTTCCTCGACAAATTAATGAAGAATAATGGCATTGAATCCCCGACTTGTAGTAGTGGTCCAAGAAAAGCCTTGAGACCAAGAAAATACACGCAAATGAAGTAGATTTCTCTACAGATTAGTCAAAAAAATGGTTGTTAATTAAGCAAGAAGGTTCTTTAAATTTTAACTTAAATACCACACCTTTACACACTTCCTGCTAGCTTTCATACCAACCTAAAGATAAAATCCTTTGATTCTTTTGAACCAACATTAAGATAAAATTCTTCAAATCTGTCTCTCTTTGCAGACATTTTTCTTGCAATGTCAATCAGAGGAATGAAAATATTGCTAGGGATTCCCTGTGTGCCATGGTGGGTCTCGAGCAGTGGTTCTTCTATAAAAGGTATTTCCTCTTGGATAGAGAATTTGCAGCTGCAAATTAACTGTTGAAATCAAGGACCGACAATTGGGTTTTTATTTACTAATTTTCCGAACGTTACCTACTCATTATGTATATTGTATATCTAGCAGGTCATTCCAATCGAGTGGATCCTTATTAGCTTGGCTTCTTTGCTGGCATATCAATACAATCAGTCCCAACTTGTGGGATAACGAGAGCAAAAGTTACGATTTTTTCCTATTTTGAAATCGAAATACCTATTACTAGATATGCTTGATATTTATATATAAAAATGGTTTTAATATTATAAGTATTTTTAATATAAATTTACTATTTTATATCAACTAAAAACCATTATTTAGATAATATAGAAATTTGAATGTATTACAATTTTGTTTTGATGTTATGTGAAATAAATATTAATTGATTAATTACAATTTAAATTTACAGTTTTGTTATTTAACCTTTTCATTTAACATATAAACTCATTAAAAATAAACATTTTTCGACTAAATGCAAAATTCAAATCCAATGATTTAATTAAAAAATAAACATACAAATTTAAAGTTAATTTAAAAATGTACAAATAATGATAATTATTTTAATTTTGATATTCTTATATTAACGAGCACAACGCCATAAGGAAATTGCCTCTCCTCTACTATCAATCTATCAATATCATGAGGATTGCCATGTAAATGTTAATTCTAATGTGAATAGGCTTAGTTATTATTTAATTTTTTTATTTAGCATATGAACGCAATAAATACAAATCCTCACAAAATTCAAATATAATATTTTAATTAAAATAATAAATTTTAAAATACATCATAAAATGACACATCCTTATAGACATGTTTTTTTAAATTAAAAAATATATAAAGTACTCATACTTTTAATATAAAGTATCGACCTTTTTTTATAAAAAAAATGTTTTTTTAAATTAATATTTCTTCAATGTGACCCCTCTAACATGTAGTTATTACTTTTAAACATAAAATTCATATTTGCTTTCTAACTAATAGGACACTGACATAGACCAGAATTCCTTCCATAATATGCTTTCTTTTAGCTCCAAATTTTGTTTCAGTTTTTGAGTAATCCCATCACAAAAAAATTGGCTACCTCGTCCGTCGGCTCTCGGTCACATAGAAGGAAGGTGGATTAACTACTAAATTCCAAATTGCCTAGCAAACAAATCTCAACCAAAGGAGTTCTAATGTTGATGGCCACAAGCTCATATCCATTACAAATTCATGGAAAATGTTTGGGATTCCCGTTGCTGGAATGAGTTCCACTAGTCATTGAGTGTGTTCTGGTTTACATGCAGATTAAATTGGCACACTTTTGGGTCGATTTGGCTAAATTTTCCAATCCGTTGAAGGGACTTTGTAATGGGAGCCATCGGCGCATTCTATGATCAATTTCCCAAGTGCAGGAGGAGGTAGCTTGAGACAGTAGAAAGTTGTATTGAATTTTTTCGTATCCAGATCTGGTTGGTTAGGTTGTAGGTTGATTACATTAAGTTTTTGGTTCATGTTGAATTCAATATTTTGCAGAAAAGGAGCCTAGAATGTATTTGCTCCACTTGCTTACTTGCTTACAGATTATGAAATTGGAAGCTTTTTGAAGTTCGTGGTGAGAACGTCTGTTATATGTTGTGAAAATTTTGAAGCTGGGTTCGAGGCGGGGTTATATAGAGTTTTCAGGGTTATATCTATTATTAATTCTTCCATCCCATATCAAACTCTGTAGCTTAATAAATGTCCACATCATGCTATCCAAGCATAAAACAATTGCTACAATTGTAATAAACAAAGACTTACCGATCGTCAATGCTTATCATTGAAGCATATAAGCTTCTAGGCAATAATGATATATAAAATCCTAGAGCTCTTATACCCATTAACCTTTCAAGCTGGAATGAAGCGAAGTGATATTAACATTAACATACCCATTAACATACCCATTAACATTAACACATTTATTTCAGCTGATATTATCTATTCAGTAGGTTGCTTGTTGTGCCCAAACTCTTCATTTACTTTTAACATTAACATTTTTATTGCGGATTGATAATATCCAAACAGTTTTTCTAATGCAAGCAAACTGCTTATTTTGCCCAACCACTTCAATAATGATTTTCTTAAATTTAAAGGAAAATTATTGATAAAAGAAAATAAATATACAATTAAATAATTTTTTAATCACTTTCATTATGATGTTGAAGAGAAATGATAATATATGAAAATAATTGATAAAAGAAAATAAATCTATAATTAAATGATTTTTTAATCACTTTCATTATGATGTTGAAGAGAAATGATAATATATGCAAAATTAAAAAAGGCAAAGACATAGAAATTCCACTGAACAAGCCTTTGGATTAAAATCAGATGCACTCACTGATGCGATAATTGAATCATTGTTCGCCCCCTTGAAACCCATTAAAAAAAAATGTAAGTTAAGCTCTGACTACTAAATAAATAAGTTATCCACCAGTCTCATTACCAGCCAGTCTCTGTAGATAGCCCAGAGCCAATACAAGAGTCATAGTTGATGCCAGTATTCGATGCCACTAGGTTAGGCCAAGAGTCATTTCTGTGCCAGTTGTCAGTCAGAGCCAGAAGGTGCAGCAGTAACCTCTACTCATGGGAACCTACTCAGTGCATGAACCTCTGGTTGGTGCATTTATGAAGGAATCTCTTTTCAGTTCAGCTTGTCATTTCCAGTATCATTGCTTGAACCTCTACTTAGTACACCTAGAAGCTATGGTAACTGCTCTATACAGTCAGTGCATTAATATTAATATGGTTGCCAAGTAGTCGATCATAGCCGATAAACACACATAGCTTCTCACTGCCTTAAGGTACATGCGAGACGGTAGTCGTTCATTTTAGATAACTAGTTGGCTATAGGGTGGATTAGTTAGAGTGATGGTAGCATCATGTGTGTTACGCGATTGGGGAGTGTAGTTAGAGTGTCTCCCATTAGTAAAAACAAATAAATAAAAACAAAAAACAAAAACAAGCAGATAAAAAAGAATTGCATACTTGAGCATAAGATTGAAATTGAAGTCTAAGTTTCCACTCATTCTCACTCATATAACTGCCATGGCAATCACAGATATTAATTGAATTTCTGAGGTATAAACCAAGCGGGTTTGAAATTGAAGCTGAATTTAAGTTTATTTGTGATTCTTGTTTGAAACAGACAAATAATTGTGGATTTTTTTGTGTGTGACTCACCTACCAAAGTAAGTGAACGCAGTGGAACTTTATTACGCACTGGAACTTTATTTTTTGCTAAGTTTCTAGGCAATGCTTTGTTTTGAAAGGAAACATCAATATTTTTTAATAACCAACAAATACTTACAAACATGCAACTAGCGTAAATGCTACACAAAATACATTCGTAAATTGGACATCGACTTCCATACAATATATTTTTAAACAAAATCAGAAACGCAACTCAGTTCTTAGCTCAAGTGTGGATGAAAAGATGGATGGGAAATGTTTAGGTCATTATTGTGTGCATGAAAAGATGGATGGGAAATGTTTAGGTCATTATTGTGCTCCTGAAATATTTTTTTATAGAAAACCAGAAACATAGTTCAGCCTTCAACGTAAATGCATCAAGAGATGGATAAGCAATGTTTAGGTCATTACTGTGCTCCCGTGCTTCTGAAATAATCAATAAAAAAATAGAAGCCAAAATTCAAGATGTTGATTATGATCCCCAAATCTGAAATGATGGCACATTTGATCCATTTCAAGACGGATCTTCTAAATACTAAAATAACAATAGAACTTGGAAAGCATAAGGAATGAATAAGGAAGAACCTAGGAAATAATCATGGAGCTGGTTTAGAAACAATAAGTAGAAGCTGCAGGTACCAATCATTCTCCATAGAAGGATGATATGCTTGACAACACAGGTATGTTTCACACGTCCCAATCCCAATCAGCCATAGTCGACCACTTCCTCCATATCGAGCTAACAATTGGCCCAATTTCATAACAAATTGTTGCAGAGAAGATGAGACTGATAACCCTGTCGATGCTCCTCCTGAATTGTGCTACTTTACAAGCCACTTTAAATCACCCACGTTAAGAATTATATCCTTATTGAAACGCCCTTCCTCCAATTCCCTGAACAAGCAGGAATTATCCATTTGACGGTCAATGGATATATATAATAAGAGATTCTGGTAGGGGAGAAAGAGCCCGAAGCTGTAATAAAGAACTTGGGCAGAGAATAGAAAAAGGTGAAAAGCCAACGCAGCTCCAGGGTGTGCAGATTCTTCCCATTGAAACAGAGATATATGTCTAGACTGCAGTGAAAATTTACGAGTGGATGTTAACCATAAAGGGAACATGATATATTCTTGCCATTGTTCTGTAGTTCTCTTTTTGATATCGTATTAAGCTATTAGCAATTGAGGAGACATTGCACCCATTGTAGGAAAGCTGATGATACTGGTGTTAATTTCACCAATTATGTCCAAAGTCTCTAATGGGGTTTAAGTTTTGTTTACCAATCAAGAAAAAATAAAATTTTAAGCTTTTTATTTTTTAATAACTCATAATTTATAACTTTTTTATACAACTAAAATTCTTAAATTATTAATTTATGTTAAAATAAATCATACAATTCTAAAATATTAAAATGATATAATTTATTTAAAAGTAAATTAAGTATTTTATCTAAAAGTAAATGTGAACACTGTATTTACTGCTCTACTACCAGTTGACTCATAATTTACCTCCATTGAATGTTCTCTGCTAACCTTCACTCATTCATTCTTTTTCCATATGCAGTTCTGTCAATCTGTGTACATCCTCTCAATTGTAAGTACTTCAAACAATTTCCAAATATCCCTGGAATTTCATTAGACGTTGTTTTATTTTCCATATCATTATATTATTATTTTTAATGTGTGTTGTTTTATTTAGCGGCGTGTATCATAATCTGCACTCATGAATAAAATTTGTTGAAAAGTGGCTTAAATCTCAGAACTTAATGACAAAGCATCAGCTTTGGACCACACCAGCAAAATTCAAAGGCCCTGATACCCATTTAATGCAGATCCAGTGTAATTACTCAATGCCAATTACTGCTTACACGATCAACGCATAACTACTTTGGGGTTACCCTTCCAAAATGCAGTGGGATCCCTATCTTCCCATTTCAACTTCTTGGCTCCTTTGCGGATGTCATTCAAAAGGCCATCCCATGGCCGAGTATTGACTTCATCCCTGGAACAAAACAAAACATGATGAGTCTATTCATATTTGAAGATAGAAGAATATGGAAATGCAAATGAAATATAAGAGGGATGAAGAAACTTTTACCAATCCCAGAAATACTAAGAGTTGGAATGGAGAGAAATGGAGCAATGGAACGAACAGTACCCCAGTTATAGTGCATCAGGTAGCTGCCATCTTGCATGCCATGCAGATCAAGTGACTTATAGGTGGCGTGTACAGAGTTGTCAGGGCTGTCAGATCACAGAGTTGGAAGGGCTATCAGGGATCAATGCATCGATTTAATGCATGCGCCTAACACATACGGAGACTTCATCGTGGATCGTTTAATTGAAAAAATACCTCGATCACCTCAATAATATAATGGCCCTGTGCTCTGTGCAGTGTAAGACCTGACGTCATCTCTGTCGCCCCGTCCCGGGAAGGGAAAAACGAGGATGATGTCACCATCCTCCAGCCAATTACAATTTTAGAAATGTATTTTTAATCATTCAATTTTATAAAAAATATTTTTACTTACACCTAAACTATAGATAAAGCAAAAAAATTTATAGACTGTAATCAAATTAATAGGAGTTTGTTGATCCATACATGTTCCCCTTCGGGGACATAAAAATAAAGTTTGAAGCGCGTAACCCACTGTGAATCACACATTGTCCTGGATATGGATATATATAAGAAAAGTACTTGCAGACAGTGATCCAAAGAATGCACTGAACATCCACCAATTAAATTGAGGAGATCAGAATTGAGGAAGTTAACTTTTATAGAAGAATTTGGTACAAACTTAGTTTTGTATGGAGAACATTTGTTCACATGGTAGTTTTGTATGGTTTTCCATTGTGTAGTTAGGTTTATTCAAATTTAGATAATTGAATTCAAGATAAAGATTTTTTTTTAATATTTAAGGTTTTTTTAAAATATTTTTTTATATTTACATTAAATGTTTAGAGTGAAAATATAATACAATATATTCTCATCTTCAAAGATTAAAAGAAACTTGATGTGACATGGAGATTATGAGCTCTGCTAGGGTTTGGTAGATGAGCGCGCTGGCTTTTCTCCATCTCCTCCTTGACTCACTCTGCTAGTGCGGCGACCCGTTGACTACTAACCTTGGTTGCAACCATGGAATCCCCCCGGGAGGGGCAGACGACCCTTCCCATCAGTCCAATCAACCGAATCAAAAGTCTCCAATCCCTCCCAATGATGCGACCATTCGGATCAAATCCTCTGATGTACCTCTGGGGAATAACAGTGCCCCTCGGCAAGATCTGGAAAATACTGCAAACACCTCATCTACGAAAGGTACCACGATCTGCATCGCCAAAACTGCAGAACGACCAACCTTTTGTCTCCCGGGAGAACGCATAAATGCCAGATCTCAGCATATGAAAGATCATGCTCCCATAGGGAAGTTCATGGGAATCTGGCTCACTGAAAAATCCCTAAGAGGCTGGATCATGAACAAATGGAAGCCCAAAGCGCATTTCGACCTTCAGTTAGGATCCAAAGGTTTCTTCACAGTTATTTTCCAAAGACTGGATGACAAAGATAGAGTGGAAGAAGGAGGGCCTTACTTCTTCAACTCAGCCGATCTATATCTGAAAAACTGGGTAGAAAGATTCAGTCCTGAGAAGGAAGACTTTACATGGGCACTGGTTTGGATCCGCATGTACTCACTCCCACAGGAATATTGGGATGAAGACACCCTCTGGGACATTGGCAACTCCCTGGGAATTTTTGTCAAAATAGTTGAACAGACAAGATACAACAGGTATACTTCCTATGCTAGAATCTGTGTCTACATTCACATAGCTAAGTCGCTACCTGACTCCATTAGCCTTAATCATGATGACTTTGAATGGATCCAACCCCTGGACTACGAGCACATTCCATTTCCCTGCAAAAAGTGCCACGAGCATGGGAACCTGTACAAAGATTGTCCTCTAGGCCATCAGGTCCCTGAAACAGCAAAAGATGAGGAAGGTTTCCAAAAAATAGGCCGAAGAAGACGACACAATCGCAAACCTCAGCAGGAAGAAAAAAAACTGGACATGCCCAACACCAGCAACAGTTTTGATGTGCTTAATGAAAAACCGGAAAATCCTTCAAGTGAACCTGAAAAAATGGAAGCGAATCCTTAGAACCCCAATAATCTCAAATCAACGATTGATGATGACATTTTTCTTGAAACCCAATTGGAAGAAACTTCTCAACCTCAAGAGACTGCTCCTAACTCTACAGAAAAAGAGGTGGTCACAATGCTTGAAACCGATGAGTCCATTAACCTTGAAATCCTTATATATGATTCTATGACTGATTTGGAACTTGGAGATCTAGACATTCTGGGTCTAGAAGATGCTTGTTCGAGAAAATCTTTCAACTCTATCTCACCCAAGAAAATCCATCTCCTATCGGAGATCTTAAAGAAGGTCAAAAATAACAAACTAGGAGTCCTGAATATTCCCCCAAAAAACAAACAAAAACTCCAGAGAGACAACAAGAAAAGAGGTAGAAAAATAGATCTGCAAAGAATTAGCCAGCTTGGTACAAGGCTAATCGAATCAGGGAAATACACCCAGCTTACGGATTTTTTTCCTGCTTTTAATTCTGGTTCTCAACATAGCTAATATCCTGGAATGTAAGAGGGCTTAACAAAGCCTCAAAACATTGTATGCTGAAAAGGAAAATTATGCAAGAGAAGCCCACAATCATATTCCTTCAAGAGACCAAATGTTCTGATAGTACCCTCCAAAATCTATTTTCCAGGATTTGGAGAGGTTGCTAGTCAATAGCGATAGATGCTACCGGTGCCTCCGGTGGTCTAGCAATCACTTGGAACCATTCTCTGATCAAGCTTGATGACTTTGCCTCTACTGCGCACTCCCTCTTGGCCTCTTTTCACCTGGAAGGAACGAAGATCACATGACATCTCATGAATGTTTATGGACCTCAAATCCCTGCTCTAAAAACCCACCTCCTTGATCATATCAACTGGTTCTCTCAACATCACCTAGGATAAATGGTAATCATAGGAGACGACTTTAACATGATAACTTCCCTTCAAGACAAAAAGGGTGGGAGGCAAGCACTTTCCAATGAGGACACCAACTTCATAGCCTACATCGAAGACTGCAACCTCATTGATATTCTCCCCTCGAGGGGTTCATGACCTGGAACAACAAAAGAGGTGGAACTAATCAGATTGCCTCCAGGATGAATCGCTTTCTCATCTCTCATGAAATCATTGAAGCTCCTGGTACCATTTCCACCACTGTCCTTCCTTCAACAGGCTCTGATCACTGGCCCATTTCCCTGGCTTGGCAAAACTCAGGTAATCTCAAATTTTGCCCCTTCAGATTTGAAATTTTTTGGTTAACGCATACTACCTTTTTGGACATGGTCAGCTCCTGGTGGGCTAATACCAGAGTAGAAGGGGGCTCTAAAATGGCTATCATGCACCAAAAACTTAAGCTTCTGAGAACTAAGCTAAAGATTTGGAACCAAACCACCTTTGGCAATATCTTCAAGGCTAAAAGCTCCTTGGAGAAAGAGCTTGAACAAACTCAAAAAGATATTATGGAGAGAGGGTACTTTGAATCCCTCAAAGACAAAGAGCAGGACCTTCAAAAGCAACTAGATGACAGATGCAAATAGGAAGAAATTCTATGGAAACAAAAGTCCCGCAATAACTGGCTAAAGGAAGGTGAAACATATACTGCCTTCTTCTATAGATCCATGATTCAACACAGAATGTCCAACCGCATCTCCGCCATAAAAAACAAGCAAGGAAGCCTCCTAAGGACCCAGGACGACATTGCACAGGAGATCACAAATCACTTCCACAACCTCCTTTCTGAAAATACCCCCAGCAGAGCTGAGGCTATCAACCAGGTCACTTGCCACATTCCAAAAATTTTGATGGTTGAACATAACGCCTCGCTCATGAAAATAATCACTCTGCAGGAAGTGGAACTTGTGGTGAATTAAATGGCAAAAGGAAAATCCCCTGGACCGGATGGGTTCATGATCAACTTCTTAAAGCATTGTTGGAGCTTCATAAAACAGGACATTCTGGAACTTGTGGAAGAATCCAGGCAAAAACATTGGGTCTTCCCAGCCTTAAATGCTACCTTCCTCACGCTGATTCCCAAAGAAGTGGGAACCACCTGCCCAGGTAAGTTTAGACCTATCTACCTTTGCAATGTGGTTTATAAAATCATAACCAAAGTGATAGACAACAGGTTGAAAGCCCTGCTTCCAATCCTCATCTCATTGGAGAAAACCGGCTATGGATGCAATCATTTTGGCTCATGAGGTTATTCACTCCTTAAAGACTTCCAAAACTCCTGGCATACTTGTCAAATTGGACCTCTCTAAAGCTTTCGAAAAACTCAACTGGGAGTTCAGAGAAAAAATGCTACAAGCCTACGGTTTCTGCAATGAGTGGATTCAATGGATTCTTGCCCTTACCTCTTCCGCTTTTTTCTCCATCCTGGTTAATGGGTATCCTTCTTCCACCTTCTCTCCTTCCAGAGGCATTCGTCAGGGTGACCCCCTCTCTCCTTTCCTTTTTATTCTTATGATGGAAGGCTTAAGTCCATGCTCAAAACCTTGGTTTCCACTAACTCTCTCAAGGGTCTTTCCCCCCATGGCTGCCCTCCTATCACTCACCAGCAATTTGTGGATGACAATCTTCTCTTTGGACACCCCTTCGTGCAGGAATCCCACACCTTGAAAAAAACCCTTAACATATTTTATGCTACCTCTGGTACCACTATCAACCTTGAAAAATCTCATCTTTTCTTCTTCAACACTAATGCCATTACTCAAAGAAACATCTCTCGCATTCTCGGCTTCCAAGTTTCCCACCTTCCATCTAAGTATCTGGGCGCTCCGCTCTTCGAAACTGCAATCAAGCACTCCTCCTGGAGAGAACTCCTTGACAAACTGGAAACTAGAATCTCCTCTTGGACTTTCAAAACCCTAAACCTGCCAAGGCGCCTTATCCTGCTCAAAGCTATCTTACAATCTATGCCCCTCTACCTTTTCTCCATGCTGGCTGCCCCCAAGTGGGTCCTTAAATCTATGAAGAAGATTCGGCGCCCTTTTCTTTGGGGTGGAAATCATGATAATCACAAATGGGCCCTTGTCAATTGGAATACCGTTTGCAGACCAAAGAACTATGGCGGTCTTGGTCTCAGAGATCCTGAAACTAACAATCAAGTTCTCTCTGCCAAGATCAGTGGAATTGGGTCACTGCTGAAAATGCCACTAGGATCCAACTCTGGAACAACAAATATGCCGACAACTGGGCCCCTATGCAAAGAATCCATTACAATATGGATCCCCCAGGTTCCCTCATTTGGCGAGATGCCAACAGTCAGCGCGCTCTAGTCCAACAACACAGTTTTTGGGAAGTTCGTGCAGGCGATCAGGCCCTTTTTTGGCACTCTATTGTTCAAATACTCTATAACTAAATTGAAAAATCACTTAAAAATTAGCAAATTTTGTATGTTTAACCCAATTACCACATTGATTTCTTAAAGAAAGGCATAAGCTTAGGTTTAAGTGTTTCACATTGTTCCTTATCCCATGCAAAGTTGATTCCTTTTTTCCTTTATGACTAATGATACATCCTAACATATACCACCCTTTATATTTAATTATAAGTTAGCGATACATTTATTATACAATACAACAAAACAAAACGAAATTCAAATATTTATTAATATTATAAATAAATTCATTTGAAAAATTTATAAATAATTCATAATTTATTAAATAATGTATATGAAATTTTAACACAAACATATTTATTATTCCTGAGCTCATACGTCAGTCGGTCATCCAAGCCAGAAGATGTCTCAACGGGGAACCCAGTTGGATGAAATGAAATCCATCTATCACCACCAACCGACCACCATATCCTTGACTATGACTATCTATTTATTATAAATATATAAAACAAGCATGCTATATATATAGATTATAAATATATATAACATGCTTGTTATATATATATATATATATATAATTTACAAGAATATAGTCAATGGACAAAGAGCAAGGTGATCGAACTTATAGTAATATAATAAAAACTGAAATTCAAATTTTTCATATATATATATATATATATATATATATATATATATATATTCAAGTGAGTCCTATATATATATATATATATATATATGCATAGCCACTTAGGGATTCGACCACAAATTTTTTTTTCAGCAAAAAAAAAACGTACTATTGCTATTTATAGAAATAATACAAATAGTACAACGATAGTCCGGTATAGCCTTATATATGCTATAGCTTCCGAAAGTTCAGTTATTACAAAATTCTCCCCATATCAAAAAAATTGATATTTCTACCTCTTATAATAGCCAACCAAAAAGTGGATCTACAACAGCAAGAAGATGACCATCAATCCAGAAAATAAACTAAACCCTGAGTTTCGACCTTGGAATCTAGAAATTCCTCCCATATCAACATTCCTTCTTCATCTTCCAGGGCCTGTTCAGAAAGTTTATCAGCCATAGAGTTGTTCTCCCGATATATATGATGCATTGACATAACTTAATAGTGATTGATTTCACTTCGAATTCTATTACACCAATGAATTAATGAGGTAACCTGTAGCTTGTAATCACCCCTAGCCCATTTTATATTGACTCGGGAGTCCCCAAAAACTTTAACTTCCACCAACCCAAATATATTTGCCACTCTGATGACCATCCATAAATCAAGGATTTCTTCCTTCATGTTAGTTCCTCTGCCACATTTAAGATGAAGAGTAAAGGAATGATATTGACTTAAAAATATAACCCCACCTGCTGCACAATGACCCAATGATGTTGCACCATCAAAAAGTAGAATGGGCCTATCCACCTGATAATTTAAAAGACCCACCTTCCTCTATTTTCTATGAACCTGCTTCCTTTGGTATATAGAAAATAGCTTCAAAATGGTGTTGTATGCCATCGAAATATTAGGAGAAAGATCTTCAAAAAGAGAAAGATTCCTGATATGCCAAATAGTCCAGCAAACAAAAACAGGAAGGCTATCAAAGGATTTATAGGAATTAATCCATCTATACATACTGTAAATGACATCAAATTCTCCCGAATTCTGCTCAATCTTAAAAGTAGTGCACACCCTACACCATAATTTCTTGGAAAATTCACAATCCATAAATAGATGAACTATACTTTCAACATTAGATTTGCACAGAATACAAATGCTTGGTCTAATCCATCCCTTCAATATGAGATTGTCCCATGTTTTCAATTTATTCTGAAAAACAAACCACATAAAACATTTAAACTTTAGGGGAATCTTCCACTACCAGATAGCTTTATACCACCAATGTTTCAAGAAAATACATTTTCTCCTAATGATGGATCTATAAGTAGATTTTGCTGTCACAACACCTGAATTTTCATTTCCCATTCATATAATTTTATCACTATCCTGAGAAGCTCGACACCCAACATCATTTAAGGACTGAATATATTTGTCCCACCTAGTGGCAATACCTCCAACCATCCCAAAATCCTTTGCATTATACCAATAAACATTGACATTCTTTTTGATAATACTCTCCAGAGTAATACACCCAAATCTTCTTACATGAAGCAAAACATCATTAGACAAACTATACGAATCCTCCAACCCCACAATAGGATCCACTCCTATCGATATTTCTTTACCATCGCGTACCTGCCAGCTTAAATCCTTTGTTAACCATTTATAAACCTTTAAGAAACCATTCCACATAGGCGAACCCCCTATGGTCTTTTTTCCAGAAAATCTAAACCAATTGCTGATTTTCAGCTTGATATATTTTATATGCTACGCTTCAAACCAAAATGTGTTGCCAAATAACCATCTCCAGAAGCTTTTAAGTCTCAAAGCCTCACTGAAAGAGGACAAATCCTTTATTCCCCAACCACCGAAAATTTCAGGAATAGAAATGTTTTCCGAACCTGTCATCACGATACTGGCCTTAGTCAAACCTCCTGACCAAAGAAAATTGAAGAGTAGTCTTCTCGTAGAGTTTATAATAGAACACAGAACAAGAAGTAAGGAAAACCAATAAACTGGGATTCTTGTCAAAACCGCCTTCACCAGGGTAAGTTTCCCACCAATGGATAAAAATCTATTTGACCAGTGAGAAATATGAGCTTCCACCTTTTTTAGTAACCAATTCCAATCTCTGATCAGGTAACCGTTCGATTTCAAGAAGTATCCTAAATACTTAAACCCATCCACCAGTTTGCAAGAATTATATGGCATCAACCGCTGAATTACAGACAACTTGCTATCATCCATCAGATTTTGATAGAAGCATGATTTAATATAACTTACCTTCATCCCTGAAGCTCTGCAAAAAACCTTGATGATGTTCAGATAGCTTTCCCATTCATTGATAGAGTCTGATCCTACCAACAAAAGGTCGTCCACAAATAGTTTATGTGACAGATATAAGTTTTTTGCAATTTTTAAACCTTTTATCAGACCATCCTCCTTAGCTTGAGAAATCAGACAACTCAGACCATCAATGACCAAAAGGAATAATAAAGGGGATAATGAACACCCTTGATGAATCCCCCTTGTGTAGCTGAAGAAATTTGTTGGGGCACCATTCACCAAAACCGCAATGTTCATAGAAGTTACACAGGCCATTATCCAATTGATAACCAACGGCGGAATGCCAATTTGGATAAGAACAATGCGCAAAAAATACCAATTTACTCGATCATACGCTTTCTCCATATCCATCTTAAGAATGATAGCTTTCATCTTTCTAGTCTTAATAGAATGAAGAAGCTCTTGTGTAATACCCATTGTGTCTAAAATCTGTCTATCTTCCAAAAAGCCAAACTGCTCCTTAGATATAAACTTGGACAAGATAGGCTTCAAATGCATAGCAATAATCTTGGACACAATTTTATAGGCCAAATTACATAATGCAATAGGTCTATAATCCACAAAATGTTTTGGATCACTACATTTTGGAATTAGGGTGAGAAATGTAGCATTTAGTGCTCCAAAAATGTGGCCAAATTTCCTTGAAAAAACTACCATGCTCAAGATATCATCTCCCATAATATCAAAGAAGTGGATAAACAGCTCCACTCTCCACCCATCGGGCCCAGGGCTCTTCTCCTTCGCAAATAATTTCAAAATCTCCTCAACCTCTTCTAAGGTAACTTCCTTCACCAGATCCTGAGAGTTACTGAAATCACAGAATCTGGGATACAGTTTCGCAACCTTTAGTTGATCACCCAGATCACACTCCTTTGGGTGTGTATAGATATTGCAAAAATAATCTTTTGCCACCTCTTGTAGCATCTTGTCTCCCGAGACCAATGTTCCCGAACCATCATCAATACTCGAGATAGTGTTAAGGTTCCTTCTAAAGGAAGCATATGAATGAAAGAATTTGGAATTTTTGTCACCATGTTATATATATATATATATATATATATATATATTCAAGTAAGGCCCTTATATATCTATACATAGCTACTTAAAAATGTGACTCCAAAATTTTTATTTACAACTCTCAACAACTTGAACTGACCCATAAAACTATATATATATATAATAATTTCAAAATATCTTACAATATGTAGACTTTGAACTCCATTCTATGTAAACTTTGAACTACAGAATGTCGATGTAAATGAAATTGCAAACGTAGATCCCATATTCCAAAAGCATTTTAGCATCCGAGTCGTTTTTAGCATCCGAGTCGTTATTTATCCATTAGGGAAGGTATCGAGAAAGCGAAAGAGATAATTGGATGTAGCCCTCTTCGACTGATGGATGAGCACCACGTTAACAGACTGGCGGTGGTACAAAACAAGAATTTTTATAGAAAAGAAGCATCACATTAATGATGAATTTTTATAGAAAAGAAGCATCACATGTATCTCGTGGTCAACAGTGGCAGGCAGCAATAATCATATATATGGATACACCTCTGTCTGTCGCTCTATATTCCCACCAACTTGGACTACAAATTGTTAATGTAACCTTTCCCAACCATATTCCTGCTTCCATCTGTTTCTTGCAGCTTTTACGTTCTTCCTTCAAATATGGAAACCTCGAAAAACCGTGACAGCTTTCACCGGAGTCCAAACCCTCCTCAATATGTTGATCGCAGTTTGTATCCAATAAATTCCTTGTTCTGCGACAATCCTATAGCTGCAAACCCTAACAATTCTGCTACATTCAGCCAGGTGCCTCATATTTACCCACATGATGTCCCGGAGCCGAAGATTTGGAAGGATGCATGGATCCATGAATTTGTCAGATTCCTGAAAAAGAGGTGCAAACAATAGAAGCTACGGCCTGTAAGAATCCAGCACCACAATCCATCCCAAGTCTTGAAGAAAAGCCATATGGCAAGGGAGAAATCATGTAAGAGCTTGTTTCATTTAAATCTGTTTATTCTTGTGAGTGATTTTTGCACTGAGAGATTTTCTCTTCTACAAACAAGAAGTTATTATAATTGAATGTCTGGTTAGATATTGAACTCACAGATTGATTATTAGTATTACCATATGAACTGTATAGAGATGGGGAGTCTAGTAAAAGGAGGAAGAAGATCAGAAAAGCAGAAAAAGGGCCTATATACGTCTTCAAAACTAGGTCTGAGACTAACATTGTGGAGGATGGCTACAAATGGAGAAAATATGGGACAAAAATGCTTAAAAGTAGACCTCATCCCAGGTATGGTCCGTGGCATTCGATGATATTTTTTAAACTTAGTAAAGAACGAATTTGACTCCAGTATTATTATTTATTCAGAAGCTATTACAGATGTTCGGATTGTAACTGTAGCGTGAAGAAAAAAGTGAAACGCGAGGCCAGTGACCCGGGACTGCTCATAACTACATACGAGGGCACTTATAGCCATGAAAACCACTCTGTGATCTACTATATTGGGAACCCAATAATTTTGCCACAGCCTCCTGGCTTGAAGCCTGCTATAGTCCTTGTCAACGCTGGTGTGTGTTCTGAAGCAGGAATCAAGTTTTCAACCCAACAAGCTTTCTAAATACTGCTATAATTTCCATGGTGTTCAGATCAGCTTTTCTCAGTACGAAAACTAAGGAGAAGAAATACAATATATAGAGGATAGATGCAGTACAACAGTATGTTATTCTCTGAAGGTATATGTTGCAGATCGTGTTTGTAAGTATTGAAATGCCACTCCCTATCACTTGTAATTTGTATGATTGATTTGATATGTTGAAGTTTTACATACTGATTTTTTTAATTTTTGGGTTTGTTAGATATGTTTTATTCGAAAACATACTGGACTTTATCTACTATGATAAAGCGATTGCAATGAATAATATGCCACTTTATTTACTGTGATAAAGCTAGCTATGAAATGTTTATGAGCAACTACTTTCCTTCTTCATTGTAATGGTGTTTTTTATACTGTACCAGTTTGTAAGCCAGAGAAGTTGTAAGCTTAAGTAGGTCTTCTGTTTTGTGCAGAATACTAATGCTTATCCATTGGACTTTTTCATGTTGTCTTCTTTCTTGTAGATTTGGTGTTATAAAAGAGCGGTAACCCTGAAAATCTACTCTCTTTTTTTATTATCTATAGTATGTGAGGTGTTTAGAGTGTTGCCATGTTTATAGGGAAGATGTCGCTTATGCATGTTCATAGTTCTATGGATCTAGATCATTGTAGCACTAATTTATATGTACATAGAATCTCTCTTTAGATATTATGCACATTTTCATTTAGATATAAATATTCAACATAATTTCTCCAAATTCATTCTTTAATATGCATAAATTTCCCTTCAATGCCCTCATTGCTTTGTGCATAGGGTTACATTTTTTGCACTATCAATGATTTGGAGATCTATGTGTATGGATTGCAATTTTTGCACTATCAATTATTTGGAGAATACATTACTAGGCATATAATTTGTGTATTTTTTTCCTACTCTCCATGGTTGTTCTCAAGTCTAGGGTTGTTGAGCTCTTAACTTCCAACAATTATCATACCTCAAACTCAAGATGCCATGGCAAATGCACAAAGGATTCCCTCTGTTCACCAATATCTTATCCATTTCATTCATAAAGCAATTTTAAATAGTGAATAATAAGGTCAATATATTGTAGGTATTGAGGGGATGTAGGATATGGGGGGGTTATATATATTGGGTGAGTATAAAAGCGGTATCTAGTAAAAATAGTTTTTTTTTAAATTGGAAAGATGTATTAGAAAGGGGGTTCAACAAAATGATTCTCATAGGTATTTATTAATATCTAGTGAAAATAGGGGTATTGAGTGAAGACCTTGTGGAAAAATGTTGGCTAAAGAACAACCGATATTTACAAATGGAATTAAGAGATTTGTGTATAGGAATAAACTTGATGAAACCACGGGTTTGATTTGAATGCATCTTTGCATCTTTAAGATAGTTTGTTGTTTCATACTATTGAATGCAAAACACCAAAACAAAGTTGAGACAAGTTGAATTGACTTTTGGATAGAGTCAATGAATTTTGAGCATTGCAATTGGAATATGAATTGGCATTCCTTGTACCTCATGAGCATCTTCAATTGAAGATTTTCTTATCAAATTTAAGATGCTACTATCATAGTTGAAAGTTTGTGGAAAAATGAAAACAAATGAAGAATATGTCGTTGGTTGTGGAGTACTTTCCTAAGTCAGAGGATTGTTTTAGTTATGTTTGAATCCCAAAATAAATGGTTGAGCTATAGGGGGTCTAGGGGGTGAACCACCCCCTCACCTGAAGGTTCGCGAGGGTTTGGGGGCGGGAGCCCCCAAGGAAATTTTTTTGGTCCAAGCTATAGGGAGTCCAGGGGCTGGACCACCCACCTAGTATGAAGGTTCGCGGGGGTTTGGGGGCGGGAGTCCGTGAGGAAAATTTTGTGGTCCATTTTTTGCCATTAAAATGTGGCAAAAAAAGGGCAATTAAAATAATGTAATTTCACAGTCAATCTAGACCATTCAATATTATGTTTGACATTAGAGATTATGTTTGTATGCTTTTTTCCCTGGAAGGAAACCCTCTTTTAAACAAGGAATTGTATTATGGCTATGTAGTAATGTGTTTGAGAAATACCGTGAGAGAGTGAAGAGGGGGTTGCAGTGGATGTGCGGGTTGTATCCGTTCATTTTACTAGATGGAATAAAAGAAAGGACTAGTTGTTTCTCCATGGATGTATCCCATATCGGATGAACAACATATATTGGTGTCTCTATTGTATTTTGTTCTTATGTGTTTATTTCCACATCTATTTTATTTTATTGCTCTGTGATCCTACTTTCTAACACACTTATTTTTCTAATTCAATCAAAGTAGAACGGTTATTTTTTAGGTATTTTCCTCTACCTTTTATTCCAATATAGATGCACTTGGATCAAATTTTAAAATTCCTTCAAATGAGCTTTTCTATGATTTACCAAACAAAAATCTAATCTTGTGTAATTAGATGTTCTTTTTGGATATAAGAATCTTGATCTTTTGTGGCTCAAATCTCCATAGGTAAGCACAAAACTCAACATAAACAAAAGATTGATCCCACTCAAGTGAGTAAGTCTTCTTCCAAGCCTCAACATAATTAATAATTATCTTCTTCTCCGTTTTCAATGTTCACTAAGTCTTCCTCCAAGACAAAAAAAAAAATCAAGTGTAAGCTGTAGTTTTTGTTGCACACTTAGGCATGATGAAACCAAATGTTGGGTTAAACTAGAAGCATTTAATGAAACCATGCGATAACACAAAATTTTAGTGCGCAAACCTTTTTCTCATTAAGGGCATGCATTGTTTACTCAAGCCTTATATGCATCTTCAAATAGGTGGATACTTGATTCTGGTGCCTCACACCACATGACTCATTCTCATGAGGTGCTTCCTTCAACATTTGATTTTTCATATTGCAGTTGGAGACTCTACATAGCTTGATGTTTTCGGACTAGGCTCCTTATAGTTAGTTGATGACCATATCAATGATTTTTCTCCATGTTCCTATAATATTTTTGAATCTACTCTCTAGTTATCAAATTTGTCATTCTTGTGTTAGGAAAATAGTGGTATTTAGACCTCACGATGTGGTTGATTAGAGAAGTACATAATCCATGCATTGTTATTTCTTTTGGAAAAATTGGTCATAGTTCTCAATTGTATAAGTTCGACGGTTTCGATCCTTCTTCAAATTCCTCTTTCATTGCACATGCTGATTATTTGAGCAGGCTTTGGATTGAAATATTTGGACATATGAACTATAGGTATTTGTAGTGGTTGAGCACATAGAATTTGGTGCTTGAGCAAACTTTGGTTGCTTGATATTCCTAAACTTTGGTCTATGAGACCTTTTTCAAGAATCACTTGGTTTTGTTTAGATTTTGAATTATATGCTAGAAAATATTTAAGAAAAGTAATCATAGATCAACATAGCTATGATAAGTTAAAAGGTTAGGAAGTTAAGTATTGTAACAAATATTTGGAAATTGCACTCTAATGTATTGTAGCTCTACGAGAAAGTAATTTTCATCTTCAACCCTCTTGGTATCACAAAGATGAAAAATTATTTCATCCCACGACATTTAGGAATTGTCTAGTGCCCTCTTTCACTAATGGAGCTCATGAGAGTTTGCTCTTATTTTAGCAATGCTAATTTTTTTCTTTCACTACGGAGCTCATAAGAGTTTGTTCTTATTTTAGCATTGTTGATTTTCTTCTTTATGCCCGTTAAAACATAGATATACCTTTGATCTTCTAGAATAGGGTTGATAAACTCCTTATAATATCTTAATTTTTATTTATCTGCTAGTTCTTTACCACACCATAAATTCTCCTTACATTTAGATGTAATTGTACTTTTACTAGTATTACTATTATGTGGAATAACACCTTCCTCAACTCCCCAATGATTTAGCCAATACATGACATCTTTATGCCAAACTCGCTTAAGCTTGTAGGTTGTTTGGACTAGCATATGAAGAAATGTTAGGAATCCTCTTGTCTCCCATGTTTTTTACCTTGTTCTTATACATTAGTTACTTAATTATAGCCATGCTTTCAACAGAGCATAAACTCACTTTTATGAGAAAAATAAGATATGATATATTTCCGTCGATTTTGGAACTAGCTTATGCCACTTTAAATCCATCATAATTCAAGATCTTTTAAGAATTTAGAGACTTGCACATCAATTTTGTGTATCCCTATCGATCTTAAATTCAAGATCTTTTAAGAATTTAGAGACTTGCACATCAATTTTGTGTATCCCTATCGATCTTAAATTAAGATGAATTCACACTTATTTTTCATAATTTCATATCCTAAATCACTTTATCTATTTACTCATAAATTTTTATTTAATATAAACTATTTATCTAGATATCATAGAACATGAATTTAAAACAAACTAAAATGTGAAAATCAATAACTCTAATATTTTTATTGCGCTTGGTGCTCTATATAATCAAAGTTAAAAGAGAATTTTAATTCCATATCACGCACTTAAAACGAATCTGGATCATTATCTTCATAATGTTTTAGAATAACATCAAAAAATGATCATATTATTGGCTTTAATCCATTATTGAATTAAAGAATATCAAGATTGTAAACTTAGATTGTTTAGACAACTCCATAAATCCGACAATGTTTTAGGAAAACATCAAAACATGATCATATTATTGTCTTTAATCCATTATTGAATTAAAGAATATCCAAATTGTAAACTTAGATGGTTTAGATAGATCCATAAATCCAACCAAGTTTCAATGTCAAAATTTTGGGAAAAACTTCTTGTGATAAAAACACAGGTTCAATATCTTCAAAACCAACAAGACTTCTACAAGAGAACACTTATGATCTATTGAGATGAGATACAAAATACATGAAGACATGTCTCCATTTATAGTGATGGAGAGGCCTAGCCATTTCCATTGGCTATGTGAGCTTACAACTCACAAAGGGCTGTATGCATTGAGAATGAAATGCATGGAAAGTACAAACACTAACATTCCCCATAAGAAAAACATAGGGTGGAAACAAAGGAAATCAAAGATGGGTGAGGTACTCATGCACAAATTCTCATAAGCAAATAAAATGAGAAAATCCCGTAGTAAAAAATATCCTCCCCAAAAGAGAGAACACATTAAAAAAGTGAATGTAGGAGGACTCAAGATGACCCCCGAAGGACAAATTCCTTCACCCCCAGCATCAATCATAACTAAGAAAATGAGGAGATGCCAAATATTTAGTGAAGATGCCAACAACCTACGTAACTCTTCAACAGGCATGTACTCCAAGATAAGAACACCATCCTGGATGAGCTGTCGAAGTGCATGTGGATCTTAATGTGCTTTGTCCTTTGATGCTCAACAGGGTTGCCAGAGATGTGTATAACACTCTGAATATCACACCAAAGTATAGTGGGATGATCCCATAGAATGCCAAACTCTGTCAATAGTTGGCGAAGCCAAAGGACTTCTCGACTAGCAAGAACAACAACATGATACTCAACCTTTACAAAATGTAATGCAATTGTCAGTTGCTTCTTACAAGACCAGGCAATAGGAGTAAACCCAAGGAGAAGAAAAAATCCAGAAGTGGATTTTCGATCATCAACGGAAACAACCCAATCAGAATCAGTGAAACCCTCAAACTGAGGAGCACCTGAGGTGTACTCTTCTCTTGTATGCATGATTCATTGTATGCATGATTCCTTGATCTTGGTATGAGAAGATGGACATTTTTCTGATCACTTCAAGGTTCCATCATTGTCATTTTGATCCTATTGTTTACACTAGATGACAAAGTATTGATCTCTTGATTTTGTTTTTTTATGTGGATAACTTAATTGTCACAAGGATTTCTTCATCCTTGATTCACAATGTTCAACAAGCATCGATGGAACAATTGGATATGACAAATCTTGGTCTTCTACACTATTTTCTTGTTCTTTAGGTTCTTTAGAGTTTTTCTTGGAGCTTTTAGTCTTCGTGGGTCTCGTTCTCCTTGCCATTCACTACAAAATTGTGAGATTTTCTCCAGTTCAACTCACCAACCAACTATACTTAGTTTTTTTTTGGGATTCCTCAATCTTATAAATTGATGCTTTCTCATGTAATTATTCACTGTTGAACTTAATAGAATTTATATCTTCTATTATGAGGATCGTCATTGATCTGAGTTGATCGTCATATTACTCATGGTATCAGAGCTGCAAAACCAAAAAGACTTCTACAAGAGAAAGCCTATTATATATTGATGCGAGATACAAAATACAAGTAGAAGTATCTCCATTTATAGTGATGGAGAGGCCCAACCATTTGTTAAAGATAACCGGGTGATAACTATGTGATCTTACAACTTACAAAGGCTGTATACATAGAGAATGAGAACACTTCTACATTCTTAGTAAATACTACATACTTCACAATAAGATAGCCTTAGGCGCCTTTTTGTGCTGGATGCATGGCCATGTCTCGTCTTTTTTTTAAAAGTTATTTGCACAAATTGATCATTATGATCTTTCACAATATTATGATCATATACCAATTCTAGCATTCGGAAATATAAATACTATATTTGGCATTGAAAGAGCTTATAAGATAAGATTTCACTTCAAATGCACAGCTTACACTTAGTGCAAAATTTATAAGGGAGAATGTGCAAATAAAGAGTTAAATCATGCTAACAATATGCAAAGAGTAAGCAGTGCTATGTATTAATAGTAAACTTTTTAGATTCAGGTGAATCCATGAATATGGGTGTCTATTTTGGGGGGTTTTATGAGAAAATAAATCTGATTTTTTCATGTTTTTCAACTTTAGATGAACAAAAGTTATATTTGTATTTAGAATTTCACTTTCTATTAAAAAAAAAACGTTTAGAGAATTTAATTAGATTTCTATTCATTATTTTTTCGAATTTTTTTATTGAGATTTGATATGTCAATTTGGAAAATGTTTGATAGTATGTTATTATAAAATGAAATGACTAATAAATAGTCATGTTTTTTGAGTCACGCGAACTCATTGTTAAACTTGTGTTTTAAAAAAAATATATGCTACGGCAATCTATACAGAGTATATTAGATCCTGACTATAATTTCGTATCCAACAGGTGAATATACTAATTATTATAACTTTTTGAATTGGATCGATCTGGAAATTTTGTCAAATATCAACATGTTTATTTTGAGTGGACATTTCCCTCAATTTTCACTAAAACTAAAAAATATAAGAGTACCCTTTTGAAGTAGACACTCCAATGAAGAATCTCATATTTTTTTCAATTTTTTTATTTTGTATTTTTTAAGTTATGGAATTTTCATTTCACTGCATTTTGAAAGGAATGAAACAAAAACAGACACATGCTAACAAAAATAATAATTAAAATTATCAAATCTCACCTAAACACAACAAAATCTATACCTACGAAAAGTAGATTCAATGACGAAACTAATGGTATCAGTTCCGACAGTCGATTTGCAGTATTGTAGATTGTTTTTACCTTCCGAAAATGCGGAAACCTAAAAAGAGTGCAGTTTTAAGGTAGCAGAGGTTTTTCGACCGAATAATTATTCGACCGAAAAACTATTTTCTGTTATCAAACCATTAAAATTAACATTGATTATTTGACTGAAAAATAAAATGGGAAAAAAATTCGTCGACTACAAAAGCAAGGGCCCACTTTTAAAAATTAAATTATTTTGAATCATATAAATATAGACTATCTCAATTTACATGAAGGTGTATACGAAAAAGACTATGGTTGCTTAGCTATGGTAAAGCAATTGTACACTCTATTTCATAATCTTTTCTCATGGAGCTCCACCTATTGATGTTTTATTCATAAAACTTGATACACAATCTCCATGCGGCCATGCAAGCTTTCTTTCTAGTTACTAGCTACTCAATAATTTCTTTAGAATTTAAGCCATCGTGATTATTTTGAAATAGAAAAAAATCAAAAATAGTATCTATCCATCCACAACTTTATAGAGCATTTCCCAAAGTTTAAATGTTGATAATGACCTATATTCAATAAGCACCCCCATAACACTGTATAGAAATGTATTTATTGTTATTACTACGAGGATATCAACAGGTATCAATAATTCGATCATATTCGTTGCAGTGTATTTATCATCGACGTCATTTAGATGTTTGTTTAGAAGTTAGAGACCACATGTGAATATTCCAAGTGTAGCCTACAAAGCATTATAATGTCCAGTGGTACTAGTTTATTCCAAGCTTACGCTGTAAGCATTATAATATCCAGTACACCAGCTCGCCAAAATCAAAGCGAAACATTGATATCATCACTTTATTTTTTAACCATAAATATTATATAGAGTTGAGGAGATAAATGGGAAGTGATTTTTTCTTATCAGTATAAATTTAATTCATGAGATCGGAATTGAGGAAGTTACCTTTTATAGAAGAATTGGTACAAACTTAGTTTTGTATGGAGAACATGTGTTCACGCAGTTGTTTTGTATGGTTGTCCATTGTGTAGTTAGGTTCTTCAAATTTAGATATTTGAATTCAAGATAAAAAAAATTAATATTTTTTAATATTTAAGGTTTTTTTTAAAATATTTTTTTTATATTTACATTAAATGTTTAGAGGGAAAATATAATACAATATATTGAGAGAGAGAGAGAGAGAGATAGAGAGACGAGCTCTAATAAAGTTAGAGTATACCTGTGGTTTTAATTCTTTAGTTTTTTTTATTAACAAAAAACTTCTAGTTAATAGTTGCATTCACACTTTATCATTTCATAGTTGACAAAACACAACCAAAGAAAGAACTAATCTCCGTTTAAAAAACATATTTTCATTAAATCTTTCATAGAACAAACAATGTTGAAATCCTAAGGAAGTGCCAAACACCATAGACTGGAGATCGTACTATAGTTTCAACATTGTTGAGTGGAAAGGTTGCATGCTCAAACTAAACAAACTCCCAACAAGACCTAGCAAAAGAGAATTCCCATAAGAGATGCTTGTTTGTTTCCAATTTGAGGTAGGAAGGGCAGAGTCCATCTAAGAGACCACTTTTTGCAAGTGGTGCCTTGGTAGGAAGGCCTTGGTAAATCACTAGCCATGCAAACACCCAGAGCTTGTAGCTCACTTGAATTAACCACACATTATGTAATCTCTTGACCCACCTTCTCTTTGCATCATTAGATACCCATTGTGAGTTGAGGGCTAAACTCATGTCATTTATGAAGAAGAAGATACAACCTCTTCACATCATATTGAAACAGTGGGCACCCAAAAATCCATTCCCAATCATTCCAAAAAGGGAGAGGCATATATATACTCATTTTGAATAGTTCTTCATGGGGAATAACACCGATAATCTCGATAATAACATGTCTATCCATAGAGGATAAGTAAAACTCATGAGCAATGGATTTCCAATCCTTCCACGTTCATGTACAAGCATTCCACAAATCCCTCCAATAAAATACCATTTTCTTACTCAACTATCGTCCTTCAAACCAAGGGTTATCTAAAATACATGTGCCTTGCACCTTCCAACTCCATATTGTTCTTTTTGCCAAATCCTATCATGCTCGACTACCTAATATTTTCCACCTTACAAGGCAAACCACCTTCCTACATGTCGTCCAAATACTTTTAATGATAAAAAATCCTAAAACCTGGAAGTTACAAGAGAATGAAATAATATCACATAATCCAAATTATCCAAATAATCCCCTTATTCAAAATAAATATTGGTAAAATCAAGGAATGAAATAAATTTATGCATTGCTATATAATTGTTGTCTATGGTTGTTTAATGTGTTCTTTTGGCCCCTTCACCATAAAGAAAGTTGATGTTATATTATATTATATATAAAGATAGAAAAGAATAGTTTAACCTTATTTAACTGATTCAATTTTCTAACAAACAAATAAAATGTTATTAAATAAGATAAATAAAATACATACATTTTTTTTACATAAATTAACACCAGACTCTCCTTAATGCAGAAGGATGACGTATGTACGGGCATAAAATCACCCTTTTACTTTTTCTCAAAAATCCTAGAGCCATACCTTCATTTGATGGCTACAACTGCAAAACATCTGAGCTTATCTAGATTGCATATTCGATTTGATCTTATCTTGATTGAAAATTTCACTTGCAAATTGAGAATGGCCAAGTTTTTTTAAAAAATATAACTGCATGTTCATGTAATAATTTGATTGGGTTGTTGCACGGTTAGGGCCACTTGGTTGGTATTCTTGCAACGTTAGAGCAACATGTCACTTACAAGAATTGAACTTGGGTAGGGAAAACAACAATCATTCCTCCCAACCACCCATACTACAACCAATAGACATAAGATAAAAAGCCTTATATTCATAATTCTTCCATATAAAAAGTTGAAAAAATAGTTCTACTTCTTACACTTTATAAAAATATATATTCTAAAATAATATTACTCTTCTCATTTTTTACAACATAAAGTTAACTAACCACAAAATAAATATATTATAATAATTTTTTTCAAATAAAATATATTATAATATTTACAAAATAATAATAAACATATTTTATAATTATAATATTTAAAAATAATAATAAACATATTTTATAAATTTCTTTTTCAAAATTAGATGCATATTTATAATAAATCAATTTCATAAAAACGGGTGTATTAATATTTTTTCAAGAGAAACTTGAAAATGTTAAAAATGACAATTAGGTTTACAATGTTATCATTCGATATTTTTGTGGACACTTATATAAGTTTTCAATGTCATTACAATTATACCCATAACTTATGAGTAATTGTTTTGGTGTTTTATAAAACTAAAAGTAAAGACGATAACAAAAAATGAATGATATTATGGTGAGGGTAGGATATGAACACATGAAGTATGGATAGTGAATGTAATGCCAATTATTAAATCGACAAGGATAGACAATGTTTCTAATACATGGATTCAAATAAAAACAAATTTTCCTAACATTTTCCATAAACTCTCATTAAGTGGTCCACTTAAAATGGTACATATATGACAAGATTAAATGGTTTGTAATAATAATAGAGTAATAATCTATAGCCTATCCTCCCTTTCTGTAGCTATTTGACTCCTAAAATCTATGGAGGTGCACATACCCTACCCACTCTATATTTGAACCTATGACCTTTTTAGGAGGAAACAAGTGTACTTTGAACATAAACACCCAAGATTTGAGATTTTAGACATTGATAAATTGTAAAAAATATCACTTTTTCTTTTGAAATGTTACAATATTTGTTATCTTTCATAAATAAAAATTTTAAGTTATTTTATTTATTTATTAATTTAAAAAAATCTAAATTTTAGTTACACTATTTTTTCATATAACTTTTTTACATTTTTATAAAAAATAAAATATTAAACTTTATTTATTTATTTTTTATAATATATATTTTTAAAAACCTTTTATAAAAAAATTCTATATTTTTTTAAACCAAATATCTCATCGTTCTTTAATAAATAAAAGCTATGTTTCCTCTTAATAAATTTGAGAACTATCAAATGTTAAAAAAATTTAAAGTACAAACATGAAGATCTAATTAAAAAACAAGGGAAGCTGCAAAGCAACAAGACACTACTTTATGGACTTATGTACTTGTTGCTTTGCAATGAGTTGGGTTGTTTTTATTATGTGAAAGTTTAATATAGTTCAGTGGTAAAGAGGAAATTTCATTGGTAAACTTTATGGCTTCCAGTTACAAGTTTAATTTTTGTTTTGTTTTGTTGGCTTCGTTAATTGGTTGCTTAAACCCACAAACATAATCATCCAGAACACCCTACCATAGCATGGTGAACATGAATTCTTAATTGATAGAAACAATTCCTTAGTGAGTTATTATCAACAATCTTAAAATTATGAATAGAATTTAAATATTTTTATTATTCTGAATGTTTGAATTTTATGGATTTATTAAACTATAGCGTAGTAGTGAAGTGAAATGCTTCATATGTATACAATGTTCATTATCAAAGTAGTTATTTTTGGGAGATCAATATGTCACATCAAGTTTTGATTAAATAAAAAACAAAAAGATCTAACAGATATAGTTCTGATTAAATAAAAACTAAAATGATCTACACTTTATATATGTAAAATGTTCATTATCAATGTAGTTTTTTTTTCAGAGCGTATGTCACATCATTCATTATCAAGGTACTTTTTTATAGAGATCGGTATGTCACATCATGTTTTGATTAAATTAAAAAAAAAAGATTTAAAATATATAGAAATGATTCTATGTAACAATTGACCACGCTATTAAGTTTTTTTAAACATTAAGATTGTGTTAACTATTCACAAAAAGAGCTATTGTACTTGTCTGTACAAAGGGGCTAAGGGGCTATGTTCGTTTTGAAACCAAACTCCTCACAAGACATATGTACTTGATGTCTTCCTTCCAGTCGTTAAGTTGTTTTGAAGGAACCCGCTCTAATACCAATTGTTGGAATATTAACCTATACTGATAGAGGCGGGGGTAGGGGGTGGGGGGTGAATCAACATAGGATATATTTTACACTTTCAAAACTTATTTACCACTCACATTATCCTTCAATCACATTGATCAGTAGTTAACAAAAATACACAATACAAGTGACACAAGGTTTTAACGTGGAAACCCAATAAGGAAGAAAACAAAGGAAAGATGTTCTTTCTAAATAAAATTAAGGATTAGAATGATTCTCCTGCACCAACTGGAAGGAGGCATCGATCCCCTGGTATCTCCAGCACCAACTAGAAGGAATCTCCAAATCCATAGATTCTCCAACACCAATTGGAAGGAGGAACCAACCCCCTGATTTCTCCAACACTAACTGAAAGGATCAAGATGCAACTCCCTTCCTTGCACCACCCTACCACCCTAAAGTAAATATGGTTGTGTTTTGTATTCAATCTACATATACTATCTTCACTCTTGCTACAAACAGTCCTTGTTCTTTGCTTCATTTTACACAAAAGAAAGATCCTCAATGGTTCCCTTCTTTTCTTGTAACACATCCTGCATATCTATTGTTGAATTCACTTTTGCACTGCTTCTTACTTTGTGTTTCCTTCAACTTCTACACTACTTATGCACATTCTTCAACTTTATACCAATACACTGAATGCATCAACTTTCTTGTCATGCACTACCCTTAGCAAAGCAACTCTAATTCCTATGAATCAATTTACATTTCTATACTGCATAAAGAAACTCTAATCCTTGTGCACTCGTCTAACTTCCTATGCTGTCACATTCTGGTTTATGCAAGACAATCCTAGGTTTTGTATTGCACACCAACTTTCTTGTCATGCTTTTCTCTGTGTAAGACAATCTTAGCTTCTATACTACACACCAAATTTCTTGTCGCACTTTACTCTGCATAAGAAAATCCTAGCTGCTGTACTACGCACCAACTTTCTTGTCGCACTCTACAGGGCCATCTAAGATTTTGTACTATCCACCACTTTCTTGTCATGGTTTGCTCTGCACAAGATAACCCTGATTGTTATGCATCCACCACATTTACTACATTTTTCTCATGCATCCACCACATTACCTATTATGTTCTTTTCTATTCAAGATAACCCTGACTACTGCGCATCCATAACAATACCTACATTCTTCCTTAATCAAAGAAGAAGCTACAAAAGAAAATCCATTCCTCTTCACAAGTTGTGCCTCCTCCTCCTCTTTAGAAAGCATTTAAAAAAATTCTCACGAATCCTTCAAGAACATCTTCAAGAATCTAGAACATCCTTAATAAAACCCCAAGTAATCATCTTCAAAAACCCTAGAAAATTCATCTTCTCCTTGGAATTATGAACCTTTCTCAAGCTCCATAAGTGGATGAATGAATGAACAAGTGAGGGAGCGCTCCACTTATTTATAGTGTTGGGTGAATCCACGAATATCGTTCACCATTTTTGGCGGATTGCATGGGGAAAATTTGTTTTTTCGGACCCTCGATCGAGGTTTTAAATGCTCGATCGAGGGTTTTAAAATACCTCGATCGAGGGTTTTAAAAAACCTCGATCGAGGGTTGAAACAAGGCCTCGATCTAGCTTTTGAAAAGCTCGATCTAGCTTTTGAAAAACATAAAAAGGCCCATTTTAGGCCCTCGATCGAGCAAATACCTCGATCGAGGGTTTTAAAATACCTCGATTGAGGTGTTGTTAAACCCTCGATCAAGGTGTTGTTAAACCCTCGATCGAGGTATTTTAAAACCCTCGATCGAGCAAATAGCTCGATCGAGGGCTTAAAAAATAGGCCGAGAGCCCTTTTCACTCCATAATGAAAGTTTTTTCTGCCTTCCACAGAGATAAACCATGTCATTAAATGCTCATTAATGAGCGTACTTGATACCATTGGATTCGTCAATGAATCCTCTATCCAGATACATAAAATTTATGAATTTTTATCTTCATATGTCCTCTGTTTTTAAATTTCTACTAAAACTTGCCCTAAAAAACCCTGCCGACAACTTCGATTGAGCTCAAAGATAAATCCACGACATTCAAAATACACATCCAAAAAATTTTAAAAATTACACAAGCCCTAGATAAATGCGTCCTCTTTAAAAGGGTATTTTTAGTTTTTGCAAATTATGTAAAAAATCAAAAGATTTGGTGCACGAATACACATGTGTGCAAAATGCGACTGAAATATTCATTGGTCATTTTCGAAAAATAATAATAAATATATTTTTTCAAGAAAAATTAAAAGAAAAATATGTAAGCCCTATTGCATTCTATCTAGATCATGTTCACATGTTTCATTTTTTTTAATTATTACTTTAACATTAAATTATCGTGCACGAACACAAACTACTTGTTAATTGCTCTTCAAATTTTTAAGTACACACGTTTCATTAAATGAAAATTAGATATGATAAATGACATTGGTATATTTCGAAAAAAATATCATTGGAAAGCCAAAATAATTCTCTACATTTCGTTTTTCAACCGCATGTCAAAATTCATTTGGCAAATATGAGTTTCGAGGGCTTCAATTTAATACATGGATAAAATTTTCGTTTTTCACCGTCATATTTGGCCAAAAAGAGTTACCCATATTCATGGAATCACCCTGTTCTTAAATCACTTTCTGGGCCAACATAACATTGTTCAATATCCTAGCAGGATCAACCTAAAATTTTGGCTAGGTTGACTTTACAAATTATTTCATATCTCCACATTCCTATGGAGTTAGAGGGACTTCCATATACCATTGGAAAGGTATCAGAACAATATTTCCAACCATGTAATCTATACTCCAATTTGAGTTAGATATATAGATTAAAATGTATTTCAAAGATAGGGTATCCAAAATGGACATCTAAAAACAATATTTCCAATAATCTTCATCTTGCAATCTCTATCTATAGTCTCCCCATATATTTAACATTAATGATAAAAATATATCCTTTCATTTGACATCAATGACAATAATCTTTCCAACAATATCACTGCAACAAACTTGTAGATACTCCCCTTGTCTGCAATTATGTATTCGCATAATTATGTTTCTATGCAATTTTGTTTCTGCATAGTATCCGCAATCTCTCCCCCTATTCCATTCCCCCCCTTTGACATTAATGACAAAGGGATTATCCCCCTGAACTTATGCTTATCCTTGTTTCTGCACCTTGTTTCCTATATACAATTCTCCCTCTGACTGCAGCGCCCTGTCATTGGCAACGGGTTGCTTCCCCAGGACTTATGCTTTACCTTGGGAATACTCTTCTCGTGATCTCCTTCTCCTTGGGGATGCTCCCCCTATCAGTAATTCTCCCCCTTTGGGTTCTCTCTCTCTCTCTCTTGCAAACTTTGACCTCATAAGAAATATATCAATTGCAGACCTTGATCTTCAATAGAGATATATGTCAAACGAAATTATTCGTGTCTTTTCATGCACAAACTTCAATCCAAATATACTTCATGTTGTTCAAACTTATACCCTCTATAAAATTTCAAAGCATTATTCCTATAACAACCTGTCCACATTTGATGGAGTGGTATTTTCATTTTTAGAAAACAAAGAATGTCATCAAGATCTAATCTTTTTGTTGTGTTGTGCCCCCTCATATATACTATCTTTTCTTGCTTTAATTTCTGAGCCTTTTCTGGTTTATGGTGTTTTATTTCAAAAACTCTCTTGCTTCTCCTTGGAAAAATCAAGCTTGTAGAAATTATAGATTAACATTTTTGACATGGGAAACACATGTGTCAACTTGTGCAGTACTAACAACAATTTGTCCTTCACAATCCTTGAATAGTAGATGAAGTACCAGAAGCAATGGGTTCATCAACATAACTAAGGATAAGAGCTTTCATTCTTCATTACTGGAAATTAGAGGCTATCAAAATTGAGTCCTTCTCCAACAGTTCCTAAATCATCTTCACTTCCATTAGAAGGTTTCTCACTATCATCAACTTCAACAACATTCTCTAATGTAAAAAAAAACTATTTTCTTGTTACATGCATTTAAAAGATATCGTAATGTTTTACATAGATCCCATCAATCTTCATCATTCTCATAAGGGATGCTAGTCAATGTGCTTTCTCAGCATTCGCTGTGGTGTGTTGGCCTAAAATTTTTGCATCTTCATATATGCCTTCGGTTCTACAAGTTTCCAATGTTGTAATTTCCGATCTGTAGGAAGATATCTAGAGCTATGACTTGATTCCATAAGTTCCCTGCAATTCTTACTTTTTCTTTCTTGAGTTTGACTATTGAAACCATTTAAGGGTTTACCCATGACGTTTTATTTCTTACTAAGGTGAACTCTTGCCTCAACTGATGTTTGTGTATTTTAACATGCATTGGCATATCATTTATAGAATATCTATGCTTCTTTGGACTGTCTGAATTTCATTGTGACCCAACCTTTATAAAATATGAAATATTTCCAAACTCTGAAAAATGGTTGATGTATTCCTTGTCTCTATGCCAAGCCGTTTAGAGAAAAATATGATGTTTTTATGCAGTAATTCTAATGTCTCCCTTTTTACTTGCAATATCAAAATTGTTACATAAGTCCACCTCTCTCATGGTCATGTCCATTGAAGATTCTCCATTCTCCTATTCTTCTTGTTTTTTATTTCTTCTCCAAACCTTCTTATATCTGATACAATTATTTTCCTTCATGCAATATTTTATCATGCTTCTACAGTCACCAGCTTTGTGACCAGGTTTGTTACATTTCCAATACTCATTATTGTAATTCAACAATTTTGCAAAGGAATTATAATTTTTGTTTGATGGTTCATAAGGATTTCTACCCATGTAGACATTTTTAACACTTCTTCTATAGTTCACCGCCTTATGACCAAATTGATTACAAGAGCAATAGTAGCCTGGAAATAAATTTTGGTACCTTGTTATGAAAGGTGGAGTAGTCTTCTTGATTCCATCATAGAATGGAAATTTTTTCTTTTGAGGAACATCATGATCTTTTCTCCTGTTATCTTTAGCTTTGACAAAACATTTAGCATGACTCTGATTATTTTCCTTACTCGTCTTTTGCAAAGAGGTTGAGACTTATTTTTCAGTTTCAATATTGTAGCCAAGACTTGATTTGTCATATGGTGACCTTTGGGAGATTAAGATCTCATTTAGAATTTCAATTCTCTTCTTGAAACTCATAGTTGCGCTCAGTTGCGAGGATATATTTTCTAATTCTTCTCTTAGAGAGGTAATTTCTCCCTCAAGTCTTCTAAACTTTTCTTCCTTGTCTTGTATCTGAACCCTTTTCTCAATGATGAGATTTTCTTCTTCTTCAATGCTTTGTGCCATTTTTCTTCTTGAATTTAGATCTTCCTCTTGAGACTTTTGTAATTATTCTCTTAAGGACAGGTTCTCTCTTTTGATCTTTGTGATTTCATTGAGTATTTTTACCTTTTCAAAGTCAAAAAGCTTCTCTTCTAGCGGTGTATTCTTTTCTTGATACTTCTACAATTGTTCCATTAATGATTAGTTCTTCCTTTCATATTTTCTTAGTTCACTTAGGGAACTAATAAATTCTCTCTTAAGATCTACTTCTCCTTCAATTTCAGAATCTTCTTTATCATCAGAGGCATTGGTTTTTCTTTTAGTGTCTTCGCCATATGTTTCAAGATGTTCTTCATTTTTTGTATTTGACCTTTCTTGTTGATTGTCTTCATGCTCCTGATCAATGAGATATTCCCTTCAGTAGAGATATTATATCTTTCTATGAAGCTCTTTAGTTGATGTGCATTGTCTTATTTTGACTTTCACAAAATTGGGTATTCCATCTAAGATGGCATTCATTGCCATTGTATTGATCCTTTTTAACTCCATTTTAGTTGCAGTTTTTGGTGGCCTTTTGGAGTAGTGTAACCATTCTCAACTACACCCCAAATATTGAACCCAAGATCTTGAAAATTTTCCTTCATTCCACTACTACATATGGGCGAATTGTTCCATGAAATTTTTCCACGTTTTCAACATTCGTGGGTCAAAAAAATGATTTTTTTTTTCAGGGCAGAAAAAACGTGGCAATATCCATGATTTTTAAAGTTCCACGAACATTCGTCCCTATATCGACTAATTTTTTAGGTTTCACTTTTCGTGGAAACAGGGACGAAAGTCGAGCTATATAAACTACACACTCTCACCATAATTTTCACATTTTCTTTTCTTGTGGCACATTGAGCACGGATTTTGGACTTGTGTGGTGATTGTATGAGCTTGGATATTCTGCATAGGTCTGATATTGAACTTGAAAGGTTAGTAATGTGTAATTTTTTGTCAATATTTTTATAAGGGTTAGATTTTAATATTGTTTATAAGTAATGAGGCTTAGGTCATGTTAATTTGTTTTTTTTCCTTTCTAATATTTTTTTCAAGAACTTGCTATCATTTTCATTCAACTTGCTATATTTGTTTCAAGAACTTGTTTTTTTTGGCTTAGGTCATGTTAACTTGATTTTTTGCCTTTCTACCCACAAAAGTTCATTATAAAACGGTTGTGGCAAGGAAATTCATGGAAATGCTATTTTAAGTCCAACATACTTCTAGCTTAAGAATTGCATCACCTTGTCAAATCTAGATTCTAGTTAAATATTTTAAAGGGTAACAAGTTGATTTTCATGGTAAATAACATTCATTCTAGTACTAAAGTCATTTTTTAAAATTAAATTAAGTGGTACTTTTCTTGCTTGTGATTAATATTGTGTTTGTGATGCTTTTTTTTGTTATAAAAAATTTGTGATGCTTCTTAAGCTATGCAACATATTCAAGAAGCTTATGAAAACATATTCATGAGAGTTCACAAATAGCCCATCCCTATTTCATCTACAAGATAAAAATCTATAATGCATAAAGGTTCTTGTTCAAATACTACATCTCCAAGTTAGGCCACTTGAACCCATTCTCTTTATACCAATTCTCTTTGTCATCCTAAGTTATGAAACACTATAAGTGACATAATCTCTTCTCCTAGTTCTAATGCATACCACATTGATGTGTCCTAATAATCTAGGGAGTATAACTAAAATATTGGTTAAGAGCCTACTGTAATGTTCCTTCTTAGGAATTTTATTAAAATGGCAAATTTTCACTTTTTTTCCCTAGTTTGACCTTTGACTAGTTTGGATCTCTAGGTCCCAAATTTGCCCCAAATGATCCCAAATATTCTGAGAAGGTATATGAATGATATTAGAACATAAATATGTGTTCAAGGATGCCTTTGTACCTTTAAAATACTTCTGCAAATCCTCTTTCAATTCTGATCAATGTAGGTAACTTTACTAGTGATTTCCCTTTGACTAGTATTGGTCTCTAGGTCTCAAATTGACTCCAAATGCCTTCAAATCTTCAAGGAAGGTGTATGAATGATATTATAACTTGAATATGATTTTTATGGATGCATATGGCCACCAAAAGACCTCTGCAAACTCTCTTAAGATTCTGGACCAATTATGCAATTTTACTAGTAATTTGGGGTTCAAATCCCCATGGGGTAAGTACTGAAAATGGCTTCCCAAATGCCTCCAAACCCACTCAAATTTATGAACAGAGGTATGTAATGTGTTAAGTATTTTATTAAAGTCTCATATGCACCATTAATGGATTATTACAACTGTTCTCACCCTCTCCCATTCAACTGCAAAAATCCCCAATTCGACCCTTGGGGAAATGGCACTATTTCACCTCCCAATACAACTAAACTGAGTAAAAATGCTTCAAATGCTCAAGTACAGTACATGAAACTTGTATAAGACATCCATGGAAGTATATTGATCACAAATATATCAGAGAATCATCCATTCATTCGAAATCATCATCAATACATTGGCTCACAACAAGGTAGTGGGGAAATGGCATTGTTCTTCCATTAAATATGAGATTTATACATTTCTACTTGGAATTTCGACCTGAAATTTTTTGGAGATGAAGAACAGAGTATTTAATTCATATTAAAAAATAAATGGGGCATTAAAAGCTTCCCCAAAGAGTACAATAGCTCACCAAAAACGCCCTCCCTCAAGGATCAAGAATATGCCATCAAAACTGGAAATGGTTGAAGGAGCGAGATGCAATAGAAGAAACCATGAGCTGCCCTGTAGCTTACACCTGCAAATAAAGACTCCATTAAAGCTCTAATGAAAGGTCTGAATGGCCTTTCCAATTGCCAACTTGGATGGGAGTCTTTCACCCTCGAAATTGGCTAAGGTAAGAAACTAGTCATTCACTAGCTCTCCCTCTTCACAAATGCAATTGCAAATTCTACAAATGATCAAAAGCTATTCTCATACTTCATTTATACATTTTATAACCAACATTACCCTTCTAAGGGTCGAAATCCTCTCAATAGATTTCCATTTAGGAAATATTCCATATTTGCCACTTGTCTCCTAGTTCCAACCTTCCATCTTCTCCCAAATTCGATTTTGAGTCTCTTTGGCTTCTCCAACTCCCAAATTCGCCTTCCTTGAGCCTATTTTTGGGGCTGAAATTTCATAGTGGTTAGATGTCATAGGTCAGGTCTGCAATTTTTCATAGTTGTCATAGATGCTCCATCATTGGTGTCATAGGGGCAAGGGAATCTAGCCCAAGTGTCCACAAACTTCCACTTTGACTCTTTATCTTCCATGGAGGTTACCAATCCTTCCCAATTCGACCTAAGATGCTCAATGACATGTGTTATGACTTACCAACTCACCCAAGAGTGTTCACATTCCCATTAATTTGAATTTGCAAAAGAGAGATACCATGTATTATGAAAAATCAAGCTAGTGTGGGTCCCATATCCTCCATATGTCTCCAAAACCATTTGTCACCTAGGATTTCTCTTGAATTTCTTTATTCACTATATTTATTAAATACTTGAACCCTTCTAATGTCTAAACATCATTTATTATCCCCCTTATTCCAAATCCCAAAGCTTCCACCCCAAACCTAGGAAACTAGTAATTTTCCTCCTTGGCAATTATTTGACCCTTAACATCAATTTTACAAACTCTAATGAATATGGCTAATGTGATTAGGCCATTGTGACCCAATTCCAAATTTGGGACATGAAACCTACCCTCTTTGGTGGTTAAACTATATGAGGTCTTCAAACTATACAAGTAGTTATCAATTTCCCAATATATTTGGTTCCTTAACATTTGACATTTACCATTTTTTTTAGTAACCAACCATTCTCAATTGACTTTCTCACAACCAAATTACCATCTTTCCATTCATATTAACTTTAGTCTTCATGTTTTTCTTTATAAATATATAAAATATTGGATTATAATATACTATATTTAGAAATGTACTTATAATATCTAATGTAATCGACAAGTTATTGTTTTGTATGGTGTAGGTAAGACAATTACTTGTATGACCACTACAAGGATTTTTCACTATGAATGAAAATGCAAGGAAGCTTGCTCAGTTTAGAGCTGCATTAGAGGCGAGAGGTGATGGAAAATGTTGTTGTCCTTGATTTGATTGCAGGGGCTTGCAAAAAAGAAGACTTTTAATAGAAACAACTGAAAGACATTGTAGGGAGAAGGGGCACGCCGAAGGGGGTTATGAATATCGTCCCCTGGTAAGACTATTTTTGGGGTTCAATTTTTAATATATTCACTGTAATATTCATCATGTTTGCATGAATTTTAGTAAAATGTCTTATTTTTTTACTATATGTTCTATACAAACTAATTTATCTATGTTGTTTGTAAATTTATAGACAATGCCCCCAAAATGTCGCGTTCCAGAGAGTTATTTGCCAAGTACTAGCATAAATACTCATTCAGTACAGCCCGACGAAATTCTACATCAGAATATTGAAGATGATCAAGTAGTTATTTCTGATGATATAATGGATGTAGATAACATTAGTGACACAAATCAGGAAGATGAGATACATAGATTGATCCAAGACACATTTGCTCCAATGGATGAGGACAACTAGGATGATAGTGATGATGTTGATCCTCTACTTGAGAAGTCATGTAAACCTCTTTATGAAGGCTCAAAAACAAATCTTTTATCTGCTATATTGTTGTTAGTGAACTTGAAGGTTTTGAATGGATTATCAAACACCTGTATGACACAAATACTAAGGTATGTAATTTGTTTTTTATTTTTATTTTTGTCTGCATGTTCACAATATCTATATATAGAAAGGATTGAATTTTTTCCTATATTGTTGCTATTGTAATCTAATGTGTAAAGTTTGGATGCGATATTGATGATTAATATTGTTTTCATTGATTTATTCTTTTGAATTTTGTAGATTGTTAGGTGAATTTCTATTACCAACATCAAATATTTTACCACGCACATATCGAGGGATATATGTCATTATGAAAGCATTTGGTATGGAGTATCAAGCTATTGATGCATGTCCTAATGATCATATCATATACTATGGACAATATGCATTAGAAAATGAATGCCCACAATGTCAAACAAGTAGGTATCGAACCGATAAAGTGACAAAAAAGGTGCCTCAAAAACTTCTTTGTTATATTCCGATAATCCCACATTTCCAGTGGTTGTTCAGGTGTAAAAGTATAGCATAGTTTATGGATTTCCATGCAAAGAAAAAAAGTCGCGACGATGTTCTTCGAATGCCTGCAGATGGTTCTGCATTCAGTTACATTGAAGAAAAGTGGCCAATTTTTAAAGAAGATCCTCGTAATGTTAAACTTTCTTTGGTAGCTGATGGTGTAAATCCATTTGGAGAGCTTCGTTCTACCTACTTAGTGTGGCCTATTTTTGTTATAAACAATAACCTTCCTCCTTGGATGTCGATTAAGAGAGAGCACACAATGTTGGCAATGATTGTTCCAGGTATTTAATTAATAGGTATTTTTTTAATTGAAAGTTTGATCAGTAAATATTTCATTCATTTGTTTCGTTCATGATAATTATGTCTTTCATTGATTAGGCAAGTACCAGGTTAAAGATATGAATGTATATCTTGAGCCTCTTATCGATGAGTTGCTGAAGTTATGGGCTGGCGTCACTATGTATGATATTTCTAGACCAATCGGGGAAAGACGATTTCAATTCCATGGAATACTTGCATTTACAATTCATGATGCTCCTGGGTTAACACATTTTTGTGGTATATTGTTGTTACTTTCTTTTGTTCCTTAATATTTTATATATCTGTTGATAATATCATGCATTATTTTAAATTGTAATGCTAATTTGCTACACCAATTCATATATCTTGTAGGTCTTCAAACCAAGGGTAAATATGCATGTCCATTTTGTGGTCCCAGGATAAAATCTCGCCATTCAAGGAGTTTAGCAAAGGAAGTGTTCAATGAGTATAGGCACTTTCTGCCTAAGAACCATAGTTATCGAACTACAGACAAATAAAAATTTAACAGTAAAGAAGAGAATGGAAAAAAACCACGAAGAATGACACCTCACTTATGGAAGGTGGAATATAATAGAAACCGTCAAGGTATGCCATTTTTTTTGTATTGAATTATGTTCAACGTGATATGTTATACCATTATTGATTAACTGGTTTTAATTTGATTATGTACTGATGTTTCATGATTGTCGTTAAGGCACACGAGGAATCAAAATTTACCCGATTCAATTCAGTAGGTTGTCATACTACGAGCACCTACAAATAGTTCATTTGTTTGACACAATGCATATCAGCAAGAACATAACAGAAATGTTATGGCGAATATTAGATGGAAGGACTGACAAAGAAAAAATTGGAAAGATTTGTAGTGACATCCAAGAATCTAATCACGCATTGCAAAGTGTGATCATTAATTCTAATGGTGATGGCCGTCAACAGAATATTAGTCTTCCTTGGTGATTGACAGAGCAACAGAGAAATATTGTGAGAGAGGTCATAAAAAATATCAGGTTTCCGACGGGTTTTTCGTCAAACATAAAGAATATCTTGACAAAAAAAGGTGATTTTGCAGGGGTTAAAACACATGATTGGCATACATTCATTAAGGTAATCATTAGTCTATATTATATTTCATTATCGGTATGCACTATTTTATTAATTCTATTCTCTTATTTAGAAATAAATATTAATAATTAACGGTTTTTTGATATAGTATGTTCTACCTTTATCTCTCCCAGGTGACTTTGACAGCAACATAAAACATATTATTTATGTTCTTGGAAAATACATGAGGTAAGTAATGTTTTACTTCGAAAATATACTTGGTCTGTGGTCTGTAGCAGAACTTATTGACATATATTATGTTTTTTCCCGCAAATATTATATATGCCTTGACATATTGTTTTATTGCATAATTTGTAGGTGGCTTTGATCAAAAGAAATCCATAAAGAAGATATAAGGCACTGGAAGAGAGAAATTCCCCGACTAATGTGTGAAATCCAACAGTATCTACCTCCAGCATTTTTCAATGCACAAGAACACTACCTCATATACCAAGTTGAGGAGATTGAATTATGTGGACCAGTACACACAAGGTCGATGTGGATGGTGGAGAGGCAGTTGAAGTCACTGAAGGATTTTGTTAGACAAAGAGCGTGTCCCGAGGGTTCTATGGTTGAAGGATATATGGTATATCAATGCATGGTGTACATTAGTGAATATCTACCTAAATTAGCAGAAAATATGAATGTGCCTCGCATTTGGCATCTCGACTCCATCAACAAATTTGAAGGGGAGGTCCTACTGGGGAGAGGTACATTTAAGACTGTGAAAGGTAATTATTATTATACGTTGTTGAATTAATATGTTACACATTTATTCTTTCCAATTTTTTATTATCATACTGTTTTTAACTCTTTTTAATAATTATGTATTTTCAACTATATTAAACTATGTTCCTTTAATGATGATCTAATTAAATATGAAATTGAATTGTTTTTTATCCTATAGTTGGTCGAGTGTGGGATGCTTTACATTCATACATTGCAAACAACCTTGATTGGATGGAGCATTGGATAAAAGATTGTGAAGAATTCTTCGGTACGTTATCATGGGAAGGGGTCAGTAACATGATTAAAACAACTCATCATCTTCGACATCAGATTCCTGACCTTACGTCGCAAAGGGAAGTTGATTTAGCCTATGGTGTAAAATATAAAAAGGCAAGTAATTTTTTTACCCACATTTTTTCTAGTTACTTCGATCCATTTTTCCAATTATTACATTTCGTTTGTTTAAGTTTTCAAATATATTTACTAACTCCTATATGACGTTTATTAATTCACAATGTATTTTTAACCTGCTGTCAATGTTGCATCTCAAACATCACAAGGCTATGTTGTGTAATGGTCGTAAATTTCATATCAAAAAGTTGGATGATAACAGGAAAACCTTAGATTGTGGGATAACTGCAGTCTTTAATGTCACCAATGTTTCCTCCAGAAGTGATAGACATCCAGAAGAAACCGAGAATAGGTACTATGGGCATTTGGAGGACATTGTTGAGTGTGATTTTAATTCCTTTAAAATATTTTTGTTTGAGGTGAAGTGGTACAGGCTACGGATGCATGAACGTGATCCTGAAAGAATTGTTATTGAGAATTCTAATGGATTTACCATGGTTAATACAAGGGCATTTGAATCGGGTACAGAGCCTTATGTTCTTCCAAGTCAATGTGAGCAAGTCTACTACTCCGAGGTACCAGGTAAAGCAGGTTGGTCATACATTGTTCGATACGATCCAAGAGGAAGACCAGTAAAGTATAATCATGTACTAGATGATGAAGACAATCACGAAGAAGAAGAGGATGATGATGATTCAGATCAGGCTGCAGTTGATGTGTTAGATGAAGAAGTTGAAGAGGATGATCTTGCAAATGTATCAGACGATGATCTCATTAACGATGAGGATGACTATATTAGTGAAGATGACTTTGATGTTGATGATGATGTGAATGATCCTTTCATCAATATCTATTCAGAACCATATCGTGATACAGATGTTGAGTTGGATGAAGAAGAAGATGAATGATATTTAATTGTTGAAAAGTAGAGGTACGCAATGTTTTTAGGTTAAATTAAATGCACTCACCATATGTTCATTTTGTTGATTAACTTGGTTATATTGAAAAGTAGTTTTCTAATCTAATTATGTTCTACATGTGCAGTAGCGTGGGTGTTCCTGGAGGTTGTAGTGTTAATGGTTTGAATCGAACATGTGTCGATTGAGCAAGATACAAAATTGTGTTATAAGATTTATGTGTTATTTTTTGGGTTATTTCATATTAGAACTCTACTAGACTCATTGGAAACATAAAAGCTTATTTTGAGTCTTTCATTGGAAACATAGAAAACTTATTTTGAAAGGGGTTCTATCCTTGTTGGTCTTTCTAAGCTAGTTTTAATCTTAATGTTGATCGTTCATCACTACTTGTAAGTCCTCTTAACCAATCAACCACTTTTTTTCGTGAGAACTATATCTTGCATCGTCTGATGATGTCTTTTGCAAATATGTTGACACTTGGATCCACTTCATCGGAATCAAATTATACACTTTTAGTTCATCTAGTACTATATCATTCTTCAATATCTACATGTCAATGGTCTAAACATGCCAATTGTTGTCATCGACTGCATCCTAATTGCTCTCTTTCCATATATTGAAATTCCTATGGGTATGGTAATTAGTATGCTAATTTTTAATTTTTAATTAGTATCGTTATTTTTAATTTTTAATTAGTATTGTTATTGATAAAATTGTTATATAAAACAAAATAAAAAACCTATGTTACAAATGTCATATATTTGAGAACCTATGTAACATTGTTATGTTATAACAAATGTCATATATTTGACAACCTTTAACATTGTTGACGGTTAAAAACAAAAACAAAAACATATGTTATGCCCATGGGTTTGATGTGATTCATTTTGGTCATTTGCTAACTGTGAAACGCTCTGTTGCTCTCAACGTTTGACTGCACCAGCTATTGCTTGCAACCTGCTACAATTCCATTTCCTCTTGCAACTCTCACCGTGCAATTGCTATGAGAGGGGTTTAAGTTGGTTTCGTGTGCTCCGACCGTTTTTGCAAATCCCCGCAGACCCTCAATGGCAACTTGAAGTGGATTCTAATTTACCAGACTTGCAATAATGGAACTCAAATTTGTCAAAAAACAATGCTGGAGATAGAGGTAATATTCGTAGACCTTAAATGGTTGCTTGTGTTGATTGTTGAGATAGGGTTTTTCGTCCTCTGCCAACTATTGATATCTGTGTTGGAGATATGTCCAATCATGAATTGATTATGAATGTTGTGGTAAATTCGATATGGAAATGAGTATTTTTACAGGTTATGTGTGGTACTTTGTTACTCGTTATGCTTTGGTAGGGTTTCGGTTTTGATGTGATTACTTTTGGTCATTTGCTAACTATCTCTGTCGAGCTTAACGAAAATGCTTTGTTGCTCTCGTTCGACTGCACTAGCTAGTGCATGCAACCGGCTACAATTCCATTTCCTCTTGAAACTCTCACCGTGCAATTGCTACGAGGGGGGTTGAAGTTGGTTTCGTGTGCTCTGGCCATTTGTGCAAATCCCCGCAGACCCTAAATTGCAACCGTAAGTGGATTCTAATTCACCATACTTGCAGTAATGGAACTCAAATTTGTCTGAAAAACAATGCTGGAGATAGAGCTAGTATTGGTAGACCCTAAATGGTTGCTTGTGTTGGTTGCTAATATAGGGTTTTTCATCCTCTACCAACTATCGATATCTGTGTTGGAGATATGTCCAATCCTGAATTGATTATGAATGCCGTGGTAAATTATGCATTGGAATGTGAGTATGTGGAACCCTTTTTGATAAACTTGTTTGCAAGTAGGGAGGTAAATTTTGGGGTTGAGCTGGGAGGGTTTTGCGCAAGCATTCCCTTCAACTGGCTCTTGGTCCGTGACCTCCTTCACTGTGCGTGTTCCTTTGGGATTTTGAAACCCTCCTCTATTGAGTCGAATTTCTGCATTTGATGGGTTCGAATTAGGTGTTGTTGATTTCATTTGTTAATTGGGTTGTTTTGATTTTATAACTAAACCAATAGACATGAAATGCTTGTTGTTGATTGATGTAAAGGCTATAGTTCTATTTAACACATAAATAGTGATCCAAAGTTCATTGATATGGTTTTTGAAAACAGTTGCAAACTAGTTTTATTTGGATATTTTCGTGCAAGTGGATTCTAGGAATATGAATTAGATATGTGCTCATTATCACATTTTGAGGGTGTTTATGCCTGCAATTTAATTTTGATTTTAAGCAATTTTAAATCTCTCTGCTAGTAGCAACATTCTCCTTGGTTTGAGATGATGTGAGTTGGGAGCTTTGCTGTAATCCTAATATTGGTTTAAGCAGTTTTGTATCTCCGCCTTTTGCCACATTCTCTTGATTTGAGCTAGTGAGAGTTTGAGGCTTTTCTGTTATCCTGCAAGCATTTCTTGGGTTGTCTGCCCATGATTCGAGGGCATAGTTTAACCTTCATGGCCATAGAAGAATGATTGTCTCAATGATATTGCTTTCCAAGTTGTATGTGAAAATTTTAATAATTTTTTAAAATAAAACACTATGTTTCTAGGTATCAATGCTTAGGATGTGAATTCTCATTTGGTCTGTTAAGCTCATCTGGATTTATATGTAGATTTTGGATATGATAGTTGTTTTAATTGGTGATATTAATGTGATTGCTTCAAACGAGGTCTTGAATTTCAACTTTTAGCCCTGAAAGTGCTCTGGATATCACTGCTTTGAACACCATCAATAGATTCCATAAGAAAACTTGAGTAAGATGTAAATTGTATTCCTTTTGATAGAAAATATGCACTTGTGTTCATTTCCTTCTAGATATTATGACGGGAAATGTTATTAAAAACATACACACATCAGTTTCACCTGCTTGTAAATTACCTCTATGTTAGATTGTTCAGGGCACCACCTACTCTAGGTCTCCCATTAACTCACCATAGTGACGGTATGGTAATTCTCAGTCCTGCCTACCCTGCTCCTTGTTCACTCTCACCTCTTCATTCGCCTATTTCAGATGACCCCCCTGCATCTGCTGAGACATCTTGACAATGCCAAACTCTGCTAAGATTATCTCCTTTTACCCTTCGGTTGTTTACTTTACTGGGAGACTCACTTCATATTACTTGGTTGAAATAATACTTGATACAATGTGCATATTTATAGCACATAACAGGCCTCCTATGCATCAATCATGGCTTGTCTTTCACAACCATCTGCACATAGTATTTAGATGATGCTCTCGTTTGTATAGTATTCCCCACACATTTGATTGCAACTATGAGGTACTATCCACAGTGATTTGACTCTGAATCTTGATTCACCTCGGGCTTATATCTAAGGTGTTTTAATGTGTCAATGACTAATAAGAGAATATTTGATTCACAATGGTTACTAATAAGAGAATATTTGACATAGAAGAATGCTGCTAATTTTTAACAAGCGGGCCTGAAACAAGCTAGCCTAGTGCAAGCGAGCCCGAGGCCCATAACCCACAAGTAAATATGGAAATCTCTGCTTGGACCAATGGAAAACATCAGATCTATACTATTGATGATGATATCATGTGGTTGGATTATATGCAAGACTGGAAACCTAGGTGGAAGTTGTGACATACTGAAGTGTTAGATGCTAACTTATAGGGATCTGACGCTTTTAATATACTAGTGCCACAACTTAGAAGAATGCCTATGGGATCCAGTATTGTACCAAAGATGATTTACAACAACTCCCTGAGAAAAGCAACCGATGCAAGTAATTCGTTAATAAACCTATACCATGATCTTACCTTAATCTCGACAGAGGGATCTACACGTCAACCCGGGCTACAACTAGACCAACAGTACTACTGTATTAACCAGATACGTTCTTTGGAAGCATGGCCACATAAAGATGCTAGTCTCCGGTTTCCAAGTACTACACACACTTATGAAAAATATGCAAAATTATGGTGGAAATTCTTGAGAAAAGAAAATACAGATAGAACATATTATACCATGCTAAAGTTTGGACTTCAAATTCCACAAATCTATGAAGATCCTGCATTCTTCATCCCTGATTGGGCGAGACACTGGTGGAAGTCATTCGGCATCAACCTGACAGCATTATCACCAGCTTCTATTTATAATTTGTGTTAGATTTAAACCAAATAGACAAGCAAGATCTCTGATAGAAACACAATCACAAGATAACACACAATATATCCTGGGAAACCCTCATGGGGTAGAAAACCCAGTAAAGCTTTCCTCAATAAGATGATCAACCAAAATACAAGATGTGCTCCTTCTCCTCTTGACTCCTTAGCAGATCTCCTCAACTAGTGCGCACCCTTTCACAAGTGAGTGAATGATCTAATGAGGAGTTCACCTCATCTATTTATACTTGACTCTCAACTGACTAAAAGACCTGTTGGGGCCGACCTCACCTGGAGAAGTCTAATAACCCCTAAAATATAACTACAGGGCCGACCCACACATGGTGGGTCTAATAACCCTAGTTAATACTAACCCTCGGAGGAATAAACATCTCCGGATACATAATAGGATTACCTCGGAGGGATGAAACATCTCCGGAATAATAAAGTACAAATATAATATTCTTTGAAGTTACAATATTTAACACTCCCCCTTAACGAGAAGGATATTATAACAGCATCTGCAGGAGCAAGGAGTCACTACACATGATACATCTATAAATCATCGGAAGCTTTCTTCAATTCGACTTCATCAGTAACTCAACCAGTTACTGGTACATCAATATCAACATCACGATCTTTAGCATCGTCTTCACATGATCAGCTGCATCGTCGTCATACGATCAACAGTTTCGTCATCACACAATCAACGGCATCGTCATCACACGATCAGCAGCATCGTCATCACACGATCAGCAGCATCGTCATCACACGATCAGCAGCATCGTCATCACACGATCAGCAGCATCGTCATCACACGATCAGCAACATCGTCATCACACGATCAGCAGCATCGTCATCACACGATCAACAGCATCGTCATCACATGATCAGTAGCATCGTCATCACACGATCAGCAGCATCGTCATCACACGATCAGCAGCATCGTCATCACATGATCAGTAGCATCGTCATCACACGATCATACAAGTATCCTACACAACAATATGAGTATCCCACCGATACAGATAACCACATCATCAATACAAGTATCCTACCGATACAAGTAACCATATCATCAATACAAGTATCCTACCGATACAAGTAATCACATCATCAATACAAGTATCCTACTGATACAAGTAACCACATCATCAATACAAGTATTCTACCGATACAAGTAGCCACATCATCAATACAAGTATCCTACTGATACAAGTAACCACATCATCAATACAAGTATCCTACTGATACAAGTAACCACATCATCAATACAAGTATCCTACCGATACAAGTAACCACATCATTAATACCATTACTTTCTCGGAGACCATTCGTCTACGGATCAATTCAGGGACCGAAGTCCAGGGATGATACAATCCCCTTCACGTACATTTTGAACTATCAGTTCCGGGATGATGCAATCCCCATCACGTACATTTTGAACTATCAGTTCCGGGATGATGCAATCCCCATCACGTACATTTTGAACTATCAGTTCCGGGATGATGCAATCCCCATCACGTACATTTTGAACTATCAGTTCCGGGATGATGCAATCCCCATCACGTACATTTTGAACTATCAGTTCCGGGATGATGCAATCCCCATCACGTACATTTTGAACTACCAGTTCCGGGATGATGCAATCCCCATCACGTACATTTTGAACTATCAGTTCCGGGATGATGCAATCCCCATCACGTACATTTTGAACTATCAGTTCCGGGATGATGCAATCCCCATCACGTACATTTTGAACTAAGGTCCAGGGACGATGCAGTCCTATCTTCTATTCTCGGAGACCTCACGTCTACGGCTCTCTTTAGGACTGAGAGTCCAGGGATGATCCAATCCCCTCAAGTCCACCAAGGACTTCATTCTCGGAGACCTCTCGTCTACGGCTCTCTTTAGGACTGAAAGTCCAGGGATGATCCAATCCCCTCAACTGTCCACTAAGGACTTCATTCTCGGAGACCTTACGTCTACGGTTCTCTTTAGGACTGAAAGTCCAGGGATGATTCAATCCCCTCAACTGTCCACTAAGGACTTCATTTTCGGAGACCTTACGTCTACGGTTCTCTTTAGGACTGAAAGTCCAGGGATGATTCAATCCCCTCAACTGTCCACTAAGGACTTCATTTTCGGAGACCTTACGTCTACGGTTCTCTTTAGGACTGAAAGTCCAGGGATGATTCAATCCCCTCAACTGTATCTTCATCCATACAGGTACAATCATATATCACATCAAAACATGTATTCATCACATCAAAACATGTGTTCATCAAAACATGTATACGTCAACAATCACATCAAAACATGTGTACATCAAAACATGTATACATCAGTACACATCACATCAAAACATGTGTACATCAAAACATGTATACATCACTAATCAAAACATGTACACATCACATCAAAACATGTGTACATCAAAACATGTATACATCAGTAATCAAAACATGTACACATCACATCAAAACATGTGTACATCAAAACATGTATACATCACTAATCAAAACATGTACACATCTCATCAAAACATGTGTACATCAAAACATGTATGTATTCTCACTAATACATCATATCAAATCATGTATAAACGATATGTAAGAGTTCTAAATCTAAATAATTGTAAGTAGCTAACAAAACAAAAAAAAATAAGTGACAGAAATACTATGCTACTCCCCCTTTCGAGGAGGGTCCTTCTGGACTAAACCAAGCTTGTCTCGGAAGTATTCAAACTTTACTCGAGACAGAGGTTTAGTCAAGATATCGGCAACCTGATCTTCAGTGCTTATGTACTCGAGCTTGATGGCTCCTCTCTGCACCATGTCTCGTATATAGAAGTAACGGGTCTCAATGTGTTTTGACTTATCATGGAACACAGGATTTTCAGTCATCTTAATGCAGCTTTGATTATCACACATAATCACAGTAGGATCCATCTCTAAGTCAAAGATTCCAGATAAGAGTTTCCGAAGCCACACCGCTTCACAGCTGGCAGAGCAAGCAGCTATATATTCTGCTTCAGCGGTACTGAGGGCCACACTAGATTGTTTCTTGCTGAACCAGGAGATCATGGCAGATCCAAGACCATAACATCCACCTGAAGTACTTTTTCTGTCTGAGACACTACCTGCCCAATCAGAATCTGAGAAACCATGCAACTTGAGTTCATTTTCTCTAAGATAGTAAAGACCATAGTCCACTGTACCTTTTAGGTACCTCATGATATGCTTTGCAGCTATAAGGTGAACCTTTCTAGGTTCTACTTGAAACTGACTTAGGGTATTTACAGCAAAGCATATATCAGGCCTAGTATTTGTCAAGTACATCAAAGATCCAATGATTTGTCTATATAGGGTTATGTCCACTAGTTCTGATGAATCATTAGCTAGTAGTTTTAGGTTGGAGTCCATGGGAGTGGCCATAGCTTTACACTCCAACATATCAAACCTTTTGAGGATCTCCACAGTATACTTACCTTGATTTAGAAATATCCCTTTTTGCTCTTGCCATACTTCTAGGCCTAAGAAGTAGTGCATTAATCCGAGATCTTTCATTTCGAATTCTGAAGAAAGCTTCTTCTTGCTTTCAATGATTTGTTTCTCATTTCCTGTTAGAAATAAATCATCTACATATAATAGCAATATAACAGGTTCATCATTCATTACCTTAAGATAGAGATTGGGGTCAGCTTTACTTTTGGTAAAGCCCATGCTTAATAAGAAGCTGTCAATTCTTCCATACCAAGCTCTGGGAGCTTGCTTCAAACCATATAATGCCTTCTTCAGTTTGCATACATGGGTCCTTCCGTCTTTGACCTCAAAACCTTGAGGTTGTTCTATGTATACTTCTTCTTCAATTACACCATTCAGGAAGGCTGTCTTAACATCCATTTGATGCAATTTCCATTTCATCATAGATGCAAGTGCCATGATAGTTCTAATCGAAGTATACCTAGCAACAGGTGCAAATGTATCTTCATAGTCAATTCCCTCCTTTTGAGAGAATCCTCTGGCTACAAACCTTGCCTTGTATTTTTCAATGCTTCCATCTGCAGCATGTTTTATTTTGAAAATCCATTTGGAAGAAACCACACTTTTATCTCTTGGTTTGGGGACTATATCCCAAACATCATTTTTCATTATTGACTGATATTCTTCAGTCATTGCTTCTACCCATTCTTTCTTTTGAGCTGCTTCTTCATAGCTAGTAGGTAGTTGATCCACAAGATCACACATCAAGGCCATATAGTTGGACACTAGCTTTGGTTTCTTCCTTTCTCTAGTGGAGCCTTCAGGAGCACCATATCTTTCAGCTCCTTGTATAATATCTCTAGCCCATGCTGGTCTTCTTTTCCTAGATAATTCTGCAACAGGGGGTTCTTGTGGTTCCAGCATGTCATGATCCTCTGTTATGTCCTCCTCAGGGATGTGAACAGTATCTGAGACTCTGGGAGATGTATCTTCTTCATAAACTTCTTCAAGTTGACATTTTCTAGATTTCTTAAGAGCTGCTTCCTCATCGAAGGTTACATCTCTACTTATTTCTATATGATGAAAACCTGGTATGTAAATCCTGAAGGCTTTGGATGATTCACAATAGCCAACAAATATTCCTTTCTTACCAGAAGGATCCAACTTGGTTCTCTTTTCCTTTGGAATGTGGATGTACACAGGACACCCAAATATTTTAAGATGGCTTACTTCGGGCTTCTTTCCAGAAAACACTTCTTCTGGAGTTTTGAAATCAAGAGCACTATGAGATAATCTGTTTTGAACATATACTGCTGTTCTGGCTGCTTCAGCCCACAGATACATGGGAAGATCCTGGTCATGTATCATAGTCTTCACAGCTTCCATGATGGTTCTATTTTTCCTTTCTGCAACCCCATTTTGTTGGGGATTGTAGGGAGTGGTTAGTTCTCTTTTGATTCCAGCTTCCTTACAGAATTCTTCAAACTCTTTTGAAGTATACTCTCCACCATTGTCTGTTCTGAGAACCTTGATTTTCTTTTCTGAGAGATTTTCTATTAGAGCCTTGAACTCTTTGAACTTCCCAAAAACTTCATTCTTACCCTTTAGAAAGTATATCCAAGTTTTCCTTGAATGATCATCAATGAAAGAAAGATAGTATTCAAACCCACTTAGAGAGGTGGTGGGCATTGGACCACACACATCTGAGTGTATTAACTCCAAGATCCCTTTGGTCTTTGTTTCACTCTTTGGAAATGGGTTCTTGACATTCTTGCCTTTCTTACATCCTTTGCATGAGCCATTATGATCCACCTTTAAATCTGGTAGTCCTATGACCACCTTGCTTACATAAGGTAAGGCTTTGTAGTTAATGTGAGCTAGTCTTCTATGCCATAGCTCACTGGGGCTAGAGGTTTCATGAACAAGAGCAGCTTCTGGATGACCCTTGAGTTTATATAAACCTCCTTCCTCTTCACCAATAACAATTGCATCCTTAATGGATTTGCCTTTGGACCACATTAACACTTGTCCATCAATGAATGCAACTCTATAGCCTTTCTTGTCTAAAGCTGAGATTGAAAGCAAATTCTTCTTTAATCCTGGAACATATAGAACTTCCTTCATCTTCATGGGGGTTCCAGAATCGAGTTTGTAGTTTGCTTCACCAATTCCCTTAATGGGATATTGATAGTCATCTCCTAGAGATACCTTTTGGGGAGAATTCTTTTCTTCAAGATTTGAGAGGGTCCTCTTCTGTCCAGTCATGTGCTTTGAAGCACCACTGTCAATAAGCCATGTACCTTCACCAGGGGTTATGGATCCAGAGAGTGCGGAGAATAGAACATATTCTTCTGCATCTTCTTCTGTGTTTCTTCTTGACCTCCTTTTGAAGAAGGTCCTTTCTTCTTCTTCCCCTTCATCTCTAGGCCTTTTATTGTGAGACCTTTCTTCCTCTATTTCTTCTTCTTCACTGTCATCCTCTGCAAGATGTGCTTGATGTCTTTTGAAGTGATTACCCTTTTTCTTCTGTAGAGGGCAATCTTTAGCAATGTGTCCTAATTTGTGACAAGAGTAGCATTGGAAAGAAGAGTAATCCCTTCTTTGAGTAGATCCTCTTTTCTTGTGAAATCTGTGAGGAGGATGAGACTCCTTGAGACCACCTTTCTTGAAGTAGGATTGACTCCTTCTTCTTTTGGTATGAGTGGCCAAGGCTTGGTCATCTTCTTTGAGCAAGGCTTCTCTATTTGCAACCCTAGCCTCCTCTTGTACACAATCTTCCCAAACTACATCAAACTTCATACTTTCTTTTCTGGCACACATAGTTTGAATGAATGACTCCCAAGGTCTAGTGAGACCATTTAGAGCTGTCATCACAAGTTCATCTTCATCAAGGGTATCACCAATGGCATCTAGTTGTTCTTTGATTTGATGGACTCTTGAGAAGTAGTCTTGAATGGATTCTCCTTTGTTCATCTTGGTGCTCTTCAACTGAGTCCTTAGATTCATCTTCCTATTGATGTTCTTTCCTTCATACATTCTTCCTAGGGCATCATACATTTCCTTTGGAGTCTTCTTGGAAGACACTTGGGGAATCAAGTGGTCTTTAATGGAATCAGCTATGATTCTCTTTGCCCTAATCAGATCCTTCCTGTGTTTCTCTTTGGCTTCATCTTCTTCTGGTTCTGCAACTTCCTCCTTGATATAATGAGCAAGATCATTCTCCTCAAGAATTAGACCAATTCTGTATTTCCATGCTCGGAAATTCTCTATGCCTTCTAGCTTGTCTTCAAGCTTAGTATTTGGAGCCATCTTCTCTTGGGGGAGTCCAAGAGACAGAGTAGACTTACCTGGAAAGTTACCTTTTACTTTTCCGGAATCTGGAACAGAATTTTATCGCACTTTTGGTAGAATTAGGGTTTGAATTTCCCGGAGTTCTACCCAACCAAAAAGTTCGATCTATAGCTCAAAAGAATGCTCTTGAGAAGGGATACCCAGCCATATAGTCAGAATTCAAAAATTACAACTTTTTTCTGAAACCAAAATCTGACGTATCGCACTTTTGGTAGAATTAGGGTTTTGGATTTCCCGGAGTTCTACCCAACCAAAAAGTTCGATCTATAGCTCAAAAGAAAGGTATTGAAAAGGGCTATCCAGCCATGCAACCAAAAATCAATAATATCAACTTTGGGCTGAAACCCTAACTTCACCAAAGAGAGAGAAAGAGGTATTCTTACCTTGTGAAAGATGTCCTATTCAGTTTGGCTCTGATCCCATGCTGGATTTAAACCAAATAGACAAGCAAGATCTCTGATAGAAACACAATCACAAGATAACACACAATATATCCTGGGAAACCCTCATGGGGTAGAAAACCCAGTAAAGCTTTCCTCAATAAGATGATCAACCAAAATACAAGATGTGCTCCTTCTCCTCTTGACTCCTTAGCAGATCTCCTCAACTAGTGCGCACCCTTTCACAAGTGAGTGAATGATCTAATGAGGAGTTCACCTCATCTATTTATACTTGACTCTCAACTGACTAAAAGACCTGTTGGGGCCGACCTCACCTGGAGAAGTCTAATAACCCCTAAAATATAACTACAGGGCCGACCCACACATGGTGGGTCTAATAACCCTAGTTAATACTAACCCTCGGAGGAATAAACATCTCCGGATACATAATAGGATTACCTCGGAGGGATGAAACATCTCCGGAATAATAAAGTACAAATATAATATTCTTTGAAGTTACAATATTTAACAATTTGAAACGGGGAGTTGGAGAGTCTCTCAAATAGGTCAAAGATATTTTACAGACATTTTCCCATTTATATATTTTATTTTCATAGAATTTGAATTTTAAATTTAAATGTCATCACAAGTCATTGTATGCTTGTTTATAATTATTTTGTATTTTAATATTCAAATTCTGTGTTTTCTAAAACATTATCACTCCTGTATGTGCTGCATGTAGATAAATTAGTCTGAAAAATTGAATCTCTTTATATTAGATATGTTCATCATGACTTCGATGATCATCACTCTTTATAATTTGATTACTGCCCAATACATCTCGAAAGCCAACTTCAGCACAGGGACCACATAGGAGTGCTGAAGTTGATAGAGATCAAATTTATGTTGTAAAATATTTTACTGTTGCTTTAGCACTATTCAGAAATAGTACCACACTTTAGATTTGATTTTTGGTTAAATGTTAACGTGGAGATCTTCAACTATACCTCTCTTATTGTTATATGATCAATATGTTTATTTTATCAACTTTTACTGAAAGAGATGAAAATTATGTTATAAGATTACTGCCCATTACATCTCGAGGACCAACTTCAGCACAGGGACCACAAAGGAGTCCTTAAGTTGATAGAGATCTAAATTATGTTAACACACGTGGCTTTTATTTTCTATAGTACAAGGTACTTATCTGTTATGTGATGCTTTCAGGATTGCATAGAGAGAAATGATGGATATTTTTATTTGGCATCCCATGACCCTTCCTCATACTGTGATGATGAACTTTCAGGTTATATAGAACGACTGTACATTTGAGAGAGATATGACTGGTTGTACCTTCCCCACCTTGATTGAGCTATGATTGGTCTTGTGGTACCTTATCTTTCACTGGTGTTTAATGGGGTCATTTAACCTCCTTGAGTAACTTTTTTAAAACCACCTTGTTGAATTTTTGCTATTATAGAGTACTATGGTTGTTTGGCTACATTTGGATCAGCTTACCCTTGGTTCTAAGGGTCATGGGTATTCTACTACCCACACCTATGTTATGACCATCTTTTATATTTTCTTTTTTTATGACCATTGTTTATATTTGTACCGACACTTCATATCTCATTTTTGGTTTAATGTACCTTCCCCACCTTGATTGATATATTATTGGACTTGTGGTACCTTGTATTTGACTTGTGGTTAATCCAGTCATTTACCCTCCTTCATTTTTTATATACCACCTTGTTGAATTTTTGGTCTTATAGAGAAGTTGACTTTGATCACCTGCAATCAGTTGTGGTGTGGTGATAATTACTTCTCTTCTACTGAGACTTGGTTGAAGTTTATAATTTTTGTAACTTTGTTTATGTTGACTTCATTGACCTAATAAACTCAAGTCATTTCTCTCTCTCTGGTTTGTACAAACCCTCTTGAAGGGTCAGCTGGTTCCTAAAGATGACTGGCCTCTCCGAGGCACACACAGTCTTTTCTGAAAGTAATACTTCTGAGTATATTTTCAAGAATGGTTTCACACCGAGGTTGGTATCTTCAACTAAATCTCTCTTTTTGTTATATGATATATATGTTTAATTTATTACAAGTTACTAAATATTGGTTTATCGTTATACTTTGCTTGTCAGTGTAACTCATTATAATCTGTTGATATGGCAGTTTTGAATTTACCAAAGACCCTGTGTTAAGAACTTATTGGTTGTACATTTGGAGTTTGAAGGAGACAATATTAATAGTCACCTACAGGACTTATTCTACACAGTTGAGTATTCACTACTTATTTAATATAAAATTGTGGTCTTTTATGGACAATCTAGGCATTGTGGTCTTTTACAAATTGCAAGCTACATAAATTATGGTGGTTACCGAAAGTTGGAGATTTGATAGCGATCGGGAAACCCAAAGTTGGAATGTGGCACACTCCAACTTTGGAACCTTCCTTTAGACAAGCCTCGTAAGATAGTATAGAAGCCTTCACACACCAAAAATCACCACATGAAACCTGTAATGTCCCTTGGTAGGAATTTTATTAAAATGGCAATTTTCCACTTTTTTTCCCTAGTTCGACCTTTGACTAGTTTTGATCTCTAGGTCCCAAATTTGCCCCAAATGATCCCAAATCTTCTGAGAAGGTATATGAATGATATTATAACATAAATATGTGTTTCAAGGATTCCTTTGGACATTTAAAATACTTCTTCAAGTCCTCTTTCAATTCTGGTCAATGTAGGTAACTTTACTAGTGATTTTCCTTTGACTAGTATTGGTCTCTAGGTCTCAAATTGACTCCAAATGCCTTCAAATATTCAAGGAAGGTGTATGAATGATATTAGGACTTGAATATGATGTTCAGGGATGACATATGGCCACCAAAAGACCTCTGCAAACTCTCTTAAGATTCTGTACCAAGTATGCAATTTTACTAGTAATTTGGGGTTCAAATCCCCCTGGGGTAAGTACTAAAAATAGCTTCCCAAATGCCTCCAAACCCACTCAAATTTCTGAACAGAGGTAGGGAACTTATTAAATATGTTATTAAGGTCTCATTTTCACCATTAATTGATTATTATATCTGTTCCAACCCTCTCCCATTCAATTGCAAAAATCACCAATTCGACCCTTGGGGAAATGACACTATTTCTTCTCCCAATGCAATTAAACTGAGTAAAAATACTTCAAATGCTCAAGTACAGTACATGAAACTTGTATAATACATCCATGGAAGTATATTGATCATAAATATATCATATAATCATCTATTCATTCGAAATCATCAGCATTATATTGATTCACAACAAGGTAGTGGGGAAATGGCATTGTTCTTTCATTAAAATTGAGATTTATACATTTCTACTTGGAATTTCGACCTGAAACTTTCTGGAGATGAAGAAAAGAGTATTTAATTCATATTACAAAATAAATGGGGCATTATAATCTCCCCCAAATAGTACAATAGATCACCAAAAACGCCCTCCCTCAAGGATCAAGAATATGCCATCAAAACTGGAAATGGTTGAAGGAGTGAGATGAAATAGAATAAACCATGAGCTGCCATGTATCTTACACCTACAAATAAATACTCCATTAAAGCTCCAAATGAAAGTTATGAATGGCCTTTCCAATTACCAACTTGGATGGGAATCTTTCACCCTCGAAATTGGCTAAGGCAAGAAACTAGTCATCCACTAGCTCTCCCTCTTCACAAATGCAATTGCAAATTCTACAAATGATCAAAAGCTACTTTCCTACTTTGTTATTAACATTTATAAAGTTCTAATTTCCTCCATGGGTCGAATTCCTTCCAAGAGACTCATGCCAACTCAAGTTGGAAAGAGATTCCAAAGAATGCCACTTGTACACCAATTCCTAGTTTCCCACTTCCACCAAATCACATGTGGAAGCATCTTAGCTGCCCTAACACCCTTGAGCGTATTCTTGGAGTCTATTTTTAGCCCTAACATGTCATATATGTCATATGTCAGCCTTCAGGTCTGATTTGTATAATAGGTGTCATAGCATCTTCATCATTGTTGTCATAGAGCTAGGGAATCTAGCCCAAGTGTCTCATTAGCTCCAAATTGCCTCTTCCTCTTCCATGGGAGTTACTCTTCCTCTATATTTCGACCTTGGATGAGTCATTCCATGGATAATACCTTTTGGACTCCCCCAAGTATGTTACCTTTCACCTTGAATTCGAATTGGTGAGAGAATGATGCCAAGTGCAGTGGGGAAATCTAGCCATATGTGGGTCCCACTTCCTCCATGTATCTTTATGATCAAATTCCACTTTGATTTTCACTTTTATATATTTATTTATCTCCTTTATTAAATATTTATGCCATTCTAATGTTCAAACATCATTTATTATCCCCATTAATCCAAATCCCAAAGCTTCCACCCCAAACCTAGGAAACTAGTAATTTTCCTCCTTGGCAATTATTTGACCTTTAGCATCAATTTGACAAACTCTAATGAATAGGGCCAATGTTATTAGGCCATTTTGACCCAATGACAAATTTGGGACATGAAAAATCCTCCCTTCCTAATATTGCTTTTCCTCAAGCAATTTCAAACATGGGTGTTGAAGAACCTGCTTTCTGTATAATTCTTTGAAGTTGCCATTGAATTGCCCAACCTTGAATCTTTGAGTTTCCATGAATATTTTAGAGAGGAACCACCCTGCTAGTTGTTGCACTACTCTGATAAAAATCACTTTATTTAGTGGGAAATCCATCTCCCATACTTCTTGTTTCCCCCAAAAAATTGAAACCAATGAGACAAAAATTATTCCAGGATCCCATTGCTTGTATTGCACCCAAACAATTAAGAGTGCTCTCCAACCCATACCATCAGATAAGAAGATTCCTGGATCCCATTTTCTTGTATGCATTCTTCCAAACATCATGAGTACAAAATATATATCATCAAAGTACATAACTACATAATGAAAATTAATATCAAGGAGGTGCTTCATCAAAGAATCATGAAAGTGCTTATACCTCCAAGCAAGTAGACCACCATTTTCCAAGTGCATACAAGCTTCAAGTGACCAATTAAATCTGCTCCAATGACATAGGTTAGGATCCCATGTCCTATAAAGCTTCTCCAAAAGGATGTGATATGCATCAAAATATTCAGCCATGTATTCTTTCATCTAAAAAGTGAATGAAGAATCTCCACTAAAATCTGAACCAAATAATGAGCAGAAAAAACAAGGAGACTTCAAATGACTCAAAGAAGTCTCACCCATACATCCCTGAATGTGATCATCATAAAGATATAACAAAGTATGTCTCTTCCAACAAAAATGTTCTCCAATCATAAATCTATTCACCCAAGTGTTGGATGAAGTTCCTCCAACATCAAATGAATCAAGTGTTGAGCAAGAAAAACCATGAGTCTTCAAGTGACTCAAATGCATATCATAGGTGCATCCATGTAGATTTGCATCATCATAAAGTGACAAATAATGTTGCTGCAAATGTGAATAAGAATGTGCTCCAACCATATCATCATAAAAAGTAAATCTAGGAGTTTCATACTCCTCATGTGGCACCATCAAAAAGAACCCTTTCACCCATACTTCATTGAGACTAATGTTGCAAAACATGGAATTGTAGGATGTAGGAGAATGACCCAAATCACCCAAATGATCAAAAAGTACAGAAGTTTCATCATGGGAAGTATCCATATGGGTAGTATCATGCAGCTCCTTCAAAAGTGTGAACTCTTTGTCATAGTTTGGTTCCAATGTAGAGGAATCATGCTCTTCTTTACAAATTGCATAACCTTCATCAAGAGACAAATCAAATTCCTCTTCCACCACATCAAGTGTTTGGATATCTTCAAGTTAATCTTCAAACACATCAAGAACATTCAAATTTTCACATTTCTCATGATCCACCATGTCATGAGAATCCTCCAAACAATCTACCATTTGACAATCTGAAACATAGGAGGAAAAACAAGTATCTTGCAACTTTTCAAGAAGTTGCTCATTTTGAATTGTGAGCTTATGGTTATCCTCATTATTCTTCAAGTATGCATCATGTAACAATTCATTAAGCTCAAACAAATGGTTTCTATCAAAAATCAAAGACATGAAATTACCTTTGATGTGGCACATTGCTCTTTGAATCTTCTCCATGTCTTCAAGGAAGGATGTTTCCTCCAATGAAGTAGCTCTCCAACAAGAATTTGACACCAATGCTTGAGTGTCATGGAGAATGCTGAGGGACTCTTGGATCTTTTTTTCATTCATCTTTAAGGACCCTTCAAGAAAATGAGGCTCTTGCAAATGAACCTCCTCATCTTCTTCATTTTTTCTTGGACCAACTTCATGAAGCTCAAGTGGTGATGGGGAAGTTGATCTTGGTTCTTCTTCAACTGCTACAAGGTCTTCATTATCATGCTTCATGAAACTTGTACTTGTAAAAACACTTTCAAAAGTGATCTCTATGTCACCAACATAGAGGTGTGAGCACCCATCAGTAGGTACTCCTTCATAGTTTAAGCATCCATCAGTAGATGCTCTTTGGTTCATGTCTAAGCTAGAAGGTGTCTCGAAATGATCTTCCATATTTTCAATAGAATCTTCTTCATGCTCTTGTGATGTCTCTTCCTTTTGCTCCTTAAAGCAAGCTAATGCATTTTGCCCCTTGTTTTCCCTAGGATCAGTATATTTGGAATCTCTTCTTGAGTAAATCTCAAAAGCTCTCCTCAAGGAGGACATCATTTCATGCACACATATATGATACTCGCTCCAATGGTTTTTACAAGAAGGGCATAAACCTTTCTTCACTAACTCCACATCTTCATTTTTGGGCATATTTTCAAAAACATGTTCAGCATAGTACTCAAAAGACATGGAATTTTGTGTATTTTTGCTCAAAGCAAGATATTCTTGATATTTTTGATATTGTTGGGGCAAGGTTTTATATTTTTGTCTCCATCTTTGGAACTCGCTCATAGAATTATCCTTGGTTGGTGTGACACACTCATATTCATCAGATCTAAAGTCATAAGAATAATCTTCATTTCTCTTGAAATTGTAATAAGTGTTGCATGATGGCACCTCTTCCTCATACCATTCACATTCTGCATCATATTGCTCATAAGCATCTGCATATTCCTCATAAGAATTGTACTCATAGGATTCATCATAATAGTAAGACATGGCTGCCAATTATTCTTGAATGTATGTACCTAATCCATAGGTGCAAGGACCATGATCTAATACCACTGTAATGTCCCTTGTTAGGAATTTGATTAAAATGGCAATTTTCCACTTTTTTTCCATAGTTCGACCTTTGACTAGTTTTGATCTCTAGGTCCCAAATTTGCCCCAAATGATCCCAAATATTCTGAGAAGGTATATGAATGATATTAGAACATAAATATGTGTTTCAGGGATGCCTTTGGACCTTTAAAATACTTCTGCAAGTCCTCTTTCAATTTTGGTCAATGTAGGTAACTTTACTAGTGATTTTCCTTTGACTAGTATTGGTCTCTAGGTCTCAAATTGACTCCAAATGCCTTCAAATATTCAAGGAAGGTGTATGAATGATATTAGGAATTGAATATGATGTCCAGGGATGACATATGGCCACCAAAATACCTCTTCAAACTCTCTTAAGATTTTGGACCAAGTATGCAATTTTACTAGTAATTTGGGGTTCAAATCCCCCCGGGGTAAGTGTTGAAAATAGCTTCCCAAATGCCTCCAAACCCACTCAAATTTCTGAACATAGGTAGGGAACTTATTAAATATGTTATTAAGGTCTCATGTGCACCATTAATTGATTATTATATCTGTTCCAACCCTCTCCCATTCAACTGCAAAAATCACCAATTCGACCCTTGGGGAAATGGCACTATTTCTTCTCCCAATGCAATTAAACTGAGTAAAAATACTTCAAATGCTCAAGTACAGTACATGAAACTTGTATAATACATCCATTACAGTATATTGATCACAAATATATCAGAGAATCATCCATTCATTCGAAATCATCAACATTATATTGATTCACAACAAGGTAGTGGGGAAATGGCATTGTTCTTTCATTAAAATTGAGATTTATACATTTCTACTTGGAATTTCGACCTGAAACTTTCTGGAGATGAAGAACAGAGTATTTATTTCATATTAAAAAATAAATGGGGCATTATAATCTTCCCCAAAGAGTACAATAGCTCACCAAAAACGCCCTCCCTTAAGGATCAAGAATATGCCATCAAAACTGGAAATGGTTGAAGGAGTGAGCTGCAATAGAATAAACAATGAGCTGCCCTATAGCTTATACCTGAAAATAAAGACTCCATTAAAGCTCCAAATGAAAGGTCTGAATGGCCTTTCTAATTACCAACTTGGATGGGAATCTTTCACCCTCGAAATTGGCTAAGGCAAGAAACTAGTTATCCACTACCTTTCCCTCTTCACAAATGCTATTGCAAATTCTACAAATGATCAAAAGCTGCTTTCCTTCTTTGTTATTGACATTTATAAAGTGCTAATGTCCTCCATGGGTCAAATTCATTCCAAGAGACTCATGCCAACTCAAGTTGGAAAGAGATTCCAAAGAATGCCACTTGTACACCAATTCCTAGTCTCCCACTTCCACCAAATCACATGCGGAATCATCTTAGCTGCCCTAACACCCTTGAGCGCCCTCTTGGAGTCTATTTTTAGCCTTGACATGTCATATATGTCATATGTCAGCCTTTAGGTTTGATTTGTGTCATAGGTGTCATAACATCTTCATCATTGTTGTCATAGAGCTAGGGAATCTAGCCCAAGTGTCTCACTAGTTCCAAATTGCCTCTTCCTCTTCTATGGGAGTTACTCTTCCTCTATATTTCGACCTTGGATGAGTCATGCCACGAATAATACCTTTTGGACTCCCCCAAGTATGTTACCTTTCACCTTGAATTCGAATTGGTGAGAGAATGATGCCAAGTGTAGTGGGGAAATCTAGCCATATGTGGGTCCCACTTCCTCCATGTGTCTTCATGATCAAATTCCACTTTGATTTTCACTTGTATATATTTATTTATCTCCTTTATTAAATATTTATGCCATTCTAATGTTCAAACATCATTTATTATCTCCATTATTCCAAATCCCAAAGCTTCCACCCCAAACCTAGGAAACTAGTAATTTTCCTCCTTGGCAATTATTTGACCTTTAGCATCAATTTGACAAACTCTAATGACTAGGTCCAATGTTATTAGGCCATTTTGACCCAATGCCAAATTTGGGACATGAAAAAAACCCTATTTTCTAAAGAAGAGAGGTGCACACCACTTTTTGTCAAGTAGCTTATACTAATTAACAAAAGGACTTCGAAACCAATAGATAATATTAGTGTTGCAAAACAAAAAAACTGGCAAAAAGTTGGCACAAGTCATCAACTTGGAAAATTAGAAAAATTGAGATAAAACCAACAAAACTCATCAAGTATAAATTCAGACCTTAAAAATTCAAAAAAATTGGTGAGTTGAAAAAGATAGAAAACTTGGGAAAACTCAAGAATTTGATAACGTCTCACTTGTGACAGTGATCTCCATTCTTCCTCGCTTGACACCCAATTGATTACCTGGTCTTTTCCATTGACAGGAAATTAGGATCATCTCCATTTAGGGAATCTTTTAGCAGTGAGTCCCCTGAGGGGGGCTACAAGTAATGTGCCCACTGGTAATGAACCAGATCTTTGCTTCTAATTGAGGGAATATGGTCTGTTTGAAGATAGAAGGCTTCCTCTAATTGTATCATGCCTTGGCCTTCATACAGGAAATTCAATGAAATTGGGAGTCCTTGATTGAGACTAAACCATTATAGTGGAGATATTTCATCCAGAACTGATCGTAGAATGAGATATAGACACTATGGGAAAACACGTGATGATGTTGATTTGTGTGTGATTGCATATGCAACTAGAAAATATATAGAAGGTGGCAGGAAATCAAATGAAATTCTGGGTAACAACAAGTAGGGGTTTAAAGTAAAACTTTATCATGTCATTTCTTTAATGCAATTGTGATCTTATTTCCTTGTAGGGGTTTAAAGTAAAACTTTATCATGTCATTTCTTTAATGCAAGATACTGGGGCTTACGATTCAATTGCTATCCACATGTGCTTAAGACTGGGGCTTACAATTATTCATGTTTATACATTTAGTTCAAGTTCTTGAGATATCTATCTAGGACTGTGTTTGTTGTTTACAAGTTCATGAAAAGTTTGATGATAAATGACTCTGAGAAAGTTTTATTAAGCATATAAATATATACCATTACATAAGAATATAGACACTCTTAATAAGTGAATAGAGCTAAGGTATAATTCTTTGTAAGACCGAGTTCATACATTGCAAAATGTTGTTTAAGCCTTGTGATTATTCAAAGGACAAAAGGATGTGAAATATGAGCTTGAAGAAGAACAATTTGCAAAGCATTTAAACATATTGATAGCATATTTGAAGGACTTGTGTTATCACTTGAAGACTGAGCATATTATTTGTGACCAAATTGAAGTTGAGTTTGAATAGTGTTATGGGAGAACATCAGTTATAACTTGAAGACCAAACCTATTCTTTGTGAGCAAATTGAGTTTGAGTTTGAATATTTGTGCCATTAAAAGACAAAACTTGAAGTTGAAGAATCGATTGTTGAAAAGTGATAAGTATGAAAACTACTTGAACAAATATTATTTGTGTTATTGCTTATCATAAAGACTTGGTAACTACTTTAAGGAATACAATGCAAGATTATTTGCTTGATGAAGTTTGATAGAATTGGAAACCATCATTAAACAAACTTGTTTGCAGATCTAAAAGGAATCATTGATAAGGATTTGATTGTAGATGTAAGAGATAGTTAATGAGAAGTGCTTTTAGTCTATCTGGAGCAATTCTATGACTGTATAGTCGCATTCATTTTTTTTTAACACTTCCAGGTATCGTCTCTATATCGACAAACAACAATGTAGGCTATAGAGAATGTTTCCACGCAGTTGCTGAACCTGCCATGAAAGTTTGTGAATCCTTACGTGGATACTGCGACAATGCTTCGTGGAACTATAAAATATCTTCCACGCAGGTGCTAAACCTGCCACGAAATTTTGGGAATCCATGCGTGGATACTGAGACGATGTTTCATGGAACTATAAAAGAATATCGACGCAGGTGCTGAATCTGCCATGAAAGATCGTGAATGGATGCGTGGATACTGCGACACAGTTTCGTGGAAGATTCAGTGCCGGTGTGGAAATTTATAGGAGTTGTGCGTCGATATAGAGACGCAATTTTGTTGCAGGATGTATTTTCCGTAGATATGAGAAAAGTTGTGTTGTTGACACGTGACATCGAAGAAGCGTTGCTATTGCCACGACATGGAATGTTCGTCCCTATATCCATGAATCACTTTCCACGAAAAAAAGAAACAACAATCATTGCAATAGGGACGAAAATTCGTGGCTATTACAACGAACTTTCGTGGCAAATTAGACCATATGTAGTAGTGTTCTTGTCATGTCCCAAATTTGGAATTGGGTCACAATGACCTAATCACATTATCCATATTCATTAGAGTTTGTAAAATTGATGTTAAGGGTCAAATAATTGCCAAGGAGGAAAATTACTTGTTTCCTAGGTTTGGGGTGGAAGCTTTGGGATTTGGAATAAGGGGGATAATAAATGATGTTTAGACATTAGAAGGGTTCAAGTATTTAATAAATAGAGTGAATAAATAAATTCAAGAGAAATCCTAACTGACAAATGGTTTTGGAGACATATGGAGGATGTGGAACCCACACTAGCTTGATTTTTCATAATACATGGTATCTCTCTTTTGCAAATTCGAATTAATGGGAATGTGAACACTCTTGGGTGAGTTGGTAAGTCATAACACATTTCATTGAGCATATTAGGTCGAATTTGGAAGGATTGGTAACCTCCATGGAAGATAAAGAGTCAAAGTGGAATTTTGTGGACACTTGGGCTAGATTCCGTAGCCCCTATGACACCAATGATGGAGCATCTATGACAACTATGACAAATTGCAGACCTGACCTTTGACATCTGACCACTATGACATGTCAGCCCCAAAAATAGGCTCAAAGAAGGCGAATTTGGGAGTTGGAGAATCCAAAGAGACTCAAAATCGAATTTGGGAGAAGATGGAAGGTTGGAACTAGGAGACAAGTGGCAAATGTGGAATATTTCCTAAATGAAAATCTATTGAATCTATTGAGAGGATTTCGACCCTTAGAAGGATAATGTTGGTTATAAAATGTGGAAATGAAGTATGATAATAGCTTTTGATCATTTGTAGAATTTGCAATTGCATTTGTGAAGAGGGAGAGCTAGTGGATGACTAGTTTCTTGCCTTAGCCAATTTCGAGGGTGAAAGATTCCCATCCAAGTTGGCAATTGGAAAGGCCATTCAGACCTTTCATTTGGAGCTTTAATGGAGTCTTTATTTGTAGGTGAAAGCTACAGGTCAGCTCATGGTTTCTTCTATTGCAGCTCGCTCCTTCAACCATTTCCAGTTTTGATGGCATATTCTTGATCCTTGAGGGAGGGCGTTTTTGGTGAGCTATTGTACTCTTTGGGGGAACTTTTAATGCCCCATTTATTTTGTAATATGAAGCAAATACTCTGTTCTTCATCTCCAGAAAGTTTCAGGTCGAAATTCCAAGTATAAATGTATAAATCGCATTTTTAATGGAAGAACAATGCCATTTCCCCACTACCTTGTTGTGAACCAATGTATTGATGATGATTTCGAATGAATGGATGATTCTATGATGAATTTGTGATTAATGGACTGCCATGGATGTATTTTACAAGTTTCATGTATTGTAATTGAGCATTTGAATTATTTTTACTCAGTCCAATTGCATTGGGAGAAGAAATAGTGCCATTTCCCCAAGGGTCGAATTGGTGATTTTTGCAGTTGAATGGGAGAGAGTGAGAACAGTTGTAATAAACCATTAATGGTGAATATGAGGCCTTAATAACATAATTAACATATTATATAACTCCGTTCATAAATTTGAGTGTGTTTGGAGGCATTTGGGAAGCCATTTTCAATACTTACCTTAGGGGGATTTGAACCCCAAATTACTAGTAAAATTGCATACTTGGTCCAACATCTTAAGAGAGTTTGCAGAGGTCTTTTGGTGGCCATATGTTATCCCTGAACATCATATTCAATCCCTAATATCATTCATACACCTTCCTTGAATATTTGAAGGCATTTGGAGTCAATTTGAGACCTAGAGACCAATACTAGTCAAAGGGAAATCACTAGTAAAGTTACCTACATTGACCAGAATTGAAAGAGTATTTGCAAAAGTGTTTTAAAGGTACAAAGGCATCCCTGAAACACATATTTATGTTCTAATATCATTCATATACCTTCTCAGAATATTTGGGATCATTTGGGGCAAATTTGGGACCTAGAGATCGAAACTAGTCAAAGGTCGAACCAAGGAAAAAAGTGGAAAATTGCAATTTTAATAAAATTCCTAACAAGGGACATTACAGTTCTCATGCTCCCAAATAGATAGTTTATTCCATTGAAAAAAAGGGACATATCTGTGTTGAAACCAAACTCCTCACAAGCCATATGTGCTTGAGGTCTTCCTTCTAGTGGTTAAGTTGTTTTGAAGGAACTAGCTCTGATACCATTTGTTGGAATATTCAGCTATACTGATGGGGGGTGAATCAATATAGGGCATATTTTAGACTTTCTAAACTTATTTTCCACTCACATTATCCTTGAATCACATTGAGCAGTAGTCAACAAAAATGCACAATACAAGAGACATGAGGTTTTAACATGGAAACCCAATAAGAAAGAAAACCACGGAAATATGTTCCTTCAAATAAATAAGGATTACAATGATTCTCCAGCACCAACTAGAAGGAGGAACCAACCCCTGGTTTCTCCAGCACTAACTGGAAGGAAGTTTCAACTCCCTATATTATCCAACAACAATTGGAAGGAGGCACCAACCCCTTGGTTTCTACAACACCAACTGAAAGGAGGATGCAACTCCTTGCTTGCACCACCTTACCACCTTAAAGTAAATAAGCTTGTTTTATGTATTCAACTTGCATATACTATATTCACTCTTGTTGCACACAATCCTTGTTCTTTACTTCATTTAGCACAAAATACAGATTCTCAGTAACATGTACTACGCATCTATTGCTAAATTCACTTCTGCACCGCTTCTTACTTCTGCGTTGCCTTCAACTTCTATGTTGCTTATGCACAGTCTTCAACTTCTATACCAATACACTGAATGCATAAACTTGCATGTCATGCACTTCCCTTTGCAAAGCAACTCTAATTCTTTTGCATAAATTTACGTTTCTCTATACGCAAAGAAACTCTAATTCCTTTGCACTCATCTACCTTGTTGTGATGTCACATTTTTCTCTACACAAGATAATCCTAGCTTTTGTACTGTGCACCAACTTTCTTGTCATGCTCTACTCTGCAAGACAATCCTAGCTTTTGTACTGCACACCAAATTCCCTGTCACGCTCTACAAGACCATCCTAGCTTTTGTATTGTGCACCACTTTCTTGTCACTCTTTTCTAACTATGCAAGATAACCTTGATTACTACACATCCATCATAGTACCTACATTTTTCTCATGCATCCATCACATTATCTGTCGTGTTTTGTTTTGTGCAAGACAACCTTGATTGTTGTGCATCCATCACAATACCTACAATCTTCCTTAACCAAAGAATATACTGCAAAAAAAATCCCTTTCTCTTCACAATGTGCGCCTCGTACTCCTTAGAAATCCTTAAAAAACATCTCTGAGAATCCTTTAAGAACATATTCAAGAATCTAGAACATCCCCAATAAAACCCAAGTAATCATCTTCAAAAACCCTAGAAAATCCATCTTCTACTTGGAATTGTGCACCCTTGTGAGAGATCCATAATTGGATGAATGAATGAACAAGTGAGGGAGTGATCCACTTATTTATAGTGTTCTTAATCACTTTCTTGGATGACATAAGATTGTTCAATATCCTAGCAGGGCCAACCTAACATTCTGGTTGGGTTAGCTTTACAAATTATTTCATTTCTCATCATTCCTATGGAGTTAGAGAGTTTTCCATATAACGTTGGTAAGATATTGGAACAAGATTTCCAACCATGCAATCTTTAATCCAATTTGAGTTAGGAATATAGAGTTAAAAATATTTCAAAGATAGGGTATCCATACAAGGCATTCAAAAACAATATTTCCAACAATCATCATCTTGCAATATATATCTGTAGTCTCCCCCTATCTTTAACATTAATGATAACAATATATCATTTTCTTTGACATCAATGACAATAATATTTCTAACAATAATTGTTGTGATTTGCGTCTAGCGCTCCCTGTGAATTTCGCGACATGGGTTAACCCCTCTCATGGATACTAACTTTGGCGATTGTAGCTGAGATTAACACCTACATATTTTGGTATAACGACAATAATGCTCCAACAAATGGTATCAAAGTGACAGTTCTCGAGCTTGAAACTCACTCGAGTAATGTTGGGGGGGATATTGTTTGCATCTGCATCTAGCAATCCCCGTGGGTTTTGTGAGATGGATTAACCCCCTCTCGTGGATCCTAACTTTGGAAATTGTAGTGGAGATTAATACCTACAGGTTTTGGTCTAATAGCAATTGTGCTCCAACATAAACAAGAACACACTGAAATGATGGTGTGTTGAATTTTATAGCTGCATTGTGATCCCTATCAAAAAAATTATAAAACTTACAAAGAGCTTCTCTTACTACGTTGTACTCTATAAATATTTGTGCACCATTTATGGTGTGAAGACATGTCCACAATACACTGGTGCTTCCTATTGATGGACGCTCTACCACACTAAATATATTTAAAAAAAACACCACGTTAACCTTTGTGCTTTGTTAACATGTCCACATCAAATATTCGGTGTGCTAACGTGTAACAGGCGCACCGGTATGCTGATAAAAAATCATTATAAAACTCAAAAAGAGGTGATCCTATTACGATGCACTTTAAAAATTCTTGAGTGCACGAATGTGTCAAAACTGCACCGGTGCTTCCTATTGATGGAAGCACCATTTTTAATATTTGAAAAATATTACCAGTGCATTTTAAAATAATACACACACCAGTGCATTGTCCATAAAAGCGCACTTCCAAACTAAATATATTTTTAAAAAATCACCATGTTAAACGGTGTGCTTTGTTAACATGTACGCAAATATTATTCATTACGCTGAAGTGTAATGGGCACACCATTATGCCAATCAAAAATAATTCTAAAACTCAAAAATAGGTGCTCCTTAAAAATGTTTGAGCACTGTTAACGGTGCATGGACATGTCAGTACTACTGTTAGGATATTCCTATACTCCATCCTAGTCCTACTAGCTTTCCAGTCATTTTCATTTTCAGTCATGCATGCAAAATTAGGGTTTGCATGCAATTAGGGTTTGCATGCATTCTAGGTCATCAGTCCCAGCACCTAGACCTCAGCAAACTAGCCCCCGGAGCTTCTTTCAGATCATTTCTAGGCCTCCCAGTGACTAATGCGCCCTCCTTTGCTTCACTGCATGACAAGGGCGCCTTCTTCACCTACCAGTCCAGTTATATTCAGTTATATTGAGTTATCTTCAATTATTCCCTTGATTTAAGGCTTAACTGACTCTTTACTGAGTTTATCACTCTGTTGGACCTCCAGTGAGACTAGATTGACCATTTTGACTCCAGTTAACTCCTATGGCGCCCTCCATTGAGCCTCCTTCACTATATTAGTGCTTCCATGTGCCAGTTACACCAACCACATTCAGTTAGACTCAGTTTAACTCCCGGTTGATCATTACTTGTGCAGTGATGACTTCACTGATGAGAAGGTGGACTCCTAATTAGGCATTGATGACTCTCCACTGATTATGGATCTGTGCATGAAGGCCAATTCGAATTCCTCCCAGTGAATTCGAATCCTCATACTCAACATTGTATATTTACTAGTTCATTATTATGTTAATAGTAACATGTGTAATTATTTTTCCTCAATCAGAGTTTCTTTGGATCTAAGTTCTATTGCTTGTCTCTTCTTCTATTATTCCTAAATTCTTTCATTGTGAGGTTTACATCATCTCTTTGGATCTTATGTGGAAAATTTCACATGGTATCAGAGCCTTGAGAGTATATTCTACCTCCATTCTTGAGAGTTTTTTGCAGATATTTTGAAGTTCCAGCAGTTGCAGCAGCAGATTCAGTAGCTTTCTATTTGCACTTGTTCAAGCAATCAAGATGAGCAATTCGAATGCTCCTTCTTCTATACTTCTCACTCCTTTCAATTATTTCGAATGGAAGAGGAATATGACAATACTCTTGCAATCAAGAGGGTTTACAAGAGTAGTTGAGGAAAAAGATGCCATACCACATCAAGCTAAAAAGAGAATCAAGTACCTAAACAAAATGGATGAAGCCTTTGGATTCATATGCCTTCATATATCTGATGATCTATTGTTTCATGCTGATGGATTGAAGTCTCCATATGATTTATGGATAAAATTGAGGAGTCTTTTTGGCAAACAAGACGAATTGAGAGGCTACATTCTTGAGAATGAATTGGTTGCCCTTCAACCTAGCAATTTCGAGAGCATCCAAGATTTCTTCTCCAAATTTCAGAATTTGGTTTTGCATTGCAAGCAATGTGGCATCACTAAAAGTGATGAGCAATTGATACTCTCTATATTGAGAAAACTTGGATCTCAATTTTCTGTCTTTGTATCTACCTTTCATTCTGTTTGAATGTCCATCCCTGGATGGAAGTTTCCCACCTTAAGTGGCTTCATTGAAGCTCTCACTCAAGAAGAGAACAAACTGTTTCAAATGGGTGCCATCAAAACCTCCATAGATCTAGCTCTTTTAGTTGGTGAATCAAGTGGAGCGAATGCAAAAGGGGGACAAAAAGGCAAAGGCAAGAAACCTTCAAGATCCAAGAATGACAAACAAAAGAGACCAAATTGTACCTACTGCAAGAGAGGAAACCATCCTGAGCATTCCTGCATGCATAAGAAGATTGATCTTCTAACCAAGCTTCTTGAACAAAACCAAATTGTTGTTCCAAAAGAAGCAAAGATGTCTGATTTTGGAAGTGGATCTGATGATTGTCATGCATTGATGGCTAGTTTTTCAAAGACAAAAGCTCTCCTCATAGATTTTGGAGCTTCCAACCACATGATGGCACAAGAAGAATCCTTCTCATCTTTGGATCTCCAAGATAGGCCTACCATTCACATGGGAGACAACTCTCAGATTTCTGCCAAAGGTTTTGGTACAGTTCATATGGAGCATGGTAAGTTCAAAAATGTCTTATTTGTTCCTTCTCTTATAGCTAATTTGTTGTAGTATATCAAATGACTCATACAGGATCTCCAAAACAAGTAATTTTTGGTCCAGACACAGTAGAGATTACAGAAATCTCCACTGGAAAGGTTATAGCGAATGGGATTGCTAATCATGCCTCAAAGGCATATGAGTTCTCACACTTCATGCCCTTCTCTCCAACTATTCCTTCAGATTCTGATGAAGATCATAGTGACTTCTCTTCCAGTAACTTATGTTCTAGTGAAGAAGAAGATCAAGATTTTGATGTTGAGATCATGGTTCAAGAAGATTTAGAACCAACACCTATTCTTAGTCCAGATTCAAGAGAAATATGTTCTCACACAGTCCTTGCTACTACTAAGAACACAGTTGATGATTTATTTGCTTACAGAACTACTAGACTTCAGCAGCATGCTAACCTTGCATTATGCCATCCATCTCTCCATAAGAGATGCAGCATGAAGATGAGATTCTCTCTTCCATCTTTCACGAAGACTACTCATGTTCCATTCGCTCCAGATACAGCAAAAGTTCCTAAAAGACTTGCTTCATCCTCCACACAGTGGGAGACCTTCCTACATGGGATCAGCTTGCCAAGTCTTTTGCACAAGTTTTCACTGATGAAAGCTTCTTTCTTTTCTGCATGATGGTTCTTTGAGTTATTTACTATTTTTTTTTTGAGGGGGGGGTATTTTTCCCATGAGGTTTTCCCCATTTCCTCAGTTTATGGACAATTATGTATTTTATTATCATTTCATTTATTGTATGGGTGACCTTTGGTCCTAGTTACCAGGGCCCAGGATGGATTAAGGGGGGGTGTTAGGATATTCCTATACTCCATCCTAGTCCTACTAGCTTTCCAGACATTTTCATTTTCAGTCATGCATGCAAAATTAGGGTTTGCATGCATTCTAGGTCATCAGTCCGAGCACCTAGTCCTCAACAAACTAGCCCCCTGAGCTTCTTTCAGATCATTTCTAGGCCTCCCAGTGACTAATGCACCCTCCTTTGCTTCACTGCATGACAAGGGCGCCTTCTTCACCTACCAGTCCAGTTATATTTAGTTATATTGAGTTATCTTCAGTTATTCCCTTGATTTAAGGCTTAACTGACTCTTTACTGAGTTTATCACTATGTTGGACCTCCAGTGAGACTAGATTGACCATTCTGACTCCAGTTAACTCCTATGGCGCCCTCCACTGAGCCTCCTTCACTATATTAGTGCTTCCATGTGCCAGTTACACCAACCACATTCAGTTAGACTCATTTTGACTCTCAGTTGATCATTACTTGTGCATTGATGACTTCACTGATGAGAATTGGACTCCTAGTTAGGCATTGATGACTCTCCACTGATTATGGATCTGTACATGAAGGCCAATTCGAATTCCTCCTAGTGAATTCGAATCCTCATACTCAGCATTGTATATTTACCAGTTCATTATTCTGTTAATAGTAACATGTGTAATTATTCTGCCTCAACCAAAGTTTCTTTGGATCTAAGTTCTATTGCTTGTCTCTTCTTCTATTATTCCTAAATTCTTTCATTGTGAGGTTTACATCATCTCTTTGGATCTTATGTGGGCAATTTCACAACTACATCGGTGCTTTCTATTGATGGAAGCACCATTTTTAAGATTTAAAAAATATGGTCAGTGCATCTTAAAAGCACACACGCATCGATGCATTGAATGTGTGCACAATTTTTGTTTTAGAAAATAAATAGGCACACAATGTGTGAGGGTCCATGTAGCACACCATTCATAGTGCTTCTATCATTGTAATGCACTGGTTATCCATATGATTTAAATGTTAGTTTATTTGATTTTCATAGCTGGTGCATTTTTTTAATTGTAGAGCACCATTTTGTTGAGATATTGTAACTTCAAAGAATATTATATTTGTACTTTATTATTCTGGAGATGTTTCATTCCTCCATGAAGATCTTATTGTATATCCGGAGATGTTTATTCCTCCGTAGGAATGTGGTAACTCGGGTTATTAGACTTCCCTAGTGGGGGTCGGACCTTGTATGTGTTATGTGGGTCAAAGGGTTATTAGACCACCCTAGAGGGGTCGGCCCAGTCAGTTGTAGTGGGGTATTTAACCCATTGGTTAAATACGAGCCTACGTGTACTTGTGTAAAAGATATGTCAGAGTAGTGTATAAGTAGAGGAGGTGTGTTCCTCATTTGACACACTCACTCACTTGAGGATAGCACACTTGTGGAGGAGAGGTCTGCTATTGTGGAGGAAGAGATCATGTCTCAAGGTTTCATCTTTGTATATTGCTGGTCATCTATATTGAGGAAGATTTGCTGGGTTTTCTACCCCATGAGGGTTTCCCAGGATAAATATCTGTCTCTTGTGTTTATGCTATGCTTGTTGTTTCTTCAGTGATCCTGTATATGCTATTATTTTGAAATGGAATGTAATGCTGCTATTTTCTGTCTTAGCATATTAAATATTAACATGGTATCAGAGCTAACCTGAAGGAAGACAAGGTATGGCACTTACGACACTTGCTTTATTTACGACATTTTGAAGGTTAGGGTTTTACATAGCAAAAACCAGTCATCGTGGAACTTTCGCTATAAATCCATTTCTGTGAAGGTTCAAGGTCTGAAAAGTTTACAGGTCGAAGATAACATCCCCCGGTACCTTGTGTCCAAAGGTAACCCTCAGATGCGTTGTACTCTATGAGTTATGATCAGTACAAGTTAGGGTTTCTGCCTCTTCCAGATCTCAGTCAAAATCAGGTGACCTTGGAAAAAAGGTCATAACTTGGGCTAGGAAGCTCCAAATGAAATTTCGTAAAAAGTGACAGGTAGTACACAGACTGTACTATCTCAAGAAACTTTTTTCAGAAGCCTAAGGTGAACAAGTGACACGTGGCATGCCGTACAAGTTCGCTATCCTGTTTTATCCCATAAACAGGTCACGTTGCGACACTTGGCATAACTCTCTCTCAGAGAGTCCAATTGGGGTCAGACCTATCAAGGTGGAAAGATAACAGGGCTAGATATCTTAGGAAAAGTTTTCAGAGGCCGAAGTTCAAACAGTGACACGTGGCACGCCGTACAAGTTCGCTCTCCTGTTTTATCCCATAAACAGGTCACGTTGCGACACTTGGTATAACTCTCTCTCAGAAAATCCAATTGAGGTCAGACCTGTCAGGATGGAAAGATGACAGGTCAAGCTACTGCAGAAAATGTTTTCAGACCCTGTGGAGCAAAAATTTTGGAGTTATAGTAGAAACAATCAGGTACATATTTATGTCAAAACAGAATTATTTTTGGAGCACCTTTATTCATGGTTTCCAGAATTTAGGGTTTCGGAGAAAGTTAGAATTTTTGGAATCGGAATCCACGGCTGAATGCTACTCAGGAAAATTGAAATTTAGAGACCAAGATCAAATTTTTTGGTTGGGTAGAATACCGGGCTTGATCAAACCCTAGCTCGGGATTTTGATCGGAAAGATGGAAAATTAGGGCTTCAGTAAAAGTTGGAATTTTTGAAGTCTGTAACCACGGCTGGAAGCTCCTCAGAAAAATAAGAGTTTAGAGCCTTGGATCGAACCTTTCGATTGGACAGAAGGGTGGGATTCATCAAACCCTAGTTCGGGTTCCTGTCTAGAAGATCCAGAAGTTTCGAAGGCAATTTTGAGGGGTAAAATTTTGGAGATTTCAAAATTGAAGAATGCTAGGTTGATCAGCTCAGCAAGACACATTCTTCCATCCATTCAGAAGTGTGAAAGTCAAAGATTGAATTTTTAGGGTTTCTCTAGCAAACCCTAATCAAGCTCTAGATCAAGTTTCAGGGGGAGTTGAGGCTAAGGCCTTACATAAGAAGACTACAAGAAGTCTCGACAAGTATGACTCAAGGAGGTTCAGGTATGTCTTGAAATCTGATTCTTGATTAAGTCCATGATGTGTTTGTCTTCATATTATTTGTTAGTACAATCTTGATTAATGTTAGAATTATCTTATCACCCTAGTAACAGTATGAATGCATGTGAATGATCGAAGACATTCATTGATTAGGGCTATATGATTGTACTAATGCATTGTGGTGTTGTGTGAGGTTGATGTTGTCTGCTAACAAGATTCAGGTACATCACGAAAGACAAATCAAGTTCCACATGAAGACAAAGACTCATCCATAATCTTTGTTCTACTTACGAGGTATGTATGAATTTGATATATTATGCTCAACCTATGAGACATGCAGGTTCTAGCTCAGGATCCCTAAATCATTGAAGAGATTGTTTAGGTATGTTGTACATAACTAAGCAGGTATACTAATCCAGGTATGTTTTCCTATGTCAAGTTAGAATCTTACCTTGTGTTAGGATCCCCTATATAAGTATACTTGGTATGATTGGTTATGCTTATTAATAAAGTTAATCAAGGGTTTATGCACATTATATCTCTTATATCGATTAACTAACTAGAAGAGTACTATGATCAAACAAGAATATGCATTAGAATGTTTTGAGAATATACTAATGAATGTATGTTTGTGTATGAGATCATGAGGATGACACTAGTGCACACTTGAGCATGCACAGTGGTACAGAATGAATAGAAGTTCAAAAGGCATACAGAAGATCAAGCGGGAGGCAACCACACAAACATAAAAGATAAGTATTTGAGTTGTTATTTGAAACAATAAATGATATTGCCTGTAATAGGTTGTATGCATAGAATATATGATGCTGAGTGTAAACATTCATAGAGCATTGAACAGTATACTACTAATATGCATATGATTGGTAAGTTGGACAAACATTCCATTGTTGCTTGTCTAGAATGAAACCTCTTTGCTGACATGCTGAGAGCTGTGCACACTCTCGATAGTATGTTCTGGTAGAGATGGAAGGCATCTAGATAGCCACTGTATGCATACAGGATATGGGAAAGTGTTGTGCCAAAGTATTGGTCAAAATAGTTGCATAACTATGTAAATAATATCTGTATGCATAATAGGTTATCATGTCAATATGATTTGATGATTATGAAGTATTACTAATCATGTACTTAATTTTGATTTGTAGGAAAGATTATGATGAATGACGAACACTGAACAAGTGATGGATGTTCAACAAAAGGATTTACAAATCAAACACACTATAGAAGACTTGTGGCTAGAAGATTCTCTTAGAAAGAGGAAGAGAATCGTGATGAGATGTTTGCTCCAAGTGGCTAGATAAGACCATTCTCTTAATGGTGTAGTTAAAGAAGAAGTGTGAATCAGGTTTTGTATGGATTCCCAGGATCGATAATCAATTGATGAGCTTAATGATCACCATGGGTGATGTGGATCTCAACCTTTGCTACAAGGTTGAATATGGCTTCTATACACATATGACATAAATGCAAGAAGGAACTCACCACAGAGTTCGAATGATGTTGAGGCTCATATCAGTAGACCCATCTGATGAGAGATGGCACAGATAGATGGCTACAGAAATGAAAATGAAAGATCTCAGATTGATGCATTACTTTCTAGGTCTAGAAGTATGGAAGGGCTCAGAAGGAATCTTTCTCAACCAGGGAAAGTATGCTGAGAAATCTTGAGAAGACTTGATGTGTTGGAATGGCCACTCTCATGGATTCCAACTTGAAGCTGTTAGCGGATTACTCATCAGAGTTAGTGGATAGAACTCTGTGCAGACAAAATATTGAGTCATTGATGTGTCTAACGAATAATAGGTCAGATATATGCTTTGCTGTGAACACCTTGAGTCGGTATCTAGTGGAAACTAGATGTGTTCACCTAATAAGCTGCAAATCATGTGATACGGTACCTAAAGGATACAATAGACTTTGATCTATGATCATGACTTCAGATGGCTACACATATGTTGATTGGGAAGGATGTGTATTAGACAGGAAGAGCACATCAAGAGGATGTTATTGTCTGGGATCAACCATGATCTCGTGGTTGAGCATGAAACAATCTAGTGTGGCTCTTAGCACAAGCAGAATATATGGCTGCTTGCTCTGCTAAGTTATGAAGTAGTATGGCTTCAGGATTGTTTGACTTAGAGATAGACCCAACTATGATCCTATGTGACAAACAGAGTTGTATCAATATGGCAGAGAATCTAGTGTTCCAAGATATGGTGCAGAAAGGAACCAAAAGTTCGAATTTGTAACAAGTTACCAATGTAATAACCAAACCTCTACTGATCCGATGTACTAACCAAACCTCTACCTCAAGTAAAGTTTTCCAAGACAAACTTAATATAGTTCAGAAGGACCCTCCTCGAAAGGGGGAGTGATGTGATAACTCATGTTGAGATTGCCTGCATCGACAGTAAGGTCAATGATGAGGATACCTATATTAGTGATGCCAACAGAGAGGTTGGTGGATGGTCCTTAGATAGGGTTTAAGGTGACATGATAGGATTGCATCATCCTTAAGAGAGCCGTAGACATGATGTCTCCGAGAATGAAGTCCTTGGTGGACATGATAGGATTGCATCATCCTGAAGAGAGCCATAGACATGATGTCTCCGAGAATGAAGTCCTTGGTGGACATGATAGGATTGCATCATCCTGAAGAGAGCCATAGACATGATGTCTCCGAGAATGAAGTCCTTGGTGGACATGATAGGATTGCATCATCCTGAAGAGAGCCGTAGACATGATGTCTCCGAGAATGAAGTCCTTGGTGGACATGATAGGATTGCATCATCCTGAAGAGAGCCGTAGACGTGAGGTCTCCGAGAATAAAGTCCTTGGTGAACAGATGAGGATTGGATCATCCTTGAACTCAAGTTCTAAAGTGAGCCGTAGACGTGAGGTCTCCGAGAATAAAGTCCTTGGTGGACAGATGAGGATTGGATCATCCTTGAACTCAAGTTCTAAAGTGATCTGTAGACGTGAGGTCTCCGAGAATAAAGTCCTTGGTGGACAGATGAGGATTGGATCATCCTTGAACTCAAGTTCTAAAGTGAGCCGTAGATGTGAGGTCTTCGAGGATAAATTCCTTGGTGGACAGATGAGGATTGGATCATCCTTGAACTCAAGTTCTAAAGTGAGCCGTAGACGTGAGGTCTCCGAGAATAAAGTCCTTGGTGGACAGATGAGGATTGGATCATCCTTGAACTCAAGTTCTAAAGTGAGCCATAGACAGGTGTCTCCGAGAATAGAGGACAGGACTGCATCGTCCCTGGACCTTGGTTCAAAATGCACGTGATTGGATTAATCATCCTTAGACAGTAAATCCAGTAATTCCGAAAGGAAGGATAGTCTTAAATGTGATTGTGGTTGGACTAATCATCCTTAGACAGCAAATCCAGTAATTCTGAAAGGAAGGATAGTCTTAAATGTGATTGTGGTTGGACTAATCATCCTTAGACAATAAATCCAGTAATTCCGAAAGGAAGGATAGTCTTAAATGTGATTGTGGTTGGACTAATCATCCTTAGACAGTAAATCCAGTAATTCTGGAAGGAAGGATAGTCTTAAATGTGATTGTGATTGGACTAATCATCCTTAGACAGTAAATCCAATAATTCCGAAAGGAAGGATAGTCTTAAATGTGATTGTGTTTGGACTAATCATCCTTAGACAGTAAATCCAGTAATTCCGAAAGGAAGGATAGTCTTAAATGTGATTGTGTTTGGACTAATCATCCTTAGACAGTAAATCCAGTAATTCCGAAAGGAAGGATAGTCTTAAATGTGATTGTGTTTGGACTAATCATCCTTAGATAGTAAATCCAGTAATTCCGAAAGGAAGGATAGTCTTAAATGTGATTGCGATTGGACTAATCATCCTTAGACAGTAAATCCAGATTTCGAAAGGAAGGATAGTCTTAAATGCTGATTGTGATAAGGACTAATCATCCTGTAAATAGATTGGGATTTCCTCATCCCTAGACATGGTGAGATGTCTTAAAGCGATAAGGACTAATCATCCTGTAAATAGATTGGGATTGCCTCGTCCCTAGACATGGTGAGATGTCTTAAAGTGAGAGGGACTGATCATCCCGTAAGTGGATTAGGATTGTATCATCCTTGGACCTATGTCCTAAAGTGAGAGGGATTGATCATCCCGTAATTGGATCATGTGTATTGCAGGGTATGCTGCTGTTGTGTATACTTGTATCGGTGTGGATACCTGTATTGATAGATGTATTAGTGAGAATACATGCTTTTGATGATAGATGTATTAGTGAGAATACATGTTTTTGATGATGGATGTATTAGTGAGAATACATGTTTTTGATGATAGATGTATTAGTAAGAATACATGTTTTGATGATAGATGTATTGGTGAGAATACATACTTTTGATGATACATGTATTGATTAATGTACTTGTATGGTTGAGGATACTGATGCTGTAGATCGAGATGATCCAGATGCTGTAGATCCAGATGATCCAGATATGCTGTAGATCAAGATGATCCAGATGTTGATGCTGTAGATCGTGATGATCCAGATGTGCTGTAGATTGTGATGATCCAGATGATGTAGATCGTGATGATCCAGATGTTGTAGATCGAGATGATGACGATGCTGATGATCGTGTGATGACGATGTTGAAGATGCTGATGATCGTGTGATGACGATGCTGATGATCGTGTGATGACGATGCTGATGATCGTGAGATGACGATCTTGATGATCGTGAGGATCCAGATGCTGATGTTGTTGTAGCTGTTCAAGTGCTGCAGAAGATAAAGACTCAGTACTGAAGATGTTAATGTTCCAGTATTGAAGATGTTCCAGTAACTGCTTGAGTTACTAATGATGTTGAGAAAGCTTCCAATGATTTATAGATGTATCATGTATGATGTTGATGACTCCTTGCTCGTGCAGATGCTGTTATAATATCCTTCTCGTTAAGGGGGATTGTTGAGATATTATAACTTCAAAGAATATTATATTTGTACTTTATTATTCCAGAGATGTTTCATTCCTCCGTGAAGATCTTATTGTATATCCGGAGATGTTTATTCCTCCGTCGGAATGTGGTAACTCGGGTTATTAGACTTCCCTAGTGGGGGTCGGCCCTTGTATGTGTTATGTGGGTCAAAGGGTTATTATACCACCCTAGAGGGGTCGGCCCAGTCAGTTGTAGTGTGGTATTTAACCCATTGGTTAAATACGAGCCTACGTGTACTTGTGTAAAAGATATGTCAGAGTAGTGTATAAATAGAGGAGGTGTGTTCCTCATTTGACACACTCACTCACTTGAGGATAGAACACTTGTGGAGGAGAGGTCTGCTATTGTGGATGAAGAGATCATGTCTCAGGGTTTCATCTTTGTATATTGCTGGTCATCTATATTGAGGAAGCTTTGCTGGGTTTTCTACCCCATGAGGGTTTCCTAGGATAAATCTCTGTCTCTTGTGTTTATGCTATGCTTGTTGTTTCTTCAGTGATCCTGTATATGCTATTATTTTGAAATGGAATGTAATGCTACTATTTTCTGTCTTAGCATATTAAATATTAACACATTTGCGGTGCTCTTGTGTTACAAGAACATTGGTGATAGTGTGTTACTGTAATTTAGGCACACTGCTTGTCAAATTTATTTATTTTGAGAAAAAAATTATTATTTGATGTTAATAAATAACATGCTCATTTAATGAAACATTTAGTGTTTTCTTATGTCTATTTATGATATTGTTCAATGTTACATGTGAATTAGAGACATCAGCGAGAAGTCGATCAACAACAGCAGGAACGAGTTGACCAGTACAAATTCATGTGCGAGTGGGAGGCTAGAGAGAGGAAGAGGGATTTGTACCCTCACCCCGTTACTTATTAGACATGATACCTCTTGATGGTTGTTGGCATCCTGAATTTATATCAGGAGTCTACATCCCTTAAGGGGAACTCAACTTTATTGGCACAATTGATCCTTCGTTGGGATCACCACAGACAGGCCTTTTGCATTAGTCTCGATAATTGGTTCTATCCCACTGAGGAGTACATTTACTTAATCACTAGGCTATCTAGCATAGGAAAGGAGTTTTCCCATTTCCCTAATGTGCTAAATAGTGTTGCAACAGAAAATTAGCTCGCTTACTCTAAGAGATATATCATTGACCACGTCACTAATCCTACTAATGTTCAGGTGTGTGTTGTACCACTATGGATTTCTACTTTTAGTGCAGAGGAGGTTAGGTGCCTCTCACCGTTGGTGATGACCATCACGCACCTCACCATTGATTGGCAGTGCATTAGTTTCCCTCTTTTATTTTATGTAGATTCTTTAGTGCAAAGACCTAGATGCATTAGGTGGTTCACCATTTTTTTGCAATTGTTTTTTTTTATTTGGATTGATGTCATGCACATATTGATGGGAGGGTAAACTTCACTTTTGGTTCATATTTTTTTTTTATATTTTTTTGAGAGGATTCTGGACATGATGCCATCATTTGACTGTCACCCTCCTATGGCAATGGTGGAGGTGCATATGCACATGTGGGAACAGATGATTCCCAAGAGGGGGAAGCCCAAGTTCCTACTGAGGATCACATCAGAGGTGCTGGAGATGCTAGCACGCAAGGAGGACCATGCATTGGACCTTGTTCCATATCCGTACATGGGGTTGGACCAGAGAGCATGTCATAACATCTTTTTCACCCAAGATGATCCATCAGATGATAGAGGTAATATTAGCATTATGTTTAAATTAATCTAGTTGCATTTTATTGTCTTACTTAATGCAAATGAAATATATTCTAAATTGTTTTATTAAAATGTTTAATACAATTGTCTAATTATTGTTGTGTACTATATATTTTGTAGATATTGGCATGTTCTATGGGGAGGGGCCTCCACCCGTTCAATATGATGAGGATATGCAGGATCCCGAGGTGCCTGCATTGCCTATACCCAGCCTACAACACATGCTAGATGATATGTTTCAACAAGATGTGATGGATAGGTTTCCCACGTTGTTGACTCAGTGGGGAATCCATCTTGTATGGGAACACAAGATCATTTGAGACCTTGAGCTTGTAGAGTTATGGAGGATGTGTCTTCATGATTTGAGGTATTTGATGCAGTATGTCATCGACTCATCCATTCTTTTTAGATTCTTAGATGCCATAGGATGATCCTACATCATAAGGGCGGTGATCCTCATCCTCCTCCACCCCCTCCTCCTGCTCCTCCTCCTCCTCACCATGACGAGGGAGCATCAACATATCATGATCCACCTCATCCTCCTTCTCCTCACCATGACCACCCGTACTCCTCCACACCCATCTAACCCACCACCATCTTTGACTCATGATCCACAGGTCGACCAACCAACCTTTCCTCCTCATCGACCTGACCATCCACCATCTCCTAATCCACCCATCTCCCAGGATTTAGATACGATGGTAACAACAATGGGTGAGATACACCGTCAAGGAGATATCAACTATGTTACTCTACATGCCTCTTTTTTTTCCTGACAGTGGTACTAATGCCTGTGGATCTGTTGGTCGAGGTGTCGATGCCTCTAGTTTCGGAGGTGGACCAAATATCTTATAGCAGTTATTGGACTAGAGATGTATATTTGACATGTATCATGAGTTTTATATGACTCTTCATATGTGTGTGTGTGTGTGTCAGTACTGCATTTTTCATGTTGATGTTGATGTGTATGATAGGTCAGGTTAGATATGTTTGTTCTATGTGCTTGATAGATGTGTATGTCAGATGGTGTTTGTTAGATGTGTGCATGATGGTTATGTTAGATAGCAGTTTTTGTTTTGTTAGATATTATTATTAGATTTGTGTGTTAGATGATGTTAAAATATGTTAAATGTACATGTTAGATGATGGTAGGTAATGTTTACATGTGTATGTTAGGTGATGTTTAATGTGTATATTAGATTATGTTAGCTATTTTTTATGTGTATGTAAGATGGTGCTTGTGTTTTATAGGAGATGATAGATGTGTATGTTAGATGATGCTTGTGACACGAGGGTGAGGGTTATGTTCTTTGATGTTTATGTTTAGGAGGCGGTCATGATGATGGTGGTGGTACATTACATTATGTTAGGTGATGGTCGTTCTGGCCATTGATTTGAAGATCACATTGTAATATTGTTTATTGTTATTTACATATGGACTTATTTTTTTATGAACTCAATGGATTGCCAAATTATTTTATGATATTTATTTTCATGTGTATGATGTGTTTTGTTTATGTCAATGAGTATGATTCATGTGTGTGATGCAATTTATTTATTTATGTATGTATGTATTTATGTTGATGTATTTTATATTGCCGATAATTATAATTAGAAATTGTGCACAATCTTAGTTATAATTGCAAGTTGCAATCTCAGGTATAATTACAATTTCACAACTACACATTACAATTACAATTACAATCACAATAAGAAATTACTAATTAGATTTACAAATTACAAATTACAAATTGGACAATTATAACTACAAATTGGACAATTACAACTACAAATTTACAATCGCAAATTGCGATTACAGTTACAATCAGAGCTTGCAAACTACAATTACAAATTTGTAATTACGTTTACAAATTAATTTACAAATTTCAAATTCAATTACAAGTGTATAGTCACACAATACTTTTACAATTACAATTTTTCCATAACAAGATACATAGGGAAATAAAAAATGGAAATACCAAGTTCATAGTGATTTTTGTAAGGAGAAAAATAAGCTAATATATAAATCTAAGTAAAGTTTCCGATTACATTATTAAATGTGGCCATGTGAAAAGGAAATTATCATATTTCCTCACCTCCTATTTATCACAAATTTTACAAAATCAATCATCCCAATCTATTATTTTTTTGTTAGATTATTGAGTAGTTTCATTATGGAGGTTATGAGTCCTATTGGTTCTATTTTTAACAATATCAATTTTGTTCTTATGCACATAAAATTGGAAAAATAGTTTTTATCATTAAATTTAGGATTTATAAATTCTTTGTAGTATCCATGTTCCTTTTATTAATCATTTCAATATTTCCCTTCTAATTTAAATGACAATTTAAATTGATTCTTGTGTAGGGTGTTACCACCATAGAAAACCACCATAAAAAATAAGATGATATTTTTTCTATTAGGTTTAATTGTCATAATCTTGATTTTATCCATCGTAATGTTAAGTTTATAAAAATTGTAAAATGATTGAGAAGGTTGAGTTTCTTATTCATGAAGGGATTTAAAAGTTAAATATAAAATTGTTTAAAAATATCCAGTAATCAACTTTCCATTTCCACCATCATAACATGAAAAATAAACAATATAATTAGAGAATTGAAGGTAAAAATAATAAAATGATATATCAACACTCTAAATGATGAAATAAAACATGTACATATCACTCTGTGTTGCCATCACCTTGATTATCTTCCTTGCTTGGCATGATATCACTGTTGTTCTCAAAAATATATTTAGGTCTAGGGTCATGTCTTAATACAAACCACCAATCCCTATCCAATACGTCCAGGTAAAAAAAACTTAGTTGCAGTGTTTTGGAAAAACATAAGGCTCCTTAGTTTCATCCCACATCTTTCTAGAGTTGATATGTATCATCCCACTATCACAATCTTCATTTACATTATTCTTGCTGAATGTGTCCCACCACTTGCACCTAAAAAAAACGCAATGGAAAGATGATAATTCCACTTGAATGATCTCTTGTATCTTTCCAACATAACCCAACTCCCCCCCTATTAGGTTTTGATCGTGGTGGCTATCATGGCTAGATCGGTCGAACTTGCCTTCCACTCCACAGTCTTGTGTAAGACGTCAATCGTCGACATCCTTGGTGCGAAAATGATGATCATATTCCCACATAGATAGAAACAAATGCACTTATCAAAAATGAACAAATGATGGTGTCATATATCTAATAACCTGACCATTAATATATAAAATATAGATTTTATAATTCAAAGCTGCATTATAAAGTTAGAAATGTACAGAAAGATATTATTATCAAGTTGTTGCACCCAATCCCTATGTTTAGCGCATCCTCCTCACCATGCGGGTAATGATCAGATGTACCATATTTCTCTATGAGTTGGTTAGCAACCCAAATGTTGGGACATATCATTGGTATATTATCTTTTAAATGATTAGGATAAGTCATGCTTTTGTTGTTCAACCATCTGAATTATTTCCTGTCAATGTCCCATTTCCTCCTCTTCTATTAATACATTGCATCCCATGGTTGTGTTGCCTCGACATTGTAAAGAATGAATTTGATTGATGGCATCAATGTTTGAATTCATTATATCAAATCGACATATAATATGCATGAGATCAAATATAGATTATGAATTTCATTGTGAATTATAGTTACTATGTGGAAATGTGACGAAAAATAAGTGAATTATTCTTTATCATGCGCCTTTTTCCATTCATTTGGAATAGCTCCCCTTCACTATGCCTGGTGTGTGGTTGATTTGCTTGATGTACTCACTGGTGTAATAGAATGAATCATATACTATGTATACCTCTACCATACACCCCTTGGGTTTTTCCCTATGTCAAACAAATCCATTCAATTTTTTAATGTACCTCTCTAAGAAGAACATCCAATGGAATGAGACCGACCCGACTAATTCAACCTCATCAACTAGGTGAAATAAAATATGAATCTACAAGTCATGAAACTCCTCTTCAATTCCTTCTCAAACATACAAACAGTCTCAACTATCTGTTGATGCCACCATGGAATCATTAGTCTTTGTGAATATCCTTTGATGTGATCCATAATACAAATGCAGATAGTTTAGATATGGCATGCCACAAGTCCTCAGGAAATTCATGGTTCACACACCGAGGTACGAGAAAAGGGTAATGACACTACAAAGTGAACACAAACATTTAATTGTGGTTTAGCTTGTGGGGTAAAAGATAATGAAAACAAAAAAAAATTACATACGTACCCTTAGAAGGTTCAAATGGTCATGTGATTTCAAAACCAAAAAATGTTCATCTATAGTGAAGCAATGTCGTAGATTAGACCCGTGTAAAGAAGGCACATTCACACCCAATATAACTTCCTTTTCCAAAGAAAGATCATCTTTCTTCAAACCCCATGGGATGTCACCTTCTTTAAACAACCAAGAGGGGCCAACCTCTCCTCTATTTTCTTGTCTTGGCCAATGCTTATCTTTTGTATTTGAAGAAATAAGATCTCTTCTTACAACCAACGTGTCACTTTATTTCGATAATATGTGGCTCCACAAATAAGATGAAACATTTTTAAATATATTCATTGGATCTAGTAAGTGGACAATCTTAAGATGCTCCCAATATGGGAGCTCATAAAATACCAATTTTATTTTCGTCTTGGTGGGAATTTTCTCAACATAGGTGTATAATAATTTAGGATCATCGAACATAGGTTCCCCATTTATCAGGCTCAATCAAAGGATTCATATTTCATCCTTGAATTTATCAAGACATGTATACTCTATATGCTTCATGGATGTTGAATCTATTGGGATTCACATAACTCCTACATCACTTTAATGCAAGGCATGCCATCCCTACAACATAGCTAATTATTTACAAAAAAAGAGCCTTTGAATCCTTGAGATTATAGGCATGTACCTCAATATCTTATGAGGAGGACCATATGCTTTATCCTTGTTACTTGATTTATGGTACCTGTCATGCCCACATTTTGGACATATCTCTATTTTTGCATATCCGCATCTATATAGAAATACAATCATTCGGACATGCATGATATGATATGTACTCAACACCCAAAATTTTCAACATTTGCTTTGCCTCTTCACAACTGTCGGGAAAGTCACTATCACTTAGAAGTACCTTATCATTAAATAACCTTCGATTAGTAGGGAATATTAATGTATAATGTCCTTAACATTCATAAAATCTATAATTTCCAATGTTGATTGTGTGACAAGATTCCTCAAAATATAAGGGAGTTGATGGTCAGTTACCTCAAAAGTGTCAAGAAACACATGTTTGACATTCCTTACACTGCTTTCAAGTTGAATAGTAACATTGTTGTCCCCAGCTGGGTAGACTTTGGCTAGCTAGGTCCAAAAAGAGGGGTGGTAGAAGCCAATTTAAGGCTTTGGAAGAAGGTACTGGTGATATGAGCATCAATCCCTAGCTCATTGTCCTGGAATGAATCTAACAACAGTGCATCCATGGCACTCGTATGCCATATGAACTCATCCATACCAACCTCTATTTCATTGCCTCCATTGGAAACATGTGAAGAACTACTATTACTGTAGGAATTCCTAATTGGTAAGTCTAGACGCAGTGGGAGTTGAATAGGTGGTTGATTTAACCATGCTTGGTTTGTTTCCTCTCTGAGTTGCACTATTTTTGTAGCCTTCTCTCGATTTGACATTATAGTGGGGTGCAACAGAATATGGTAGATAGGTCGCTCATCATCAGATTCCTAATTTCAAAAGTATTGAAAATTACATCGATGATATTAGTAAGAACAATGTAGTTGGTTTGTTCCAACATTATACCAAACAATTATTACAGAAGCATGAGAATTTTTTCCAATAGTAAATGTTCACCTACAAACAATTTATAAACAAAAGTTCAAATTGAGCAATACATTAACATCAATCCCATTGAAAATTTAAAAATTCATTTAATTTTTTACTTTTAATTTTAATTTCCGATGTCGTCATTCTCATTAACCGCACCGGGGAATTCTAGTTTTGGGCGCACTGTAATAGGGTTAAATAAAAAAATTATCAAAGAAAAAAGCATGTATTAAATTAATTTTTAATTTTTAATTATCTTTTTAGGCACAGTCATTCTAAAAAACCGCACTGAGGCATTCTAGTTTCAGGCACACCATCAAAGCGTTAAATAAAAAAATTACCAAATTAAAAAAACACATATTAGATTAATTTTATATTTTTAATTTTCATTTGCGGTGTGGTTTCTCTCAATAAATGCACCAGTGGCACATCGTGAAAGGGTTAAATTAAAAATATTTTTGAAATAAAAAAACCATGGATTAGATCATTTTTTTATTTTTTATTTTCATTTACGGTGTGGCAGTGCTCCATAACCACACCAAGGCATTATAGTTTCTAGCACACCAAAAAAGGGTTAAATAAAAAGTGTTACCGAATTGAAAAACCATCTTTAGCTGAGCTATAGTTCAAACCATTATTCTTTTTCCATTTTCCATGGCAGGGAAGAGAAGGTTAGGTGTTGGAAGTTGGGTTTGCAATTGAATAAACAAATAATTTAATATCAACAATGTTAAAATTCAAACTAATATGTTTTGTGTACAAATCCTAAACCTTAAACACCCTAAGCCCCAAATGTTACTCTACCATTGTATAGAGCATGGTAAATTTGTACATACCTAGGTTCTATAAGTGGTGTATCCTAATTCAACAACTGAACCAGTCTCTTCCGCCAAAGCTCAAAGAACCTCATTAATGTCTCCCTGAGGAGAGAGATTGTATCCTCCATTTTTTCTGAGACCCTCAAATATTTTGATCTTTATAGACCATTTGTTTCACTCTCTCAGCTTCGTCTTCTCCCTCTCACTTGCGCTGAGTCTACCCATTTTCGCTTTCAAATTTTGTAAAATCAGTTTCTCTGTGAAATTCACAAAGAATTTGTTGATTCCAAGATTAATAATAGATGAGAGGGAAATAAAGACATGGGATAAATGTATGAATTTGATGTAGGACCTAGGGGGTCCTTCCTTCACTACAATAAAAATCCAGAATTATCATTTGATTAATTGCATTAATCAAACTAATCCCACCTTCCTTGTTCATCATTCAGCTGGAAAGAAGTACGAATCACGAGAAATTCCATATCATAGAAATGGAAGCTATTAAATATTGCGACCATTATCAATGATTTCCTCAGCGCTAGGAGTCAGAATTTGGGAGAATCCAAATGAAAATAATGGCCTACAAGGTAATGTGATGTGAAGGTGACTGCTGAAATATTCATCCCATTTATTTTAAATATAATAAATCTTGCATCGCATGTTTCTGGTCGCCGCTCATTATCACATTTACTTTATTTTTCCTATTTTTTCTCGAGAGTGACTCATGATCTCAAAGTTTGAGCTTTGTAAATTGGGAATAACATCTACTTTGAGATTCATAAATAAAGAATAAAATCTACAACAAAATGAATATGATAAAATAAACGGCATTGCTATTAAATTTCTTGTAGAGAGGATTTTATGGAAAGTCCCTTATTTTGGCCATAAAATAAGGGGTATTGCTATTAAGATAGATGCAAATAAATTTTACAGGGTTGGGAAGTAAGTCTCTAATTCTGGTTAATAAAAATAGTATTACTATTATAAAATAAAAAGATTCTTCATTGTCTAAGATAAGAGAGGAGGAAGAGACCAAATATTATACTAGTAGGAGACACCACTACTCTATTGTGGTCTCCATTTGAACCACAAGATTATTAGGAGTGATGATAGAATCATTCTTAATCTTGATATAAGCACAATTACAAAGCTGAAGTTTAACAGAAAATGATTCTCTTAGTGAAGTTCAAGTGTATCTCGTATATGATGTTTGGACCTTCTCCATAATCAGTACTCCATACATATATCTTTTAGATATCATAGAACGGGAATAAAGATAATGGGAACACCATTTGTTTTGTAAGATTAAACATATATTCTTTGCATTTCATGCATAAGATGAATATTTTGTTCCAACATTATACCAAACAATTCTTTCAGAAGCATGGGATTTTTTTCCAATAGTAAAAGTTCAACCATAAACAATTTATAAAAAATAAAATCAAATTGAGAAATACATTAACATCAATCCCATTGAAAATTAAAAAATACAATTAAACAATGTTTTTTTCCTTGCGCCCCAAGGGGTCGTCTGAAAGTAGTCCCAACGAAAGGCACCTTTCATGAGGGGTTGGTGGTCTACAAAATTTATAGTTTATTAACAAATCGTCACTAGGAGACAAACTACATTTTGCATGCACAACAACAAATATAGACGCTTGCCTTTTCATAAAGAATCCTGGTCATTGAAGTGTTCCTCAAATGAACAATTTGCAGAAAATAAAGAGCACCTAGAACTATTTATGAACCTTGCAATGTTCCCATGAGTGCATGGATGACCATCGATATATAACAGGTTCTTCCTATTAAATTTTCTATAAACACAACCATTCATGCACATACTATACACATAAATGCTATGTTTATATTTAACAATATTCAAGTAATCCGACCAACAATAGATGGGACTGCAAAATGGAATAAGTGTTATTGACTGTTTAGGAGGAATGAGTACATGTTAAAGGATAAACAACCCAAGATTTGCATCATCTATATTAGACTTGGTAATCATAAAAATATTACCAAAAAAGGAGAATTTGGTTCCAACATCAAGCATAGATAGAGAAGATGGTCAAGCGCCATAAAAAGCATGATTGTAACAAGTTTGATATTTACTTTTCTAATTCATGGGAAGAGAGAAGTCATCTATGCCTTCCAACAATTGGATTGATCTTGGTAAGTTGGTTTGTACTTGGACATTGTTTCTCTCAACTCTTGCAACTTTTTGGATCTCCTAGTAGAGATGTTTTGGGTGGCATTGATATCATACTTTGGGTTGCTAGAACTTGCAGTTGACTGAACAGAAGCATAGGGGTTAGTCAATTTAGGATGAAACATAGTTGTTTTGGATTTCAAGTTTTCCAAAAATGAGCATAGGGAAGTGATCCTATTTGTCTTTAATATCACCTATTTGATTTTTTATTGTAGTAGGGATTATTAGACCATCAACATTGGATAGTCAATCATTAGTATAATGGGTGAGTGTCACACACCGAGGGTTCCTCTTCAACCATGGACATTTTGAAAAACTGCATACTATTGGTGTGCCATAAAATAGATCCAGCTCACAACGAATTATGGTTGATGACCTAGGATTATGGCTGGAAGATGGCATGTTACAATTGGTGGCGTAAAGCGGCTATCCATTTTCATCTACCAACTACTTGCAGTATCTTGCTCCTAATAAGAGATTACAACGTTTTGCAACTTGTGGAATATCTTGTGCATCTAAAATCGATCATGAATTTAGATCTTGCAAAATAGAATACATTGTTATTCAGATTATCATGGATAAGTAACATAAATTCAATTAGATAATCAAAATATAGCTCAAATCTGAACTTATTGGAGATGGAAAGGGAGAACTCGTTGAACTTTGAACAATATGCAATGAGTTAGAATTTGAAGAATTGGCCATTTGATATTATAACCTTTTCTCCCTTCATTTGAGCCAAATATGCAATCAATACATGTCTACAATCCTAAAATAAATTTTGAGAACCATATCACAATCTAACTTCCGATATAGTTTTGAAACCATTTTGTAAGAATAAGGTGATTTTAAGCAGCATATGTATTCTATGAAGTATTGTGATTGGTGTGGTTGAATCCTAAAAGAACATTTGAGATGAATTGTAATGCCCCAGTGTAGCTAGGCTCATGACATGGATTGCAGTTTGTGGGTCTATATATGATCAAGAAGATGGATGATCAAATGAAATCTAGCTGGGCATGGCTGAAAGAGGCCAAAGTTTGACCTAAAAGTTATGTCGATGGACATCAGAGGGAAAAGAACCATGATTTTAGAGATAGAGTGTTCTTGCGGGTGAAGCCACGGAAGAGTTCTATCAATTTGGTAGGGGGGGGGATTGTCGCCACAGTTTGAGGGATCATTTGAGATCAGTAAGTGATTGGGGACGGTTTCTTACTGTTTCCATTTTCCATCTTCACTGAGTTGGATGTTTGATATTTTTCATGTTCTTATTTGTGATGTTATATGTCAAATCCATCTCAAGTCATTGACTTGAGTAATTTGTAGATATCAGATGAGGAGGCCCTAGTGGCTGAGTCGGTTCAAATTCTGGAGCGATGAACTTGATAACTTCAGCATCGACTAGTCGATCAGGTCGAGGTTCAGTGGGATAGTTATAGTCCTAGTTCCACAACCTGGGAGGACGCATTGGAGATGCATATATAGTTTTCTTACCTATTCTAGAACTTTGGGACAAAATTTCCTGAAGTGGGGGTGTATGTAGCACCCTTTTTTTGTCATTAATTGTTGACTTTGATTATGACTTTTTCTTTGAGGGCATTCAGTTTCGAATGACATGGTTATGTGTGGATTTAGATCTAGACTATGTGTTGTCTTATTCTTTGAGGGAATTAAGTTTTGGATTACCCGGACATGTGTGGAACAAATATTTGCTTGTTAAATATAATTACTTGGAAAATTGTATGACGTGTTGTTAATGATAAGTTCATGTGATTATGAAATGATGTCGATGTTGATAAAAAATGCTTATGTAATTATGTTATGATTTCAATTGCGATTGAAATGCTTATATTATTTTATCATGATTCGATAGCAAGGAAAATTTTAGGGACACAATTTATTCCATGGGATAGTTTTGGACTTTTTTTCAAAAAAATATTCGCCAATTTTTCTTTTTTCAAAGATCATTCGCCCAAATTCCATGGGATAACTTTTGTTACCCTAAAAATCACCAAAATTGTCCAAAAACTATATAAAGTCCTTAGAAATTTGAATATTCTTTAAAAAAAATGGAAAACATTTTATGGTTTCAAATTTAACAATTAGTTTAAGATTCACCAAGGTTTCCACACTTTGAGAAAACTATGGATCCTTAAAATTTTCCATGTTCGATAGAGGTTGAATGTATATGCAATGTGAAAAGTGATGTCGATAATGAACCGATGTTGATAAATGTTGATTACTATATCTATCATGTACTCTAATGGGTTTTCAAGTGTAATAGGAAAGGAAGGTACATGTGACACAAGAAGATGTTGATGCACAAAGACTCTAGTTGAATCAGGTAGCATTAACATGTGATGTCATTATAATATTTATGATTATGTTTGAAATCTTGTTTTTAATATTTGATGTGCGTTATGTTTGACGTGCAGGTGTTGGATTGTGATTGCAAATTAATCCACATTAGGTAATAGGGCTAAACAATGATACGATTTTAGATTAGAATGTTGTCGGTTCGATGAGCTTTGAATAGAGTGAGAGAATATCTAGCTCATTAGATGCATGTGCTATGAGGGTAGGTTGTAGGTCGGTCACTCACGAGGTATTTAATGGGGGGCGCACATTAAGGACTCAGACTTAATACCTAGGAACCACAAGTCCCTCAATAGGGTAGGCGGATTGAGTCAACATGGTCTCAATCGTCGTACCATATCCCACCCGAGGGAAATATCTGAAGGGCATGCAGGAAGCATGGTGCCTTGATATCGTTGGTCACAACAAAAATGCGACAGTTAATTACGTTAATTATAAATGGGGGGATTAATACAAGTATTTGAAAGAGAGTTAGAAAATATCTAATGTGTTAATATAGGAAAAAGAAATTGTTTATTGATTAATCTTAATTATGCAATTTATGAATAGAAACTGGAGCAATTGCATTTTAGTTAACTAAAACTAAAAAGATAGAGTAAATATTTTTAAAGAGCAAATTAAGGAAACTTAACTAAAGAAAATCTTAGTTAAAAATAAAATACTAAGAAAATCTAAGTTAACTAAAACTGGGTGGGCGAATAAAAATTTAAAAAATAAATAAATTAATTTGAAAAGTGATGCACAAGGATGCATGGATTTACAAAGGTTATTAAGAGGAAAGAAGAGAATGAATATCTCATCTTTTCCTACCATAGTTTTGGAGAATAGCTTGGGTTGTTGCTCCTGTCAAAGGTGACTATCGGAGGGTGTGGTTCACTTCAATATGAGAGCTTGGGTTTGGATCCACGTGGTAGTAGGATAGTATTGAAGTTCATTGCTAGTAGTGTATCGTCAACCTCATTGCAGCTCGAGGGTCCCTGGGGAAGAAGAGAACCTATTGGGTACAGTAGGTTGGATTAAGGTGGACCATTTGTGATTGGAAATACAAAGGCGGGATTTGCAGTGGATATTCGATGACGACTTCAAAATATGGCTTCTACTTCAACCTTCGAGAACTTGCAGGAATTGAGAGGTCAACTTGTCATTATGATTTTTAATCTAATGTTGGATATTTATTGATTGAATTATTATTTTTATGTTAGATATGCAATTTGTATATATAGTGCTCATGTGAATCATGGATCTATCAATTGGTTAAGAATTTTTTTTTATGTTGCTTATTGTTCATATCTATGTCATTAATGTGTAAGTGTTTATTGGGTAGTTTAGCGGGGTCCCTAGGACGGTCCTTACATGAATATATCATTTTAAGTTGAAGCATAAATTCATAGGGATTTTTAATTAAATAGGTGCACCATAATAATACAACTGCACCGGTTCGTCCTGAGTTAATGGACGCACCAGTGCAGCTAAACCACATAAACTCATAGTATAAAATATCCGCTATATTTGATAGTGGGTAGTTATCTATGCAATTTTCAATATTGTTGACCTCACTGTGCTTAGTATATAAAGGAGAACCGGGGTAGCCATATTTTCAATACGCACAACAATATGATTCTTCCGGTTCGTCCTGAGTTAATGGACGTACCAGTGCAGCTAAACCACATAAACTCATAGTATAAAATATCCGCTATATTTGATAGCGGGTAGTTATCTATGCAATTTTCAATATTGTTGGCCTCACTGTGCTTAGTATATAAAGGAGAACCGGGGTAGCCATATTTTCAATACGCACCACAGTATGATTCTTTTTATTTTTTTGATTGTATGCCAATATAGTGCATCGTGAAAAGAGTAGTGCACCGGTGTGTTCATACATTTCTAGCGCATCGCTATTCCATAATTGTTTTTAGAAATATATATTTATGACCTACATTTCCTATTATGACGCATAGGTGCACCTTAAATAGCGCACCGAAGTCCAGAAAATAAAAATAAAATAAAATTGCATGAATTATTTTCCATAGACTAAAAACAGAGTGGAATTTCAATTTCAAAAACTAATTCTATAAGGTATTTAAAAATAATAATAATCAATATTTCATTATTTTGTCGAAATTTCAAGGGGAGAGTTTTGGAAGAGAGACTTACCAGGGAGGAGTTTGGAACAACCTGATTATTCTGAAGATCAAAATTTGTAAGGTATGGTGAATCAAACAAAACCCTGCATAGTAGAAATTTCAAGTATGTAAATTATTACTATTGATCACAATGTATGATTTATTTATTTTTCTATTTAGATTTTAAATAAATATAGAAAAAAATTTCATAGTTACCTTCAACGTTGGAACCCTTGTTTTCTTATTACTTCCTTTTTTTTTGTGGCTGCAAAATTCAACATTAGAGTTTAAATCCCTTTATTTTTCACGTTAAGATTTTTCTTTTTAGGGATTTTAGATTAAATGGGTTTATAGTTTTATATATAAAGCATTGGGTGCAATGGGACCACTTCTTGGGTAAAATTTGAAACACTCTTGACCCTATCAGTTTTTTTTAATTTAAAAAAACTGTTATGCATTTTTCGATGCAGTCGAGTTGTTTAAATGCATGGGTGCATTTATAATAGTATCACATCAGTAATGTCAGGCCTGCCATTTTTTAAAAAAAAATCTTAAAATAATGCTTATGCATTTTTCAGTGTGGTTGAGTTGTTCTAACGCAACGGTGTGTTAATTGTCAAAGTGCATTGTTTTGATTACCAATGCTTTATAATAAAGAAATCGCACCAACAAATTTGTATATGAATTTTTTTATTTTGTTCTGGTTAATGATGCATTCAAGTATGATGCATCAACGTGTTCAAGTATGAGAAGCACCGACGTGTTTTGTATACTGAAACACACTAAAATGGAAGGCTACTTTTTTATTTTGAAGATATGTAATTTATTGGTTAATGTGTGACATATATGTAGAGCCAAAAACTGAGGAAGCAAGATAAGAATCTTTACAATATAAGTGTAGGAGAGCATAAAACCTTGATAGAAAAGTTTCTTGGGAACTCTTGATATGTTGCGCTCAGATTCACAAATGCCTCGTTAGTTTCCTGCTAATATTATTTCACTGTATCGAGTAGCATCACAGATATCAGTTCCTGCATCTGGTCCTTAATTGCCGTTTCTGTTGTGCAAAGCTCTTGCAGCTTCACCCCAATCTCTTCAAAGAGTGACAATGCCTCTTCCTGCATTGGTTGCAACTTTTCTGCATTTTTTGCTTCCTTGGCCCTTAATGCCTTCATCTCTTTCTGGAGCTCCTTTGTTTCTGTGAAATTTTGTATTCTCTGCTTCAGCGGCAAGTCCTTCATCGTCGTGTTCACTGAGTCAAGGTACTTCTGCTTCTTTTGTACTTCACCTTGGATTTTCTATAAGTTTGGGTCTTCTTACAGTATGCCCCATGACTTAGTCACTTCTTCTAATAAGTCTTAGCACCTCACAACTTCCATGAAGATGCTCTCTGTCGAAGTTTTTAATTCTTCAGCTCTTTCTATCTTTACTTCTGGTGGAGTACTAGCTTGATTTCTAGCCTCCAAGTCTGCAATATTTTCTTTGTATCTAATTTCCATGTCCTCCATATTTGTTTTAAGGTTGTTGACTGCAGCACCAATCTTGGCTATAGTCGCTTCTACTTCAGGTTCTTCGTCGAAGTCTAGGATATTGATGATGCTCTGATTCAATACATATTCAAGCACAGCATAAAAACGCACACATATAAACCATCAAGAAGATCACCATATGGACAGAACGTTCAGTCGGTTTGTTCATTCATTGAGGTAGTATTTATACAATAAGTGGAGAGGTTGGAGCAGTTACACCTGCTCCAACCGCTCATTTGTTAAGTATACAATAACATACATTAGTACATGATGATACCAAAAGGCGGCTAAATGGACCTCTCAACATCTCCCCCACCAACAAAACACTTCTTCATCTTGAAGTGTGAAAATCCTCATAGCATATCTAAGAGGTGACGTATACCTCACACGAGTAATTATGATTAAGCAGGAAAATAGAAGAAGAGTGGTCAATGCAGTATAATGAGCAACAGAATAATAATACAGTAGAACTCGGATAGAAGCAAAAATACTTCACACACACTAATTCATTAATCACAAATGGAAAAATAAATAATACAATGCATGAGGAATTTGAATGCCTAAGGTGGCAATTCGAATTAGCCTTCATGGAGTGATCAAAATATCATTGGAGTGTCATCGGAGCACAACTGGAAGTCTTCATCATCATCAGTGGAGTCATCAATGCTCAAGTAATTGTCAACCATCAGTCAAACTGAGTCTGGTAGGTTTAACTGAGTGTAACTAAGTGCAACTGAGTGTAACTGAGTGTAACTAAGTATAAACTGAAGACAACTGGACTGGTAGGTGAAGAAGGGCGAGTTGCTTCCTAAAATCAAGGAAGAAGGGCACATTAAGCAACTAAAGGGCTAAAATTGACCAGTGAGAAGCTCTCGGGGGCTGGCTAACTGAGGGATAGGTGCTGGACTGATGACTGGAATGCATGCAAACCCTAAATGACGCATGCAAACCCTAAAAGTGCATGCATGAATGAAAATATAAATGATCAAAATAATGGTGGGACTGGGATGACGTATAGGAATATCCTAACACCCCCCCTTAATCCATCTTGGGCCCTGGTAACTAAGACCAAAGGTCACCCAATACAATGAATAATAACAATCAATAAACCAAGGAAGTGGGGAAAATTTCATGGGAAAATTACCCCCCCCTCAAAAACAAACTGTAAGGCACACATAAAAAAATAAATGCTCCAAACTCAAGCAGGTGTGATGCTTGGTCATATGTCTGGAGGTATCTTCTTCTTGGGAAGAAGTGGATCATGCTCAAAAGGCATGTGCTTGTACTTGCTCTTCAGTTCGAATGTGATGAGAACAAATCCAAAAGTATGAGAATGATCCTTGAACCTATGATTTGAATCAGCTGAGGTAGGATCAAATCTTTGAATGTGCATATAGTCTTTTGTCTTCTCCTTCGAACCACCATGGGTGAGATTATGCCAAAAAGAACTATTACATGTTTGCTTGAAATCAAAATCAAATTTAAGACTTAAAAAACAGTTTCTTGAGATCCCCTTTGAACCAACAGAGGTGAGATCAAAACCATCATATGTATGAGAAATTATCCCAAGTAGTAATTGCTTAGAATCCAAATTAGGTCCAAGACTTGAATCATGGTTTCTTGAGATCTCCTTTGAACCATGAGAGGTGAGATCAAAACTAGTAGATGCATGAGAAATTATACCAAGCGAATGGCCATGGTTTCTTGAGATCTCCTTTGAACCAATAGGGGTGAGATCAAAACCATGATGTGCATGAGAAATTATCCCAAACGAATGGCAATGGCCATATTCTTCAATAACCTTCTGAAAGCATGGAATAATGATCATATAGTAGTAAATAAGAGGTGATTGCTTGAGGAGAGCGAATGCATTACCTTCAATAGCTAATTTGACCTCCGAAATAATCATGTGATCATGATGCAAACCAACAGACTCTGGTGCAAGAGAGGATTTAGGACCTTCTGCAATATCTAGAGTGTGAGCTGGCACAGAAAGAGAAGAAAGTTGGAGCATGACTGTAGATTTTGCAATTTCTTTGTGGACAGCTTCAATATGAGATGATATTGGTTCATGATCTGAGAGACCATCAAGGGGAGTGAATGCATCATTGGGCTTGTTCTCGAAAGGGTTTGGACCAATTCCTTCATTCTGTCTGCCAAATATTACATCCAGGTGAGCCCATAGCTGTTTTGGTGATGAAAAATCAGGGAGGTCATATAACATCCATTCAGACATAGCATCCATCATTGATCCAAAGGCTCTGTCACCTTTATTTAACCAATCAATCTTCTCTTCAGAAGATTCAAACTCTCTTTCAAAACAACAGTCAAAGAGATCATGACTCTTCAAATATGCTATTATTTTCGGTTTCCATTCATCATAGTTGAGTGGAGAAAGAGGAGGGATTTCTTCTGAATTCATTGAAGCTGTAGAAGACCTGCAAAAACAATATAGAATATGTGCAACTGCTACTGCTGCAAAATTGCAGAAACTACTGCAACTGCTGCACTCGAAATCTTGGTAATAACCTGCAAAAAACTCTCAAGAATGGAGATAAACAATACTCTCAACATGCTCTGATACCATGTGAAAATCCTCACAGAAGATCTAAGAGATGACATATACCTCACAAGAGTAATTATGATTAAGCAGGAAAATAGAAGAAGAGTGGTCAATGCAGTATAATGAGCAACATAATAATAATACAGTAGAACTCGGATAGAAGCAAAAATACTTCACACACACTAATTCATTAATCACAAATGGACAAATAAATAATACAATGCATGAGGAATTCAAATGCCAAAGTTGGAAATTCAAATTATCCTTCATGGAGTGATCAAAAGATCACTGCAGTGTCATCGGAGCACAACTGGTGTCATCAGAGCACAATTGGAAGTTTTCATCATCATCAGTGGAGTCATCAATGCTCAAGTAACTGACAACCATCAGTCAAACTGAGTCTGGTAGGTGTAACTGAGTGTAACTGAGTGCAACTGAGTGTCAGTGAGTGTAACTAAGTGTAACTGAGTGTAAATAAGTGTAAATAAGTGTAACTAAGTGTAACTGAGTGTAACTGAGTATAACTGAGTATAAACTGAAGACAACTGGACTGGTAGGTGAAGAAGGGCGAGTTGCTTCCTAAAATCAAGGAATAAGGGCGCATTAAGCAACTGGAGGGCTAAAACTGACCAGTGAGAAGCTCTCGGGGGCTAGCTAACTAAGGGCTAGGTGCTGGACTGATGACTGGAATGCATGCAAACCCTAAATGATGCATGCAAACCCTAAAAGTGCATGCATGAGTTAAAATGTAAATGATCAAAATAATGGTGGGACTGGGATGGAGTATAGGAATATCCTAACATGAAGAAGACATGCAAAAATAACCATGAGTCGTGATTTCTTTATCCTTCGTCAGTACTTTGGTAGTGGTAAATCGAGCCTCACCCTTTCACCTTCATGCCGTCTTGCATCTCCATCTGTCCCAGAAATTTTGGGCTTACACGCTCTACCTTTACACAAGCTCACCAACTACCTTCAAACTTTTGAAATCACACTGAAGAGATGTTTATGTATTTCAGCACCGGGGGCTCAATCAGTTCAGGTTTTCTTTGTGGCATCATCATGTGATCATTAAGCTCTTTCTTGTGTGTGATGTAAGATGGTTGCTGCTTGAATATGGTCTTCGTCGACTTCATCTGTCGTGAGTCTTCCTACAAGTTTGTAAATTTTTCGCTACTTGTGGTCGATACCAACTGCTGGATATTGGTTGTGGCCGACTGACTTGACTCGACTTGACTTACTAAGTCGGTTAGAGACCGACTGAATTACAAAGATTGATTATAATACGAAAAGGTCGACCAAAAAAAAAAAGGACTCGACCACTTTTTTACATACCCAACCATCTTTTTGCATGTTACATTGACCAAAATATAAAGTGACCTTATTAATATGTTGAGCTCGACCGAATGTAGATACCAACCATATACATAAAATGACCCATTCGACCATACTATTATAATGACTCAATGATACTTTTACATCGACTATATTATTGTGTGCATCATTTTTAAGCACCAACCAAATTTAAACACTGTAAAGACTCAAGTATAAAGTCTTGACCAAAATTAAGGAACGACCATTTTGGGAATCTTACTTGTAATTTTTACATAATAATGACAACCAGTTAACTGTTAAGATACCGACCAAGTCATACTTCGACCAAAAAATACATTAGTCGACCAAACTTATTAACCAATATGAAGGAGGCCGACCTAGGTTAGCCTCGATTAATATATAAGTTATAATATCATCAACTTAAAAGTAACATGTATGACCGACCATTATGCATCGACCATGGGCCCCGACCACTTCATATCGACCAATAGTGCTTTATACTTGAGCTTGACTTAAAGTATATGGATTGACCAAGAATCTATTTCGACGTCTTTTTGTGACGATCATTGTATCTTTATATTGGGTTCGACCATCTCAACCATATTAAGAAGTTAAGCATAATTTAGAAATTTGACATCACTTGATATGATGACATATGCTCGACTTAACTCAAGAATAAGCTTCTTGACTAGTTGAAGTGTTGTTCACTTTGTCGGTGGTCGACTTCATTGGTCGACAAAGAGGTTTTGTATGGTGACATTTAATCTGTCTTTATAGCACACCATAAAATATATTTCTCATGATTATGTGCATCACTGTAGGCCTTTATTAGGTAATGGAGATAACTTTCTTCAAGCAACTGTACACAAGGACTTTTGCATGCAGATATTCTGTAGGGCCCCTCCTGTAGGGTCCTTCTGTGCTTAACTTGAAACTCAACAACTTGATACAAAAGAGATTAGACACTATAATTACTAGATATATAAAATAAATTAAATAAAAAAAAACTTAGCAAATATAGACAAACCATAACCTGTCATCCCGATCCAACTGGTACATTGTCGTCCGCATCTTCCCAAGGATCCCTCCAGCAAAGCTCGTTTAACCACTGGTGAAGCAACTATTAGCTTCGCCACCCAACCATAGGCCCATTCTTTCAGTCAGATGGCCTCCCCCGAGCTTTGGGTCCTAAAGCTTACACACACCTTTCAAGAAACTCCTCAATGGGTTTCTCCCCCATAAGAATTTCTATCCAAACCCCAATAGCAGCAAGTCGCATCTATCGCAAGAATTACGATATCCATTCAAAAACTGGGTCCCTTCTCCCTTCCCAAGGCCTTCCTTAAGTAGGAAAATCCTTTGCGACACATGTCGCTCCATGCAATAATATTTATTTTAATAAATGCCTAATTAAATAAAACTCACCCATCCATGTGTCAACTTTTCTAGGAGATGCACCAACATTCCTAAGTTTTCTCATGTTTGTCCCCAATATGTTTCACCTAACTCCTAAATTTGTGATGAAGGTGGAGTTGACTCGATGTCTATGCTTGGGATTTTATTTTGCTCCTAAATAAGGATTTATATTATTTTAAATACTCAAAATAATCTTTTATGTGCAAATGCATAAATAACAATTAATATTATTTTAAATTCTAAAATAGTCTTTTATGTGCAAAAGTCTCAAGCACTAATTTCTATTGTTTAAAGTACTAAAATGCATTTCTCTATGTAAATGCTCTAGGTGCAAATTTATACGTCTTTATGCAATTTAGTTTAACAATCATTTTTACTAGGATCCCGGTGCCACGCCATTGGGCCTTCCCGTTCCTTAACTTCATTTCCCCTACATGACACCACTCTGTCGAGTCCAGTCATCTGTCGTTTCCATCTCTCAACAAGGCACCACATCGTCGAGTCCTTGCGTCCACTCTTTCCGTTCTCAGCAAGGTACCACATCATCGGGCCTTTTGCCGATATCCTTTCATTCTAACTTGCGGGAACTTCATGTAGGTATTTTACGAGCCGTTACCTTCTATCCTCCGTCTACACGCTATTAGGGACTAATGGCGCTGAGGAGTAAGTCCATCCTTACTGTGCGCCCCTCAACTCGTACGTGACCAACTCCGTTGTGGCCCACCGGCATGACCTCATGCTTCTCCTGAGTAAGAAGAAAAATGCTTCTCTACTCATGCGTGGTATTCCATCTGAAGTCAACATCGTCGTCTCTCTCCCCGTGTGTGATTTATCCGTACTCTAAGACCCTTAAATTCCCTTGTGTGTCCGTCGGTGAACCGTTTCACCTGCCGCTACACACATTTCTCACAAACATATATTAGTAGTACTGTCCTCAATTATCATAATATGATTCATAAATCTACTATTTTGTCAAGCATTTATAGTTTACTCATAACATTACTTATTCATCTAATCAGAAATGCATCTCGTCAATATTTACTTTCTTCGTTCTCATCACATAATCAATCATACCACTAGTCGTTAAGCATCATTCACATGTACCCTTTTTCATAATCAAATTTAATCGTTAAACAACATGTAATCATTAATTTACATCAACTATCCAGATACACATATATCATTATTTTATTGATTCACAATCAGTCATAGTCATGAATATACTCAATATAACATCAAGGGGTCGTTTTATTAAAGTTTCAATTAGTCGGATCACTCAATAGGTTCCCTCAAGGTATGCAGTAGTCTAGGGGCACTACATACACCCCTACTTATTTAGAACTTCGTCCCGAAGTTCAGAATAAATGCGGAAAGCTATGACGCATCTTAGTTGCGTCCTCCCAAGTCGCAGAGCTAGGACTGTAACTGTCCCACTGCACTTTGACTTGAGCAATCAAGGCTAATAATTAAGCAAGATGTATTCAATCAATTATCTCACTCCACACATATAATTTAATTCCTTAATTCATTTATCAATTATTTTCATCATTCACATCTTCAGTTTTTCCTCAATCATTTAAGACATAACAAGGCTCAAGAGACCACTGTATCGAATTTGTTCAGGTGGGTCACTTGATAGGTGCCCTTAAGGTCCATAGTCATTCTAGGGGCATTACATACACCCCCTCTTAAATAGAACTTCATCCCGAAGTTAATTTTTGTTCTTGTACTTTCGACGTTAGGCTTTATCTTAATTTCTATTCTCATCTTCTTTCATTCTATTCTATTTTTCTCCAACAATCATGGCTATAAGCACAAGTGGTTCAAGTCATTATTTCCTATCTCATTTAGTATGGTTCCAATACATCCTTAGGAACTCAATCGAAATTTCTCATAATATCAATCCGAGGATACATTGACGGGTTGTTAGTCCCAACTAGATTTCCTTTATCTCCTATTCATTCATGAAGATCCATGTTATGAAATTTAACTACAAGCCATATTGCATCCATAGTTCACACAATAGTTACCCAGTCCTCTTTTTGTATAACAAAATCCAAGCAAGAATTCAAGTTTGTTTGGATATCCTTTCCTCTAAGGCGTGAAGATAAACATCCTATAGTATTCAGTAAAATACAAATAATCAAATCAAGAGCGACTGTCAAATAATCCAAAACCGATTCCCGTAAGACTACTCCAATTCCAAAAATTTTAATAAGTTTGATTCTCAATATGACATGGTTCCAAAGTGTCGGAACTTGGAAACCTAGTCGAACATATTAAAATTTAACTCCTAGCTCTTTCATCGGTAATATCATGTCTAGGTAAATGAGTTTATCACTTCCTTACTTCATTTCATCATTTCCGTTGTCATAGGACTACTTCGACAGACTCATCAAGTCGTACTATGTGTTTTCTCAACCTCATCAAGTGCTACTTTGGGATATTGCATAGTATAGGGGCACTACATATTCCACGTTGATAATGTAAGAGTTGGCTACGAGGGTCACAGAGACAGACATCTATCGCTAGAAAAAGGTGTTCTTTCTGTCAGCAAAAGTGAACATGGTCGGCACATGATCTCCCTCGCTAACAGGTTACTCCATCGATTAAAATATGACTAGGCATTTGATGTGAGAAAATATGTAGGCCAACAAAAATGAGCGGTCGACTATCCAGGTGGAATACGCATGGTTGATGATTGATTTTGCTTGTTCAGTCGGATTACCCCATTCATTTTGGGCATTTCTTTGTGTTTAACAGTCTTTAAGTCTTCTTGGCAGCTGGTCGGATTGCAAACTAGTCGGATGGAAAACTGGCTCTCCATGACTAAGCAGGTCGACTCTTCATGATGGAGCAGGTCAGCTCTTTCCTTCAACTAAACAACTTCATCATTCCATATCAATATATGTCATTCCTCCAAACAGAGGGCTTCATGCTACAATTTTCCCTTGATCGTAACTTTAAACATTCGTCGACGAACTATGTGTATGGATGGGAAACTGCCCAGACAATAGTTTTTTCATTAATTCAAGACGTAATATCTTATTGCTTATGCAGAGTTGAGCAATTAGATTGACAGCTTCGACGAGTGTAGAATTATCTAGAATGCGCATCTTTTCTGAGCATCCTTTCTTCTTACGTGTAGACTAGGTGTAAATCAGCAGAAGTAGAGGATGACCTCAATCGACTGCGTGTTGACTGGACTGGAGTGGTCGGCTATGGAAATAAATTATTACTTTGGTCGATAGGAAATACTGGCTGGTCGAAATTCTTAATGATTGTCTTTTTACTCTTGTAATTGTAGATACAACGCGTCCCCAAAGAACACACATCTGGAGAACTGATCTCAGCACACAATTTACCAACATGCTTTCGATCGACATAACATTAACCTGCTACTCTATGGGGATTAAAAATTAGTGAGAATATGAAATAAAACAAACCTTATCTTTATTTTTGCAGGAAGATCAATACACTAGCGGTCTTTTGAGCAGATGAATTCTTAATCAATGCATCCAAATTTTCACGTCACATGATTTAGTTATTTCTTGTAGGAATCCTACAGAAGCATCCCACGTTCTCTTGCAAGTTCGAACCGCTCCCATCCGCTGCTGTTGGAACCTAGACCGGATGGGAGAGGCAACAACGCCACTATTGAATGCTCTAATTCAATACATATTCAAACACAACATAAGAACACACACACATAAACCATCAAGAAGATCACGATATGGACATAACATTCAGTTGGTTTGTTCATTCATTGAGGTAGTATTTATACAATAAGTGGAGAGGTTGGAGTGGTTACACCTGCTCCAACCGCTCATTTGTTAAGTATACAATAACATACATTAGTACATGATGATTCCAAAAGGCGGCTAAATGGACCTCTCAACAAATATTCGCACAGACTTCGTCTATAGCCTTCTTCAGCTTTTTTTCCTCTCGCAAGCATCTACTATCTGATCTGTTTTCATTCGGAATTCATCCTTCAACTCATTGTAGCTCTCTTCTAGCTTCAAATACTGGTTGTATGTTATCTTGTCCCTATCTTTGATCTCTTCTACGACCTGCAAGTGTAGATCATGCAATCCTTCTATAGGTAACATTCCCACATTAATATCTAAGTGCACGAGCTGCTTTGCACCTTCAGTGACTTCGTCTGATGGGAATATGACATTTGTTGGCTATGTGCGCAGCCAAGGTTGCATCGTTAGTGCGAGAGCTTTCCTTTTTCTTTGGCTTGTCTCCTATGATCTATCTTCAGAGTCTGATTCTTTCATAATATATCTCTGTACTTGCTCAACTCTTTCCATCATATTTTTCATCTTGACGATGCTTTCTTCCATGCTCGCTTTAAGCTTCTCTTTCTTCTTGTCTTTTTCTGCGAGTGTTTCTTCAATATGGGTGTGGAATCTGGTTGCAATGCATCCATAGTCATCATCTTCCAACTTCACATCAAGCAAAGTCTTACTCACTTTTGTTTTCTTCTTTTTGACCCCTCCGACACATCTGTGGTGGGGTTCTTTCTCTTTTATCCTACTGGCGGATCACTAGTCTGCTGTTGTTCTTGTTCTTGTTCTTCTTCGTGTTGATCATCACCTCCTTGTTGATGTATATGTAACTTTGGAATGTATTTCACATATATGTATGTTGTATTCCTATAGAGATGTTATTATTCCTCTATACGGAAGTGTCGTCATTTATATTGTAAGTGTCGTAACTTATACTTGATGGGTTATTAGACCACCTTGTTGGGGTCAGCCCTGTATAAGTCATGTGGGTCAAAGGGTTATTAGACCACCCTATTGGGGGTCGTCCATGTGGGTCAAAGGGTTATTAGACCACCCTAGTGGGGGTCGACCCAGTCAGCATTATGTTAAGTGGTTAAGTTGAGGCCGACCTAGTTGAGTAAAGGTCAAGTCAAGTTAGTGTATAAATAGAGAGTGTGTCTCTCTCATTTTACACATTCTATTCTCTCACTCACACTTGGGAGAGTGGCGCACTTGTGGAGGAGGAGGCTCTGCTGCTAGGAGAAGACTATATCTTGTATTCTGGTTGTATCATTGCTCTATCTATCTCTGAGGAAGTTATTGGGGTTTTTCACCTTTATGGTTTTCCCCAAGTAAACTCTGTGTCTCTTGTGTGCTTGCATTATTGTGTCCATGATTGATATGCTGTAGATTTGTTGTACATGTTGCTATCTCAGTTAAGATCCTAGATCATATTGAAGTAAATTCTGAAGATTTAACATGGTATCAGAGATAGCTTGAAAGAAGGCATGATATGGCATGTATGATCTTGTTGCACTTACGATGCTAGGGCTTGATATAGCAAAAATCAGTCATCATATAACTTTCGCTATAAATCCGTTTTGGAGAAGTTTTCGGATCAAAAATTTTTACAGGTCGAAGATCAGATCCCTATGTACCTTGTGTCCAAAGGAAAACCTCTAATTCGTTGTACTTTGTGATTTATGATCTGTACAATATAGGGTTTCTGCCTCTTCCAGATCTAAGTCAAAATTAGGTGACCTTGGGAAAAAGGTCATAACTTGGGCTAGGAAGGTCCAAATGAAATTTTGTAAAAAGTGACAGTTATTACATAGACTGTACTATCTCAAGAAAAATGTTTAGAGGCCGAAGTTGAACCAGTGACACGTGGAACACCGTACAAGTTCGCTCTCCTGTATTATCCCATAAACAGGTCACGTTATGACACTTGGCATAAATCTCTCTCAGAGAATCCAATTGAGGTTAGACCTGTTGGGATGGAAAGATAACAGGTCGGCCTATCTCAAGAAAACTTTTCAGAGGCTGAAGTTGAACCAGGGACATGTGGCACACTGTACAAGTTCGCTCTCCTGTATTATCCCATAAACAGGTCACGTTGCGACACTTGGCATAACTCTCTCTCAGAGAATCCAATTGAGGTCAGACCTATCGGGATGGAAAGATAACAGGTTGCGCTATCTTAGAAAAAAATTTCAGACCCTATGGATCAAAAAGTGCGGAGTTACACCAGAAACAATCGGGTACATATTTCTGTCAAAACATAATTATTTTTTAGCACCTTCATTCATGGCTTCCGGAATTTAGGGTTTTAGAGAAAGTTGGAATTCTTGTAATCAGAGACAACGGATGAATGCTACTCATCAAATCAAAATTTATAGACCAAGATCAGAATTTTTGGTTGGGCAGAAGGCCGAGCTTGATCAGACCCTAGTTCGGGAATTTGATCAGAAAAGTGGAAAATTAAGGCTTCTGCAAAAATGGGAATTTTTGAAATCTGTGACCACAGCTGGAAGCTCCTTATAAAAATAGAAGCTTAGAGATTTGGATCAAACCTTTTGATTGGGCAGAAGAGTGGGATTCATCAAACCCCAGTTTGGGGTCACGTCTAGTGAATCCGGAAGTTTCAAAGGCAAAATTGAGGAGTGAAACTTTGCAGTTTTCAAATTCTGAATATACTAGCTTGATCAGCTCATCAAGGTGCATATTTCTATCATTTCGGAAGTTTGAAATTCAAAGTTTGAATTTTTGGGGTTTCTCTGACAAACCCTAATCCAGCTCCAGTTCCAGTTCATGCAAATCAAGTGGATTGGGTTAATCCTAGAAGAAGATGGATTGGTCACCTGCATAAGTGAAGAAGTTCTTGTTTCAGAGGGAGATGAGGCTAAGGCGTTACATAAGAAGATTACAAGTGATCTTGATAGGTATGACTCATCGAGGTATGTTTCAAGATTTGTTCATGATTAAGTTTATGGTATGTTTGTCTTCATGTTATTACGGTTAGTACAATCGTGATTTTAGATTTGTCATATCACCTTAACAAAATTATGAATGCATGATAGAAGATATTCATTGGTTAGGGTGTTGACACTTATGATTGTACTAATGCATTATGGTGTTGTATGAGGTTTATGTTGTCTGCTAACATAAAAGGTACACCAAGAAAGACAAATCATGTTCTACTTCAAGAACATATGATCATGGTGACATGAAGACAAAGATTCATCCATTGTCATGGATCGCATACAAGATCTACTTTCGAGGTATGTATAACTTGGTTCTACAATGGTTAACTTATGAGACATGCAGGTTACTAGCACAAGTCACTGAAGAGAACCAGAAGACATTATGCGGGTATGTTAGACATAACTAGCTAGCATGCTAATCTAGGTATGTTTTTTCCTATATCAAGCTAGAATCCTACCTTGTGTTAGGATCTTATACTGTTGTGTTGTTGATAATGATTATTCATGAAGTCATAGGTTTGAATAATCATGGTTGTATGCATATTATGTTTCTTACCATAATTGATGATATGACTAACCAGAAGAATCATGAAGGTATAGGTTTGAATAATCACGGGTTTTATGCATATTATATCTCTTATCTTGATTGATGATTCAACTAACCAGAAGAGTCCTATAATCAAATAAGAATATGTATGAGTAAAAGAAGACTTCCCTAAAACCTTGAATACTAATGTTTATTATCTGTGAATGATCATGAATATACATGTTTAAGATTATTGTGTTTTGATAGTATTAAGATTATACTAATAAATGCGTGATTATGTATGAGACCTCAAGGATAACACAATGATGATACTAATAAGCATGCATAGTGATTAAGGATGGATGTAAGTTCAAGGACAGGTAATCCAGGAAGAAAAGATCAAGAGGGAGCACACTCTAGTTGTTCCTGCAAGAAATCAAAGGAGCACACTTCAGTAGTTTCTGCAAGGATGCAGATATTCAGAGGGAGTTGACCACTTCTCACAATCCACATAAGAATGGAGTTGCAGAAAAGAAGCAAAGACTGAGAGGGAGTCAACCCAACAAACAAACAAAGATAAGTATTTGAATTGTCATTACTTGCATATTTTATTGTTTAAATAATATTGTTCAATAATGTATATACTGATGTTCCTAGAATTAGGTTGTGTATTATGCATATTAGAATATTTGCATTGAAGAATAGTATACTACTAATATGCATGGGTAAGTGGCCTATGGCACTGTACAATATTCCATTGATACCTATCTAGAATGAAACCTCTTTGCTGACATGTTGGGAGTTGTGCACACTCTTAACAATGTTCTGGTAGAGATTGGAAGGCATCTAGAAAGTTACGGGATATGGATAAATGTTGTATTGAAGCATTGGCTAAGATAATTGCATGACTGTATGACATATTTCTTTATGTGTAAGAATTTGTTCTGAAAACTATGAGATGTTTTCTTATCATGCAATTTAACTTGTTGTGTAGGAAAGATCGTATACCTTCACCTACAAAAGAAGGACTACAACATTTGTTCAAGCAACAAAATTATCTATTGAAGATATTGAAGTTCCTAGGATATGGGAAGAATGCCATGATCCGTTGATCATGAAGAACGATGTTTGGGATGTGGTCCCAAGAGATGAAGGGAAGTCTGTTGTGACTTCCAAATGGAACTATTAGATCAATCATGCTGCAGATGGCAGCATAGAGAAATATAAAAGTGATGAAATAGAAGATACACCAAATGGATTTCAAGATAACCTTCTTGAATGGTGTAGTCATATATCTGTGCAAAACTTGGTAGGATAGACAACTTCCTATCCAGTTTGGGCTTTACCAAGAGTGAAGCGAATTCCAACCTTTACTACAAGGTTGAGGAAGGGAATCCTATGATTCTACTCATGTATGTGGATGACCTGTTTGTAACAGGAGATGACAGATTGATTGCCGACACACAGCGGAAGCTTGCTGCCGAGTTCGAGATGAAGAACTTGGGGATGATGCACTATTTGTTTTTGGCATGGAGGTGTGGCAGAGTGCAGATGGAATCTTCCTTGGACAAGGGAAGTATGCAGTAGAGATCCTGAAGAGGTTTGGGATGATGAACTGCAAGGATATGGCCACACCTATGGCATCGAACCTGAAGCTTCTGTGTGATGCTTCATCTGATCCGGTTGATGTCACGATGTATCGTCAGATGATTAGGTCCTCTATGTACTTGACGAACACGAGACCAGATATTTGCTTTGCGGTGAACACATTGAGCCAGTTCCTGGCGGATTCGAGGAGTGTTCACCTGGTTGCTGTAAATCATGTTTTGAGGTACCTGAAGGGCACAATGGATTATGGGCTCAAGTATGAAGTGAATCAAAAGTTTAACCTGCAGGGTTATGTTGATTCAGATTAGGCAGGCAGTGCTGCAGATAGGAAGAGCACATCTGGGTGTTGCTTCAGTATGGGATCAGGTGTGATCTCTTGGTTTAGTAGGAAGCAGTCCTACGTAGCACTAAGTATAGCTGAGGCAGAGTATGTTGCAGCTTGTTCAGCTAGTTGTGAGGCAGTATGGCTACAAAAGCTACTATCTGAGTTATTTGATCTCCCGTTGGATGCTACTGGTATCTTTTGTGATAAGTAGAGTTGTGTGAAGCTGTTTGAGAACCCAGTGTTTCATGACAGGTCGAAACACATAGAGATCAAATATCACTATATCAGGGATATGGTGCAGAGAGGAGCTGTGAAGCTCCTGTACATTGCGACGGACGAGCAGATTGCAGATGTGCTGACAAAGCGACTAGCCAGGGTGAAGTTCGAGTACTTCAGGGAGAGGCTTGGTGTTCTTCAGATTGATGACACTTCGAGGAAGAAGTGATGGACACATTTGCAGAAGCCATTCCAAGCATGTTGGAAGGAGGATCCTTCACATGGCTGTCGATGTAAGCGCTGGATGATGAGCATCAGGACGACGTTCCAGTTACTGCTCTATATACGCATCATGTTGGATGCTGGATATGATCAGTTGGATCATTTATATATGTACGCATCATGTTGGATGTTGGATATGATCAGTTGGATCATTTATATGTATATGTATGTACGCATCATGTTGGATGTTGGATATGATCGGTTGGATCATTTGTATGTATTTTGTATATGCATCATGTTGGATGCTTGGACCATGTATCTGTATATGTATCAGGTGGATACATTGTATGATCAGGTGGATCATGTATGGTGATATGTATCATGTATTTGTATTTGTATCAGGTGGATACACTGTATGATCAGGTGGATCATGTATGATGATATGTATCAGGTAGATACTTGGTATGCATCAGGTAGATACTTGGTATGCATTAGGTAGATGCATTGTATGATCAGGTGGATAATGTATGGTGATATGTATCATGTATTTGTATTTGTATTAGGTGGATACACTATATGATCAGGTGGATCATGTATGATTATATGTATTAGGTAGATACTTGGTATGCATCAGATAGATGCATTGTATGATCAGGATGATCATGGATGACGAGCTTCAGGATGTTTCTCCAGATGACATGTAGCAGGATGTTGCAGTGATGATGATCAGGATGATCATGTGTACATCATGATGATGTATGGTGAGTATCAGGTTGATACTCTGTGGTCGTGGAACAGGTTGTGCAGATAAGCATGTAATTTGTGCCTTGGGAGATTTGCAGATAGTCTTTCGAGGTTTTGCCTATGGCATGTAATTTGTACCCTGGGATATTTGGAAAATGCTCTTTCGAGGTTTTGCTTGGGAGGACATATGATTTGTGCCCTGGGAGATCTGCAGATAGTCTTTCGAGGTTTTTCCTATGGCATGTAATTTGTGCCCTGGGATATCTGGCATATGCTCTTTCAAGGTTTTGTCCTATGGCATTTAATTTGTGCCCTGGGAGATCTGTTAGGTTGAACCGTGTGCTCGTAATCAGTCTTGGGATGCTCTTTCGAGGTTTTTCCATGGCCACATGTAATTTGTGCCCTGGAAGATCCGATAGGTTGAGCCTTGTGCTCCTGGGATTCTCTTTCGAGGTTTTGTGGTGACCACATGTAATTTGTGCCCTAGGAGATCCGATAGGTTGAGCCTTGTGCTTGTAATCAGTCCTGGGATTCTCTTTCTAGGTTTTGTGGTGGGGTCACATGTAATAAGTCCTGGAGATTTGGACAGGATGAAAAAGGCCTCAAATGCTCTTTAGGGTTCTTTCTAGTCAAGAGACTCTTTTAAGGTTTTGTGACGCACGTAATAAGTCCTGAGATTTCCACAATATGGCCAGTGATGACGAAGACCTGCAGGTGGTGGGCCTACATCCAGTATGAAAAAGGACTAGCTCTGTAGAAATTCCTATGACGAGTAGATTCAGAGATTGATTGAGATAGCAGCAGCAGTGACGATGATCCAGAGAAGATGACGTGCTAGAAGACCTGTGTCGAGAAATACCTTCCTAGTTAAGAGGGAGTGTTGATGTATATGTAACTTCGGAATGTATTTCACATATATGTATGTTGTATTCCTATAGAGATGTTATTATTCCTCTATACGGAAGTGTCGTCATTTATATTGTAAGTGTCGTAACTTATACTTGATGGGTTATTAGACCACCTTGTTGGGGTCGGCCCTGTATAAGTCATGTGGGTCAAAGGGTTATTAGACCACCCTATTGGGGGTCATCCATGTGGGTCAAAGGGTTATTAGACCACCCTATTGGGGGTCGACCATGTGGGTCAAAGGGTTATTAGACCACCCTAGTGGGGGTCGGCCCAGTCAGCATTATGTTAAGTGGTTAAGTTGAGGCCGACCTAGTTGAGTAAAGGTCAAGTCAAGTTAGTGTATAAATAGAGAGTGTGTCTCTCTCATTTTACACATTCTATTCTCTCACTCGAACTTGGGAGAGTGGCACACTTGTGGAGGAGGAGGCTTTGCTGCTAGGAGAAGACTATCTCTTGTATTCTGGTTGTATCATTGCTCTATCTATCTCTGAGGAAGTGATTGGGGTTTTTCACCTTTATGGTTTTCCCCAAGTAAACTCTGTGTCTCTTGTGTGCTTGCATTATTGTGTCCATGATTGATATGCTGTAGATTTGTTGTACATGTTGTTCTCTCAGTTAAGATCCTAGATCAGATTGAAGTAAATTCTGAAAATTTAACGCTCCTTCAACACCATCTTTTTCTTGTTGATCACTATCATTGGCGTTATCATCATATGTCATCAGCAGTGCCTTTGGCACGTCAATTTTCCATTATGGCGGCCAATCCTCAATAACGAGTTCAATATTTTGCGCATCCAGCTGATATTGAACCTCATACCATTCCGACTTTGTTTGCTCTCTAGGCTGTATAAATATTGAATGGAGAATCAACCTTGAATCTCATCTTCCGGATGTATACATATGTTACCTCTTTTGGAATATGCGAAGTGCGCATAAGCACCTCACATCATTGCTGATAAAATGTGTATAGTTGAACATTGTTCAAACTTTGTCTTTTCGGCCTTGTGTTACTCCACATGTTTCTGTACCAAGGTCCGCGGAAGTCGCCAGGGAACGTCGGTACATTCTGTTGGTACTTTGGCTATGTCCAGCCCACAAATGAGATGAGGACTATCAATCAGTTGTAGTGAAACTGATAGCCATTGTCTTGTGCACCCGCTACATCATCCATAAATTCATTTAGTAGGTAGCCTGCCCAGTTGAATGCTAGCCCTTCCTTAGCCTTAACAGTTAGGGAGATCGCGGCATCTGACACTTTTGTCGGTTTGCATTTTCTGAGTACCCTTCCTGCGAGCAATTGTATTGTGAACCTCGTGGTGTCGTCTTAAATCTGGTCTTCCCGATAGCCCCGATTTCCTTTAACTAATCTGAACTCACTTTTCATCTACTTTGCGAGGTCTTTATCCTTATTCCTACCCACAAATTACATTGCAGGGTCAGTACCTCGTTTACCTATATGGGTGATCTTGTAGATCAAATCAATATTTATATCTATCTTGTGGTCTAGCCATAAGTATCCTTGGTATGTGCATGACAAAAACACACGCACGACAGATATTAGCTCTAGACTTCACCTGAAGTGCAGAATTCTTAAGAGGTTCAGCAGTCCTGAAGATTGTAACGGTGCAATCTAGTATTGTTCTTGTATGGTCGTCTGCTTAGTGACTTCATCGAACTTTCTCCACATATATCTGTCTGGCTAGAGCTGCAAATACTTGTTCACATCCAACAGATTGTAATATGCGAACTTAACATCTGAGATCTTTCCCAGCAAGTTGTCCTTTTTGTGAACATGGGTGACATCGGCGGCATAAGTATGTCATACTGCGGGTTCTTCTTCAATACTACCATTGGTGCATCGTCTTTTCGCGGTGGAATGTACTCAGGTATCAACAAAATCGACCTCTCATGAGGTCGCTCTGCCTGCTTCTCTCTTGGTGTTTCTGCATCCTGAGGCTTCTGTTGTTCCTTTGCTTTATGCTTATCCTTCTGCTTGGATTTCGGTGCATGCCGAGGTGAGGCTCTAGAAGACCCACGCTTCTCTTGAGTTGCTTTCTTCACCGGTGTTTTCATAACTACTTCTAGACTAGACTGTTGAAATTTCTTTAATACTTCTTGTAGTTCTTCTTGCTCAGACATGTACTTTCGGAATGCTCTGTTCTTCACTGGTAAAAGCTTAGAATTTACTCGGAGTAAAAATAACAATCACGGTAAAACAGGTAACTGTGTGCTTCTTTGTTATTTATAGCCATAACCCAAATTGATACGCACCCAAAAATGGCTAAGTTAACATTAAATGTTATGTCTGTTGTCCAAATATAGCTTAGATCCTGGTCCTTTCCTTACATTAATTGTGTCTTCAACGGACAAGTATGCCTTAAAGCGGAAAAAATCGATTTCCCAAAAGTACTATATAATGGCTAGTTTCCAAACAAAACTGTAACAACTTGTTTTTTCTAGCTTCTCCTAAGGCTAGGTGAGTGGCGAATCTCACTTCGTGTTCCCCTTCTCTTGATGGAACTTTGTAACACTACCCCCTTCTTTACTTCGCAACTTGACTTGCTATGTGTGCTTCGCAGCACATCTTCAAATCTATGAACTTCGCATTATTCCAAAACTGTTGTGTGTAGACTCTACTCTATGTTTAGTGTCCAATTTCAACTGCACTTGACACTTAAACATCATTGCATTGTTTAATTTCTGGTTGTAGGAGTAGGGCCATCCCTGTAAGGATTTAACCTACTCCCATGAACAAGTCATTGTAAGTTTTTTCCCAGTAATGTGGCTAACTACATTGCGCCACCATTAGTAACATGTTCAACAGTCTATGGCCCTAACCAATGCATTCTAAATTTTCCAGGAAATTTCAAAAAATTGCTATCATAGAGGAGAACAAGGTCTCCGACCTGGAATAACTTATGGTTGATGTGTCTATCATGCTATGCCTTTTCTCTAGCTTTTTGCACTTGTTGGTGAAAGCCTGCAATGAAGCGGTCTTCCTCCAATCCAACATCTGTAATAGTCTTTCATCCATCGTTTCTGCATCAGCCATGTTTGTGAATGCTGCAATTCTCAAGATTGGTACAATGTATTCCATGGCCATGACAGCTTCTTGTCCATATGCTAACCTGAAAGGTGTATGACCAGTCAACTTTTTACAAGTTTTTCTATATGCCCATAATACTGCTAGTATTCTGAGATCCCAATCATCCCTGTTTGTATTGCATACCTTGTTCAATGCATTCTCCAGTACTTTATTAAAGGCATCCACATTACCATTAGCTTGTGGATGATATGGTGTACTCTTCTAATGATATATTTGAAATTATTCTGTCAAGGTTTCAATGGTTATGTTCAGGAAGTGAGTTCCCTAATCACTCATAGAAATCTTTGGAAATCTAAATCTTGTCAAGATGTTCTCAAAGATGAACCCCGCTGCTGTAGCTGCATTACAGTCCTTCACTGGTTTTACTTATGCCCATCTAGTTATATAATTTGTAGCTGTAATGATGTATCTTGAGCCAGTTCTCTTCCTTGGTGGGGTAATAGGTCCTACAAATTCAATAGCCCATTTATCAAATGCTTGTAAATTCAATTGTGGAATCAATGGCATCTCAGATGGATTTCCTGTTCTCTAGCATACATTGCAACTCCTTCAATGCTCCTTTGAATCTTTATGTATAGTAGGCCACCACAATCCTGCTCTCAAAAATTTATGCATAGTAGATTTCCCTGCATAGTGTCCTATAGATACTCCTGAATGTGCTTCAGTAAGTATGATAGATCTCTCATGCTCTAGTACACATCTATGCAACACTTCATCTGGTCCTAATTTATTTACTTGTCTTGCAATCAAGGTAAAATCAACTGATCTTACCACTAACTGTTTCTTCTGTTGCATAGTGAATTCTATAGGTGCTAACCCTGTGGTTATAAATTCTACAATATCTCTGAAGTAGTCATCTTCTATGTGAATAGAAATCAACTGCACATCTGGTATATTATCCTCCAAATTACTAGGTTCCTCTCCTGAATCAATCCTTGACAGATGGTCAGGTCCTGTGTTCAATATTCATGGCTTCACTATGATCTCAAAATCATATTCCTAAAAAAGTAGAATCCATCTGCATATTCTTCCCTTCTAACACTAGTTTATTGACAAAGTACATTAAAGCTGAATGGTCAGTGAACATGCAAAAGTGCGAACCTAACAAATAATTCCTGAATTTATGCAATGCGAACACCATGGATAAGCCTGCTCTCTTTGTTGTGGTGTAATTATTTTCTGCTAAAGATAGATTTCTACTAGAAAATGCAATTGGATGGTCGGTGCCTACTTCACCAAGTTGTGCGAGTATATAGATGAAGCATCTACGTGTACATGAAATGACTTATTCCATTCAGGAAAGACTAGAATAGGTGCTATGACCATTTTCTCTTTCAGTGTATGCAATCCTCTTTGGAAATATTTAGTCCACTCATACTTCGCTTCTTTTTTCAATAGTTTCTCCATAGGTGTAGTTATCTGTGCATATACCTTAATGAATTTTCTATAATATCATGTATGTCCCAATTTAGTGCGTAGCTACTTAACTAAATTAGGCGGTGGAAGATTACTATGATGGCTATATTCACTGGATCAACCATCAATCCTTGTTTGCATACTATGTGTCCTAACAATATGCCATAAGGAACACACAAGACACACTTCTTTATGTTCAAGGAAATATGATACTGTCTACACTTTGCTAACATCATCCTTAAGTTCGCATGATGGTCCTTATGAAGGCCAAATACTATCTAGTCATGAAAGTAAACTTCCAGGAATTTATGAATATAATCCTTAAATGCAGCTACAACCACCCTTGAAAAGATAGCGGGTGTGCTCTTCAAGCCAAAAGGCATAATAGTGTACTGAAATGATCCCCATTCAGTAGAAAATGTAGTCTTGTGTCTATCATCCGCAACAATTCTGATATGATGGTAGCTAGAAAATCCATCAGTGAAAGAGTATGCCTCATGTACACCTACATTATCTAATACTTCATCTATGAATGGATTAGGAAATGGGTCATGCACAGATGCATCATTCAATTTTCTGAGATCCACACAAATTCTGATTTCTCCTTTAGCTTTATTGTCTTGAATCAGCATGGGACTTATCCATTCTGACTCTTCTACTAGTTCAATGATCCCTGCCTCCAACATTCTATCAATTTATGCTTTCACTCTTTCTTTATATCTAGGGTTCAATATGTAAGGTCTTTGTTTGATAGGATTCACATCATGCTTGAGAGGTATTTTCATAACTCCCAAGTCACCTAAAATGCCTTTCATTTCAGAAAACTTGGTAGGAAACAAATCCTGATATCCATGTAGTAGGTTTGCGATCTATCCCATTGTTTCTTCATCCCAGTAATCTCCAATAGAGAAGAACTTTGGTTCTTCATCCATGCTAATATTGATATTTTTAGTATTAATGGGGTTACTCATATCTAGAATCTCCAAGTTTGGTCCTTGTTGTTAAATTTTGATCATTAATTCACAATACTCTAGGATCTTCACTGAGAGAATAACATATACAGTATATCAATGCATGAAAATCACAATTAGCATGGCAAGCATCACAAGAATCAAAAGCATGAGAGACAAGAGACACAGAGTTTCCATGGGGAAAACCCTAAGGTGAAAAACCCCACAACTTCCTCAGAGATAGAGAGAGCAATGGCTCAACCAAAGTACAACCAAAATACACTGAGATAGTCTCCTAGTAGCAGATGATCCTCCTCCTCACTAGTGCGCCACTTTTTGAGTGAGAGAGATATGACTTTCCAAATGATTTAAATAGGGATCACCTGATCTCTATTTATACTAACCTGTTTTCCCAGTGACCTTATGGGGCCAACTTGTCTAGCTAGGTACATCCACATTATAATATATATATTTCAGGGCCGACCCCACACATGGTGGTCTAATAACCCATTGGCAAGTACACACACTTGCGACACTTGTCAATCAACATGACGATACTTCCTTATAGAGGAATAACACATCTCTAATAAGGGTACAATAAATATATATGAAATACATAGATGAAATACATTCCGAAGTTACATATACATCAACACTTGTACATCGTGTTTTCCTTTAGATTCTAGTATATTCACATTGCGAGGGTCTTCATTTTCATTTTCATCCAGTGTAAAATTACAACATTCAAGGGCATGTTCCAACTGTATTTCCCAATTTGGTTGACTATACACAGGAAACGTGACATCATCAAATATCTTCTTTTTAATGATCTGCAGATCCTCATTAATGCTCGAATAGTCATCCTCAAAACTGAAAGTTAGTTGAAATCTCTTTATCATCATGTGCCAACCTGTTGTACCATGTCGAAGTTCTATTTCTATATACCAGTTCTTTGATATTGGATCCAATGTGTGCACAAACATATGAACCCACTCTATCTTTGGTATATGCCTCCATGCTTTCAAGCAAGATTCTATATGATCTTTGGGATCAGTCTATCCATTGTACTTTTCTTGTACATTCTCAGTTTGTTCAGCAAATATAACTTCCATTAAGTGCTTACATTCTTCCCATGTGCTCAATTTGTTCTTGTGCACAGCCCACCACGTAGCAAGTGTAGCTCGCAATGCTATATCTATAGCCGATAACCTATGTTCATTTGAAACTGATGCTAGATATTCATGAAAGAATGCATGTATGCTACTCAAACCATCATAAGTAGGAGTTTGACTTACCTCTGTTCCAATATAGCGAAGTGACTTTGTCATCCTCACACATCGTCTAGCTGATACTTCATGCATTCTACTCTGTCAGTTCTCTAGTCCTGTGTCTGACTCTGATACGCAGGAATTGTCACATCTCCAGCTCAACATTCTGTCTTTTGTAGTATTAATGTAATCTCCTCGATTAACTGTCATCTTGTAGATGTTGTCTAGTTCATGAGCTCTGTATTCCTCTCTAATTGGCTTAACATACCTCGTTCCTTGTGAAGGATCTAGGGGTGCAATAACCCTGATATCATGTCCTTCAAATATCATTTTTCTATTCAAGTTGATAATTGCGAGATTATCAATTTCCCAATCAATCCCTAATAGTGTAGGATAAGTATTACTGTTGTCTATGATTTCAATCACCTCAAAGTCTGCTTTACTTCACACTCCATCAATGTCAACAGGAACACCTGATAGCCTCCCAAAAGGTATAACCTTCTGTTGGTTAGCTAATCTCAACTGTACAGGAGACCAAGATAGTTTTGTTTTCCCCATCTGCTCCCATGTTTGTTTTGTTAGCACGTTCACCTATGAACCCAGATTGAGAATGACCTAGTTCATTTCAAAACCTCCAATCTGCACGCTTAACCTCATTTCTCTTCCTATTCTTTTATGGTTCTTAATGTGATGGACTGCTCTATGTGCAGCGTTTACTCTACTACGCTGCTCATAATATCCCATTACATTCTATAGTTCCCCTAAGGCATGCTCATGCCTTAGCATATTCATGCAAATTTGTAGAAATTGTGTTATAGGGCTTGTCTGTTCTCGCGAAACTCGTGACTCATCATACAAGATTGGCATACCTAGTACAGGTGTCTGATCACTTCGTAAAGGGATCCTTGTAATCAAAGCTCCCAAGTCCTAAAATTATTTTCTTGCTTCCATGAATACTTCTTTTTCTCTGTTAGGGTCTAATGCATGTATCTTTCCAACTGCTTTCCTTACCCAAGGTCCATCAACAGTCTTTGGTATGTTTATGTGATTATCAGAAGTCGAAGCTTTGTTTGTCCTATCATCTCATGTCGAAGCTCCACTTCGCGTCACAACATGGATGTTGTGATCTTCGTTCCTTTTCTCAACTGCGATCATCTGAATATTCTGGTTCTATCCTTCTAGTCTTTTTTCTTGCATTTTTCCTAGCAAAATGGGACATGCTTCAATGATATGGTCATAATATTTACAATACTTACAAGTAGTGCAAGGGTTCTGACAATCTCTTTCCAAATGTCCAAGTTGACCATAGTTATAACAGACAATCTGACCTCTACCTCGTCCTTGGAAAGTATTACGTCCTCTTCCTCTAAATCCACCACGTCCTCTATATGTACCCTGATCATTTTGTGCATTCTCATTGTTTTTATGTATCTATCCTTGGACTCTGTAGACATCATGCTTTCTTTCTATCATGAGGTTGTATGCTCTACAGTTGGTGTCATCATGGCCAACTGACTTACAAAATTTGCAGTATAGGTTCTTTGGTGTTTGTACATACTTTTGGAGTAGGTAACAGTCCTCTGGTCGATGTCCTCTACATCGAAAAAGCTCGCACCATGGTCCTTGAGGTTGATTTAATGGGTTTGGTGCCCCGCTGGAAAGGTATCTCTAAATACAGGACAATGTTCCTTGGAATGTTATTATCCTTTATATTAAGTACACCAAACCTCTTCTCTTAATTCTTTTCCTTTTTGTATATCTTGTAGCTATAATTTCAGGTTTGCTAATTGTGTCTGTATTTGTACCATACATGTGCTAGTTTCTCCTACGGGCGAAGCTTCTAGCTTCATTGCAATTTCCAATGCTTCTGCTTGTGAAGCAACCTTCTATTGCATCAATGGTAATCTAATGTGGGGAAACAAAGCATCTATAAACCACTCTTGGTCATGTTGTGGTGCTATGTCAAAGCTAACTTGATCCAGCAAGGCTTTGAACTTCTGATCAAATTCCCACACAGTCTCATTAGGTTTTTGTTTTATCTCTTTCAACTCTGTGATGGATTGAGACTTTGATTTAGGCTTCTTAAATTCTCTAATCAACACAGCTTTGATGTCAGCTAGTGTTTTGTTTTGTCCAACAGAATATTTCATGAACCATGTTAAAGCTCTATCTCTGAATGTAGAGACTAGTTGGGATTGCTTTATATCATCGTCTTGTACTTGTTTAATGTTCTAGATAGCATCGCAAAGAAACCAATGTTTCTCTAGATCTTCTAGACCAGTTCCTTTAAAAATAGGTAGCTTTATATCATCTTCCATCCTTCTTCTAGGAGATGTAGGGTTCTAAAACACTACAGTACTACTTGCGGGGTGAAATGGTGGAGGTATACCACCACTCGGTTGATTCTTTGTACTTGTTCTTGTAGTGTTACTACTACTAGTGTTCTACGAACTAGTAATATTTCTTTCAACAACTATAAGTTTCTGCAGAGTGATAGGCTGATAGCCAATATGTCTAGGTTCTGTTTCACTATCAGACTCTGCTTGAGACGAGTTTCTATCACTCTCTAATTCAGTTTCTAGGAATGTGCGAGGTTCAACTTCATGAGACCTCTTTCTAGTGCTAATTTTATATCTTTTTCCACTACACAGAATGCCAATGTCTTTGTCTGTGTCACTATTTGTGTTTTTTAACATTACAAACTCAAAACCTAAGAATCTGACTGCATTCTTAACACACCCTTTTTAGCTAATAACATTTTAATGCATAAACTCAGGTTTTTCAAGTACTTACCTCTAAATCCCTTGAAAAATTATCTTTGAGCTGCGCTGTAGGACTTCAAAGTGTCCACAACAAACTCTGTAATGTATCCTTCCAACAAGCTATCCATCCAAAATTCTACTGCTCTTGAAATCTGGTTATTACTCCCTTTAAGCCTTTGTATCAACTCTTGATTCCAAACTGTAGCTTCTCCACCCTGAAAACAGATTTTTCTTTCTGCTACCCTAGATATCCACTCATGTAAGTCATCAACAAAAGATGCAAAGAAAAATTCATGCAACTCAGTAAATATGTATCATTGTAGCCATTGTTCTGTAGTAAGTCGAGGATGTCTGTTTTCTTTCTTTGCAAACTTGTGTTCTATCTGACTCACCCAATTCTGTATTTCACTCTTCTGTGGATTCTACATAAACATGAAACATCACTAGAATGTCAGTCCAAAGTCGGCCACAGAACCATTGGTTGGCTGACCTAGACAGACCCGGGTTAGGTGAATTTATCGCAGCAACAACAAAACCCCTTTCACTTGCCCTTTCGGTATCAACCTGTAAAAAAGATGAAGTCTCACCCGAAGTGAATATGGGGGTTTATAGAATCAAGCTTTTGTAACCCTAATGATGTGCAGATGTGGTCAACAACCTCGCTAAAAGCCCTATTTATCATCGACAAGTAGAATAGAATGAACTAATGACTTCGCACTTAGTTCATAATTAGAACACTATTTCTCACAAACATATATTAGTAGTACTGTTCTCAATTATCATAATATGATTCATAAATCTGCTATTTCGTTAAGTATTTATAGTTTACTCATAACATTACTTATTCATCTAATCAGAAATGCATCTCGTCAATATTTACTTTCTTCGTTCTTATCACATAATCAATCATACAACTAGTCATTAAGCATCATTCACATGTACCCTTTTTCATAATCAAATTTAATCGTTAAACAACATGTAATCATTAATTTACATCAACTATCCAGATACACATATATCATTATTTTATTGATTCACAATCAGTCATAGTCATGAATATACTCAATACAACATCAAGGGGTCGTTTTAGTAAAGTTTCAATCAGTCGGATCACTCAATAGGTTCCCTCAAGGTCTACACTAGTCCAGGGGCACTACATACACCCCTACTTATTTAGAACTTCGTCCCGAAGTTCAGAATAAATGTGGAAAGCTATGACGCATCTCAATTGCGTCCTCCCAAGTCGCAGAGCTAGGACTGTAACTGTCCCACTGCACTTTGACTTGATCAATCAAGGCTAATAATTAAGCAAGATGTATTCAATCAATTATCTCACTCCACACATATAATTTAATTCCTTAATTCATTTATCAATTATTGTCGTCATTCACATCTTCAATTTTTCCTCAGTCATTTAAGACATAACAAGGCTCAAGAGACCACTATATTGAATTTGTTCAAGCGGGTCACTTGACAGGTGCCCTTAAGGTCCATAGCCATTCTAGGGGCATTACATACACACCCTCTTAAATAGAACTTCATCCCGAAGTTAATTTTTGTTCTTGTACTTTCGATGCTAGGCTTTATCTTAATTTCTATTCTCATCTTCTTTCATTCTATTCTATTTTTCTCCAACAATCATGGCTATAAGCACAAGTGGTTCAAGTCATTGTTTCCTATCTCATTTAGTATGGTTCCAAAACATCCTCAGGAACTCAATCGGAATTTCTCATAATATCAATCCGAGGATACATTTATGGGTTGTTAGTCCCAACTAGATTTCCTTTATATCCTATTCATTCATGAAGATCCATGATATGAAATTTAACTACAAGCCATATTGCATCCATAGTTCACACAATAGTTACCCAGTCCTCTTTTTGTATAACAAAATCCAAGCAAGAATTCAAGTTTGTTTGGATATCCTTTCCTCTAAGGCATGAAGATAAACATCCTATAGTATTCAGTAAAATACGAGTAATCAGATCAAGAGAGACTGTCAAATAATCCAAAACCGATTCCCATAAGACTATTCCAATTCCAAAAATTTTAATAAGTTTGAATCTCAATATGACATGGTTCCAAAGTGTCGGAACTTGGCAACCTAGTCGAACATATTAAAATTTAACTCCTAGCTCTTTCATCGGTAATATCATGTCTAGGTAAATGAGTTTATCATGTCCTTACTTCATTTCATCATTTCCGTTGTCATAGGACTACTTCGACAGATTCATCAAGTCGTACTATGTGTTTTCTCAACCTCATCAAGTTCTACTTCGGGATATTGCAGTAGTCTAGGGGCACTACATATTCCACGTTGATAATGTAAGAGTTGGTTACCAGGGTTGCAGAGACAGACATCTATTGCTAGAAAAATGTGTTCTTTCTGTCAGCAAAAGTGAACATGGTCGGCACATGATCTCCCTCGCTAGCAGGTTACTCCATCGATTAAAATCTGACTAGGCATTTGATGTGAGAAAATATGTAGGCCAACAAAAATAAGCGGTCAACTATCCAGGTGGAATACGCATGGTTGATGATCGATTTTGCTTGTTCAGTCGGATTACCCCATTCATTTTGGGAATTTCTTTGTGTTGAACAGTCTTTAAGTCTTCTTGGTAGCTGATCGGATTGCAAACTAGTTGGATGGAAAACTGGCTCTCCACGACTAAGCAGATCGACTCTTCATGATGGAGCAGGTCGGCTCTTTCCTTCAACTAAACAACTTCATCATTCCATATCAATATATGTCATTCCTCCAAACAGAGGGCTCCACGCTGCAATTTTCCCTTGATCGTAACTTTAAACATTCGTCGACGAACTATGTGTATGGATGGGAAACTCCCCAGACAATAGATTTTTCATTCAGTCAAGATGTAATATCTTATTGCTTATGCAAAGTCGAGCAATTAGACTAACAGCTTCGACGAGTGTAGACTTATTTGGAATGCGCATCTTTTCTGAGCATCCTTTCTTCTTGCGTGTAGACTAGGTGTAAATCAGTAGAAGTAGAGGATGACCATGATCAGCTATGTGTCGACTGGACTGGAGTGGTCGGCTGTGGAAAGAAATTATTGCTTTGGTCGATAGGAAATACCGGCTGGTCGAAATTCTTAATGATTGTCTGTTTACTCTTGTAATTGCAGGTACAACGCATCCCCAAAGAACACACATCTAGAGCACTGATCTCAGCACACAATTTACCAACATGCTTTTGGTCAACATAGCATTAACCTGCTACTCTACGGGGATTAAAAATTAGTGAGAATATGAAATAAAACAAACCTTATCTTTATTTTTGCAGGAAGATCAACACACTAGCGGTCTTTTGAGCAGATGAATCTTAATCAACGCATCCAGTTTTTCACGTCACACGATTTAGTGATTTCTTGTAGGAATCCTAAAGAAGCATCCCACGTTCTCTTGCAAGTTTGAACCGCTCCCACCCGCTGCTGCTGGCACCTAGACCAGATGGGAGAGGCAACAACGCCACTATTGAATGCTCTAATTCAATACATATTCAAGCACAACATAAGAACACACACATATAAACCATCAAGAAGATCACGATATGGATAGAACGTTCAGTCGGTTTGTTCATTCATTGAGGTAGTATTTATACAATAAGTGGAGAGGTTGGAGCAGTTACACCTGCTCCAACCGCTCATTTGTTAAGTATACAATAACATACATTAGTACATGATGATACCAAAAGGAAACTAAATGGCCCTCTCAACAAATATTCGCACACACTTCGTCTACAACCTTCTTCAGCTTTTTTTCCTCTCGCAAGCATCTACTGTCCGATCTGTTTTCATTCGGAGTTCATTCTTCAACTCATTGTAGCTCTCTTCTAGCTTCAGATACTGGTTGTATGTTATCATGTCCCTATCTTTGATCTCTTCTACGACTTGTAAGTGTAGATCATGCAATCCTTCTATAGGTAACATTCCCACATTAATATCTAAGTGCACGAGTTGCTTTGCACCTTCAGTGACTTCGTCAGATGGGAATATGACATTTGTTGGCTATATGCGCACTAGCCAAGGTTGCATCGTTAGTGCGAGAGCTTTCCTTTTACTTTGGCTTGTCTCCTATGATCTATCTTCAGAGTCTGATTCTTTCATAATATCTCTCTGTACTTGCTCAACTCTTTCCATCATATTTTTCATCTCAACGATGCTTTCTTCCATGCTTGCTTGAAGCTTCTCTTTCTTCTTATCTTTTTCTGCGAGTGTTTCTTCAATATGGGTGTGGAATCTGGTTGCAATGCATCCTTAGTCATCATCTTCCAACTTCACATCAAGCAGAGTCTTACTCGCTTTTATTTCCTTCTTTTTGACCCCTCCGACACATTTGTGGTGGGGTTCTTTCTCTTTTATCCTACCGGCGGATCACTAGTCTGCTGTTGTTCTTGTTCTTGCTCTTCTTCGTGTTGATCATCACCTCCTTCAACACCATCTTTTTCTTGTTGATCACTATCATTGGTGCTATCATCATATGTCATCAGCGGTGCCTCTGGCGCATCAATTTTCCATTATGGCGTCCAATCCTCAATAACGAGTTCAATCTTTTGCGCATCCAGCTGATATTGAACCTCATACCATTCCAACTTTGTTTGCTCTCTGGGTTGTATAAATATTGAATGGAGATAAACCTTGAATCTCATCTTCCGGATGTATACATATGTTACCTCTTTTGGAATATGCGAAGTGCGCGTAAGCACCTCGCATCATTGCTGATAAAATGTGTATAGTTGAACATTGTTCAAACTTTGTCTTTTCGGACTTGTGTTACTCCACATGTTTCTGTACCAAGGTCCGCGGCAGTCGCTAGGGAACGTCGGTACATTCTGTTGGTACTTTGGCTATGTCCAGCCCACAAATGAGATGAGGACTATCAATCAGTTGTAGTGAAACTAATAGCCATTGTATTGTGCACCCGCTACATCATCCATAAATTCATTTAGCAACTAGCCTGCCTAGTTGAATGGTAGCCCTTCCTTAGCCTTAACAGTTAGGGAGATCGCGGCATTTGACACTTCTGTTGGTCTGCATTTTCTGAGTACCCTTCTTGCGAGAAATTGTGCCGTGAACCTCGTGGTGTCGTCTTAAATTTGGTCTTCCTGATAGCCCCGAGTTCCTTTAACTAATCTGAACTCACTTTTCATCTACTTTGGGAGGCCTTTATCCTTATTCTTACCCACAATTACGTTGCAGGGTCAGTACCTTGTTTACCTATATGGGTGATCTTGTAGATCAAATCAATATTTATATCTATCTTGCGGTCTAGCCATAAGTATCCTTGGTATGTGCATGACAACAACACACGCACGACAGCTATTAGCTCTGGACTTAACCTGAAGTGCAAAATTCTTAAGAGGTTCAGCAGTCCTGAAGATTGTAACGGTGCAATCTAGTCTTGTTCTTGTATGGTCGTCTGCTTAGTGGATTCATCGAACTTTCTGCACATATATCTGTCTGGCTGGAGCTGCAAATACCTGTTCACATCCAACAGATTGTAATCTGTGAACTTAACATCCGAGATCTTGCCCAGCAAGTTGTCCTTTTTGTGAACATGGGTGACATCGGCGGCATAAGGATGTCATATTGCGGGTTCTTCTTCAATACTACCATTGGTGCATCGCCTTTTCGTGGTGGAATGTACTCAGGTATCAACAAAATCAACCTCTCATGAGGTCGCTCTGCCTTCTTCTCTCTTGGTGTTTCTGCATCTTGAGGCTTCTGTTGTTCCTTTGCTTTATGCTTATCCTTCTGCTTGGATTCTGGTGCATGCCGAGGTGAGGCTCTAGAAAACCCACCCTTCTCTTGAGTTGCTTTCTTCACCGGTTTTTTCATAACTACTTTTAGACCAGACTGTTGAAATTTATTTAATACTTCTTGTAGTTCTTCTTGCTCAGACATGTACTTTCAGAATGCTCTGTTCTTCACTGGTAAAAGCTTAGAATTTACTCAGTAAAAATAAAAATCACGTTAAACAGGTAACTGTGCGCTTATTTATTATTTATAGCCATAACCCAAACTGATACGCACCCAAAAATGGCTAAGTTAACATTAAATGTTATGTCCGTTGTCCAAATATAGCTTAGATCCTGGTCCTTTCCTTACATTAATTGTGTCTTCAATGGACAAGTATGCCTTAAAGCGAAAAAAATTGATTTCCCTAAAGTACTTTATAACGGCTAGTTTCCAAACAAAACTGCAACAACTAGTTTTTTCTAGCTTCTCCTAAGGTTAGGTGAGTGGTGAATATCACTTCGTGTCCCCCTTCTCTTGATGGAACTTTGTAACACTACCCCCTTCTTTACTTCGCAACTTGACTTGCTATGTGTGCTTCGTAGCACATCTTCAAATCTATGAACTTCGCATTATTCCAAAACTGTTGTGTGTAGACTCTACTCTATGTTTAGTGTCCAATTTCAACTGCACTTAACACTTAAACATCATTGCATTGTTTAATTTCTAGTTGTAGGAGTAGGGCCATCCCTGTAAGGATTTAACCTACTCCCATGAACAAGTCATTGTAAGTTTTTTCCCAGTAATGTGGCTAACTGCACTACGCCACCATTAGTAACATGTTCAACAATGTATGGCCCTAACCAATGCATTCTAAATTTTCCAGGAAATTTCAAAAAATTGCTATCATAGAGGAGAACAAGGTCTCCGACCTGGAATAACTTATGGTTGATGTGTCTATCATGCTATGCCTTTTCTCTAGCTTTTTGCACTTGTTGGTGAAAGCTTGCAATGAAGCAATCTTCCTCCAATCCAATCATCTATAATAGTCTTTCATCCATCGTTTCTGCATCAGCCATGTCTATGAATTCTGCAATTCTCAAGATTGGTATTATGTATTCCATGGCCATGACAACTTCTTGTCCATATGCTAACCTAAAAGGTGTATGACCAGTCAACTTTTTACAAGTTTTTCTATATGCCCATAATACTGCTAGTATTTTGAGATCCCAATCATCCCTGTTTGTATTGCATACCTTGTTCAATGCATTCTCCAATACTTTATTAAAGGCATCCACATTGCCATTAGCTTGTGGATTATATGGTGTATGCTTCTGATGATATATTTGAAATTCTTCTGTCAGGGTTTCAATGGTTATGTTCAGGAAGTGAGTTCCCTAATCACTCATCGGAATCTTTGGAAATCCAAATCTTGTCAAGATGTTCTCAAAGACGAACCACGCAGTTGTAGTTGCGTTACAGTCCTTCACTAGTTTTACTTATGCCCATCTAGTTAGATAATTTGTAGCTGTAATGATGTATCTTGAGCCAGTTCTCTTCCCTGGTGGCGTAATAGGTCCTACAAAGTCAATAGCCCATTTATCAAATGCTTGTAAATTCAATTGTGGAATCAATGGCATCTCAAATGGATTTCCTGTTCTCTAGCATACATTGCAACTCCTTCAATGCTCCTTTGAATCTTTATGTATAGTAGGCCACCACAATCCTGCTCTCAAAAATTTATGCGTAGTAGATTTCCCTGCATAGTGTCCTCTAGATACTCCTGAATGTGCTTCAGTAAGTATGATAGATCTCTCATGCTCTAGTACACATCTACGCAACACTTCATCTGGTCCTAATTTATATACTTGTCCTGCAATCAAGGTAAATCAACTGATCTTATCACTAACTGTTTCTTCTGTTGCATGGTGAATTCTATAGGTGCTAACCCTGTGGTTATAAATTCTACAATATCTCTGAAGTAGTCATCTGCTATGTGAATAGAAATCAATTGCGCATCTGGTAGATTATCCTCCAAATTACTAGGTTCCTCTCCTGAATCAATCCTTGACAGATGGTCAGGTCCTGTGTTCAATATTCATGGCTTCACTATGATCTCAAAATCATATTCCTGAAAAAGTAGAATCCATATGCATATTCTTCCCCCCTAACACTAGTTTATTGACCAAGTACATTAAAGCTGGATGGTCAGTGAACATGCAAAAGTGCGAACCTAACAAATAATTCCTAAATTTTTGCAATGCGTACACCATGGATAAGCCTTCTCTCTTTGTTGTGGTCTAATTATTTTTTGCTAAAGATAGATTTCTACTAGAAAATGCAATTGGATGGTCGATGCCTACTTCACCAGGTTGTGCGAGTATATAGATGAAGCATCTACGTGTACATGAAATGACTTATTCCATTCAGGAAAGACTAGAATAGGTGTTGTGACCATTTTATCTTTCAGTGTATGCAATCCTCTTTGGAAATATTTAGTCCACTCATACTTCGCTTCTTTTTTCAATAGTTTCTCCATAGGCGTAGTTATCTGTGCATATACCTTAATGAATTTTCTATAATATCATGTGTGTCCCAATTTAGTGCGTAGCTTCTTAACTAAATTAGGTGGTGGAAGATTACTATGATGGCTATATTCACTGGATCAACCATCAATCCTTGTTTGCATACTATGTGTCCTAATAATATGCCGTAATGAACACACAAGACACACTTCTTTATGTTCAAGGAAATATGATACTGTCTACACTTTGCTAACATCATCCTTAAGTTCGCATGATGGTCCTTCAGAAGGCCAAATACTATCTAGTCATGAAAGTAAAATTCCAGGAATTTATGAATATAATCCTTAAATGCAGCTACAACCACCCTTGAAAAGACAGCGGGTGCGCTCTTCAACCCAAAAGGCATAATAGTGTACTGAAATGATCCCCATTCAGTAGAAAATGTAGTCTTGTGTCTATCATTCGCGACAATTTTGATATGATGGTAGCTAGAAAATCCATCAGTGAAAGAGTATGCCTCCTGTCCACCTACATTATCTAGTACTTCATCTATGAATGGAGTAGGAAATGGGTCATGCATAGATGCATCATTCAATTTTCTGAGATCCACACAAATTCTGATTTCTCCTTTAGCTTTATTGTCTTGAATCACCATGGGACTTATCCATTCTGAATCTTCTACTGGTTCAATGATCCCTCCCTCCAACATTCTATCAATTTATGCTTTCACTCTTTCTTTATATCTAGGGTTCAATATGTAAGGTCTTTGTTTGATAGGATTCACATCATGCTTGAGAGTTATTTTCATAACTCCCAAGTCACCTAAAATGCCTTTCATTTAAGAAAACTTGGTAGGAAACAAATCCTGATATCCATGTAGTAGGTTTGCGATCTATCCCATTGTTTCTTCATCCAAGTAATCTCCAATAGAGACAAAATTTGGTTCTTCATCCATGCTAATATTGATATTTTTAGTATTAACAGGGTTACTCATATCTAGAATCTCCAAGTTTGGTCCTTGTACATTGTGTTTTCCTTTAGATTCTAGTATATTCACATTGCGAGGGTCTTCATTTTCATCTTCATCCAGTGTAAAATTATAACATTCAAGGGCATGTTCCAACTATATTTCCCAATTTGGTTGACTATACACAGGAAATGTGACATCATCAAATATCGTCTTTTTAATGATCTGCAGAGCCTCATTAATGCTCGAACAGTCATCCTCAAAACTGAAAGCTAGTTGAAAGCTCTTTATCATCATGTGCCAACTTGTTGTACCATGTCAAAGTTCTATTTCTATATACCAGTTCTTTGATATTGGATCCAATGTGTGCACAAACATATGAACCCACTCTATCTTTGGTATATGCCTCCATGTTTTCAAGCAAGATTCTATATGATCTTTGGGATCAGTCTATCCATTGTACTTTTCTTGTACTTTCTCAGTTTGTTCAGCAAATCTAACTTCCATTAAGTGCTTACATTCTTCCCATGTGCTCAATTTGTTCTTGTGCAGGTGTAGCTCGCAATGCTATATCTATAGCCGATAACCTATGTTCATCTGAAACTGATGCTAGATATTCATGAAAGAATGCATGTATGCTACTGAAACCATCATAAGTAGGAATTTGACTTACCTCTGTTCCAATATAGCGAAGTGACTTTGTCATCCTCGCACATCGTCTAGCTGATACTTCATGCATTCTACTATGTCAGTTCTCTAGTCCTGTGTCTGACTCTGATACGCAGGAACTATCACATCTCCAGCTCAACATTCTGTCTTTTGTAGTATTAATGTAATCTCCTCGATTAGCTGTCATCTTGTAGATGTTGTATAGTTCATGAGCTCTGTATTCCTCTCTTATTGGCTTAACATACCTCGTTCCTTGTGAAGGATCTAGGGGTGCAATAACCTTGATATCCTGTCCTTCAAATATCATTTTTTTATTCAAGTTGATAATCGTGAGCTTATCAATTTCCCAATCAATCCCTAATAGTGTAGGGTAAGGATTACTGTTGTCTATGATTTCAATCACCTCAAAGTTTGCTTTACTTCGCACTCCATCAATGTCAACAGGAACACCTGATAGCCTCCCAAAAGGTATAACCTTTTGTTGGTTAGCTAATCTCAACTGTACAGGAGACCAAGATAGTTTTGTTTTCCCCATCTGCTCCCATGTTTGTTTTGTTAGCACGTTCATCTATGAACCCAAATTGAGAATGACCTAGTTCATTTCAAAACTTCCAATCTGCGCGCTTAACCTCATTTCTCTTCCTGTTCTTTTATGGTTCTTAATGTGATGGACTACTCTATGTGCAGCATTTACTCTACTACGCTGCTCATAATATCCCATTACATTCTATAGTTCCCCTAAGGCATGCTCATGCCTTAGCATCTTCATGCAAATTTGTAGAAATTGTGTTACAGGGCTTGTCTGTTCTCGCGAAGCTCGTGACTCATCATACAAGATTGGCATACCTAGTACAGGTGTATGATCACTTCGTAAAGGGATCCTTGTAATTGAAGCTCCCAAGTCCTGAAATTATTTTCTTGCTTCCATGAATACTTCTTTTTCTCTGTTAGGGTCTAATACATGTATCTTTTAAACTGCTTTCCTTACCCAATGTCCATCAGCAATCTTTGGTTTGTTTATGTGATTATCAGAAGTCGAAGCTTCGTTTGTCCTATCATCTCATGTCGAAGCTCCACTTCGCATCACAAAATGGATGTTGCGATCTTCATTCCTTTTCTCAACTGCGATCATTTGAATATTCTGGTTCTATCCTTCTAGTCTTTTTTCTTGCATTTTGCCTACCAAAATGGGACATGCTTCAACGATATGGTCATAATATTTACAATACTTACAAGTAGTGCAAGGGTTCTGACAATCTCTTTCCAAATGTCTAAGTTGACCATAGTTATAACAAACAATCTGGCCTCTACCTCGTCCTTGGACAGTATTACGTCCTCTTCCTCTAAATCCACCACGTCCTCTAAATGTACCCTGATCATTTTGTGCATTCTCATTGTTTTTATGTATCTCTCCTTGGACTCTGTAGACATCATGCTTTCTTTCTATCATGAGGTTGTATGCTCTACAGTTGGTGTCATCATGGCCAACTGACTTACAAAATGTGCAGTATAGGTCCTTTGGTGTCTGTACATACTTTTGGAGTAGGTAACAGTCCTCTGTTCGATGTCCTCTACATCGAAAAATCTCGCACCATGGTCCTTGAGGTTGATTTAATGGGTTTAGTGCCCCGCTGGCAAGGTAATCTCTAAATACAGGACAATGTTCCTTGGAATGTTATTCTCCTTTATATTTAGTACACCATACCTCTTCTCTTAATTCTTTTCCTTTTTGTATATCTTGTAGCTGTAATTTCAGGTTTGCTAATTGTGTCTATATTTGTACCATACATGTGCTAGTTTCTCCTACGGGCGAAGCTTCTAGCTTCATCGCAATTTCCAATGCTTTTGTTTGTTAAGAAACCTTCTGTTGCATCAATGGTAATCTAATGTGGGGCAACAAAGCAGCTATAAACCACTCTTGGTCATGTTGTGGTGCTATGTCAAAGCTAACTTGATCCAACAAGGCTTTGAACTTCTGATCAAATTCCCACACAGTCTCATTAGGTTTTTGTTTTATCTCTTTCAACTCTGTGATGGATTGAGACTTTGATTTAGGCTTCTTAAATTCTCTAATCAATGCAGCTTTGATGTCAGCTAGTGTTTTGTTCTTTCCAACATAATATTTCATGAACCATGTTAAAGCTCTATCTCTGAATGTAGAGACTAGTTGGGATTGCTTTATATCATCGTCTTGTACTTGTTTAACGTTCTAGACAGCATCGCAAAGAAACCAATGTTGCTATGGATCTTCTAGACCGGTTCCTTTAAAAATAGGTAGCTTTATATCATCTTCCATCCTTCTTCTAGGAGCTGTAGGGTTCTAAAACACTACAATACTACTTGCGGGGTGAAATGGTGGAGGTATACCACCACTCGGTTGATTATTTGTACTTGTTCCTGTAGTGTTACTACTACTAGTGTTCTACGAACTAGTAATATTTCTTTCAACAACTATAAGTTTTTGCTGAGTGATAGGCTGATAGCCAATATGTCTAGGTTTTGTTTCACTATCAGACTCTGCTTGAGATGCGTTTCTATCACTCTCTAATTCAGTTTCTAGGAATGTGCGAGGTTCAACTTCACGAGACCTCTTTCTAGTGCTAATTTTATATCTTTTTCCACTAGACAGAATGCCAATGTCTTTGTCTGTGTCACTATTTGTGTTTTTAAACATTACAGACTCAAAACCTATGAATCTTACTGCATTCTTAACACACCATTTTTAGCTAATAACATTTTAATGCATAAACTCAGGTTTTTCAAGTACTTACCTCTAAATCCCTTGAAAAATTATCTTTCAGCTGCGATGTAGGACTTCAAAGTGTCCACAACAAACTCTGTAATGTATCCTTCCAACAAGCTATCCATCCAAAATTTTATTGCTCTTGAAATCTGGTTATTACTCCCTTTAATCCTTTGTATCAACTCTTGATTCCAAATTGTAACTTCTCCACCCTAAAAACAGATTTTTGTTTCTGCTACCCTAGATATCCACTCATGTAAGTCATCAACAAAAGATGCAAAGAAAAATTCATGCAACTCAGTAAATATGTATCATTGTAGCCACTGTTCTGTAGTAAGTCGAGGATGTCTTTTTTCTTTCTTCGCAAACTTGTGTTCTGTCTAACTCACCCAATTCTGTATTTCACTCTTCTATGGATTCTACATCAACATGAAACATCACTAAAATGTCACTCCAAAGTCGGCCACAGAACCATTGGTTGGATGACCTAGGTAGACCCGGGTTAGGTGAAGTTATCGCAGCAACAACAAAACCCCTTTCACTGGCCCTTTTGGTATCAACCTGTAAACAGGATGAAGTCTCACCCGAAGTGAATATGGGGGTTTATAGAATCAAGCTTCTGTAACCCTAGTGATGTGCAGATGTGGTCAACAACCTCGCTAAAATCCCTATTTAACATCGACAAGCAGATTAGAATGAACTAATGACTTCGCACTTTGCAGCTAATCAACAGTATACATAACTGTGTTGAATCTCTATGGAATTCACCAGTTAGCTACGCATTCATCATTCTAAGTGTTCCTCCATAACATTCATACACATGTATTCCATTTACTCAACATGCAATTACCATTAACATACACATGAAAGTAAATACATAAGCACACCATAAACTCGTATACAAAGCAAATCATAAACTTAGATACATAAACACATATATGTAAACACATAGATTTATGTGGTTCACCCCCAGGTGGGAGCTACGTCCACAGGAACTGTTCTTTCTATTAGCTTGGAAGGGTAGCAGTTCCAGTCTGCGCACTCAATTGCAGAATCTTCTCTACAATCAGATCTCTACGCACTGAGCTGTAGAGTTTGTTCTCTCTCTTATCACTATTCTTCTATTACCCCCAACCCAACATCTAACCCTTCTTCATACAAAAATACCCTTATATATAGATGTGCTAGAAGGTCACATATTACAATAACTATGGGCCAACCCCCATAGTACCCAAAACCCAAAAACCCCTCGTGGTTCTCCTATAGACCACGCTAAGCTTTAACTTTGTTGTCCCATTGGCGTCGCTTCCTCTGACTCTGATGTTTTCTCTGAAAGTGCACCTCTGACTTTTGTAGTGGCGTGTCCTTTACACCACTTCACTTCATAACTTCTTGTTCCTGTAGCATTCAGGCCGCCGCTCAGCCCTTAACTGTGCCAAGCACCTTTGGCTGTCCTTAGTACTTTGTATTTACTAATGGAACATGTTCTTTCTTCTCAACTGAACTTAGCTCCATACCCTCTGCTCGGGATTTGCAGAGTCTCTTTTCTCCCAAAAATGGTCAATGTTAGGCCTCGCCTAACTGCACTTGCCTTCATAACTTCATCTTCTTGGGCCTTTCCCAACAAAAGAACTGGTTTGGTTTAAAATTTTGGTGGCACACCGTTCTATATGTATTATCTAGCACTGATGCATATAATGCTTCCAATGTTTTTTGCACATCGGTGCATGTGTTTCTTTTAAAAGCACCAATGTGTTTTGCATTTGTTAGCACTGTTGCATTTTGCATTTGTTGGAACTGGTGCATTTGTTTGAATAAAGCACACCGATAAAAAAACCTTTGCAAAATCCTCCAAACAACAAGTTTTTTTAGTTATAATAAATTTATGTAAAAACCTTCGCTAAAACATCCGGTACCACGGAAGGAGGTTGTAGCAGAGTTTTTTTTGACAATTTTGGCCAATCTTGTAACATTAAAAGCCTCCGCTACAGGGCCTTTTCCCTGTACAGTATCTATGGTGTGCCTTGTTAATGGGCCATGAAACCTTTAAACTTACTCATCTAGCTATCAACCTCATGGCATGTCTATTTTTTCCTTCGATCAACAACCAAGGTGATCGTGTGATGGAGGTGCATGAAGCCTCTCAGAGTTAAGGCCTTATAGCACTCATGTTTAATAAGAGTTATGTGCCCCATGTTTCATGTGCTATGTGTTGTTTTATTTCAACTTATGTTTGAAATAACCAAGCTGGTGGCATGGAATGGATAAGCCATAACAACTTGAAGTTTTTTTCCCTTTTTAGTATAATTGAAGTTTTGTTCCTTTTTTAGTATGTCTTGTTTTGGAAAACCGATGCAATATGTTACACATACTCATAAATAACAAAATTGTAGACATACATAGACGTATTTATGGAAATTGCGTATGTGTGTGTTTCAAAGTACATAACTCATTAATTAAGTTTCTGGTTAAATAACTCATTAATTAAAAAAATAGATTGTTAATTTTTCTTTTATAACTTTTTTATTCATTAAAAATTTAAAAAAATAATTATATACTACACTACTAAATATTGAGCTTATTTCACATACTCAAAAAACATACTAGTTTTGAGGTTAATTGACATTATCATCTAAAATAAATCTAAACCAATTTGATTTTGTTTTTTTTGAAAAAATATCCCTAGTACTACTTATCCTCTACATGTATAACAATTTTTATTTATGAATTTCATCTTTTAAGTACTTAAAAGTTGTACTAAAAAGGACATATACTTTATAGATTTCAAAAGAAAATGTCAATATTAGAAAAAAAATAAAAATGATATAACTATAAAAAATTTAATAAATAAGTTTTTATATATTAAGAATGGTTATTCACTTCTTTTATATTTCATCTTTTTATCCTAGATATAATTTTTTAATATAAATATATGTTGTTTTAGATTTTTATTGCATCTAAATTGCTAAAGAGACCATGATTAACTTGATATCTTTCTTCGATATACTAATTACCAAGAATATGGATGGATCACTAATCCATCAATCAATTATACAATTAGAAGAAAACACAAAATAAATACTTGACGGGATTCTTCCGTGTAAATAATTGTCACGCATATCCAAGTAACTGGATTATACTATGAAACTTTAGGATAATGCAGATTCTTGTTCTTAAATACCAATCAGTTCAGTGTTAAAATGGAAAAGAATCTTTTTAATTCTTAGAAATCAGTGTTAAAATTGTTTATTTAGTATGTTTTGGGGAATATTTAAAGTTGTTGTTGAATCTATTTATATATTCAAAACACAATTTGAATAACAGAAAATTCAATTTGTTTTAAAGAGGAATAAATAAAAAAGGAAAGAGATTTTCACTTCAAATTTTAAGTGTATGAGATGATTAGATACCTAAAAATGTAGTTAGCAATGAATGGATATAAATAAAAGATAAAATTAAGGCCGTTATTATTGAAATTAATAAGTGAAACCAAAATGAAAATAAAATAACTAAGAAAACTACTACTAAATGAAATTAAGTGTCTAGAGTAAAGAAGAGGGGTTTGTTAATACTAGAAATGAGAACAGTTTAATGAAGTTTCAATATTGAAGTTGTTGGGTTGGTTTTGAATTTCTGGGGCATATGTGAAGATGCATAATGATCCACTAAGAGTAATGAGAAGTAGACATAGCGTCATACTAACAAAAGAACCTAAATATCAAAAGTTCACTAATGTCACACACCTCCTCCATGCTTCCCAAGAACTCTCTTAGTATGACACTAGTTAGCATGCATATGGACTAACATGCCACTCACTTGAACATTCTCTCTGCCTTCCACATATAAGTCAAGAGAGACTAAAGTGAAATGAAGCTAGTGGCAAAACATGTGATTGCTACCAACTCCATATTATTTGTAAATTGTCTAATCAAGCTAAAACGCAGATGTATGATTATATATAAATTTTATTATGCTTCAAGGGAATTCAATAATATATTTGATCTAAGCAATTTTACCCATATCCATTAAAATCAAATCAACTTAAGAAACCTATCAACAACCATATAATTAAAACAACATTATTTGTTATGAGGTGGACAACATTTAGTGGACCTATCTATTGGATAACAATATTAACCTGAATGTAACAAGTGTACAGTGGAAATTCATTTCATGGTCGTGGTATCTTAATCTGCCAACTAAACACTGCTCTCTCACTTGAACTGGTAATACATTTGAAAACTCTATTGCTCTAAACTTTAGACCAAAGAAACATATATTTATTTCAACAATTGAATGACGAATGGCAGCTATTTTCGCCTGACAAAGCAGCAAAAGAGGAAGCATTACGGAAAATACAAACAATCTAAACAATAGAGTACGGATTTTGACAGCAATTGGATCCAATGCCATATAAATTACAGCGCTGGATAATTGATAAGGACAACGCCCAGCAACAAAGGAAAAGCTGTTGAATGGTAAATGTGGGAAGTATGAATTTGCAGCAAGTATTATGTCAGTATCAGTATCAGTATCCTCTTTTCTAAATGAATTGCATATAGAATCATTGCCAATGATCATATCTTTACTGTAAATTTTGTGGACTAATGATAGCATTTCATCATCTTATGCCCCTGCAATTCTGTCACTGCCACTGTTGGGATACATATAATATAAAAGAAAATGGTGATCCTCTGCACAAAGCAATAGAACTGAAGCCTGCTGTTTGCTGAAATTTGAAAAACAAGAAATGATTGTGTTTGGTACTTTGACTGGCAATAATTAGAGAAAGCAGTAATATTATTAAAATTCAGGTCTGGTGGGCAATGATTTACAGCGCCTTCTGGTCACGCATGGAATGAAATTGCAGCCGCTTCGTACAATGACCGGATGTTAGGCCACGTATGTTCGGTGTCCAAACCTAACAGTGTGGACGTACTTGCTTTAAAATGACCGTTGGCCTCGTGGAAATATTCATTTTGATCACTCGTAATTTTGAATTTTTATTAATTATTATTTTCAAATTCCACAACTGGATTGTTTTAAATGTATTATGTTTTTTTTCTTATTTAAAAAATTATAGATTCAAATCCAAATCTATAACTACTAAAATATATATAATTACAATTCTTAAAAAATAATTTTGTTATACTTTTCAAAACAATTTAAATTTAAATTAAAGTAATTAATATGACGCAGTCATAACTTGCATTAAGGTTGGTGTGACCTACATAGAAGTTAGAACAATGGTGTTTGGGAAAGAAAGAAATCGGTCGCTTAGCAATGATGAAGCCACAAGCTAAAATTCCCCTTTGCTATAAGAATTTTGAAACTTTGTTACTTAAAGATTGGTTAAGATGATTCCAAGCTCATTTCCTTAGGCATCTTTGGTAAAGGTAGAAGAAATATGTGAATGCTTCATGAATACTTGCCGGTTTAAATGTTATGCTTATGCATTAGCTGTATATTGATTGGATTTATGTAGCTGTGGATCTATGCATAAATGATAAATATTAGTGGGGGGTGGATGATGGCTGCTAGGGTTTGGGTATGCAGAGAGCGGGGGGTTTATGACTACTGTAGAGGCTGTATGAGGTAATCTTTGCTGCCATATTGGAGTTACGCTAGTTTTTTTTAGAGTTGGCCCAGTACCAACCAATAAAAAAAAGTGGGAATTTTTGGCGCAAAATCGATTGATTCATCTCTTTATGTTTTCAGTACTTCCCTTTATCGTCCCTTTACTTTCCTTTTTTATCTGTTGTATCATGATCTTTGTTGCCTTAGCTCCTTTTTGGCATCTATTTATTATGGTCCATTGTGGAGATCCAGGTGGAGGCAGAAAAGTGGGCGACACTGTTGGCATGAGCTCGCCGGTCATTTCCCCTTCAGGGTCTTCACTTTTACCTACATTTGGACGTTTACACAGTACTCCAAACCCTTATGTGCTCAATCCTTTACTCTTGAAAAACAGGGTTAAAACTAATCCGTCGAATTTTGTGGATTATGTTTCTTCCTGTTCATTTGAGGCAGCTGTAAAAAACCCTAATACTATTTTGGATGACTCTAGCCCTAGAAACCCTTTACAACTTGAATATTCGGATGGTGGTAGATCTTCGGGAGTTTCCTTGATTCGTGGGGATTTGCATTCATCTAATCCTACTAAATTTGTTGAAAAGTCAGCTTTTTTCAAGAACTGTCGAAGAATTAAGAGTGAGAAAGGAAAGAATGGTCGCCCTTTATGTGTGTTTGGTAAAGATGTGACTATTAATATGGTGCTAGCTTTATCAAATAGGGCACTCTTGGGAAAATTTGAATTTCTGAAACTCTTTCATCGGAACCTATGGAATGGATTGGAATCAAATGGAAACCTATCATAAAAAATGTGCCTAGGGTTTTGATGTTGACGAACAGATGGATTTGTTTTCAATGTCTCACAAAGGAGGACAAGGAGAAGATTGAGCAGAGGTATTGGGTTATAGAGAAGGGCTCTTTGGTACAAATCATATGGTACTTTGGTTTTAATCCGTGGAAGGAGAAATTACGCTGAAGACATTTATGGGTTCTGCTACCTGATTTTCCCTTATTTTGTTGGCGCTTGCCGGGTTTCATGGTAGTAGAAAATTTCGTAGGAAAGTTTATTCTAATTGAAGAGGATCAACTTCTGGCTTCGTAAAGTAAAATGCCCAGAATGCTAGTTGAGATGGATGTGGAAGATGGTTTACCGGAAGAGGTGGAAGTGGTATGGGAAGAGGGTTCCTTTGTACAAAGATTAGACTATTGGCACTTACCCTTTCGTTTTCACAACTGTCGACAAACAGGCCATGTAAAAGTTGATTGTAAAAACCCTCACTTTGGGATCAAGTCTGAGGAAAAGAGTTTTTCTCCATCTCTAGGCCTAGTGGAGGAGATGGATTCTGGAATCATGTTCCCCATTCCTTTGGATGCTTCTTCGGCCTCCAATTTCATGGGTAAGTTCATAAATTCTATACATGTCCTGTTAAAATTTCTACCTTTTGAAGAATTATCAAATTCTCTGTCGTCTTATTGGGTTAATTCTTGGGGAGAAGTTTAGTCAGGAAAATATAGTTTCTTTACATGAAAATTCTTTAAATGTTGATTTGGGGAAAACAATGATAGAGGAGGCTTTGCCCAAAATTGGGACGCTTGATGAAAATGACGGGGGGGGGTTTTCTCCTATGGATTTTTTTGGAAGCTTAATTGAAATTGGTAAGGAGGATATATTAAATGAAGGCCATGAAGAGGGAAGAACACAAAACCTCATAAGGGAGTGTTAGGAAGCTGTGCCAGCCCTTCTCTTTACTTTGTTAGTATATTGTTGATTGGACACATATGCTTTGTAAGTCATCCCGTGAGTATATTGTATTATCCCACATTCATGGAGATTAATATTTGTTTAGCTTAGACTTAGTATATAAGTACGTGTTGAGGCCAATGAAGGAATCCATGAGTTATTTGTATTGAGATTGCTCAAAGGAGGTTTCTCCCTCGAAGTGGCATGTGATCAATAAATCTCTTCTATGTTCTGTTATTTCTGATATATCATGCATTTTCATCATTTAATTACTAGAGGTTCCCCACATCTGGTATCATAGCACTTTCTTGGGCTCACTGGGTGGAATTTCTGCCAATTTTTTTTCGCAATGGCTTTCTAGGCATTGTGATTATTGCAGTAGTTCTTTTTCTTTGCATCTGTATTGTTCCTTTCAATTGCAGGTTCGAATCCAGGAATAATCCCTATCCATTTAACTGTGGGAAGTTCCTGGGCATAGCCCTAAAACTCATTGTGAGGAGTACCACAGGAACCCTAAAGTAGCTGGTCCATTGAGATGATTTGTCAGCGAAAAGGAAAATGAACCCCACCTGATTGACTAGTTCCCACCCGTGAGGTAAACCAAGAGTTGTCGTTTGCGGAAAAGTGGTTATCAGTTTTACCTGAGCCATGGAGTGAGGGGTACTACCCCAATACAAAAGTTGTTAGACACCGTTAGTAGCTAAGTGAATCCCTTGAACCTTTTGGAAGCCGAGAAGACATTGGGTCCATATATATTGAAAACTAATAAATAACCAATTGCATCTATCCAGAGTCGTTGTAGATCAATTTCGAGCCATTGCAGATCAATTCCAAAAAAAAAACCTTGTTATAGTTGTCACCCACGCAGGGGAAAAAAACATGGAGGAAGAACTTGCAGCCCTCAAGACCAAAATCTAAGATATGAATGAAAAAATCATCGGCCTCCATCTTCATCCTTCATCCATGAACAATATACGACAGCCAGAGTCTTCTGCAGACACTAGGTTCTCTTCTTCTAGCATTTTTCGTGGGCCGAATCTTGATTTTTCCTTGCTTCAATGGTGATGATCCGATTAGATGGATATACGAGGCCAGACAATATTTCAGTCTGCATAATACTTTTGATGTAAACAAATTTCCACTTGCAACATTTCATTTGGAACATGAATCCCTTCAATGGTTTCATTGGTACATCAAGGCTCATGCTGAGCCAAAATGGACAGATTTTTTCCAACTTCTTTTGCAACGATTTGGCCCTAGTGCTTTTGAGGACTTCACAGGAGCACTCACTAAACTTTTCCAAATTGGAATTGTGAGAGAGTATCATATATAAATTGAGAAACTGGCCAATCACACAAAATGATTACCTGATGAATTCTACAGGAGTTGTTTTGTCAGTGGTGTGAAGGATGCAATCTGATCCGAGGTTAAAATATTATGTCCTAACACAATGATGGAAGTCCTAGGGTTAGCTAAGTTGGCGGAGGACAAGATCACAACCCAACAATGCTCCAAATCCACTTTTGTTCCATTCATAAATATAGTTTCCCAACGACCTCCCATCACACCAGCTCCTAGAGAAACTCCTATCAAGCTTTTGTCTGAAGCAGAGATGCGGGCATGCAGAGAAAAATGGCTTTGTTATAATTGTGATGAGAAATTCACTCACGGACATAGATGTGTTGAGCAAAATCTCTATCTATTGGATGGGGATTCTTCGCTTGCAACTGAAATTTGTGAAGAATCTCATGATATAGTAGATGATCAGGTCAACATTCAATTGCCACTTGTTGACACTCCTTCTCAAGACAACCATCTAGAGATATATCTCCATGATTTAGCCGGATTCACCACCCCACAAACAATGCAGGTCAAGGGTTACTTCAAGAAGCTCCCTCTTACAATACTCATTGATTCTAGTATCACTCGTAACTTCATTGACCCTCGGAGCACCAAACAAGCTGATTGTTTTGTCCATCCTTGCTCCAACTTTGAATTCATGATTGCTAATGGGGGCACCTTACCTTGCAAGGGGAAGTGTCACAATGTGTGTATCTCTATTGGAGATTATAATCTGCGCTCCAACATGTTTTCCTTTCCCTTAGGAGGATGTGATGTGGTTTTGGGCACTCAATGTTTATGCACACTTGGACCCATCTTATGGGATTTTGCTAAACTTTGGATGCAATTTTCAGTCAATGGGAAAAAAAAACACATTGAAGGGCTTACAACTAGGGTCTCTCAACATCATCACTTCACATTGCATGGAAAATATCCTTAAGAAGATTTCACATGGTGTCATCCCTCAATTCCATTCCATTTAGGTGCAACCATCAATGGTCTCCACTACTCCTTTCGATATACAACAAATTTTGGATAGATATGCATGAGTCTTTGCTGAACCAGTGGGATTGACTGGCCACTACCACAATTTTGTCAAATATTACGGAAATATTACAAATCCATTAGTCGCTCTCTTGAAAAAGGATGCTTTTACCACATGCTATTGAGTGCGCATTTTACAAACTGAAACAAGCTATGTGTACTACACCTGTTCTAGCAATGCTCGGTTTTTCCAAGCCATTCACTATTGAGAGTGATACTTGCAACAATGTACTTGGTGTTGTTCTCCTTGAAGATGAACATCCCATTGCATTCACCAGCAAAGACCTTTCCAATAAGAATTTATTTGTCTCTACATATGAGAAGGAAATGATGGCTATTTTGTATGCAGTACAAAAGTGGCGGCCATACCTATTAGGGAATCATTTATGCATCAAGACTGATCATTAGAGTCTGAAATATTTCATGGAATAATGGGTCTCCTCCTGAGCACAACATAAATGGGTTAGAAAACTCATGGGTTTTGACTATGAGATCACTTACAAGAAGCGTAAGGACAATCTTGTGGAGGATGCTCTTTCTTGCACATTTGATGACCAGGTTTCTCTTTCAGCTATTTCTATGCCTATTCCAAATTGATTAGAATATATTCAATTGGGCTATGTAAATGACTCCTCAATATATCAAATCATCCAATGATTGGCCAACAACCCTTTTGTTGTACCACATTACTATTGGGATGGTGCTTCCCTGAGATACAAGGGTCATCTGGTGCTTCCCTAGAGCACATATCTTCAATAGGTTGTCTTCTATGAACTCCATGCTTCTGCATCAGTAGGGCACTTTGGGTTCCTCAAAATGTATGAGTGGGCACGAAATAGCTTCTTTTGGAAGGGGTTTAAAAGGAAAATTAAACATATGGGGACTGAATGTGATACCTTCCAGTGCAACAAGGGTGAAATGACACTCCTTCTGGGATTTATCGAACCCTTTCCCATCCCTACAGGGATTTTGAGAGATATTTCTATGGATTTCATTGAAGGGATCCCTAAATCTAGAGGGAAGACAATGATTTTGGTTGTGATTGATCACCTCTCCAAATATAGTCATTTTGTGCCCTTATCCATCCCTATACCGCCTCCTCATTTGCACAGATTTTCCTAGACTAGATCTTCCATTTTCATGGAATCCCTTCTTCCATTGTCTTAGATCGCGATGCAACTTTCAACAATCATTTTTGGACAAAACTATTTCACCACATTGGCACCAAACTGAAGATGAGTTCAGGGTATCACCCACAAATAGATGGTCATACTGAATTTATCAACAAATGTTTGGAAACTTATCTTCATTGCTTCACCTCCGAACAACAACATTAGTGGACAAAGTGGCTCCCTCTCGCTAAATGGTGGTACAATACTTCCTACCACACTACTTCTAAAAGGACTCCATATGAAGCCATCTATGGTTAGGCACCGCAAGTGATTCTTCCATATACCCCCAATAGTTCACCAGTTTAATCAGTTGACATGGTTCTTCGAACTCAAGATAAAATTCTTCACATTTTTCATGACAATATTCACATGGAAATAAATCGAATGAAACGACAATCCGATCAAAACCGTTCTGAGTGCACTTTTCAAGTAGGTGCTATGGTTTTTCTTCGTCTACATCCTTACAAGCAATCCTCCTTGAAACTCAAAGGGCGTCATAAGTTGGCTCCAAAGTTCTATAGGCCATATAAGGTTCTTCAGAAGACTGGGTCCGTTGCTTATAAATTGGAACTTCCTCCTTCTTCCCGCATTCATCCAGTATTTCATGTCTCTTGTCTAAAGAATGTTCTTGGCACCAACATCAGAGCACAAACTATTTTACCAGAACTGGCTAATGAAGGATCCATCATTTTGGATCCGGAGGCCATTCTCACTAGGCGCACTCGTCACTTCGCTCTCGATCCATCATAGAGGTATTAATTCAGTGGCACATAATGCAACCAGAGGATGCTACATGGGAACCACTCCTTCATATTCATCAACAATTTCCACATCTAAAGCTTTGAGGAAACATTTTTTTATAAGGGGGAGGGGATGTTAGGAACCCGTGTCAACCCTTCTCTTTACTTTGTTAGTATATTGTCGATTGGACGCATATGCTTTGTAGTTTGTCCCGTGAGTATATTGTATTATCCCACATTCATGGGGAGTAATAGTTGTTTAGCTTAAACTTAGTATTAAAGTACATGTTTAGGTCAATGAAGGCATCCGTGAGTTATTTGTATTGATATTTCTCAAAGGAGATTTCTCCCTTAAAGTGTCATGCGATCAATAAATCCCTTCTGCGTTATGTTATTTATTATAAATCGTGCATTTTCATCATTTAATTGTTGGAGGTTCCCCACAAGGATTTATTCTCTGAATATCTTTCCGAGGAGGGGAAAGAAGTTAGTAGGAGGAATTATGTTCCTCATCCCTCTGAAACTAATGCTGTGGAGATCCCTAATTTAACAAACCATATAAACCCCTTATCTATTGTATTGACATCTTCACCTTTGACTGAAAAAGTCAAAGCTTCCTCTCCTTCAGACTTCCCTTCCCTTGAAGAGTCTAATCCAAAGAAGAAAATCCCAAATTTTTCATCTTACTCGGATGGTGATCCTGAAGCTTTATCTATTTCCTCTATTAGGACAAAGAAAGTCATTGTAAGAAAACTCCCTCAAAATAAAAAGGGTAAATCTCGTCAGGATGGAGAAAACAACTCTAGGTTAAAAAAACCCAAAGTGACCTCTCTTTCATAGGGATTTAGAAGATGGTTCAGGGTTTTCTGTCACTTCTCTTTCTGTGGATATTAGAGATCCGGCCCCTAAGGGGTTTAATCAATGAAATTCGTTTCCCTCGACATTTGAGGGATGGGTGGCTCCCCTAAAAGAGTTGCCATCAAAAGGATTCTTGAGACTGAAAATCCTTATGTATTTATACTACAAGAAACAATGGTATCTTCAAATGTTGTTTGTGATATTTTTCTCAAGATAAAGGGCCTACTTGGAAAGTATGTGCATGGGATGATATGGGTTTATCTGTTGGCCTACTTATAACTTGGAATCCTGATTATGCTATTTTCCAATCCTTTGTCATGATTGCAAGATTGATGATTGAAGGTCATATTAGGGGTTTTGATATTTTGATTAAGATTATAAATGTCTATGGTCTTTATAACCATAGACAAGTGTTCTTAGAAAAAGTGAAACATGCTCGTCTTTTAGATGAATATGGATTGATACTAGTCGAGGATCTTAACTTTACTTTGTCATCAAATGAAGTGTGGAGTGCTAGGAACACTATTGATCAACTTTCGGGTTTCTTCATATCGCTTTTTTCTAATTTTGGGTTGATTGATATTATGCCTAATATCTTGGTCCCAACATGGACAAATGGTAGAGTGGGTTCTGTTGGTATAGCCAAGCAGTTGGGTAGATTCTTGATGAATGAAAAAAAATTCTCTTCTTTAGTCTGTTATAGATCTTGGTCAACAACTACAAGGGTGTATTATCACAAGGCAATTTTTTGGCAGTTAGATAGTGAAAAGAGTTATATAAAATGTCCATTTAAGTTCAATCACTGTTGGCTTGAGGAATTGGATTTTTGTAAATTGGTTGAAGAAAAATGGAGGAATTTTGATTAGTCAACTACTCTACCATCTATGAGGAATTTTGTGATGAAAATTTCTATGTTAAAGGAGGAAGTCATATTATGGGAAAAAGAAAAGAAAGCAACAAATTATAGGGACCTTATTTCATTGAAAAGGAGATGAATACTCTGCAAGATGATGTGGATTGTGACTTTTTCTCAAGTGCTAGAAAGGAAAGATTGATAAATATTCAAACTCAAAAAGAAACAAATTTAAGGCAGATTGAAGAATCCTGGAGATTAAAATGCAGAGCGACTTGGCTCGAATCCGGTGATAATAATACAAAGTTTTTTCATAGGTTTACTAATCAATGTAGAATTGGAAATTCTTTTTGGGAATTAAATTCAGATTCAGGGGAAGTCATAAAGGAACAAAAGGAATTAAAAGGTGTTGTTGTCAGTTATTTCAAAGATCTTTATAAGGAGAAGGAGACTATCTCCTTGGAAGAACAAATGAAAATCTTAAAGAATTTTCCTAGATTTTTCATTGTTGAAGAGGTTCAACAAATTGGGGCAGAAGTTTCGATTGATGAGGTCAGGTAGGTTTTAGCACAATTTGCAAGGGAAAAAATCCTAGGCCCTAATGGGTGGCCGGTTGAATTCTATATCCATTCCTTTAACTTATTGGGACAAGAATTGATAGAGGTGGTAAATGATTATAGTAGATTGGGTCAGATCCCTTCTTAGATTAATGCAACATATATTGCTCTTATTCTAAAAAGAGAAAAACCAGAGACCTTCAATGACTATAGGCCTATTTCGCTATGCAATATTTCTTATAAAATTATTACTAAGATCATTGCAAACATAATACGAAATGTTTTGGGGAGATCCATCACAGAGGAACAATTTGGATTTTTTCCAAATAGGCAGATCTTGGATGCTGCAGGCATAGCACAAGAATGTTTACATTCGATAGAGGAAAAAAAATTACAAGCTTTTATATTGAAAATTGACCTTGTAAAAGAATATGATAGGGTGGATTGGTCTTTTATTTAGTTTATAGTTACTCAGATTGGTTTACCATATGAAGTGACTAGATGGATTATGGCTTGCATCACTTCAGCAAATTATGTTGTACTGATTAATGGATCACTGACCTCCTTATTCAACATTGGTAGGGGACTTCGGCCAGGTTTCCCTCTTTCTCCACTTTTATTTATTTTGGTTACGGATGGTCTCAACATATTAATTTTTGAATAAAAAAATCCGAAGAAAATCAAATGTATTAAAATATCCTCTTCTTTATATTTTTCCCATTTGTTGTTTGTTGATGATATTCTCATTTTTGGCCAATATTCTATAAGTGAATGGAAATATTATTAGGATATCTTTTCATCTTTATGCAATGATTTTGGTTTGGAAATTAGTCCTCAAAAATCTCATTTCTCTTATAATTGTGATGATCCTCATATAATTGAGAAAATCGATTCTATCTTTCCTTTTAAGATGATTGTCATTGATTCTGGTTTGAAGTATTTGGGATTTCTTCTAAATCCAAATTCTTACATTAGAGTAGATTGGGATTGGCTTATAAAAAGAGTGGTAAAAAGGATCAATTGTTGGGCTTTCAAATGGATTTCTCTGGGAATTCGTTTGGTATTAACAAATGCAGTATTGCAGAACTTACCAATTTACTGGTTTTCTCTCATGCTTGTTCCAATATCGATTGTATATACTATTAGAAAAAGGATTTTTCAATTTATATCGGATAGAAGATTAGATGCTTTCAAATTTCACCTGGTAGCATGCGAGAGTATTTCCCTTCCGAAAAAAATCGGTGGATGGGGTTTAAATTTTTATTTTTGGTTCAATAAGGCTCTATGTGCAAAACGTTTATGGCAATCTCTATTTGTTTGTAATCTTTGGAACAAGGTCGTCAATAAAAAATATATAAAGTATTCATTTATCCAATGGTGGAAAGATAAGAAGAAGCCTATGCAAAATATGTCCATTATTTGGAGGTGTTTTATGAAATTTTTCCCTATCATAAGTTCTCATGTCAGTTGGAACGTGGGCAGAGTTATTCAGATCTTCCTGGGTATCGATCCTATTGTTAGAATTTTGGAGTCTTACAAGTTATCTCAAACTCTGATAAAGGAGTTACACTTTAGAAATATTTGGGTTCTTTCTCCGATTAAAAGAATTGAGGTTTATGATAATGATTTAGATGAAGCTGGCAGATATTAGATGAATGCAAAGAAACTTAAACTGCCAATTTCTGTGTCAAATGGTTGGGATAACTTTATTAAGTCCCTTTCATGTGTAGGTATTAGACTCAACGATCAACAAGATTCCATAATATGGGAGAAAAATAAAGATGTTGGAGATGTTTATGCTAAATTGGGATATAATGTTTTTTTGGAGGACATGGATGGCCTGGAACATAAATGGTGTGCAAATATTTTCTGGGTCTGAGGATTCCTCTGAAATTCAAATGCTTCGGATGGTTGGATTTACACAATAAAATCCTCTCCCGGGACAATCTAAAAAAGAGAGGATTCAGTGGTCCGAGGTTTTGTATGTTGTGTCATGGTGATTTGGAATTTGTGTCTCACCTTTTTTTCTTTTTCTCAGTTGCAAAATCAGTTTGGTCTGACCTGTGCCAGTTTTTTTTATACATCCATACTGGGGGTTGGACTGTTTTGAAAATTCAGTGTATGCTTGGCTTAAGAAGAAATCAAAATTTAAAATGATTCCTTTTATCACAATTTGGGAAATATGGAAGATGCGTAACGGAGTTCTTTTTCAAGACTCCAATATACACTTGCCTATTTTAACTGCTAAGATTGTTGTAGTCTTTAAAGAACTAAAAAAAGATGATTCCAGGAAGAATTCCAAGATGCTGAGAAGGCCCTCTCAGGATGGTATTATAGTGACATGTTTGTTCGATGGGGCATGTAAAGAGGGTGTATGTGGTGTTGGTATCTATATGACAATAAGAAGAAATCATAATATTAATTTATGGATGAATGTTGGAAAAGGAACTAATACCTTTGTAGAAATGCTTGTGTTATGGGCTTTTCTTTGGTTTGTTAAAAAAATAGGATTTTTGGAGCTTAAGGTTTATGGTGATCCAAAGGTGATTGTATACTAGGAAAATGATTTTTCATCTCTCAACTCCTTGGTATTGCATCATTGGAAGCTAAGAGTGCAGAACTTGATTCAATACTTCTCTCTGCTTTCAATTAGTCATATTCATCATACTTTTAATCAACATGCAGACTCTCTCAACTCAAAGAAGGTTGTGGGCGAGAAAATTGGAATCCTTTACTTTGAGGAATATGTCGATGATGATATTTCTGATTCCGGTTCATATTATGTGTGTTGAGGTCTTTGGATAGTTTCTCTTTTGATGATTTTGTATTGTCTTTTGCTTCAGTTTGTAGTATTGTGTTTTTTGGAGGACTGTTAGTTGCTTTTGATATTGGCAGTATTTGACTGTTCTTCTATTTTCTATTGCTTTGATGGATGGAAATTCCCTACTTTCCATGTATAAGGTCGAATATGGAGACATGTAACTTTGATTTCAATATAAATAGCAAGTTACATGCGTTTTTCTATTGAAAAAAAAAATTTGATTAATCTCCCACCCCTCACTTAGCTTCTTGCTTTTAATGATTGGTCGATGACTAAAATTAACATCTTTACTTACTATTATATAGAGGGTTTCCGACCATCAATCCATGTGTCCACATCTCAACTTAAAATGGTTTTCAATATCCTTTCTTATTGTTTGAATAATATAAAATTGAAGACTCAAGAGTGCTTTTCAAAATCCTCTTCTAAGTGATGAAATAACAAATAAGACAAAGTTGTGTTGCAGCATATCCCTGCCAAAAAGATGAGCTGAGGTATATGAAGATATTATCAGAACCTTTTTATTCAGCATCCCAACGTATATAGGGGTGCTCTTCACTCCAATAAGGCACAATGCCCAATTCCTCAAGTAGAGAATTCCAAAACTCACCAACGTCAAGACTCAAATGCCAATAGTGCTATGACTACACATGTGTATTTCTCGGGGAGGCAGAGGAGAACCGATGCGGAGCCATTGAACAGTGCTCCAATTTTGATGAATAGTGCCCCAACTACATGTTTACATTTCTCAAGGAGGAAGAGGAGAACCAGCGGGGCACTATTGCATAGTGCTCCGACATTAACACATGTTAGGTATAGGTTGTTGTACTGACCAATTATTGCGGGATTCTCTCCACTCTATCCTAATAGATTGTTCTAGCTTAGATCTAATCCATATTGGAGATTGGGTTCAATATTTCCAAACTCCAACAAAATGGTCATGCTAAGTTTATTTCTAGCTAGATATAGTGCATTTAAATGTCTACAGTTCTTTAGGGAACTGGAGATCCTTCCTGTCAATGCATTTACACTCAAATTGAATTTCGACAACATGAAGATGCCCCATAGCTTCCCAAATTATACCTTCCACCGAGTTTCCACTAAGATATAAAACTTCCAAATTAGTTAAATTGCCAATCTCTGTAGGAATCGTTCCACTGAGAATGTTGTCGCTTAGATTGAGCATTCCAAGATTTTCCATCTTTCCTATTTTAGGAGCAATGACACCAATGAGGTTATTGTTGACAAGGAGGATATTAGTAAGGTTTTGTATCTATCCCGGGGAAGAAGGTATATATCTATGGATGGTGTTATGCAAAATCTCGAGGTAATTCAATGAGAAGAGCTTAGAGATATTACTTGGTATGAATCCCGTGAAGAGATTGTTCTACAAACGGACGCGTGCCAATGAGACGTAGTATTGCAAAATGCCGGTGATGTTCCCCTCCAATCGATTATTGAAGGTGGCAAGAAGCATCAATGAGACACCGCTGCAAATCCCGTAGGGAATCAATACGCTCAATCCTGTTGAATATGAATCTAGCTTGATCAGCTTGCTAAAGCTTCAAATCCCATCCAGCAATGAACCTTTGAACTTGTTTTTATTGATAAATAACACTATCATATTGGGAATAAATCCAATTACTTCAAGCAAAGTCCCTTCAAACTTATTGTAAGATATATCTAGAGACTTCAAGCTTGTGAGATTCGCAAAATATGCAAGGATTGATCCGAACATGTTATTGAAAGAAAAGGACAAGACTGTCAAATTCTTTAGATTTCCCATTTCATATGGTATAACTATAGTCAGATTATTCATAGATGCATCAAATGCCTCCAACTTTTTCAATATGGTTAAAATACCACCGGAGATTGACACTACAAGATGCATCAAATGCCTCCAACTTCCACAATCTAGTGAAAATAACACCGGAGATTTGATCCTGCAAGATTATTCTTGTAAACCCATAAATTTCTTAGATTTTCTGCTAGACTAACTCCTCTAGTACATCATTCCAACTAAGGAGTTCCCATCAACAACAATGCTTTTGAGGCTGTTGCAGTTTCAAATAGAAGAAGGGACGATACCCATGAAATGGTTATTTTCAGGGGGCTAACTCATAAGGATCCGCTGCCTTATGGGTTAGTGCCCCAAGGGATGGTACCCGTCAAATAGTTATTTGCACACATCGGGGGGCTAACTCATAAGGCTTTGCTTCCTTATGGGTTAGCACCCCCGACAGAGTGTTTGTTTGTGTCTATTTATGAACCTTTCAAATTACCCATCCGTTGTCCAAATTCTTAAATATGTGTCCAAAATCTTAAATATTATATGTTAGCCTTCATTTTTCATTTTATAACCACAAAAATAAATTAAACAATATTTAGAAAGCACATTCACAAACCTAGTCATGCATCTATGCTTTACGATAAGTATCAATTAAAATTTAAAATTTATAACCCGATTAATATAATATTTAATTATATTTTGATAAATTAGGAAAAAGGATGTTGAACAAACATAACCAGAGATGATTTGTTGACAGATTCAAATTTAAATGTAAATTTTACTCATCTGCTCCTCCCTCTCCCTGCGTTAAGAGGTGAGTGTGTAACAAATCCAGGATCTAGCAGACGCTGGGTGTCGTGGCAGACATTGGAGGCCTTCAATGTATTGGAGAAATGAGGAGGAATCAGTGCAGGCCTTGCATAATATGGGGTCTGAAGATCATAAAATCCATATTTATCCTGCTTGGGATCGCAATGATCTCGTATTCAATCCCCTTGCAATCTTGAGGTGTTAAAGCTCAGTTTTTTCCGCTATGTTATCAAAGGAAGCCCCGGCAATAAAAATGTATTATTTGCACGATAGCATACTATATAGATAATACGTGAAGTTATTAAGATTTTTAGTTTTATAAATGATTTTTATTTATTTTTAAATTTTGATAATTACAAAAAAATTGTAATGATTTTTACAAAAAAAAAAAAATTGTATTTCAAGCAACAAACTAATACATGTCATCTTAAATCTATATTTATCATGCATTGAGAGGGATCCAATTTCTTGAGGTGTAAATTTGTTTTTAACTTAAATTTTTTACACTCCAAAAAAAATTACACCTCCAGAAATTTGATGTCTCTTTGTGCTTGATAAATCCCGATTTGCAATTATCCAACAAATTAACCAGAGTAAAAATGATTAAATAACATATGTAAGAAATTGTTTTCAATAATTAAATTAAATTTGTGAAAAATAATTTAACAGAAAATCCTATTCAAAATTAGTTAATTAAATATTCTCAAAATTAAAGAGAATGTAACCTATTATATTATTTTCATAAAAGCTAGTCTTTCTCTTATTAAGAGTATGGCTATAAGTACATACTTTATGTAAAGGAATAAGACAAACAACATGGGAGACAAAAGACTTTTTTAATTTGCTTCAAAATCTAGCCAAAACCACATGAATGATGATATTAAAAAAATAATTAGATCATAATTATGAGTTAGAATGTCTCTGATACACCAATATAGATCACAATTTCAAAAGATCCGTTATGATATTGGCATTCCTAACCTTTTAACTCACCAAAACTATAATAATAAAAGATGCTTCTCCAAATGGTATGGTAGGAGGAGGGAGTAGGGTTCTTTCCTTCAAAGAGGTACTCTCCAAATAGGAAAATTGAGGCCCCTCACAACTAGATTCATGCAAAGGGAAAGAGGGTGGCCTGGACGAATCTTTGGGAAAGGGAGGTGTAGGGAATCCCAATGATTCTCAAGAAGAAACTGAGCCCATGAACAAGAGAAAGAAAGAAAAACCAATAGTTCAAAACCCTAGAAGTTGCATGCAAAAAGTTGATACAATGCCCAGTTATAAGAATTCCTACAACAAGATTAGCGAATATATTCAATATATGAAGGATCATGCCATGATAGGAAAATTTATGGGAATTTGGCCAACTGAAAAATCCCTTATCTAGTGGCTCAACACCACATGGAAACCAAAAGAGTATGTTGATCTTAATCTAGGGTCAAAATGTTTCTTTACAACCATATTTACCAACTTGGAGGATAAAGATTTTTTGAAAATGACCCTTCTTCAACTCATAGGGTCTCTATCTTCAATTTTGGATATAAAATTTTAGTCCCGAAAAGAGTACTTTTTAGCATCCCCTATCTAGATTCAAGTTTACTCCTTATCACATGAATACTAGGACAAGGAAACCCTGGAAGGAATCGACAACACTCTAAGAAATTTCATTAAAACCTCAAAGATCACAAAGCATGATAGATACACTAATTTAGAGGGATATTGGTGGCCACCCACCTATTCCACTCACCCAAAACAATTTTCTAGTAGTTTTTCGGGTCATGAACTTCTGGGTCCATTTTGAGGCCCTAAATGATGTTTTTTGGTCCCGTATCATCCTAGGAATTATCCATAGGACCTCGTCTAGACCCATTCTACTATTGTACTCCTCGGATAGATCTTTCCAACAATCTACCGAGTGCCCGAAACGAAGATCATATGCAAAATTTATGACCCTAGGAAGTTGATTGCTCAACTAACCACCTTGGGGCCGCAAACTTTATGACGGTTCATCTCTTAGGGTTAGGTTTTTGGATATTTAGGGTTCTTTCCATCATGCTTTGCTTGAATTTTGAATTGGATGGTGCATTCGTCTGCTTGCCTTTCTCTCTTTGCTTGTGAGGTTCGAATTTGGGATTCTCTTTCTTTTGATTTCCTTTACCATTCGAATTCTTGGGTCCTTGAACAAATAGGGATGAATCTTTGGAGCTTATGGACCCCATTTGAATCAACTTATCATGCTCTTTTGTGATGGACTCAATTAAGGCATTCAAGGTAGGCATCTTCCAATTCGGGGTAGTTAGCCGACCGGAATTGAAAGTAGAGACAAATACCAAATAGTATTTACCAAGCTTGGTGAGAATAGAGAGGATCAATTGCTTATCCTCTTTGATAACTCCACTGTTCTTCAATTGCAATGTCAAGTGCTTGAATTTTGTGAAAAACTCATTGATGGTCTCGAAATTCTCAGGACTAAGAGCAATCAATTCATTCTCTAATTGAAAAGCACTGAGCTCGTCCTGATTTCCAAAAAGTGTTTCAAGTTGCTCCCATATTTCTTTTGGAGTATTCAATCCACTGAAATGGAAGTGAATATCTTTGGAAATAGAGAGGCAAAGAAGACCATAATCTTCATCAAGCTTGTTGTAGTGTTTTGTTCTTTCTGACAATTGGCTTGGCTCCAATTCGAGGCCAACTGTGACTCTATAGTATCCTTTTGAACGTAACATGATCTCCATATCTTCTTTCCAATCAAAATAATTGAAGGGAGTGACGATAGGCTTTGAAAAAGAGTATTCCATTGCTAGGAGCGAGTGCACTTTGATGTAGAAAGACTTTCCAAAGCAAGGTAGCGAATGCAATTGGAGGAGACAATAACCTGCAAATCACAATCAATACAAGAACAGTGAGGTCGAACAATCCACCCTTTTAGAGTTGCATCACACCTGGGATTGGAGATCAAGCAATGTTGAATGGGTCCAATGTATCAAATCCATGATTTATTGGAAACTCAAGCTTCTGGAGTGGTATTGGAAGTATTTTTATGCTTTGCATGCACAGGAGCGAATGCTCTTGAGATCTTTCATGCCAAAACTTTTGTAATTTTGAGTAAATTCACTCAAATCTCCTTGTAGAACACCTGTAGAAAATAAATCTTGTCCCTGCAATGGCTCTGATACCATGTAAAATTAGTCACAGCAGATCTAATGAACAAGTAAATCAATCAGAATAGATGAAACTCAGAAAAATGGTGTAAAACTGTGCAAAACATGCATCAGTGCTCAATATACCATTAAGGGTGAATGATTACAATAAAATACAATGACAATGACTGAGCAATTTGAATTGACTAAGGAGGTCATTCGAATTACTGAATGGTGTAGCTTGGCTCCAACTAGGAGTCCTCATCATCAATCAGTGGTGGTCATCAATGCACAAGAACCAGTCATCCAGGTGTTAATCTAAGTCTAACTGAGTGTTACAAGTGTAGCTGAAGTGTGTAGCACTGATATAGGGAAAGAGTCTCAGTGGAGGGTGCATGGGAGGCTTAACTAAAGTCAGAACAAGTCATCTAGTCAATCTGGAGGTCCAACGGAGTGAAACAGTCAGTCGGGAGTGAAACTAGCCTCAAATCAAACAGAATCGGAGCTAACTGAGTGTAACTGAAGTGGAACTGCAGTGGTAGGTGAAGAAGTGCGACCTTCTCTGGAAGTAGGTGAGAAGTGGGCGCCTTCCTAACTAGGAGGGCTAAAACTCTGATGGAAGGAGTTCTCGAGTGCTAGAATGAAGTGGATAAGGTGTTGGAGGCATCAACCTGGTGACTGGGATGCATGCAAACCCTAATTGCATGCAAGGTCCTGCAAATGATGATGTGGATATCCGAACAGTGGATAGGTTGAAAAAATTTGTTCATTTCTTTGTTGTTACATCATCTTTTAGTGCTGCACAAGTGGCTGATATTTTTTCAAAGAAATCTTCAGATTGCATGGGCTCCCCAAGAGCATTGTTAGTGATAAAGATAGTAGATTCATGGGTGCTTTTTGGCAAGCAATTTTTAGATTGGTGGGCACTCAATTTACTCCAAGTACCAGATATCATACATAAACTAATGGACAAATAGAGAGGGTGAATCAATGGTTGGAAGGGTACCTAAGAAACTATGTGGGAGAGCAGCAAAAAGCATGGGCAAAATGGCTACACTTGGGTGAGTTTTGCTACAACATCACTTATCATATGTCAATAGGGATGTCTCCTTTCATAGAAATATATGGTTATGATGCACTTACATTTGCTGAAATTTTATTTGGTGATAGTAGAGCCCCAAAGGCTAAAGATTGGGTGGAAGAGAGACAAGAAATTTTAAAGCTTTTGAAAGACAATTTGTAGGCTACTCAAAATCAGCAAAAAAAATATGCTGATAGACATAGAGAAGAAAGGACCTTTCAGGTTAATGATTTAGTATATTTGATTTTGCAGCCTTAGAAACAAGCATCTCTCAAAACGAATGGAGCAGAAAAGCTAATACCAAGGTACTATGGGCCATACAAGGTAGTGTGGAAGGTTGGAGAAGTAGCGTATGAATTAGAACTTCCGGAAGGGAGTAAAATCCATAATGTATTTCATGTTTCTTGTCTCAAGAAGGCTCTTGGTCAACAAATTATAACTTTATAAATACTTCCTCCTTTGGATGATGAAGGTCAGCTCACACTTGTTCCGGAAAAGATTTTGAAGACACGGGAAAGGATGTTGCGGAGTAGAATTATCAAAGACTATTTAGTACAATGGAAGGAATTACCAAATGAAGATGCCACATGGGAAGAGGAGAAGATTTTGCAGCATCCAAATCTGAAATTTCTTGAGGAAAATCAATCTTGGGTGGGGAGGATTTTAATGTCCCCATTCAAATAATTGCATAGCAGGATAATCCCATAAATTCTACCAGTTCCCTAGGTTGAATGGGTACATTTGGAATTGTAATAAGGGAGAACATGAATAATGTTTATACATTATAATAGCTCAAATATTTAATAAAGATATTGAATAAATGAATTCAAGAGAAATTCTACGTGGCAAATGGTTTTGAAGACATATGGAGGATGTGGGACCCACTCTAGCTTGATTTCTCATTGCCACATGGCATACCTCTCTTTCCATTTTGAATCCATGAGAAGGCCAGCATTATTGGGTGAGTTGTTAATTTCATACACATGGAATTGAGCATCTTAGGTCGAATTGGGATGGAATGGTAACCTCCATGGAAGAGGAAGAGTCAAATTAGAAGCTTGTGGACACTTGGGCTAGATTCCCTAGCCTCTATGACAACAATGATAGAGCATCTATGGCATCTATGAAAAATTTAAGATATGACCTCTGACATATGACCATTATGACATGTCAGCCCCAAAAATAGGCTCCAAGAGGGAACTCATGGGATTTGGAGAAGCCAAAGAGACTCCTACTCGAATTGGTGGAAGGTGGAAGGTTAGGAAAGGTAGGACACATGGAAAATCTTGAGCCCTTACCCTAATTTGAATTGGATTGAGTATATGGATTGATTGGGAACCTTATAAGGCTAAGTATTTTTATAAAATACAGGGATAAACGAAGAGAAGAGCTTTTGATCATTTGAGAAAAATAGCATTTGTGAAGAGAGAGCTAGTGGATGACTAGTTTCTTGCCTTAGCCAATTTCGAGGGTGAAAGATTCCCATCCAAGTTGGTTTTTGGAGAGGCCATTCAGGTCTTTCATGGATATTTAATGGAGTTTGTATTTGTAGGTATGAGCTACAGGGAATCTCTTGGTTTCATCTAATGCATCACATCCTCTCAACCATTTCCCATTTTGAAGGCATATTCATGCTCCTTGAGGGATTGTGCTTTGGGTGAGATCTTGTACTCCTTGGGAGAACTTCTCATGATGTATTTCTGATTATAAAAAGCTTAATATACTATATTGTTCATCTTCATAAAGTATCAGGCCGAAATACCAAGTGGTTGTATGTAAAAATGATTATTAATGAGCAAACAATGACCATTTCCCCACTATATTGTTGTATGCCATTGTAATGTTGAATATTTAGAATAAAATAATGTTTCTATGATACATTTATGATGAATGGAATTCCATTGATGAGTGTTACAAGTTTCATGTTCATCACTTAAGCATTTGAAGTCATTTTACTCAGTTTATTTACATTTGGAGAAGATTTGGTGCCATTTCCCCAAGGGTCGAATTAGTGATTTTTGCAGTTGTTTGTGAGAAGGTTAGAATAGAATTAATAACTTATTAATGGTGCATATGAGACCTTAATAACATCCCTAATAAATCCCCTACCTCTATTCATAAATTCTAGTGGGTTTGGAGGAATTTGGAAATCCAATTTCAATCATTACCTTGGGGGGATTTGAACCTCCAATTGCTAGTAAAGTTACATACTTTGTGCAGAATATTAAGGGAGTTTTCAAAGGTCTTTTGGTGGTCATATATCATCCCTGAACCTCCTATTCAAGTATTAACATCATTCATATACCCTCATAGAATATTTGGGAGCATTTGGGTCAATTTAGAGACCTAGACATCAAAACTAGTCAAAGGTCGAAATTGGGGAAAAAGTGAAAAATTGGGCATTTTAATAAACAAATAAAAAAGGGACATTACACTTCTGGACAAATTTAGATGGAAATATCCTTTCTTTTACTATTTCATATTCCTATTGGACTGACCATCACACTACTTTCTTATCAATCCCTCTCAATTGCAATTGATCTTTTGTATTTGCACCTTGCAATATCAATACTATGCTACTTCAAAATGTTCTTTTCCCTCCGTCTAGTTTTATTGCAACTACGAGAGGTACATTTCATTAGACATTGCAAATGCAAATGTTAATGGCATTGGCAATAGTGTTGCTGACGAAAAAACCTGCAATGAATCTTGAAGCATTGTTCTTTTACTTGTTCAAAGAACTGTTTCTTTTGTATTTTTGCATTGCAATTTTACTTTCCATTACATTGCAAAAGTCATTGTACACAATGCAAAGTTCCATTAGATCAGTTATCGAAAAAAACCATACCAACTTGCAAAACACAACATGGCCATTTGCAAAGGCAATTGCAATTGAAAAAGCAACAACCTGTTCAAGTTATTTGTCTTGTTTTTTGAGTTGCTATTTAACACTAGCAATGAACTATACCTATTTAAACAACAAATTCACTGAAGTGAAACTTCCTTTTCTTCTTGGAATAAATTCCTAGGTTATCTGCAATCGAATTTGAAGCTTGGCTTCAACAGCATTGCCTTTTCTTTGAGACAGGTTTGTGCTTTGAACTTGCATTGATTTAAGCAAAGTGTTCAGAGTTTCTTTTAAAACAATTCTTCTAGCATGGTTTTATGTTTGTAATCTTACATATTCATTGTCGTATCTCCTTTTATTGCTTTCATAGTTCCTCTATTTTGATTCAAGTAGTAAAGGACTAAAAACATTTGTTGTTCTAGATGTATAGCAATTGTGAACATAGATTATTTATTGTTGCTTTATAATATGGCGTATACTTAAGCTAAAATTGCACATATAGGTTCAAAAGTAAATCAAATCAGAAAGTTCTATTTTATTGACAGTCACCAAACTAGACATATACTCTTTATCTATGCTCCAAAAATATTTTTCCTTAGTGGTGGAAGTTGTGGCCTTTATCTACACAATTAAACTAGTAAATGAAACATTACCAGCAACAAAATAAGTATATTTAGAAGCACTAGCATCTTTCAGTCATGTTTCTCTTCTATTTTTAGTATTTGAGCTGGCCCATATTTTGGAAGCAAATCATGAGCTTTCCATATAGGAGTTATCCTTCAAATTGCTACTCAGATGTCCTTGCAAGTTTTGTAAAATAATCCACATGTTTGATTACATTGTATTTGTAGTCTTTGTAGAAATAGACCAAATCAACATAAAGAGCTCTATTTTTCTTGGCTAGCAATTTAACAGGCCACAAGATGCTTGGAATTTGGTGTCCTTCCTTTGAAAACAATAAAACTCAAGATATTGATTATGATCTATCAAATCCAAAATGATGGCACATTTGATGCATTTCAAGATGCATGTTCTGAACACTAAAATGACAGCAGAAGTCGGAAAGCGTAAGAAAAAAACAAGAAACAACCTAAGAAACAATCCTGGAACTAGTTTACCAATAATTGGTAGAAGCTAGAGCTCCCAACCATTCTTCATGGATATATTGTATACTTGAAAACACAAAGATGTTTCAATTGTCGCAATCCCAATCAGTCATAGTCGAACAACTCTTGAATGTGGAGCTAGCAATTAGTCCAATTTCATAGCAACTTGTTGCATAGAAAATGACACTGGTAACCATATCGCTTGTCCTCCTGGATTCTGTAGCTCTATAGCTCACTTTAAATCACTCACATCAAGATTTATGCTCTTGTTGAAATGTCCTTTCTACAATTTCCTGAGCTTTATAGCAATGTGGTCTTTATGCTTGTTTTTTAAACAAAGAACGGATATCTCTATGTCGATAGGAAGGATCTGTACATCCTGCAGTTGTGCTAGCGTCCTTTTATTATAGATATGGACTTAAAAATTGGCATGCCAATTGGTCCCTGCATCTAAAATAGGAAAGGATTCAAATATAGTTAAACCAACATTTTAAAAATTCCCATGCCCCGGGCTTAATAACACAAGTATGCAAGAACTTGCAAAAGAGCACAAGCCTTTGATCAAGTAGATCAAAATGCTTTCAACTAGCTGAAAACAATGGAATTCTCCATGCAAATAATTTCTTCTTCTAATTCTTCTAGTTCGCTAAGAATGATATTGTTTCCATCCATGTCATCCACAACACGCTCTTTGGAACATGTTCTAAATGCAAAGTTTGCACAGTGAACAAATTGACTGTCAGATCATATCCAAAAACAAAAACCAAAAAGACAGTTTCAATAAGAACTTTTTTCATCCCTTTGCTCAAATAGATTGAACCTGTACTATGACATATCTCCAGTCAATAGTCCATACCTTATACACCCATGGAATTCAAACCAAATCTTTGGTGGCTGGCCAAACCAAGATGCATATACCACCAAAGTAGAAAATGTTAAATGGTTCTATCTTAGAATGAGTACTGAGAAAAGTTAAATGGTTTAGCTCAATAGTAAGGAAAATGTTAGATGCTTATGCCTGTTCCATGTCGTTCCCCATTGTAAATTGGCAATTTCCTTTTTTCCTTTTTTTCTCTTTATGCACCTGGAACTTGTATTGTAACCCTGTCCATTCTTTAACGGTGCATTGCAAATGCAGATAGTAAGAAAAAAATCCAGTATTTCAAAAAAAAAAAAACAGGGCAAGGCACCATCTTCCAAATGAAAAATACATTGGCTAAAATGTCGTCGCCCAGCAGTCCATCGCCACGAAATTTTTTGCTTCCTTCAGAGACTAATCTAGAGGCATTGATGCTGGAAACAACTTCAACAATAATTGCAATGCCAACATCTGCCAGCCCAAAGACGTTCTTTTTTTTTACATTTCCAAACATTCTTTAGCAAATTGCAAACAATATTGGAAAAAAACCATCTACAACATGCTTTTGCCATCTCGACAACTTGTTATTGTCAAAGTCACTGTCACTAATTATTGGTTTGTCCTGTTGTTGCTTATTGTTGTTCTATTGCATATGCAGGTTAAAAAAGACAACGATAGAGCCATCTACTATTGTAAAAATTTGCACTCAAGCGCATAACAATGTCTTTGAAGAAGACATTTTGGTGATCTATGGACCTGCACAAAATCAAAGCCAAAACTCCCCTAGGAAGACAAAGACCTTGCACGCAAACCTAGTGGATAGGAATGGATTAATGACCATTACAATTACCATAAACAACAACTTAATCAATCGCTTTGGTACTTTTTTATTGCCCAGAAAAAGTATCAGGCTCACTGGATTTGAACTTTTAAAAAAAGGGCAGTATGACCGTGGAGATGCAATATCGTCAATAACGATATTACCAAGCACTGTAGTAGAACCAATAGAGCAAGTTTGCAAAATATGGTCGCTTCCACCAGACATGACAATTAACGAGCTTATGTCATAATACGAGGGATATGTTGTTGGCTTAGTTGCAGCAATTGTTGTAGGATGTCAATACAACAACAGGCAGTTGGATTTTTATATCGGGGACAGTGAAACAACAAATGATTATGAAACTGTAAACTTCATTTTCACTCTTTCCAAGACATTGTTTTGCAATTTGTAGTTTGTTTTTTGCTCATTTTCACTTTTTTTTTTTGTTTTTGTAAAAGAAAGAAAAACACCAAAATTTCTGTTTATGCTCACTTACATTTCGCCTTTGCACCTGACTATTGTTTACTACTGCTTTGCTAGCTGCAGGTAAATAAAACCTACAAAATTTTTTTTCTATCGAATACACCAGCAACTTGCAAGTGATGAGCCACCCTTTTACCTATTTAAAAACATCATCAGGCCTAGTCCTAAAGGAACCCATGTCATCAAAACCACACAATCCACATTTATCGACCCGTTAAATGATGAGTGTGCGATTCAAAACTTGCTTCCAATAGTTGAAGCAAAACATAGGTGAAATAGCAATATTGTCCCAGTCTCTAGAATTTGACATGAAATTCCACTGTTTGCACTAAATACATCAACTTCATTATGCAATTCCTCAATTACCATGTATTTGAAGATGCACATGCACACACAAATGCAAATTTTAATCCATCCATAGTTAAATTGCTACATAATCCAGTTCATAGTTTCAAATCAACTAACTACATATCTTTGCAACATTAAATTGTTTCAAGTGTCATTGTTTCAATTCTTGCTCCTTGTTGTTGCTTGCAATAGACATGATAAAAACACAAAGAAAAAAATCTTTAAGCTGTGGCCAATTATTTTGAACATGGAAAATGCTTCTACATTGTCTTTTTTTTAATTGTATTCATGGTTCACATTTATTCTGATAATTTGTTTTATCATTCTATAAATGTTGTAGATATATGGAACCCTAAAAATCAGAAATGTATTTGCACCTCCCTTTTTATGCATTTGGAATCATTGCAAACTACCAATGATTCAAAATGCTACTGCCTGTGCATTTTGTGACCAGCAAATAGAGAAACTGTATGAACATAATTTGCTCTGCAAATTGGATACAGAGGACGGTATAATCGAATGCACACTGCGTGGGGCAGAGTTAAAAGAATGTTTCCCAGCTATTGCAAAAGTCTCATATGAAGAATACTCAAAGTCCGTTTCATCAACAATTTTCAATCTTCGCAAAATCTGCTTCCAAGGACTTTTTACATTGGAAATGAACAATAGGATCGTTGAATTGAAGAAATTTTGAGCAGCGGGTATGGAAACATCAGATGGTGCCACATATTTTCTTTGTCTTCCAAATTTGTTACAGAATAAGACAACTAAACCTATATATGACATAAAAATATTTTTTAACATTTCTATAACCATACTTGAAACTTCGAAAGATTATGCAATATGCCAACGTGCAAAAGTCGCCATTCTGCTATATTTAATCATGGATTTGTTTGTTGTTATAGATTTTATTCCCAACCAAGTTTCAAATAGTCTCTTTTGCAATCGAAAATAAAAGTCCTTCTTGCAACTGCATTTGCTATTTCTTTTTCTGCATTTGCGTATGTCAAATTTAATTTTCCTTGGAATAGGGAAGAAAAAAATAATGTGTCCATCACCCTCACAAAACAATAGCTTTTCTTTTGATATTCCATGCAGTCTTTGAATATCCCAAAGAAACCTTGCTAGGTCTTACTTCTACAATGGAAGCACAGAGTTATACTACAGCTCAAAGCTTAGAAAAAGCTTAAATTTTAAGCACCCTATGGTATTTAGTTTTTTTATAAGGTTTTTAGAATTACAGAGTCGAACTCAATGACGTTGACCCTATGTTGGTTTACTGATTTTACTTAAAAAAAAATACAAAAATTCGATATTTGCTTTCTTCCCATTGAGAATACAAAAATACATTTTCTTAAGCTCTTAATACCACTTTTGTTTCACGCCATTTTTATCTGCAATCTAAAAATGTCTAATCCTCTCACAGATGCAAAACCATTGCCGCTCATATACCACAACAAATTACATATACACTTAACTAGAATATTAGCATGAAACTCTGCCATCTGAACTACAATATTTTGTTCGAGCTTTATAAAGCACTTGCGCCAGGATTTTGTTTGAGCTCTATAAAGCACATAAGCCATTATTTTTTTTAAATTCTTTCAGGCTTTAAATGCCAGATTGCCGAGACGTTCCCCTTTGGTTATGGTTTTATATTTTTTTTACCAATGACGTTTTGAGTTATTTATTGAGATCGTTGCTCAATGTTAATAAGGAGCATCACATTTATGTTTATTGTTTTTGTGTCTTCAATCCAATCCATGGAAAAATTATAAGATGGGTTTGCAATTTACATTGTAGATCTAGGCTCTTTTGAACAATTTTTAAAATCCAAAAGTTATCATAGGAAAACAATTCATTAAGACTCGTTTATTAATGGATCTCAATCCAAAAATTGCCATAATGATTATAAATATTATAATATATTCTGGATATTATAAATATGGTTATAAATATTATAAATGTTATTTATTCTTGCCCATCTGAATTTTGATGATTTTTCTAGGTCGACTAACTATATTCTGTATACAATGTTCAAAAACAAGAGTTGCATCCAAAATGCAAATGCTTTTGATAGGAACAACTCTTCTTTGGTCCTACCTAGTTCTTTGATGCCTGCAACAAGAAACAAGTACTAGCACCTTTTTGCAGATGGGGAAAAAAAATACAGCACATGTTTTTTGAGCAGCTATCAGCTATTGTATTATTTTGCTTTTTGGTTTTAGAACACAGCAGGAAAACAGGAATATAGGAAAAAAAACTCGGTTGAACAACTCTTGTCCAAATCTATTGCATGCCTTCGGTAGAAATTTTGAAACTTTGCAAATGATTGTTTAAATCCAATTTTTCCCAAGGCCAATGACAATTGCAAATGAAAAAAAAAAAACTTTTTTCCTTTCTTTAAATGCCTCTAGCTCGAACTTGTCTTTTGGGATTTGTCAATTGTTATTTTCCAAAGCATAGATCTTTATGTTTGTTGATTCCAATACTCGCAAATGAATCAATTCCAAAATCAAGCTTTTGAATTTTTTTATTTGATATCTTTCAATGCTCTTATTGCCATGAATCTGGAGCAAGGCTTTTTACAATTGCATTTATGCAATTGAAAACAGTCTCATTTACATACTAGATTCCAGCTACTGCTTATTTGCAACATATCATAGATGGTGATGTTATGAAAATTTCAGTTTTGATCTAATTAGAACAATTTATTGGTGATAGTATCCTGATAGTTGATACTTTGTTTTTCCATTTTAAATGTGAAAACCTGCCATCACATTGCAATGGATGCTATTGCTTTCTACGATCTATTTGTTAAGTCTCAAGCTGTAATTTGTTAAATGGAACCTTTACTATGCATGAAAAAATGACTTTTCAGAATAGACATGGCAATTACAACTTCATACAAATTGTGTATATGTTGTAACTAGAAGCTCCTTTACTTAATAGATACACATTCTTCCAGCCTGGTAGTATCCTGATATTTGATACTTTGTTTTTCCTTTTTAAATACGAAAACCTGCCATCACGTTGCAATGAATGTTATTGCTTTCTGCGGTCTATTTGTTAAGTCTCAACCTGTAACTTGTTAAATGGCACATTTACTATGCATGAAAAAATGACTTTTCAGAATACATATGGCAATTAGAACTTTATACAAATTATGTATATGTTGTAACTAGAAGCTTCTTTATTTAATAAGATACACATTCTTCCAGCATGTTTGGCTTATTTGAATTTTGCATCGAATGCACTAGCATGTTATGCAATGTTCTTATCATACTTTATTTTATTTTATAAATTTCAATAAGTTGAATTAGATGTTGACGTATTTTGATTCTAATACGGTTGTGACTTTTCGATATTTTATAGATTTATTTTGCTCAAAAAATAGGATATTCAGTTTGTTTTTTCTATACTTTATATCAATTTGATAGAATTCTGGACCCTTTCTGCATTGTTTTTGCTATCCATATCAATTACATCCTATGCCCACATTGTCTTATCCATAAAACACTTGTCTTTACACCAATGAGCACCTAATGCCAAAGCAATTGGCAAGAGCAAGAGAAAGGGGCAATGTCGGGGACATTGCCACCTCGTGGCTCTTGTTAATTTTATTTATAAATAAAATAATTTTTAAATGCTTTGATTTAAAATATTATATATAATATTGTTTTTCATAAATTATTATGTCATATTTTTGTCACATTTTGTTGGTGAGTATTATAGATTTGATGGCATTCTATTATAATGAATATTATAATATTTATGGTTTTGCTTTTAAATATCGTTTACAATAATTTATAATTGTTTTTTAATAAAATTATTATTTTGTAAAAGGTGTATTTTTGGAATATTGTTTATAATAAGTTATAATTGTTTTTTAATGAAGTTATTATTTTGTAAAAAGTGTATTTTTAAGATAATTGTGATTTTTAATTATTTTAATTAAATTATTATCATATCAATAGTGAGGTGTTTACAATTCGGTATGAGGGAGACCTTGTCACATTTGTCACGTTACGTAATGTAATATTTCTATGTCGACTCATAAATTATCAAAGATAAAAAGTAATTAAAATTTTTTATGTCAGCTCATAATAAAATAAAATAAAATCAGCATAGATCCATCATTTAAATCTATTAAGCATCGAGAAAGATCCAATTTCTTGAAGGGTAAATTTGTTCTTGATATGTAAACAGTTTAAAATAAAAATAAAAAATTACACCTTAAGAAATTGGATCCCTCTCGGTATTTAATAAATCCAAGTTTAAGATAAATTTATGATGATTTTATAAAAGATATATTTTTGACATAAATTATTATTTATAATAACTTATAATTGTTTTTCATAAATTACTGTCATGTTTTTGTCACATTTTGTTAATGAGTATTATAGTTTTATGGGATATTGTCATAATGAATATTATAATGTTAATAATTTTGATTTTAAATATTATTTACAATAATTTATAATTATTTTTTAATTTTATTATTATTTTATAAAAATATATTTTTAATATATAACATTTATATTTAATTCTATCATTACTATATAGTTTAATTTTATTTAAATGAGGATCATTTTTCATGCAATATATTCAATTTACTTTTAGATATTCAATGTAGCCTATAATAATCATGTGACATCAACAATATTGAGTATAATATATTCCATTAATTACACTCATCAAATATTTTTTCAAACTTGTTCTATATCAAATCAAAAACTTACTTGAGATATAAATTTAATGATATTTGCTTTATCTATCTATATATATATACACACACACTTTATTCTTCAAGTATATGTATGTGAGAGAGATGTGAGACTTTCTATTAATGAAATATATATATAATACAAAATTATTGCGGTAGGTTCGTCACTTGTTAATTAACTTTACCAATAGTTGTTTTTTAGTCATGCTTATGAGGTTATAGTTTAATAACTATTTTGAGATGTCTCGGAACTTGCCTTGGGGAGGGAAATCGGGTATGTTTAAAGACTGACAAAGTAATCAAAACCATAAAATAATAATGATGATAATAACTAACTAGCTGAAAATGTCTCATATTTTTCCCTCGGGATGGAAACAAAGTCTATAAAAATATTGTCCAAGTGCTCAAAACCATTGAGGAGTTCAGAAGATTAAAAAAAATTCCTGACCAATATCTAAATTCTAGTGTTTATCAAACAAAACAAAGAGTTGCGAGCTTTACACTTAGGAGTGCTCATTAGAAGATATCATGACGTAGTCGGCCCATGGGCTTCCTCCTTCTCCTATCGACATCTAGAATGGGGTGTTGGTGACTTATGCAAGTTCATCTAGTTCCCTTTGCGTCCATGTCATCCTAAAGCCAGTTAATTGTCTGAAGAGTTGTGACCTGGAAGAATTCCCTTTCCATCATAACACTATTCAAGATGTTCTTAACAATCCAATCAGGATTGCTACCTTCCCGCAAGTTCCAATTATGCTCCCTCTCCTCCAAATCCAGAGCCTCCATGGCCTCGATGGTCTGCTCTACATGGAAGGGGATTGTTTTCCTAAAATATTGGCTCTTGTCTTCCTCAACAGCTCCTAAATGCGGCCTCTCATCTCGACCAAGGAGAATTTTAAGAAACCCCCTAAATTTCTATATATAATTAACGGGCGAATCCCCATGATATATACGAAAATATGAAGTCTATTTTATCAATTATATATATATATATATATAATTTTGGCAAATCTCTCACTGAATTATATAATCTTGTAAAATCTTGGCGAATCTTTCACTAACTTATAAAATCTTGGGGAATTTTTCACTAAATTATAAAAGCTTGTAAAGTATTGGCAAAACTTTTACTAAATTATAAAATATTGTGAAGTCAGGTAGCGAATTTTTTGATAAAATATAAACCCATATATTATAAAAAATTCAAAAAAATTCTAAGGCAAGTTAAGGTCTTAGAACGATGTAAATAAGGATTATATTTGTTTCCATAAGACCTGGTATTGAGCATTATTCAGATCTATTATGTATTACCAACCTATATTGCAAGAGAAATCAACATCTTGCCAAATTGTAAACATGCTAAAATTAAACATAAATATTCAGATTTCATATCTAACTATTTTCGAACCACATATTTCTCTTCGTAGTCATAAGATCTGAATGTTATACTATTGAAGATCAATTTTCATATTCATATTCCTTACCCTTAAGCCTTCACTTCTAAGTGAATCAAGACTTTGGCGTAGTAGGTGAGAAGTTAAGTTCTAATAGAATGTAAAAATCATCACACTAATCCCATATCATCGAAGAAGAATCTCGATCCAAGTCGAATCTTGATTAATTCAAAGATAAAGAGCTAGTCTTGAAATTACTTGACTCAAACTGCCTCAAAGGATTACAAAATTGACTTATGAAATATGTTATGTCTATGAAATGAGTTTATTAACAAAATAAAATCGAAATTGAAGATCCTAAGAAGAAATTAGAGTAGTTTTAATCTCCATATCTTGAAGGAGTCTCCAATCCTAGAGAAATTTTACAAATTGAGAGAATGAGTATGAGAAGAGGATAAGAAGGAGAAATTATGCACTGTATCTGCAATGAGGATGAATTCATATATGGTGGCTATAGATGGAGGGTGCACTGAACTTCATGAGCTGCACATGGGCGCCTTCATTGACATGGATCACCTCCTCCAGATGGACTCCTTCAAGAAATATCTCCAATGGAATTGTGACTAAGGATCTCTCTCTGGACATATTAGATTATTCAATAATGATGCAGGCCTGTAGATCAACATCCATGGCTCTAGATCTGATCATGGAAAAACTGGAACATTAATTGCATTGGGGTTCATCTCCCAAGCTTGGTTGAGGCACATCACTCAACCCTGAGAATAAAAAGATCTCAAGACAATAAACAAATGACCAAAATATGTGAATGGTGCACACTAGCTTCTTTGTATAACTTAGGTAGCTTCCTCAGCAATTCATTGGCACGCGTAAGAGGTGAGGGATCCTTCCTTGAGAGAATTAAATACCATGCAATATGAATACTTCTTTAAAGAACAATGCAACAACTTGAATGGCACTAATATTTGATGTGACAGCAAAGAAGTGAGAAAATTTAGACGATCTATCAACCACTACAAAAATACTATCCTTACCCTGGGTTTTGGGAAACCTGGTGATGAAATCCATGGACACACTTTACCACTTGTGTTATGGAATTTGCAAGGGTTGAAGGAGGCTAGAAGGATGAGTGTTTCCAACCTTATTCTTTTGACATGTAGTAAACTCCCTTACATTCCTTAACACATAGTTTTTGAGGCCCTTCCAAGTGAACCTCTCTCTCACCTTTTAGTTAGTTTTCAAGAATCCAGGATGGCCTGCCACAGGTGCATTATGGGAAGCCTCCAAATTTTTTATTTTAAGTTTGATCCTGGAACTAACAAAATTATGTCCTTCTAATATATGGTATCATTAAGGATTTTATAAGCATCATCCCGAATCAATCCATCCAACACATCACAAGCAAGCTGGTTCTTAGAATATTCAATAGCTAGCCGTACCTTCCAATCAGTTGGGACTTGCAGCAAAGAAAAGTTAGGCTTCTTAGAGAGGGAATCAACTGCCACATTCATCTTAACCTTTTTATATTCTATTTCAAATTGATAGGACTGAACCTTACTTACCCATTTATGTTGTCTATCATTCAACTCTTTTTGGGTCAGAAAATGTCTCAAACTGTTGTGATCAGTATTTATTATGAACTTTCCTCCCACTAGGTACTATCTGAATTTGGCCATGGAATGCATAATGGCCAACATCTCTTTATCATAAATTGAATAATTCCTCTCATGTGGCTGCAACATTCTACTCTCATAGGAAATGGGATGCTTATTTTGCATCAAAACAACTCCAATGCCTTCCCCTGAAGCATCACATTCTAGTATGAAGGGCTGAGTGAAATCAGGAAGTGCAAGTATTAGGAAGCTTCTCATTACTTCTTTCATCCTGTTGAAATATTTCTCAACTTCCTCTGTCCAACAAAATGATCCCTTCTTGGTGAGATCTGATAAAGGGTATGATAGTTTAGAAAACCCTTTCACAAATTTTCGGTAAGAGGTGCATAAACCAATGAATCCCCTTAATTCAGTGATGTTATTTGGACTTGGCCATTCAAGTATGGCCTTGATATTCTCCATGTTCACCTTTAATACTTCTTTACCAATTATATGACCAATGTAGAGTATCTCAGTCAATCCAAACTCACACTTGGACAATTTGGCATAAAAAATCTGTTTTGCCAAGATTGTCAGGACATTGTCCAAGTGGTGCAAATGCTCATTGCATGTCCTACTGTAAATCAGAATATAATCATAGAAAACTAGGACATACTTACACAACTACTTATTGAAAAATTTGTTCATGCAGGATTGGAAAGTGGCTGGTTCATTGGCCAAACCAAAAGGCATGACAATAAAATCAAAATGCCCATAATGAAACTGGAAAGTAGTTTTCTGGATGTCTTCTTCCCTCATCCTCATTTGATGGTATCCTGAGCGTAGGTCTATATTCGAAACATATCTTGATACATGCATATCATCCATCAATTCATCAATCCTTGGGATATGAGATCTATTTTTTATGGTCTTCTTGTTCAGGGCCCTATAGTCAATGCACATGCGCATTGTTCCATCTTTTTTTTTTAACTAGGACCACTAATGATGCAAAAGGACTTGAGATTGGCCTTATGAATCCCAACTCAAGAAGCTCCTTGATGTTCTTTTGAATCTCATCCTTGAATATTTTAGGGTTCTTGTAAGGATGGATCTTGATAGGAAGTGTGCCAACTTCCAGCTCAATCCAATGTTCAATACCTCTATCAGGAGGCCTTCCATGTGGAAGATCTTCGAACACTTTCTTGTGTTTGTGTACTAGCATTTTGATGTCCTCAGGATTATGTGAGACATCTATGGAATTTACTTGAGTGGTGATGAAACATTCATCATCCCACTCAACATCACCATGCCTCAAAATCGATCTCATACTATGTGTAGAAATTACTTGTTTTGGGTAGGTGTTGACACCTTCAAAAACCACTTGCTTCCCTTCAGCACCTTTGAAGCTCATTTGGGGTATTTGGTAATTCATTGAATGTTCCCCAATGGAATACAAACAATGCACTCCCAACACCATATTGGTATCAGCCACATTGACAACATAGAATTTTTCAGTCACGGTATAATCTCCAACAGTCATTTGCAACTTTGGAATCCATTGGTTACAGTCCATAGTGTTGTTTCCCGGAATGATGACAGTGAAAAATACAAATTTATTTGTTGGTAGATTTATCCTCTCTACCATGGCTGCATAAATGAAATTATGGGTGGCACCCCCATAAACCAAAACTAATACTCTTTTCCCTTGCACTACCCCTTTGAATCTAAGGGTATGGAAGCAGGGAACTCCACTTAATACTGCAATTTTGTTGTTTGCTTGTGGGGGTTTCTCTTCCCCTATTGTTTCATAGCCATCCTCTATGGGTTCTTATTCCTCAAATTATTCCTCCTCACTTTCCGAAAATACCTCAATGTAATGTTCTTTCTGCTTAGCACATTTGTGGCCTGGAACCCAGGGTTCCTAACAAGAGAAGCATAGTTTCTTCTTTCTTAATTCATCTCGATCTCTATATGAGTACTCTTTCTTGTTTGGGGAACACACATTTAAAAATGTGGTATTTGATTCTAAAATTTTTTAGGCACATTAATATTTGGAGGATACGTTGTTCTTGGGATGACATCTTGCGGATCCCTTGTTCTACTCACTGCTTCTTGTAATTGGATGGTCTGTATGCCTTTACCAGTCTGTTCAATGGATATGCTAATCCTTCCATGAATAAGAATATCAAGCAAGCCTTAGAGATGTTAGTGACCATCATTGAAAGATTCTGGAACTCAGATATGTATGCTTCAGGAGTTCCGATTTGCTTCACATGTGCCAACTCCTTGAAAGAGATCTTGGGGTCTCTGCTATCAAACCTCTCTACTAGCCTCCTAGTGAAATATTCATAGGAAGTCACTTGATCATGGCCCAGGGTTCTCATTCCATGTAACCACCAATAATTTGCCTCTCCTTCCAAATGGAAGGTTTCCATTCTAATGGAATCCCTTTTATCCATGGGATTCAATTGGAATCAAGTGTCTAGCTTCTGCACCCAGGAGCTGGCAGTATACTTTGAGGATCCATAAAAAAAGGTAATGAGATATTACTGATGGATTTTCTCAGCTCATAGTTATGTGTTGGATTCCTATGAACTCCTCTTGGATGATTTTTATATTTTGCTTCACAAAAAGATTTGAAAGGTAACGCCCTTCTACATTCTTCACTCAGTGTTTGGATTCTACATACCGCTCTTCCCATGAAGTAACTGATTAAGTCTGCACTTCATGATATTCCTTGTGTTCCTCAATGAACTTAGGCATGGTATGTTGAGGATTATTATTGAATTTCTATTTGAATTCATTAGGCCTATTATGAGTCCCAGTCTTTGAAAAGATAGATCCACCCAGAACATTCCTTTCTTCATTTTGAGAGACACTGCTGCTCCCTTCTCCATCTTTATTTCCTAGCTTCTTAGCCAAGAATTCTTCAGTGTCTTTCCTATGTTGGATGATATTATGAGATATGTCATGAAATCCCTTTAACATACTTTGGAAAAATATTCTAAACTCTTCCTTTTCATCCAAGTCAGACACATCCTTTCCTCCTTGCATCTTTCCTCCAGTAGATTCCACCTCTTCTTCAACACAGTGTTTTTCAGTGTTCTTTCCTTTGGGGAGTGGAACTCTCTTGGGACTCATCACAATTAATCAAGAGAATTTTAATAGTACCATGCTATTATACCATTGTAATATCCTTTATCAGGTTAGAGATGATATTATCCAAATAATTTAAAACTTATAGCATAATTTTTCACAGGCAGAAACTAGTTAACAAAACTAGTTGAAAAGGGGCTAGTTTAGGGAACAATAAGATTCCTCCTGGGTTAGGAATTTGGAATATTTAGGATCTGAAAAATGTATGGGTGAATTTGCAGCAGAAAACATATCATATCCATGGATATATTCTAATTCATATGCATAAGGTACTGGGGTCATTTACGGTTCAACAATAGTTGTTGTTGATGTCTACTCCGAGGCTTCCTGGGCACACCAACATATGCATACTAAACTCAATTGCTCACACCTGAAGGTAAAGAAATGGATTATATTATATAATAACCTACTAATTAGGTTTTGGACAAGTGATTATGAGAATTTGGGAGGTTCTGGTTGAGTTTGGAAACAAAAGAGGCAAGGGTGCTATGTTGGACTACTCAACTAGTAGTTTTCCAAGTTCTTCCAAACATGATGAGATTCCTTCGAGTAATCAGGTAAATGGTTAGGGATGATTCAGTAAGGTCTTAGGATTCACAAATTACCATTAGAATAGAAAAATGATTCATACATAGCTTTTGTTGGCTTAGATAATTGTCTTGAGGTTTCCAATGTAGACCCAGGTTCTTCGCGGTTTTAAGGAACCAACAAAACCCCTTTTCACCGAACCTTTCGGAAACAATCTGCAAACAAACTAAGGCCTCACCCGATGCAAAGCTGAGGGGGTGGATGTGGAATCAAGTTTCCACAACCTGGGGATGCGAGTTTCAGTAAACTGGCGAGCAGCGTGCTGCAGATTGAAGACTGCACAAAGTCTCCTACTTCACGGCTGATATAACTTCAAAAAGTTGAGACACTTGCACAACCAACGCATCCAAGGACTGCGTGGTTCGGATAGGTTTCAATGACAGGACAACTCAACTGCCGAATATGCTTCCTCTTCAGAATTAACCAACCTTGATGACTTTACTTAGTGATTTATTTATTCATCTACTGCCTTAGATTATTTAGTCTTATGTCTTATGCAACAAGACGAAATAAACTATTCTACGCACTTTCGGTGCTGCGCTTCAAGGGAGTCACATGGTGCGATCTCTCATATTTAGGTATTTATCTAAATGACTTATGCATTCGTTAACTCAGAAATACTGTGCATTCAACATTCATCCATACATGTGATACTTAACATATTATTCCCATCTCATTCTTCTGGCGAATACATATAAAATTATGAACATATCAACTAATAAATGAGATTTCAAGCATTCATTGTAAGGAAACAGACAAGTGCAAACACATAAACAATCACACTGCACATGATTTAATGTGGTTCACCCCCAGGATGGGAGCTATGTCCATAGGAACTATTGTTATATTAGTATTTGGGAAGGGTACAACAGTTCCAGTCTGCGCACTCAACTGCAGAGTCTCCTCTCTCTCAATAGGTCTCTACGCACATAGCTTGCAGAGCCTTTACAATGGCTTTCAGCAATACAACACAGTATTACTCAGATTCAGCTATTGCATTTCAACATTAACCCTTCCCCTTACAAAATATGCCCCTTTTATAGATCATTCCTGTAGGTCATGTCTTTACAATAGCTGGGCAAGAACCTAAGTTTTACCAAATTGTCGTGGTTTTCAGTTAACCGTAGTTTCTGGCTTCTGGTAGCGAATCTTTTGTCGTGGCCATCCTTTGCGCATGGTCACATCACTATTATCCCCCCTGTCATGCACACACCAATAGATCGCTTTCACCGAGCTATTCCTTCTCTAATGGCTTCATGCGGACGGTTCATGTAGTGGTTCCTTGCTTGTGCGACCGGTTGCTTTCCTCTGCTTTACTCCTTACCCACCACTTGGTAATCATGGAGCATCTTTACCAAAAATAGACCACCGATGGTCTAACCAGAATATGTGCTATCTTCCGTCCAACATTCTTCCTTGCCAGATCTCCGTAGATCGGGTTCATCGCAGCGTTGTACTCCTCCGCAACACTGTACTTACCAGCTCTTCCGACACTGCGCTGTGCTCAACTTCTCAGCTCCCCAAAATTGAATTGTTCAAAAAGTCTTCAACTTTACTGCGCTTAACTTCGCAGTGCCAAAACTTGACTTTCACAAAAATGCCCCACTTGGGCCAGGCCCAATGGGCCCCTAACACTTACATGTGGCTCGCCCCCGATCCACCTTCAACCTCTACTTCTCCTAACTGTTCTTTGTTAAATTTTGAGCATTAAATCACAATACTCTAGGATCTTCACTGAGAGAATAACATATATAGTATATCAATGCATAACAATCACAATAAGCATCACAAGCATCACAAGAATCAAAAGCATGAGAGACAAGAGACACAGAGTTTCCGTGGGGAAAACCCTAAGGTGAAAAACCCCACAACTTCCTCAGAGATAGAGAGAGCAATGGCTCAACCAAAGTACAACCAAAATACACTAAGATAATCTCCTAGTAGTAGATGATCCTCCTTCTCCCTAGTGCGCCACTTTCTGAGTGAGAGAAGTGTGACTTTCTGAATGATCCAAATAGAGATATCCCGATATCTATTTATACTTAACCTGTTTTCCCAGTTACACTATGGGGCCGACTTGTCTATCTAGATACATCCACAATATAATATATATTTCAGGGCCGACCCCACACATGGTGGTCTAATAACCCATCGGCAAGTACACATACTTGTGACACTTGTAAATCCATATGACGACACTTCCTTATAGAGGAATAACACATCTCTAATAAGGGTACAATAAATATATATGAAATACATAGATGAAATACATTTCGAAGTTACATATACATCAACAGTCCCTCTTAACTAGGAAGGTATTTCTCGACACAGATCTGTTAGACAAGTCTTCTTCTCGGGATCATCGTCATCATCACTGCTGCTGCTATCTCAACCCATATCTGACTCTACTTGTCATAGGAAGTTCTACAGAGCCAGTCCTTTTTCATACTGGATGTAGGCCCACCACCTGCAGGTCTTCGTCATCACTGGCCATACTGTGGAATCCTTAGGACTTATTACGTGCATCACAAAACCTTGAAAGAGCATCCCAGGTTGTTACAAGCACACGGCTCTACCTATAGGATCTCCCAGGGCCATATTATATGTGACCTCACCAGAAAACCTCACAAGAGCATCCCGGGATGTTACGAGCACACAACTCTACCTATAAGATCTCTCAGGGACAGATTATATGTGGTCACCACAAAACCTCGCAAGAGCATCCCAAGCTGTTATGAGCACACAGCTCTACCTATTGGATCTCCCAGGGATAGATTATATGTGGTCATGGAAAAACCTCGCAAGAGCATCCCAGGACTTATTACGGGCACACAGCCCAACCTATCGGATCTCCCAGGGACATTGTAGCTAGGGTTTTACCCCTAGCTTGTGCAAATGAGCACCTACTAAGGAGAATGGAATCCTTAGTAGCAGTTCAGTAAATGTAAATTAAAATGCTAAAACATAAATATAAATTACTCTAAACATGTGCATGAAACACAACAAATAAGATATAAAGAATGGATTTTGTATTAATTTTTTACCTCCAATGTGAAGGTTGATGAAGCTCTTGCAATGTCCAAGAGAGTTGCTCCAAGCTCCAACTTGCTCCTTCTCTTTCTCCAATGGTGGGAATGGGCCAAAAGGGGCTCTCAAGGTGAAAGTAGCTCAAGGGTGAGCTAGGGTTTCAAGAGAAATTTTGGCAGAGTAAGGGTGCTTATGACTGTGGATATGAAATGAGGGGTCTCCATCACCTATTTATAGTTTTTTGGTGGTGGAGTGCTAGCCCATGGTTTTGGGAACCATATGGTTTAGGGCAGCTGTATAGGGTTTTTTCCTCCTTTTCCTCATTATTTTATATTTTTTATTCCCTTTTGAGAGGGATTTTTCTATTTTAGAGGAATTTTGGATATTTTTGGAGGAAAAAGGGGTTTTTTAGCCTTTTTAAGGCTTTTTTGATGGTTTTGTGGCCTTTTGGAGGCTTTTTAGTGGGATTTTCGGGGTTTTTAAGGGAAATATGGTAGGAAAATGGACAAATGAGCCATTTAATGGGGTAGATGAGGTAGTGAACACTTTTTGGGTGTTAACAGATTGCCCCCTGATGTGTGAGGGCAGGAGCTCATCGTATGGCCGATAGACATCATAAGTCATATATGGTTTTCCTAGGGTGTGGAAAAGAGAAGAAACAAACTGAAGCCCAGAACAACGATCTTGAACAAACTGCAAGAACTAAAAGTACATAACCTCAATAATGGATGAGGAATCATCTGATCATATGGATGAGGCGGGCATTCCCATGCTCGTATCAAGATATAATAACAATGGGGTCCAAAATATGGGGACCTGAAATATACATAACCTCAAATATTGAATGAGGAAGAATCTCAATATATGGACGAGGCGGGCATACCCATGCTCGTATCAAGATACATAATAATAACTGTAAGGCCCGACAAAGGGGGACCTGTAAGATACATAGAGAACCACTGTGTACATCATAAGAGTCCAGAGGGGACACAAATCTGGGACATACTGCTGGGCTGACCATGTTTGAGCTGAAGAACTGATACACTGGAATGACAACAGTGCTACTGAATGTGGTACCAAAGGAACTGATGAGCTGTTGGATCAGAGTGACAAGGGTCATACTCTCAATGGTACATTGAACTGGAACTGATCTGGGATGGAACTGGGTACTCAAGGAAGCATATAACTGGATGGATTCCGAATACAATCGCCAACGTAGCCCGGACATCCACGGGAACATATAACTGGTTGTTCCGAAGTGACTCACCAATGTGATAGAGTCAGGGGAAATCCGGGGTCTTCGAGCAAGAATGGTAGGTATGTAAATACTGTGCGATTCTCAACGATGCGATCAAGGTGCTGAAGTCGAGCATGTGAGAAACAACCATTCGGAGAGGCAATGATGACTCCTCTCAAAACGGTCCGTAGGGACTCATCACAAATGGTGATGGGTCCAAGGCGCAGGGGCCTTTGGGTCTATCCTCTGGAATAGAGGGGCTGTCGTCGGCAGAGGGAGACCTGCAACTATCAAGGAAATGATGTTTCCTTGACAGGAGCGTGAGGTGGAGAACCGAAATGTGATAGTACTGATGGGAGGACTGACAAACTGGGGGGACAACTGGGCAAGTAGAGTGGGTGGACTCAAACTTCCTTTGTTCAGAGTATGATAACGGGGATGATCGGGCAGCATATGAAACTGACTGATGGGAAAGGGATCAGAGCTGTATTGGATCTAGGATGGTGACTGGGCTGAGGGAGACTCAAAAATGCCAGGAGACTGCAGAATACTCTGAACAAAGGCGACCTGATTGGGGGTGCTGCCGAGATGAGCGATCATAGTGCCAAGAGGCATGGGGGGACTGCTTCATGGGTCAGGAAACTAGACGAAGTGAGTGTATAATGGTACTATCGTGTGGATTTATACGAGCCCAGGACAGTTCATGCTCGTGATTGCTTTCAAATTTAAGGAGTCTGAAAGCGATAAGAAGACTCTGAAATGATGGAATGGTACTGTCGTGTGGATTTTACGAGCCCAGGATAGTTCATGCTCGTGGTTGCTTTCAATTTTAGAGAGTCTAAAAGCGATAAGAAGACTCCAGGGGGTTTCTTTTTCGTGTGTTAGTCTCCAAGGCCCAAAGAAGCATAAAAGGATGCAATGAAGAACTCTTCTAGCCGGTGTGACTAGAGTATTCCTTTTTTGTAATTAGTCTACCAGGTTCGGAAAAGGGTTAAACTTATACCAAATAGACGCCCTTTCAGGAACTTTAACGAGCATGAAAGGAAGCAAGATTGCTCGACGATCTTTTCATTGTTTTAGGAGTCAAAAAATAGCTTAACGGAAAATCCCTAAGTGCCTTTTTCGTAAAGGACTTGTCCGGCCCGAAAAAGGGATAAAATTACACCGAACAAAAGGAATGGCCAGGCAAGGAGGAAGTGTTCAATCAAGGAACATGTATGATGACCAAGAACAAGGGTGGGGGGGAACACTGGTGGGCCTCCTTGCGGGGTGAATGGAATGGTGGCAAAATAACGAAACATTTGCAGTATGACAGGAGTGAATGGCTCATGTAAAAGTGTGGAACAATCTGATGGCGGTCGATGTGGCGCGCAAACCGAGGCAGCAAGGTGTCAGGACACAATGTTGAAATTGTACCAGGTGAGAGCGAGAAATGATCTCAAGCATCATCACGAGCTCGAAAAACTAAATCTGGCGATATAAAAAGTGTCAACAATGGAGAACTGCCGATGTGGCACGCAAACCGAGGCGACGGGGGGTGTTTTGGAAAAATACCCAAAAACTCAGGGGGTGAGAGTGAGAAATGATCTCAAGCATCATCACTGGCTCGAAAAAATGAATCTGATGATATAAGGTATATAAAAAAAGGCTACGGCCGATGTGGCACGCAAATCGGGGCGACAAGGTGTCGGGACACAATGTTGATATTGGTCTTGGTGAGAGCGAGAAATGATCTCAAGCATCATCACGAGCGCAGAAATATGAATCCGGCGGTGCAAATGGTGCGAAAAACGGAGGTCATAAGGACTCCGGAATGGTCAAAGGAACTAACTAGGTTAAAAAATGGTTGCAAATAAAGGTGATCCCACCAAGCCAAGGATGCAGTGGTGGGGAGAAATGATGACCCGTGGGGGAAGAATACTAGGTGTATCAAATCAAATCAAATCTACAAGTGATATGTGACCTCAAAAATGGTTGATATCACAAGTGTGAAAAGGTGAGCAGGGTTAATGACTTGCCCCCATGCTATGTGCATGGGGTTTGTGATTATGGATCACATATGTGTGGGTTTGAACAATGGGTTCATTGACGTGTTGAGATAGATGTGATGGGGAAGGTTCAAAATGATTGATCATGCCCCCTATCCCAGGGTCGAGGGAATCTATTATGCCCCTTGACTCAGAGGTGTCAAGTTGGTGTTCTATAATGGCAGGGTCAAGACCGGGCACTTCGGTATAGGACCAGGCAAAGACATCACGGAATTCTTGGAAGCATTTTTTGTACTCCTCAATCTCATGCTCACTGCAGGAGGCTCCTAAAGCTATGAGTTCAGGTGTACCTCCTGGTGCGGCGATGTCAATTTGGATGACGGGTGAAATATTGGCCATGTTACCTTCCTCAAAGGCATCCGGGGTAGGAATAGGGTCCTTAAACCAGTCAACCTTAGTGGGAAGGAAATATTTGGACTCAACCGCGAATTGGGTAGCTATGGTGGAGGAGGAGTCTTCTGGGAGGAAATACGAACGATGGTGCATGTCGTCCCAGGGATAATCCGGGGCAGTTAGAGCCTCTAGGATCTCCTCATCAGTACGGAAAGTGTGGGCTATCAAATCGGTTGACGAGGGAATGGTAGTTGAAGAGATCATATAAATGGTGTTGATCTCCCCGAATGGGGGTGAGATCGGGGGGTGAATCTCCTCAATGGTGGGAGGTGTTGTCTCAAGATCCACATTATTCATCTCGTAGAGAGCTGCCTTATAATCGGGGAGATCAGGATAGTGATGTGAATAATGGCCGTAAACACCGCATATGGCACAAGGGTGGTTAGTACGTAAGGATTTATCACGAGGCTTAGGGGTTGGATCTAGTTTGACAACCAGGATATTGGGGTCGTCGTCAAGCATCTGCATGTGTTCCTGTAATGCCAGCAACTGTGGACATTGGTGAGTCGCATGGCCTAACTCATCGCACAACGAGCATTTGGGAGGAGCACGGAACACGGGGGGGTTTTTGACTATCTTGGGAGGTGGTACAGCAGTGTAAGGTTGGGGGCCTCTGCCGCCAGTAGGTTTGGGAGGAGGAGGGGGATTCGTGCAGGACGAAGGGGTAGCGACACCAGGGGGTGGCTGAGTGGTAGTAGCCATGGGTTGCACCGGTTGTAGGACGACTCTTGGTGTCGGCGGGGGAACGGGAGGCGAAAGATACCATATGGGTAATCCCAAGGTTAACCCAGGGAGGCTAAGGGTAGCCATAACCGGGGCGCTTACTACTCCCGAGGGAAGGACTAGGAAGGGGATTGTGTGGATAGGTGTAACACCAATGTGGCTAGGTACCAACGATGGTTTAGGCAACAAGGGTGGTTGATTGTTAGGTGTTTGGTTATCATGGGACAGGGTACATAAGTCAGACACTTCGGGCGTAGATGACGGGGGAGGAATGGATTGGAATGTGGATGTCATCGGCGGGTCTGAGTAAACTCCAGGTCCCAAGGAGGAAACAAACGAGGTGGTGGAACCACTAACAGGTTGTTCAACCACGGGGAGAACATTTTCGGGTGCAGCAGGGGCACTAGGATCGTAGTAGGTGAGTTGGTCAATCTTGACCACGCGTCCATCATGGGGGAACATCATGGTACGAAAGACAGAGGAAGCTACCGCCCACATAGCATACATGTAGCTACGACCAAGTAAGAGGTTGTAATCAAGCTGGGCGTTGTTGACCTCTATGTCAATGAGGATGGTTTTACCACCTAACTGGATGGGGACATTGGCTAGGAGACCTTGGGGCTGAGCCGAACGACTGTCGTAGGCGCGTAATGCAGTGGTGGACTGCTGAAGGGTAGGGGATCCCAACTTCTGCCATACAAATGTGGACATAACGCATGTGGAGGCACCTTCATCGATGATGCATCGATGGATGACAAGATTCCGAGCGAAAACAGAAACTTGGAATGCTAAGGTGGAAGGCAGGCGTAAAGTCTTGCGCTGGGAGGGGCAGTTCTTCAAGACTTCTAACGCAGACATGGATGCGGGGGATTGGGCTAAGTCGTCTATGATGCTGTAGTTTGACGCAGCACGCGCATTGGGGTTATTGTTGATACGATGAAGTGGGAAACGAGGTGCTTTGGGAGCGCCATCTATTGGGGGGGGAGGTATACGTAACACTTGATCAGTGGGATGAGCGTTAGTGGTTTTATCGACGGGAGGGGCTTCAGAGGTGGAGCCATATTGGTTCCGACGGGTCTGGAGGTTGACATCAGTGGATGACATCATCAACAAGTGGTGGGTACCAGAGTCAAACATGGGTTGATCAGGGGCGGCATATGTGATCTGTTGTTGTTGTGGTAGCGCGTTGGCTTGAGGGGGAGCCAACGACTGAGTGTTCACTATGCCTTGGTTTGGTAAGGGGTTTTGCAGCGCCAAAGGTGGCTGCTGAGGTTGCGGGGGGTTGGGTGGTGCTTGAGGAGCCGCATGCCCTTGGCGGTGGGCATCATCAACCCAAAGCTGCCGAGCTCGCTCTAAGTGTGGGAAAGCATGTGTGTAGTGGCCATAGACCCCGCAAATAGAACAAGGACGGTTGGTTCGCAAGTTGGGGTTTTTAGCCTGCTTGGGAGGGCGATCAGGGTTTTGGTTAGCGGGGGCGCATTATTGTTGTCTGGGGGATTAGGCGGTTGACCACCTTGGTCTGTAGGTTGGTTGTTCCCACGATTACGGCCCTTGCCGCGGTTTTGTTGGCCCTAGTTGCACTGTTTGTTCTAGTTTTTCTACTGATTTTGTTGGGCGTACACTTGCCCTTGGGCAGCAGGTGGGTTTTGAGGTTGTGCAGGTGCAGGAGCAGGTTGCGGTGGATGATATGTAGGTGGAGGCTATGCAGGTGCAACACCTTGAGGAGGTTGTTGATATGTCTGCGGAGCAGGTTGTGGGTTTGCCGCAGGGGCTGCCTGGGGCAGGTAATAAGTTGGTTGGGCTTGGGAAGGCGCAGGAGTTGGTGCAGCCTGCTGATGGTAATAAGCGGGTTGGGCCTGAGAAGGCGCATGAGCTGCTGCAGCCTGCTGGTGGTAATAGGGCTGAGGTGCGACTTGGGGGGGGGTAAGAGGGGGCCGCATGACCAAAGCACTGAGGTGGACAGGTGGGTCCTTGGGAATGATGGTGATGTGTCATAGGAGCATACAAGTTGGTAGCCCCAGACTATGAGGTAGCTCGCGAAAGGTCGGGGCCCGGTGTAGGACGTGCTATGGAAAAGGGTTGGGGATGCGAAGAAACACGGCCGATGATGCCGTCTGCAACATGGGATGCCCCCGGCGCATCGTGCTGGGAGGACTCACCGCGAGGGGCGTCATGTATAATGGTATAGAGATAACCCGACTGGGCGTAAATGAGGTCGAACTGCTGGGCCTTAAGGATGGCCTCTTCTTCAGACTGGGTCTTTCTGATGCCACATCCTTAGCAATGACAGGGAGAAGGGATTTGAGGAACCAATCTAGGAAGATATGGTCATCTAATTTGATCTTGCATAAGCTACGGCGTCGACGCCACTCATGAATGTGGTCCGTGATGTGGGTAGCCGTGTTTTGTCTGCAAGATAGGAGGATCTCAACGCCCGCGTCATAGCAGACAGGTAACTGGAAGAACTGCAGGAAGGTCGAGGCAAGGGAAGCAAAGGTGGCCTGGGTCCCGTGGGGTTGCTTGATATACCACTTGGCTGCAGAGCCAGTGAAGGTGCGCTGTAACAGACGGAAGCGAATAGAGTCGTACACTATGGAGTTGGAAGAACACCATAGATGGAAGGACATGATGTGGTTTTGTGGGTCCTCACCTGCCTTGCCCTCAAACTTAGGGATGTCAGAGGGGAGATTGGTGGGCATGTGAGGCCACGCAGGGTCGTGTCAGATAGGGTCATTGGTCAATCTGGCTAGGTCGGGTAGGTTGAGGCTAGCCATGAATGGAAAACTGGAAGAAGGATGTGACACAGTAGTGGGTTGGACCAAGGTGGGGCCAATGCCCCCAAGTGGAGGGACAGGGTTTGGGATATGGATCCCAAGTGGGGGAACCAAGGTAGTATAGGATGGTACTACACCACCATGGGTAGTGTGAGCCATTGATGGAATGGGGATAGGTATTCCAGCTGCGGGAATAGGTGCAGTGAGGGGAATGGTAGGTGTGGGCCCCATTGAGGGCATACCCATAGCGGGTGTGGTAACTGGTGTAGTGGTGGATGGGCCACCAATGGTCCCTGCCAAGAAAGGAGTGGAAGTCACGCCAGCCATGGGGCTAGTAGGGGCAGTATAAATGGGGTTCTTAGACTCTTCTTCAGAATCGGAGGTAAAGTAAGGGGCGTCACTATCTGGTGACGGAGTCCTATGCCGTTGACGAGTGGAGTCAAGTGACAAGGCTCTAGATCTGTGATAAGTGGTATCAAGTGATGATGATTGAAGTCTATGACGAGTGGTGTCAAGTGAACCGTGCTGTGGGGGCTCTCCCCTGAGGCGCCGAGAATGTCTCAGGGACTCAATGGTGACAAATGGTGTCAAATTGCTGGGGATTGTGGTGAGTGAGAAAATAGCTCAAAAAATCCTAATGCAACCGAGTGTGCAGAAGGAGAGCTCAAAAAACAAGGCACTCAGGCCAACAACCAACTCAAAACACCTACTGTAACAGTTGTGCTACAATAAGTGGAGTACCAACAAAATGGTCAGAATACCAATAAGCAACAGGTTTCCTAAAAATAAAAAATGGTGGACTCACTAGACCAAAAGGAGGTGAGGGAGCATGCAAACACCTAACTAAAAAGTATTCTGACTCAACTAGACATATCCTCTGCAAGGTGATGAAATCCAAGTCAGACAATATGAATAGGAAAGCCAAGTGGCTAAGATGTCCCCCTACCGGGAGGGACACCGGGTAGTCAATCCTAGAAGAATGGAAACTAAGATATCCCGTTCATGACACGTCCAAAAAGGTGAATCTGCCGTTTGGTCCTTTTACCGCAATACCCCTATACAGGGATATCCCGAGAACTGCGAAAGGTAGCCCTTCGGTTACTGAATGGAGTGCGGTATTCCACTCAGGCCTCCGGAACCAGTCTCGCGACTTCAACCCTCCTAGGGGAGAGGCCCTCTGGTAAACTGGTTGTGACCATGCCAAAAAGTACTAGGGGATTTTGGTTCCCTAATTGGACAACAGCTATGTCTCAAGTGTAAATAACCGAGGGGTGTTATTGGAAGCCTATCCCCCTAATCCTACCTAACTACAAAGATTCTTTTGTGTTCCCCAAGTGGGGTTAGAATATTGGTTGAGTTAAGTAGTTTTTAAGGCTCACTTGAATTATGTGACAGAGTGTGTGCTCGTGAGGTGATGAACCCAAAATAAAAGTGCCACAAGGGGGGCAACTTTCTAATTAACAATACTGAAAGTTAACATGCAAAATTTTCTGAATTAAAATACTAAAATTTTAAAAAGATTCTATACAGGGTATAGAAATTATGTTGCAGAAAAGGTTGTAGGGAAGGATGGCTGCAAGTAGGACAGATGGCTGTGCAGATGCAGAAAATATTGTAGCAAAGGGGGCTGGGTTCAAAACTGGAAAAAATGCAGAAATCAGACCGCGGGTCTGTGGCGAAACTGAGCAGTCGGACCGCGGGTTTGAGGGAAACAGGCACAGACAGGACACGGGTTTTTGGCAGACAGACGCCGTCGGGATGCAGCAAAGGGGCTGAAAGCCGCAGTCAGGACGCGGGAAAAATGCCGAAAGGCGCCGGCGGGTTGCGGAAAACTGGTCGAATGCCACAGGCGGGACGCAGGAAAAACGCTAAAAGGCACCGGCGGGTTGCGGGAAACTGACCGAAAGCCGTAGGCGGGACGCAGGAAAGAGGGTAATAGCTGCAGTCAAATCGTTCCAAATAAGCTAATAGCTGCGGCCGGATTGCAGGTAACATACTGAAAATGGCCGGCAGGTCACCGGAAACAGTCTGAGAGCCGCGGCCGGGTCGCAGGTAAGTTCCTGAAAGATGCGGTCGGAACGCGATTGTGGGGGGAAAAAACGCGGTATATGGCGGCCGAAAGGGACAGCCAAACAGAAAAAATGGGAAATTATTGCAGAAAACTAAAAGTTTTTAAACTAAAACCAGAAATTCAAACCTAGGGGAGTCGCCAAAACTGTAGCTAGGGTTTTACCCCTAGCTTGCTACTAAGGAGAATGGACTCCTTAGTAGCAGTTCAGTAAATGTAAATTAAAATACTAAAACAGAAATATAAATTACTCTAAACATGTGCATGAAACATAACAAATAAGATATAAATAATGGCTTTCGTATTAATTTTTTACCTCCAATGTGAAGGTTGATGAAGCTCTTGCAATGTCCAAGAGGGTTGCTCCAAGCTCCAACTTGCTCCTTCTCTTTCTCCAATGGTGGGAATGGGCCAAAATGGGCTCTCAAGGTGAAAGTAGCTCAAGGGTGAGCTAGGGTTTCAAGAGAGATTTTGGCAGAGTAAGGGTGCTTATGACTGTGGATATGAAATGAGGGGTCTCCATCACCTATTTATAGTTTTTTGGTGGTGGAGTGTTGGCCCATGGTTTTGGGAACCATATGGTTTAGGGCAGCTGTATAGGGTTTTTTCCTCCTTTTCCTCATTATTTTATATTTTTTATTCCCCTTTTAGAGGGATTTTGCTATTTTAGAGGAATTTTGGATATTTTTGGAGGAAAAAGGGGTTTTTTAGCCTTTTTAAGGCTTTTTTGATGGTGTTGTGGCCTTTTGGAGGCATTTTAGGCCTTTTGGAGACTTTTTAGTGGGATTTTCAGGGTTTTTAAGGGAAACATGGTAGGAAAATGGAAAAATGAGCCATGTAATGGGGTAGATGAGGTAGTGAACACTTTTTGGGTGTTAACAGACATATTATATGCCATAGGAAAAAGCCTCAAAAGAGCATCTGCTAGATGTCCCAGGTCCAGATTATATGCCATATGCAAAACCTTGAAAGACTATCTGCAGATCTCCTAGGGCCAAATTATATGTCCTCCCAGAGCAAAACCTCAAAAGAGAATTTTCCAGATATCCCAGGGCCAGATTACATGCCATAGGAAAAACCTTGAAAGACTATTTGCAAATCTCCTAGGGTCAAATTATATGCTCATCTGCACAGCTTGATCCATAGCCATAGAGTATCAAACTGATACTCACCATACATCATCATAATGTACACATGATCATCCTGATCATCATCACTGCGACATCCTGCTGCATATCATCTGGAGCAACATCCTGAAGCTTGTCATCCATGATCATCTTGATCATACAATGCATCTACCTGATGCATACCAAGTATCTACCTGATACATATCATCATACATGATCCAACTGATTATACAATGTATCCACCTGATACAAAAACAAATACATGATCCACTTGATCATACATGATACATATCAACATACATGATCTACTTGATCATACAATGTATCCACCTGATTCATATACAGATACATGGTACATGCATCCAACATGATGCATATACAAAATACATACAAATGATCCAACCGATCATATCCAGCATCCAACATGATGCGTACATACATATACATATAAATGATCCAACTGATCATATCCGGCATTCAACATGATGCGTACACACATATACATATGAATGATCCAATTGATCATATCCAACATCCTCCTGATGCATATACAGAGCAGTAATTGGAGCATCATCCTGATGCTCATCATCCAATGCTTACATCCACATCCATGTGAAGGATCCTCCTTCCAACATGCTTGGAATGGCCTCTGCAAATGTGTCCATTACTTCTTCCTCAAAGTGTCATCAATCCGGAGAACACCAAGCCTCTCTCTGAAGTACTCGAACTTCACCCTAGCTAATGGCTTCGTCAACACACCTGCAATCTGCTCGTTCCTCGCAATGTACAGGAGCTTCACAGCTCCTCTTTGCACCATATCCCTGATATAGTGATGTTTGATCTCAATGTGTTTCGACCTATCATGAAACACTGGGTTCTCGGACAGCTTCACACAACTCTGGTTATCACAAAAGATACCAGTAGCATCCAACAAGAGATCAAATAACTCAGACATTAGCTTCTGTAGCCATACTGCCTCACAACTAGCTGAACAGGTTGCAACATACTCTGCCTCAGCTTTACTCAGTGCTACGCAAGACTGCTTCCTGCTAAACCAAGAGATCACACCTAATCCCATACTGAAGCAGCACCCAAATGTGGTCTTCCTATCTGCAACACTGCTAGCCCAATCTGAGTCAACATAACCCTGCAGGTTAAACTTTTGATTTGCCTCATACTTGAGCCCATAATCCACTGTACCCTTCAGGTACCTCAGAACATGCTTTACAACAACCAGTTGAACACTCCTCGGATCTGTCAAGAATTGACTCAATGTGTTCACAGTAAAGCAAATATCTGGTCTTGTGTTCGTCAGGTACATCGAGGACCCAATCATCTGACGATACATAGAGACATCAACCGGCTCAGATGAAGCATCAGATAGAAGCTTCATATTCGATGCCATAGGTGTGTCCATGGCCTTGCAATCCATCATCCTGAATATCTTCAGGATATCTATTGTGTACTTCCCTTGACCAAGGAAGATCCCACCTGCACTTTTCCACACCTCCATACCTAGGAAATAATGCATCATTCCCAAATATTTCATATCGAACTCGGCAGCGAGCTTCCTCTTAGTATCTACAATCAATCTGTCATCTCCTGTTACAAATAAGTCATCTATGTATAGAAGTAGAATCACAGGATTCCCTTCCTCAACCTTGTAGTAAAGGTTGGAATCCGCTTTACTCTTGGTAAAGCCCAAACTAGATAGGAAACTGTCCATCCTACCATACCAAGTTTTGGGAGCTTGCTTCAAGCCATACAAGGATTTCTTCAATATGCACACATACGACTCCCTATCATGTATTTCAAAACCAAGTGGTTGCTCCACATATACTTCCTCTTCAACTACACCATTCAAGAAAGCAGTCTTGACATCCATCTGGTGTATTTTCCATTTCATTGCTGCAGCCAGGGAAAGTACTATTCTAATGGAAGTATACCTGGCTACAGGTGCAAAAGTTTCTTCATAATCTATTCCCTCTTTCTGAGAGAAGAAACGAGCTACGAATATTGCCTTGTATTTCTCTACACTTCCATCTGTAGCATGCTTGATTTTGTAGATCCATTTGGAAGTCACAACAGACTTCTCTTTAGGTCTTGGGACAACATCCCAAACATCATTCTTCATTATTGATTGGTATTCCTCAACCATGGCATCCTTCCATTCTTTCTTTTCTGCTGCTTCTTCATAACTGGAAGGTTCTTTGTTCATAATGTCACAGAGTAAAGTAACATAGCTGGTATGTGATCTGGTTCTCTTCTTTGCTCTGTGTTCTTATTCTGGAATGCCAAATCTTTATGCATCTTGAATGAGCTCTCTAGCCCATGCAGGTTTCCTCTTGTGAGAGTTATCCTCACGGGGTGGATCTACAGGTTCTTGCGGATCTTCAAACTCACGAACAACTTCTGGAAATGCTTCTGTCATGGTAGTGTCTTGAAATCTAGTTTCCTTAGGTTCTTCATAAACTTCGATAGGTGCCTTTCTTGATTTGAAGAATGCTGAGTTTTCATCAAATATTACATCTCTGCTGACATCAATCTTCTTGAACCCTGGAAAGTATATTCTGTAAGCCTTCAATCTTTCACTGTAACCCACAAAGATACCCTTCTTTCCTGAAGGATCTATTTTAGTCCTCTTTTCCTTTGGGACATGAGTGTATACTGGACAACCAAATATTCTGAGATGGATGACTTCAGGTTTCTTACTAGAAAAGACCTCTTCTAGTGTCTTATTGTCCAATATCTTGTGGGGTTTTCTGTTCTGCACATATACAACTGTTCTAGCTGCTTCTACCCATAGATGCATAGGTAGATCCTGGTCATGCAGCATTGCCCTTGCTGCTTCCATGATAGTTTTGTTCTTCCTTTCTGCAACTCCATTTTGTTGAGGATTATAAGGAGCAGACAACTCCCTCTTAATCCTTGAATCAATACAAAGCTTCTTGAAGTCACCTGAGGTGAATTCTCCACCATTATCGGATCTGAATGTTTTGATCTTCTTGTCAGTCTGATTCTCCATCAAGGTTTTGAATTCCTTGAACTTATCAAACACCTCATCTTTGTTCTTCAAGAAGTATACCCAAGTATTCTTGGAGAAGTCATCAATAAATGAGACATAGTAAACATACCCACTTAGAGAACTGGATGACATAGGACCACATACATCTGAGTGGATGATTTCCAGGATATCTTTTGCCTTGCTTTCACTGCTTGCGAAAGCCTTCTTAATGTTCTTACCTTTTGCACATCCTTTGCAAACACCTTCATGTTTGGTCTTGATTTCAGGAAGAACCTCTACAGCCTTGCTTGCAATTGGAAGTGCCCTGTAGTGCATATGAGCAAGTCTTCTATGCCAAAGTTCACTTGGCTCCATGGATTCATGCACCATTGCATGTTCAGGTTGTCTCTTCAATTTATACAAACCTCCCTCTTGCTCTCCAATCACTACTGCATCATCTATGGTCTTTCCCTTTGGCCATATTAGGACTTGGCCATCCACAAATGCAACCCTCATACCTTTTGCATCCAATGCAGAGATGGAGAGTAAGCTCTTCTTGAGCCCAGGTACATAAAGAACATCTTTCATCTTTAAAGATTTTCTAGAATCTAGGTTGTAGGAGGCTTCACCACTTCCTTTTATTGGGTATTGATAATCATCCCCAAGTTTCACCTTATGGGGTGATTCATGTTCAGATAGATTCACAAAAGATTCCTTAAACCCAGTCACGTGTTTGGAAGCCCCACTATCAATCAACCAATCATTACAACCATGGGAGATAGTACCTATGAGAGCAGAGATTAGAACATACTCTTCTTCACTTGATGAGTCATCATCACTATCATCACTTTCTTCCCTAGCCTTCTTCTTTGGAGGTTCATCATCCTCGGCAACATGAGCATGGAACTTTCTTTTGCTGCCCTTCTTCTTCTTGCTGGAGTTGTTGTTATTATCCCTTTTGTTCTTGGGACAATCTGAAGCAAAGTGACCCTTCTCATTGCATGTGAAGCATCTTAGATCCTTCTTATTCTTTTGATAGGATCTTTTGTAGCGAGAGTGCTCCTTCTTGGGCTTGCTTCTTTTGGTGTGAGTTACGAGAGCTTGATCTTCACCTCCCATCTTTTCCTCACGAGCTACAAGTCTAGCTTCTTCTTGAGAGCATTCCTCCCATAGTTTACTGAAAGAGATCAATTTCTTTCTTTCACAAATTCCTTGAATAAAGGAGTCCCATGACCTAGGTAGGCCATTCAGAGTGGTCATAACAACTTCACCATTGTCCACTACTTCATCCACAGCTTCAAGTTTCTCCTTGATCTGAGAGACCTTGGAGAAGTAAGATTGAATGGTTTCTCCATTCAACATCTTGACCCCTTTCAATTGATTCTGCAGAGTCATCTTCCGATTTATGTTCTTCCCTTCAAATAGCTTGGTCAAAGAGTCAAACATCTCCTTGGGTTTCTTTAGAGAAGACACATGGGGGATGAGATGGTCTTTCTTAGAATCAACAATGATTCTCTTTGCCTTGACCAAGTTCTTCTTATGCAATACCTTGACCTCTTCATCCTCTGGGATAGGGATGTCTTCTTTTATATATGAGTCCAACTCATTCTCTTCCAGGATTAACCCAATCCTATACTTCCAATCTCGGAAGTTATCATCCCCTTCAAGATTATCCTCAAGCTTGGTGTGGTGAGACATATTAAAGAGTACTTCAAATGGAAATAGAAAAGATTTAGGTCTTACCACTTGAAATGCTGAAAACTGGATCTGGTCCTGGATTAGGGGTTGTCGAAAAAACCCTAAAAATTCAAAAAGTGAATTTCAAATTTCTGAAAGGATAGAAAGATGCACCTTGATGAGCTGATCAGCTTGGTGCATTCAGAATTTGAGATCAACAAAGCTTTACCCTTCAGATTTGTCTTTTCGTCCTCTCAGGTTCACTGGGGAGAGCCCTGAATTAGGGTTTGAGTTTCCCGGAGATCTACCCAGTAAAAAATCTCGATCAAAAGCTCTAAACTTCAATTTTTGCAAGGAGCTTCCAACTATGTCTTTAGATTCCAGAAATTCCTATTTTTGGGGAAACCCTAATGTTTAGGGCCAAATCTGAAAATGCTCAGAATTGAATTGTGATTGGACAGATAGATTCTCCTTGATGAGTAGAGTCAATCTACTTTACTGTTTTTCCAAAATATGTGGAGAGAAACCCAATAAACAAGAAACTCAAGTTTCCGTCATTGCAAAATGTCTTCTTCTCAGGTTAGCTTTGATACCATGTTAAATTTTGAGCATTAAATCACAATACTCTAGGATCTTCACTGAGAGAATAACATATACAGTATATCAATGCATAACAATCACAATAAGCATGACAAGCATCACAAGAATCAAAAGCATGAGAGACAAGAGACATAGAGTTTCCATGGGGAAAACCCTAAGGTGAAAAACCCCACAACTTCCTCAGAGATAGAGAGAGCAATGGCTCAACCAAAGTACAACCAAAATACACTGAGATAATCTCCTAGTAGTAGATGATCCTCCTCCTCACTAGTGCGTCACTTTCTGAGTGAGAGAAGTGTGACTTTCCGAATGATCCAAATAGAGATATCCCGATCTCTATTTATACTTAACCTGTTTGCCTAGTTACACTATGGAACTAACTTGTCTATCTAGATACATCCACAATATAATATATATTTCAGGGTTGACCCCACACATGGTGGTCTAATAAACCATCGGCAAGTACACACACTTGTGACACTTGTCAATCCACATGACGACACTTCCTTATAGAAGAATAACACATCTCTAATAAGGGTACAATAAATATATATGAAATACATAGATGAAATACATTCCGAAGTTACATATACATCAACATTCTTCCTCCTGTGGAGCTAACTTCGCAGCGAACTCTTGATATTTTGTACATAAATTTTTGACTGTTTCCTTGGTGTCTTGCTCAATCTTCTTGATTGTCTCCAACACATCAACTGTTATTTCATCATCCACTTGCTCTTGTACTGAATCCTGTCCTTCGCGGAGTTCCCTTAATGCTTCTTCAATTTTCTGTGTTAGTTCATGTGCTTCTTCTTGGAGGGGCTGTGACTTATCTCCGACTTCAGTGTCCCTGTCTCTCAACACTTGCACTTGTTTTTTCAATTCCCTGACTTCATGATATCTGTGAAGGTAGTCTCTTGGTGGTAGAGCCTTGACCTCTGCGTCCAAAAATTCTAATGCTTCCTGATTATCATTCAAGGTGTTCTTCAGTTCTAGCAACTCTGGATCTTCTTCAAGTGCAATAAACGTTTTTTTCACCTCGTCTAGCAGAGTTTGGCAATAGGCCACTTCACTGGCTATACTTTCTACTGCAACTTTCACTTCTTCTGCTCGAAGCTGTTGCTAATCAGGTGGAGTCTTCGGCTGATTCTGCGCTTCCAATGCAAAAATATTCGCTTGACAGCTGATCTCCATATCTTTCATCTCCTCTTTAATATCTCTAACCACCTCGCCGATCTTAATGACAGTGTCCGCAGGTTCTAGCTGCTCATCACATTCCGATATCTTCGCGACTACTGCAGAGACCATATGCTGTAGTCTCATTTGACGTTCGTGCTCATCTTGAAACTGCATGGAACTCTTTAAGCTTGACTGTTGCAACTGCTTATAGTTTGCAACTAACGCATGGTGTTGGTTCCTGGCAACTACATATCTCTCATGGATCTCCCCCACAACCTGTACGTGCAGATCATGTAGACCCTCCATTGGCAGTAATGAGATGTCAACTTCCACGTGCTAGATATCCTGCCCACCCAAAGTTAACTATTCATGTGGTGGTAATCTTACACTCAGCGGATCAAGTCTGACTATGCGCGGATTTGATGGAAAACGCAGGGCTAGAGGCGCTGTCTTCGACTGTTTTAAATTTTAAGCATTAATTCACAATACTCTAGGATCTTCACTGAGAGAATAACATATACAGTATATCAATGCATGACAATCACAATAAGCATGACAAGCATCATAGGAATCAAAAGCATGAGAGACAAGAGACACAGAGTTTCTGTGGGGAAAACCCTAAGGTGAAAAACCCCACAACTTCCTCAGAGATAGAGAGAGCAATGGCTCAACCAAAGTACAACCAAAATACACTGAGATAGTCTCCTAGTAGCAGATGATCCTCCTCCTCACTAGTGCGCCACTTTCTGAGTGAGAGAGATATAACTTTCCAAATGATCTAAATAGAGATCACCTGATCTCTATTTATACTAACCTGTTTGCCCAGTGACCTTATGGGGCTGACTTGTCTAGCTAGGTACATCCACATTATAATATATATATTTCAGGGCTGACCCCACACATGGTGGTCTAATAACCCATCGGCAGGTACACACACTTGCGACACTTGTCAATCCACATGACGACACTTCCTTATAGAGGAATAACACATCTCTAATAAGGGCACAGTAAATATATATGAAATACATAGATGAAATACATTCCGAAGTTACATATACATCAACAGGCTGTGAAGTGCCTCCCGACTTTCCTTTTGATTCTGAGTGTCGCGGCAAGGGTAATCTGTGTTGTACTTCCTTGATCTTTTCTGTAATGCCTTGCAGTGTGATTAGATTCTTTTGCAGACTCTTTTGAATTGCCTCATTCTTTTTATCTTTTTTGGTCATCAGGTCTTCCATCTGCGATGTTACGATAGATGAGATCATCTCGTAATCATCATCATGGATTTTTGCTTTCGATGGGCCCTTAACTACTTTCTGCTTCTTCTTCTGTACCTTCTGCTCTACAGGACTCTCGACTTCCTTCCTTTTTCTTGTCCATGGCTCTTCGACAATGGGTGTAGGACTGGGATTACTCTCCGCGGAGTCACTTTCGATTTCCATAATTCCTTCAACTCTAAATTCATGAGGCCATTCCTTCATAATGGTATTAATGTTTTCTTCATTCATGTGGTAGATTCCCTGGAACCATTTAGGGTTCTTCTTATGTGCCTTGGATGAAATATGAATGGAACGCATGTCAACATAAAAATTGATAGTGCGAATATACTTACCTGTTACCTCTTTTGTTATCTGCGGCGTGGTAATAATGACTTTGTGCAGCTACTCATAGTAAGTGTAGAATACTTCAGTTGATGCGTGTTGTCTTTCTGAATTCAAATTCACCAATCATTGTAAGTGTAGAAGACTTCAGAGGTTTGCATAATAGGCTCCTCTGCAATCATTGTTGTCAGTTCTTACGCCAACATAATCCTTCGGGTCCTTCCACCCTACGAACGGAATCATCACTATCAACCATGTAATGGAAATTACTACCATTTGTCTGTGTATCATTCAGTTCCTCCAGGAACTCATTCAACAGCTACTGACGCCAATTGAATCTGCCTCCCTCCACATCTTTTGCACCAAGTAGCACTGCGCCCGCAGGTACTTTCAATGCTCTTGATTTTCTCAGAATTTTTTCGGCTAACAGTTGTGTGAAAAACCGTGTAAATTCATCATCTATGTCATCTATGGTAAATCCTCTCTTTCCTTTGATGATGGTTTGCGTTTTCTTCATCTTCACGGCGACCTCCTTGTCCCTGCTTTTTCCTTGAAAGAACTGCTTCGGGTCTTCGCCTCTCTTGCTTAATCCAGTGATCCGGTGGATCAAGTCAATGTTCAGGTCGATATTGTGATCAAGCCAAAGATATCCCTGGTGAATGTGTGACATAAGATTTCACACCACTGCATTCAGCTCTGGCGTTCTGTTGAAGTGAGAGAGTCTCAACAGGTTGAGCAGTCCTGATTTGACTACTCCGGATAACCAACTTTCTGTGACCAAGGAAGGATTTCCTTTCATGTCTTTCTTCCAGCACATGTACTGGTCTGGATGGAACTATGGATACTTAAGTTCGTTGGGGTCCTTCCGCATCTGAAGCAGGTCGTAGTCATTCCACTTACACTCCAGGATCTTACCCAACAGATTTCCTCCCACTTTGACATGCTTCGACATAGGTGAGAGAGGAATCTCATACTTGGAATTATTTAATAGCTTAATGGCCGGTGCATCCTGTGCACGCAGGGAGATATACTCAGGGGTTAGCATCAACGGTATTTCCTTATTGCCCAACAAAACTTGTGGCACTGTGGAGCTCACCACTTTTGGCTTCATTTTTGGCACCGCTGGTTCTTTGCCTTTGTCTTGCATTGCTGTAGCATGTCTTGGTGATCTTCGGGAAGCATGACCTTGCTCTATTATAATTTTCTTGATGGGGGTTCTCATCAACCCTTCGATTCCTTCATATCTGAACACCTTCACAGTCTCCTTGACTATGAACTCTTGCTCAATAGAGGACCTCTTAGACATTCACTGGATAGATTTGGATAGAACGACGAGATTTATGATAACTTGCTGTAAACAATCATAAGAAAATTCAAAGGTTTTGGTAACACCCACGAGTCTAGTATTTATAGACGCAGCTATCCTCCTCCATGCCCCTCAATGGATAGATAAGCATTAAATGTTGTATCCATTGGCCAAATCCGACAAAGATTTCGGTCCTTTCCTCCATTAAGTCGTTCAAAACATCCATTTATGCAATAAATGCGCAAGTGGCCCCTAGAAATAGTACCGTATAACGACTATATTTGTGTCCGACATTCTAACGGCTACTTTTCTGGAGTGTTGCATCGAACTGCGCGGCAGTTCGTCACTACTCCGGCGTAGTCACTTCGCGGTGCCTGATTTCTTGCCTTTGAACTTAGCCTCTTTTCTCATTCAACTTGATCTTCGCAGTTGCATTTTGGCCTTCGCAGCTGCGCGGTTCCACTTTCCTTTTTCTCTTTTTCTCCTTTTTTTTTGGCATAGCTTCACTTCTTAACAAGTGCTGTGCATTATATACATTTTCTTCATCACACTTCGCATATAGACTCTTCCCCATTTCTAGTGCCTAATTTCAACTGTACTTGACACTTAGAAACTTCCTCCTTTTTTTTATCATTAAGGGTTTTGCGAAGCAGGACTATCCCAATAGGGTTTTAGTCTACTTCCATTGATTAGGATGGGCAAGCTATCTCCTGCTAATGTGGCTAACTGGATTGTGCCACCATTAGTTACATGTAAAACAGTATATGGGCCAAGCCAATGCATTTTAAACTTTCTAGGAAACTTCATAAATTTTATATCATACAGCAGGACTAGATCACCTACCTCAAAGGTCTTGTTTTTGATATGGAAATCATGCAATGGTTTTTCTCTTTCTTTTTGCACTTGTTGGTGAAATCCTGCAATGAAGCGATCTTCCTCTAGATCAACCAAGTGTAGAATCCTTTCTTCCAGTGCGTCGCGATCTGCCATGCATGTGAATGCATCTATTCTTAAGCTGGGAACAATATACTCCATTGGCATTATTCCTTCTTGTCCATAGGCCAACCTAAAAGGTGTGTGGTTAGTCAACTTTTTGCAAGTAGTTATGTATGCCCATAAAATAGTTGGAATGCATAGGTCCCATTCATCCCTATTGACATTGCATATTTTTGTCAGCCCATTCTCCAGTACCTTGTTGAACGCTTCAACAGTTCTATTTGCTTGCAGATGATACATCGTACCTTGTTGATGATGAATGTGGAACTCTTCCGTCAATGCCTCAATAATTTTGTTCAGAAAATGAGTGCCTTGATCACTCATCAAAATCTTCGGGCATCCAAAACTTGTAAATATGTTCTCAAAAATGAACTGCGTGGCAGTAACTACGCTACAGTCCTTCACTAGCTTTGCTTCTTCCCATCTTGTGAGGTAATCAGTTGTAGTAATAATGTACCTCGCACCAATTCTCTTCCCCAGTGGGTTTATAGGTCCCACAAAATCAATGGCCCATTTCTCAAATGCCTTTAATGTCAACTGTGGATTCAATGGCATTTCATCCCTTTGCAATGGCCTTCCTATCCTCTGACAGAAATCACATCTCTGGTAATGTTCTTTCGAGTCTTTGTGAATCGTAGGCCACCATAGCCATGCTCGCAATATCTTCTTCACAGTGGCTCGTCCTGTGTAGTGACCTCATGCTGCTCTTGAATGTGCATCAACCAGTACAAATGGCTTCTCGTGCTCTAACACGCACCTACGCAACACTTCATCCAACCCCAATTTGTATAGCTGTCCAAAAATTATGGTGAAGTCTACCGCTCTTACTACCAGCTGCTTCTTCTGCTGCGTAGTAAACTCTATGGGTGCCAACCCAGTAGTCAAGAAGTCTATGATATATTTATAGTAGTCATCGGAAATCTCAATAGAAAACAACTACGCATTAGGCAGATTGTCTTCAAGGTTCATAGGTTCTTCTCCCGACTCGATCCTTGAAAGATGATCAAGTCCTAAGTTCAATCTACTCGGCTTAACCACTATTTCAAAGTCATACTTTTGAAAGAGTAACAACAATCTGCAGATTCACCCCCCTAACACTGGCTTGTTGACCAGGTATTTCAAAGCAGAATGGTTAGTGAACATAGCAAAGTGTGCACTAAGAAAATAGTGCCTGAATTTTTGCAGTGCGTAGACCATAGCTGAGCCTTCTCTCTCAGTGGTAGTATAATTCTTCTCAGCAGATGAGAGCTTCCTGCTTGAAAATGCAATGGGATGGTCAATACCTCCCTCTCCTGGATGAGCTAGTACAACGCCCAATGCTATACATGAAGCATCAACATGTACATGGAATGGATTCTCTCAGTCTGGAAAAACTAATATTGGCGCAGTTACCATTTTCTCTTTTAATGTGTCGAATCCTTTCTCACATTCCGCGTTTCAGATGAACTGTGCATCTTTCTTCAATAGTTTCTGTATTGGCATGGTTATCTGCGCATAACCTTTTAAAAACTTCCTTTAGTAACCAGTATGCCCCAATGTGGTGTGCAACTGCTTGACTGAATTTGGCATTGGAAGGTTAACTATAACTGCGATCTTCGCAGGATCAACCATCAAGCCTTGTCTGCACACAATGTGTCCTAAAAGAATACCATAAGGCACACAAAAAAGACACTTCTTCAAGTTCAATGAAATTTGATGCTGTCTGCACTTTTCAAGCATCATTTTGAGGTTTTCACAGTGGTTCTTCAGTAACCCAAATACTATCCAATCATCAAAATAGGATTCTAAAAACTTATGCATGAAATATTGAAATGCTGCGACCACAACTCTAGAAAATATGGAAGGCATGTTCTTCAAACCAAAAGGCATTACTGTATACTGGAACGACCCCCATTCAGTGGCAAAAATGGTCTTATGCCTATTTGCTGGATCAATTCTTATCTGATGATATCCCAAAATTCCATCAGTAAAGGAATATGCCTCATTTCCTCCAACATTGTCTAGTACTTCATCTGTGAAAGGGGTAGGAAATGACCACAGATTCCTAGAAAATCTAGTGAATATCTTCCCATAGGTATTTGTTCAACCACTGAACGTCAGAGAGACGCGAGTGTCTATTCTCCTTCCTTGTGAAGTCTCTTTCTGTCTTATCACACCAGTCCCAAATCTCTTTATTGTCTGGATGCCAATATTCTGCAATCAATGGAATCGTGTCTTCATTGCACACCACTTATTCGAACACACTATCGCATCACCAAGTCTTAGCATGACAACAGAACCATTTGTTGACTTAGATAATTGTCTTGATGTTTCGAATGTAGACCCAGGTTCTTCGTAGTTTCAAGGAACCAAGAAAACCCCTTTTCACAGGCCCTTTCGACAACAATCTGCGAACAGACTGAGGTCTCACCCGAGGCGAAGCTGAGGGGGTGGCTGCAGAATCAGGTTTCAACAACCCGGTGATGTGTGTTTCGGTAAACTGACGAGCAACGCACTGCGGGGCTTGCACTGTGGACTAAAGACTGCGCAAAGTCTCCTACTCCGTGGCTGATACTTCTACAAGTTGAGTCACTTGCACAACCAACGCATCCAAGGACTGGACGGTTCGGACATGTTTCAATGACAGGACAATGCAACTGACAAATGCGCTTCCTCTTCGGACTTAACAAACCTTGATGAATTTACTTAGTGCTTTATTCATTCATATACTGCCTCATATTATTTAGTCTTATGTCTTATGCAACAAGACGAAATACATTGTTTTACGCACTTCCGGTGTTGCACTTCAACGGGAGGCACACGACGCGATCTCTCCTATTTAGGTATTTATCTAAATGACTTATGCATTCGTTACCTCATAAATACTGTGCATTCAACATTCATCCATACATGTGATACTTAACATATTATTCCCATCTCATTATTCTGGCGAATACATATAAAAGTATGAACATATCAACTGATAAATGAGATTTCAAGCATTCATTGTAAACAAACATACAAGTGAAAACACATAAACAAACACACTGCACGGGATTTAACGTGGTTCACCCCCACAATGGGAGCTATGTCCATAGGAACTATTGTTATATTAGTCTTTGGGAAGGGTACAATAGTTCCAATCTGCACACTCAACTGTAGACTCTCATCTCTCTCAATAGGTCTCTGCGCACACAGCTTGCAGATCCTTTACAATGGCTTTCAGCAATACAACACAATATTACTCAGATTCAACAATTACATTTCAACATTAACCCTTTCCCTTACAAAATATGCCCCTTTTATAGATCATGCCCATAGTTCATGTCTTTACAATAGCTGGGCGAAACCCTAAGGTTTACCAAAATTGTCGTGGTTTTCATCTAACCGGAGTTGCTGGTTTCTAGTAGCAAATATTTCATCGTGGCCATCCTTTATGGATGGTCACATCGCTATCAGCCCCCTATCGCGTGCATGCCAATAGGTCACTTTAATCGAGCCGTTCCTTCTCTAATGGCTTCACGCGCCAGTTCATGTAGTGGTTCCTTGCTTGTGCGAATGGTCGCTTTCCTCCGCTTTACTCCTTACCCACTGCTTGGTAATCATGGAGCATCTTTACCAAAAATAGACCACCGATGGTCTAACCAGAATACGTGCCATCTTCCGTCCAACATTTTTTCTTTCCGGATCTCCATAGATCAGGCTCATCGTAGCGCTGTACTCCTCCGCAACGTTGTACTTCGTAGCTCTTCCGACACTGCGATGCGCTCAACTTCGCAGCTCCCCAAAAAATGACTTGTTCAAAATGTCTTCAACTTTACCGCGCTTAAATTCACAGTGCCAAAACTTGACTTGCACAAAAATGCCTCACTTGGGCCAATCCCAACAGCTTTGAATTACAACAATTGTAAAACTAGTCAAGAACAGGTGTTGAAAGAGCTAGTCTTGAAATTACTTGACTCAAACTGACTCAGAAGCTTACAATATTCACTTTTTAAATATGTTATATGTTTTACATGATTTTATTAACATCATCAAATCTAAATTGAAGATCTTGAGCAGAAATTAGAGGATTTTTAATCTTTAGATCTTCAAGGAGTCTCCAATGCTAGAAAAATCTTACAAACTAAGAGAATGAGTATGAGAAGAGGAGAAGAAGGATAAATTCTACACTCGATCTGCAATGGGGATGAATTTAGATCTGGTTAATTCAAATGCAGTGCGCACTAAACTTCATGAGCTTCATAGGGGTGCCTTCACTGACATGGACCACCTCCTCCAGATGAACTCCTTTAAGAACTCTCTCCAATGGCACTGTGACTGAGGATCTCTCTCTGGATATCTTAGACTATTCAATAATGGACTGATGTAGGCTTGTAGATCATCATTCCATGGCTCTGGATCTGATCATGGACAAAATGGAACATTGATTGCATTGGGGTTCATCTCCCAAGCTTGGTTGGGGCACATCACTCAACTCTGAGAAGCAAAATCTCTCAAGACTATAAAAAAATGACCAAAAGATGTGAATGGTGCACACTAGATTCTTTTTATAAATTAGGTAGCTTCCTGGGAAATCCATTGGCATGTGTGAGAGGTGAGGGTGCCTTCCTTGAGAGAATTGGCGACATCTTTGCCTTAGGCAACTTTCCTACTTTGTGCCTTCAACCAATTTTAGCAGTTGTTCCCTCCTTAGCTTTTCTGGATGTTGCCGTGTTTTTCAAACTGGTTGCTTTCTGCACTTTCCTTCTTTTTTTCTTTCTTGCTTTGTGCTTTTGCCTGTTTTTTATTGCTTTTTCCAGTTTCTATCTTTTTATGCTGCCACTTGCTCTTAGCTGGATCCTTGTTGTTTCTATATTTTTCCACTTGAGTAGGTGAGGTCCACATTGTCCTCATGCGCCCTCCTAGCCATATGAACATCACCACTTACTAATTTTTTTATTAATGATGTTAATGAAATAGTTATAAAATAATTTAAAAAATTATAATTATTAAATTATTTGAAATGAAGAGGAAACTGCATTGGTGCTTTTTAAGGCTTGACGTTTCGATCTCTCTTTGAGATCATCATCAGGAGTGCCCACCAAACAAAAGGATGATCAAGAGGCCAAAGATCCGCTTATATATATGGTTCAGTTTTTGGTTTTATGTGAGTGTGAGGTTAATGAGTTGCAATGGGATCACCCCTCTCACCCATTGTGGCCATTCTTTACATGGAGAAATTCGAAAGACAAGCCATAGAATCCTTCCCCTTGAAACCAAAAAGATGGAAGCTTTATGTTGATGATATGGATGTGGTATGGCCGCATGGGGAAGACAACCTTGTAAAAGTTTCTAGAACATCTAAAGAAGCAAAATAATAGCATTAGGTTCACCATGGAAATGGAAACAAACAAGAGCTTTCCCTTTCTAGATGTGTTAATATCTAAGAAGGAAGATGGATCTATAGCACACCAAGTATTCTGGAAAAAGACACACACGGAAAGATACCTTCATGCCAACTCACATCACTTCCCCCCTCTAAAGTTTGGTATCATCACCACCTTAGCTACAAGAGCATATAGAATTTCAGATATTGACCACATTGATCAAGAATTGGAGTACCTACACCAAGTATTTAGAATGAATGGATATGACAGTAAACAAATAAAGAAAATAATATCTAAAATTAAAAGGAATAAAAATAATACTAATAAAAAAGAAAATGACCAAAACAAGGAAGAAGAAAAAAGAATCTTCCTTCCATATATAAAAGGAACCACAGATAGATTGTCCAAAACCCTAAGAAAGAGAGGGTTTCGGGTTTTATTTACCCCTCCCAATTCTATTAGGAAGATGGTAGACTCTCTTAAGGACCCCATAGAACCCAAACACTTTAAAGGTGTCTACTCCATCCCATGTTCCTGTACTAAACCCTACATCGGTGAAATCGATAAATCCATAGTAACTAGACTTAAAGAACATGAAGCAGACCTTAGGCATGATAGACACAAGAAGTCCTCCCTAGATGAACATGCTCACCTTACCCAACACCAAATTTGTCTTGAGAATGCTAAGGTCATTGCAAGAGAAGACAACCTAACTAAACGAAAAATAAGAGAGAACATAGAAATCAACATGATTAATGATTGCTTAAATAGAGATGACGGCACAAAACTTATTGACACATGGCTTCCCCTTATACACTCACTCAAAAAACACTCCTCGCAAAACCCCTAAGGCCCAAAGAGGATATCTTTCCCCCACTTTGTTAGTTACCCTAGTCCACCCTTAACCTTAGAGTCCTCAATGAAACCTTAGAAAATTAATAAAAAAAAACTCTTATTCTCAATTCAATCTTACTTTCCTTAAATGAATACTTTTAATTTATAAATTTATTTTCCTTAAGGCAAAACATTTTTAAAAATTGAAATTAAAAATAAAAATAAAATTAAACCTTAAGTCAAAACATTTTTTCAAAAATGAAAATTAAAAATTCTAATTACCTTTATAATGTTATTATTCTTAATAATAAAAATAAGTTAACCCTTAACTTGGAATTTTGAATATTAAAAAATTACTAATTCCTAACTCCATTAACCCTAATAGAAATATAATACTTTTAAATAATTGTATCCCAACCTAACCGACAAGATCGATATTAACCTCACACTCACATAAAACCAAAAACTGAACCATATATAAGCAGATCTTTGGCCTCTTGATCATCTTTTTGTTTGGTGGGCACTCTTGATGATGATCTCAGAGAGAGATCGAAACATCAAGCCTTAAAAAGCACCAATGCAGTTTCCTCTTCATTTCAAACAAATCACTTCATATGGCTATATTTTCATAGGTATTAAATTATTATTTACTATAGGCCTTGTACCAAAATTTATCCCAATTAATTCATTATCCTCCATTTAATTCTTCTTCCTAGACCCTTAGGGATTGGAGGGTCCAAGTCTTGACCAAGTGGCCACTAAGAAAGGAACATGACATCTTAGCATTTTAGTGTTGCATATTGGAAGGAATTTTGTGTTCGTTGTTTTGAAGTTGGGTTGCATTTGCTTTGACTTAGTGCATCTCATTAATTTTTATTTTTTTTGAGATAGTGCACGTGCATGGGTTTTGCATTTGGAAGAAGAAAATAAATCTCTCTCACTTAGCTAGAAGTTCATCCAAAATAAATACTTTCATATTCATTAGATCTTTGAATGGTTTTGAGTCAAGTCCACACTCCATCAAGTTGCAATTTTGCTTCTCTTTTGAGTAAATAAAAGCCTCTAAAAGTAAGCACCTAAACTAAGCACACATTAACCTCATTTGGGAAAATAAAAAAATTGTGTAGTTAGGTAAGACATCGGGGATAGGCATCCAAACAAATCCCCTTGTCATTTTACATTTGAAACATAGAAGTTTTATGTTAGGGAACTGAAATCCTATAGTATTTTTTGACACAGTTAAAGCCAATTTATTGAGGGGCATCTCTTAGGAGGGTTGAAGTCACAAGACTAGTTCTAAAGGTTTGAGTGTAATATATCACTCTACCATGTACCAAAGGACACCTACTTGTAGTCCTCATTATAAAAACCTTTTTGGTGGTAGAATGGAAAAAAGTGATGAAGTGTCAGATTCACCTACTCGAACATGTCATGAACGAGGTAGCCTAGTGACCATTCTTTTAGTGATATTATACCCAGGATCCCTTTTGGTAGAGGGATATACCTTGGCCTTTTTTATCTCTCATTTCATATTTCCTGACTATAGATTTCATCACCTTACAACAAATACGATTTGTTAAGGTTTCCAACTCTTAGTTAGGTGGTTGCTTTCCATTACACCTTATAGAGGGTTATTTTTCCTTTTTAGTGTAGTGCTGCTTGTTGGATTTCTGGCCTCTTTGTTTTAGCTCACCTGTTGCGACATCAGTTGCAATAATGTTTTTTTATCCTACTTTTTGGTCTGTATACCTCTTTTTTTGTAGCTACTCTTTTTTCACATTTCAAATGCTTTAGGGTTTTTGAGCTCTTTTTGTGAGATTTAGCTTGTACCACTTAGTTGTACCCCAAGGAGGATCCAAGAAAATCACGGAGACAACAAGGGATGAGTCTAGAGTATTTTTTAAGGATTAAAAAAGTATACTTTAGTATAGTATTCTAGGCGATTATTTTGGATTGGAAAAAATATAAGTATAGATTGGTAGGCGAATAATAAATATGAAACATACAATTTACTACTAAAATTTGTAAATTTTGGCGAATATTATGATAAAAAAACATATTTTATGTATATATAGGTGATATTAGAGACTAAAAATTACCAAATAACGAGTTTATTTTTTGAAAAAAGGCCAAAAAATAGCCAATTGGTGAAATTTCGCCCCTAAAAATTTCCCTGGATGAGTCCTGAATGGCTTGTTCCTAGAACTAGTTGACCACCACCTCAGTGTATCCAATCTCCTTCTACTGGAGGACACATTGGTGGATAAATCATTTCAAGCGGAACTAGTTTGATACCATATATTAGCGCAACACCATATATTAGCATAGATCCACATATTAGTGCAACACCACATATTAGCACAACACCATAGATTAGTGCAATGCTGTAGATTGGTGCAATGCAACAGATTACTCTAGCACCACAGATTAGTGTAGCACCACATATTAGTGTAGCACCATAGGTTCCACCACCAAATGACCCACCCAATGGGTCCATTGAAACTATTGAAGAACCAAAGTCTATTCCTTCTATAAATTTTCCAAGAGGTTATTATAGACCATTGATTCACATAGCGACAACAACCTTTGTGCCTGCTACCCCTGTTACACCATCTGGCCAACCCAAATCTTCTCATAGAAGAGCTCTAAGATTGGAAACCCCATACATCATAAAAATGAAGAGGTTATGGAATCCATATGAGAAACAATCGGTTTTGTACCTTGTGATAGTCAAGAACTTAGCGAAATGGATATGAATCTATGGAAATCCCATGCTACATAATATCAAAGGACGATCCCATCAAGTCTACAAATTCTATTACTTTCCACTTCCGAAGTGGTGGACCCTTCTGGCATGAGAACACCTCAACCTGTCTCTCATGATACATCATTTCACAGGTCATTTGTAGATTGGTACACACCCACATATTGTATTTTTACTCAGCCCCCACCAGACAATATGGAAGCGACAAATGTTTTTGACCCATCTTCCTCATTGTGGAACACTACTTTGGGAGAAGCTCTTAATGAATTCCGTACCTACCCATCACCCATGCAATTGACTCGAGACCCTCTACATCGAACTATTCCACCCATATTACCATGCAAAATCCTCGGTCGCTCTATAGGGATTGTTCTTAGTTGAGGCACTGATATTAATGTCACTTCGTTACCTATGGTTACTGGGTTAGGTGCACATTCACTCTCTCAAGTCAGTAATGTCCCAACAGTAACTCAAACTGCCCAATCATTTTCCTTTCCAAATACTTGCTAGAGTAGGACTTGTTGTTTATCAATTAGCTCCACCATCAAATTTTAAAGTACATGATGTGTTTCATGTTTCATTGCTAAAGAAATATGTATATGATCCTAAGCATATTGTGAATTGGCATATGATTCAGGTGGAATCAGAAGGAGACTTCCAGACAGATCCTGTATGCATACTGCATCGAAAAGAGGTGGTACTTTGGAATCGAACCATCGTTCAGGTAAAAGTGCAATGGGAGCACTATAAGCCTGAGGAGGCTACCTGGGAAATGGAAAGGGAAATGCAGGCAACATATCCTTTCCTGTTCGAAGAAGTACATGACACATACTGATTTTGGTTATTATGTTAGTTGTTGTTTGGAAAAACTATTTAACACCGAGGACGGTGAAAACTTAAGAGGAGGGGAAAGGTAATACCCCAAATGCTGGACTTTAACCCATTTTATGATTTGCTAAGTATTATTTTAGTTTAGTTAGATGACATTAGAAATTTGAGAAATTGATTTCTAATGACAATGTGGACCAACACATTAATGAGATGGGAGTCACAGTCCCCTATGGGTTCGAGGGAATCCAATTAAACAATAATGAGAAATCATTATTGGAAAAAATGGAAACCCTAAATAAAAGATTTGAGAGAATAATGAAATAAAAGAAATAACTAAATGAGAGATTTCACACCTAAGAGTATAAAAAGTGAAACTCATTCATTCATCATTCATTATTATTCACTCAACGATTCTGAACTTTTTCATGATCATCATCACACAAGAGAAATGGGAGCTGGGAAGAACAAAAACCAGAGTAAATGAAGACAAGTAAAGGGGGCAGTTTTGGAGCACAAAACTAGACTAGATTAAGAGAAATCAGAACAACTGGGTATATCTTGGACACTTGGTTGTGTTCAGGTAGGAGCACTACCCCAAGCTTGTAGGAGCACTGCAGAAAATACTTTGAATAGGCTATGATTTAATGATTCTCTTAATGGCTGAGTCTTAAAATCCCCTGGAGCATCTTGGAGCTCAGGAGCACTAAGTTGGATGTTGGGTTTCCTGCTGCCACATAAATTCCTAAATAACTTGGAGAACAAGTTAAGGGTAAATAAAATCTAAATACTGAACCAGAGGGGACTGTGAACTCAGTTCGGGGTTGAATTGAAAGCAAGGTGAACTTGTTGGTCAAAGGCTAGGAGGTTTGTGCTAGGCCCACTAGTATTTAGATTTCAGATAAGTCTATATGCTGCATTTATTTGTTAAATTTTATGGAATAATTGCTAGGGTTTATTGTTATATAACTCCGATCTACTGTTGAATGGATTGTTTATCAGATCTGAGCATGACTGTGTTATTAAACTGAACTTTGTTTATGGATCATGGATAGACTTTTAGGTCTTTGTTTTATTATGTAGATTTATGATCTATTGGAGACATTTTCAGTTTCATAGTCTATGTTTGATTTACACATTTTCTATGCAGTAAGTAGATATACATATAATGTAAATACTGATTTATAAGCCTATGATATGTAGCATGAAATGATCATTGTTTATATTTTACCCTAAGGATATGTTGTTTGTATTTTAATATAATAGGTTTCTTGTACTCATCATATCCTCATTGTTAGTTAAGCATATGTTCTTAGTGTAATGGTTGAAAAGAGGCAGACATGTAAACCATGAGGTTTACATGTCCAGCCATGGCATTAATTAAGTTTTTATTCTATTATTACATAGATAAAAGCAAATGCAGTGATTAAATGATGGTAAACCTACAGTAAGTGGTTTTCATTTATTTTGACATAGTGTATAAATTCTGGATGAACTGATATATATGAATAACATTTTTAACTCAGTATGGAGATTGATTTTGTAAACAATAATTAAATCTCAAAATGCATGACCATTTTATATGCGTCTTTCTTAACTTGAGTATGAATGTTATTTTAACTTCCTGTATGGAACTCATATGTTATACAAACTATGTTTATACCTACATTCAGTTCTAGCATGGAACTCGACCTTATCGTTTAACTCCATATATGCATAACATGGAAAATGGAATTCGATATGGTTCCATTGCATTCATAAACAAATAAAAATTAATGTACATGATGCATTGACATTCCCGAAGGAGTTAATATATGGACAAGTGCATACTATGCCCTCGGCATATGAGCTCGACCTATGGCCAAATTGAATCCCATAAGAGGTAAACCTTATCGCATACAGTGCATAGGCGTTAGTGCGAAAGCACGTTTGCAGAATGTAAACCCTCTATGCATCTACGTTTTGTCTGCAAGGGTATATTACCCCGAGTACTATGACTTAGTAGATAGTGGCGTGGTGTCCACGGTGTGCATACAGTAAGCACTTATTTTAAAGAGTACTTAGTGTTAATTTATGTTGACGACCCTTGTTATTGCAGACAACGTTTTAAGTATGCATAACCCTATGCTCAGCGAGCATTCTATCTTGTTTTGGGATTTCTGTATAACCCCTTAACCATGCAATAGCACCATGGATTTGCTTCCATACTTACCAGATGGCCGTGTCGTAAGCTATGCTCGAGAGCCAAGTGTTCATGGTCGAAGATTGACCATGAGTGTTTAGCGAAGCTAAACACAATGCGTTGTACGCAACAACATTATCATGATTTCTTTAACATTATTGACTGCTACTTTGTTGGTTGTTAATTGCTATCTTGCACATGGATTAGTACTTCAAGAAAATGGATTAGTTTTCAAAAGGATATTCTTCTAATCCTATAAAATGAAAATTTCTAAAATTTAAATTAATCTACTGCTAAATCTACCTATTCGTTCATCACAAGCATGACAAATATTTGGAATATCATCACCAATTGTGACAGAGTACGAATACTTACCTCCTTCAACCAATGGAAGTAGCATAGGTTCTTATCTCTCATCTTAATATTCATTCCTCCTCCTTTTCATGATCGTAACTACGCACAACTAACTCTCTATTCTAGCTCTTTCCATACAGTCCCTGGCAACATCGCCAAAAATGTCAGTGGAATTGTATGTTTAATAATTTCCCAATATTAAATTATCGACCAGATAACGTGACTGAGTTCATAGTAGATACCATCAAGTTGTATAGTAACGCAGAAAGAAACTTTTTCAAAAGGCTAAGGGAAAGGTTTTTTTCTATTGTTAAAATTGTGGATTAAGATGCTTGCCTGGGAAAAAGAAATATTGAGGATGTCTGCCGATGAGTAGAAAAATCAGTGTGCAGAGGTTGAGGGTATCGCATGAATGCGGATCTGATAGAAAGATGTGGGGTAGATGGACATAAGCGACGACGAGTATCTAAGGGAGGCTTACGAAGAGTGTGGTACCTTGAGGAGTGGGGTGATATTCCGATGTCCTGAGAAGAAGAGGAGGACTGAGAGAGAGTCTCATGAGAGGACCAGAATGGAAGACTGCAAAATAGGACCACAAGGGATGAAGCGAACTTATTGCTGAGGAGACGTTGACCAGGATACCCCAGGAGCAAAAGAAGGACAAATCGTAAGTTACAACATACCTTCAACCCCGTGCACTACTCAAAATTTTACTGTAAGAAACACAAGCTACTTGTTGAGTTTCCCTACGTGCAGTGGTCAAAGTAGTACTTCAACAAACAATAGTAGTAGGAACGTTAGGATGGAAGACGAGGCAAAGGTTCCTACCTTTGAGGGGAACGAGACTGAGGATCCCGAACAGTATTGTTTCATATGTGAAGCAGTCTGGTCTATGAAGAGGGTCCAGGATGAATCCATAAAGATGGGACAGATAGCGACGACCCTTAGGGGCCAGGCGCTAGACTGGTTCATGAAATTTATAAAGGTTCTGACGGGAGCAGCAGCCAAGACGTTGGTGTAGGTCAGAACAACGATGATTGATGAATTTAAAAATCCAAAATTAGAATCATAGTATGTTACTAAGCTCAAGGACATTAACTAATTCCGGAACGAGACGGTGTGGGAATTTAATCAATGGTACAAGACGTTGATAGCAAAAGTGATCTTTCCGATAAACGAGATGCAGCACAAAGAATGGTTTATCGCTGGACTGGTACCACATATCCATGCACCACTGATGCAAGAAAAGGTAGCGACACAGGAAGAAGCATTAGCGATTGCGATGAATCTAGAGGCTTCACCAATTGGCGAAGCAAGGATGGGAATGGATAGAATCCAGGTGCAATTGGCCACTCTAACACTTCAATTGGAGGATATTAAGAAGGGGAAGGAAACTCGCAGAGACATATGGTGCACCAGGTGCAAGGCTGAGGAACACCATAAGGACAATTGCCTAGAGTTCTGTGATTATTTGTAGTCAGGAGCACCGAACCCCCTTCGTCAAGGAGGAATGTCGTGTTGTCCCATCTTTCAGGCGAGAGGGCATCAACCGAAGGAATGTGTATATCTGCAAAAGATGGTGTCGAAGCCAGCAAACTTGTATTGCAAATTTTTTCAATTGGTTTGACATGATGAGAAAGACTGCACGGCCTATGACCTACTGCAAGATCGGACTGCTGACGCATATTTTATGAAAAGGGAGGAGCAACTAGCGGTGTAGCAGCAAACGCAGTACACTCAGCAACAGCCGCAATTTAACCAGCCCCAACAGTACAATCAAGGACAATACAGGAAACCGTGGTATGGGAACCCGTAGTATCCACCACCGCAGTATGGTCAGCCACAGTATGGGCAGCTTCCATACCAGCAGCCACAATATGGGCAGCCGCAGTATCTGCCATATGAGCCACAACGTGGAGGTTTGAAAGGAGTATTTCGTGGAGGTCGAGGTGCTGGTGTTGGACATGGAGGAGCTGCTGGACGAGGAAGAGGGCCGATCATCTGTTATAATTGTGGACAACAGGGGCATTATCAAATAGATTTCCCAAACCCGACACCATAGTACACATATTGCAGTGCTGCGGACCACAGCACCGGTGACGACCCACAACTCATCACGACATGGCAGACTAAGAATACGCAGAACTAAAATGAGAATCCACCATCAGCTGTACAGATGATATGGACGGAGGTTTGAAAACATAATGCGACTGTTGGAGTTGTGACACGAGGAGGAGCTGTGATAGGAGATGATAGGTCACATGCTAGTGTCCGACCAAAAGCAAGGAAGCAGGTCACCTTTGATGTGGAGGTCGAAAGGGACATCTTTTTGAAAGCACAAGAAGTGATGAAACAAAGGAGGTAGTTACCTCTTCAGGAATAAATCTATGATATGCCACTGATGTTTGACTCGACGAAGTCACAGAGGAAGGAAAACATGCTAAAAGTATTCTTGGAGAGTTGACTGGAGTTGGGAAAGGACCCAGACGCGCTAAAAGAAATATCCATCCTGTTGCATCGACATGAGGGTGCACGTCAGGAACAGAAGTTTAATAACATACACAAGAGAAAGACAGGAAGGGAGATTCCAGTGTCGCAAAAATTTGATCATTTGATGTTGACTCCATAATTTTGGATCTGGGATCGTATGTGAATATTCTGACCAAGAAAACATGGGAAACAATGGGGAAACTGAAGTTGGCTTGGTCGACAGTGCCGCTGTGCTTGGAAAATTAGAGTAAAGTCACTCCACTTGGTCGGGTGTGTCAACTCCCAGTGGAAATTGAGGGGCTCAGGACATATGCCGATTTCGATGTCATAGAGATTGTTGATAACACAACTCCCTATCCGGTACTACTGGGGATAGACTAGGAATTGGACAACTAAGTGATTATCAATTTCAAGAAGCGGATGATGTCATTTGAGAATCGCGATATGAGAGTCATCGCACCTCTGGATCCCGCGGAAGGGAAACACTATGTTGAACCAGCCATAGATGAGTTTACAGAAGGGTGGGACAATTTGTATAACATATCTAAGGATTACATTCATCCTACCGCAGATGGAGAACTGGGATGGCGTAGCACCAATTCAACATCATCAGATTTAGATGACGCCCTTGAGAATTGGCAGAACCGATTACATGAAGTGTCATTTAGGAGGTGCACATGAGTAACGTAGTCGCTGCGATGGGTAGCCACGGAGGAATGTGCACTACCCACATATTAGGGATTGCCCAATTTGAGCAAGTTTTTCTCTGAATTTGAGGAGAAAGTGTCAGAGCCGCAACGTCTATTGGCCTTGGAGGAATCCTTGAAGGCTACTCCTGCGCGCTGGTGGGTGGCGCACCAATCAAATATCACAACTTGAACACTATGTCGACGCCTCATGGAGGTTCGGTTCGGTGAAGCTGCGGGATATGGTAGCAAGAAATATGATGGTTGAGGAGATCCGAAGGCACATATAGACGCATGTCAACATCAATGGGGTTCACAAGCAAAGCGGGAGTGGGTACATGCATTCGTGCACACGTTGGATGAAGTACCGCGGAGTTGGTATGTCGTAGCAGAATTGCGACGAGGGATGACCTCTTGGGAATAGCTTACTATTGGCTTCATCCAATCATTTTCTTTCTCAGATGAAAATCCCTTCATCCATAGGGCACTACAGGTGATCCGCGAAAGGATATTTGAAGCGGTACCGACAGAACAGCCGATGGAACTTCAATGGACTACGACACCAGATATGTTAATGGAGTGTTACAACATCACAAGAGAGCCCAACGATGAGGATGATCCAAGGGCTATATATGTGCCAGAATCAGAGGGTAGTCACAGTGTCGAGGCACCAGGAATACCGTCTGACATACCGTCTAACAAATTTTAGCAACCATTGAAGATTAAGAAGGTGAACATTGGGTCAGAGGAGAACCCAAAGTTTGCAAGTATTGGAGACTACTGGGATGAGTCCACCATTGCGAAGATGATGGATCTGCTGCACGAGTTTCAGGATCTGTTCCCAATGAAATTCTCAAAGATGAAAGGAATTTTCGAGGACTTAGGAGAAATGAGGATCCCCTTGAAACCTGATGCGACGCCTGTCAAGCAGCGGCCTTACCGATTGAATCCAAGGCACATGGAGACAGTACAGGCCAAGACAGGAGAACACTGGATGCAATAAGTAAAGATCCAGTAAGGGATTAGTTCAGGAAGTACATGACACCAGACCAACAAAGTTGGAAGGCATTGGCGACAATCGCAAGCACTGCGGAAACACGAACAAAGTGCGACACCGCGGCACTACAGAAGAGGCCGCACTGCTAATAAAAAAAAAGAGAAAACATAGCCCACAACAGGCATTTGTCGACAAGCAAATAGTAGTTGACAACAACCGCACCAATTTACATAAGAACCGCAGTATCCCAGACTCGGTGCGAACAAGTCCAATCCCGTCATAAATGCAACACACGGGGGAGTCAAATCCGAGCATGAGTGCTGTAGATCTGCTTCACCAGAAGACGATGAAGCAATATGATGATAGGATTAGATGGTTACACGAATGAATTTTCCAATGATTTTAGCATCAAGCATCGAGGACACAAGGAACAAGCATAAATACAGGCATAAGAGGCTAGCTCGACAAGGAAGTATCTATCAGTTGGGAGAACGTTGGTTAGGAAGAATGTTGAGTGAGGAATTCCAAGGAAGCTGTGGAAATGATCCATTTCATTTCATGTAGCAGCACTCCAGGTGCGCTGAGAGCAAGAATGGCGAGTGTGCATGAAAAGCCAGTAAGGGAAGTGACGCAGACAATCGGGAGGAATAGAGACGAGGTCTCACCTGAGATGTCTAAGCTCATGGTAGTAGTTAGAAGATCCATGGTCCTTGTGACCACCAGAACGACAGGGGAAAAGGCCCATTGGCAGCAGTAGCTGACAGTACAAGGTGTGAAACAGATGTGCCAGAGCAGTTGGCCTATTTCCCAACTTCGCGGCATCGACAAAATTTTCCCTAGTCTGGAACAAGCATGAAGTACGCCAGCAAATGCATAAGAGGTATATAATCAAGGTTTCCAAATACTCGAGGATGAGTTCAAGAAGTACATGACAGAGAACCATAGATCGACTGGTGAGTTCGAGAAGTACACAACAACGAGCTCCAGACGGAAAGAACAGCTACAATAGTGTAGCACAGCGAAGGATGAGTTTAGTACCAGATGTGTCCAACTGAGGTGGCTCAAGGGCGAGCCACAAGTTTGTGTTGGGGTCCTGTTGGAATGGGATAAGTCCACAGGAAGTGCAGAAGCCGACAGGTGTGAAAGGGACAATCAGTGAAAGAAGGACCATTCGCGGAGTTCGAGAAAGCGCAAGAATAGTTAAATTAGTTAGAATTGGTCATGTGGACCACTTTGTAACCACATAGCAACATATAAATAGAGTAGGATTGTAAGCCTAAGGGAATCCAAGATAGTGATAAGAAGTTGATCCATCTTTTGATCTATTTTGTATCCGCGACATGGTGTATTGATTATTTCTGCGAACTTCATTCTACATGTTTTAGATGAATGCATGAGGATGTTCGATTATGGTCTCATTTCTGTCTCTGTCTCTGTGCGATGATGATAAATGTGAATGTTTGCAATATTTTTAATACTCTATGGGTTGAATGATTATTGTTGATGAAAATAAGTAGGTTAAATATGTTGGTGCAAATGTTTATTATCTGTTGAATATGCGAATGGTCTAATGTGCGAATGATGAGTTAATGGTTTACTGTAGAAGATATAATCTCTGGTTTCTACAAGGGTAATGTGCGTTGGATGCATGTCCTCAACTCCACTATGGAAAATTGGTTCCTGCATCCCCCTTATCCATCTCGTGTGAGACTGTACTTTCTTCGCAAGTGTTGCTGGAAAGGGTTAAACCTTTCTGGGCCGATGTGTAAGGGAGTTTGGGTTGTGTTTGTTGGCGACAGTGCGAAGTGAATCCCTGTCGATAGATGCTGCGTCAACACACACGTTGCCACAAAACTCTTCAGAAATAAACTTGGATTAATTATCCCTAATCCCCATCATGGTGGATGAGCTCCCCTTTGTTTTTTAACGAGCTTGAGGAGGATAACATATGCTCAATATAGCTCACATTTCGATGAGTCCAATCTCACATTTTTTATGAACCTAAAAAATGAGGGGTTTGGTACCATAAGGGTCCTTTGCTGTATGATTTTATGAGTACAAGGAAAGTAAACTCAATGATGTTTAATATTTAGACAGTCTAAAACAGTCAAAATAAAACTTTGAAGTGTCTTTTTTGTAAAATTAGTCCCCTAATCCTAAAAAAGTGTAAAATAATGCGAAGGAGAACTCTTCTAGTCAATGGTTGACCAGAGTATACCTTTTTCGTAATTAAAATACTCATCCTGAAAAGGGGTTAAACCAAAACTAAATAGATTCCCTTTCAGATCCTTTTACGAGCATGAAAGGAAACAAGCACGCTCGACCATATTTTCATATTTAAGGAGTTTAAAAAGAGCATAAAGAAGACTCCAACAAGTTTCTTTTTCGTAAATTAATCATTACGAGGCTAAAAAAGTAATAAAACAAATTTTGTAATGATGAACATTTCATGGTTATAATGTGCTTGAAACAGTCAAATCATGCACACATACCGAAAATGATACTGACCTTGCACAAAATATCGGAACTAGTTGCAAAAGGTGATAGATCTCAAAGCAAAACCTAGTAGAAATCAATGAAAAGCTCCAAAAAGGGAGTTTCAAATGTGAACACAAGCTAAATAACTAGTTCCAAGAGTTAAAAGTAAAAATAGATATAAATAAATTACATTTTACCTCTCATTTACCTCTTCGAGTGATTTTTTTCCCTATTTGGAAGCAGATCTTCAATTGGTGATTACGGGAGATCTGAAGGACAATTTTGTGAGTCATTTGATCCAAGTAAATATAGGGATATCCCCTTTATTTTCATAGTCATTTTTTGGCATTTCATGAATTTTTTTTTGGTTTTGGGGGCTTGATGGGAACCTATTTTTCTCCCCTTGATACTATTGCACCCTCCCTATGTCGAGAGGCACAAAAATCTCCTAATTTTCGCTTTTCACTGAGCTGCCAGGGTGTGAAAATCAAGGATTTTTTCTCTGTGAAAATTTTGATTTTTGTTCCATAGGTTAGAGACAAGGGTTGGATTCAAAAAATTGACCGAATGTTTCTCTTTCCTATTGTAGGTTTTCGCGAGCTTCAGTAAGAAAAATGATCCATTTGAAGGAAAGAGAACATGAATATGATGATAGAGTTTCCCTCCATGACCCAAACGCATTGAATGCACTACGGAATTGTGGGTTGTTGAAATTCTTCAAGACCTAGGGCATGAGGAAAGAAGGGGTGCTACTAAATCATCTCATGGATATGTGGGATGTGGACAATCAAGTTTTCAATGTAGGCCCACATGTCCTATAAATCGAAGTAGAAGACATCTATTTCTTGAAGGGTCTCTCCAAAAGAGTTACACCATTGGTATTAAGTGGTCACCGGGGTGGTTACGAGAGAACCGAATACCTCATCGAATGGCTTTTTTCCACGGGCACACAAAGAAAAAGTGGCAAAATTTTGATAAAGAATGTGGTTGATATACCGCTATGCCCTATCTTGTTCACAATTTCTAGGGTTGCAAGATGTATAGGGGCACACCATGCTACTAGAGCACAGATGTTGTGTTCCCTAGAGTGTGTCGAGCCCACAATCATCAACTAGTGTGAAGGACTGTTGGCCAACTTGAAAGATCAACTAACCAAATGCAATAGTGGGAGACAAAAATAGTTTGGGTATGGGACCATCTTGGTCACATTCTTCCTAGAGTGAGTACCACTACTTCACCCACAGTTTGATGTACCAGTTCGTCCTCCATTCGAGCCACGGATGGATTTATGAACTAGTTATGCAGAATGGTTAGGAGGTCCACATTGGCTCAAGTATGATGCAGACTTCTTCTCATGGTGGAGGAATAAAATTATGATGATTGAAGACTATCCCTATGCTAAGATGGATTTTCATGGAGATTGTGACTTAGTGCTCTTGGAGGGGGAACACTGGGATGCTTCAGGTATGTTCTCATAGAAAGAATGTTTTTTTTTTTTTAATATTTCAATTTTTTCAGTGTACAATGGGATTATAACGTATGTTCATGTTATGTTGGATATTTTGGGCCTATACGACCAGTAGAATATTCTCCCCTTCACTATCGAGGAGAAATATTCTCAGCGAATGAAGAAGATGAGGGAGGAATCCAAGACGTATAGAGGAACCTCGAGGGACTAACGATGGGAATTTCGACGATGAGGGTGCATGATGTACCGTATTGCATTCAAAGGCACACAATAGGGGTTCCTGAGAGGATCAACCGACTGCTATGTCAAGTATCTCGAGTAGTTTTGTGCTACCATGAGCACAATGATCCTCGCGACAAGGGATAAATTATATGTTGTCTTTATGACTCAATTTTTTGTGGCATTTATATTATGTATGGGCGATGAAGCCCAAATTATGTCCCTATTGTAATTTTTGGAATTGATGATGTGAACTAAACTTTGATTTCAAACTCTTTCTATGATACATATAGTTCTTTTTTTGGTTATTTAATTCCCTAAAATTTGTTTATGTAAATTTAATATTTTTTTCTTTGATATGTACACTTCATGATGAAATGTTTTATAGATGGGTTAGATGCCAATCTAATACATAATTATCTAAAGAGTTTGCAATTGCATTAAATTGTCATGGAATGTGTTGATATTGAATAAAATCAAATGATCTTTCTAGCAGGCATATCCTTCGATATAAACGAAGTAATATAGGATCACAGATTGTATAGATGTGGTTTAGTTGAGATACCATGAGTTGAGAATCTAGGTAAACTATGAGATGGAAAATACCAAATGAGGATGCTTTGGACAAGAGTGGTATTCTACAATATTTTTCATTGCGGGACCTAAGAAAATTCCACCTGAGGTAACTAACTCGTTAGTAGGGGAATAAACCACCAAGGCTGCAGAAGCAAGATTATGGGTATGTCAACTAGCTTCATCCGCAAATCCGGAATACACCGACATCTACACATCCAAGCACAAATCGGGATAAATAGTCATTAGTGAAACAATAACCTAACATTCAAAAGAAATCAAACTCACACCATAATAAATACACACTATATACAAAATGTACACGTAGGATGTCCCTATGTGTAATACCTGTTAAGTTAGATCCCATAGAGAGGCTCTCCTAAAGGCATACCATCACAATCAACCAACTCATAAGCCCCTTTTTCTAAAACTTATTTCATGATATAGGGACCATACCACATAGATTCAAGCTTGCATTTTCCTAGTTTGTCATGCATTTGGACATATGTTAAGACTAGGTCACCTTCATTGAAAGAGCGAGGTTCAATAGATCTGTCGTATTGAGCTTTAATCCGCTTTTTGTGAGCTTTGTTGGTGAGCGCAAAGTTGTGATGAGTCTCATCAAGCTGGGTCAAATATAGAAATATTTCTTCCTCTGCAGAAGTATTGGACACAAGTTCGACGACCATTTTGAGGGATGGGATCTCACATTCAATCGGTAGGATAGCTTCCAGAACGTAGACCAACTAAAAAGGTGTGAATCTAGTAGCATTTTTTACTAAGGTCCTATAGGCCCAAAGAGTCGATAAGAGTTCCAAGTGCCAATTTGATTTATGGGTCCCCACCATGCATTGGATCATCTTTTTAAAGACTTTATTAATAGCCTCTACTTGTCTGTTTGCTTGGGGTTAATAGGGGGATGAGCTTTCATGATGAAAACCTATTTTAGCACTTAGCTCAACAATCATGTGATTCCTAAAATGGGAACCATTATCGGTAACAATGGCTTGAGGGACTCCAAACCTTGCAATGATGTGATTGAACATGAAAAGTGTTGTCGTTTTACGGTCTTCATCAGATGTAGGAATAGCCTAAACCCATTTAGTAAAATAGTCAACGACCACGATGAAATAACTATAAGGTCGAGTTCCATGCTAGAACTGACTGTAGGTATAAACAAAGTTTGTATAGCATATGAGTTCCATACAGGAAATTAAAATAACATTCATACTCAGGTTAAGAAAGACACATATAAAATGGTCATGCATTCTGAGATTTAATTATTGTTTACAAAATCAATCTCCATACTGAGTTGAAAATTCTATTTATATATATTAGTTCATCCAGAATTTATAAACTCTGTCAAAATAAATGAAAACCACTTATTGTAGGTTTACCATCATTTAATCACTGCATTTGCTTTTATCTATGTAATAATAGAATAAAAACTTAATTAATGCCATGGATGGACATGTAAACCTCATGGTTTACATGTCTGCCTCTTTCCAGCCATTACACTAAGAACATATGCTTAACTAATAATGAGGATATGATGAGTACAAGAAACCTGTTCTATTAAAATACAAACAACATATTCTTAGGGTAAAATATAAACAATGATCATTTCATGCTGCCTATCATAGGCTTATAAACCAGTATTTACATTACATGTATATATGCTTACTGCATAGAAAATGTGTAAATCAAACATAGACTATGAAACTGAAAATGTCTCCAATAGATCATAATTCTGCATAATACAACAGAGACCTAAAAGTCTATCCATGATCCATAAACAAAGTTCAGTATAATAACACAGTCATGTTCAGATCTGATAAACAATCCATTCAATAGTAGATCAGATTTATATAACAATAAACCCTAGCAACTATTCCATAAAATTTAACAGATAAATGCAGCATATAGACTTATCTAAAATCTGAAGACCAGTGGACTTAGCACAAACCTCCCAATGTTTGACCAAGTTCACCTTGCTTTTAGGTCACCCCTGAGCTGAGTTCACAGTCCCCTCTGGTTCAGGATTTAGATTGTATTTACCCTTAACTTGTTCCCCAAGTTATTTAGAAATTTATGTGGCAACAGGAAACCCAACATCCAACTCAGTGCTCCTAAGCTCCAGGGGCTGTTAAGACTCAGCTATTAAGAGAATCATTAAATCACAGCCTATTCAGAGTATTTTTTACAGTGCTCCTATAAGCTTGGGGTAGTGCTCCTACCTGAACACAACCAAGTGTCCAAGCTATACCCAGCTGTTCTGATTTCTCTTAATCTGGTCTAGTTTTGTGCTCCAAAACTGTCCCCCTTTACTTGTCTTCATTTACTCTGGTTTTTTTTCTTCCCAGCTCCCATTTCTCTTGTGTGATGATGATCATGAGAAAGTTCAGAATTGTTGAGTGAATAATAATGAATGATTTTCACTTTTTATACTCTTAGGTGTGAAATATCTCATTTAGTTATTTCTTTTATTTTATTATTCTCTCAAATCTTTTCTTTAGGGTTTTCCATTTTCTCTAATAATATTTTTTCATTATTATTTAATTGTCTTTTTCCCTCCAACCCATAGGCGACTGTGATTCCCATCTCATTAATGTGCTGGTCCACATGGTCATTAGAAATCAATTTCTCAAATTTCTAATGTCATCTAAGTAAACTGAAATAATACTTAGCAAAATATAAAAGGGGTTAAAGTCCAGCATTTGGGGTATTACATTTCCCCTCCCCTTAAGTTTTCACCGTCCTCAGTGTTAAATAGTTTTGAAAAACAATAAATAACATAATAACCAAAATCATTTTTTGTCATGTACTTCTTCGAACATGAAAGGATATGCTGCTCGCATTTCCCTTTCCATTTCCCAGGTAGCCTCCTCAAGTTTATAGTGCTCCCATTGCACTTTTACCTTAACGATGGTTCGATTCCAAAGTACCACCTCTTTCCAATCCAGTATGAATACAAGATCTGTCTGGAAGTCTCCTTCCAATTCCACCTGAATCACATGCCAATTCACAATATGCTTAGGATCATATACATATTTCTTCAGTAATGAAACATGAAACACATCATGTACTTTAAAATTTGCTGGTGGAGCTAATTGATAAGCAACAAGTCCTACTCTAGCAAGTATTTGGAAAGGACCACAAAATCTTGGTGAAAGTTTGGAAACCTTTCCCAAACACAAAGAACTTTTCTTTACTTTTACTCTTAGGAATACATGATTCCCAATTTCAAATTCTTTATGTTCTTTATGATGATCAGCATAGCTTTTCTGCCTGTCTTGAGCAGTTTTTAAGTCCGTTTTAACTTTCTGCACAATGTTTTCTAGTTCTGCTAACATTTCAGGACCCATCACAATCCGATTCACCAGATCATCCCAAGTCATAGGGGTTTTACATTTTCTTCCATACAGAAATTCGAATGGAATCATTCCCATAGAAGTTTGGTACCCATTATTGTAGGCAAATTAAGCTAAGTGTAGGTAATTCTCCCACTGTTTTGGGTTATCCATGACATACAAACGAAGCATGTCCTCTAGGATTTGATTCACCCTTTCAGTCTGCCCATCTGTTTGAGGATGGTAGGCTGTACTAAAACTCAGTTTAGTCCCCAGACTGGTTAATAACTCCTTCCAAAAATATGACGTGAACTTTGCATCCCTGTCGGATACAGTCACCTTTGGAATTCCATGAAGTCGAAAGACTTCCTTCATGAATATTTCTGCAATGTTTATTGCTTTGAATGTGTATTTGACTAGTATAAAGTGAGCGGCCTTAGTCAACTTATCCACTACCACCATGATAGCATCATGTTGTTTGTTATTTTTAGGCAACCCTGTGATAAAATCTGTAGAAACGGTCTCCCATTTCCATTCTGCTACGGTTATAGGCTGTAACAAACCAGCCGGGTGTTGATGTTCCACTTTCACCCTTTGATAGTCCATGCACTTTGCTATATACTCAGCGATTTCAGACTTCAATATGGGCCAATAGTGCTATTTGTTAACAGTTGTTATCATTTTCTGATAACCCGGATGACTAGAATATGGCCTTTTGTGAAAACTCATCTAGAATTAAATGTTTTAAATCTGCCTGATTCGATATGTAACGTCTGTTTTTAAATAGCAGCAACCCATCTTTAGATATACTGTAATTTGTTGCTTGCTATTTTGAATTTTCTGCAAGACATTTTTGTCTTAAATTCAAATATCTTGGGTCTTTTTCAGCTTCTGTCCGGATCTGCAACACTACATCAGATTGAAAATTGTTAATGGAAGCCATTGTTAACATGTGCATCCACCTGCTAAGTGCATAAGCTATTTTGTTTTCTTTTCCTTTGATATGTTGAATTTCAAAGTCAAACTCGCTTAAGAAAGCCAGCAACCTTGCTTTCCTTCCATTTAGATTTGGCTGTTCAAAAATATATTTTAGGCCAATGTGGTCAGTTTTAAGAACGAACCTTTTTCCAAGAAGTTAACATCGCCACATCTTCAAAGCATGAATTATGGAAGCCAGTTCTAAATCATGCGTTGCATAGTTTACTTCATGCATCTTTAACTTTCTAGATTCATAACCAATTACAGAACCAGCTTGTGTTAATACGCCTCCCAATCCTTCCTTGCACGCATATGTGCATACCACAAAGTCACTGTAAGGATCAACCACTTTTAGAATAGGAGTTGAAGTTAGCAACTGTTTCAGCTTCACAAAACTTGCTTCACATTTGGATGTCCAAATAAAATTGACTTCCTTTCTCTGAAGAGAGGTAATGGGATGAGCCACCTTGGAAAATACCTCAATGAATTTCTGATAGTACCTGGCTAATCCCATAAAAGAGCAGACATCGCTTACATTTTGGGGAGTAGGCCAGCTCATTATGGCCTTGATCTTATCTGGATCCACCGCAATGCCTTGGGATGATATTATGTGACCCAAATATTGGATTTGGTCCTTGTAAAAATCACATTTAGTTAGCTTTGCATAAAGCTGATTTTCTCTTAAGAATTGCAGCACCAACCTTAGGTGTTCCTCATGCTCACTTTCTTTCTTTGAATAAATGAGTATGTCATCAATAAACACTACCACAAATTTATCTAGGTACTTGCTGAAAACATTATTCATAAGGTACATAAACATGGCTAGTGCGTTCGTCAAACCGAATGGCATCACCACAAATTCATAATGTCCATACCGAGTACAGAAAGTTGTCTTATGCACGTCTTCTTCCTTAATTTTGATATGATAGTAACCTGACCTTAAATCAATTTTTTAGAAGACAGTAGCACCCCCAACCTGATCGAACAGATCATCAATCCTTGGAAAGGGATACAAATTTTTGATAGTTGCTTTGTTCAACTGTCTATAATCTATGCACAGTCAGAAAGTGCCATCTTTCTTCTGCACAAAGATCACTAGTGCTCCCCACGGGGACACACTTGGATAGATATAACCTTTTTTCCAACAACTCCTGTAATTGTGCTTTCAGCTCTATCAATTCAGGAGTGCTCATCTGATAAGGTGCTTTAGAATTTGGTACTGTTCCCGGGAATAGGTCTATTGTAAAATCCAGTTCTCGTATAGGAGGTAACTCAGGAATCTCCTTGGGAAACACATCCTCAAATTCAACCAAAACAACATGTTTTTTGAAATCTGAAATTTCAATTTTCCAATTTTATGTCATGTGGACAGCATACAGTTTACACCCTTTCCGTGCATTTCTTTTTAGTTGAAGAGTAGAAATTTCCCTTAATTTCACTGCTCTTACTATCCCTTGAAGCTTTTCAAAATGTCCAACATCATTCATAAAGGTAACATATTTTTCATAGCAGTCTATGACAGCCCTATGTTTTTCCAGCCAATCCATGCCGATAAGCAAATCGTAAGATCCTAATGGAAAAACATTTAAATCTGCACTAGTGTAAGATTCGTTAATCTTCAAAGGACACTGATTTACTACTTTAAAAACTTTTCTTTTTGTTCCTGTGACCATTTGAACCAGCCAATGCTGCATGTATTTAGTTTTGCTAAGTTTGCAAGATATACAAAGTTTTGGGTCTATATACCTTTTACATGCACCAAAATCAATCAAGATAGACACAGGTGTCCCAGAAATCATACCTTCAACCTCGATTATAAAAGCTTAATGTTCTGCTTGACGGTTGTTCAAAGCATCATAGATTTTTAGACTCCTTTCTTTATCTTGGACTGTAGAAACCTCTTGAAGATTATGCACTATTTTTTTTTGTCCTTCTTATGAGGACATTCATACCACCTATGATTTTCTCCACAACCCCAACATTTGAGTGGTAGCTTAGATGGTGTCTTTCGGTTTTCTGGTGCCTTTAGTGTTCATCCTCTTGCTTGGTGGAACAGTGTTAGATTGTGACTTTCTGCCATCAAATCTATTGCTGACAGGTGCCCACGTAACCTAATTTCTAAAATGGTTGGGCTTGTTTCCTTTTTGCCTACTATCAGATTTGGTTTTCTTCTTTTCGTTCCACCTTTTTGATACTTTAGGCTTATTCTGCCCCTATTCATAACGCAGTCTAGCCTTTCTGAAATCATCTTCCAATGTCTTGGGATCTTCAAACTCTATCTGATCCTTGTAACCAAACGACAAAAAATTCAAAAAAGTCTTTTGCTGATATTTGAGCAACTCCATAAATTTGCTGATTAATTCCTCCATGGTTTGATGTCCCAACTTAAGGTCATAAAAGTATTTTACTTTTATGTCATAGTACCTTTCTGACATGTATTTTTGTTTGAAGAATGTTGCAAAAGTTTTCCACATTACCTTCTTCTTGTTAATTTCTCGGGTTAGCTTGAGATCATTCCACCAAGCTAAAGCTTTCCCTTGCAGATTGAAAACAACAATCCTAGCCTTTATGAGACTAGAATACTCAAACATGCGTAAGTATTTATCCATGTTCCTCAACCATAGTTGAGCTTCTTCTCTGGTTTTAATTTCTCCGTTAAAGCTCAGAGGCTTGATCTTTCTCAATTTAGAGCGTAGCTGATTTACTTTCCTGGTTTTCTTTTTCTTCTTAGGAACATATTCTTCAGAATCTTCGCCATGTGATTCTTCATCACTGGCATCCATATTATAGCTCGCAGAAATTCTTAGAGGGGTAGTCCTATACTTTGAGTTTCTTTTTGTCACTAACTTTTCTGCATGTTGTTCTTTTGGTGTTGGGATGTGACTATTTTCTTTTTCAGTCAACTTTTGCAGCAGAATTGCATTTATTTCTCACTTCTCTTCAAAGTTTTTAATGTTGTCTTTTTTTATGTTGAGCAGCTCGGCCTTCATACTTTTGACCGTCTCCAACATCTCACTAGATGTTGTCGCTCATTGTGGAGAATTTGGATTCCTCTCCTTCCTACTGTCCATTTCTCCTTGTTGACTAGGTGTTTCTACAGCCAACCTTCCTTCCTGTTCTGCAGAATTCATTTCAGCTCCTTACGATTTCATCCACTATTATGTCTAAGTATGGTTAACAGTTGTTTGTTAGAAGTCATAACCAGCAATGTAATCATTCATAAAAATTATAAAACAGTATGTTACAAAAATTTTATTTATTTATTTCTATAAAACACAGCATTCACGAAAACGAGCCTAAAGGTCCTAGTGTAGTGACCGTAGCTCTAATACCAATTTGTCACGTCTCTTCTATGCAATTTTTCTTTTGTTCAAGAATCTAACCACTCAAACAAATGCGGAAACCTAATTACTAGCTGTCACTAAAACCTAAATGATTAATAAAATGATCGTGTGAGCAACATGCTACACTATTACTTCTGTCATTAAACACGCAAGTGTCGACACTTGATAGACTTTTACAACTGCGACTGTGTATCTATATGTGAACACAATAGTATAGGGTCCACTTCAAATACAACCCAAAAGCATAATGACTCTATGCTAAGGCAGTTGAGACACTTTCAAATTAAATGCAACATTAATAATTCAATACACAAATATATTAAAACTATTAATCTATTGATAGCATAAAGCATGAGACTTTATAAACAAGTTATACAACTTGACGAGAACCCGACATTATTCTCGTTTTTTTGGAGGTCAATTTTAGTAGTTGTTTTTACCTCAATTTCAAAAAGTGTGTATACCGGTAGCACTACTTTTCATTTTGAGCCTTTTTTTTGCGATTTTGAATCTTCATGGTCATAAAAAACTATAATTTTTATTTACAAGTGCATTTTTTCAAAGTTAACCAAAAAATATACATTTAGTAGCTAGTTATGATGAAAAAATATGTACATTTTGAAAAAAAATCACATTTAGAAACTAGTTATAATGAAAAATATATACATGTTGGAAGTTTTTTTCTTTAAATTTTCCTCTTAAATAAGTTATTTTTATGGACAAATTTGTAAAAAAAAAAGAAAATAAAGACATTTCAAACCATTTTTAATGTATTTTTAGATATTTTATGTATAAAAATGGTATTTTTTAACATTATTTTCCATAAAGTGATGATTTACATGCACTCTGCAAAACTTATACCATATATTTGTAAATAACATATTAAAAACATAAAAAATAAAATCTTAAGAATCAAAACATTACAAAAATATACTATAAAAAAATTGTAAAATTTAACATTTTCTTCAATAACTTGACACTCATCAAGAATATTATGCATATCAAAATCTTCATCCGAATTTACATTTTCTAGAATTTGGTTTTTTTCCTCGACCCCATTATACTATATCATGAACAAGTACCCTTTTCAACTTCAAAAAATATAACAAAATAAATTAATATTTAATCAATTAATGATAAATATAATTAATTATTTTTTAAGTTACATTAAAGTTAAAAAAAAATCAAAATAAATATATATATATATATATATATATATATATATATATATATATATATAACACAAAACAAATAATAAAAAACTAAACTAAACATTAAAAAAACAAATACAAAAAATCTAATACAAAACCTTTAAAAAACAAAAATAAAATAAATAACATAACATATATAACCAACGATTATATTCGTAGGTTTTATGTGGTGAGGGGATGGCATAGAGGGGCACGATTCCCAGAATCCCAGAATCGTGCCCCTCTATGCCATCCCCTCACAACATAAAACTGGGTATACCATTTTAAAAATATGGTGAAATAAGTGTTTTGTTTATCGTCTGTTTTTATTTCTATTTTATATATTTTCTCTTATTTTATTTTTCATAATTTTTTATTATTATTATTTTTTTTAAAGTTTTGTATTATATTTGGTATTTGTTTTTTATATTGTTTTATTTTTATGTTATTCTTTATATTGTGTCTTGTTTTTTTATATTTTTTAATTTGTGTTTTTTTGTATTTTTATATTATTTGTTTTGTTTTTACATTTTTTTAATTATACCTTTCTAATATTTGTTTTTTAATATGGTTTTGTTTTAGTTTTTTAATATTTATCTTTTTATTAAATTTCTAATGTTTTATTTTGATTTTTATTGTTTAGAGTGATTTTTTTTTAAAAAAAATTTACGTATAATTGAATTTATTTTGTATGATTATATTTTAGAAAAGAATTTGATTAAGATTAATTTTTTTTTTTTATATGGTTTTGTTTTCTAATTTTTTTAATATTTGTATTTTTTATAGGTTTTGTTTTTTAATATTTGTTTTCTATTTTTTTTTAATGTTCTCTTTTGATTTTTAATATTTAGTGTAATATTTTTTTTAAAATTAAGTGTATTTTATTTTTTTCAATTTAATTTAATTTTATTGTTTATTTTTTATATATATAATTGTTTTTAATGTACTTTATGTTATTTATTTTTTTTGTTTTTTTGTTTCATTTTTAGGAGTTTAGTTGTAACGATGTTTGTTGCTAGGATTACAATTTGAAAAAAGTCTTAATTTTAACTCCCCATCAAATATGGGTGATCTGGGAGCATAAGTTTTTTTATTGAGGGGTTGATTTAGGGTTTTGATTGCAATCACATCCATTGAGGTTTCAAAAAGTTTGTAAATTTGGCCTTGAAAGAAAAGGTGCTACTGGTAGCACCACTTTTCAAATTGACGGTCGTTTTTGTTGTTTTTAACGCAAAAATATGAGTTTTTATGGCTAGAGTTCTCGTTTTGAGTATAAAGTTCTCATCAAGTTGTATAACTTGTCTATAGATTGCATGCTGATTAATATTTAAACATATATTGACATAGTTATATCTTATAACCTATTTAATAACATATAACCTATGTATTATTATTGTTCTAAGCTATAGGATTAATTCATAAAACACCTAGGCTTAACACTTATACCTTATGCACTTATGCTGGCTCCTAGGTATCTCACCACAAATAACATTATTAAAATGTAATATTAATGTAACACCTATATGTTAATATAGCATATATACTTCGTGATATATTATATATAGTTATATATATTATATATGCCATGCATTCCAAGGTTGACCTAACATCGAACCAAGGGTTAACACAACCATAATATAAAATTAAAAAGGTTGCAATGTACTGCGTATACATGTATTAACATAACACACACACACACAAACACACACACACACATATATATGGAAACAACAAAATAATACAAGTGTGGGTTATGCGCTCAAGGGTTGACTTAGGGTCGAACCAAGGTCGATTACAAACCATAATGCAACATTATCCACGACCATAACTACCACTCCAAACCTTTGGCAATGCCGTGATGATTCCTTATGTTATACATTTAAATGTGATGGTTTGTAAACTATGAAGGTTGATATTATGCGCATAACAAAATTAATGTGGTGACTGTGCTTTGACTCAAGGTCTGCCATGCAGACTTCAACGTAAGAATCAATGTTTTAAACCCTGTTGGGTGTGCCCTCCTGGAAGGTGATGCTAAACTCTTGGCAACATGGAGATGCCACTCAGCATAGAATTACATGTGCGTGTCCAGCTAGCCCAAGCTGGATATCACACGGGGTTACCAACCCAACCTCCATGCAATTAAAGTCCTGTTGGTTAAAATAAATGCAACAACGATCCAAAACCGTTGATTGTGATCCGAGTTGGTTACTTGGGTGATGCGAAGAGCATCGGCACTGTTGATTATGTTTTGGAGGTTGGCACCCAAATACTTCAACGTACCAAGCAATTAAGGAATGAACCATCGGGTTCAGTGGTCACCACAGTCTCGACCGGTACCACAAGGCTAACAAAAAACCTGGCCTCGTCGACGGGTTACTCATTTGATACTGCGACGAGGTTCATAGAGCACATCTTCTCTAAGCAGAGGGCTCACGCCCGAAGTAGGAAGTGAAGGTGTTCTTCAGCATGACCATGACCAACCAGTGAGGTCGCTGGAATATGACCACGCAAGACAAGTAAATACATAAGGTTTTTAAGCTTTGTTACCTGGTTTCGTTGGTTAGTTTTTAGACACAACGCTGTCAAATGACACCACTGTGGTTCCTTTGTGCAGGTAGAGTGCAACCACGAATTGGACTACGCATCCAGCTCAAACCCAAAAGGTGAGCGGTTACAGTCGTTACGGTTTTTACCAACAATCGTTTTCACATTCACTTGTTACTGCTCCAACTGATTTTCGTTGGGGTTGTTTGTTGAGACAAGAACCAAGGACCGGCGAGGGTGTGTTGGGCGCTCCACAGCTGGCAGCACGACCTCTGCGAGGAGAATAGTCTCCATAGTGGCCAAGTAACCCGTCTTCACTTTGTCCCTCGGGGTTAAGCCTCCCTGGTGTTTGAGGTGGGTCACTGGGTTACTTAAGACTTGGTTCCAGTTCCAGTTTGCAACAGGAAACGACATGGCCCTTGGCCATGTTCGCAAATGCATTCGACTATAATAATAAGTAGTCTGAAGGCTTGCTTTGGCTCGTAGATAGTTGCACACTTTAATATATTGGAATGTAGGCTGCGAGCAAAATATTAAACACAATTATGTTGGGTCGACCACGTTAGTGGGTCACCGGTTCTCAAACTTGGTTTCGCATTTCAATTCTCCAATGTTGTGACTCTGATCTGGAAAAGAAATACGATAGCTCTGCAAATAGTTTTGCTTTGTAAATAATTAATGCATTAAAATGAACTGTATCAACCCTACGCAATTGCATACACATTGTTGTTTCATAAATACAATTTGCTTCCTGTCCTTCCAGTTCTGTTTTGAAACAATGGACAGGGTTATAGTAATATAATTATGAATGCATTTGTTTTCCTGATTTCAAGCTGTTTAATGAATACCTTACTATGTATAAGAAGTCCGATAGGTATAAATAAAATATTTTCCTGCAAGTGTATATTTTACAGCTGATTAAAATAGGAATTTAAACTTATAAGAAATCGTGATAATGTTGTTGCGTTCAACGCAATGTGTTTAGCTTCGCTAAACACTCATGGTCAAGCTTCGACCATGAACACTCGGTTCCCGAGCCTAGCTTATGATGCAGCCATCTGGTAAGTATGGAAGTGAAGCCACGGTGCTATCGCATGGTTAAGGGGTTATACAGAAAGCCCAAAACAATATAGAATGCTCACTAAGCTTAGGGTTATGCATACTTAAAACAATGTCTGCAATAACTAGGGTCGCCCACATAAATTAACACTTAGTGCTCTTTAAAATAAGTGCTTACTATATGCACACCGTGAATACCACGCCACTGTCTACTAAGTCGTAGTACTCAGGGTAATATACCCTTGCAGAGAAAACGTAGATGCATACAGGGTTTACATTCTACAAACGTGCTTTTGCACTAACACCTGTGCACTGTATGTGATAAGGTTGACCTCTTATGGGATTCAACTCAGCCATAGGTCAAGCTCCTATGCCGATGGCATAGTATGCACTTATCCATATATTAACGCCTTCGGGAAAGTCAATGCATCATGTACATTACTTTTTATTTGTTTATGAATTCAATGGAACCATATCGAAATCCATTTTCCATGTTATGCATATATGGAGTTAAATGATAAGGTCGAGTTTCATGCTAGAACTGACTGTCGGTATAAACAGATTTTGTATAACATATGAGTTCCATACAAGAAATTAAAATAACATTCATACTCAAGTTAAGACACATATAAAATGGTCATGCATTATGATATTTAATTATTGTTTACAAAATTAATCTCCATACTGAGTTGAAACTTTTATTTATATATATCAATTGATCCATAATTTATACACTCTATCAAAATAAATGAAAACCACTTACTGAAGGTTTACCATCATTTAATCACTGCATTTGCTTTTATCTATGTAATAATAGAATAAAAACTTAATTAATGCCATGGATGGACATGTAAACCTCATGGTTTACATGTCTACCTCTTTTCAGCCATTAAACTAAGAACATATGATTAGCTAATAATGAGGATATGATGAGTACAAGAAACCTGTTCTATTAAAATATAAACAACATATCCTTAGGGTAAAATATAAACAATGATCATTTCATGCTTCCTATCATAGGCTTATAAATCATATTTACATTAAATGTATATCTGCTTACTGCATAGAAAATGTGTAAATCAAACATAGACTATGAAACTGAAAATGTCTCCAATAGATCATAAATCCGCATAATACAACAGAGTCCTAAAAGTCTATCCATGATCCATAAATGAAGTTCACTATGATAACACAGTCATGTTCAGATATGATAAACAATCCATTCAATAGTAGATCGGAGTTATATAACAATAAACCCTAGCAACTGTTCCATAAAATTTAACATATAAATGCAGCATATAGACTTATATGAAATATGAAGACCAGCGGACCTAGCACAAACCTCCCATCCTTTGACCAACAATTTCACCTTGCTTTCAGGTCACCCCCGAGATGATTTCATAATCCCCTCTGGTTTAGGATTTAGATTTTATTTACCCTTAACTTGTTCCCCAAGTTATTTAGGAATTTATGTGGCAGCAAGAAACCCAACATCCAACTCAGTGCTCCTAAGCTCGACAATGCTCCAGGAGATTTTAAGCCTCAGCCATTAAGAGAATCATTAAATCACAACCTATTCAGAGTATTTTCTATAGTGCTCCTACAAGCTTTGGGTAGTGCTCCTACCTGAACCCAACCAAGTGTCCAAGCTATACCCAGTTGTTCTGATTTCTCTTAATCTGGTCCAGTTTTGTGCTCCAAAATTGTCCCCCTTTACTTTTTTTCATTTACTCTGGTTTTTGTTCTTCCCAGCTCCCATTTCTCTTATGTGATGATGAACATGAGAAAGTTCGGAATTGTTGAGTGAATAATAATGAATGATGAATTAATGAGTTTCAATTTTTATACTCTTAGGTGTGAAATATCTCATTTAGTTATTTCTTTTATTTCATTATTCTCTGAAATATTTTCTTTAGGGTTTTCCATTTTCTCCAATAATAGATTCTAATTATTATTTAATTGGATTTTTCCCTCCAACCCATAGGGGACTATGACTCCCATCTAATTAATGTGCTGGTCCACATGGTAATTAGAAATCAATTTCTTGAATTACTAATGTCATCTAAGCAAACTGAAATAATACTTAGCAAAATATAAAAGGGGTTAAAGTCCAGCATTTGGGGTATTACACAATCAATCTAAAAAGTGTGAGGAAAGAGGGAAAACCCAGTGGGAAAAAACCCCCCCTCACGATAGACTAAAACAAACCAAAAAATGTTGCTCAAGACTCAAGTGGGTGCGATGCTTGATTAAATTTATGGAGGTATCTTCATGGGAAGAAGTGGATAATTCTCCAAAAACATGTGCTTGAGTTCTCCTTCAGTGGATGCAAGCGAATCTGGAGGATTTCAGAACTTGCTCTCCAGACCAAACTTGGTGAGAACAAATCCAAAAATATGAAGATCATTCTGGAATCTGTGGTTCAAACCAACTGAGGTAAGATAAGCTCAAATCAAATCTAATTGTTCTTGAAACTTTAACTTCTGATCAATGGAAGTTAAATCTACTCCAAGAATTGATAGATGGTTTCTCGTGATCTCCTTTGAACCAACAGGGGTGAGATCCAAACCAAATGAACCATGACATGGTGGTGGTGGCTTGGAATTCATATCATCTCCAAGAGTTGATAGATGGTTTCTTGTGATCTCCTTTGAACCAGCAGGGGTGAGATCACAACGAAAATCACAAAATGTTTCCTGAGACTTGAACCCAAGCGAACAGTAGTGTCCTCCATATTCAGTGAAACTTTGAGAACTTGTGCCAATGATCAAATAGAAGTTCATAGGAAGCATGTGATCAAGGAGGGAAAATTCATCACCTCCAAACTCTGATTTAACCTCCAAAACATTCAGTAGATCATCATTATGCACATCAGCGGGCTCATGGGAAGTAGAGATTTCGAACTCTCTTCAACTTCTAGAGTAGTAACTAACATATCTTACTCAGAATTCAAAGTAGAATACATTGATAACATGAGTGAGGAATGGATAATATATCCAAAAGAATCAGCTTCATTAGTTGTGTAATGTCCCTATTTTAAAATTTATTAAAATGGTGAAATTTATAACTTTTTCCACTAGTTCAACCTTTGACTAGTATTGGTTTCTTGATCTCCAAATGGATTCAAATGCTCCCAAATTTTTATGGATGGTATTAGGACATGATTATGAGTTTCATGGATTCTTTAGAGTCTTCAAAAGGCTTCTGCAACTTTCCTTTGAATTCTGGCCCATGTAGGGAATTTGACTATCAATTAGGGGTTCAATTCTCAATGGGGTAGATGCTGGAAATGGCTCTCCAAAAGCTATTGGAATCTCTCGATTTTCTGAATAGAGGCAAGGGATATCGAGGGGACATCAATATAGTCTCATATGCATCACCATTCATTTTATTAAGTCTGATACAAGCCTCTTAAATCAGATACAAAAGACTAGTTTTGACATAGGGGGGGGAATGATAGTAAATCTTCACAAATGGTTATGAAACTCAAGAATATTGCTCCAAATAATTGTATAATGAATATGAAACTTCTTCAGCATATTAATGGCACTCCATACAACATTAATACATCATACATTGACTGAATTGTTCGAATTTGATACCACTTTAAGTGCAAATAACAAGGTATTGGGGAAATGACACCATTTGTTCATAGTTTAGCATTTTTACATCAAATCTCTTTGAGTTTCGACCTGAAAGCATTATGAAAAGTAGAAACAGAGTATATATATCAGATTACAAATATATGGGGCCTCAAGAGCTATCCAAAAGAGTTCATCACCTCAACAAGGAGCAAGAATATGCCAAGAAATAGAAGAATGGTTGTAGAAGCAAGTCGAAAGAGATGTGACCATGAGCTTCCATGTAGCTTCAACCTGTAACAAAAGACTCAATTTTAGCTCCAAACTAAATGTTTGAATGGACTCTCCAATTTCCAATTAGATGGGAATATTTCACCCTTGAAATGGGTGCTAAGCCAAGTAGAGTAACACTCCACTAGCTCTCCTCTCCAAATACAAAGATGCAAATAAAAAATGATCAAAAGCTGCTATTATTCTTTGTTCATGAATTTTATAAACTTCTAAGGTCCTCCATGGGTTGAATTCCTTCCAAGATCTTCATGCCAACTCAAGTTGGGAAGAGATTCCAATGTATGCCACTTGTTCCTCCAAATATAGCCTCCTCCTCCACCAAATTCGAATAGGTGTCTCTTTGGCTTCCTTAACTCCCTTAAGCTCCCTCTTGGAGGCTATTTTTAGCTATGACATGTCATATATGTCAGATTTCAGCATTCAGGTCTGATTTGTGTCATAGGTGTCATAGCATCTTCATCATTGTTGTCATAGAGCTAGGGAATCTAGCCCAAGTGTCCCACTAGCTCCAAATTGCCTCTTCATCTTCCATGGGAGTTATTCTTCCACTCCAATTCGACCTTACATGATGCATGCCATGAATAATACCTCTTAAAATCCCCCAAGTATGTTACCCTTTATCTTGAATTCGAATTGGGGAGAGAATCATGCCAAGTGTAGTGGGGAATCTTGCCACATGGGGGTCCCACAACCTCTTATGTGCCCTCATGATCCAATGCCACCTTATTTTCTTTTCATTATTATTTATTTGACCCATTTAATGTAAATTTTTAAGTCTAAGGTCACTTTGGGTCTTGTAGCTCCCTTATTCCAACTTTTAATGCTTCCACCCCCAACCTAAGGAATTAGTAATTTTCCTCCATGACAATTCATTTGGATGGGTATATTACAAATTTTGAATTGGGAATTTCTTTTAATGTGACCCACCTTGTACATTTGGATCTAATTTCACATTATTAATAACTTGGACATCATCCTTGGCAATTATTTGACCCTTAGCATCAATTTGACAAACTATCATGAGCATGGCTAAGGGGCTTAAGCCATTGTGACCCAATGCAAAATTTTGGGACATTAAAAATCCTCCCTTCCCAATATTACTTGTCCTCGAGCAATTTCAACACATGTATGTGGAAGAACCTGATTTATTTCCAAAATTTTGCTTTCCAAAACTTCTCTTCTAAAACCTTGAGTAGAGCCACCCATGCACTACAATTGTGTGTTTCCAAAAGCAAGGAGATATGGGTTTTCTTTTTCATTTTGATATCCCCTATAACATTACCACTAAACACCAAAATGTTAATTAAATCCATCAAAACCATGTTTTCACAATTACTCTTTACCTCTTTCATATTTTGGAAACCCTTTTTGATACCACTGCATAATCCTTTGAAGTTGCCACTGAGTTGCCCAACTTTGAGTCTTTGAGATTCCATGAATATTTTAGAGAGGAACCACCATGCTTGATGTTACACTACTCTGATCAAAATCACTTTATTAAGTGGGGAATCCATCTCCCATACTGCTTGTTTCCCCCAAAAAATGAAATCAATGGGACTAAAAATTATCCCAGGGTCCCATTGCTTGTATTGTACTCCAACAATTAAGAGTGCTCTCCATGTCATATAATTACGTAAGAAAATTCCTGGATCTCATTTTCTTGTATGCATTCTTCCAAACATCATGAGTACAAAATGTATATCATCAAAGTACATAACAACATAATGAAAATGTACGTCAAGGAGGTGCTTCATCAAAGAATCATGAAAGTGCTTATACCTCCAAGTAAGTAGACCACCATTTTCCAAGTGCATACAAGCTTCAAGTGACCAATAAAATCTGCTCCAATGACATAGGTGAGGATCCCATGTCCTATAATGCTGCTCCAAAAGGATGTAATATGCATCAAAATAATCAGCCATGTGTTCTTTCATCCAAGAAGTGAATGAAGAACCTCCACTAAAATATGAACCAAGTAGTGAGCAAAGAAAACAATAGGCCTTCAAGGGGCTCACATAAGTAGAATTTGTGCATCCATGAACATGTGTATCATCATAAGATAACAAGTAATTCTAATGCAAATGTAAATAACAAGTGGCACCAATAATGTCATCATATAAAGGAGAGATAGGAGTTTCATGTTCCTCATGTGGCACCATCAAAAATAAACATTTCACCCATACTTAATTAGGATGAATGCTGCAAAATATGGAAGTGTAGGATGTAGGAGAATGAACAAACTCACCCAATTGATCATAAAGTACAAAAGTTTCCTCATGTGGATTCTCCATAATGGTAGGATCATGCACCTCCCTCAAAAGTGCAGAACTTTCCTCATAGGTTTGTTCCAAGGTAGTGGAATCATACACTTATAAAATTGTGTCGCCATTTCCAAGAGGAAACTCAAGTTCCTCTTCCACCACATCAAGTGATTCGATATCATCAAGCTCATCTTCAAACACATCAAGCACATGAAAATTTCCATGTTTCTCATGATCTACCATGTCTTGAGAATCCTCCATGCAATGTACCATAAGACAATTTGAAACATAGGAGGAAGAACAAGTATGTTGCAACCTTTCAAGAAGTTGCTCATTTTGGATTTTGAGTTTATGAATATCCTCATTATTATTCAAGTATGTAACAATTCATTAAACTCAACCAAATTGTTTGTATCAAAAAGCAAAGACATGAAATTACCTTTGATGTTGCACATTGCTCTTTGAATCTTCTCCATGTCTCCAAGGAAGGATGGATCCTTCAATGAAGAAACTCTCCAACAAGAATTTGACACCAATGCTTGAGTATCATGGAGTATGCTAATGGTCTCTTGGATCTTATTTTCATTCATCTTTAATGATCCTTCAAGAAAAAGAGGCTCTTGTAGAGGGACCTCCTCTTCTTCTTCCTTCTTACTTGGACCAACTTCATGAAGCTCAAGTGGTGATGGGGAAGTTGATCTTGCTTCTTCTTCAACTGCTACAAGGTCTTCATTTTCATGTTTTACGGAAGTTTTTCTTGCAGCAACACTTTCAAAAGTGATCTCTATGTCGCCAACATAGAGGTGTGAGCACCCATCAGTAGGTACTCCTTCATAGTTCAAGCATCCATCATTAGATTCTCTTTGATTCACATTCAAGGTAGAATGTGTCTCGAAATGATCTTCAATATTTTCAATAGAATATTCTTCATTCTCATGTGATGTCTCTTCATCTTTTTTAGAGTCATTTGGGAGTGACTTTCAATCCTCTTCATGTACTGCTTCTTCTACTTCACCTATTTCAGAACTAGGTGGTTCATGGGTCTCCTCCTATTGCTCCTTCAAGCAAGCTAATGCATTTTTCCCCTTGGTTTCCTTGAGATCAATATATTTGGAATCTCTTTTTGAATAAATCCCAAGATCTCTCCTCAAGTAGGACATACATGCATTCCCTGAAGCTTCATATATTTCACTGCTCTTTTCACTCACACACATATGATTTTCTCTCCAAGGTCTTTTACAAGAATGGCATAAACCTTTCTTTACTAACTCCACATCATTTGGAGTATTAATATTTTCTTTGGAATCAAGAAATTTAGGTGTATTAGGCCTTGGTGTTCTCTGAAATTCATTTGCTCTATTATGGGGTCCTGTGCTTGAGAAAATATGCTCACCCATTGGATTCTTTTTCTCATAATGAGAACTGTTGCTGCCTCCTATTACTCCTTTTCTCCCAAGTTAGCTTGCCAAAAATTCAAATCCTTTCATCATCTGTTTGGTCATGTATTAAAAAATAGGTTTCATGAGTTTCCTAAACTCCTCACTATCATCTGAGGTTCCCTTCCCATTAGCCATGGTTTCCTCAAAATGCACTTCTTTTCCTACTTCCTCTTCTTCAACAAAAGCACTTTTGGTTTCAATATCTAATGGTGGTCCTTGAATTCTTGTACTAAGTATATCAAACCACATTAGGTGCCAATATCATGCTCTGATACCACTATAATTTCCCTATTTTGAAATTTATTAAAATGGTGAAATTTTCAACTTTTTCCACTAGTTCGACCTTTGACTAGTATTGGTTTCTCGATCTCCAAATGGCTTCAAATGATCCCAAATTGTTACATAAGGTATATGGATGGTATTAGGACATTATTATGAGTTCATGGATGCTTTAGATTCTTCAAAAGGATTCTGCAACTTTCCTTTGAATTCTGTCCCATGCAGGGAATTTGACTAGCAATTAGGGGTTCAATTCCCCATGGGGTAGATGCTGGAAATGGCTCTCCAAAATCTATTGGACCCTATCGATTTTTTGAACAGAGGCATGGGATATATAGGGGACATAAATATAGTCTCATATGCATCACCATTCATTTTATTAAGTCTACTACAACCCTCTTAAATCAGATACAAAAGACTAGTTTCGACATAGGGGGGGGAGATAGTAAATCTTCATAAATGGTTATGAAACTCAAGAATATTGCTCCAAATGCTTGTATAATGAATATGAAACTTATTAATCATATTAATGGCACTCCATACAACATTAATACATCATACATGGACTGAACCATTCGAATGTGATACCACTTCAAGTGCAAATAACAAGGTATTAGGGAAATGACACCATTTGTTCATAGTTTAGCATCTTTACATCAAAGCTCTTTGAATTTCGACTTGAAAGTCTTTTGAGTAGCAGAAACAGAGTATATATATATCATATTACAAATATATGGTGCCTCAATAGCTATCACAAAGAGTTCATCACCTCAACAAGTGCGCAATTCCTTAAGGAGCAAGAATATCCCAAGAAATAGAAGAATGGTTGTAGAAGCAATCTGAAAGAGATGTGAGCATGACCTGCCCTATAGCTTCAACCTGTAACAAAAGACTCCATTTTATATCCAAATGAAATTTCTGAATGGCCTCTCCAATTTCCAATTGGGATGGGAATCTTTCACCCTCAAATTTGGTGCTAAGGCAAGTAGAGTAACACTCCACTAGCTCTCCTCTCCAAATACAAAGATGCAAATAAAAAATGATCAAAAGCTGCTATTATTCTTCATTCATGAATTTTATAAAATTCTAAGGTCCTCCATGGGTCGAATTCCTTCCAAGATATTCATGCCAACTCAAGTTGGGAAGAGATTCCAATGTATGCCACTTGTCCCTCCAAATCTAGCCTCCTCATCCACCAAATTCGAATAGGTGTCTCTTTGGATTCATGAAATCCCTTGAGCACCCTCTTGGAGGCTATTTTTAGCACAGACATGTCATATATGTCAGATGTCAGCATTCAGGTCTGATTTGTGTCATAGCATCTTCATCATTGTTGTCATAGAGCTAGGGAATCTAGCCCAAGTTTCCCACTAGCTCCAAATTGCCTCTTCCTCTTCCATGGGAGTTATTATTTCACTCCAATTAGACCTTACATGACTTATTCCATGAATAATACCCATTAAAATCCCCCAAGTATGTTACCCTTCATCTTGAATTCGAATTGGGGAGAGAATCATGCCAAGTGTAGTGGGGAATCTTGCCACACGGGGGTCCCACAACCTCTTATGTTCCCTCATGATCCAATGCCACCTTATTTTCTTTTAATTATTATTCATTTGAACCATTTAATGTAAATTTGTAATTCTAAGTTCACTTTGGGTCTTGTAGCTCCCTTATTACAAACTTTGAATTGGGAATTTCTCTTAATGTGACCCACCTTGTACATTTGGATCTAATTTCAAATTATTAATAACTTGGACATCATTCTTGGCAATTATTTGACCCTTAGCATCAATTTGACAAACTATCATGAGCATGGCCAAGGGGCTTAGGCCATTGTGACCCAATGCAAAATTTTGAGACATGACAAGTTTTATCACTTTCATCTACATCAGCTACATGGGAAGGGGACAAATCAAAATTGTCTTCAACTTCTAGAGCAGCAGAGGAAGGAATATCTTCAACATGAACATTTGTGTTGAATATGCATCTTCTTTTTCATCTTGAAAAAATTCATCATGAGAGATGATTGAAGCTAAAACATAATTAGAGAGAACACTTAAGGAGGTATCACTGAGCTTGTTCTCCAAATGACTAGCATGATACTCTTCCTTCTTCTTTCCAAATTATCTATCCAATTTGGTCCAGAGATCACTTGGATGTTTAGTAGTATTAATGAGGTAGCACATACTAGGAGACATAAAAATACATATTGCTCCTAAGGCTCTGTCACAATCACTTAGCCAATCATTCTCCTCTCCATAGGAAGAAAAATATCTCATAAAATCAATACACATATCAAAAAGACCTTGTCTCTTAAGATATGTTATCATCTTTGGTTTCCACTCATCATAGTTGAATGGAGAGAGAGAAGGAATTCCTTTCAGATTCATAGAAACTGTTGTAGAATACTTGCAGAAACAATGGAAAATATATACTGCTTCTACTACTGAAAAAATGTTGCAAGTACTAAAAACTGTTGCAAGTGCTGAAAAATGCTGCAACTACTGAAAAAATTGTTGCAACTGTAGAAAACTGTTGCAACTGCTGCAACTCACAATACTTCGAATAACCTGCAAAAACAATGAAATTTATCTGGAGGATTGTTACAAAATCTATTGAACACTTATTTAGGAGAGTAGGCACTTTTATCTGGATCCTTCACACTTGGCTAGACCTCAAAAAATTTCTCCAATGAGTTCAAAGAAATAGCATCAGGATTTGATGTGGAAATCTAGAGGCTTCTAGTGCTCTACTGAAAAACAACTGCTCAATAAACTACTGCAACTGTTGTAACTGTTGCTACTCCTGCAATTGCTGCAAAAAAAAATCTCTCACATGATCTGATATCATGTGAAATTCAACAAGGGTAGATCACTAAGCTTGAACAAACCTCACAATTTCACTATGTTAAATGCAGATAAGAATTAGCAAGATATATGATCAAATTCACACATAAACTCAAAAGATGTGAGAAATTGATGTTGATACATTCATCAACTTTAGGCTGGAAAAAATATGTCAATGCAATATAATGAATTTGATACACCTAGGAGAGTTTGAATTCTCCTCAAGTCATGGCTTAGTTTGAATTGGAACCATCTCCCGATAAGGTCTAGTGGCCACCGATGGTTAATGATCATTCAACCGGAGTAGAACTGAACATAAATGAACCATGTGATCACAATAATAGGGAAGGAGACTCCAAGTATGGTGCATACTAGCTGTCAGTGGTCAAGGAGGGCACTCCCACACTCATTAGCATTCAATCTAAGAGCTACAGTCATTTAATTGAACAATCAAGGGGACAAGGTTCCCTAAATAATAAAATTGACTGATAGATATCCTAAATTTGTGGAGGAGGGCACACTTGTAACTCCAGTGATGAAAAAAAGGGTGCATGAGTGACTAGGAGGGATAATAATGACCAGAAACAAGCTTTAGGGGGGGCAGGATAGGAACTAGGTGTTAGGAGACTCCACTATTGCTGACTGGATGCATGTAGTGCATGCAAAACAAGATGATGATGGTGAGAATATTCCAACAACCAGTGCTTCCTATTGATGTATTCTCTACGACACTAAATATATTTTAAAAAAACACCATGTTAACCTTTGTGCTTTGTTAACATGTCCACATCAAATATTCAGTGTACTAACATGTAACGGGCACACCGGTATGCTGATAAAAAATAATTATAAAACTCAAAAAGAGATGATCCTATTACGATGCAATTTAAAAATTCTTGACTGCATGAATGTGTTAATGGTGCATGAGTGTCTCAAAATTGCACTGGTGCTTCCTATTGATGGAAGCACCATTTTTAATATTTGAAAAATATTACCAGTGCATTTTAAAATAATACACGCACCAGTGCATTGTCCATAAAAGCGCACTGCCTAACTAATTATATTTAAAAAAAACACCATGTTAAATGGTGTGCTTTGTTAACATGTACGCAAATATAATTCATTGCACTGAAGTGTAATGGGCACACCATTATGCCAATAAAAAATAATTTTAAAGCTAAAAAAAGGTGCTTCTATTATGGTGGTCCTTAAAAACGTTTGAGCACCATTAACGTTGCATGGATGTTAGGAACCCGTGTCAACCCTTCTCTTTACTATGTTAGTATATTTTTGTTGGACGCATATGCTTTGTAAGTCGTCTCGTAGTATTTGTTGATCCATAGTTTATATTAGCCCATAGTATTGACCCATAGTATTGGAGGCATATGCTTTGTAAGTCGTCCCGTAGTATTATATGTCCCATGGTTTTGACTCATAGTATTGGGCATAGACTTAGTATATAAGTGTGTGTTGAGGTCATTGAAGGCACGGTGAAGTTAATTGTATTGAGCTTGCTCAAAGGAGGTTTCCCCCTCGAAGTGGCCTGTGATCAATATAAAAGTGATTATGAGTTCTGTCATTTCTGCTATTTCGCATATTCTTATTAATTAATTGTTGCAGGTGCATCACATATGGTATCAGAGCACTTTCTTGGGCTTGCTGGTTGAAATTTCTGCCAATTTGTTTTTTCGCATATGTTGCAGGTTTGGATTTGGGAATAACCCCTATCCGCTTAACTGTGGGAAGTACTTGGGCATAAGCCCTAAAACTCATTGTGAGGAATACCATAGGAACCCCGAAGTAGTTGGCCCATTGAGAGGACCTGCCAGCGAAAAGGGCAACGACCCCTACCTGATTGACTAGTTCCCACCCGTGAGGTAAACCAATAGCTGTCGTTTGTGGCAAAGTGGTTATCAGTTTTACCTGAGCCGTGGAGTGAGGGGTACTGCCCCAATACGCAAGCCGTCAGATAGCATTGGTGGCCAAGTGAAACCCCTGAACTGTTAGGAAGCTGCACATACCTGGGGTCCATATCTATTTTCAGCTGAACTGTTGTCGATCACTGCTGCACCGTTTCAGATCCAGCCATTTAGATCCATTCTGAAAGCCATTCCAGATCCAGTCGTTTTCAATCCATTCAGCGTCGTTTCAAATCCCTCTATTTCCACTCACTTCTGGGCCGTTGCAGATTTATCTATTCCAGATCCCTTTCGAGCCATAGCTGCTCCAGATTTATCTGTTCCAGATCCCTTATTTTCACTCTGTTTCCCTTGAAATTTTCAGGGAACCCCTGTCATCCCATTCTGCATAGTTCATTCCTGAGGACCCTATCCCCAATTTCCCTTCCCAAAGCCCGAAATCCCACATTTGTCTATTTTTAGGGTTTGCCATAACTTCCTCAGATTTCACCCAATCACCACCAAATTTTACCATGATAGAGTTCCTTTTTGAATTCTGCTTCTTTGTCCCCCTCTGCCAAATTTTCCCATTCTTTCACCCCGCTTCTGAAATCCTCATTTTTGCTTCCCTGTCTATTCAACAGTGTCCAAAACCTAGTCAAACCCCAATTACCCTTCAGATTTTTTCCCAAGTCCAGATTTTCCTCTACTGAAGCAGTTTCTGTTTTTGTTTTTCTACCCAGTCAACCAAAAAAAAAAAAAAAAAACTCCTGGTTATGGTTGTCACCTGTGCAGGAGCAAAAACCATGGAAGACGCACTTACAACCATCCAAGCCAAACTCCAGGATCTGGATGAAAAATTTCTTGGCCTCCATCTTGAACATTCAGCTATGAACAACAAACGATAGTCCGAGTCTTCATCAGACAATGGGTTCTCTTCTTCCAGCAATTTCCGTGGTCCGAATCTTGATTTTCCTCGCTTCAATGGTACTGATCTGACTGGATGGATATACCAAGTAGAACAATATTTTAGTCTACATAATACTTTTGATGTCCAGAAAGTTCCACTTGCATCCTTTCATTTGGAACAAGAAGCCCTTCAATGGTACCGTTGGTACATCAAAGCTCATCCCGAGCCAAACTGGACAGATTTTTGCCAACTCCTTTTGCCACGATTTGGTCCTAGTGCTTTTGATGACTTCACAGGAGCACTCACTAAACTGCACCAAATTGGCACAGTGAGAGACTATTAAACAGAATTTGAGAAACTGGCCAATCACACAGAAGGATTGTCTGATGAATTCTACAGGAGTTGTTTTATCAGTGGTCTCAAGGATGAAATCCGCTCAGAGGTCAAAATGTTCTGTCCCAACACAATGATGGAATTCCTAGGGTTGGCTAAGTTGGCAGAGGACAAGATCGCAGCTCAACAACGCTCCAAACCCACATTTGTTCCCTTCAGAAATATGGGTTCCCAACGACCTCCCATCACGCCTGCCCCACAACCAACTCCTATCAAGCATTTGTCTGAAACAGAGATGCAGGCACGCTGAGAAAAAGGGCTTTGTTATAATTGTGATGAGAAATTCACTCGGGGACATAGATGTTTTCAACAAAATCTCTATCTCTTGGATGTGGATTCTCCGCCTGCCTTAGAACTTGATGAAGAAGCTCCAGATACAGTAGATGATCAGGTCGACATTCAACACCCGCCTGTTGACACCCCATCTCAGGATGACCCACCCGAGCTCTCTCTCCATGCTGTAACCAGCGTCACCACCCCACAAACAATGCGAGTCAGGGGATACTTCAAGAAGCCCCCTCTTACCATACTCATTGATTCTGGTAGCCCTCATAACTTCATTGACCCTCGGATTGCCAAACAGGCTGATTGTTTTGTCCATCCTTGCTCCAACTTTGAAGTCATGGTTGCCAATGGGGGCACCTTACCTTGCAAGGGGAAGTGTCACAATGTGTGTATCTCTATGGAATATTATAACCTGCGCTCTGACATGTTTTCCTTTCCCTTAGGCGGATGTGATGTGGTTTTGGGCATTCAATGGTTACGCACACTTGGCCCCATCTCATGGGATTTTTCAGAACTTTGGATGCAGTTTTCAGTAAATGGGGCACAACACAAATTAATGGGATTACAACCAGGGTCTCTTTGCATCATCAGTTCACATCGCCTGGAAAAAATCCTTAAGAAGAATTCACATGGTATCATCGCTCAACTCCATTCCCTTCAGATGCACCCATCAACGGTATCCACTACTTCCTTGGATAGATATGCAGGTGTCTTTGCTAAACCAATGAGATTTCCACCTTCAAGAGACCTTTCCGGTAAGAATTTAGTCGCATCTACCTCTCAGCAGGAACTGATGGCTATTTTTCATGCAGTACAGAAGTGGTAGCCACACCTATTCGGGAATTATTTATGCATCAAGACTGATCTCCAGAGTCTGGAAATTTTTCTGGAACAATGGGTCTCCTCCCCAACACACCTGAAATGGGTTATCCAACTCATGGGTTATCCCTATGCGATCACTTACAAGAAGGGTAAGGACAATATGGTGGCATATGCTCCTTCTCACATAATTGATGACCCAGTTTCTCTTACAGCTCTTTCTCTGCTTGTTCCAAATTGGTTGCAATATGCTCAACAGGGCTATCTCTTCTATGAACTCCAAGCTTCTTCATCAGCAGGGCACTCTGGGTTCTTCAAAATGTATGACCGGGAACAATGTAACTTTTTTTGGTCGGGACTAAAAATGCCAATTCAATAGATGGTGGCTGACTGTGATGCTTTCCAGGGCAACAAGGGTGAAACGCCACTCCTTTCGGGATTTCTCAAACCCTTGCCCATCCCTACACAGCTTTGGCCAACTCTTTCTATGGATCTCCTACCAGCGCTCTGGTGGTGCAATACCACATCTCAAAGGACACCATATGAAGCAGTCTATGGACAGACACCGCCATTTCTTCTTCCATACACCCTTAGCAGCTCCCCATTTCAGGAAATTGACTCGGTTCTTCGAAACCACGATCAGATTCTTCTCATTCTGCAGGACAATCTTCACATGGCCAGAATTCGCCTGAAACAACAAGCCAACCAACACCATTCTGAGCGCATTTTCGGCGCAGCTGATGGGGTTCTCCTTCCTCTACAGCCTTCCAATCAATCCTCCCTGACACTCCAAAGGCGTCAGTGGCCCGAAATGCAACCCGAGGATGCTACCGGGGAACCACTTTTTCAGAGTCTGCAGCAATTTCTCCAACCAAAGCTTTGAGGACAAAGCTTTTTCTAAGGGAGAGGGGATGTTAGGAACCCGTGTCAACCCTTCTCTTTACTATGTTAGTATATTTTTGTTGGATGCATATGCTTTGTAAGTCGTCCCTTAGTATTTGTTGATCCATAGTTTATATTAGCCCATAGTATTGACCCATAGTATTGGACGCATATGCTTTGTAAGTCATCCCGTAGTATTATATGTCCCATGGTTTTGACTCATAGTATTGGGCATAGACTTAGTATATAAGTGTGTGTTGAGGTCATTGAAGGCACGATGAAGTTAATTGTATTGAGCTTGCTCAAAGGAGGTTGCCCCCTCGAAGTGGCATGTGATCAATATAAAAGTGATTCTGAGTTCTGTCATTTCTGTTGTTTCGCATATTCTTATTAATTAATTGTTGCAGGTGCATCATAATGGACATGTTAGTACTACATCGGTTCTTTCTATTGATGGAAGTACCATTTTTAATATTTACAAAATATGGTCGATGCATCTTAAAAGCACACACGCATCGGTGCATTGAATGTATAAGTGCACAATTTTTGTTTTAGAAAATAAATAGGCACACTGTGTGTTAGGGTCCATGCAGCACACCATTCACAATGCTTCTATCATTGTATTGCATTAGTTACCTATATGATTCAAATGTTAATTTATTTTATTTTCATAACTAGTGCATTTGTTTTATTGTAGAGCACCATTTGTGGTGCTCTTGTGATACAAGAACATTAGTGATAGTGTGTTACTGTAATTTAGGCACACCGCTTGTCAAATTTATTTATTTTGAAAAAAAAATTATTATTTGATGTTAATAAATAACATGCTCATTTAATGTTTTCTTATGTCTATTTATGATATTGTTCATTGCTATATGTGAATTAGAGATGTCAGTGAGAGGTTGATCAGCATCAGCAGGAAGGAGTTGACCAGTACAAATTAGTGCGCGTGTGGAATGCTAGAGAGATGGAGAGGGATTTGAACCCTCGCCCCATTACTGATCAGACATGAGACCTCTTGATGGTTGCCAGCCTCCTAAATTTCTATTACGAGTCTACATCCCTCAAGGGGAAATCAAATTTGTTGGCATAATTGATCCTTCATTGGGATCACCGCATACAAGCCTATTGCATTAGTCTCGATCAGTGGTTCTATCCCATCGAGGATGAAATTTACTTAATCACTAGGCTATCCAGGATAGGAAAGTATTTTTCCCTTTTCGCTGATGTGCCAACTAGTGTTGCAACAGGGAATTAGCTCGCTTACTCTAAGAGATATATCATTGACCAAGTCACTGATCCTACTAATTTTTTGGTGTGTGTGTACCGCTATGGATTTCTTCTTTTAGTGCATAGGAGGTTAGGTCCTCTCACCATTAGTGATGACCATCACGTACCTCACCATTGATTGGTAGCGCATTAGTTTCCCTCTTTTATTTTATGTATATTCTTTAGTACAAAGACCTAGATTCATTAGGTGGTTGGCCATTTTTTTGCAATTGTTTTGTTTTTATTTGGATTGATGTCAAGCACAGATTGATGGGAGGGTAAACTTCGATTTTGGTTCAGATATTTTTTATTTTTATTTTTTGAGAGGATTCTAGCCACGGGGCCATCATTTGACCATCACCCTCCTATGCTAATGATGGGGGTGCATATTCACATGCGGGAAAAGATGATTCCAAAGAGGGGGAATCCTTTCCTAGCGAGGATCACATCAGAGGTGCTGGAGATGCTATCCTGCAAGGAGGACCATGCATTGTACCTTGTTCCATATTCGTACATGGGGTTGGACCAGAGAGCATTTCATAACATATTTTTCACCTAGGATGATCCATCAGATGATAGACGTAATATTAGCGTTATGTTTAAATTAATCTAGTTGCATTTTATTGTCTTACTTAATGAAAATGAAATATATTCTAAATTTTTTTATTAAATTGTTTAACAAAATTGTTTAATTATTGTTGTGTACTATATATTTTGTAGATATTGACATGTTCTATGGGGAGGGGCCTCCACCCATTCAGGATGATGAGGATATGTAGGATCCTGAGGTTCTTGCATTGCATAGACCCATCCTACAACACATCCCAGATGATATGTTTTGACAAGATGTGGTGGATAGGTTTCCCATGTTGTTGATGTTAAATTTTCAGAATTTACTTCAATCTGATCTAGGATCTTAACTAAGAGAACAACATGTACATCAAATCTACAGCATATCAATCATGGACACAATAATGCAAGCACACAAGAGACACAGAGTTTACTTGGGGAAAACCATAAAGGTGAAAAACCCCAATAACTTCCTCAGAGATAGATAGAGCAATGATACAACCAGAATACAAGAGATAGTCTTCTCCTAGCAGCAGAGCCTCCTCCTCCACAAGTGTGCCACTCTCCCAAGTGTGAGTGAGAGAATAGAATGTGTAAAATGAGAGACACACTCTCTATTTATACACTAACTTGACTTGACCTTTACTCAACTAGGTCAGCCTCAACTTAACCACTTAACATAATGCTGACTGGGTCGACCTCTACTAGGGTGGTCTAATAACCCTTTGAACCACATGGCCGACCCCCAATAGGGTGGTCTAATTACCCTTTGATCCACATGACTTATACAGGGCCGACCCCAACAAGGTGGTCTAATAACCCATCAAGTATAAGTTACGAAACTTACAATATAAATGACGACACTTCCGTATAGAGGAATAATAACATATCTATAGGAATACAACCACTTCTGTATAGAGGAATAATAACATCTCTATAGGGATACAATATACATACATGTGAAATACATTCTGAAGTTACATATACATCAACACTCCCTCTTAACTAGGAAGGTATTTCTCGACACAGGTCTTCTAGCACAAGTCATCTTCTCTGGATCATCGTCACTGGATAATCATCATCGAGTCATCATCATTGTCACTGCTACTGCTATCTCAATTAATCTCTGAATCTACTTGTCATAGGAAGTTCTACAGAGCCAGTCCTTTTTCATACTGGATGTAGGCCCACCACCTGCAGGTCTTCATCATCATTGGCAATACTGTGGAATCCTCAGGAATTATTACGTGTGTCACAAAACCTGGCTGTAGCATCCCAGGCTATTACGAGCACACAGCTCTACCTGTCGGATCTCCCAGGAGCACATTACATGTGACCCATCACAAAACCTGGCTGAAGCATCCCAGGCTGTTACGAGCACACAACTCTACCTGTCGGATCTCCCAGGAGCACATTACATGTGATCTCACCACAAAACCTGGCTGAAGCATCCCAGGCTATTATGAGCACACAGCTCTACCTGTCGGATCTCCCAGGAGCACATTACATGTGGTCCACCACAAAACCTGGCTAAAGTATTTGAGGCCTTTTTCATCTTGTCCAGATCTCCCAGGAGCAAATTACATGTGGTCATGGAAAAACCTGGCTGAAGCATTTGAGGCCTTTTTCATCCTGTCCAGATCTCCAAGGAGCAAATTACATGCCATAGGACAAAACCTCGCAAGAGCATCTCAGGATGTTACGGGTACACAACTCCAACCTGAAATCTCCCAGGGCACAAATTACATGTCCTCCCAGACCAATGTCTCGAAAGAGCATCCCAAGTTGTTACGGGTACACAACTACGACCTATAGGATCTCTCAGACATGCTCATCTGCACAACCTGATCCACAGCCACAAAGTATCATCCTGATACTCATCATACACCATCCTGATGTACACATGATCAGCCTGATCATCATCACTGCAACATCCTGCTACATGTCATCTGGGGCAACATCTTGAAGCTTGTCATCTATGATCATCCTGATCATACATTGCATCCACCTGATGCATACCAAGTATCTACCTGATACATATCATCATACATGATCTACCTGATCATACAATGTATCCACCTGATACATACACAGATACATGATCCACACAATGTATCCACATAAATGATCCAACTGATCATATCCAGCATCCAACATGATGCACACATACATAAATGATCCAACTGATCATAACAAGCATCCAACATGATGCAATGATCCAACTGATCATAACAAGCATCCAACATGATGCATATACATATACAGAGTAGTAACTGGAGCATCGTCCTGATGCTCATCATCCATGATCCTCCTGATCATCATAGCATCGTCCTCTTCAGATCATCTCATCATCCACGAAGCATATCCCAGATGCACATCATCCATCACTTACACCAATGACATGGGAGAACACATCTACCACCATTCGGGGAAGGCTCCAGCCCTTAATTTTTCACCATGGGAGAACACATCTACCACCATGAAAAAAATGGCTCAGCAATTACATCATGACCAAGGGAGAACACATCAACCATGTCAGAAAAGCTCATGTGCATCTACATCTTCCGGACTCATCACTTCCCTTTGGAAGGAACCTCGATCTGAAGTGCACCAAGCCTCTCTCTGAAGTACTCAAACTACACTCTGGCCAATGGCTTGGTCAATACATCTACAACCTGCTCATCCATCACAACAAACAGGAGCTTCGGCTATACTCAATGCTATGCAGGACTGCTTCCTGCAAAACCAAGAGATCACACCTAATCCCTATCTGCAGCACTGCCTGCCCAATCTGAATCAACATAACCTTGCAGGTTAAACTTTTGATTCACATCATACTTGAGCCCATAATCAACTGTACCCTTCAGCTACCTCAGAATATGCTTTACAACAACTAGGTGAACACTCCTTAGATCCGTCAGGAACTGGCTCAATGTGTTCACCGCAAAGCATATATCTGGTCTCGTGTTCGTCAGGTACATCAAGGACCCAATCATCTGACGATACATAGTGATATCAACCGGCTCAGATGAAGCATCACACAGAAGCTTCAGGTTCAATTCCATAGGTGTGGCCATAGCCTTGCAGTCCATCATCCCGAACCTCTTCAGGATCTCTACTGCATACTTCCCTTGTCCAAGGAAGATTCCATCTGCACTCTGCCACACCTCCATGCCAAAAACAAATAGTGCATCATCCCCAAGTTCTTCAACTCGAACTCAGCAGCAAAATTCCGCTGCATGTCGGCAATCAATCTATCCTCACCTGTTACAAACAGGTCATCCACATAGTAGTATCACTGGATTGCCTTCCTCAACCTTGTAGTAAAGGTTGGAATCCGCTTTACTCTTGGTAAATCCCAAACTGGATAGAAATCTGTCTATCCTACCATACCAAGTTCTGCACATATATGAGTCCCTATCATGTGTCTCAGAACCAAGTAGCTGCACCACATACACTTCTTCTTCAACTACACCATTCAAGAAAGTGTATCTTCCTCTTCATCACTGCAGCCAGAGCAAGTACTGATTTAATGGAAGTGTATCTGGCTACAAGAGCAAAAGTCTCTATGCTACCACCTGCAGCATGCTTGATCTTGTAGATCCTCTTGGAAGTCACTACAAACTTCCCTTCAGGTTTTGGGACTGCATCCCAAACATCTTCTTGATCAACTGGTACTCCTCGATCATGGCATTCTTCCCAAATCCTGGGAACTTCAATATCTTCAATATTTTCAATAGATAACTTTGTTGCTGAACAAATGTTGTAGTCCTTCTTTTGTAGGTGATGGTATACGATCTTTCCTACACAACAAGTTAAATTGCATGATTAGAAAACATCTCATAGTTTTCAGAACAAATTATTACACATAAAGAAATATCTCATACAGTCATGCAATTATCTTAGCCAATGCTTCAATACAACATTTATCCATATTCCATAACTTTCTATATGCCTTCCAATCTCTACCAGAACATTGTTAAGAGTGTGCACAACTCCTAACATGTTAGCAAAGAGGTTTCATTCTAGATAAGTAGCAATGGAATGTTGTACAGTGCCATAGGACACTTACCCATGTATATTAGTAGTATATTGTTCATCAATGCAACTATTATAATATGCATAATACACAACCTAATTCTAGGAACATAAGCATATACATCATTGAATAACATTATGTAAGAAATGACAATTCAAATACTTATCTTTGTTTGGTTGCTGGGTGGACTCCCTCTAAATATTTGCAACTCCATTCTGATGTGGATTGTGAGAAGTGGTCAACTCCCTCTAAATATCTGCATCCTTGCAGAAACTACTGAAGTGTGCTCCTTTGCTTTCTTGTAGGCACAACTGGAGTGCGCTCCCTCTTGATCTTTGCTTCCTGGATTACCTGTCCTTGAACTTGTATCCATCCTTATGCATGCTTATTAGTATCATCATTGTGTTATCCTTGAGGAATCATACATAATCACACATTTATTAGTATAATCTTAATACTATCAAAACACAATAATCTTAAGCATGTATAGTCATGATCATTTCAAACAGAAATAATAAGCATTAGTATTCAAGGTTTCAGGGAAGTCTTCTTTTACTCATGCATATTCTTATTTGATCATAGAACTCTTATGGTTAGTTAAATCATCAATCAAGATAAGAGATATAATATGCATAAAACACGTGATTACTCAAACCTATACCTTCATGATTCTTTTGGTTAGTCATATCATCAATTATGGTAAGAAACATAATATGCATACAACCAAGACTATTCAAACCTATGACTTCATGAATAATCATTATCAACAACACAACAGTATAAGATCCTAACACAAGGTAGGATTCTAGTTTGATATATGAAAAGCATACCTGGATTAGAATGCTAGCTAGTTATGTCTACCATACCCGCATAATGTCTACTAGTTCTCTTCAGTGACTTGTGCTAGTAACCTGCATGTCTCATAAGTTAACCATTGTAGAACCAAGTTATACATACCTCGTAAGTAGATCTTCTATGTGATCCATGATAATGGATGAATCTTTGTCTTCATGTCACCATGATCATATGTTCTTGAAGTAGAACATGATTTGTCTTTCTTGGTGTACCTTTTATGTTAGCGAACAACATAAACCTCATACAACATCACAATGCATTAGTACAATCATAAGTGTCAACACCCTAATCAATGAATATCTTCTATCGTGCATTCATAATTTTTCTAAGGTGATACGACAAGTCTAGATTTAATCAAGATTGTACTGTAATGATATGAAGACAAACATATCATAAACTTAGCTATGAACAGAATTCGAAACATACCTGTAAGCCATACCTGTCAAGATTGCTTGTAATCTTCTTATGGAAGGCCTTAGCCTCATCTCCCTCTGAAACAGGAACTTCTTCACTTATGCAGCTGACCAATCCATCCTCTTCTAGGATTAACCCAATCCACTTGATTTGCAGGAACCGGATCTGGAGCTGTAATAGGGTTTTTCAGAGAAACCCCAAAAATTCAAACTTTGAATTTCAAACTTCTGAAAGGTTAGAAATATGCGCCCTGATGAGCTAATCAAGTTGGTATATTCAGAATTTGAAAACTGCAAAGTTTCACTCCTCAATTTTTCCTTTGAAAATTTTGGATTCACTGGACGTGACCCCGAACTGGGGTTTGATGAAGCCCACTCTTTTTCCCAATCAAAAGGTTTGATCCAAAGCTCTAAGCTTCTATTTTTATGAGGATCTTTCAGTCGTGGTCACAGATTTAAAAAATTTCCATTTTTGCAGAAGCCCTAATTTTTCACTTTTCTAATCAAAGTCTCGAACTAGGCTCTAATCAAGCTCGGCCTTCTGCCCAACCAAACATTCTGGTCTTGGTCTCTGAATTTCAATTTTGATGAGTAGCATTCAGCCATGGTCTCCGATTACAAAAATTCCAACTTTATCCGAAACTCTAAATTCTGGAAGCCATGAATGAAGGTGCTCAAAAATAATTCTGTTTTGACAGAAATATGTATGTGATTGTTTCTGGTGTAACTCTGAACTTTTTGATCCACAGGGTTTGAAAAATGTTTTTGAGATAGCCCGACCTGTCATATCTCCATCCCGACAGGTCTGAACTCAATTGGATTCTCTGAGAGAGAGTTATGCCAAGTGTCGTAACATGACCGGTTTATGGGATAAAACAGAAGAGCTCACTTGTATGGCGTGCCATGTGTCACTGGTTTAAATTCATCCTTTGAAAATGTTTCTTGAGATAGTACGGTCTGTGTACTACCTATCAATTTTTACGAAATTTCATTTGGAGCTTCCTATCCCAAGTTATGACCTTTTTTCCAAGGTCACCTATTTTTGCATCATATCTGGAAGAGGCAGAAATCCTATATTGTACAGATCATAAATCACAAAGTACAATGAATTATAGGTTTTCCTTTGGACATAAGGTACATGGGGATCTTATCTTCAACCTGTAAAAGTTTCAGACCCGAAAACTTCGCCAAAACTTATTTATAGCGAAAGTGCTACGATGACTGGTTTTTTCTATATCAAGCCCTAGCATCATAAGTGCAACAAGTGTCATACATGCCATATCATGCCTTCTTTCAGGCTAGCTCTGACACCATGTTAAATTTTCAGAATTTACTTCAATCTGATCTAGGATCTTAACTGAGAGAACAACATGTACAGCAAATCTACAGCATATCAATCATGGACACAATAATGCAAGCACACAAGAGACACAGAGTTTACTTCGGGAAAACCATAAAGGTGAAAAATCCCAATAACTTCCTCAGAGATAGATAGAGAAATGATACAACCATAATACAAGAGATAGTCTTCTCCTAGCAGCAGAGCCTCCTCCTCCACAAGTGCGTCATTCTACCAAGTGTGAGTGAGAGAATATAATGTGTAAAATGAGAGACACACTCTCTATTTATACACTAACTTGACTTGACCTTTACTCAACTAGGTCGGCCTCAACTTAACCACTTAACATAATGCTGACTTGGTCGACCTCGACTAGGGTGGTCTAAAAACCCTTTGACCCACATGGTTGACCCCCAATAGGGTGGTCTAATAACCCTTTGATCCACATGACTTATACAGGGCCGACCCCAACAAGGTGGTCTAATAACCCATCAAGTATAAGTTACGACACTTACAATATAAATGACGACACTTCCGTATAGAGGAATAATAACATCTCTATAGGAATACAACCACTTCCATATAGAGGAATAATAACATCTCTATAGGAATACAACCACTTCCGTATAGAGGAATAATAACATCTCTATAGGAATACAATATACATATATGTGAAATACATTCCGAAGTTACATATACATCAACAGTTGACTCGGTGGGGAGTCCATCCTATATGGGCACATGAGATCATGCGAGACCTTGAGCTTGTATAGTTATGGAGGATTTTTCTTCATGATCAGAGGCCTTTGATGTAGTATGTCATCGGCTCATCCATTCTTTTTATCTTCTTAGACACCAAAGGATGATCCTACATCTAATAAGGGAGGTGATCCTCATCCTCCTCCACCTCCTCCTCACCGTGACAAGGGAGCGTCAACATATCATGATCCACCTCCTCCTCCTTCTCCTCACCATGACCACCCCTACTCCTCCACACCCATCTGACCCACCACCATCTCAGACTCATGATCCAAAGGTCGACCAACCAACCTTTCCTCCTCATCAACCTGACCATCCACCATCTCCTACTCCACCCATCTCTCAGGATTGAGATACGATGATAGCAACAATAGGTGAGATCCATCATCAAGGAGATATCGACTATGTTACTCTCCATGCCTCTTTTTTTCCCGACAGAGGTACTAATGGCTCTGGATCTTATGGTCGAGGTGTCGATGCCTCTGGTTTCAAAGGTGGACCAAGTATCTTATAGCAGTTATTAGACTAAAGATGTATATTTGACATGTATCATGAGTTTTATATCACTCTTCATATGTGTGTGTGTGTGTCAGTACTTCATTTTTCGTGTTGATGTTGATGTGTATGTTAGGTTAGGGTAGATATGTTTGTTTGGTGTGATTGATAGATGTGTATGTGAGATTGTGTTTTTTAGATGTGTGCATGATGGTTATGCTAGACAATGCAGCATTTGTTTTGTTAGATGTTATTATTAGATTTGTGTGTTATATTATGTTTAAATATGTTAGATGATGGTAGGTAATCTTTACATGTGTATGTTAGGTGATGTTTGATGTGTATGTTAGAATATGTTAGCTATTTTTTATGTGTATGTAAGATGGTGCTTGTGTTTGATATGTGATGATAGATGTGTATGTTACATGATGCTTGTCACACGAGGGTGAGGGTTATGTTATATGATGTTTATGTTTAGTAGGTGATGATGATGATGATGGTGGTACGTTACTTTATGTTAGGTGATGGTGGTTCTGGCCATTGATTTGAAGATCACATTGTAATATTTTTTATTGTTATTTACATATGGACTTATTTTTTTATGAACTCAATGGACTGCCAAATTATTTTATGATATTTATTTTCATGTCTATGATGAGTTTTGTTTATGTCAATGAGCATGATTCATGCGTATGATGCAATTTATTTATTTATGTATGTATGTATTTATGTTGATGTCTTTTATATTTTCGATAATTATAATTAGAAATTGTGCACAATCTTAGTTATAATTGCAAGTTACAATCTCAGGTGTAATTACAATTTACAATCATTATTACAATTTCACAACTACAAATTACAATTACAAATACACCCACAATAAGAAATTACTAATTAGATTTACAAATTACAAATTGGACAATTATAACTACAAATTGGAAAATTACAACTACAAATTTACAATCACAAATTGCAATTACAGTTGCAATCATAGATTGCAAACTATAATTACAAATTTGCAATTATGTTTACAAATTACAAAATTGAACATTTGCAAATTAATTTACGAAATTGCAAAATTACAATTAAAAAATACAAACCTGGGAATTTACAAATTTCACTTTCAATTACAAGTGTATACTCACACAATACTTTTACAATTACAATTTTTCAATAACAAGATAGATAGGGAAATAAGAAATGGAAATACCAAGTTCATAGTGATTTTGGTAAGGAGAAAAAGAAACTAATATATAAATCTAGGTAAAGTTGCTAATTACATTATTAAATGTGGCATGTAAAAAGGAAATTATCATCTTTCCTCACCTCCTATTTATCACAAATTTTATAAAATCAATCATCCCAATCTTTTTTTTTTGGTTATATTATTGAGTAGTTTCATTATGGAGGTTATGAGTCCTATTGGTTCTATTTTTAACAATATCAATTTTGTTCTTTTGCACATAAAATTGGAAAAATAGTTTTTATCATTAAATTTAGGATTTATAAAATATTTGTAGTATCCATGTTCCTTTTATTAATCATTTCAATATTTCCCTTCTAATTTAAATTGATTCCTATGTAGGGTGTTACCACCATAGAAAATAATATGATATATTTTTCTCTTAGGTTTAGTTATCATAATCTTGATTTTATCCATCGTAATGTTAAGTTTATAAAAAATGTAAAATGATTCAGAAGGTTGAGTTTCTTATTCATGAAGGGATTTACAAGTTTAAATATAAAATTGTTTAAAAACATCCAGTAATCAACTTTCCATTTCCACCGCCATAACATAAAAAATAACTAATATAATTAGAGAATTAAAGGTAAAAATAATAAAATGATATATCAACACTCTTAATGATGAAATAGAACATGTACATATCAATCTATGTTTCCATCACCCTGATTATCTTCCTTGCTTGGCATGATATCACTGTTGTTGTCAAAAATATGTTTAGGTCTAGGGTCATGTCTTAATACAAACCACCAATCCCCATCCAATACATCTAGGTAAAAAACACTTGGTTGCAGTGTTTTGGAAAAACATAAGGCTCCTTAGTTTCATCCCACATCTTTCTAGAGTTGATACATATCACCCCACTATCACAATATTCCTTTACATTATTCTTGTCGAATGTGTCCCACCAATAGCACCTAAAAATAACACAATGGAAAGATGAGAAGTCCACTTGAATGATCTCTTATATATTTCCAACATAACACAACTTCCCCCCTATTAGGTTTTGATCATGGTGGCTAGCATGGATAGATTGGTCGAACTCACCTTCCACTCCACATTCTTGTGTAAGACGTCAATCATCAGCATCCTTGGTGTGAAAATTATGCCCATATTCCCACATAGATAGAAACAAATGCACTTGTAAAAAAGTGAACAAATTATGGTGTCATATGTCTAATAACCCGACCATTAATATATAAAATAAAAAATTTATAATTCCAAGCTGCATTATAAAGTTATAAATGTACATAAATAGATTATTATCGAGTTGTTGCACCCAATACCTATGTTTAGCACATCCTCCTCAACATGCGGGTAATGACCAGATGCACCATATTTCTCTCTGAGATGGTTAGCAACCCAACTGTTGGGACAAACCATTGGTATATTATCTTTTAAATGATTATGATAAGCCATGCTTATGTTGTTGAAGCATCTGAATTATTTCCTGTCCATGTCACATTTCCTCCTCTTATCTTAATACATTGAATACTCCCACGGTAGTGTTGCCTTGACATTGTAAAGAATGAATTTTATTGATGGCATCAATTTATGAATTCACTGTTGTATTCATTAAATCAAATCGACATATAGTATGCATGAGATCAAATGGAGATTATGAACTTCATTGTGAATAGTTACAATGTGGAAATGTGACAAAAGATAAGTGACTTATTCTTTATCATGCACCTTTTTCTGTTCATTTGGAATAACTCACCTTCTCTTTTTTCCTCATAACATTCATCATACCAATTCATTGCACTTGGTGCGAGGTCGATTTGCTTGATGTACTCATTGGCATAATAGAATGAATCATATACTATGTATCCCTCTACCTGAGACCCCTTGGGTTTTTCCCTATGTCAAACAAATCCATTCAATTTTTTAATGTACCTCTCTAATAAGAACATCCAATGACATGGGACTAACCCGACTAATTCAACCTCATCAACTAGGCGAAATAGAAGATGAATCTACAAGTCCATGAAACTCGTCTTTAATTCCTTCTCAAACATACAAATAGTATCAGCTATCTGTTGACGCCATTGTGGAATCATTATCCATGTGAATATCCTTTGATGTGATCCACCATACAAATGCATATAGTTTAGATATGACACGCCGCAAGTCCTCAGGAAAGTTGTGGTTCACACACTCGGGTACACGAAAAAGGGTAATGACACTACAAAGTGAACAAAAAAATTTAATTGTGTTTTATCTTGTGGGGTAAAACATTAAAAAAAAAATTGCATACATACCCTTAGAAGGTTCAAATGGTCATGTGATTTCAAACCCAAAAAATTCTCATCTATAGTGAAGCAATGTCGTAGAATAGACCCATGTAAAGAAGCCACATTCACACCCAATATAACTTCCTTTTCCAAAGAAAGATCATCTTTATTCAAACCCCATGGGATGTCACATTCTTTAAACAACCAAGAGGGTCCAACCTCTCCTCTATTTTCTTGTCTTGGCCAATGCTTATTTTTTGTATTTGAAAAAATAAGATATCTTCTTACAGCCAACATGTCACTTTATTTCAATGATATGTACCTCCACAAGTAAGATGACACATTTTTAAATATATGCATGGGATCTAGTAAGTGGACAATCTTAAGATGCTCCCAATATGGGATCTCATAAAATACCAATTTCCTTTTCATCCTGGTGGGAATTTTCTCAACATAGGTGTAGAAGAATTTATGATCATCGAACATAGGTTCCCCATTTATCGGGCTCAATCAAATGCTTCGAACTTCATCCTTGAATTTATCAAGACATATATACTCTATATGTTTCATGGATATTGAATCTATTGGGATTCATCTAACTCCTACATCACTTCGATGTGAGGCATTCCATCCTTGCAACATAGCTAATTATTTACAACAAAAGAGCCTTTGAATCTTGGAGATTATAGGCATGTGCCTCAATATATTATGAGGAGGACCATGTGCTTTATCCGTGTTTCTTGATTTATGGTACCTGTCATGCCCACATTTTGGACATATCTTTTTGTCTGCATATCCGCATCTATATAGAATACAATCATTCGGACATACATGATATGATATGTACTCAACACCCAAAATTTTCAACATTTGCTTTGCCTCTTCACAACTGCCAAGAAATACACTATCACTTAGAAGTACCTTATCATTAAATAACCTACAATTAGTAGGGAATATTAATGTATAATGTCATTAACATTCATAAAATCGATAATTTTCAATGTTGATTGTGTGAAAAGGTTCCTCAAAATATAAGGGAGTTGATGGTCAGTTACTTCAAAAGTGTCAAGAAACACATGTCTGGCATGCCTTACACTGCTTTCAATTTGTATAGTAACATTGTTGTACCCAGCTAGGTAGAATTTGGCTATCCAGATCCAAAGAGAGGGGTGGTGGAAGCCAATTTAAGGATTTGGAAGAAGGTATCGATGATATTAGCATCATCCCCTAGCTCATTGTCCTGGAATGCATCTAACAACATTGCATCCATGGCACTCGTATTCCATAAGAACTCATCCATACCAACCTCTATTTCATTGCCTCCCTTGACAACATGTGAATAACTACTATTATTGTAGGCATTCCTAATCGGTAATTCTAGATGCAGTGGGAATTGAATAGGTGGTTGATTTAACCATGCTTGGTCTGTTTCCTCTTTGAGTTGCGTTATTTTTGTAGCCTTCTCTCGATTTGACATTATAGTGGGGTGCAATAGAATATGGTACATAGGTCACTCATCATTAGAATCCTTATTTCAAAAATATTAAATATTACATCGATGATATTAGTAAGCACAATGCAGTTGGCTTGTTCCAACATTATACCAAACAATTATTATAGAAGCGTGATCATTTTTTCCAATAGTAAATGTTCACCTACAAACAATTTATAAAACAAAAGTTCAAATTGAGCAATACATTAACATCAATCCCATTGAAAATTTAAAAATCCTATTAATTTTTTACTTTTAGTTTTAATTTCTGGTGTGGCCATTCTCATTAACCGCACCAAGGAATAATAGTTTCGGGAGCACTATAATAGGGTTAAATAAAAAAAATTATCGAAGAAAAAAACACCTATTAAATTAATTTTTTATTTTTAATTCTCATTTTAGGTGTAGCCGTTCTCAAAAACCGCACCGAGGCGTTCTAGTTTCGGGCACACCGTCAAAAGGTTAAATAAAAAAATACCAAATTAAAAAAAAACACATATTAGATTAATTTTATATTTTTAATTTTCATTTGCGGTGTGGTTTCTCTAAATAAACACACCAGGGTGTCCTAGCTTATGGCACGCCGTGAAAGTGTTAAATTAAAAATATTTCCGAATTAAAAAAACCATGGATTAGATCAATTTTTTATTTTTTATTTTCATTTACGGTGTGTTAGTGCTCCAAAACCACACCAAGGTGTTCTATTTTCTAACACATCGAAAAAGGGTTAAATAAAAAATGTTACCGAATTGAAAAAACCATTTTTAGCTAAGCTAGAGTTGAAGCCATTATTCTTTTTCCATTTTCCATAGCAGGGAAAAGCAGGTTAGGTGTTGGAAGTTGGGTTTGCAATTGAATAAACACATAAATGAATGTCAACAATGTTAAAATTCAAACTAATAAGTTTCGTGTATCAATCATAAACCTTAAACACACTAAGCCCCAAATGTTGCTCTAACATTGTCCAGAGCATGGTAAATTTGTACATACCTAGGTTCTATAAGTGGTGTCTCCTGATTCAACAACCAAACCAGCCTCTTCCACCAAAACTCAAAGAACCTCATTAATTTCTTCGTAAGGAGGGAGATTGTATCCTCCATGTTTTCTGAGAGCCTGAAATATTTTGATCATTATAGACCATTTGTTTCACTCTCTTAGCTTCATCTTCTCCCTCTCACTTGCGTTAAGTCTACCCATTTTCACTTTCAAATTTAGTAAAATCAAATTATCCATGAAATTCACAAAGAAGTCGTTGATTCCAAGAGTAATAATAGACGAAAGGGAAATAAATACATGGGATAGTGTAATGTCCCTTGTTAGGAATTTTATTAAAATGGCAATTTTTCACTTTTTTCCCTAGTTTGACCTTTGACTAGTTTTGAGCTCTAGGTCCCCAAATTGCTCCAATTGCTCCCAAATATTTTGAGAAGGTATATGGATGATGTTAGAAAATAAATATGTATTTCAGGGATTCTTTTGGACCTTTAAAATACTTCTGCAAATCCTCTTTCAATTCTGGCCAATGTAGGGAACTTTACTAGTAATTTCCCTTTGACTAGTATTGGTCTCTAGGTCTCGAATTGACTCCAAATGCCTTCAAATATTCAAGGAATGTGTATGACTAATATTAGGAATTGAATATGATGTTCAGAGATGATATATGACCACCAAAATACCTCTGCAAACTCTCTTAAGATTCTGGACCAAGTATGCAATTTTACTAGTAATTTGGGGTTCAAATCCCTCTGGGGTTAGTACTGAAAATAGCTTCCCAAATGCCTCCAAATCCACTCAAATTTCTGAACAGAGTTAGGGAATGTATTAAGGATGTTATTAAGGTCTCATGTGCACAATTAATTTATTATTATATCTGTTCCAACCCTCTCCCATTCAACTGAAAAAATCACCAATTCGACCCTTGGGGAAATGGCACTATTTCTTCTCCTAATGCAATTAAACTGAGTAAAAATACTTCAAATGCTCAAGTACATTACATGAAACTTGTAAAATACATCCATGCAAGTCCATTAATCACAAATGCATCAGAGAATCATCCATTCATTCGAAATCATCATCAATACATTGGTTCACAACAAGGTAGTGGGGAAATGGCATTGTTCTTCCATTAAAAATGAGATTTATACATTTCTACTTGGAATTTCGACCTGAAACTTTCTAGAGATGAATAAAAGAGTATTTAATTCATATTACAAAAGAAATGGGGCATGATAAGCTCCCCCAAAGATTACAATAGCTCACCAAAAACGCCCTCCCTCAAGGATCAAGAATATGCCATCAAAACTGGAAATGGTTGAGAGAATGTGCTGCAATAGAAGAAACCATGAGCTGCCATGTAGCTTACACCTGCAAATAAATACTCCATTAAAGCTCCAAATGAAAGGTCTGAATGGCCTTTCCAATTACCAACTTGGATGGGAATCTTTCACCCTCGAAACTGGCTAAGGCAAGAAACTAGTCATCCACTAGCTCTCCCTCTACACAAATGCAATTGCAAATTCTACAAATGATCAAAAGCTGGTTTCATTATTTGTTATTGAAATTTATAAACTTCTAATGTCCTCCATGGGTCGAATTCCTTCCAAGAGACTCATGCCAACTCAAGTTGGGAAAAGATTCCAAAGAACGCCACTTGTACAACAATTCCTAGTCTCCCACTTCCACCAAATCACATGTGGAAGCATCTTAGCTGCCCTAACACCCTTGAGTGCCCTCTTGGAGTCTAGTTTTAGCCCTGAAATGTCATATATGTCATATGTCATCCTTCAGGTCTGATTTGTGTCATAGGTGTCATAGCATATTCATCATTGTTGTCATAGAGCTAGGGAATCTAGCCCAAGTGTCTCACCAGCTCCAAATTGCCTCTTCCTCTTCCATGGGAGTTATTCTTCCTCTATATTTCGACCTTGGATGAGTCATGCAATGAATAATAACTTTTGGACTCCCCCAAGTATGTTACCATTCACCTTGAATTCGAATTGGTGAGAGAATGATGCCAAGTGTAGTGGGGAAATCTAGCCACATGTGGGTCCCACTTCCTCCATGTGTCTTCATGATAAAATGCCACTTTGATTTTCACTTGTATATATTTATTTATATCCTTTATTAAATATTTATGCCATTCTAATGTTCAAACATCATTTATTATCCCCATTATTCCAAATCCCAAAGCTTCCACCCCAAACCTAGGAAACTAGTAATTTTCCTCCTTGGCAATTATTTGACTTTTAGCATCAATTTGACAAACTCTAATGAATAGGGCCATTGTGACCCAATGCCAAATTTGGGACATGACAAATCCTCCTTTCCCAATATTGCTTGTCCTCAAGCAATTTTAAACATGGGTGTTGAAGAACCTGCTTTTTGTATAATTCTTTGAAGTTGCCATTGAATTGCCCAAACCTTGAGTCTTCGAGTTTCCATGAATATTTTAGAGAGGAACCACCATGCTAGCTACTGCACTACTATGATAAAAATCACTTTATTAAGTGGGGAAATCCATCTCCCATACTGCTTGTTTCCCCAAAAAATTTGAAACCAATGAGATAAAATTTATTCCACGGTCCCATTGCTTGTATTGCACCCTAATAATTAAGAGTGCTCTCCAACCCACACCATTAGTTAAGAGGATTGCTGGATCCCATTTTCTTGTATGCATCCTTCCAAACATCATGAGTACCAAATATATATCATCAAAGTACATAACAACATAATGAAAATGTACATCAAGGATATGCTTCATCAAAGAGTCATGAAAGTGCTTATACCTCCAAGCAAGTAGACCACCATTTTCCAAGTGCATACAAGCTTCAAGTGACCAATCAAATCTGCTCCAATGACATAGGTGAGGATCCCATGTCCTATAATGCTCCTCTAAAAGGATGTGATATGCATCAAAATATTCAACCATGTATTCTTTCATCCAAGAAGTGAATGAAGAATCTCCACTAAAATCTAAACCAAATAATGAGCAGAAAAAACAAGGAGACTTCAAATGACTCAAAGAAGTCTCACCCATACATCCCTAAATGTGAGAGTCATAAAGATATAACAAAGTATGTGTCTTGCAACAAAAATGTTCTCCAATCATAAATCTATTCACCCAAGTGTTGGATGAAGTTCCTCCAACATCAAATGAATCAAGTGTTGAGCAAGAAAAACCATGAGTCTTCAAGTGACTCAAATGCATATCATAGGTGCATTCGTGTAGATGTGCATCATCATAAAGTAACAAAGGATGCTGCTGCAAATGTGAATAAGAATGCGCTCCAACCATGTCATCATAAAATTTAAATCTAGGAGTTCCATACTCCTCATGTGGCACCATCAAAATGAACCCTTTCACCCATACTTCATTGAGACTAATGCTGCAAAACATGGAATTGTAGGATGTAGGATAATGAACTAACTTACCCAAATGATAAAAAAGTGCAGAAGTTTCATCATGGGAAGGATCCATATGGGTAGTATCATGTATCTCCTTCAAAAGTGTGAAACCTTTGTCATACATTGGTTCCAATGTAGAGGAATCATGCTCTTCTTTAAAAATTGCATAACCTTCATCAAGAGACAATTCAAGTTCCTCTTCCACCACATCAAGTGTTTGGATATATTCAAGTTCATCTTCAAACAAATTAAGCACATTCGAATTTCCACATTTCTCATGATCCACCATGTCATGAGAATCCTCCAAACAATCTACCATTTGACAATCTGAAACATAGGAGGAAAAACAAGTATCTTGCAACTTTTCAAGAAGTTGTTCATTTTGAATTGTGAGCTTATGAATATCCTCATTATTCTTCAAGTATGGATCATGTAACAATTCATTAAGCTCAAACAAATGGTTTCTATCAAAAAGCAAAGACATGAAATTACCTTTGATGTGGCACATTTCTCTTTGAATCTTCTCCATGTCTTCAATGAAGGATGTTTCCTCCAATGAAGTAGCTCTCCAACAAGAATTTGACACCAATGCTTGAGTGTCATGGAGAATGCTAAGGGACTCTTGGATCTTCTTTTCATTCATCTTTAAGGACCTTTCAAGAAAATGAGGCTCTTGCAAATGAACCTCCTCATCTTCTTCATTTTTGCTTGGACCAACTTCATGAAGCTCAAGTGGTGATGGGGAAGTTGATCTTGGTTCTTCTTCAACTGCTACAAGGTCTTCAATATCATGCTTAATGGAACTTCAGCTTGCAGCAACACTTTCAAAAGTGATCTCTATGTCACCAACATAGAGGTGTGAGCACCCATCAGTACGTACTCCTTCATAGTTTAAGCATCCATCAGGAGATGCTCTTTGGTTCATGTCTAAGCTAGAAGGTGTCTCGAAATAATCTTCCATATTTTCAATAGAATCTTCTTCATGCTCTTGTGATTTCTCTTCATTTTTATCCTTCAACCAAGCTGATGCATTTTTTCCCTTGTTTTCCTTAGGATCAGTATATTTGGAATCTCTTCTTGAATAAATCTCAAAAGCTCTCCTCAAGGAGGACATCATTTCATGCACACATATATGATACTCACTCCAAGGGATTTTACAAGAAGGGCATAAACCTTTTTTCACTAACTCCACATCTTCATTTTTGGGACTATTTTCAAAAACATGCTCAGCATAGTACTCAAAAGACATGGCATTTTGTCTATTTTTGCTCGAAGCAAGATATTCTTGATATTTTTGATATTGTTGGGGCAAGGTTTTATATTTTTCTCTCCATCTTTGGAACTCGCTCATAGAATTATCCTTGGTTGGTGTGACACACTCATATTCATCAGATCTAAAGTCATAAGAATAATCTTCATTTATCTTGAAATTGTATGAAGTGTTGCATGATGGCACATCTTCCTCGTACCATTCACATTCTGCTTCATATTGCTCATAAGCATATGCATATTCCTCATAAGAATTGTACTCATAGGATTCATCATAATAGTAAGACATGGATGCCAATTATTTTTGAATGTATGTACCTAATCCACAGGTGCAAGAACCATGCTCTGATACCAATGTAATGTCCCTTGTTAGGAATTTTATTAAAATGACAATTTTTCACTTTTTTTCCTAGTTTGACCTTTGACTAGTTTTGAGCTCTAGGTCCCCAAATTGCTCCAATTGCTCCCAAATATTCTGAGAAGGTATATGGATGATGTTAGAACATAAATATGTATTTCATGGATGCTTTTGGACCTTTAAAATACTTCTGCAAATCCTAATTCAATTCTGGCCAATGTAGGGAACTTTACTAGTAATTTCCCTTTGACTAGTATTGGTCTCTAGGTCTCGAATTGACTCCAAATGCCTTCAAATATTCAAGGAAAGTGTATGAATGATATTAGGACTTGAATATGATGTTCATAGATGATATATGATCACCAAAATACCTCTACAAACTCTCTTAAGATTCTGGACCAAGTATGCAATTTTACTAGTAATTTTGGGTTCAAATCCCCTTGGGGTTAGTACTGAAAATGGCTTCCCAAATTCCTCCAAACCCACTCAAATTTCTGAAAAGAGGTAGGGAATGTATTAATTATGTTATTAAGGTCTCATGTGCAAAATTAATTGATTATTATATATGTTCCAACCCTCTCCCATTCAACTGCAAAAATCACCAATTCGACCCTTGGGGAAATGGTACTATTTCTTCTCCCAATGCAATTAAACTGAGTAAAAATACTTCAAATGCTCAAGTATAGTACATGAAACTTATAAATACATCCATGTCAGTCCATTAATCACAAATGCATTAGAGAATCATCCATTCATTCGAAATCATCATAAATACATTGGTTCACAACAAGGTAGTGGGGAAATGGCATTGTTCTTCCATTAAAAATGGGATTTATACATTTCTACTTGGAATTTCGACCTGAAACTTTCTAGAGATGAAGAAAAGAGTATTTAATTCATATTACAAAATAAATTGGGCATGAGAAGCTCCCCCAAAGATTACAATAGCTCACCAAAAACGCCCTCCCTCAAGGATCAAGAATATGCCATCAAAAATGGAAATGGTTGAGAGAATGTGCTGCAATAGAAGAAACCATGAGCTGCCCTGTAGATTACACCTGCAAATAAAGACTCCATTAAACATCCAAATGAAAGGTCTGAATGGCCTTTCCAATTACCAACTTGGATGGGAATCTTTCACCCTCGAAACTGGCTAAGGCAAGAAACTAGTCATCCACTAGCTCTCCCTCTACACAAATGCAATTGCAAATTCTACAAATGATCAAAAGCTGGTTTCATTATTTGTTATTGACACTTATAAACTTCTAATGTCCTCCATGGGTCGAATTCCTTCCAAGAGACTCATGCCAACTCAAGTTGGGAAGAGATTCCAAAGAATGCCACTTGTACAACAATTCCTAGTCTCCCACTTCCACCAAATCACATGTGGAAGCATCTTAGCTGCCCTAACACCCTTGAGAGCCCTCTTGGAGTCTATTTTTAGCCCTTACATGTCATATATGTCATATGTCAGCCTTCAGGTCTGATTTGTGTCATAGGTGTCATAGCATATTCATCAGTGTTGTCATAGAGCTAGGGAATCTAGCCCAAGTGTCTCACTAGCTCCAAATTGCCTCTTCCTCTTCCATGGGAGTTATTCTTCCTCTATATTTCGACCTTGGATGAGTCATGCAATGAATAATAAATTTTGGACTCCCCCAAGTATGTTACCATTCACCTTGAATTCGAATTGGTGAGAGAATGATGCCAAGTGTAGTGGGCAAATCTAGCCATATGTGGGTCCCACTTCCTCCATGTGTCTTCATGATAAAATGCCACTTTGATTTTCACTTGTATATATTTATTTAGCTCCTTTATTAAATATTTATGCCATTCTAATGTTCAAACATCATTTATTATCCCCATTATTCCAAATCCCAAAGCTTCCACCCCAAACCGAGGAAACTAGTAATTTTCCTCCTTGGCAATTATTTGACCTTTAGCATCAATTTGACAAACTCTAATGAATAGGGCCATTGTGACCCAATGCCAAATTTGGGACATGACAGATAGATGTATAAATTTGTGTTCGGATATCCACATCATCTTTTTCAGGATCTTGCATGCAAATTCTAGGGTTTACATGCATCCCAGTCACCAGGTTGATGCCTCCAGCACCTTAGCCACCTTATTCTAGCACCCGGGAACCACTTACTTCAGATTTTTAGCCCTCCTAGTCAGGAAGGTGCCCACTTCTCACCTACTTCCAGAGAAGGGTGCACTTCTTCACCTACCACTGCAGTTCCACTTCAGTTACATCAGTTAGCTCCGATTCTCCCTGATTTGAGGCTAGTTTCACTCCCGACTGACGTTTCACTTTCGTTGGACCTCCAGATTGACTAGATGACTTGTTCTAACTTCAGTTAGTCTCCCATGCGCCCTCCACTGAGCCCACTTCCCTATATCAGTGCTACACACTTCATTTACACATGTTACATTAATTAGACTCAGATTGACACCTGGATGACTGGTTCTTGTGCATTGATGACCACCACTGATTGATGATGAGGACTCCTAGTTGGATTCAAGCTACTCCATTCAGTGATTCGAATGACCTCCTTAGGCAATTCGAATTGCTCAGTCATTGTTACTGTATTCTATTGTAATCATTCACCCTTACTGAGATATTGAGCACTGATGCATGTTTTGCACAGTTTTACACCATATTTTCTATGTTCATCTGTTGTGATTGATTTACTTGTTCATTAGATCTGCTGTGACTAATTTTACATGGTATCAGAGCCATTGCAGGGACAAGATCTCTTTTCTATAGGTGTTTCTACAAGAAGATTTGAGTGAATTGCTCAAAAATTGCAAAAAGTTTTGGCATGAAAGATCTCAAGGGCATTCGCTCCTGTGCATGCAAAGCTTGAAAATACATCCAATACCACTCCAGAAGCTTGAGTTTCCACATAATTCCTGGATCTGATACATTGGACCCATTCAACATTGTTTGATCTCCAATCCCAGGTGTGATGCAACTCTAAAAGGGTGGATTGTTCGACCTCATTGTTCTTGGTTTATTGTGATTTGCAGGTTATTGTTTCCATCATTTGCATTCGCTACTCTGCCCTTGCAAGCTTCTCTACATCAGTGTGCACTCACTCCTAGCAATGGAATACTCTTCTTCAAAGCCTATCCTCACACCATTAAATTGTTTTGATTGGAAAGATTATATGGAGATCATATTACATTCAAAAGGTTACTACCGAATCACTCTTGGTCTTGAATTGGAGCCAAACAACTTGTCAGATAGAACCAAACACTACAACAAGCTTGATGAAGCTTATGGTCTTCTTTGTCTCTCCATCTCCAAATATCTTCACTTCCATCTCAGCGGATTGAAGACTCCAAAAGTTATATGGGAGCAACTTGAAACACTATTTGTCAAGCAAGACGAGCTTAGGGCTTTTCAATTAGAGAATGAATTGATTGCCCTTAGTCCTGAGAATTTTGAGACCATTAATGAATTCTTCACAAAATTCAAGAACTTGAACTTGCAGTTGAAGAATAGTGGAGTTATCAAAGAGGATAAACAATTGATCCTCTCCATTCTCAGCAAGCTTGGTAAAGATTATTTGGTATTTGTCTCTACTTTCAATTCCGGTCGGCTAACTACCCCGAATTGGAAGATGCCTACCTTGAATGCCTTCATTGAGTCCATCACAAAAGAGCATGACAAGTTGATTCAAATAGGGTCCATAAGCTCCAAAGATTCAACCCTATATGTTCAAGGACCCAAGATCTCGAATGGTAAAGGAAAGCAAAAGAAGGAGAAGCCCAAATTCGAGCCTCACAAGCAAAGAGAGAAAGGCAAACAGACGGATGCACCATCAAGTTCAAAGTTCAAGCAAAAGGGAAAAGAAGTAACCAAAAATCTAAATGTACTTATTACAACCGTGGATTTCATCCCGAAAGTTCATGTATGAAGAAGACTATAGATCAAATGGCTCTCCTTTTGGAAAAGAACAACATAACTCTTCCTGACGGTGCAAGGAAGAAGGATAGGAATGATGATCATGAAAGAGGACAAGCACTCATGGCAATTGTTTCGAAGCCCACTACTCTCTTGATAGATTCGGGTGCATCGAATCATATGGCTACAAATATTGATTCTTTTTCTTCATTGAATCCAAACAGCTCCATCCCCATCCATTTGGGAGATGACTCAAAAATTTCTTCAAAGGGGAAAGGTATGATTCATGTAGATCATGGAAGCTTTCAGAATGTTTTCTATGTGCCTTCCTTGGCTTCAAATCTTCTTTCTGTGTATCAAATGACACACACTGGTGAACCGAAGCAAGTTACATTCAGACCTAATATAGTTGAAATTTCTGATATCAAAAGTGGAAGACTTGTTGCAGTCGGAAAGGCAAACCACACTGCAAAATGCTATGAGTTTTCACACTTTATTCCGCTTGCAAAGCCCACTGCTCTTCGCACACATGGTAATGAGGTTAGTAGGATTTGGCATGAAATATTTGGAAATCTTAATTATAAGTATTTTCTACTGCTATCAAAAAAATCCATGGTAGATGGTCTTCCACAACTCCGTTCCTCGAAGGGAATATGCACTGGTTGCATTATTGGGAAGCACCCCGAGCACAGATTCGACCGCGGCAAAGTTAGCAAAGATTCTACAGTTTTTGGGTTGATACATTCTGATATCAGTGGTTCGCTGACCCATACGTCATTAAATGGTTCAAGGTATGTTTTGACATTTATTGATGATTTTTCCCGCTTTACATGGGTATTCTTTCTCAAAAACAAGTTAGAAGTGCTTGGAAAATTCAAGGATTTTAAGGCTTCTGTTGAGACCGCCACTGAGAGAAAGATCAAAGCTCTTAGATATGATAATGGTGGAGAATATATCAAGGCTTATTTGCTGCAACTTTGTGCCCAAAGCAGAATTCAGATCCAACATACAGTTCCCTACACACCCCAGCAGAACGGTGTAGCGGAAAGGAAAAATCGGTCACTGAAAGAGATGGCTACATGCATGATTGAATCAAAAGGTTTGGCTACAAATATTTGGGCTGAAGCAATCAATGTTGATGCATACATACATAACCATGTTCCACATTCATCCGTGAAAGGTATGACTCCTTTCGAAGCATTCTTTGGTCACAAACCGAATGTGTCAAATTTGAGAGTTTTTGGCTCTACTGCATGGGCTAGAATTCCTTCCAAGAAGAGACAAGCTTTGGATCCACAAAGTATTGAGTGCATACTGATAGGATATGGGGAAGAATCAAAAGCATATAAACTCATGGATATCAGATCTAAAAATATATTCATAGAGCGCAGTGTGCAATTTAAAGAACTGCTTCAAGAATTGCAATTAGTCGAGGAAAAGACTGCCGATTCACCACCTTCACCAGAAGAAGATCTGTGCAGCAATAATGAAGGTATGAGTTCAGATATTTTTGATATTTTAGCAGCATATAATGATCATGACATATCAGGTTCGGAATCCGACCATTATGATCCTCCTCAGTTACCAAAGTGGGCCCAAAACACTCTTTAATCTGCTGGTTCGAACCTTGGAAATCCTGCTGATCCGAGACGAACAAGAGCAGACTTTCAAAGAGCAGGTATGGCTCTTTCTATTGCTGATCCATTACTTCCTGAGATTTGTTATTTGATCCCTGGTTCAGATCCCACATCATACTATTCTTCCCACCGAGATCCGAGATGGCAAAATGCCATGGATGAAGAGTACAGTTCTCTTCAAAAGAACAACACATGGGAGCTAGTTTCTCTTCCACCTGGAAGAAAATTAGTAAAGTGTAAATGGGTCTACCGCACGAAAGTTACTGCTGATGGATCTATCATCAAATACAAAGAAAGGTTGGTGGAAAAAGGTTTCTCCCAAGTCCAAGGAGTGGACTACACTGGTACCTTTGCACCGGTTGCAAAGATGGATTCCATCCGCCTTGTTTTGGCTATTTCCGCATCCAAGCACTAGGAAGTGCACCACATGGATGTGAAGAGTGCATTTCTACATGGAGACCTTGCTGAAGAGGTATATATGCATCAGCCAGAGGGCTACACATCAGATCCATCATTAGTTTGCAGATTGAAGAAATCTTTGTATGGGTTAAAACAGGCCCCAAGAGCTTGGTACGCAAAGATGGACTCCTTCCTTCTTTCTCAGAATTTTCAAAGATGAAAATCTGATCCGAATGTGTATCTTCGGTGAGTTAAAGGTAATTTGTTGGTTATTGTACTTTATGTTGATGATATTCTCATTACTGGTAGCACTCTTACTTCAATAAACAAGCTAAAAACAGCCTTAAATCTAGCTTTTGACATGAGCGATTTGGGCTTGCTGAGTCACTTTTTGGGCTTGGATATAGCTCAAAATTTTGATGGGATCACTATATCTCAGCAAAAATATGCTTCCGACCTGTTATTGAAGTTTAATATGGCTTAATGTAAGGCAGCCCCATTCCCATTCCTCTCAGGAATCAGTCTTGAGGAGGGAGATTCTACACCGCTTGCAGATTGCAGTATGTATCGACAGTTGATTGGTTCACTACTTTATTTGACACACTCAAGGCCTGATATTTCATATTCCGTGAGTGCCATGTCAAGGTATATGCAGCAGCCACATGAGCTTCATTGGCGAGCAGCCAAGCGGATCTTGCAGTATGTGCAAGGTACGAGACAGTTTGGCATACATTATGTTGCAAATTCTGAGCTTGATTTCATTGGTTTTACTGATTCAGATTGGGAAGGTGATAGCATTGAACGGAAGTCCACTTCCAGTTATGTTTTCATGATTGGTCATGGTGCTATTTGCTGGTCCAGCAAAAATCAAGCAGCCATTGCACTTTCTTCAGCAGAGGTAGAGTATCGAGGGGCAGTCAATACCTGCATTCAGGCAGTTTGGTTGCAGGGTATTATTTCCGAGTTTGGTTTTGGTGGCACTACTTCGAATGTCCTATTTTGTGACAATCAAAGTGCTATCAAGATCTCCACAGATCCAGTTCAGTGGCAGAGGACCAAACACATTGAGATTCATATGCATTACATTCGACAGTTGGTACATGATCGCACCATCATTCTGCAATATTGCCCTACTGATGAGCAAATTACAGACATCTTCACCAAGAGCTTCACTGAGAAGAAGTTCTCTTACCTCCATTCACTGTTGGGGGTGAGTTCCATCATGGTGGAGACAGATTGATCCATTATTATGCTTTAGCTTGAGGGGGGGCTTTCTTCCCACTGGGTTTTCCCTCTTTCCTCACTTACTTTAATTTCAACATTTTTTGGATTATTGTATTGGGGTGACCTTTGGTCTTAATTACCAGGGCCCCACATTATTTTTTTTTCACATCATAGTCTAGCTTGAGGGGGGGTGTTCGGATATCCACATCATCTTTTTCAGGATCTTGCATGCAAATTCTAGGGTTTGCATGCACTTTGCATGCATCCCAGTCACCAGGTTGATGCCTCCAGCACCTTAGCCACCTTATTCTAGCACCCGGGAGCCACTTACTTCAGATTTTTAGCCCTCCTAGTCAGGAAGGCACCCACTTCTCACCTACTGCCAGAGAAGGGCGCACTTCTTCACCTCCCACTGCAGTTCCACTTCAGTTACACTCAGTTAGCTCCGATTCTCCCTGATTTGAGGCTAGTTTCACTCCCGACTGACTGTTTCACTTCCGTTGGACCTCCAGATTGACTATATGACTTGTTCTGACTTCAGTTAGCCTCCCATGCGCCCTCCATTGAGCCCACTTCCCTATATCAGTGCTACACACTTCAGTTACACATGTTACACTTAGTTAGACCCAGATTGACACCTGGATGACTGGATCTTGTGCATTGATGACCACCACCGATTGATGATGAGGACTCCTAGTTGGAGTCAAGCTACTCCATTCAGTGATTCGAATGACCTCCTTAGGCAATTCGAATTGCTCAGTCATTGTTACTGTATTCTATTGTAATCATTCACCCTTACTTGGATATTGAGCACTGATGCATGTTTTGCACAGTTTTACACCATATTTTCTATGTTCATCTGTTGTGATTGATTTACTTGTTCATTAGATCTACTGTGACTAATTTTACAATTTGATGCAGGACCTAGGGGGTCCTTCCTTCACTACAATAAAAAGCTATAATTATCATGTGATTCATTGCATTTGTAAAACTAATCCCACCTTCCTTGTTCATCATTCGTTTGGAAAGAAGTACAAATCACGAGAAATTCCATATCATAGAAATGGAGGCTATCAAATATTGCGGCCATTATCAATGATTTCCTCAGCGCTAGGAGTCGGAGTTTGGGAGAATCCAAATGAAAATAATGGCCTACAAGGCAATGTGATGTGAAGGTGACTGCTGAAATATTCATCCCATTTATTTTAAACATAATAAATCCTGCATCCCATGGTTCTGGTCACCGCTCATTATCACATTTATTTTATCTTTCATGTTTTTCTCGAGAGTGAATTGTGATCTCAAACTTTGAGCTTTCTAAATCGGGAATAACATCTACTTTGAGATTCATAAATAAGGAATAAAATCTTACAACAAAATGAATATGATAAAATAAAAGGCATTGCTATTAAATTTCTTGTAGAGAGGAGTTTATGGAAAGTCCCCTGTTTTGGCCATAATATAGGGGGTATTTCTATTAAGATAGATGCAAATAAATTTTATAGTGTTGGGAAGTAAGTCTCTAATTCTAGTTAATCAAAATAATATTACTATTATAAAATAAAATTATTATTCATTGTCTAAGATAAGAGAGGAGGAAGAGACCAAAAATTATACTATTAGGAGACACCACTACTCTATTGTATTTGTCTCCATTTGAACCACAATATTGTTAGGAGTGATGATAGAATCACTCTTAATCTTGATATAAGCACAATTACAGAGATGAAGTTTAAGAGAAAATGATTCTCTTAGTGAATTTCAAGTGTACCCCGTATATGATGTTTGGAACTTCTCCATAAGTACTCCATACATATAGATTTTAGATATATGTAATATCCCCAATTTGAAATTTTACCCAATTTGGCCAATTTTCGAACCTTGGACTAGTGAAACCCCAAAGTGTCCAAAATGATCCCAAATGGTTTTGAATTATTTCTAGAGTGGATTGAGGTGTATTAGGGCACACTAGTGCAGATATTATATACTTGGACACTTCCTAAATACTTCATCAACTTGCAAAGTTACAACTAGAGAATGAAAGGAAAACATACTAGGAAAATCGATGTTAAAACCCCCAAGGGTAGATGGCTCCAAATGACTCCTAAGGATTTAGAATTGGGTCTGAGAGTGTTTGAAGGGTATTAGGACATAAAAATGAATCCAATGTGTTCTTATACACTATCAAAATACTTCTTCAACTTTCATTTGAATTCCGTAGAAAAATGGGAAATTTACTAGTAGTTTTGATGTTCAAACCCCCAAGGGTAGGGGTCACAAATGGCTTCTGAAATGCAATATGAACCTACCAAATTTCAGAAAAGAGACATGGATTAGTTAGATGACTTCAATGGGAACCCAAATGCATCATTCATAAGTTCATAAAGGCTACTGCAACTTCCATAAAATAGATATTTGTAAACATGTCATTACATAGGGGGGAATGTGAGAAAAACACTATAACTTGCTATGAAATTTGAGATAAATGTCCCAAGGACCTGAATAAGGTATATTAGAATTATTCAGTACATTAATTTCTCTCCAAACAACACTTAAGACCACAGAGATTGACTGAAACAATTCGATACCAAACAACTTCAACTCTTACAACAAGATATGTGGGAAAATGGCACCATTCATACATAGTTTGGCATTTACACATAGTTTCACTTGGATTTTCAACCTGAGGTTCATATGAGAATAAAATATAGATTTTATACATAATATTACAAATCAATTGGGCCCCTTGGAATTCCCCAAAGATATCAGCATCTCACCATGTGTGCCCTTCCTCCAAGAGCAAGAATATAGAGAGAAATGTGAGAGGGATGTGGGAACAAGTTGAAGGAGAAATGGTCACAAGCATCCCTGTAGCTTCAACCTATAAACAAATTTATTCATAAATATCCAATGAAAGGTTTGAATGGCCTCTTCAATTTCCAATTTGGATGGGAATCTTGCACCCTCAATATTGGTACTAAGGCAAGAAGGATAAGTATCCACCTTGCATGGACAAGATATGCTCTCCAATTTTCCAAAAGAGAAATGATCAAAATATGGTCTCTTTCTTTCTTATTGTATTTTATTAACCTCCAAATACCTCCTTAGCTCTAATTCCCTCCAAGAGACTCATCCCAACTGAAATTAGGGAGAGATTCCCATGAATGCCACTTGTCCAACTTTCCCTATCTCTCCTCTTCCATCAATTTGAATGGGGGAATCTTGGCTGCCATAACTCCCCTTGTGCACCCACTTGGAGGCTATTTTTAGCCCTGACATGTCATATATGTCAGATGTTAGCAATAAGTTTTGAAATTTGTCATAAGTGTCATAGATTCTTCAGCATTGTTGTCGTAGGAGTTAGGGAATCTAGCTCCAAGTGTCACAATTCTTCTAAGATGCCTCTTCCTCTTCCATGGGAGTTACTCTTCCACTCCAATTCGACCTTACATGATTTTTTTCCATGAATAATACCCCTTCAACTCCCCCAAGTATTTTACCCTTCACCTTGAACACGATTTGGTGAGAGAATGATGCAAAGTGTAGTGGTGAATCTTGCGACATGTGGGCCCCATAACCTCTTATGTGCTCTCATGATCTAATGCCAACTTATATTATTTTTATTATTATTTATTTTACCCATTTAATGTCAATTTGTAATTCTAAGGTCATTTTGGGTCTTGTAGATCCCTTATCCCAACTTTTAATGCTTCCACCCCCAAACCAGGGGACTAGTAATTTTCCTCGATGATAGTTCATTTGGATGGAGATATTACAAACTTTAAATTGAGAATTTTCTCTTAATGTGACCCACCTTGTCCATTTGTATCTAATTTTACATTATTACTAACTTGGACATCATGCTTGGAAAATATTTGACCCTTAACATCAATTTGACAAACTATCATGAATATGGCCAAGTGGCTTAGGCCATTGTGACCCAATGAAAAATTTGGCGACATGACAATATCATAGACCGGGAATAAAGATAATGGGAACAACATTTCTTTTGTAAGATGAAAAATATATTCTTTGCATTTCATGCATAAGATGAATATTTTGTTCCAACATTATACCAAACAATTCTTTCAGAAGCATGACAATTTTTTCCAATAGTAAATGTCTAGTTGTAAACAATTTCAAATTGAGAAATATATTATCATTTGCCTTTTGAAAATTAAAAAATACAATTAAACAACGATTTTTGTCTTACGCCCTAAGGGGGCGTCTAAATGTAGTCCCAATGCAAGGCGCCTCTGATGAGGGGTTGGTGGTTTACAAAAGTTATAGTTTATTAACAACTCGTCACCAGGAAACAAACTACATTTTGCATGCACAACAACAAATCTAGATGCTTGAATTTTCATAAAGAATCCTGGTCATTGAAGTGTTCCTCAAATGAACAATTTGCAGAAAATAAAGAGCACTTAGAACTATTTATGAACCCTGCAATGTTCCCATGAGTGTGTGCATGACCAACGATATATAATAGGTTCTTCCTATTAAATTTTATATAAACATAACCATTCATGCACCTAATATACATGGAAATTCCATGTTTGTATTTAACAATATTCAAGTAATCCGACCAACAATAGATAGGACTGCAAAATGGAATAAGTGCTATTGATTGTTTAGGAGGAATGAGTACATGTGAAAGGATAAACAACCCAAGATTTGCATCATCTATATTAGACTTAGTAATCATAAAACTATTACCACAAAAGGAGAATTTGGTTCCAACATCAAGCATAGAAAAAGAATATAGTCAAGCGCCATACAAAGCATGATTGTAACAAGTTGATATTTACTTTGCTAATTCATGGGAAGAGAGAAGTCATCTCTACCTTCCAACAATTGGACTGATCTTGGTAAGTTGTTGTGTACTTGGACATTGTTTCTCTCAACTCTTACAACTTTTTGGATCTCCTAGTAGAGATGTTTTGGGTGGCATTGATATCATACTTTGGGTTGATAGAACTTGTAGTTCATTGGACAGAAGTAGAGGGGTTGGTCAATTTAGGATGAAACATAGTTGTTTTAGCTTTCAAGTTTTCCAAAAAATGAGCATAGGGAAGTGCTCCTATGTGTCTTTTATATATCACCTATTTGATTTTTTATTGTAGTAGGGGTTATTAGAACATCAACATTGGGTAGTAAATCATTATTATAATGGGTGAGTGTGACACACCGAGGGTTATTCTTCAACCATTGACATTTTGAAAAACCAAATACAATTGGTGTGTCATAAAAGAGATCCATCTCACTACAAATTATGGTTGATGACCTAAGATTATGGCTGGAAGATGACATGTTACAATTGGTGGGGTAAAGTGGCTATCCATTTTCATCTACCAACTACTTGAAGTATCTTGCTCCTAATAAGAGCTTACAATGTTTTTCAACTTGTGGAATATCTTGTGCATCTGAAATCGATCATCAATTGAGATCCTTCAAAATAGTATACATTGTTATTCAGATTATCATGGATAGCTAACATAAATTCAATTAGATAATCAAAATATAACTAAAATATGAACTTATTGGAGATGGAAAGGGAGAACTCATTGAACTTTGAAAAATATGTAATGAGCTAGAATTTGAAGAATTGGCCATTTGATATTATAACCTTTTCTCCCTGCATTTGGGCGAAATATGCAATCAATACATGTCTACAATCCTAAAGTAAATTTTGAGAACCATATCACAATCTAACTTCCGATATAGTTTTGAAACCATTTTGTAAGAATAAGGTGAGTTTAAGCAACATATGTATACTATGAAGTATTGTGATTTGTGTGGTTGAATCCTAAAAGAACATTTGAGATGAATTGTAATTACCCAGTGTAGCTAGGCTCATGACTTGGGTTACAGTTTGTGAGTCTAGAGATGATTCAGGAGATGGATGAGTAAATGCAATCTAGCTGGGAATGGCTGAAAGAGATCAAAGTCTGACCTAAAAGATATGTTGATGCACATCAGATGGAAAAGAACCATGATTTTAGAGATAGAGTGTTCTTGCGGGTGAATTCACGAAAGAGTTCTATAAATTTGGTAGGGGGGGGGGGGGAATTGCCGCCACAGTTTGAGGGACCATTTGAGATCAGTGAGTGATTGGGGATGGTTTCTTATTGTCTCTAGTTTCTTACTGTATGATGTTTTTCATGTTCTTCTTTGTGATGTTATATGTAAAATCCATCTCAAGTCATTGACTTGAGTAATTTGTAGATATTAGATGAGGAGGCCCTAGTGGCTGAGTCGGTTCGAATTTTGTAGCGATGAACTTGAAAACTTCAGCATCGACTAGTCGATCAGGTCAAGGTTTAGTGGGATAGTTATAGTCCTAGTTCCGCAACCTGGGAGGACACATTGGAGATGTGAAGATAGTTCTCTTACCTATTCTAGAACTTTATGACAAAGTTTCCTAGAGTGGGGGTGTACGTAGAACCCTATATTTGTCATTAATTGTTGAATTTGATTATGACTTATTCTTTGAGGGAATTCAGTTATGAATGACTTGGTTATGTATGGATTTAGATATAGACTATGTGTTGTCTTATTCTTTGAGGGCATTCAGTTTCAGATGACCCGGTCATGTGTGGAACAAATATTTGCTTGTTAAAGATAATTACTTGGAAAAATGTATGATGTGTTGTTAATGGTAAGTTCATGTGATTATGAAATGATGTTGATGTTGATCGAAAATGCTTATGTACAATTATGTTATGATTTCAATTGCGATTGAAATGCATTTATAATTTTATCATGATTCAATAGCAAGGAAAAATTTAGGGACAAAATTTATTCCATGGGCTAGTTTTGGACTTTTTTTCAAAAAACGATTCGCCAATTTTCCCTTTTTCAAAGATCATTCACCCAGATTCCATGGGATAACGTTTTTACCATAAAAATCTCCAAAATTGTCCAAAAACTATATAAATTCCTTAGAAATTTGAATATTCTTTAAAAGAAATGCCAAACATTTTATGGTTGCAAATTTAATAATTAGTTTAAGATTCGCCAAGGTTTCCACACTTTGAGAAAATTATGGATCCTTAAAATATTCCCTGTTCTATAGAGATTGAATGTATATGCAATGTGAAAAGTGATGTCGATAATGGACAAATGTTGATAAATGATGATTACTATATCTATCATGTACTCTAATGGGTTGTCAAGTGTAATAGGAAAGGAAGGTACATGTGACGCAAGAAGATGTTGATGCACAAAGACTCTATTGGAGTCAGGTAGCATTGATAGGTGATGTCATTATAATATTTACGATTATGTTTGAAATATTTTTTTAAGATTTGATGTGTGTTATGTTTGATGTTTGATGTTGGATTGTGATTGCAAATCAATCAACATTAGGTAACGTGGCTAAACAATGATACGATGTAATATTAGCAAGTTGTCTGTTTGATGAGCTTTGAATATAGTGAGAGAAGATCTACCTCATCAAATGCATGTGATGTGAGGGTAGGCCGTAGGTCGGCCACTCATGAGGTATTTACTAGGCGGCACACATTAAGGACTCGGCCTTATTCCCTATGAACCACAAGTCCCTTAATAGGGTAGGAGGATTGAGTCAACATGGTATCAATCGTTGTACCATATCCCACCTGATGGAAATATCTGAAGGGCATGCATGAAGCATGGCACCTTGATATCCTTGGTCGCAACGAAAATGCGATAGTTAATTACGTTAATTATAAATGGGGCGATTAATAAAAGTATTCAAAAGAGATTTAGAAAATATCTAATGTGTTAGTAAGGAAAAATAAATTGTTTATTGATTAATCTTAATTATGAAATTTATGAATCGAAACTGGAGCAACTGCATTTCAGTTAACTAAAAATAAAAAGATAGAGTAAATATTTTTAAAGAGAAAATTAAGGAAACTTAACTAAATAAAATCTTAGTTAAAAATAAAAGACTAACAAAAGCTAAGTTAACTAAAACTGGGCGGGTGAATAAAAATTTAAAACAGAAAGAAATTAATTCGAAAAGTGATGCATGAGGATGCATGGATTTACGGAGGTTATTAAGAGGCAAGAAGAGAATGAAGATCTCATATTTTCCTACTGTAATTTTGGACAACAACTTGGGTTGTTTCTCCTGTCAAAGGTGACTATCGAAGGGTGTGGTTCACTTCAATATGAGATCCTGGGTTGGGAGCCCCGTAGTAGTAGGCTAGTATTGAAGTTCAATACTAGTAGTGTATCGTCAACCTTGTTGTAGCTCGAGGGTCCCTGGGGAAGAAGAGAACATATTGGGTACAATAGGTTAGGTTACGGTGGACCATTTGTGATTGGAAATACAAAGGCGATAATTGCGGTGGATATTCGACGACAACTTCAAACTCTGGCTTCTACTTCAACCTTCGACAACTTGCAGGAATTGAGAGGTCAACTTGTCATTATGATTTTTAATCTAATGTTGGATATATATTGATTGAGTTATTAGTATAATGTTAGATAAGTAATTTTTATATATGTTGCTTGTGTGGATCATGGATCTATCGATTGGTTAAGAAAAAAAAATTATGTTGCTTATTGTTCATATCTATGTCATGAATGTGTAAGTGTTTATTGGGTAGTTTAGCAGGGACCCTAGGAGGGTCGTTACATGAATATATAATTTTAAGTTGAAGCATAAATTAATATGGATTTTTAATTAAACATGAGCACCATAATAATATAAGTGCACCGGTTTGTCCCAGAGTAAATGGATGCACCAGTGCAGCTAAACCACATAAAATCATAGTAGAAAATATCTGCTATATTTGATAGCGGATATTTATCTATGCAATTTTCAATATTGTTGACCTTCGTGTGCTTAGTATATAAAGGCGCACCGGGGTAGCCGTATTTTCAATACGCACCACAGTATGATATTTTTTTATTTTTTTATTGTATGCCAATACAATGCATCGTGAAAAGAGTAGTGCACCGGTGTGTTCATATATTTCTAGCGCACTGCTATTCCATATATTTTTTTAGAAATATATATTTATGGTGCGTTTCCTATTATGATGCATAGGGGCACCTTTGTAAATAGCGCACTGATGTCGAGAAAATAAAAATAAAATAAAATTGCATCAATTATTTTCCCATAGACTAAAAACGAAGTGGGAATTTCAATTTCAAAAACTAATTCTATAAGGTATTTAAAAATAATAATAATCAATATTTCATTATTTTGTCAAAATTTCAAGGGGAGAGTTTTGGAAGAGACACTTACTGAGGACGAGTTTGGAGCAACTTGATTATTCTGAAGATCAAAATTTGTAAGGTATGGTGAATCAAACAAAACCCTACATAGTAGAAATTTCAAGTATGTAAATTATTACTAGTGATCACAATGTATGATTTATTTATTTTTCTATTTAGACTTTAAATAAATATAGAAAAAAATTCATAGTTACCTTCAACATTGGAACCCTTGTTTTCTTATTACTTCCTTTTTTTATGTGGATGCAAAATTTTACATTAAAGTTTAAATCCCTCTATTTTTCACAATTAAGATTTTTCTTTTTAGGGATTTTAGATTTAATGGGTTTATAGTTTTATATATAAAGTGTTGGGTGCGATGGGATGACTTCTTGGGTCAAATATGAAACACTCTCAACCCTATCAATTTTTTTTAATTTAAAAAAATTGTTATGCAATTTTAGATGTAGTCAAGTTGTTTAAACGCATGGGTGCATTTATAATAGTAGCACATTGGTAATGTTAGGCCTACCATTTTTTTAATTTTTTTCTTAAAATAATGCTTATGCATTTTTCGGTGTGGTCGAGTTGTTCTAACGCATCGGTGTGTTATTTGTAAAAGTGCATTGTTTTGATTACCAACTTGCTTTATAATAAATAAATCACACCAACAAATGTGTATATGAACTTTTTTATTTTGTTCTAGTTAATGGTGCATTCAAGTATGATGCATTAGTGTGTTCAAGTATGAGAATCACCGATGTGTTTTGTATACTGAAACACACTGAAATGGAAGACTACTTTATTTATTTATTTTGAAGATATGTAATTTATTTGTATAATATACTTAATAGCTTCTCTATTAATGATCCATGTTGTTTATTGATAGAAAATGCATGATAATAGTTCAATGAACAACAATTCTAGTCGACATGATGGGAGCACATACAATGATTGCGAATAAGGCAAGTTCTTTGTAATTTATGTATTAAATTAATATGTTTGCATTATCTGTAAATTTAACTAATATGTATTGGTTAATGTGTGACATATATGCAGAGCCAAAAAATGTGGAAGCTCAATATGATTCTTTGCAATCTAAGTCTAGAAGAGCGTAAAACCTTGATGGAAAAGTTGTAGAGGAATGAATACAAAATAAATCAATATGAATTTTCCTTGAATTTTGAGTAATATTGTACTTAATAATATTCACTAATGTGTTTCAAACAATCCAATTCACATATGTTGAATGTTATGTAGGGATTGACAACAACAAAAGGGAATGTCGTCATAAGAAAAAAAAATCATGGAAGATGAAAACGATGATGAATTGGTCCTTAACACATATGGAGTGGTGCTGAAATTGAATGAAAGGAGGATTTTTTTAATAAAACTATGAGGGATATAGTGGAAAGAATGTATAGACATATGTTTTACTTACAGTACAAAAATCAATCCAATGATTCCAATAATTAGGCTATATCTAAACTACAGGAGGTGTTTCCAGAGCAATGGTCAATGAGACCTATCACACTTGCAATAGAAAAAAGTACATACAACAACAATAAAAAATCATTCAAAAATTAATATCCCTGAACATGTTTTTTATAGAATATGTATCTACTACTACAAAAGATTCCTTTATTAATATTAGTTTTGTTATATTTATTTTTCATATGAGCATAAAAATAGTTTAATGCCATTTTAAATTTTTAGGAAGATTATAAAAATACCAAAGGATGAACGAGGTGATATCTAAAATATGCTAGTATGGATGCCCAAAAAAGTGTACAAGGAGATGGTCAACGAGATGGACATAATTGCATTGTAGGAGGTGCTATCTCGACAACAACGTGCTTCAAATGCATGAAATCGTTGAATTTTTCTAATTTTTTTTTAAAGCAAAAAAATAGAGCATCATTCTATTAATCGTCGAACCAAAGTTACAATATACATCTTCTCCATAGTCATGGTGCTTATGTAGCCACCACAGGGATCAAAACTCTTCTTATCAACATAAGCCCATACACAAAACCAGAGATCAAGTATTGCAATCTAGAACATAGCTAAAAGGACAAGACCATCGCCTAACTGTCTACAGGAAGCTATTAACATACTCAAAACAAAGTAATCCGAGAGAGCAGGCATTACGAAACCCAATACACCGAAGTACACTAAGATAACATGCATTCCAAGAGGTAATCCCATACCCATAATCCCAAAGACTCCCAACAGAAGCCAAAACAGACTAACAAAGTAGGGGCCGAAGCAAAAGCCAACCGTAAGTCCACTTACAAAACCCATACAGAGGTCTAAACCCCGCCAAAACATCAAGAGTCGCCACAACCATTAGGACATAACACATTCTTTAGGAACTAAAGCAGTAGTGAGGCGAACCAGCTCTTCGGCACATCTAGAGAGTCATCCCACAGGTCCCTGATCATCTTCAATGTTGATGACCGATGTGTCATCCATCTCACTAGCTTTTCCCTGGAGATAAATAACCTTTGGATTATCAATTTTCTTGGGGCAGGTTAAGAAAGAGATACCCAATTCCTTGGAAATGGCATCCATCTTCATATGTATCCAATGGGTCTCATCAGCATGCTCCTTACAGTTCTCCTCCAACTTTTTCAGTCAGTGAGACTCCGCTAGAGTGTCCACCCGAGCCGCCTGTGTCTGAGCAATGAGATTTTTCGTGACCCAGAGCGTGACCACTGCTCTGTTATAAAGAGCCATATGTCCTCTAGTGTTTCCTAGATCATGGATCCAGTCCTCCATAGCCACTGCCTCAGGTGGCAATTCATGTTCTCCTACCATCCTCCATAAATGGTCTTCCATCTCCTCTAAATCCCTTTGCAACTGCTCAGGAAAAAGACGACGAAAAAACACTGAGGTCGTGGCCGCTCGCCACTGCTCCCGGCTAGTGGCAGTCAGGGGTTCAGCATCCCGGGAAGGATTACTAGGTTCACCCTGGCTACTCTGACCTCTATGAGCAGGGCGACCCCTCAGAGGCATTATCTTCGTAGATAACTGCTCACTCTCACCACCACAGGAAAACACAAATAAACTCAACAAGATACAATCCTTCTCAGACAAGTCACAGAAGTGTCAAGAGTCGACCCAATAGAGGAAATTTAAAGGCCATTCGCCACTAACCACCATTAAATTCCCCATAATTATCCTAGCTTTGCAATAATACTCTTCGCCCTTGGAAAACATCATAACATCATCACTCTGATCAACAACCTTCATCTGAATCAAGGGGGAATAGATTACCAGTATCCATCCCACACTTCAGATCTTGGATCATCAATGTCCTCCAAGAAAAATCATAAGGGGAAGGACATGTCATTAAATATCCTGAAGGAGTCACAAAAGGTCGCTCATAACTCCTACCGTCCTGAATATCCCATCTATTAAAAACCATCACTTCACATTACATCAAAGGACTGCCAGCAACCTCGCCCATCGAACACACGTCTCTTTTGGCAATTTGCAGACATCTAACTCTACACGTGCTCGTTGGCATGTTGAGGGCATCACCACCCCATCCCTCATTACGGCAGTTGGCACTCTAGTTTGCAAGCACGTCAGCCAAGCAGTTTGCACTTTGTCAAATGTGGTAAAAGGTGACAGAGGTCATAGTTTTAATAATATTTTCTAAGCATGTAATGCGCCACTCTAACCTCCAAGCAGGTGCCAACTTAGCCGCCCGTGTCCCGTTATCCAACCTGGTGGAAAGTTGGATAATTAATTTGGAGTCCCTCTCCACGTGGAGACTTGTAATGCCACGACGAGCGGCCATGCTTAAACACTGTATCATTGCCTCGCATTCGACCGCATTATTGGTAGCAAGGCCCAGATGACCATAGTAGCTAAACATGACACTTCCTTTGTCATCCCGCATAACCCCGCCATAACCAGCATTCCAAGGATTACCCTTTGACACGCCATCAAAGTTGAGCTTAAGCCAACCAGTTAAAGGTGCAGAAAATCCACCGGGCTTTCCATGGAAGTTCTTTGAGGACGACTGCACCCGATATGGTTAGGTGGTGCCCCAATGCCCCAATTCTTCAGAATATTAACTTCAATTGCTGGTAAGTTCATATCCTTCTCATTCCACTGAGTTAATTTCAAAGTCTCTATAATACTACGTTGAATTTGGTTCCAAATAACAATGCAGTTCTAACGTTTCCCTGTGAAAATTCTTTGATTACGCTCCTTCCACACATCCCACATAAGAAAACCAGGAAATAGTTCCCAGATTCTGTTAAGGATTCTCCCCTGGAAAGGATCCTTTCTCTAGCCGTAAATAGAACCAGTCAGATCAGTGCGTAGTCTATCCATCATACGGAAGATCATAGCGCCCTTATCCCAGAGTTCCGAGGAGAAGCTGCACTTGTCAAGAAGGTGTGCAATCGTTTCCCCATGTTTTCCACATAGAATGCAACAGGAGGGTCCCTCAAAGCCCCTCTTCGTAAGGTTATCCCACGTTAAAATCTTCCCTTTCAGCACTAGCCAAATGAAGAGTGTAACTTTAGGCCAAATTTTAGCATCCCAAAGGCGTTTCCAAATCTTATCAGCAACAGGCTTATCATGACCACCATGAATGTAATAAGCCTCTTTCATGGTGAACATACCTTTCGGCCGATGCCCCCAGCGCAACAAGTCCAAACCCAACTGAAATTTGATATGTCGTTGTTGCAAAGTTTCATGGATGTGTTTGCCAATTTCCTCCCCATATGTCTCCATCCACCAAATCAGAGGCTTCCATATCCAAAACCCTCGATCATTAGGTTCCTCCTTCCAATAGTGCGCAATCATCTGCCAATCATGGTTATAAGTCGTTGAATCCGGAGGGATATCGTTCACCAAAGTTAGAAGGGGCGGTTCTTTTTGCCATGCATCGGACCACAGATTAGCTGATGATCCTTATCTGACCTCCCAAAAACTTTGTTTTCTTATCAGCTCACGTCCCTTTCTAGCCATGTTCCAAATATGCGACCCCTGTTTCGGCCCATCCATCCTAACCCAGTCTTGCTTTTCAATATTATGAGCATATTTCATGCCCCAGAAACTAGCCCATTGCTGGTTCGTATGATTGAGCCACCTCCACCAAATATTTGCTCCACAAATAATGGTCATCTTCTCAGGATCCCGTAGTCCAAGCCCTCCTTCAAGTTTAGACTTACACAGAGTCTCCCAAGCCACCAGGGGCCATTTTTTGTGTTCCAGAGTGCCTCCCCAAAGGAAAGAACGTTGGATATTTCTGATCTCCCTCAGGACAAATTTAGGAGCTGAGTGTACAGAAAAGAGGTATAGAGGCATCGTCTGAAGAACAATTTTAACAAGAATAACTCGTCCCAGCAGGTTTAAAGCTTGGAACATCCAATTTGAGAGTTTCTCCCTCATTTTACTTAAGATTTCTTCTCAGGAAATCTTCTTAACGATAGCATCAGACAAGGGAGCACCCAAGTATTTGGTTGGAAGGGGGCTCTTAGTGAAACCAAAAATCCTAACTATGTTCCTATGGCTGGAAGACAGAGTATTAAAGAAGAAAATCAAGGATTTGTCCATATTCAACGTAAGCCCTGAAGCTCTTAAGAAGATATTCAACTCCTTAATTTGTCTAGCTTCCTGAATAGAAGAATGACCCATCATGAGAGTGTCGTCAACAAACTGTTGATGGGTTATATCCTTTTCATACGGTGGGAATTTAAGACCTTTGATTTTCCCCTGATCAACAAAATGCGCAATAAACCTGCCAAGACCTTCAGTCATGATCACAAAGAGAAAGGACACGAGGGCATCCCCTTGGCGTATACCCCTCGTAGGCTTGAAAACATCAGATGGGTTCCCATTGATCAGGATAGAAAAGAACACAGTTGAAGTAAGATTCACTATCCATTTGATCCATAACTCGCTAAAACCAAAGGATTCCATAATCTCTTTCATGTAGGTCCAGTTAAGTTTATCATATGCTTTAGATAAGTCAAGCTTCAGTAGAATCCCATACTTTTTCGTGCTCTTGAGTGAATGCAAGACTTCTTGAGCAAGGATATTACCATCTAGGATCTATCTGCCTTCAACAAAACCTGTCTGTTCCAAAGAGATCAAAGTAGGAAGAAGGGGTTTTAGTCTATTGGCCATGAATTTCGTTATAAGTTTATAGATGATATTACACGGAGAGATAGGTCTAAACAAGTCAGGTCTCTCTGCCCATGGATTCTTCGGAATCAACATGATAAAGGTAGATTTTAGAGCACGGAGCACCCCTTTCATTTTCCTTGATTCTTCCACGACCTGCCATACTTCAGTTTTAATCAAATCCCAGAAGTGGTGAAAGAAGTTGGACGTAAAACCATCAGGCCCAAGGGATTTATTATCCTCCATCTGATTAATGGCTATCTCAACCTCCTGGATTTCAATGGGACGAATAAGCATCTCATTCTGCTCATTAATGATCAGCCTGGGAATAACCTCCTTGATCTCCCTGCAGGCTGTAGACTGATCAATCTACGGTTCTGTTGTCACATCCTTAAAATGAGACATGAGTTCCTGCTCTATATCCTCATGAGAATCAACTAGAACTCCATCATTGGTACGGAATTTTCAAATTTGATTATGGTGTCTATGTTGAATGGTTGCTCAATGAAAGAACTTTGTGTTCTTATCCCCATCCGTCAGCCATTGATTTCAAGACTTCTACTTCCACAACATTTCCTCTTGGGTATGCCTCTGATAAAGCTGATCAGAAAGGTTTTTCTCCTCCAAATCCAGATCCTCATTCAGGCAATTTCTCATGATACATGCCTGGACTTGTCCCATTTGTTTCTCAATCTTGGCTATATCAACAAAAATGTCCCCGAAGACATCTTTACCCATATTTTGATGTTTTGTTTCAGCAGCTTCAATTTTTGTTGAAAACAATACATTTTAGTACCCTAAGGGGTAACGTATTCCTCCACCACTCCTCCACACTTGTATGGAAGTATTTATGGGTTAGCTAAAAAATTTCAAACCTAAAACGCCTATTCATTTGGGTTCCAATATTAGTCCAAATAAGGAAACCGACCAATGATCAGAACCTGCAGAAGCTATCGAACGGGAGTCCAGAGTTCCCCCTAAGAGCATAATGCTTTCAGACACAAGAAATCTATCCAACCTAGCCACCACCAAATGCTCCCCTCCCCGTCTGTTGTTCCAGGTGAAACCATTGCTCCCCATAGCTACATCAATCATTTTATTGTTCTCAATGAATTCATCAAACATAGTATTTTCCGGAGTTAGGATTCTCCTACCCCCTTTCTTTTCTAGCAAAGACCTAATCAAGTTGAAATCACCTCCAACAATCCGGTGAGTCTCTTCAAACATGCTCCTAAGCCTGGATAAACTGGTAATGAAATTACGCTTCTCTGGATAACTGCTCGTCCCATACACATTGGTAATCACCCCCTTCGCGTTGGACCCTAAAGGATGAAAAGCAATAGAAAGACTGAACTTGGTGGAGAGAAAATTAGTGAGAGCCAGAAGTCGTGGGTCCCACAGGATTTCTATTCCACCAGAGTGGCCAATAGCATCTAACATCATACACTTACAATTTTTCCAAATGCTATGCGAAGTTAGTTCCAAGTGAGCTCCTGAACACTTGGTTTCTTGTAGCAGAACCACAATAGGTTTTTCCTTCATAATCTTACTTTTCAGAGTCTTTCTTTTACGAGGACCGTTAGTCCCTCGAATATTCCATGAAATGATTTTTATCAAGCACTGTATCTCACTAATAAGAGAGCTTCCTGGATCGTTGGATACTGACCAGAGTCAACCAATCAAGCCCCAATTTCCCCTATTCACTCCCTATTAGATCTATGTCCTCTCTTCGATCCTCCTTCTTTAAATTTCCTTTTACTTTTCTTCAGCTTTAGGGGCCCAATCCCCAGACTAGGAGTGGGTTTAGTTTTTAGAATGGCAGATTTTAATAGTTTAAGTTGATTGTCCATAATCTAGTGCACCTAAATGTTCTTACAAGCTTCTTCGATACTATCAAGATCTAGGTCTCTTAGCTCCATTTCTTCCAGTTCCTCCTCCATCGTCTCAACTGCCAAAGGGTTTTTATCCTTCACATTTTTACCCTTAGTTCGGATCTCATATATCACTTCAGGTTTATCCACCTTGGTAATAGAAGGATTCTGGGTTTCCTTAGGATTACAGGGACCTAGAAAATCAATATCCAACGCTGCAAAGTGGTTTGTGTTGGTTTCTTTACTCTTGGGCTCAACCCCATTATTCCTTCGTCTCGCTTTCCTCCTATTGGTGATTTTGGTAAATCCTTCCACATCAAGCTGGTCCAGAGGTTTTCTACCAGGTAATTTCGTTGGGAGATTCAAATGACAGTCACGGGCTAGATGTCCATGAGTATGACATCGTCGACAGCGAAAAGAAATGTGTTCATAATCTAGGGTTTGGAACCACTTAGAATCTTCCCAATTTAGGGTAATCCCTTCATGTAGGGTTTTAGAGATATTCATATAAACACACAAACAGGCATTTGACACATACCTTCCTTGCTTCGTTTGGTCAGAGATTTTAACAAGATTCCCTAGAGTGCCTCCAATCGCCTTCAGTATTTCAGGATCCTAGTATTCAGTCGATAATGAATAGAGTCTGATCCAGACCAGGGCTATGGATAGATCCTCCTTGTCAAGATTAAAATGATCCTTCCACATTCGTAGAAATAACCCTGCTGAGTAGTAGAAATAAGGTCCTCCCTCGAATACCCTATCCTTGTCTTCCACATTGAGAAAAACCACAGTAAAGAACCCCTTCGACCCCAGTAGGATATCAAAATGTCCTTTAGGTTTCCAGGTTGAGTGAATCCACCATGTTAGGGCTTTCTCAAAAGGCCAGACGCCCATGAATTTACCAATTAGCTCGTGATCCATCATATGCTGGATTCTCTCTTTAACTCTTGTCGGATTCACCGATATGGATGGAGTACTAAGAGACTTAGGGATGCAAACTCCCTACCCCATTTTTCCTGTCCTCGATGCCAAAATCTCTGCTTGATTTCTAAAACCCTCTCCTCCGATTCCTGCCACCTCCCGTTGCACCTGCGGAATATTTGTTGTCGGCTCCTCATCAAGCCAAGGAGGAGGGGATGGGCCCCTCCCCTGGTTCGGAACCATACTCCCCCACAAATGTTGTGCCCTGCACCTCACCCTAATTTCGAACTTCCAGAATGCTTCCGTTACTAGTAATCACTTCTTGGAGCTCCCCCAATCCTAATCTCCTCTTAAACCATGCTTTAAAATGCATTCAATGTTTTCGTCCATTGAATTTTTCTATCAAGTACATCTAATTAATTAATTTACCATTAAATATTTATTTTCAATTGTTTCGTTGTAGAAAAGAAAACATACAAAATGGAGCCCATTCAACACATAAGATGGGGCAACAAGGAAAAATGGGTTGATAGCAAAGTTTGTGAGTAGTTGTGATTTCCTTATAACAACATAATAATTCATATTGGTTGTGATCTTTATATATATATATAAATATATATTTAGAAACAAACACCCTTCGATGTCTTCAAACATGTGTTATCATACAATGAAGAGCCATCAGAAGAATTGATTGGCATTTGGTTAAGTAAGGTTTGTGAGTATATGTTGGTGTATCAAAAATTAAATGTGGAATTTGTAAGTGTCTATGTTGTTTTACTTCTCTCATTTTATAAGTATAGAACAAAAAAAATCATTTATATTAAATCTATGATTTGTTACGGGGTATAAAACTTGTAGGAAACAAAGTATGGAGTGGAGCCAACAAAAGAATTGTTGAGAGAATGCATGATATTTGGTTTTGAAAGAATGTGTACCATTCAAGACTCAATTCTTTCTATGGTATTTCGCTTTTCAATTTACGTTCATGTATATTATCTATTTTAATTTTCATTATTCCTAGCAATGTAGATACACTCATTACAATTTATTTTTATGTTTGTAGATGGAAGATGAAGAAGAGAAAAACAATTGAGGCAATCAACAAAACATTTGACCAAATAACCCAAATCATGCAAGTGGATTGAGCACTGACAACAGTTCCAACGAAGAATGATGATCCATATATTTTGGATATTAATGCAAGCTGCTATATATTTTGAAATAATTGTCTATGAAAATCAAACATTTTGTATAATGTACTGGACATAGTGCCCCAATTGAAAGACAATGATTTACCAATAAGTGTAACAATTACATGCATGTTAAACATTTTGATTATTGTGGATTTTATATTGTCCCATTTTGTATGACAAATGGCCTCTTATTGATATATAATAAAATATTTTTTATTATTATATTGCATTCTCTAATGTCGTTGTGAAATGTTACAACTCTAATTAAATATATGGATGATTAAATATTACAATAAATGCAAAAAATTATGATATAACAAATTAATCCAAACATCATATCCAAATGCAATAATTAAAATTCAAATGAATGTACTACTATAAAAAAAATATTTCAAATTATGATGAATAATGGAATTAAACAAAATAAAAATAAAATATAGATATTCTAGCGCGATGTCAATAGTCACTATTGACCAAACATAAAATCATTTCTCGTGATTTTGATCATTTCAATTGCAACAGTGCGTTTGAGACAATGTAGCACCGGTGCACTCAAAACAACAGAGACCTAGTGCGATAGAATACTCGTTGCATGCCCCAATGCTTCTTTTATTATTATGCCTTGGTGCAATACTGTATATTAATCGCACCATTAACTTTTTACAATATAGTGACAGTCAATGTCTTAGTCAACTTTACCGGTGTGTTTTCCTTCACTTATATCGCACCGGTGCTTTGTAATAGTTAGTAAGCACCGATACCTTTTAATAGTTTGTAAGCACTTGTACATTTTAATAGTTCATAAGCACAGGTGTTATTTTTGGTATAATGCATTAGTGCATATATTGTAATAAAGAACTGCTTTGTTTTAAAATTTTGGTGCACACTGTGCTATATGTATTATCAAGCACCAGTGCATATAATGCTTCCAAAGTTTTTTGCACATCGGTGCATATGTTTCTTTTAAAAGCACCGATGTGTTTTGCATTTGTTAGCACCGCTGCGTTTTGCATTTGTTGGGACTGGTGCATGTGTTTGAATAAAGCGCACCGATAAAAAACCTCTGCAAAAGCCTCTGAACGGCAATTTTTTTTGTTATAATAAATTTATGTAAAAACCTCCGCTAAAACATCTGGTGCCATTAAAGGAGGTTGTAGCAGATTTTTTTTTGACAATTTTGGCCAATCTTGTAACATTAAAAGCCTCTATTGTAACCTCCTCTATGGGGCCTTTTCCTTGTACCATATCTGTGGTGTGCCTTGTTAATGGGCCATGAAACCTTGAAACTTACTCATCTAGCTATCAACCTTATGGCATGTCTATTTGTTCCATCGATCAACAACCAAGGTGATCGTGTGATGGAGGTGCATGAAGCCTCTCAAGGCTAAGGCCTTATAGCACTCATGTTTAATAAGACTTATGTGCCCCATATTTCATGTGCTATGTGGTGTTTTATTTGGACTTATGTTTGAAATAACCAAGCTGGTGGCATGGAATGGATAAGCCATAACAACTTGAAGTTTTTTTTCTCTTTTTAGTATAATTGAAGTTTTGTTCTTTTTTAGTATGTCTTGTTTTGGAAAAGTGATGCAATATGTTACACACACTCATAAATAACAAAATTGTAGAGATACATAAACTCATTTATGCCAATTGTATGTGTGTGTGTTTTTCTGGTTACATAACTCATTAATTAAAAAAATAGATTGTTAATTTTTCTTTTATAACTTTTTTATTCATTAAGGATTTTAAATATACTACACTACTATATATTGAGCTTATTTCACATACTAGGTTTGAGGTTAACTGATATTATCAATTCAAAAAAATCTAAACCAATATGATTTTGTTTTTTTGAAAAACATATGGCTAGTACTCCTAGTTCTCTACATATATAACAATTTTTATATATGAATTTCATCTTTTAAGTACTTAAAAGTTTAAAAAAAAAGACATATACCTTATACGCTTCAAAAGAAAATGTTCATGTTAGAAAAAATAAAATTAATTTAGATATAAAAAATTTAATAGATAATTCTTTTTATATTAGGAATAGTTATTTACTTCTTTTGTGTTTCATTTTCTTATCCCAAATATAAATTCTTTATATAAACATATTACAATATAAATATATGTTGGTTTAGATTTTTATTGCATCTAAATTGCTAAAGAGTCCATCATTAACTTGATATCTTTCTTCTATATACTAATTACCAAGAATATGGAATTACCAAGAATATGGATGGATGAGTAATCCATCAATTATATAATTAGAAGAAAACACAAAATAAATACTTCCACTGTACAATCAAAATTGGGAATTATAAATATAATAGAAATACATTGGATATTAAGAATTTCATATAAAGACCACCTATAATGAAAATTAAAATATATTTCAAATGTCATTATAGTTAAATTTGATTTGATTAAAAAAAATTAATATATTGTTTTTAATTATTTATATTCTTTAAATTATAAGAATTAATTAATTTTTATTAGAAAAATATTCTAAATTGATATTTATAAATTTAATTTAATTACTAAAAATAAATTCTAACATATTTTTTTCATCATTTTTATATAAATATAATTTTTGTGATTAAAATACTTTGTTAGATAATTAAGTTTATTTTCATCATTTTTATATAAATATAATTTTTGTAGTTAAAATACTTTGTTAGATAATTAAGTTTAGCTAATTATAATATTAAGCAAATATGTTAAATTTAGTAAATTGTGATGCCCTATTATAACAGGGTAGAAGCAAATTTGAGGGGTAGAAAAATTGAAACCTACATTGCTTTGGGGGTGGGAGATCAATCATTAAGTTGAAACCTATATTTCTTTTCTATGTGCAAAACCACTAGTAATTGGACATTGCATATATATCCTTCAAGGCCATGCCTGTGTTTTACATGAAGGTGTGTTTTACACACGGGGGCTTCACTAGCAAGGCAATATCATATCACGTCCATTCATATTGGGGGTTTGAATACTCTTAAGAAACTCAAAAATATATTGCCCCGTATTAAGGGGTCAAGGGCGATTTTTAATTTGACATAGTAATATAAATATTAGAGGTTATTTTATTTGGGTGGGCTATGGAATAACCTCCAAATTGTGGGATGGATTCATACCTCCAAATCATGGAATAAATTCATACCCACCTAAAACTTAAGGACCCTCCATTTTTATTTGATATTGCTTATGATCCTAAGTTTTGAATAAATATGATAATAGTGTACCAATGATAATATCGATGGAAGTCTCTTTGGATTACTGACCTTGAGCTATCCTCATTTAATAGTTTATTAGGATTGGTTTGAATTGATGTTATATCATTTTTGATATTTAGGTTAAGATATGTAGTTAATTGGGAGTTCTAGAGTTTAATAATTGTATTGTATTTTTGCTAGGTATTCGAGTAAAAGATCTAAATCTTCATTTTTTAGGTAAGGGTTTAGGTGGGTATTGAGATTCAATCAAACCTTGTTTCATGAGAACCAAGAAAAGTGAGATCAATCTTTATTGACTAATTATTTCTTTCAACTTTTTGTATTCTTCTTTAACATTTTCACATTGCCAGTTAGAAATAGTTGTTATATTGAGTTATATTTGGCACATTCACAATTGTAATTTCAATTCTTCTATGCAAGGAATTCGTCTTAATATTGCGTTGGAACTGACATGAACATAGGTGAAAATCTAAATCCATATTTACATACCCTATGTGTTATCGTTACCATGAAATTATATCATATAAGTTTCACCATCTATGTATATTTATAACCATTGCCTGCTTGAAACCTAACAATGGAGTTTTTTCTCTCTCTCATATATATATATATATAACCCAAGAAAAGGTAACTAAATTTTTTTAATTCCCTTCATTGCAAGGATAAATGTAGAGGAAGTGGAGGAAATTCATATATTGCATCTTGTGAATGACCCAAATCCAGCTTATGCACATGATCATATGGTGTTATTGGGAAGTAAGAGGAATTTATCTATGTTCATTTGGGTTCAAACATCAATGATGTTTATTTTGATAGGAAGGTAGGGGACTCCATCCACGAAAGGATTTCAATTTTGCATTTTTATGGAGTTTAATTTATTAAGCTTATAGAAAACATGAGCTCTCTATGGCTATACTTATATTAACAAGATATAAAATTGGTAGATTGGAAGGAAATGGTGTGAAACATCTACAATTCTCATATTTTCTAAGAATTGAACTATCTATTGGACTATCAACCTTTTACATTCTTTGTTATGTTGATCTCTTGACTGGGTTTCCTTTACGCATTTTTCCTTCCCAATACTATTTTGTTGGGTCTTCAACTATCCAAAACTACAAATTGATTAGTCACCCTTGCAATCTCGGTGGGATCATTATTAGCATTGTACTATAACTTTATTTAGCATCATGTTTTCGTATACTAAGATGTGTTAGGGATCCTGTCTATTACAACTTGGTAATATGATATAAAGGGGGTACTAAAAATGGGTTAATAAAAATGGATACATATAATATTTGGTGAAACTAGGGGTTTTCTTATTTGGAAATGAATATGGGGAGGGGGGTTCAATAATAAAATTTTAGGAGGAATTTTCCAATATTGAGTGAAATTAGGGATATTCTTTAATATCACGTGAACGGTCATGCTATGTAACAAGTTCACTGAGTGAACCCCCGTGGTTTTACATGAAGCTTGTTTACGTTGTCCTAGTTTCCAAACAAACTTGTTTACTCATGTCTTATTAACGTATAGTGTTTGTATCTTTTTAGGTTAGTGTGGTTTATGGCTGGTTATACTTTTCATATATTTTAATCTTATTATGGTTTATAGATGGTTATACTTTGGTCGTTTTTTTAATTGAGTAGTTGTAACTTATGATGGACCATGTTCAAAATTTTGTTTTTATGGGGTTATTTTGTATTTTTTTTTATTATGAATGACTCTATCTCATTGTATACCAAGTTACATTCGGAGATGATTTATATTCGGAATTTTTTATTGTTATATTTTTTTTGAGAAGTATTAGGTATGAAAAAAATATTTATGTTTTCATTTTATTACAATATTGTAGGCTTTAAAATCTTTTGTATGAAATATTATGTGTGTATATACAGTTTTTTCATAGAGAAATCAAATTTATGAAAGTGCAAACCTCTCATTTTTAGAGTGTAAATGTTGATTAAGCGTTTTAATTTATCTAATTTGTGTTGTTTTATATATATGTGGTTGGATTTTTTCAAAAAGCAGGTACAACTATTATGATATGCTAGGGTTCTGAAGACAGTCATGTGCTAGGGTTCTAAAGACGTTCATTCATGCCCGTGAGGCAGCCCCCCGCTAGCCTTCGACGGCCTGGTGCTTTCCACATAGGAGAATGGAAGCCAACTATCTCTTTGTAGCTCGCGAATCATGTTTGTCTCGAGTCGGGGGAGTTCCTTTGATTCCCGGTTTCGCTCTTCAAAGGAGGAAATTCTACCAGCGGCCATCCGCCCTTAATTGTTCAAGAAATACCAGCGCCCTCCATTCGGGTGGTAGTGGAATCTATGGTGGAAGCAAGGAATTTCGCAGAGTCAACTTTGGTTTGTCGCTTCAATGGGTTCTGGCCTCGCCTGGTTGATCTCCATAAGTGGATTTCTGAGGTATGGAAACCCCTTGTTTCTGAGGAAATTTCTATTTACTCCTTTGCGTGGGGGTTTTTTGTTCTGGATTTCGATTCTCCTGAGGAAAAACAAATCATTCTAGATTCAGGTCCGTGGTTTTGGGGAAGTGCAGGGCTCTTTATGAAACCCTGGAGCCCTCTTTTTGACCCAACTACTCATCAGATCTCATCTGCCCCAGTTTGGGTTCGACTTCCAAATTTGCCCTTGCATCTCTGGAACTCTGCCTCACTTGAAGCTATTGGCAATGCGTTGGGCTCCTTCTACAATCGAATTCTAGAAACAAAGGATTACATAAAAAATACCTTTGCTCACATATGTGTGGAAATGGATTTCAGCAATGGCTTTCGTGCTAAGATCTGGATTTGACTAGTAAGGATTATGTGTGGGTGCAAAAGCTAGATTATGAAAATGTGATGTTCAGATGCAGATCTTGCTTTGCAACTTGACATCTTGTCAAAGATTGTCCAAAAGCCTCTCGGATCCCCAAATCCAAAAAGTTTCATCACAAATCTACTTGGTGGGTTGGAGCAAACTCTGAGCATTATACAGTAAGTAGAAATGAAGATCTATCCAAAGAGGCACCATCACAAGATAAGGAATCTCCTTTGGCTAAAAAAGAGGACACTCTAGAAGAACAAAGGATCTCTGCCATCGATAAGAATCCACTTGCAGCTTCACGGGATAGTGTGATCCAACAGATGGACCCGAAAACTCCAGCTCCACATGATGCACCCGAAGATGCAGTGCCCATTCTAGAAGCTTATGGCGAGCCTTAAGATTGGATCAAAGTCGGCAAAAAGAAAAAAGGAGCTTCACCCCCTTTGAAGCCAAAAGAAAATTCAATCTCTCGAAGAAAAACAAGAAGCCATCAAACTTCAAATCGTTAATCTCTGGATTGCATCGAGATTTGTTTGTAAGAAGTAGAACATCAGCGATTTTGGTCTTGCTTGTAGTAGATGTAGCCCAGAAATCCTCCTTGGGCAGTTTGTAAAGGAGATACAGTCTCCATAGAATAGGAAAGTATCACGATAAGTATAGATTGACTGAAGATGAACAATGAGTCATGGACGTAGTCCTCTCTTGGGATCAATTTGGGATCAATTTGTCTCGAGTACTTTGTAACCTTTGTTTCTCTTTCTTCTTTTTTTATAAAAGCTTCTTAAGAGTTTTTGTTTATATATATATATATAGATATGGTTGTAAATGTTTTAAATCTAATTTGAACTACATGTTAATTTTTATAATATTTTATTATTTTTTATAATATTTTATTAATTTTTATAATATTTTATTATTTTTTATAATATTATATTATTTTTTAAAAAGGACACCTGTTAGCTCATGATGAGGCACAGAAGGAGTTACACATCCTCCCACCGACTATAGAATGCACCCAACAAATAATGGTCACAGTAATAAATTACCAAGCGGCCAAATGGGAGAACCTAAGGAGTTACACATCTTCCCCTAATGGACTGTAGAATGAAACTCTTCAGTCCAATAAAAAATAATAATAATAATATTTTAACCTCAACTAGAAAGAAAAAAAAAACTGCTTACATAGAAAGATAATAAAACTGAACGTTGACACTTATGTAAAATTGAAATCATTTTAAATCAAGGGTTCTCAGTGGGAGATTGCACTGAAATCACCTTTCCAAGTGGGAGATTCGACCTTTCGTACTGGGAGATTGGGCTGAAAATTGGCCGGAGTAGATTGGATTGAAATCAAAGTTCCAAGTCATGGGATATTGGGCTGAACTCCCCCTTAACCATGAGTAAGTCCCATTTTAATCAGTCCACTGCTTCTTCTGGTTGGCTGACTAGCGTGCCTTCATTTCTCATTCAATCTGTTTACACCAAGATTCAGAATTTTAGGGTTAGCACTATTGAGAGTAACCCTCCTTAAATCTGGAGGAACTACCATTTACACCAAGATTCAGATTTCTAGTGTTCGCATGAGTGGGTCGAGTAATTGCCCCTGAACCTGCAGTAAGTCCCATGCCGAGCAGTCTACTGCTTATGGTTGCAGTCTGACCGCTGACGCTTCATTCTTCATTCAATCTGTTTACACCAAGATTCAGATTTTTAGGGTTTGCACCAGTGGAAGGAATAGCCCTTGAACATGGGGTAAGTCCATTTTCATCTACTATTTCTGGTTGGTTTCCTGACCACTGTCGTTTCATTCTTCATTCAATTTGTTTACATAAATAATCAGATTTTTTTGGGTTTGCACTCATGGGAGTAATCCCCTTTGAACCTGGAGTAAGTACCATTTACTGTACACTAACTGTTTCTTGTTGGCTGACTACTGTAGCTTCATTCTTCTGACTGATCAGATTTTTAGGGCTCGCCCAAGTGGGAGTAATCGGACCTCCCAGCTGATTTCTCCAAAGATTTAAGTCGGGCAGTTGATCTAACTTGAAGGCGACTTCTGGAATATTTCTCGCATCTGTAAGTATAACAAAAATAAATTGTAAGCTTTGGGACATGAAAATGCAAATAATTGAACACGAGAATTGCGTTTGCGCAAGTCAAGTCGGGATCGACCGCTTTTCCTTCATATAATTCGTTGGGAGCATATCAATGTCGGGCTTCTTTGCATCAGATTTTTTTTTTCTGGTTTCGTTATGAATTGTAGAAGTACTTTTTTAATCTTTGGAATTTCGACATAAATTATTTGAAGGTACTGGTGCAAACAAGGGAATCTAAGACGTTGGTTTGAAGCCACTGAGGCCAAAGAGAGAATCTAAGATATTTGTTTGAAGCCACTAAATCCAAAAAGGGAACCAAAAAGAGGCTCTATTACTTCCACTGCACGAATGCTCTGAGTATATTATTGTCCAACAAAATTATTCGTGGACAGGTCTATAGGTCTGGGATTCTCACTTTTCCAAGGATTGACGGGATTCTTCCGTGTAAATAATTGTCACGCATATCCAAGTAACTGGATTATACTATGAAACTTTAGGATAATGCAGATTCTTGTTCTTAAATACCAATCATTTCAAAGTAGCACAGTCGCGAATATTTCCTTACCTCCATTAGATGACTTGACCGCTCGTGGTGATATGTATCTTTCAACTGTCCAGCAATTTCGGACACATGAAGGCACTAATGGCTCTGCAACTGCAACAGACCCTTAAAACGTAAGCTATAACTTTGCTTATTCATTCCTGTGAAAGTCTTTACTGCTTTGCCATCCTCGTAGATATGATGAATTTCTAAAGCACTGCAGCAATATTATATATAATAATAAATACCGACAGGACAGAACACGAATTGTGAGAAAGGCTGTTCGATCTCAACAAAGTCCCAGTTCGATATCTCCTATGTACAGTAAGTACTAGCTTTTATCTCCTTATCACCTTCCCAAGATAACTTTGGTCAGTGATCACGTGATAAGCATATCATTGTTTGATCTCAATCCCAGCAGCATTGGATGAGCTGTTGCAGGTTGCAGGATGTATATTTTTTTTGTAAAAGCTGTAATTAAGTAGAAATACAGTAAGAGTTACAGTTATCCCTGGTCTTACCAAGAGGTGCCAACCCTATCTATCCAAAGTGCTGTTGAGAATTAAAACATTACAATTCATGGCCATAGAGACGTACAGCAGCCTGTGCATGTCTAAAAGTGGCAAAAAAAAGAGTCAGATCCAGGTGGAAATGAAGAAAGTTCAAAGCCATAGAGGCAAGCAGCATCCTATGCAAAAACGATCATGGCCATAGAGGCATAAAGAAGGCAAAAAATAAACCAGAGACAACAGAGAAACCTCTTTATCCAGTTGCTCACGGTGTCTCCTCCAAGATAGGGCAGCTATAGGAAGCTTTGTCCTTCCAGGCATTTGCAGGAAACAGAGCATCAGTCCCCGGAGTTACAGCAGCTATCCCAGTAGTCATCGTGGCTTTCGCTGGTTGTAGAGTATCGTGAGCCGGTTGCTTGACTGGCAAAGTAGCGGTTTTTCTGGGTATGATAGGTACGAATCCAGCCTGCTCGTTCCAAGTTCTCTTAGCCAGGATAGGGCCTAAGGTGTTGGGTATGGGGAAGGGGGCTTGTGGCCTTTCCTTACCAGACAGAGGATCCCTGCTGCATGTCCTAGCTGAAGAACTGCCACCAGGGTGGTGCGTGTCCAGGCCTAGCGGAGTAGTCAAAGTGCCACGACTACCACGGGGTGTTTCCGCTCTGACTGCCGATGATGTGTCTCCCAGGGTGGTACTTCTAGAGCGTAGAGCATGGGAGAAGGGCCGGGTGGGAGCACAAGACTCCCAGCAATGCGTGTTCTCCAGGGTGCTTAGAGTGGACGACCAGTTGGGCAGAATGGCGCACAAGGATTGTGTGGCATGGCATGCAGAGGCCCAATTCCCCTGCATGTATTCCATCAGCTGCCCCATCATGTTTTTAATGAGCCAAAAAGGGTCCCAAATCTGCTATGGATTCCCTAAAGCCATGGTGTCTGCGATGATTCTGGCTTCCCAATTATCCAGCAACAGGCGAATTGGAATAGACACCTCGGGGCCATATCCTTTTCTCATGGGACTCTCCTCTGGTGTGTTGTCAGTCTTCTTATTTTTGGTTTTAGCCCCCCTGGTTCTGCCCATAGTGGCCGTCGCTAAGGAGAAACATATGCTGGAGTGAGTATGCCAGGAGTTGAGAGCACTGAGAGCAGGGAGATCAGACAATTGGGCGCCAAGAACATAAGGAACCTGGAGAGTCACTTTGAAATTGAGTTGCACTGTACTAGAAGACGGGAGTCCTGTGCCTAGAGCCATGAGCTCGAGCTTCACACGCCTGAGTTCCAGCATCGTGGTGTCCAGGGTGGCTGAGACGACATTGAAGGCTAGCAAATTAAATGACCGAGCTACTTGACGTCGCATGGTTAACGTCAGCAATGGAACGTGTAGTGATCCTGAGGCTAGGTGTTGACTAGATGTGATCCTGTCCCATCTGCGCATCCGGGAGTTGCAGGGTGTATATTTAACATGGAGAAGAATGTTTTTAATTTTTAGAAATTAGTGTCAAAATTGTTTATTTAGTATGTTTTGGGGAGTATTGAAAGTTGTTGAATTTATTTATACATTCAAAACACAATTTGAATAATAGAAAATTCATTTTTGTTTTAAAGAGAAATAAATAGAAAGGGAAATAGATTTTGACTTCAATTTTTAAATGTATGAGATGATTAGATATCTAAAAATGTAGTTAGCAATAAATGAATATAAATAAAAGATAAGATTAAGGCGGTTATTGTTGAAATTATTATTGAAATTAATAAGTGAAACCAAAATGAAAAGAAAATAACTAGGAAAACTACTACTAAATGAAATTAAGTGTCTAGAGTAAAGAAGAGAGGTTTGTTAATACTAGAAATGAGAACGGTTTAATGAAGTTTCAATATTGAAGTTGTTATGTTGCGTTTGAATTTCTAGGGCATATGTGAAGATGCATAATGATCCACGAAGAGTAATGAGAAGTAGACATAATAACTCTACTATGATTACAGCAGATAAGGTGTTTGGTCTTATAGGAATGATATGCCACAATAGATTTAGAAAGTGAGTTATGAAAGATGTCTTTGAGATGAGTTTAGTTAGATATGTTAATTTGGACTCATCCATATTGATCTTTAACGCATCTTAATAATTGTTTTTAAAGGTTTTGTGATGTTTGAAAAGAGGATATTTTTCTTATCTAAGATCTTAGAAATATGTTCAATAATTTCATGTATGTAAGGGAACAAAATTTATGCTTGAGGAGGAGACATAGAGAGGGTGTTTCTAGTTTTGAGATGGAGGAAAAAGTGATAAGATTGGTTGATTTGAGGAATAGAATAACCATTGGCTCAAGGAGGGCCTTATTGAGGTGATATTTTTCATTGTTTAGGTGTTGGGGAGAAGAAATGGAAATGGCTCTATAAAAACAAGAGTTGTAAGGACAATGGATTTTTTAACAAGGATGGTTGTGGGATTGGGCATAGAGGTATTTATAAGTATGAAATTTTTTGCAAAAAACTTGATGGGAAAGGTAGCCATCCAATTAATGGATGACTATCTAACAATTGAATGTGAGGAATAAGGTATTTAGATGGTTAAGGAATGAGTCTAAGAAGATTGGTCACTGGGTTAGATAAAGAAGGTGTAATTAATAAATAGAAACTAGCCTGCATTTGGGTTTTAGAGAGAAATTGTTGGGCACTAATGTTTCAAGTGTTCCATAAATATATTTTCCACTCATTGGATAATGTTTCAAGTATTCCATAAATATATTTTCCATTGGATATTGTTTCAAGTGTTCCATAAATATATTCTCCACTCATTGGATATTTTCCCATGGAAATACTTTCCATTTATTCATAAAATTTACCTTTGAAACTAAAAAGTGTAGAGATAAAATTGTAATTTTTTATAATTAAAAATATGATTATTCAAAAGACTATTTATAATAACAATGTTTATAATATTATACATTTTTATTATAAAATTCACAAATTATTAAATAACTAGTATACTTTTTAATGGTAATGTTAAAGAAAATTAATGAAGACTTTCACATTAAAGTTTTTAATAAAAAGTTTAAAAATATCCAAGCCAGAAGATGTCTCAACGGAATTAAACTCAAGTAGATGGAATGAAATTCATCTATCCCACCAACAAATCGATGATTTTTTCTTGTCATTATTTAAGATTTTGTAATTAAAATAAATTTTATTTGAGAATTGGTTCATTATTTTAATGATGATTTTTTCATATGATTATTTCATTGATGATAATCATATACATAAAAGAAAGAACAAATCTTGATAAAATTTAAAATATTAAATATTTTATATATTAATACATAAATTTTTTAAAATTACAATTGACATGAAATTTTTTTATAAATATTTATAACAACATGTTTAATTTAATATATATATATATATATATATATATATAATGAAAGTAAAAAATTTTATAATATATTATATTTATTCATTATAATGGATATATAATATAGTTACAGTTATATTGCCATGTAATCTTAAGTAGGATTTAAAGACACAAAAGCAAGATCCGAGAGGTGCATATTTATTGCGTTTTGAATCAATGTCATATATCCATTTAGAACATAGTCTAATGCCATAGTAACGATAATCTTTGTTTGAGTTCTTGCGTTGACATAAGTATAATAGAGATCAAAACACTTAAAAATAGTATGGATTGCTAGATCTTATGATTCTTAAAATCAAGAATTCTAATATAATCATAAAGATGTAAATTTAATTATCATAATGTAAACATTTAATTATTTTATTAAATTTTAGAAAAAGATTAAATAATTTTTCACAAAACAATTTTAAATTTCCAAGGATAAATCGTGGAGTTTTTGAAAGCATAACTCATATGTTAGGTCAGATTTTATTGTGTTGCCAATGCCTCTAAAGAGCAATGGCTACTCTATTTATAAAAGAAGCAAGCATGTCCTTTGGAAGAATGAAAGATATTTTGAATAACAATACCATTGTTAAGAGATAGCAGAAGAATACACATGCTGCCTTGTTCGAGATGTACCACATTCCCTACATCCATAAGTTTGTGAGTTTGAATCCCAACCAAAGCTACAAGACCGAAAAAGCTATGAGATCAAATAAACTATGAGATTGAATTCGCTACCTGAGAGTGCAGTCTCCAAATAAAAAGGGAGTTGGTTAGTTAAATGTTCTATGTTTTGGATTTTTTAGGTTGTTTTTGCTAGAATTTAGTGATTAAATCTTTGTTGAATTGTGATTGCAGAGCCGTCAAATACCTCTCGACATATTCATTATGCAATCCCAATAATTTATCTCTACAATTCCAACAAACGTTTATCCTACTCTCAAATTGGTGGAGTAGGTTACCAGATCATTGTAAAGGTAATGACAATAACAAATGCCTATGGAAATGGAAACCACACGGTCCAATTTCCAAGGATAGGGCACCGAAAATAGATTCCCAAATCCGGTTTAGGAAGTATATATCCTCACACTATTTACATCACACATCAATATTAAATTGTGTGGGAATCTCAAAATATTTTTAAAAAATATAATAAATGTATCTCATCATCATGAGTCATCCATTTATGCTTAGTCGTCATTAAGGAGGAATGTTAGAATATGTAATGACGAGTATTATGAGGTGTGATCTATCCATACTCTAGGTATATAATTAGTGATTCCCTTTACCATTTTTATGCTCTAATAAAAGGAGTCTAAGCTAGACTCTCATGAGGGAGATGCTAAAATAAATTCCACACATCCTTGTGTATTGGTACCATCTTCCTTTATCCATAACCTTAGCATCAAATCTAAAACCATAGGATTAAGATAACACATGATTGAGGTAGATCCCCAAAGGATGAATGACCTAGGTAAAGGAATGTAGGGTGATGGAGTGTATTGATCCATTTCGCATAAATCACCCTCGATATAATTAATCCATAGCCTCATACTAATAACAAAAGAACCTTTAAATATCAAAAGTTCACTAATGTCACACACCTCCTCCATGCTTCCCAAGAACTCTCTTAGTATGACACTAGTTAGCATGCATATGGATTAGCATGCCACTCACTTGAACATTCTTTGTGCCTTCCACATATAAGTCAGGAGAGACTATAGTGAAATTAAGCTAGTGGCAAAACATGTGATTGCTACCAACTCCATATTATTTGTAAATTGTCTAATCAAGCTAAAACGCAGATGTATGATTATATATAAATTTTATTATGCTCCAAGCTAATTCAATAATATATTTGATATAAGTAATTTTACCCATATCCACTAAAATCAAATCAATTTAAGAAACTTCTCAGCAACTATATAATTAAAACAACAACATTATTTGTTATGACGTGGACAACATTTAATAGACCTATCTCTTAGATAACAAGATTAACCTTAGTGTAACAAGTGTACAGTGGGAATTCATTTCATAGTATCTTGATCTGCCAACCAAACACTGCTCTCCCACATAAACTGCTAATACATTTGAAGACTCTATTGCTCTCAACTTTAGACCAAAGAAACATATATTTATTTCAACAATTTAATGACGAATGGCAACTATTTTCGCCTGACAAAGCACCAAAAGAAGAAACATTACGGAAAATACAAACAATCTAAACATTAGAGTACGGATTTGGACAGCAATTGGATCCAATGCCATATAAATTACAGAGGTAGATAGTTGGACAACGCCCAGCAACAAAGGAAAAGCTGTTGAATGGTAAATGTGGGAAGTATGAATTTGCAGCAAGTATTATGTCAGTATCAGTATCAGTATCCTCTTTTCTAAATGAATTGGATATAGAATCATTGCCAATGATCATATCTTTACTGGTAGCAAAATAGCATAAATTTTGTGGACTAATGATATCATTTCATCATCTTATGCCCCTACCCCTGCAACTCTGTCACTGCCACTGTTGGGATACATATAATATAAAAGAAAATGGTGATCCTCTGCACAAAACAATAGAACTGAAGTCTGTTGTTTGCTGAAATTTGAAAAACAAGAAATGATTGTGTTTGGTACTTTCACTGGCAATAATTAGAGAAAGCAGTAATATTATTAGAATTCAGGTCTGGTGTGGAATGATTTACAGTGCCTTCTGGTCACACATGGAATGAAATTGCAGCCGCTTCGTACAATGACCGGATTTTAGGCCACGTAGGTTCGGTGTCCAAACCTAACCGTGTGGACATACTTGCTTTAAAATGACCGAGACCTTCGCCTGTAGGCCTCATGGAAATATTCATTTTGATTACTCGTAATTTTGAATTTATTAATTATTATTTTAAAATTCCACCATTGGATTGTTTTAAAAAGTATTATGTTTTTTTTCTTATTTAAAAATTTCCTTGATTCTTTCTAATAAAGGTAAATTTTCCACTAAAAAAATACTAAAATATATATAATTACAATTCTTAGAAAAACATTTTTGTTATACTTTTCAAAACAATTTAAATTTCAACTTTCAAAAAAATTAAGTTAAATTGATTAATATGATCCAGTCATAACTCGCATTAAGGTTGGTGTGACCTACATAGAAGTTAGAACAATGGTGTTCGGGAAAGGAAGAAATCGGTCAATGATGAAGCCACAAGCTAAAATTCCCCTTCGCTATAAGAATTTTGAAACTTTGTTACTTAAAGATCGGTGAAGATGATTCCAAGCTCATTTCCTTAGGCATCTTTGGTAAAGGGAGAAGAAAGATGTGAATGCTTCATGAATACTTGCCAGTTTAAATGTTATGCTTATGCATATGCTTTATATTGATTGGATTTATGTGGCCAAGGATCCATGCATAAATGATAAATATTAGCTGTAGGGTTTGGATATGCAGGGAGCGGGGGGTTTCTAACTACTGCAGAGGCTAGATTAGGTTATATTTGCTACTATATTGGAGTTAAGCTAGCTTTTTTAGAGTTGGCCCAGTACCAACTAATAAAAAAAAGTGGGAATTTTTGGCGCAAAATCGTTTGATTCATGTCTTTGTGTTTTTAGTACTTTCCTTTGTCGTCTTTTTACTTTCCTTTTTTATCTGTTTTATCGTAATCTCTGTCGGTTAGCTCCTTTTTGGCATTTGTTTATTATGGCCCACCGTGGAGATCCAGGTGGAGGCAGAAAAGTGGGCGGCATTGTTGGCATGAGCACGGGGGCTTCACTAGAACGCAATATAATATCACATTCATTCATATTGCGGTATTAAATATTCATGAAAACCTAAAAATTATATTGCTTATATATTAAGGGGCAAAGGGTTTTTTATTTAATGTAACAATACAAAAATACTTTGGGGTCTTTTTTATATGGGCGGGCTGACAAATATCCGCCAAATGGAGATGGCGGGATCACAGCCGGATGAGAAATCGGGTTGAGGCAAGGCTCGGGCTTACCATTACGCAGGGAAATCGCGTCTTGAGGCATGCTTGAGGCCAGGGGTTTCGTGGTGAAGTGGGTTTCCAGTCGATCATAGTCGAGAGAAAATGGTCATTGACAACCAATTGTTACCCATATCACTCAGCCATTTGTTACCAATAGCCTTGGGAGGCTCTAAGCCTCCAGGGCCTGTTATAGGCCCTCGATAGGCCTTGGGGGCTTGAATACCCAACCACTCATGCCTATTATAGGCCTTGGGAGGTTTAGTCAGCCTCCTAGAGTTTGTTACAGGCCCTAGGGCTTGGATACCTAGCCCACAACAAGCTTAGTTGGCGATTGGAGAACTGCAACATGCAATCTAAATGTTGTACTATGTGCATTGGCTCTAGTGACATACAAGAAGTGATCTCCTATCTCTTCATTAGACCATTAGATGTTGCAAATCATAATGATATGTGGTTGATTAATTGCATTGTGGGTGAAGTAATGTGTATCCACAATATACATCAAAAGAAGCAAGGTGCATTGTAGAATGCATGTGGGGTCATAAGAGGGGTATCATATCAATATACTAGGTAGAAATATAAAGGGGTATAAAAAATGTTAATAAAAAAATTGATACATACAATATCTAGTGAAAATAGGGGTTTTTTTAATTGGGAAGGCATATTGGGAGGGGGTTAAAAAAAATGATTTTGGAAGGTATTTTCCAATATTTAGTGAAATTAGGGGTATTGTTTCATATGCCACGAATGAACGTGCTATGATAGCGATTTATTGAGTGGAGCCCCCGTGGGCATGATCTTGTCGATCATTTCCCCTTCAGAATCTTCACTTTTACCTACATCTAGACGTTTAAACAGTACTCCAAACCCTTATGTGCTCAGTCCTTTACTAAAACTAATCCATCGAATTTTGTGGATTATGTTTCTTCCCGTTCATTTGAGGCAGTTGTAAAAAACCCTAATACTATTTTGGATGACTCTAGCACTAGAAACCCTTTACAGCTTGAATAATCGGATGGTGGTAGATCTTCGAAAGTTTCCTTGATTAGTGGGGATTTGCAGTCGTCTAATCCTACTAAATTTGTTGAAAAGTCGGCTTTTTTTAGGAACTGTCGAAGAATTAAGAGTGAGAAAGGAAAGAAAGGTCACCCTTTATATGTGCTTGGTAAATATGTGACTGTTGATATGGTGCTCGCTTTATCAAAGAGGGCACTCTTGGGAAAATTTGAATTTATGAAACTTTTTCACTCGGAACCTATGGAATGGATTAGAATCAAATGGAAACCTATCATCAAAAATGTGCCTAGGGTTTTGATGTTGATGAACGGATGGATTTCTTTTCAATTTCTCACAAAGGAGGACAAGGAGAAGATTGAGCATAGGTATTGGGTTATAGAGAAGGGCTCTTTGGTACAAATCAGATGGTACTTTGGTTTTAATCCGTGGGAGGAAAAATTACACCGAAGACATTTATGGGTTATGCTACCTGATTTTCCCTTATTTTGTTGGTGCTTGCCAGGTTGCATGGAACTAGTAAATTCCATAGGAAAATTTATTCTCATTGAAGACGATCAACTTTTGGCTTCATAAAGAAAAATGCACAGAATGCTTATTGAGATGGATGTGGAATATGGTTTATCGGAAGAGGTGGAAGTGGTATGGGAAGGGGGTTCCTTTGTACAAAGATTAGACTATTGGCTCTTACCCTTCTGTTAGTACAACTATCAAAAAACAAGCCATGTAAAAGCTGATTGTAAAAACCCTCACTTTGGGATGAAGTCCGAGGAAAAGAGTTTTTCTCCATCTCCAAGCCTGGTGGATAAGATGGATTCCGGAATCAGGTTCCCCATTCCGTTGGATGCTTCTTTGGCCTCTGATTTCATGGGTAAGTTCATAAATTCTATACATGTCCTGTTAAAATTTCTACCTTTTGAAGAATTATCAAATTCTCTGTCGTCTTATTGGGTTAATTCTCCAGGAGAAGATTAATCATGAAAATATAGTTTCTTTACATGAAAATTCTTTAAATGTTGATTTGGGAAAGCAGTGGTAGAGGAGCCTTTTCCCAAAATTGGGACGCTTGATGAAAATGATGGGGGGGTTTCTCCTAAGGATTTTTTTCAAAGCTTAATTGAAATTGGTAAGGAGGATATATTAAATGAAGGCTATGAAGAGGGAAGATCACAAAACCTTATAAGGGAGTTATTCTCTGAATATTCTTCTGAGGAGGGGAAAGAAGTTAGTAGGAGGAATTATGTTCCTCATCCCACTGAAACTAATGTTGTGGAGATCCCTAATTTAACAAACCATATAAACCCCTTATCTATTGTCTTGACATCTTCACTTTTGACTTAAAATGTCAAAGATTTCTCTCCTTCAGACTTCCCTTCCCTTCAAGAGTCTAATCCAAAGAAGAAAATCCCAAAATTTGCAGCTTACTCGGATGGTGATCCTGAAAATTTATCTATTTCCTCTATTAGGACAAAGAATGTCACTGTAAGAAAAACCCCTTGAAACAAAAAGGGTAAATCTCCTTAGGATGGAGAAAACGACTCTCGGTTAAAAAAACCCAAAGTGACCTCTCTTTCATAGGGTTTTAGAAGATGGTTCAGGGGTTTATGTCACTTCTCTTCCTGGGGATATTAGAGATCCGACCCTTAAGGGGGATAATCAATGAAACTTGTTTCCCTCAACATTCAAGGGATGGGTGGCTCCCCTAAAAGAGTTGCCATCAAAAGGTTTCTTGAGACTGAAAATCCTTGTGTATTTCTACTACAAGAAACAATGGTATCTTCAAATGTTGCTTGTGATATTTTTCTCAAGTTAAAACCTATTTGGAAAGTATGTGCATGGGATGTTATGGGTTTATCTGGTGGCCTAATTATAACTTGGAATCTTGATTATATTTTCAACCTTGTTTTGTCTGTGTGTAGTATTTCGCAGTCTAAAGAGAAATTAGTGGAGTTTAAGTCACAGAGAAAGGATGTATTTAATGTTTTTGGTTCTTTTCTGTATTATTTTTGTGTCGAACAAACCCTACACTTCCCCGAATTTGTTGGTTGGTGTGCGGCGAATTATTCGCAGGCCGAAAGGGTAATCATTAATGTAAATACAACCAAAATTCTATGCCGAGTAAATGCACAGACTATCTGTGAGGTTCTATGTTTGCCTGAAACATTTCCCAAAAGACCTGAGTCGTTTAACGAAGAAAAATTGGTAAAGTTTTATAGAAATTGCAGTCCGGCAGAAAAAGACAAGTTTTTATTGCAAGTCTTGAAAGATGGTTAGCCGCATGAAAACCTATCCTTCCCTTTGAGTATTGATGTCTTTCAGCGAAATAACCAGTTATTTTTGTTCTTGTTGAGTCAAATTTTAGGTCTAGATAGTGATAAGTCAATCACGGAAGTTATATTAGGTTTCCTTCTACAAGTAATTTCACCCAAGTCACAGTCGAGTCCAGTGTGTTGTTTTGATTTTGATGAATTCCTAGTTGAAGCGATTCATGTCCAGCTGGTGAATTTCCACGAGTTGAAGCATTTCATATAACAGTCATATCTCCTAAACCTGTCCTTGTGTTCAAATATTTCAGAATTGAAGTTTCTTAGTACCATTTTTTCTCATGACCTTCCTAAACATATCAATATGTTTGAGTTCACCAATACAATCGTGGCAGAAGTTTACAGAATTATTTTTAATGTTGAATGGCCCCGAGTGATTGAATAAATGAAAGAAATTTTGCATCCTACACCAGAAGGCCAAACAGGTGATTGGTTCTTGTATAAAGAACATACTATAATTAGACTGTATGGTTTTACTGGAGCACCATATATGTTTCCAACCTTTTTAACACCAAGGGTTTTTGCCTTAGAATTTATTAGACAAAGGTTGGTTTCAGAAGAAGAACATTTCGGTGTTTTCAAAAAATAATCAAATGTGAAATTCCCTCTTAAAGTTGGTCCATTCATCATTAACACTAAGGAAGCCCTATCTATAGTAGAAAAATTATGGAAGATAATGGATTTCCAAGAGGCTGAAAGGATTAATTATGATCATCATCAAATTATATCGCAAAGGAGACAACAAAATAGAAACAAGGCTTTGGATCATCAAATAGTTGAAGGATTAAAAGAAATGGCAAATTTATTCAAATTTGAACAAGATAAGAAAGAAGTGAATATGGAAGAAACAAGCAATTTTCCAACATTGGTTCAGACACCAGCTAAATCTGATATCACTAATAAAAGAACTATTTCAGAAGTTGATAGTATGGAATTTGATGAAGAAGTTTCAAGCAAGAAATCAAAAGTGGAACAACGGAAGGAAATTATTAGGATGGAGGAACGAGATTTAATTGTTCCAAAAAAAAATACTTTGATTTCGCAACCACCTGTAAATATGCAGCAATATTCTTTTTCAAAAATAAAGGAATCTGGAAGTAGCTCTTAGTATAAGTCCATATTTGATTTCCTTTCACAATATTCAGAAAAGAAGAAGCAATCTTTGGAAGAAACTCAAAAAAAAATCCCTCAAGTAAGAAAGTTGGCAGAACAAAAAGTTTCCATTCTTACAGTTATGGATCCAGAAAGAAACACTATAAGGTTTGTAGTGGTGAACGATGAGAAAGTTTCTGAAATGGAAGTTAAGCTTGATGCAATTAATATACCTGATAAGATTCAATTGCATAAACAAACAGGAGATGTCATGTATTCTGATTTATTACAATCCACTTAAAAAATTTATAAATTGCAGTCTGTGATAGCAAATCTGGAGAGTCAATTGAGGCAAGAGAAGGCAGAAAACAAAGCAAATTTGATCCAGATTAAAATAATACAAATGGACCTTGTGACTGTGGGATTCAAGCCAGGAAACACTCAGTGTACCAAAAAGCTCCTTGATGAAAAATAAAATACCATTCAAATGCTCAAGAAAAAATTGAAGGTGCCAAATAATCAACATGTGCAATCTCCAGAGTTGACTGCATTACACCAAGAAAAGGAATCCATATATCAAGAAATTATGGATCACAAAAGTAAAATGTTAAAGTTACAAGATGAAAAGCATGCTTGGGAAAAAGAAAGGATTGAATTGTTGCCACAAATTTCAGTGTTAAATACCAATCACATTGAAATTGTCCAAGTGCCAGAGAAGCCAAGGGATCAATCTCTATGTACGAATGAAAGACAAATGGAAAATTCCTCCACAGAGGAAATGACCAGTGCTATGTCACAAATTATTCTAAAAGATGTAGAGATAGAAGAGTTGAAAGAGGAAAACTAGAAGTTGAAACAGGAAGTAATTCAAAATTCTGAAGAAAAGAAAAAAGCTTTGAGTGATAGAAAATAGTTGCAAAAGAAAGTTGATGAATTAAAAGATAAATTGACAGGTAGGCTTCCATTACAAGGATCTAAACACCTTATATGGGATTTGATATCAGTGGAATTCACTAAATTCTGGTCACATTTGAACTCTATGGAAGATAAAGATGCTATAACAAACATATCTCTCCAGAGTTGTAAAGTGGCAAACGAGACATTATGCAAAAAGCCTTCAGAAATAGATCAAAATACAGTCATATTTTTAAACACTCTAACCAAATTATATATGTAGAGTTTTGGAATAAAAAAAGACCATCAATCATCATTTGGGCAAGAAGAATTATTGGCAAGCATGACCGTGTTAAAGAAGTACAAGACAAAGCGCAACAGATGGTCCTTGAAGTTCAAAATTTTAACGAATTATTTATGGGGCATTTTGAAATTGGTCTACCTTCTTTTTGGAGTGACGATGGAAAATTAATGAATCAATAAAATTATCACAGTTTGATAGTACAGGCTCGTATGGATCACTCGAAATTTGAAGGTTTGGTCAAAAGATTAACTGGAAAGACAATAATTGATAAATTGACCGATGATTTTGAAATAATTGAACAATTTCTAATGATTAAGAAGGATATGTCAGTTGTATGTTACACAGCATGCATAGAATTGGAGGTGATGGTGAAAGAAATGATGGATTATGAAATCCCAAATCAAGAGCAATGGAAAATTGTTGAAAATTTTGAGAAAACAAAATACAGGTTATATCAAGAATGAATATTCAGGTGTCTTAATTTGAAATGAAGTTGTGGTTCCTTTCTTAACTACCCAAGTGTTACATCAGCCCAAATCAACGCAACATTATACCAGCCTAGTCGACAACAAAACAAATGTTCTTGAAGTTTAGAGATTTCTTTTAAATTTCTATTTTTAGTGAAGAATCAGGTAGGGTTTATTCAAAGAACAATTTGTATAAATTTTGATTTTACAAAGTAATCGGGGTTGGATCCGAGAGAAAAAAATACAGTGATGCAATATTTTTTGAAGACTTTAATGAAGAGCAGAAGTACAAGTCTATCGGAAATAGAGATTCATATGTTGTCACTTTCTTCATTCTTTTAATTTCTCTTTCGTGAATGTATTTCCTGTTACACCATCTTATCGCTTTGCCTCATATTTGACTGTACTATGTGAGTTAGAATTCATTTTACATGCTCTGATTCACACATTTAAATATTGTCAATGTTCTTTCTTCCAAATTAATGCAAAATTCATCCTAGTTAGATGCTCTCTATTTTTTCTTTTTCCCGGAAGAAAAAGAGCCTATTGCTATTCATATTATGAATCAAAGAAACTACACATATTCTTGTCCATAAAATTCAATGATAATGATAATCATTTGTTACATCTGAAACATAATTGTCTCCCAAATGGCCACTATTCCGCATGTTACACATGTTTTTATCTCATAATAACCTTGTTTTTCATCTTCCATCCACATCAACATTTAGCATTCCATATCACAATCAATAAACCAAAAACTATTTATCTATGCAATTTATCTAATATTCTACCGTATTGTACAACTATTTTAAGCAATGTATCAAAATAATATTGTCCAAAAAATCCTTCCCTGCTTAGTATATATTTATGTCAATTTCATCCAACACATGTTTGTAAAAAATGAAGATATGAGCCCTTCCTGCCTCCATAATGAGGCCACTTTTTGATAGCATGCATGCCTGCATGTAATAGATACTGATCAGATGTTTATAACATATATATTCAAAAGTAAATGCCCGTCCTTTGAATACAACTGAGGATATGTTCTATAAGAATCCCAAATATTTTGTGCCCAGAATCCGATCTCTAGCAACCACAATCTGGAAACCATTTCCAGTTTTCCAGGAAAGCCATCACTGCAGAAAAGACATGGTTTCCACTAATCCCATCCAGATAATAGAGCTCTGATATTTTACCTTCTTCACCGATCGAAGCCAACAAACCACCGTATTTGGATAAATATATTTGTCCCGAGTGAGCTTTCCCAACTTCCAACTTCCAACAAGAAGGATCGCTCACCCCTTTGTTTGGTAGATAATTGTGAACACCTATATCCAACAATTTACGTGTATCTAGAATGGTGAACACAAGAAGGATCATCCAACCCTTCTTGCAGTCTATAACTATTATGAAAATAATACCGAGTAGAAGAAGGGTCGGCTGCCCCTTCATTTATGAGGGAATTGTAACAATATTAAACCTATGAAGGCTAGGCCGTTAATTCATGTATATCCAGAATGGTGAACACTGGAAAAAAATTGAGCACAAGAAGGGTCAGCTAACCCTTCATTTAAGAGAGAAATGTAAAAATATTTAATCTACGAAGGATGGGATGACAATTCTCGACTTCCGACTTCTGCAGCAAATAGTAAGGATCGATACATTGTCTAAGTTATAACATATAAATAATATTTATCCCAACTTGCGACAGGAAAGATCAGTCACCCCTTTGTTTAGTAGATAATTGTGAACACCTATATTCAGCAATTCATCTATATCCAGAATGGTGAACACAATAAGGATCAACCGACCCTTGTTGTAGTCTAGAACTATTATGAAAAGAATAATGGGAAGAAGAAGGGTCGGTCGCCCCTTATTTTATGAGGGAATTGTAAAAACATTCAACCTATGAAGGCTAAGCCATCAATTTATATATATCGAGAATGGTGAAAACTGGAAAAATAATGAGCAAAAGAAGGGTCAAAGTACCCTTTATTTAAGAGAGGAATGTAAAAATATTTAATCTACAAAGGATGGGATGACAATTCCCGACACATGACTTCCGCAGTAAATAGTAGGGGTTGGGATATTGGCTAAGTTATAACATATAAACAATATTTATCCTGAATTCCGACTTCCGACAAGGAGGATCGGTCGCTACTTCGTTTAGTAGAGAATTGTGAACACCTGTATCCAAAAGGGTGAACAAAAGAAAGATCAACCGACCCTTCTTGCAGTCTAAAACTATTATGAACACAATATTGGGCACAAGAAGGGTCTGCTGGCCCTTCGTTTATGAGAAAATTGTAAAAATATTCAACCTACGAAGGATAGGCCGCCAATTCATGTATATGCAGAATGGTGAATACCGAAAGAATACTGAGCACAAGAAGGGTTTTCCGACCCTTCATTTACGAGAGAAATGTAGACACAACAAAACCCCTTTCACTAGCCCTTTCGGCATCTCCCTGTAAACATGTTATTGAAGTCTCACCCGAAGCGAATATGGGTGATTACAGAATCAAGTTTCTGTAACCATGGAGATGCACAGATGTGGTTAACAACCTCGCTTAACATTCTATTTAACATCTACTAATGGGATATAATAACAGATGAATTTGCACTTCGCAGAGATCACAGTATACATAACCACACTGAATCTCTACCGTATTCACCAGTTAGCTACTAATTCATGAAACTAAGTGTTTCTTCTTCACATTCACGCACTTGTATTCCAATTGCTCAACTTATGAAAGTAAATAAATAAACGCACATAAAATCATATACAAAACATGTCATAAACTCATACACATAAACACATTGATTTATGTGGTTCACCCCAGAAAGGAGCTACGCCCACAGGAACTGTTCTTTTATTATCTCGAAAGGGTAACAGTACCAGTCTCTGCAATTAGCTGTAGACACTTCTCTACAATCATATCTCTACGCACTCAGTTACAGAGTCTTTTCTCTCTTTATCACTATTCTCTTCTAAGGTATATCTAACCATCAAAATCCCAACAACCCTCTAATACCTAACCCTTCCTCATAAAAAATTACCCTTATATATAGATGTGCACGAAGGTCACATATTGCAATAACTATGGGCCAACCCCGATATTACCCAAAACCCAAAAACCTGTGGTTCTCATGTTGACCACACTAAGATTTAACTTCGTTGTCCCTTTGGTGTCACTTCCTCTGACTTTAACGCTTTCTCTGACAGCGCAGCTCTGACCTCCGTTGTTCCTCACCTAACTTTACTCACCTTCAAAACTTCTTGTACTTGGGCCGTGCCCAACAGGCCCCTAACACTTACTTGTGACTCGTCCCCAGGTCACTTACACTGGCCTTATTTGACTGCACATCACTTGGGATGTTCGTCGTCGCAGCAAATTCCTAAAAAGTTGCACTTAAATTTGCGACTACTTCCTTAGCCTCTTGCTCGTATTCTTTGATCATTTCGAGCATCATCTCCAATATGGGTTCTTGCATTTGACCCTTTACTGTACTCTCTGTCGTGCGGAGTTCTTGAAAATTCTCCAAGATTTCTTCAGAGAGTGCCAATGCTTCTTCTTGCATAAACTGTAAATTCGACGAATTTTCAGCTTCCTTTTCCCTTAGTTCCTTCAGCTCATTCTGAACCTCTTTCATTTCTGTGAACTTCTGGATCTTTTGCTTTAGAAGAAAATCCTTCATGTCCGTGTTCATATAATCAAGTTCCTTCTGCCTCTTTTGAGCTTCATCCTGAATTTTCTGTAATTCGGGATCCTCTTGCAGTATAGCCCAAAACCTTCGTGAATTCTTCTAGAAAGTCTTGACACCTTGAAACTTCTACGAAGATGTTCTCAGTTGATGTTTTCAGCTCTTCGACTCTTGCTAATTCTACCTCTGGCGGAGTGCCAGGTTGTTGTCGAGACTCTAAGTCAGCAATATTTTCTTTGTAGGAAATATCCATATCTTCCATTTTCACTTTTATATTGTTCACGACAGCACCAATCTTAAGAATGGTCTCTTCCACTTCAGGATCCTCTTCGAAGTCTGGGATCTTCGCACAAACTTCAACTACAGTTTTCTTTAACTTTTTCTGCTTCTCATGAGCATTTTCTAACTCATTTGTCTTCAGCGTGCATTCATTCTTCAACTCCTTATAACTATCTTCCACCTTCAGATGTTGGTTGTATGAGATCGTATCTCTATCTCTAATTTCCTCCACAACCTATAGATCAATCCTTCGATGGGAAACATTCCCACGTTGATATCCAAGTGTGAGCTTCTTTTCACCTTCAGTTAGTTCGTCCTATGGGAATATCACGTTCATCGGGTCTATGAGAACTAACCTAGTTTTCATTGTTAATGCTGGTGGTTTTCTTTTTCTTCTTCTGGACTCCTCTGATTGGTCTTCGGAGTCATATTCCCTGACCAAGTCTCTCTGGACTTGTTCCACTCTTGCCATCATACTCTTCAGTTCTGCGATGCTCTCTATCATGCTCTATTGGAGTTCCTCTTGCTTGTTGTCTTTTATTGCAAGTGTCTCTTCAAGATGCTCATGGAATCATGCTACGATGTAATCATAATCATCATCATGCAGCTTCGTATCGAGTGGAGTCTTATTTGATTTATGCTTCTTCCTCTTCGACAATTCTGGCACGGATGTGTCTGGATTCTTCCTCTTCTCACCTGTTGGCAAATCAGCAGCTTCTTTCTATTCTTGTTCCTATTCCTTCTCTTGTCCATTTTTTGGCTCTTCTTCTTGCTCCTAGGTATCATTTTCATTTGCGCTTTCCTAAGATGTAGTAATCAATGTCCCAGGCACATCCATTTTCCATTTGGGCGACCAATCTTCAATGATAAGATCAAATCTCTACGCATCCAGTTGGTATAGGCATTCATACCATTCTGGTTTTGATGGTTCTCTATGATGTATGAAGATAAAGTGTAAGCCTGCTTTGAATCTCATCTTGCGAATATATGTTGTTGTTATGGCCTTTGAAATACGTGAAGTGCGCTTGATAACTTCGCATAACTACTCATAATATGTATATAACTGCACATTATTTAGTCTTTGTCTTTCCGACTTCGAATTGACCCACATGTTCACGTATCTAGGTCCTGGTCAGTCTCCAAAGACCACCGGTACATTTTGTTGATACTTAGGCTCTTTCCATCCTATGAACACGATCAAGACTAACAACTAGCTATAATGGAATTGATGTCCATTGTCTTGTGTATCCGCAACATCATGCAGGAACTCATTCAGAAGGAAAGTTTCCCAATGATTCCTTCCAAAACAGAATGTTGTAATTCCCTTAATATCTCCTCTAATCTCTCTTGTTTAGGCATACACTGTCGGATTACTCTTTCTCTTGACTGGTAAACGCTCAGAAATTACATGCGGTAAAAATTAAAGTCACGGTAAAGATTGGTAACTATGCGATCCTTACTATTTGTGGGGACAACGACACTAAGGCGTTCCCGAAAATGGATAAATTAGAATTAAATGTTATGTCCATTGGCCAAATCCTGCTTAGATCTTGGTCATTTCCTTTCATTGAATGTGTCTTCAAAGGACAAATATGCCTTAAAAGTGAAAAAATCTAGTTTCCAAAAGTACTGTATAACGGCTAATTTCTTACCAAAACTATAATGGCTAGTATTCTCTAGATTCGCTGACGGTTAGGTGAGTGGCTAGGTTATCTTTGCATTTCCCTTCTTTCTGATTGAGCTTCGCATCTCTACTCCCTTTTTTTACTTCGCAACTTAGCTTTCTATGTGTGTTTCCCCATATCAGCAAGAAGGATCAGTCGCCCCTTCATTTAGTAGAGAATTGCGAACACCTATATCCAGCAATTCACCTATATCCAAAATGGTGAACACAAGAAGATCGAACGACCCTTCTTGTAGTCTAGAACTATTATGAACAGAATACTGGGTACAAGAAGTGTCATCCTCCCCTTGATTTATGAGGGAATTGTAAAAATATTCAACCTATGAAGGCTAGGCCGTCAATTCATGTATATGAAGAATGGTGAACACTGGAAGAATACTGAGCACAATAAGTGTTGGATGACCCTTCATTTACGAGAGAAATTTAGATACAACCAAACCCCTTTCACTGGCCCTTTCAGCATCACCCTGTAAACAGGTTGAAGTCTCACCCGAAGTGAATATGGGGGATTAAAGAATCAAGCTTATGAAACCATGGTGATGCGCAGATGTGGTTAACAACCTCACTTAACGTTCTATTTAACATCTACTAATGGGATAGAATAACATATGACTTTGCACTTTGCAGATATCGCAGTATACATAACCACGTTGAATCTCTACCGTATTCACCAATTAGCTACAAATTCATCAAACTAAGTGTTTCTTCTTCATATTCACGCACTTGTATTCCAATTGCTCAATTTATGATTAACATTCACTTACATATGAAATTAAATACATAAACGCACATAAAATCATATACAAAACATGTCATAAACTCATACGCATAAACACACTGATTTACGTGGTTCACCCCAGGAAGAAGCTATGCCCACAGGAATTGTTCTTTTATTATCTCGGAACCACGTGGTTCTCTTCTAAGCTCTATCTAACCATCAAAATCCCAACAACCCTCTAATACCTAACCCTTCCTCATACAAAATTACCCTTATATATAGATGTGCTCGAAGGTCACATATTACAATAACTATGGGCCAACCCCCATATTACCCAAAACCCAAAAACCCGTGGTTCTCATGTTGACCACACTAATCTTTAACTCTGTTGTCCCTTTGGTGTCACTTCCTCTGACTCTAATGCTTTCTTTGACAGCGCAGCTCTGACCTCTGTAGTTCCTCTCCTAACTTTACTCTCCTTCAAAACTTCTTGTACTTGGGACGCGCCCAACAGGCCCCTAACACTTACTTGTGACTCGTCCCCGAGTCACTTACACTGGCCTTATTTGACTGCGCATCACTTGGGATGTTCGTCGTCACAGCAAATTCCTAAAAATTTGCACTTAAATTTGCGACTGCTTCCTTAGCCTCTTGCTCGTATTCTTTGATCGTTTCGAGCATCATCTCTGATATGGGTTCTTGCATTTGACCCTTTACTGTACTCTCTATTGTGCGGAGTTCTTGAAATTTATCCTTGATTTCTTCAGAGAGTGCCAATGCTTCTTCTTGCATAGACTATAACTTTGACAAAGTTTCAGCTTCCTTTTCCCTTAGTTCCTTTAGCTCATTCTGAACCTCTTTCATTTCTGCGAACTTCTGGATATTTTGCTTTAGCGGAAAATCCTTCATGTCCGTGTTCATAGAATCAAATTCCTTCATCCTCTTGTGAGCTTCATCCTGAATTTTATGTAATTTGGGATACTCTTGCAGTATAACCCAAACCTTCATGAATTCTTCTATCAAGTCTTGACACCTCGTAACTTTTGCGGAGATGTTCTCAGTTGATGTTTTCAACTCTTCGGATATTGCTAATTCTACCTTTGGCGGAGTGCTAGGTTGTTGACGAGACTCTTAGTCAGCAATATTTTCTTTGTAGGCAATCTCCATATCTTCCATTTTCACTCTGAGATTGTCCAAGGCAGCACCAATCTTAAGAATGGTCGCTTCCACTTCAGGGTCCTCTTCACAGTCTGATATCTTCATACAGACTTCAGCTACGGTTTTCTTTAACTTTTTTTGCCTCTCATGAGCATTTTCTAGCTCATTTGTCTTCAGCTTGCATTCATTCTTTAGCTCCTTATAACTATCTTCCAGCGTCAGATGTTGGTTGTATGAGATCATATCTCTATCTCTAATTTCCTCCACAACCTGCAGATGCATATTATGCAGTCCTTCGATGAGAAACATTCCAATTTTATATCAAGATGTGTGAGATTCTTCACACCTTCAGTTAGTTCGTCCATTGGGAATATCACGTTCGTCAGGCGAACTAACCTGGGTCTCATTGTCAATGCTGGCACTTTTATTTTTCTTCTGCTGGACTCCTATGATCGATCTTCGGAGTCAGATTCCCTTACCAAGTCTCTCTGGACTTATTCTACTCTTTCCACCATAATCTTCAGTTATGCAATGCTCTCTATCATGCTCGCTTGGAGTTCCTCTTCCTTGTTGTATTTAATTGCGAGCGTCTCTTCAAGATGCTCATGGACTCATGCTGCGATGCAATCATAATCATCATCATGCAGCTTCACATTGAGTGGAGTCTTATTTGATTTCTGCTTCTTCCTCTTCGAAATTTCTGGCACGGATGTGTCTAGATTCTTCCTCTTCTCACCTATTGGCAAATCAACAGCTTCTTTCTATTCTTGTTCCTATTCCTTCTCTTGTCCATTTGTTGGCTCTTCTTCTTTCTCCTGGGTGTCATTTTCATTTGCGCTTTCCTCAGATGTAGTAATCAATGTCTTTGGTGCATCTTTTTTCCATTCAGGCGACCAATATTCAATGATAAGATCAATTATCTGCACGTCCAGTTGGTATAGGCCTTCATACCATTCTGGTTTTGATGGTTCTCTAGGATGTATGAATATAAAGTGTAATCCCACTTTGAATCTCATCTTGCGAATATATGTTGTTTTTATGGCCTTCAGAATACGCAAAGTGCGCCTGATAACTTCGCATAACTGCTCATAATATGTATACAGCTGCACATTATTTAATCTTTGTCTGTCCAGCTTCGAATTGGCCCACAGGTTCATGTATCTAGGTCCTCGGGAGTCTCCAAGGACCACCAGTAAGTTTTGTTGATACTTAGGCTCTTTCCAGCCTATGAACGTGACCAAAAATAACAACCAGCTATAATGGAATTGATGTCCATTCTCTTGTGTATCCGCAACATCATGTAGGAACTCATTCAGAAGGTAAGTTTCCCAATTATACTAGTTCCATCCTTATCCTTCATAGCTAAGGATATTGCATCAGTCGACACCTCGGTTGGTCGGCATTTCCTTAATACCTTTCCTACAAGCAGTTGAACCATGAACCTCATGGCGACATCCTGGATTTGATTCGTTTGATATCCATGGGTTCCTTTTACCAAGACAAATTCTCTCTTCATCCTTCGTGCAAGTTCTTTGTCCTTGCTCTTTCCTACGAATTCTGTTGCAGGGTCAGCGCCTCTTTTACTTAGGTGCGTGATTCTATAGATGAGGTCTATGTTGATATCAATCTTGCAGTCCAACCACAAGTAACCCTAGTGCATATAGGAGAGCGATGTCCGCACAACCGTTGTGAGCTCTGGGATTTTGTCAAAATGCGGAATTCGCAGTAAATTCAGCAATCCCAAGGGCTACGATGGCACAATCTAGTCTTGCATATGGATTGGTGTTTTCTTACTGGTTTCATCATCTCACCTGCACATGTAATGGTCTGACTTAAATTGTGGGTACTTTGTCTCATGTAGCAATTCATGATCTTCGAACATGCATTATGGAATCTTTCCTAGCAAATTCTCTTTTTCGCGCACATGCCTCGACATGGGCGGCAGGGGGATCTCGTATTGCAGATTCTTCTTGAGTATCACAACCAGTGCATCCTATTTTATCATAGGTATGTACTCAGGTACCAGCAGATTCATCCTCTCGTGAGGTCGTTGTGGCGAATACTCCTTTGGAATTTATGCGGCCTTCGGCTTCTCTTTCTCAGTAGCCTTCTACTTATCTTTTTGTTTCTGCTCTAGTGCATTTCGCGGTGAAGCCCTAGAGGTTCCACCTCTCTCTTGGACTATTTTCTTCACTGGAATATTCATGATTCCTTCCAAACAATAATGTTGGAATTCCCTAATATCTCCTCTAATATCTCTTGTTCAGACATACACTATTAGATTACTCTTGCTCTTGACTCATAAATGCTTAGAAATTACATGCAGTAAAAATTAAAGTCACGGTAAAAATCGGTAATTATGCGATCCTTACTATTTGTAGGGACAGCAACACTAAGGCATGACCCAAAATGGATAAATTATCATTAAATGCTATGTTCGTTCGCCAAATACTTCTTAGATATTGGTCCTTTCCTTTCATTGAATGTGTCTTCAATGGACAACTATGCCTTAAAAGCGGAAAAATCTAGTTTCCAAAAGTACTGTATAATGGCTACTTTCCGATCAAAACTGTAACGACTAGTTTTCTCTAGCTTTGCTGATGGTTAGGTGAGTGGTGAGGTTCACTTCACATTTCCCTTCTTTCTGATTGAACTTTGCTTCACTACTCCCTTCTTTTACTTCGCAACTTAGCTTTCTATGTGTGCTTCCCCATATCGGCAAGAAGGTTCGATCGCCCCTTCATTTAGTAGAGAATTGTGAACACCTATATCCAACAATTCACCTGTATCCAGAATGGTGAACAAAATAAGTATTGACCGACCCTTCTTGCATTCCAGAACTATTATGAACAGAATATTGGGCAGAAGAAGTGTCGACCGCCCCTTCATTTATGAGGGAATTGTAAAAGTATTCAACCTACAAAGGCTAGGCCGTCAATTCATGTATATGTCGAACGGTGAACACTGGAAGAATACTAAGCACAATAAGTGTTGGCTGACCCTTCATTTATGAGAGAAATGTATACACAACCAAACCCCTTTCACTGGCTCGTTTGGAATCACCCTATAAACAGGTTGAAGTCTCACCCGAAGCAAATATGGGGGGTTACATAATCAAGGTTCTATAATTGTGGCGATGCGCAAATGTTGTTAACAACCTCGCTTTACGTTCTATTTAAAATATACTAGTGGGATAGAATAACAGATGACTTCTCACTTCACAGCTATCGCAGTATAAAGAACTACGCTGAATCTCTATTGTATTCACCAGTTAGCTACGCATTAATCATACTAAGTGTTTCTTCTTCACATTCACGCACTTGTATTCCAATTACTCAATGTGCGATAACCATTCACATACATATGAAATTAAATACATAAACGCACATAAAATCATATACAAAACATGTCATAAACTCATACAAATAAACACAATTATTTACGTGGTTCACCCCAGCCGGGAGCTACATCCACAAGAACTGTTCTTTTATTATCTCGGAAGGGTAACAATACTAGTCTACGCAATCATTTGTAGAATCTTTTCTACAATCAGAGAAGATTCAGTCGCCCCTTCTTGCAGTATAGAACTATTATGAAAATAATACTGGGCAAAAGAAGGTTCGGCCGCCCCTTCATTTACGAGATAAATGTAAAAATATTTAATCTACGAAGGTTGGGCCAACAATTCCTGACTTCTGACTTCCGCATTAAACAGTAGGGATCGGTACATTGGCTAAGTTATAACATAGAGACAATATTTATCCTGACTTCTGACTTCCGACAAGAAGGATCGGTCGCCCCTTCTATGATGATCGCTCCTTCTATGATCAATTCAATCTCAAATGACTATATAAAATGTGCATTCGATCTCTCATGGATAACGCTAGCAAATTTGTTCTTAATCAGTCAATTGATTTTGAAAATAAGTGGTCGTTCCTTATCCATCGATCATTAGCCTGAACATTTGCAAGCATACATCTAATATTAAAACACTAATTGATAATTACAAACATTGTATGTATTCGTATATCAACTACTTAATATTTAATGTTTTGTAGATAAAACATGTCTGTGTTATTGAGCCTTAGTCAATACCAGGAAATCTCGTTCCTTGATATGTTAAAAGATCACAACCTTGGTTTATTCAAGCATGGATGGTATGTTGAGGTGGATGAACCGGATAATTTGTACCCGGATTTATATATATTCTACTTGGATGAGGAAGGAGCTCCAACTCGAGCTGGAATATTGACATCTGTAGATCCCATTTCTGATGGTTTATTGTGTGTTCAAGTTGAATTGGTCGAGAGAGACCGGTGTTTCCATCTATAGGCTGATCTTATGGTTTGTAATTTTCGAATAGATCTAATGAAAAGTGGTCCTGATTTAGATCCGGTTTCCTGTGCGAAGAAAGGGTGGGTTTTTTCCTCGAATGATGTTTCTAATTGATTCGGAATTAATACCATGTCATCTTTGAAGAAAGGAATTTTGTTGGTATGGAAGAAAAGAATCATGGTTGCGAAAACTTCGTCTGTATTGCATTACATGAATATTGAAAAGAAGTTGACAAATGTAGTCCATGAAAAGATTATTTTGTACCTTATAAGAACATTTCTCAATCATATTGAAAAATATGTGACCAAATCTTCCTTCAAAGCACTCAAATCAAGTCCTTCTATAGTGATGATGCAGAAAGCGACTAAGAGCTTCAAAAGTTCAAAAGAATTTCAACAAGAATAGATCAAATACTTTTTGTTCAATGAGAAAGTTTTTTCTATTGACATAACAAGATGTGTTGTTGCGCCTCCGCATTTGCAATATCGAAAAGTTGATGAGGAGGTCGTGGAAAAGATGGTTTTATCTCTTCTCTCAAAATTTACAACAACATTGAGAGATGTTATTCTATTGCCTTTAGATAAGGAGACCACATTGGGATTTCTTCCTAGAAATGAAGACAAAATTAATTTTCCTTCAGTAAATTTTTATATATTGGATGGGAAGCATACTATTTCTGCGCAGAAAAAAAATCATTGAAACTGATAAATATAAATCGTTCCATTCAAGGTATCGGCATCAAACAGCTCGTATTCTACATAAATATGTTCCTAAGCACATTATCAGCAAATCATGCAAACAACAAAATTTATCAAACAAGGAATTCGCAGACACTCCATTCATTTCTCAAGTTGTAAAAGCAAGGGAGAAATGGATTTCCTGCGGTAGGCCATCCTTCCTGGGAAAGGGAAACACTTCCAGTGATGCTTGGCAGGTATAGAATTTTTCTTCTTATCAATCAAAGTCTTTAGATTGTTCCCTATGTTATGAAATTAGCAAATTAAATATTATCTTCAATTTTATATGTTTGCAGTCTTTCCAAGGTGAATGTATGGATATCTTTGTTTTTCAAACAAAGGACATCCTTGAAGACAAGCTAACTCTTGTTTTGACATTGGATCGACTGTGGAGAAAATGGATGTCTGTATTCAAGCTTTGGAAAAGTGGTTCCTTTCCATGCTCACCCAAGAACATCACTCAGATTGATTTTCTTCAAACTAAAATAAAGATTGATGGATCTAATTTTTTTTTACCATTGCGTGATCTTGATGAAGATGAATTGGCCGCTTTGGAAGACAATATAATCAACGGATCGGTTTGGATGAGCAAATCAGTCGACAAAAATTTTTGTGCAGAGACTTTATATCAATATTGCAAGTGAATCAAGGACGAGAGGTCAACCAGGAATTCGATATTTGAATATTTCAAATTTCATGATGTTCAAACTTTTCAATCACATATTATCACTGACCATAATGTCATTGAAATCTATAAAATTGCACCAATTCATATCCAACAACTGTGCAGTATTTTATGCTCTGAAAAGCAAGCAAAATCTCTGGGTAAAAAGAGAAAGAAAGAATCTGAAGAGGATAATGGTACCAAATTACCAAATGATGTTGAGAAAATATTGAATATATATATCAATAAAGAGGGGATGAGTATGTCCATTGACGTCGTCAAAGATAGTTCACAGTTTGCTTTTCAATGTTGTTATCCTGCATCTTTGGTCAACACACTAAGATCCATTGCATTTTTTGGTGCGGCAATCAGTTGTGAATTTGTTGTTGTTCATATGTGTAATTGTGATAGTCCCTGGACAGAAGAAGATACGCTTGCATTGTTGTACTACTTAGAATCAAATGAAGTGACATGTACTTGTACGTTTTTAGCTGATATAGAAAACTCTTGTATGATTTCTAAATCTTTCACACTTTTTAGCAAGAAATTAAAAAAAGGTATCGCGGAATCCTACCAAGGGAGTTTATAGAGATTTCTCCAATGACTTTTTTATAGGATTCTCTATTATACAGTGTTGGAGAATTGGAATGGATAATGATAATTTGTCTACTTTTCAAATGGATATGGATTGGAAGGACGAGGGCCTACCAATGATTGATTTACCTTTGCCCGAGGTTAACAATGATAGTTCGAGAATCCATGTTTTGGCTGTGAAATTATACAAGAGTAGATCACTCAGCTTGAACAAACCTCTCAAATATCACTCAAGAATTGCAGAGAAGAAGAAGAAGAATTGAATCAATATTCACACATGAAACTCAAAGAATGATAAAAACTGTTGTAATGGCATTCATCAGCTGTAAGCTAGAAAAAATAGGAGAGTAAAATAGAATGAAGTCGATTACCCCAAAGGTCATTTGAATTCTCCTCAATAGCATGGCTTGGACTGCATTGGAACCATCACCCACTCAGTGGTAGTGACCACTGATAGTCAAAGATCAGTCAAATGATTCTAACTGAGTCTAAATGATGCATGTGGAACTAATCTAGGGAAGGAGACTCCAAGGTGGGTGCATGAGATACTGTCAGTAGTCAAGTGGAACTCCGATATAGACATCTGGGAGCTACAGTCAATCTAACTGAGTAATCAATGCAAGAATTGACTGATCAACGCATGAACTGACTGATCAATGCATGAACTGACTGATGGAATCCTATAGATGTGTAGTAAGGTGCATTAGTATCCAGATGATGAAACAAATGTGCACTAGGTAGGTCAGAGGCCTATTGATGGCTAGAAATAGGATCCAGGGGGCTCAAAACTGAGGACTAGGGGCTAGGAGACCACCATACTGATGACTGGATGCATGCATGCAAATACATAAATGATGGTGATAATATTCCAACACGCCCTGCAAGTTGGACTATGAGGAAACACATAACTGAAAACTAGTAGGGCCCTGGTAACTAGGACCAAAGTTCACCCCGTACAATAATCTAAATAAAAATATGAGGAAAGAGGGAAAACTCAGTGGGAAGAAATCCTCCCATCAAGATAGACTGTAGAATTCTAATAAAGCATGTGCATTACTCACCCCAAAAGGTAAGTGAACTTCTTTACCGAGAAAAGATCTATCGGGAAGAAATGGATCAATGTGAGAAGGATGAAACCTTCCATTCTGAAAATCAGATCTGGTTCTCCTTGGATCAAGTGGATCTCCAACAAGATCACGGACAGATCTAAGAGTTGTGGCATCCCATCTCGGAAGAAGAGTTGGATATTCAGGTGTTAAATCTTCAGGTTCTTGTGGATCTGGATCTAACATTCGCTCATCTTCACTGTCAGGTGCTAGATCTTCAGGTTCTTGTGGATATGGATCTAGCATTCGCTCTTCATCACTTTCACTTTTAGATTCAGAATCTAAACTTTCTTGAGATGAATTTTCGCTCTCTTTCTCATCAAGCAGTGGTGGTGTGGTAGGCAAGTTGTCTTGCTCAACAAGATGAGCATCTTGCAGTGGCCATTCCTCAAATTGAACACTCTTTTCAAGGAATGTTTGCATAGTAGAAGGATCAAGAAGTTTGTAGGCCTTTTCACTTAGTGCATAACCCACTAGTATACACTCTCTGCTCTTTGGATATAGGGCTCTCCTTTTCTCTCTTGGAATCCTATCCCAAGCTCTCGATCCAAATACTCTAAGATGAGATACATCAGGTTTGTAACCCATCCATGCTTCGAAAGGAGTTTTACCTTTCAGTCCTTTGTGAGGGACTCTGTTATGGAGGTAAGAAGCATAGTTGATTGCCTCTACCCAAATACTAGGATGCAATCCTTTCGACTTTAGCATGCAGGTTTCCATCTCCTTCAAGGTTCTGTTCTTTCGCTCTGCAACACCATTTTGGTGTGGTGTGTAGGGAACAGTGTGTTGCCTCTATATGACTTCATCAGCACAAAAGGATTGGAAGTCAAGTTCTTAACATGCTCTCCTCCATTATCAGTGCAGAGGACCTTGATCTTCCTGTCAGAAAAAATTTCTACAGAAGCCTTGAAAAACTTACAGTATCCAAACACTTCTGATTTCAATCTGAGAAAGTACACCCAACTGAATCTAGAATAATCATCAATGAAAGTTAGAATATACCTTGCCTTGTTCAAAGACAGATCTGTAAGTGGTCCTGAAACATCACTATGAATCAGTTCAATAGGTTGAGAGGCTCTCCTCGCCTTCCCTTTCTCAAACTTATTTTTTGGTTGCTTTCCCATCAAGTAACCTGTACAGTTTCCTTTAGAAAACTTGATATTGGGTAGTCCTTCAACCATCTTTTGAGTGTGCATGTCTTGCAAATACTTGTAGTTGAGATGCCCAAATATTTCATGCCAGATTCTACTCTCTTCATTTGCATGTGTGTGGAGAGCAGACTGTTCGGAGTAAGGTAGGAAGTAAGAAAACTCATAGAGTTTCTAATTGTGATCAGCAACACCTTTTGGTATGATGTTTCCAATTGACATCTCTTGGATTTCGACCTCATTTGGAGTGAATATCACCTTCTTGGGTACTCCAGTATGGGTCATCTAGTAGACAGAAAGTAGATTGGAAGTAAGAGTAGGAACATAGAGTACATCTGAGAAGTACCCATGCTCAAGATTGATCCTTCCAATCCCCTCAGAGGAGACCTTAGAATCATTCCCCAACAAGATTGAAGGGTCAAATGTGGATTCGAAACCAGAGAAGAGATTCTTGGAGGAAGACATGTGTCTTGATGCTCCAGAATCAATGATGAAGGAGGAATATTTTGAAGCACCTACCATGAGTGCATGGCACCTCTCCTTGTCCTCATATCTTGAAGATTCATCTTCTTTCCTCCTAGCACCTGCAGGTATTGGAAGGTTGTTCTTCTCAAGAATTTGAGCCATTAGATCTATTGTCTTCTTCATGCAACTACTCTCGAGATGAAATCCTCTGTTACAGTAAGGACATTTGGATTTCTCCTTGTGATATTTCCTTTCTTGGAATTCGAAGCCCCTTCTGAATGATAGGGATCTTCTCTTGGATTATGCTCATTCAACTTTCTTTCTTTATATTTTTGCTTCCCTTTTCCATTCGCTCTCTTCCCTTTAGCAGCTGCAAGTGTTGAATCCATCCTTGGTTTGATCACTCCCATGTGCACCAAGTTTTCCTCCTTTTGTGTGAGAGACTGGATGAAGGTTTCAAGAGTGAGAATTTTCCATTTTGGAATGTATAGCTTCGTTGTCTGGAAGGTGGAGACAAAAACTGAGTAATCAGGACCCAATTTTGATAGAATATCTAGGCTTAGCTACTTCTCTTCTTTCTCTATTCCATATATCTTCAATTTTGAAATCAAGTTTTTGAACTTGGTAAAGAACTCATTGATTGAGTCGAAACTGCTAGGGCTTGGGGAGATAAGCTCATTTTCCAATTTGTGACCCTTCAAATCATATTTCTTCCCAAAGAGATTTTCAAGTTTGTTCCAAACCTCCAGAGGAGTTTTGAGATCAATGACATGAAAATGTAGATCATCGAAAATACTGAGGAGTAGCAGTCCAACTGCTTCATCAAGTTTATCAAGATACTTTGATTTCTCAATTGCACCAGTGGGTTTGAATGTTGTCACATTCAACACTCTAGAAAGGATTTTGGACTTCATGAAGATGTCCATCTTGGATTTCCATTCTAAATAGTTGAAGGAGGTCAGTTGTAGGTCCATGATAGTTGTTGAATTCGAATCCGAATGATGGAATAAACCAGCAAAACAGATGAAATTTTGATGGAGGTTTGCTGCAAATCTAAAGAACACTGATTTAGGATAGTGAGCACATGTGACTGGATCCTTCACACCTGGATATACCTCACTGGATTGCTCCAGTGAATTCAAGACAATTGCACCAGGATTTGCTATGGAAATCCAGAGGCTTCTGGTGCTCTACTGAAAAACAGTAGTTCAATAAACTATTGCAACTGCTGCAATTCAAATAGTTGTATCAAGCTCTGATACCATGTGAAATTCCATAGGTGTAGATCACTCAGCTTGAACAAACCTCACAAATTTCACTCAAGAATTGCAAAGAAGAAGAAGAAGAATTGAATCAATATTCACACATGAAACTCAAAGAATGATAAAAACGGTTGTAATGTCATTCATCAGCTGTAAGCTGGAAAAAATATGAGAGTACAATATAATGAATTCGATTACCCCAAATTTAATTCGAATTATCCTCAATAACATGGCTTGGACTGCATTAGAACCATCACCCAATCAATGGCAATGGCCACCGATAGTCAAAGGTCAGTCAAATGAGTCTAACTGAGTCTACCCGATGCATGTGGCACTAATCTAGGGAAGGAGACTCAAAGGTGGGTGCATGAGAGACTGTCAGTAGTCAAGTGGCACTCCAATATAGACATCTAGGAGCTACAGTTAGTCTAGCTGAGAAATCAGTGCAAGAACTGACTGATCAATGCATGAACTGATTGATGGAATCATAGAGGTGTGTAGTAGGGCGCATTAGTATCCAGATGATGAAAACAATGCGCACTAGGTAGGTAGGAGGCCTACTGATGGCTAGAAATAGGCTCTAGGGGGCTCAAAACTGAGGACTAGGGGCTGGGATACCACCATACTAATGACTAGATGCATGCAATGCATGCAAATATATAAATGATGGTGAGAATATTCCAACATTTGTAAAAGAAAGGACATAGGAATTCTGGGTTCACATATTTTCCAGACTAGTCTCTTCTCGAGGTATAGTTCTTTCGTTGTATGCAAGAGGTAGATTTCTTCATTCATTGTTCAGGTCGCCAGATAGAATAGTTATTTCTATTGTTGAGACAATACAAGAGTTGTTTATGAACAATTTCTATCAGGAATTGGGTATAAAGCAAGGTATTTGTATTAACATTGTCAAATGTCTTGTATTTTACTTTTCTCGGTTGGTTATGTTCAATAAATTTTTTAAATTCATATTCTACTACAGCTTCAAATAAAGAGCACACTCAGGTATTGTCCAATAAAATTATAGTATCCGATGACGACATTGAATGTGATGGAGAATCCACAAAGAACTACCAAACTGCAAAACAAGATGGACAAGAAGGTAAAAAATTATTTTTCAAAGATCCTGGTTAAATTAACTAAATTATGAACGGGGATAGTGACCTTGAATACTTGCAAAAATTTATATAAATTTTACACCTGCAAATTTCCAGGTCAAGATGATTGGATTGATATTAAACATGTGGATCATCCACAACTAGAGTTGGCATCAACGATGTCCATGGATACTAGCCAACGAATCACATTGGATAATAATGAACCAGGCGAGAACTTGGATAATAATGAACCAGGCGAGGGATTGGTGTCAAAATGAGGTATATCCAACAATGTTACTCACCACTCAAATGTTGGCCTGGCATTGACAGGTAAAAGTCAAAGATTATTTTCTACTTAAATTGATAAAGCAAATTTATTCTGAAATATATAATGACAAGCAATATTTTTGTGCAGCTCCCAATAAAAAAATGTTATTGATATTAGAAATGGAAGGTTTTCTATTTCGCAAGAAAGTCATAGAAAATGAATCCAAAAGATAAAAAAGGGGAAATCAAAAAATACTATTGGAGGGAAAAAGTAAAAAAGGGGGAAGAAAGTATTGTTGGTGAATTTGAATTTAAACACAAAGAAACTTCATATGAGTCACAAACATATGCCATACAATTTTTGGGATTATGTCTTTCCAAATTAAATGTTGGGATTTGGTCATGTAAATGTGGGGTCAATGAAAGGAAGTCATTGTTTACAAAACATTTGAGGGCAGGTAGTGTAGAAAAATCATATGGGGAACAAATTGTATTTTTATGGTTTTGAGAGAGATGTACATATGATAAAGAAGGAAATACACAAAAAATATGGAGAGTGTGTTGGAGGAGTTCCCAATGAAAACTTCGGAAAGTAATAGATCAATGATTGTTTTGGGGGGTGATGATGTGAAAGCACATCCATGTGAAAATTGTATTTTGAGTAATCCCTTTATTACATCGTCTGCTAGGACAGTTAGTGAATTGGTACATCGACTCTGGAAGGGTTTTAGTAAAATGCATGAATCAGCCGATATCATAACCTTCAATGCCTTCTTCTAGTTGAGTGACAGCCATCAAATGTAACCTATCATTGCCTCTTTCAAGAGCTGGAAACACTAGATGTAACCTATGGATATTTTAAACCATTCAATGTGTTTTCTTTTTTTTCGTTGACGTTGCTATTTTCGTCTGAATCTAACATATTATTAGTTCAGTGTGATGCTTTTATTAAATCATTTGAATATGTAAAATTTTGGGTGATTTTTGTATTAATATTTGGAAATCAAAATCTTCATTTACAGTTGCATGTTTGTAATCATTAACTTCATGAACGAAGTGTTTTTGTTGTGGTTATATATATAGTCACGGTTTTTGTATGTAGTCTGGATATTACCGCAAAAAAAACTACTAGTCATGGGAGTATTTCTCTTTGGAGTTCGGATGTTATACAACATTGAAGATTCTTCCAAACAACCTCATTTTGTCCATAATTTCTATCATTATTATGCACGGATGTTCAGCCCCGATATTATCAGTGTTTCCAGAGAACATTTTGACGTTGTTATGTGGTTTTCCTCGCTCGACAACATGGAAATTAAAAAATTCCTTGGTATATTTGAATGGTTGAAGAATGAAGACTTTGTATTTATTTGGGGTCGAGAGAAATGTAAACTTAGTACTATTTATAATTACTCAATGTCTGCATATTATAATGTTGGTGAAGTACTGCACATATACAAAAATTCGTTCAAGGATGCACTTATCCAATATGGAGATATATATAAAAAATGGACATGTTTATATATGAAGGGCAATATCAATCAACAGATAATAGAAAGGAAAACCGCTTGAAAATGCTAACTAGTTGAACATTTGACAGTTCATAAGAGAGAGAAATAACTATAAAAACAATGTTGTGTTCTCTATTGAATTATTTTGTGCCTCGTTAAAAAATGGGGCATTGGTTAAAGAAATTCAACTTCAAATGACTGTCATATTATACAGACAACAATTCATTTAGTGATTTTTATATTTTTTACAACTTCTACATTCAATTGATGTAAATTTTATTGCACAATTCTCATATTATTTATGGACATCGTATCATGTATCTGGTGATGTGTTTCAAATATTGTTTCAAAAATTTTAGAACATGAAATCAATATACTTAGAAACATTGAAACATAATATTTTATTCACTAGGTTGTGTGTGTGTTTTTTTTGTTTGAATATACTAGAAGATTTGTTACTAGTAAACCATTGATTTTTTCGATTTCAATGGAATTTTGTTACACGCAGTTCATAAAAAAAGAAATTCGGATTGCCACGAACACCGGATATCGAATCAACCACAAAGTATTATTTTATACGTCCAGGATTTAGGGAATTTTTTGAAAAATGCTTTAGTATATTTGAATTTGGGGTATGGACATCTGCACAACAAAAAAATGTTGACGCGTTTTTGTCAACATTATTACAAAGAACAGGATTGCAAAGGGAACAATTTAGAGTAATTTTAACACAAGAATATTGTTCTTGCATAGCCAGATAGTGTTATCAGGGTGATGGAAATCCTTATGTATTTCTCAAGCCTTTAAAAAAAAATTGGGACATTTTGATCCATGGTTGGGATGCTACGAATACAGTGATTGTAGATGACTTGAAAGAAAAACATGTTTTTAATGAGGAAGGGAACTGTATTATAACAAAAATGTATACTTGACAAGATGTCAATGACACATTCTTGTTAGATTAATTATGGCCTTTCTTGATGCACCTAAATGGCGTGAGTGATGTGAGGCCAATTGTGAATAAAATGAAAGTATTTTGTTATATAATACACTTGAATATTTGTTTGTACTAGTATGTTCAAAATCAGGTTCTAAAAGTGCCAATATCATATATATCATATCGGAAAAGCGCAAAAACCAATTTCAAAAGTGGAGATATCGAAAGCGTGCAGGCATGCGTATGCGATAGAGATGATTGAAGTTGTGGCTTGATTTTATTTTGGGTGTTTCCAGTTCGGCTCACTCCTGGATGAGTTTCCAAATGATTGTGGCATCCTCCGTGGTTGTAATAAGTCTTCTCATGGGTATTATGCTACTCCGTTTTAGGGGTGCCTCCCACACATGTTCTTATCTCTTGTACTTAGTTGATTTTTTGTATGCACATGTAGCTGGAAAATTGACTAAGTGTAGAAGTTTAGGAGGTAGGAATAGGTAATTCCGCAGGTTAGGCGTAGTCTGTCAGAGTGCTTCTGAGATGGCCTTTCCCTTGGTTAGCTTCTGGGCAGTGCCTCATGGCTTTATGGAAATAAAAAAATTGAGCTTGTTCGTTAGATCTGTGACAGGTGGTATCAGGGCGTAGAATGCGAGAATTTCACAACTCTTCTTGCAAAGAGATGGTATCAGAATGCAGAATGTGGACTCTTCACTACTCTTCTTGTGAAGAGATGGTATCAGAGCTCAGAACACGGGCTCCTCACCACTATTCTTGGGAACATATCAGATTCGTTTCGACGTAGAAGTTGATGCGAACCGGAACCACATCTTGGTGAAATTTGGGCTCTTCACCATTCTTTTGACAAAGGGATGGTATCATGACCGTAGTGGTTAATGCGGTTGGGGAGTTTAGTTGGGCATTGATGGAGGAGTTCCTAGCTAGAAGTGAAACAACGTCTCAAATGATGGTAGCCAGGAGAAAGGAATTGTTTCTATGGGAATCATTTTAGAAGCACATTGAAGAATGTCGAAGTTACCAGGACTTGCGTGGAATCCTATAAATGTTAGTGAACAAAAGTGCTAGGAAGATGGAGGAGCACCACATAAGCAGTTCGTTTGGTTACAGGATGTGCACAACAATGATGCGACATGAAGTAGACACTAAGACTTGCGAAGTCGCAGGAGTAGCTGCCAATTTAGTTCGAATGGATCGGGTGCGCCAAACAACGGAAGGAACAAGCAGGCTGAGGAATCCCAAATCATTGCAAACTTCCAACAAGTTGATGGGCACGCTGATGCCAAGAAGAGTTGACGAAGGCTTGAGAAAGTGATGATTTTGGAAAAGGAGGTGTCGTGCAGACCTACAGGAAAGCACACCTTAAATGTGTTGCAGCAGATGACGAAGCATTAGGACGTGAAATCCTTGAAGATGGGTTCCCAAAAGGGTTCATCCGAAGTATGACATACTTGGTTGGAGTATGCCGGATGGAAAAAAACTAATGGCAGTTTCGTTTCTTCGCGATGTGGACATGTTTGTTGATGCATTGGTAATACGGGAGGTGGAGAGGCACCTATACTCAACGCAGGAGTAAGGAAACAGTGACCGCAGGAAGCCAAGGAACGCATACCGTCAGGATGCTGGTTTGAAGCGTAGCATAGTTGGGTGGGAGTGTGATAGGCATGCGGAATGTTGCTGGAAAGACGATAGCGTTTCAACAAAAGTGGTTAAGTCAAGTGACTTGCCCAAAAACCTCCAAAGGCATGAGGTGGTGCGGATGGAGGAAGCTCGTTGCAGAACCAAAATGGTTGCGAGTGTTGTAGAAGAACTTGTTGAGGGTTATTGAAGCAACGCGCCTTTGAATCATCTAGGAGTTGAGTGTGCGACTGAGCAGCATGATTCATTTTAGGATGACTTGTGAGAGTTGTGAGGCAGGAAGCTTTCCACTATGGTGCGGGGCATCACGTCTTGGTAAGATGAGCAGCATCATAGCAAGTGACCATGAACTATCTTGGTTGTGATGAGGTCTGTCATGGGAAAACTTCTCTGGAGAAAAGCAGAGCTACAAAAAAGCGTTCATCAAAGCCTAACGACGCGGAAAACTTGTGGAAGGGGCTGCGGATGATAGAAGTCAGAAATACTTTTGTCTTTGTTTGAGGCAAGAAGGGTTTCCTTGTCTTCTCAAAGATGTGCGTTCAAGAAGAAAACATGAGGGAAGGAGATCGGTTGTGGAAGAAAAGTGGTCAAGTACTGAAAAAGAACTATGGTTGGAGGTCACAACACTTGGTTGACAGGGAGCCGAGTCAAGCTCCTTAGATAGTTTTGAGGTAGATTGTTAGCTTTACCTTATGTTCGACAGAGTTGCGGAGAAGACTGAAGTGCGGAGGAGGTTGTCTGGCTGAGTTTGCGGTTCATCTCAGGAAGGGGCACAATGGTTGGGAGTCATGACCCAACTAGTTAAGTCATGGGGACTAGTATGGATGAAAGCAGGATGAGGTGGCAGCATACCAAAGCTAAAGTAGGTGGACGATGCGACGGCTAGAACAAGTTGCAACTTTCCCAAATTCCAACAAGAAGGATCGACCGCCCCTTTGTTTAGTAGATATTTGTGAACACCAATATCCAGAAATTCACATGTATCCAGAATGGTGAACACAAGAAGGATCGACCGACCCTTCTTACAGTATAGAACTATTATGAAAATAATATTGGGTAGCAAAAGGGTAGGCCGCCCCTTCATTTATGAGGGAATTGTACAAATATTCAACCTACGAAGGCTAGGCCATCAATTCATATATATCCAGAATGGTGAACACTGGAAAAATACCAAGCACAAGAAGGGTCGGCTGACCCTTCATTTAAGAGGGAAATGTAAAAATATTTAATCTATGAAGGATGGGATGACAATTCCTCAATTCAGACTTCTGCAGTAAATGGTAGGAATCGGTACATTGGTTAAGTTATAACATATAAGCAATATTTATCCCTACTTTTGACTTTCGACAAGAAGGATCAGCCGCCCCTTCGTTTAGTAGATAATTGTGAACACCAATATCCAACAATTCACCTGTATCCAGAATGGTGAACACAAGAAGGATCGCCCCACCCTTCTTGCATTCTAGAACTATTATGAAAATAATATTGGGCGGAAGAAGGGTTAGATGCCCCTTCATTCATTTATCTCGGGCCTCATTCAAAAATGGGGCGTTGGTTAAAGACATTCAACTTCAAATGACCGTCATATTATACGGACAACAATTCATTTCATGATTTGTATATTTTTGACAACTTCTACATTTAATTGATGTAAATTTTATTGGACAATTCTCATATTATTTATGGACATAGTATCATGTATCTGGTGATGTGTTTCAAAAATTGTTTCAAAAATTTCAGAACATGAAAGCAATATACTTAGAAACATTGAAACATAATATTTTATTGACTGTGTTGTGTGTGTGTGTTTTTTTGTTTGCAAATACTAGAAGATTTGTTACTAGTAAACCATTGATTATTTTCGATTTCAATGGAGTTTTGTTACATGTAGTTCATAAAAAAAAGAAATTTGGATTGCCATGAACACTGGATATCAAATCAACCACAAAGTATTATTTTATCTGTCTAGGATTTAGAGAATTTTTTGAAAAATGATTTAGTATATTTGAAGTTGAGGTATGGACATCTGCACAACAAAAAAACGTTGACGAGTTTTTGTCAACATTATTACAAAGAACGAGATTGAAAAGGGAACAATTTAGAGTAATTTTAACACAAGAATATTGTTCTTGCATAGCCAGAGAGGGTTATCAGGGTGATGGAAATCCTTATATATTTCTCAAGACTTTAAACAAATTTTGGGACATTTTGATCCATGGTTGGGACGCTACAAATACAGTAATTGTAGATGACTTGAAAGAAAAACATGTTTATAAAAAGGAAGGGAACTGTATTATAACAAAAATGTATACTTTCCAAGATGTCAATGACACATTCTTGTTAGATCAATTATGGCCTTTCTTGCTTCACCTGAATGGCGTGAGTGACGTGGGACCAATTGTGAATAAAATGAAAGTATTTTGTTAAATAATACACTTGAATGTTTGTTTGTACTAGTATGTTCAATTTCACTATGATTAAAATACTTGTAAAGTGTCGAGTTTGATTTCGAAAATGCAAAATCAGAGTGTGAAAGTGATAAAATTTGTTTTCAAAATTTCAAATTTAAGTATTGGAAGTGTCAAAAGTAGCCTTCCAAAAGGGCAAAATCGGGTTCTAAAAGTGCCATCATCATATTTATCATATCGGAAAAGCGCAAAAACCAATTTCAAAAGTGGCGATATCAAAAGCAAAAGTATGCTTTTGGAACCTGGAATTGGCACTTTTGGAACCAGATTTGGCACTTTTGGAACCTGTTTTGGCACTTTTGGAACCGGATTTAGCACATTTGGAACCAGTTTTGGCACTTTTGGAACCTGGATTTGGCACTTTTGGAATCAGATTTTGCTTGATTTTGGGGTTTAGAAAGGTTGGTTTTTACCCGTCTTCAAAGTGACTTGGACTATAATATGTCCAAATTTAATGAAATAGGCGTTAATGGATTCTAAAATATGTAAGGCATATTCCTTCTATGAAAAAAAATATGATCTCAATAGGGCATTTGGGAGATGGCAGTTGTTTATCTATGTTTGGAGAAACATGGTGGAAGATCACTAAATGATCACTGGTAGTGGCAAAAGGAGATAGGATATGTACGTTGTATTTATGTCCTCGTAATATTAAATCTTCTATATTGTATCTTCCACAGAAAAATATATAGCATTGTGGCATCATAGGCTTTGCCACATGAGTGAGAAGGGGAAGCAGATTCTCCACTCAAGGAAGTTGTTGCCAGATTTGAAGTAGGTAAGATTGGAATTCTGTGAGAACTGTGTTATGGAAAATAGAAGAGAGACGTATTTCTCAAGTTGGGAAGCAAAAGAACAGTGAAAATTTAGAGCTTATGCATATAGATGTATGGGTACCGGATCAGGTACAATCTCTTGGTGGCTCTCGTTATTATGTTACTTTTATTGATGATGCAACTAGAAAAACTTGGGTTTATTGCATTCGACAAAAATCTGATGTTTTTGCTACTTTTAAGAAATGGAAAGCATTGGTTGAGAATGAGATAGGAAAAAGGTTGAAGTGTCTCAGATCTGATAATGAAGGTGAATACTGCAGAAAGTAGTTTTATAGTTATTGTTCATACCATGAGATTCGTAAAGAGAGGACTCTTTCAAGAACACCACAAGAAAATGGTTTGCTAGAAAGAATGAACAGAACAATCATGGAGTGTACAAGGTGTATGAGATTGCATGCAGGGTTTCCCTTACAACTTTGGGAAGATGATGTAGATACTATTGTTTACTTAATAAATATAGGTCCTTCAAGCGCTTCAGATGGTGGGATTCAAGAGGATGCATGGACATGTAAAAGCATTTGTCCATATTGATAAAGAAAATAGAACAAAGCTTGAAGCTAAATCCAAGAAATGTACCTTTATTGGATATGGGGTTTATGATTTTGGTTATCTCTTATGGGATTATGAAAATAACAAATTCATTAGGAGTAGAGATGTGGTATTCAATGAAAAGGTCATGTATAAATATTAGTTGTAGCGAAAAAACAAGAAAAGGAAAACACAGAGTACACAGTGCTTGATGAAATCAAAGAAAATGAAGTTCCAAAGGTGTCAGAAAATAAAGGACAGCAGCAAGTACCTCAAACTCATGCAAGTGTTAGAAGATCTTCCAGGTCAAGTAGACCCCCTGAATGATACTTTCCTTCACTGTATTATTTATTGATGACTAAATTTGGTGAACCAAAATGTTATGAAGAAGTAATGGAGGTGGAAACTAGAAAGAAGTGGGAGCAAGGCATGAATGAGGAGATGGACTCATTGGTAAGAAACTAAACTTGGGATTTGGTTAATTTGCATGCAAGTATAAGAGCATTGTAGAATAAATGAGTTTACAGGTGTAATACCCCAATTTTGACCCTGATGAAATATTGGCTTCTAATGTAAATATTGTATACATGCGTTGTATGTTTCCCTAGCATGGAGCTCAAGGCCAAGGCCCCGCTAGTGTATGTTTGGATTTTATTTAAAACAAGCAAGTATTTTATATTTTGATACCCATGTGCTATTAAGCCATGGAATATTGTAAATCGATGTAAATATTTAATATTGCAATCAAATAACAAAAACTGGCTATGGGGGCAACGAATGAGAAGGGGCCATGTGTATCCACTAGGGAGTGGTGAGGGGGTTGTGGGGATCAACCATATGTTTCCAAATGTCATTGTGAGAACCCATTTGACTTTCCTCGATGACATTTATTTATCTTGTAAGGAAGTTGTTGAAGATTGCAGTCCATGGCTTCAATGGAGCATGGGCAGCCCATAAATTCATATGGCAGAGTATGGGCTTTGTTTTCTTGTACCACAAGTCACTCTACCTCATGGGAGTTGCTTCTTCCCCATTCCCATTCCATTGTGGAGGTGACCTGCATTAGTTTTCATCCAAAAACGAATTGCCAGCAGTGAGAAAAACCAGAAATCGCAACTTTGCAAGAACCCACATTTTGAAGAGCCAAAAATGCCCAGATTTGGTATTGGACAGTAAAATCCAATGGGGGATCCATAGATATGAACCTTGGAGTGAATTTGAGAGTATTAGATACCCTGAAATCCATTGGAAAACCCAGCTTTTATAGCGCAGAAAACCAGTGACAGGATTGAGTTATTTGATGAACAGAATTGTGAGAAATCCAATTATGAATGACTCAGCAGAGGTTGGGTTTTCTTGATAAACCCGGTGAAGGCTAGAATCTCAAGGATTAGCAGGTAGACCTTTATATTCCCACCCTGAAGAGCATGGGAGGGAAGGGAAGCCTGAGGGACTGTGCAGCAGAGAAGGGGACCTTCCTTGTGTTGGGTGTGGTAGGTAACGTGGGTGCCTTGACTGTTGAATTCATTTGAGATGCTTGTAGCTCTGTGGTTGAGCTCATTGGCTTAGCATTGCCCTCCTTTGTCTTTCATATGCTTGATAAACCCAACGGTGTGTTGGCTTAGCATAGTTGTTGAGTGAAACCATGGCTGTGAGTGAGCCCAGCTAGTTCCTCCTTAGTGGATACACAACCCAGCTCGAGGGTGATCTCTCAGCTGAAAGAATACAAGCCGGATAGAGATCTATGGTTGGGTGGAACGTTGCTCTCACATAGCCAGTTGTTTGGACATCTTCATCTTCAAGATAAGTGTTCTCTGTGATTTACATTATATGCATTATGTGTTTTGCAGTGTGTTAATTCTGGATGTTAATTGCCCATGTTAATGAAATGAAATGATTGTCTTAATAAAATCGACATGAAGTCTATGCATAGCCTGGGAATGGAATTGAAATCCTTGGATGCTGAATCATCTTATGCCTATGTTAGATATTAGGATGCATTACTGTTTGTGTGCTTGCTAGTATGTTTATTTCTGCTGTGTTTGTTTGAAGTATGAGTCTGCACACAAGAAGATTTTAATTGTTATGAATGAATGAGTAATGTATGGGGCTGAGAGTGTCAATAAGCCCGGTAAGTCAGTCATGTTTCCTTCCTTGCATTGGAATGAGAGGAGGGGACACTACAACAGGTTGAAGGAAGAAGATGGAGGAAAGAAGCAGTACAAGGCCATACTTGTTGTAACGAGGTTTGCACAAAATAAGGGTATAGATTTTGATGAAATATTTTCTCCTGTTGTTAGAATTACTTCAATTAGAACTATTTTAAGTCTAGTGGCGGTAGAAGATTTGCTTCTTGAATAGTTAGATGTAAAAAAAATCTTTCTCCATGGGGATTTGAAGGAAGATATTTATATGCAATAGCCACAAGGGTATGAGGTCAAAGTGAAGGAGAATTTCGTATGCGGGTTGAAGAATATATTGTATGGACTGAAGCAAGCTCCAAGGTAGTGGTATTTAAAATTTGACAAGCTTATGACAGAATAAGTTTATAGTAGATGCCATTCTGGCCACTGCATTTATTTCAAGAAGCTAGATAATGGAAGATATATTATCTTGTTATTGTATGTGGATGACTTGCTTGTTGTAGGGTCTAACATGCATTATATAAATGTGCTCAAAAGGAAATTAGTTAATTCATTTATGATGAAGGATTTGGGTGTCGCAAAGCAAATCCTTGGTATGAGAATAAAAAGAGACAGGAAAAATTGTAAATTGACATTATATCAGGGTGAGTACATGGAAAATGTGTTGCAGAGGTTTATAATGAAAGATGCAAAACAAGTTAGTACACCTTTGGGCATCCATTTCAAAATAAGTGAGGAGATGTATCCAAAGACATGGGAGGAGATAGAATACATGTCCAAGGTTCCCTATTCATCAACAGTTGGCAGCTTGATGTATGCCATGGTGTGTACAAGACCAGATATTGCACTTGCAGTGGGAGTTGTGAGAAGGTATATGAAAAATCCAGGTAAAGAACATTGGAAGGAAGTAAAGTGGATTCTCAGGTATTTGCGAGGTACTACTACTCATGCATTATGTTTTGGAGGTTCATACAATGTTCTACAGGGATATGTTGATGCAGATATGACAAGTGGTAAAGATAGCAGGAGGAGAACCACAAGGTATGTTTTCACTGTAGGTGGAACAACAGTAAGTTGGATTTCGAAACTGCAAAAGGTTGTTGCACTTTCAAGAACGGAAGCAGAGTATGTTGTTGCTACAAAGGCTAGTAAAGAGATGATTTGGCTACAAAGGTTAATGGAGAAATTGTTAAGAAGTAGGAGAATAGTAGGTTGTATAGTGACAACCATAGTTCCATTCATATTGCAAAGAACTCAATCTTCCATTCTAATACTAAACATATACAACTCAAGTACCATTTCATACGATCTATTCTGGAAGATGAACTATTGAAGTTGGAAAAGATACATACTAGCTGGAATCCAGCAGACATGTTGACAAAGGTAGTAACCAAAGAGAAATTTAGTTCCTGCTCAGTTTCAGTTGGCCTTCAAGCATGAAGTTGAAGATGAGAAATTTTCCAGGTCCAAGGTTTGGAGCATAATCCAGCCAATGCAATAGCGGTGGAGTTGTTGCGATCAGTCTCCAAGTGGGATATTGTTGGTTGTGGAGTCTGATATTCTTGATTCAAAGGTCATGTTTCATCCGTGTATGGATCCTAACCCATGACGACGGTTGTGGGGGGATTTCCCCCCCACTATAGTCACCATAATGGGTCAGGAGGGGCAGTGACCACTTTTGGGAGCCCTCCCTGGTGAGGGTTCAGGGGCAGTGCCCTCGTAGAGAATTTTTTTGAAAAAATGCCTTGTAAAATGTTGTAATTTCATGACTGGGCCAATAATGGGTGATTACAGGCCCGTGGTATTGGGTATCCCGTGGTATTTTCTCATGGTAATCCGTCTTTAAAAGGAAGGCATTGTAATACGGTTGTGTATAGTATTGTAGTATTGTAAAGATCTATGTGATTGTGAGAGAGAGATTGTGGGAGAGTGAAGAGGAAATTGCAATGGATGTGTTAGCTCTCCAAGAAACTACTTAGTGGTTATGGCTAAGTATGCTTGGTAACTTAAGAATTCAATACCCTTTTCAGTAAATGGATCGATGGGATACCACAATAGCTCAATGGAAAAGTTGCTTATCAAATAGTTAAATGAACCAGTGCTCTTAGAAACTGTAAATCAGATGATAAAATATAGAGATGAAATGTAGAATATTGCTAAGACAACCAAGTATATTAATCATGCAGGGTTTATGCAACCAAATACATGCATAACATCGGGTCACACACAGCAGTAGGAAGTTCCTCAATTCAAATCATGAGCACAGGCTAAGCTAATTTGAATAGAGTGCAGAATAATGATGGATGAAAATATCTGATAACAACAACAAGAGAAAACTGTGATTTTTTATTATAATAAGCGACCAAAACATATGGCAAAGTCTCTCCAAGCTCGAACCATTGAATCGTCTTAGTTTTCAGGCTTTATAGCCTTTACAAAGCAGTTCCCAGATCCTAAAAGCATGGATCTGTTTAATTAACTAAAACACTAACTGATAGTAAATGCAAAAAGATAGGGACTGATCCCTAAAATCAAGGAAATGCTGATATGAAGATCTCCTTTCCAAAAGCTAATGTCCAACTGATTCAAAACTCGCTCAAAACCCTTGAGATATTGATAAAATAATTTATAATCCATTCATTCTGATCGGCTTTCTGCTAGTTCAGCGAACAAAACTGAGATCTGGGTGAAATTAGAGAAAATTGGCAAAAACAGGCTTTCGGCAGTTAACTCTTCTGCTGATTTCGTGCCTTAGCCGCCGGAAGTCAGACCTTTCGGCAGCTAATGAGCTCTGTGGGGCTCGCCTAAGCTGCCGAAAGCTGTAACTGTTTCAAAAATTAAAACCCAAAACGCTGCTTTCTGCTGATTTCGTGCCTTAGCCGCCGGAAGTCAGACCTTTCGGCAGCTAATGAGCTCTGTGGGGCTCGCCTAAGCTGCCGAAACCTGTAGGATTCCTGGAAAAACTGCCTTTGAAAAAATCGATTTTCTCAACCGTCCGATGTCCGTTTTGCATGTTCGAATAGTCGATTTTGATCTACAGATCATAAGCTATCCATTGGTGCTTCCAGATCTGAATTTGGAGTTCGGGAAGGCTGTCGAAATGGCCCCGCAAGATCACATGATTTCAGCAGAAAATTCCTCCGAATTATCACTTGACTTGTCTTTATTAATGGTTCAATCTGTGAACGAACATGCAAAACAGAGAATTGACAACTGCTGAGCAAATCATAAACTCGAGAGTCATGATAGGATTCATAAGTATGAGTTGCTTTGAGTTGGACTGAGATTCTGGCTGAAATTCAGGAATAGACTTGACATTGAAGATGTGGCACTCGATCCTAGAACTGCTGCCTCAAAAAGATGCTTGAAAGCTGGGAAGACTGACTCTCTTTGCCACCTGTAGCACTGCTTATATCAAGGCTGAAATCTTCCTTTCAATCCTGAGGTTGATTACATACCCTGACATGTGTTTACCCTTTGCAATATGAAAAAACCTGGAGGATAGATCTCGAATTGCCTTTGAAATCCTGAGTCACACAAATGTTGCCAGCTGTCTTTATCATTTTGGTTATTGCCAAGAAGATGGGTATGCTCTGTCCCAAGAATAGATGATATTACTACAGCTGGCACATAGATCTGTTATGGCATACTTTGGAGCACAATAACCATATGTTCCCATTACTCTCGTAGAGACATGTGTCTTATCTTCAACTGGATCAAGTTGGCGAGAATGGAATTATATAACTTTAAATGAAACCCCTCATCAAACGATATGTTCACAAACTGTTGCTCTTCAATCTCCATTGTATTCACATCTGAAGTTTTATCTCACACTGGCCATTTAATCTATACAAATGTGTAGATCTGCAGAGCTTCCAGATCTTCCTTCATGCACCCCATTAATATCAAAATTTGAAACCCAAGACTCACAGAAGTAAATTTTTTACCTATTCTATCACCCAAAAAGACGGTGGTCAATTTGGGAGATAACAGGATGTATTATTGGGTTGTATCCCTTCATTTTGTTGGACGGTTTAATAGAAAGGACTGGAAATTTCTATGTGGACGTAGCCCATCTTGGGTGAAACACATTATATTGGTGTCTCTCTTGTATTGTGTTTATGTGTTTTATTTTTGCATCTTGTTTTATGCTATTTTGTCTACGATCTTGTTTTCTAACGGGTGAAAAGGAAGAACACCATGTTATCAACTAGAAAGAAACCCCTTATTTGGGTTCCCAAAAGAGGCTCCTGATCCGGTTAAGAAGAACATTAGTAAGACTCACTAGGAGGAGTCATCTGATCGTCAACCAATACAAAATTCTCAAGTTATAAATAACAATCACGACTCTTCGAATAATAAACCACAATCCAGCTTAGGGAGTTGGTTATATCAAGTGGAGGAAGATGGGTTGGTCTTAAACCTAGATCCACCATATCCAGATAAGAAGGAAACTTGGACTAGTATTGGCATGATAAAAAAACTCCACTCCAGTCACACAGCCAATGACAACAAAAAGTAGATCTCAAAATCCTATTTAGTCATGTTTTGTTTTTCTATATTATTGTGCAAGTAATTTGTCAAAATTTACTCTTGTTCTCAAGAATTTGTGAGGAAGCAGAAATGTAGTAGAAAGGACTTGTTAATCTCCTCTTGAGATGTGATGGGAGGAGTTTTGGTCCAAAAGTCAAAGTTAGAATTTCTAAATTATGTATTTGATATTGTTTGGTTGATCCACACTCCATTTACATATACAAATTTACCCATTTCTATTTAAAAAATAATTATTAAGTTTTTGGGTAAGTGGAAAATAAATTTTATATTTGTTAAATATAAAACTAATTTGACATTTTCAAAATTAATTTATAAATAATTTTTAATTGTTTTAAAATAGAAATCGAATTGTTTTATATCTCATTCTTTATTTTCTCCTGATATTTTCATGTAAAAAAATAAAATTTTGTTATTTAAATTTATTTATTTATTTTTTAAATAATAAAATTTTAGCTTTAAAATTTTCATGTAAAAATTAAATTTACAGGCTAGTTTTAGTCAAAGTTGTTTTACAGGCTATGCCTTTGTACCTTTTCTCATTTTTGGCTACCCCGAAGTCTGTGATGAAGAAAATCCAGAGTATTCAACGTTCCTTTCTATGGGGAAGTACAACAGATCACCAGAAATGGCCTCTTGTCGACTGGGATAATCTTTGTAAGCCTAAGACAGATGATGTACTGGGACTTAGGGATCCAGAGAAACTTAGCATTGTTTGTGGAGCAAAATCCTGGTGGCGTTGGATCACTCATACGAATGAACTATGGGCAAGTTTCTGGTGTAAGAAGTATGCCCCTTCCATTTCTCAACAAGACCTTATTAGAATTGAAGGACCTAAGAAGGGATCTCACATTTGGAACATGGCAAGGGTTGGCATTTTATTGATAAGAAAGCACAATTTTGGGAGGTTTGGGAGGGCTCTTCGACTAACCTTTGGTCTGACTCTTCAAAATATACTAACCAACGTACCTGTCTCTTCTCCCTTACAAGATCACAACTGGAAGACTGTTAAACAGTATTGGCAAGAGGAGCATGATGGAAGAGGCTTCCGGAAATGGCAACCGTTAAATTGGTGGCGGGAAAATTATGGTATGGAGGCATGAGATCATATTTGTGAACATCTTAGCAACCAGTGGATAAAAATGCAGGAGGGACCTAATTTACTCCGCTGGGGATATTCTCCTAAAGGAATGTTTAGTATCAAGGAAGCTTACTCTCTATAGAAGGTTTCTGAGGAACAGCTTGAGGGCCAGGAATGGAAGCATCTCTGGGCTACAAAATTTTGTCCTAAAATATCCCTGTTCCTATGGTTGGTTTTAAAAGCACTACAACAAAAACCTGTGATTGGCATCTCTTTTAGCTCCCTTTTTTGCGTCCACTAACACTTTTAGTGTATTTTTCTTCATTTTCTAGGCAAAGTTGGCGCTATTTCACGATATGGCGCTTTTCTTGGTGTTTTTTGCGTCCTTTTGTGAAATTAGGCGCTAAATGGGATGCTAATTGCATCCACTTTAGCATCCACTTTAAAGTCCCGCTTTAGCGCCAGGAATAACACCAGGCATAGCACCTATTTTTGCTTCATTTAGTGCCAAAAATAGCGTCCTCCGTAGTGCCAAGCTTAGCGCCAAGTTTAGCTTCCTTTTTTGCGCCAGTGTTTAAACCAAGAATTGCACCTAGTTTGGCTCCCTAAGTTGCACCAATATTTAAGCTAGGATTAGCACCATGTTGAATATGGTGATAATTTCGATGTTTAGGACAATGAAAATGATGATAAAGACTGTGATGATGATGATAGTGAGGATCATGACAATTACTAATTATTAAGACCCATCGACCAGTTAGGCAAGGGAAAATGTCTTTTACAAAATTCTTGAAAGGTAGTAAGATGTCTTGTTCATCATCACAATGTGGTTGACATGAATGACTATGATCACAATGATAAATGATGATGAGAGTGATGATGATGATACTAATGTAATGTATGATGTTCACGATGATGATTAGGATGATGATGGCATTGATGATGTCGATGCCAATGTTCATGATGCATGTGATAGAACTTATGGATCTTGATTGATCCTAATGGAATCTAAATGACCCTAATGTCACCAAAACAACTGTAATGGCATTTGAGTGTCCCTAACAACATTTGAGAGACCCTAATGGCATCGGATTGACCCTAACAACATGGCATTAATGATGCATTATAACAATTATGATGGACTTGATGATGATTTGATAATTATAAGATGATATTTATCAAAATTGATGCCTACATTCCCAGTTAGAGCCCAAATATCTTTTATGAAACTCATGTGATTAGGTGGTTTGATGTCATTATCATTATCACAATGATGATGATGATATTGACTATGATGATCATATATGATGATGATGATGGTGTTGATGTCTATGACGACGATGATGATGATGGTATCGATGATGATGGCGTTGAAGACAAGGATAATGACAATTAATAATTATTAAGACCCATCAAACTAGTTAGGAGAGGGAAAAAATCCTTTAAGGAATTATTGTAAGGTATTTGTTATAGCATGATTTGTCACATCTTTGCAACATGCATGGAATTATAGCCAACCATAATTATCTACTTTTTCTCGATTTTCATTTCAATCCCAAACTTGCATAGGATACATGTTTCCCCTTGGTACAATTCTTCCTGTAAGTGGATTTGAGAAGGACTAAAACATTTTCTTCTAGCAATTGAAAACCCAATAAAGTTAGGTTCCTCAATTGTTCCTCATCAAGATTCATATTAATAGATACCTATACAATTATTATTCCAAGCATGACTTTAACATCAAAGTTAGCGAGGAATTTGTTTTTTCCCTTAAACATGTCACCATTCCTTCTCTTCCATATGTACCATTTCATGAAACTTTTGTAACTATGTAGTTTATTATGGTGAGGTAGTTGGGATGAAGGTAAATCTTTGTTGGATAAGTTGGCATTGTGATTTCAATGGCTATTTGGCTACTAGGAGTAGGGATATTTTCAACAATTTTTCAATATGTATTAACAACCACCCTTGAGGTGAGTGAAATCTATTTTTTTTCTCTATCCTACTTTTGAGCATAAATTATACATAAAATTCATTAGATTGTAATTGTTATACCACTTCCTCAATATTTTGATTAGTTCATTTGTGATCCACCTTCAACTAGGAAGCCTAGACATTATCATATTTAATTATGCTCATCTCCCTTTTCATTATATGTTAAATATTACTATATGTTTTAGCCTTTTAAGTAAAAGGAAATTATTAACATGGAATAACTTAAATCATTATATGTAAACTTAATGCTTAGTTACAAAACTCGAGCGCCAGTGAGTTTCAACACGTGACTACAAGAAAACTTTTGAATGTGAAGCATCTTTCTTTTTTTAATGTCTTGTGTCTTATTTGTTTTGTGCATCAATTTAAAAATTTATCTTTCCTGCCACTAATATCACGGAGAAAGACAATTGCTTGTTCTGCATCAATTTAAAAAATACTCTCTCCCACCCCTAACAAGTGAAGGTCCCATGTTATCCAAGAGCTTGAGCTTGGCCACGAAAATAAGCATTTTCCCTTTTTTTTACATGAGGCTAATGCCCCCATGTGTCATAATGTAACATCCCACAACCTATTACTTGCATAGAAACCATCTTGATGTGTGTGACACTTTTCCTATTCTTGCACTGATTGAGAATGAGATATCAATAGATGTAAAACAACATAATCTAACCATCTACATTTATCAAACAATTTATATTATCAACACCACATTCAAGTACATAGGTTGGAATTCCAAAATCCACGAAACAGAGATCAACACAAGGCTTATTCATGTTGGTCGTCAAAGTTGGAATTGAGAAAACCTTGACCATCTTTACCTAGCTATAATCTAACATGAGAAGAATGCAAAGCAAGTGAGCTCCATTTCGACCCCTGTGCTATTTTAAATTTTTGAGTGGTGATGCCAACTGACATAATACCAAAGGTTATTTCCTTAGTCAAGCCTTACAAATGTAAAGGTATAAAGTGTCGCAATCAAGATGATTTGTCAATAGTGTCCAATACCATTATAATATCTGTGTAATGCCAGTAGCTAATTTACCAACATTAAGATCAGGGTGGTTACCTCCTAGTGCAATCAATAATTTAGCAATCACCTTCTAGGTTCATGACTAAAATGAATGCAAAAAGGTCATGCAAACAATATTGTGTTGTTTGCTCCGTGTGATGGGAACAAATGTTGTTTTAGACAATGTAAGCAAGACAAAATAACAAAAATATGCAGAGCACAACAATAAATAGAAGGAACATCTAGAACATACCTTTCCATCCATGAATAACAAAGGAATGATGAAATATTTTAACTAAGAGATGGGGGGTACTAATTAGTTAGAATAAAGGGGGAGACTTCTCAAGTAGAGAAAATGAGAGAGAGGGATGATGGATCGTTATGATGCAAACATGGAAGAAAAGAGGTAGAATACAAACTTGCCTCAAAGAAAAGGATAAAAGGGAGTGGAAAAGGATCAAGGGGAGCTTCCTTAAGCCTAGGAGTAGAGGAAATAAACATAAAGACAAAGGAGAAGGGGCCCTATAATAGGGGATCACAGCTGGTACCCCTACACACTAAGACATGAGATAAAATCCACAAGAGAGGGAGAAGGACAAAGAGGACTAGGAAAAGCACCAAAAATTCAAGAAAACGTGGATTCCAATCAATATTTATAGTTAAAACCTATGGGGGAGGATTGTCCTATATGATTATGGTCTGAAGCTTAAGTTATATGTCCACTATGAGGAAATTAATAGAGGATGGCATCAAAAAATCTAGAGGGTTCTCACCCCACCATTTCCTTGGGAAATGATTCTAGTAATATCGACCACAAGAGTAGGGGAAGTGTCACATTGAAATGAAACAACTTGTCCATCAAGTTCAAGTGAGGATGTCCCATTGAGATGTCATAACTTATCTTAGGGAGGAGTATAGGGTTTCTTTTCGAGCAGAATTAGAAGCATCCTTTCTCTTTAGGACACAACATTCTTTTTCATTGTAGGTGTTAAAATTTATGATATTAGCACAACACCTTGTGCTTAACATCAAAATTTGGAGGTGAAGCTTATTTTCTAGGGTAAGAAGGATCATGTTGGGATGATCTCTCAACATCCTTATACTAGAGAGAACAATTCACTTGATATTTTCTTGAATGTATATCTTATAGTACATACACCACTTCACCCACTTGGGCAAAGTGGATTGGTCATCAATGTAAACAATTGTATGATAACTTTGTTAGTGCATAGATTGGACCACTACATACAATACCGTGTTCAAAACCCAAATATGATACAAGTATCCTATTTTAATTAAAATTAAATAAGAGGGAGACCATCAAGATCTTATCACTCAAAATTAAAGACTTGTAAATTAGTTTAGACAATAGGAAAGAGTCCTAACCCATCAATTTCACCCCTAAAAGTTAAAAACATTGAAATCCCAAAGTTTCATTTCTTTTAAAGTGAGATGCAGGTTTCTTTTTGATATCATCATTTTAAACACAAAAATGCCTTTAAAGTAACATCACGACATTAATGGTTGGAATTTTTGTTTTCTAAAGATTAAGGAGGACAAGGACTAACCTTTAAAAAAATGCAAACTGGAAAGATAGTTGGAATGGAGATCCAATTCTCCATTCCATTCAAATATTTCACGATTTTTTAAATTTATATTTTTTTTTATTTGAGTTTAAAAAAAGTTTTTTTTTCCCGCATCTACAGAGAAAGCAGACAGTCGTGAGGGTTTCAAGGGTTTCGGCATCGCGTTTGTCCACCAGGAAAATACACCACAACATTGGAAGAAATATCACCAAAATAATTTGGCAGTCAATATGGATGTACCTGATATATCTAAGAGAGAACCTATTTTGCAGGGCTATCCTGTTTCTTGTTTATTTGCCTTTCAAATATCTTTCTTCACAAGAACAATTTTTTCTAGCTGAAGCTCTGGAGCCATTTGGTCATGAGTGGCTACAATATTTATTGATTACTGTAGAACTAGGAGCTTGTAACAATGGAAATTCTGTATCTGATGATCTTCTGATGATAGTAAGCTTGATGTCTTTGGCAAGTTTTTCAAGCTTGGAACTATATAGTTGGACTTTACATAAATATAATGTACTGGAAATATTGTCCCATGCTATTAAGTTCTACTATGACAATGAAGTCAAAGTTGCAATATCAAATGTATCTATTCATGGTGTTAGTGCAACACATGGGAGAATCTGTTTCACACAAGATTGAAAAGGAAGCAATTTAATATTGTTTCTTACCCACTCGCCCTTCCCAAAATTGGTTCCAAATTCAGTCTTTGCTCAAAATGTCAGACAAGATATCCATGTTGAAGGTTCTATTGAAAAGGTTGAATGTGAAGAAACAGAGAGTGGAGTATCAATCATGCAGTTTCAAAAATTGGTTGCTGACAATAGCCTTGCTCCTGGTGTTCAATGGTATGCAGCACACAACATGTCATACTTCGGTATATATGCATTTCCAAATAAATTTGGAAGAAGAATGAAGAAGCCATTTGATAATGATGAGATGTATGACCTCTTGTTGGTCTTGTCAGATGGGAGTTCATTGTTTGCACACTTGGTTATTTTAGCAGCTAGATGCTCATCTTTATTTCCCTCTAGCTATATTATTCCCAAGCAAAACATTGGATCTTTGGGTGATGCTTTGTTAAATCAAGGAACAATGCAAATGGTACAAAAAAGGTCTATAGGGAGGTGTGTTTGTCTTCCAAATTGCACTATCCTACTTGTCTATACTAGAATTGTGAAAGTAGATGAGGAGAATGTGGCAGATGTCAGGTTACTGGAAAAGCATTGCAATTTGGAACCTTTACTTTCCCTTCTTTATGAAAGAACACCTAGTTGGGGAATGCAGATCTTAGAGTGCAACCTTGCTTAAGTCGTTGATGTTAGTGGCCATCCTTACTCGTAAGTTATCATGTTTGTTGCAGAATACCTCTCTTTCCTCTTCTGATTCTTGCATGCATAAAATAGCAAAAATCCCAAAAGTAATATTCAAGTAAAATAGGAGAAGGTAGAAGTTACTTGCAACAAGATAAATTTCTGATATGGTCCTTAATATTTTCCCAACAATTTCTCATTATGTTAGACTTTTTAGCATGATTCAAAGAGTCTTTATAATGTTTATTCCCTATGCATATTTTTTAGTGACTTGCAAATGGAAGTCTTTAATTGATTTTGTAATTTCCATGTTTATCTCACCAGACCTTCGATGAGCCATCACCAATATGTCATTGTATTTTGATGATTAATTTCCCCTTCCCACAGCAAAGATGTTATCTTACAAGCGCAAGGGAAAAAGCATTCAAGCAAAGTTCTCTTTATGTACTTTATTGATAGAACATGTGCATGCCCATAGGATTGTGTTATCTTCAAATTGTGATTATCTCCAAGCACTTTGATCAGGAATGCATGACATGTAGTCAGAATTCTTCCATGATTCTAGACCATGTTATATTCTCATCCGTGGAAGGGATCGGCCAAATTATTCCATGCATTTCCATTTTATTTAGTGAATAATAAACTAACATTCTGACATGTTTTGGCATTGATTCGAATCGCCAAAGATGCTAATATTTTTGACATGTCTAATAGTTCTTATTAGGTTGTTCAAGTTCCAGCTGACTAGGATTCATTGAGAAAGCTAATGTATTTTTTATATACTGGAAAAATAAGCAGATGCAAGACAGGATTGTTATGGAATAATAATGATGCAAAGCAACAGTTAGAGGACTTATAGGCTTACATAAAACTATCTTGGCTAGTTGAACAATGGTTCTTGGAATATTTTCCAGATGTCTACTTATCTGTTGTGCATGAGAAATTAAAACTAAATTTGCATTTAAGTCCCAAGATAATTCAAAAAGGCACATATTGTTCTCAGTGGGCTATTGTTGAAGAAGCTACAGAGTGTATGCCCCAACATATTCTAGGATGCATGACAAAGGTGAGCTTGAAGAACTGGATAATATGTTGGTGGATATTGTTAGGTTTTCTCATGTGCGGCTATCTCAGGATCATAAAGACTAGAAATAAAGGTTTATCCTTATGAATGAAGCTTTAGAAGCACATGCTCATCTCTATAGAATCCCTTGCTGGACAGAAAAGCAGAGCCCTTTCCATGCTAAAAGGTTTCTACAATTCTAACTAGTAAGTTGTTTCTTTGAGGGAGATTTCTTAACCAACCACTCATTCATTTTTTCCTAGGGAAATTTGATATTACTTTATATCATCTATGGTTGAATTTGTTATGGAAGCAAACTGTGAGGATACTTATATACAACCTAAAACACAGACCCTTTTTTGTATTTTCAATTTTCTCAAGTAGGGATGTATCTTTGGATTGTTGTGGTGCATAAAATGTTAAGGAGATAGGTACCAAAATGAAGTGGCTTCTCGTTTCTCATCAATTAGATTATGTCTAATGAGGATAACTTATGGGTTTCTTCAAATGCATAACCCTCTTTGGACATCCATAGTGCAGAGAAATGAAATTAAGTAAACCCGTAGAAGATGTGGCCTCTTAAACAAGAGTCTGTCTCCTTAAATGAATTTTACTTGTATTGCTTGAAAAGTTTTCAAAGTTTCTTGTTAGTATTGGGTGATGAACTCAGAAGACTTTGACTGTTTGTTAATGTTGTCTTTTTTCAGATTTGAAAAACCAAGTAGATTCGTGGATAATTAATGATTGTTGGATATTTGGAGATATTTGGGTATATTTGACTTAAAGGTTGAATAAATGGTATTTACTCTTCCATCTATGCAGTGACATCAACTAGTTGTGTTGCGTTTGGGCTTTAATTTCATGATGAAATATAAAAATTAACCTTTTTTATAATGGGATAAAATTGGCAGTAGGATAGTGATTATTTGTCCTTGTTGAATGAAGCTGAATTGGTTGTGCTTCAATTCTAAGGGCTATTTATCATTCTACATGATAGCATTCAAAATAGCGAAGCACCTGGAATATGCTTTGATGTGCTAAACTCGGCAGATTTTGTTCAGTTCATTACACCTTACAATAAATATATTCTTGTGTGTACTGAGGTGAAATGTGCAAGATAATATTTTTAAACTGGTTTCTTAATATTCAGTGACTTCCTGCCTTATTTGATATCCTCTTGCATTTCTGGCAGCTTTATAAGCAACTTGGTCCTTAGTCTGTCTATTCGATATCATTGTCAAGCCAAGCTTCAATCTATTTGTGCAAGCATTGCAACGTTTGTAATAATAGGGAACTAGATTATCCACTTCAAGAAAAAAAATATAAAAAATTTGAACATCATGTTGCAGACTAGCATCTAAAATTGCATGATTGAGCGAGGGATGTGTTGAATGGGATGGTTTGTGAATCCTCAGCATGTTTTGTACTCTCTTAAAAATTATCAATACACTTTTTGGGACATCAAATCTATACTCCCTATGAATGTTGAATTTTGTACATAACACTGATATGCCTTTTTTCATAATTGTCTAAAGAAACAAAAATTGTGGTTAGCAATAGCAGGGCCAGTCCTTGCTTCTCTAGTCAAGCTTGTGTTGTTTTCTGTTATCTCTGTAATTCAATTCTTATAATATAAATAGAAACTATCACATTAAAATACCATATCTGTGATACAATAATGCTGATTTAGCTGATTTAGAAGCATGAAGCTCACCTTGATGCTGAAGAAGAAGATGATAATGTGCCGGAACTTGTCGAAGGAGAGACCTTTCAGGAAGAAACTAAGCAAGAATCCTCTACCTAATCGAGTTGAGCGTTTAGAAACGAAGGGAAGTTAAGGGGATCACTCGATAATTGGTTTTGAATGTAATATTAGTTAATTACTATATTGTATTTTACTGTTAAGTCAAACCAACATGGCATTTTGTTATTATGATACAATTCAAATTTTGTTTTTCATTTCCTGTTGTTGCATAAATTTTTCTTTGTGCAAGTAGATTCATTTAAATGTGAGATTGGTTTGAGTTATTATTATGCAAAAACATAGGACTGCTGAAATTGTATATTTGTTTGACTTTCAGATGCTATCATGTGAAGGTTTTGTCACCTTCCAGTGTATGGTTAAAATGTTGGAGTGCAAACAATGCACCCAATTAGTTGAATCTTGCTTGGATCGTGTATGAGATTGCATTTTTTGGTATTATATTTTTTACTTGTCTATAATGTTTCAAGGGGAATTCTTATTCATTTCATCAATCAGGTTCCATAGTCTCTTTGCATTCTCTGGGAAGATATGTCCTCTATTCCTATAGAATGGGTTATTTTCTCTTTCCAGAATGTCTTTGAACTATTCTTATCTTATTATTAAAGTTGACCCTTGAGTGTTGGGGGTGTCCTACCTAAGGATTTTGTCAATAATATTCATCTTCCCTTTTCCATGCTCTAAGATCCACCTCTACATCTTGGGCATACTATAAAACTTGGAATTCTTTATCAATTCTCTTCAAAAACTTATCCCAAGTAACCCTGTGTTTGTCTTACTATTGGATTTCCTCTTTTTAAGTTTGGGGGCATTCATTGCGTTGTGGAGGATGGCTCGGAAGATAAGAACTTGAAGTGGGTTTAAAATGAGTCAAGCTGCATTCAAAATGATTTTGAAATGAGCCCTTTCAGAGAAGTATTATTTTACCTCATCTTTGAGTTATTTGCATCTTGTGACGATTACTCTTCTTCATGTTAGCGTGCTTAACTATTTTGAAAAGGACACCATTCCTTGATTTTATTGTCAACATCTTGTTATGGATTTGGCATTTCAATTACCCCCAAATTATATTTTAGTTGACCCCATTCGAAACAATACATAACTATTGTCAAGTTTTATAAGAATGGTAGGGGCATGGAATGGAAAGAGTGTTGGCCAACCAGATAATGTTTAACATCATATTTAAATCATGCAATGACTAAATTCAAAGAGATTAGAAGTGATATCTAGTAGACTTGATAAATGAGATTTTATATGATGAAAATTTGTTGAGAACTCCTTAACTTGAGAGGTAGCATGAATGTAGGAAAGTCTCACCAATTTATTTGGCATGGTTGAGCGTAAAAATTAAGCTTCATTATATTATTGGATTGTAGTAACCTTGTAGTAGTTGAAACTTTGGGAAGTTTGTATTTTTGGAAATGCACACTTATATTGAAATTTTTAGTGTTGGAAATGCATACTTCTATAGAAATCTATATTGCTGGAAATGTACACTTTTGTAGAAATTTGTAGTTCTGGAAATGCACACTTTTGTAGAAATCTGGTTGTAGGTGGATACTTTCATAGACTCCTATAAAATTCTTTGTATGGATTACTATGTTCATGATGATTGGGGGAAGGTATACTAGATGATGGTATTTATGGGTGAATGGGAAATGGGAGGGTGGGAATAGATGTAACATGGCTTAATAAATGATATTATGGATGTAGGAAATGAATATATGTAGGGAATTAATGGAAGGAATCATGTGGTGAATGTAGGGTAATATGAAAATTTTGGATTCGTCATATAGTCAATATGTTGAATAACTTAAAAATTAAGTTCACCTCTGCCTTGTGATTTCATATGATTGCATAAGGTAACATTGTAACAATAGTTCTTGGAATGTGTGTAATTATAATGTTCCTCAAGCTGCTTGTTTCAGAGTTAGAACATTTGGTATGAGAAGATTTGAAATGATGAAATGAAGTTGATTTTCAACAGACCCAATGATTGTAATATTTTATTTCTTGTTTACTGAATTTGGTATTTTACATTGTATTTAATTTGATGATAAACCTTGAGAATAAGAACTTTCCACTCATATCAAGCTGAGTATCTTAATGTTGGGATATTGATTGTCTACAACTTGTATATAGAAGCTTTGGAAAAGAGCTAGAGATATATGGTATGAACACAAACTTTTTTTTCTTTTTATTTATTTATTATTATTCTATTTTTTCTCTCAGATCCCAAATACCATTCTTGGTTTTCACTTGTGCTCTGCCTCATGGTTCATTAGAGAGGTTTTCACCATGAGGATATATTTTTCATTTTTTTATTTTTTTACAGATTAGGACTTGTCTTAGAAGAGGTTTCCAAGCCAAGAAATGTCCTATATGCCTCATAAGAATTTTTCATTATAAGAATTTTTCATTTTCTATGTTTTTTCTACTTTTATTGAGATGGTTTTTTCTTCCATATTGATGGTAGGAATGCCATCAATCACAGTAAGTTGTCGTTGTGCTTGAAAAAGTCACAAGCCTTATTGTTGTTGGATTTGTGTCGACATATACCTTCTATGATGAGAGAATGAAAATCTTGAAATTATGATGAGGGTGTTGCATAGTAATTCCTATGTATGCTCAACAAATTTGTGACCATCATGATGACAATAGAATGAGATAAATCTTGAAACTGTAATCTTGTTGTATTCTGAAGCTATAATTCCACTCCCTTTATTTGTTTTCGAAGTTCACACCATGGATTTGATTGTTTGGACTATGATGAAACCTTGTCAAAAATGTTTGTATTGTTTTTTCTTGAGTATATATTTGCCAATGCTAATGAAGAGAGTGTTTCTTGGTATTCAAAATTTGATGTATATGAAAAAGGGTTTCCACCAGTTTGTGAAGTTAGTTCTAATATGTTGAGTAATATAGACAAAAACTTGAAAGAAACTTTAGGGAGCAATGCCCTTCCCAACAATCAATGTGGCTATATTGATATGAAGGTATCTGAAGACAGTAAAGACCTTACAGGCTCAATTAATTCTCCTACTCAAGAGATTGAATGTAAGTTAGTTTCAACAGAATCAAGTGCAAACAAATTTATCTTAGAGGGAAAGGTGGTCTCCGCATCTTTTACAACACCTTCTGAAGTGTTGGGAAATGAAGTTGATAAATCAGACATTGATGCCCATAGATTCTTTGAAGCATTCCCTGCTTCTGATCAACACTATGGGATTCTAGTTCGATTGGATGATGAATTAAAAGAGTCAAATGTAAGGGATAGAGGCAATTATCTATCAGTCAGAAAAAGCAAAGCACAAACTTGTCATCTTGCAGGAAAAACCTTGGGCAGTTTTACAAAGACAGGTTCATTGAAGGGCAACATTGATGATACACCAATAGAGAGTGCAAATGCAGTATCTTTATGGAAACCTTTCAAAGGATTCTTAATACCACAAGTGTTCTGCCTTTAGCATGCTATAGAGATAGAGCAATAGTTGCAGCGAATAGGAGGTGCACATCTGCTGCTTCTATGTCACTCAAGTACGATTCTGCAGCCTTATTCCTTCACATTCATATTTGAATTATTTGTTGTGTGCTGGATATTATTTGTGGCATTTGTTGTAGCTATTGCTTCTTAGATTTTAGTTATGGCGTTGTTATAGTTTGTTCTATAGCTTATTACGTTCACACTTGTGTTATTTTGTTATCATTCCATCTTTCTTTGATAACACAAACATGGGAGCAAGGGGGATGAGTGACACCTTTTTAGAACATTAATAGAAGGGGATTTGGCTTAATTATTTTTCATTTTTATATTTCATCATATATTTAGCAGGTTAGAACATAAATTATGGGTTAAATAGAAAAAATCTCTGGGCTAGGCAATTCTTTTTTTTTAGAAATACTTCATATATTTACAAGGAAATATTTACAGCCACGCCCACTCAAGGGATTTGAACTCGGTCTTCACATTAATACAAGCCTGATCGCCTCACTACTTGCCATTAGGCCACACTCTCGTGGCAATTCTTAGAAACTGGTGGTTCAAAAACCTTTTCATCTTTTAATTATTAGGGATTGTGTTCAAGTACCCATAAGTTGGACAAAACATGGAAATGTGTACATGGGATGCCCTCAATGAATTTTGCAATAATACAGGGTAAGTCTGAATTGATGTCCAAACCGTCTTTTTGTGAAAGCTTGCTCTTTCTTGATTTTGCCAAAATTGTCAGGCATTACCTGATATTACAGATTGAATGCAGGGTTGTGCTAGCTTTTGGATTGAATGCATTGAATGGAAGGAAAATGATGTCAAATTATGGAAGGGCCATGGGATTCAAGTAATGCTCGTGATTTTATTCAATATATAGTTGATCATGGTTACAAGATAAATGCATGGGAGTTAGGTAAGCTATTATTCTCAACCATTTTGATGTATTCCTGTACTTAGAAACATAATTCTAAGCATTTTTAGAGCGGCTAATGAACACATTATTTTGCGATGGGTCTATGAGTGATTTTCATTCTTATCTGAAAGGATAATAAGAAGTTAATTTTTTTGGAATAGGAAATGAGTTGAGTGGAAGTGGTGTTGGAACAGCATCAGTTCCAAGCAGTATGTAGCTATTGTAATTGAGCTTGATAAGATTCTGAAACAGATTTACAGTGATGAACTTCTTTTGCAAGAGGATGGGTTTGAGATAATCTCACCAAAGTCTGGATCCAGTGGAGTCGTACGATTAGGTCAATGATCAAGTTCTTCTTGTTCATTAGGCACTGGAATTGGTACATCTGGTCGCAGCTAGTGTCCAGAAATTTTAGGCAGTAGCCCAAACATTCACAAGTAAAACTATTTCCTCCCAATTTGATTGTTTTCATTATTGACCTCTAAACTGTTGATCTTTATTTTACCATCCCATCTGAAGTAGCAATGAATTATTAAAATATACATAATCTAATAACAAATCTTGCATTTCCCAAAACAACTCCCCTTAGCAAAAGCACTAGCAATTTCCCCTAATAACACTCTTAAAATAAGCAGCGAATTGAGTTTTGTCCAAGAGCAGCCATTGCTATAAAATTTTCGACAAAACATAGTTCAGTGAGCAGACTCTCCAATAAGAATATAATATTTAATTATTTATACTCTATGCATTGTTGTAGATTCCTTTTATCATTTGCTAAATTATTTTTATTTGTATCATGTCAGTCAGATAGTTACAGTAGATCATAATCCACGGTCAGGTAATTGGTTTGGTGTTGGCCTCTCTTCCCGGGTTAGCACTTAACTTTCTAAATATTTTTTCTCATCTTGTATTGCATTTTTTTGCATATTTTGTGGAGCTATTTCCAACAAGAGGTCTTCTCAACTTTAATAGATTTGAAAAAATAGAAGAGTAGACACCAGAGGTTGGATCCGTAATAAAGATTTCCTTTTGAAGACTTTTCCAATTGAAATAGAATGTGTCCTGAAAGGACATATTTTTTCATCATAGGGAAGTATATATTAGTGAGTAGATATTAGTAAAATGATATTCAAGATGTTACCTTATTTACAACTTACAAGTGACATTTTACAAGGCATTTCTGGGTAGAATATGATATTTGTGGAAGACTTCAAAGTTAAAAAAAAATTTAGATATCGTTCTCTTGTTTTGGGTTTCAACTTGACATTTAGGAAGGATATTGGAGAAATGAGTAAAATTTTCAAATATGCTATCCTGGGAATCTAGTTGTTTTTATTAAATCGTTTAGGAGGTACTTTTGGCTGTATACATTAGAAAAATTTAGGCTTTTCCTTTTCTCTAATGATTTTATTTTGGGAATGTTAAACAATAACAAGTACATATGTTATCTTTGATGGTTAAATTTTATCTATTGTTTTAGGCAGCACATGATGCTTTTGCCGAAACTAGTGTTGTCGTGAATGTTGTTTCAGTTTCTCTAATGAAGATAGAAAATGATATACACTTCCTAGGAAGGTATTTATGTTGTATTCCAAATCAGTTGTATTGTCAACTATTAACATACATACTAAATATAGTACTAACATATCTCTTTTTTTAGTGGACTTTGATGTGGACTAGGTGAACTGCTCTTACTTGAAAATGAACTCGGGAGCCGCAACATGCATGTATGTATTATACCTAGACTTCAATGTATATATAACTTGTTGAACTTTTATTCTGTTTATATTTTGGCGAACTTCTTCAAACATGCATATCCAGTACAAGGAATAGCTAGCTGCCAAGCATAGGAAATATAAAGTGTTTATATCAAAACATGCAATTCTATTTATTTAAAGATGTTTGCTAATTCTTTTGTGCTCCCTTCCATAATGATTTAAGATGCAATGTGTAACACTTAATTTGTATATTTGATTTATTAATAGCATGTTTTTCATTGAGTTACAAATAGATGCGCAACTGTTTATGATTATGTTTTACCACATACTAGTGGAATGATAAGTTTTTTGTAGTGCATACTTCACAGACCATATGTTGATGTATGTGGGATATGTTTACTTACTAGCATCCAAAAAATTAAAAAGCATGCATCAGTGAAAACTTCAAGACATTAACAAACGTCAGTTCCTCAAGCATGCATCTAGTCTATCGAACCACACATTGGTGTTCAAGAATATGGTGCAGTTTGGCTTTCTCCATGCATGGACTAGACATATCATCCACCCAATTCTTAAATCAGGAGCCAACTATGATCCAAACAACTATCAAACTATCATGGTTGGGCATACATTCTCGAATCTATATTCTATAGTTTTGAATCTACAATTTTTAGATGAATTGGAGAGTAGAGTTAGCATACACCATAGGGCTAGAGGGAAATCCAGTTACTACTTGCAGTTCCTAATGACCAATCACATATTCACACTTAGGGCCATTATCAAGGAGGTCTTGCATTTCTTTTCAAAAGCCTTTTGTTGGCTTGTAGACATTTAGAAAGTGTTCAACATTGTACTGATATAGGTTTTTTTCCAAGGGTTTCACAACACTGGTGTTTCAAAGACCCTTCTAGTTGCCATTTGTTAGTTTTTTGGGTTAATTGCAAAAGTGCTTATACCATGTTTTGGGTTGCCTCATCATATTTGGGGTACATAGTGTATGTTTAGCCCTTGGATGGTCCGAAATGGATTGTAGCATGAGATATTGTCCATGATAAATATGCACAATGAGAGAGCTTTCTCAGTGGATGCTTCACCTTAGGATGGTTCTACCTTGGATTTATTCCCTTAGGCATTGGAGATATCTTGCCTAGATGGTGGATGCCCTTCATTGTGGGTTGGGACCATGCTGTGAGACTATCTTGTCAGGGTCTTTCCTTCTAAAACTACTATTTCCCTTGTAAACTCAACATTTCTTCCGAGGGTGGGTAATGTCTACATTGAAAACTGGAATTGGACTAAGGATAGAGTATGCATGCTTTTGGAAATTCTGGGAACAGAAACATAGTGAAGTTAGCTTTGATGAGTTACACAATAAAATTTGTCTTTGGTTTTTTACTACTTCCTCCAACACTAAGCCACATAATGGTTGTTGAATCCACAAAAGTAACAAGGTAATGAATATCAACATTGGTATGCCTTGTGACTCTTCTTCTTGTAACAAAAACAAGTGACATAAAATTTCTAGTTCTGAAACCTTTCTTACTTTCACTTGGGATTTCTCTCTCCCAAGTTACTTGCTCTTCCAACTGTTGGAATGTGCATGGGTGCTTAACTTGTTTTCTTGCTACCTTTCTCGGAACTTACAAAGGGATGTTGATCATTCTTTGTGATATATTCTTTGGTTGGAGTTGTTTTATTTCCTCAATATTGATCCTCCACAAATATTATCTTTGAGGCTTTCAAATTATTTAAATGTGTCTTAGAACATCCACCTTTGACTTCCTTACCACCATAATATCCTAAATGAACATGTTGTAGTCTAGAGTTCAATGCAATGGGGCTCTTCATGCCTTAACCATGATTTTCAAGACATTGGCCATCAAAACCCATCCTTTTAAAAAAATTCAAGCCTATCTCTTTGGTATGAAATTCAAAACTACCAAAAGACTCGTATGTTGATTTAAATTGAGCAAGGGGTGAAGTTGAAGTGCTTACCCTAAAATTCCCTCAATCATGGTATGTGCATCTTGAGTCAAAACAAGGCTCCTTTCTTTCTTAATATTTCCACCTCCATTTAAAGACTCATCAATATGGCTTTAAATTACAAGCCAACTATTACACTATATTTTCCACAACCTAGACATTTTTCTCTTTAAGAAGCTTCACATGACTTTACAAAGTTTTATGCAACTCTTCATTCTTCTCGTCCAACTACTAGAAAGTCTTTTCTAGTTGTCCATTATCCTCATAGATTTGTTTATTCATCTCCTATAGTTCCTAAAGTATCACTCTTTTATGATATTTTCCCATGGATGCCTTACTGCAAGTCCATAGATTCATAAATATATTTCTATGATACCAATCGATCTAAATCTTTTGGATGAGTTGAAATCTCCCAATGGCACTAATATCAAATTTTAGTTAAAACCAAATAATAGGTATCTTGAATATTATCAACCATATATTATTTCCTTATTAAGGAATAATAAAACTGAAGACAAATGAAATCATACAACAATATACCAATATTTTTAAGGAGAACCCTTTTGCACAAAAAAATCCAATATGATATTCAATCTAATAGATTGCAACCAATGCATATTGTCTTTTATTAGAATTACAAATCATGCAATCTAGGTGTTAATATCGCTCCTTTCCCCAATTCTTAAAGGGTGCTATCTCAATGGAAGAAAAATAGGATGTTATTTAGGAAGAAAACCTCGACGTCGTTTAGGAAGCAAAATTGGACGCTATTCTGGAAGCAAAAAAATGGGCGCTATTTTAAACATCAGAAAGGATGCTATCTAGGAAGCAAAAAAATACGTTATTTTAGACTCTTTACATTTTGTCCATGACGTGTCCCATTTAGCGTCTACTTTGACCACTCAATGAAAAGAAAATTTACACTAAAAAGGGACGCTAATTCTAGGATTTGTTGTAGTGAAGGTAGAATTCTAACCTAGGATAACATCACGAAAAGGGGCTTTGAAGGACCTTCATACTGTGTCCTGTGTGGTGATAGTGTCAAAACAATTGCTCATCTCTTGGACGTGTGCAGTTTCACCTCGGAACTATGGGATAAAGGTGTTATGATATTTCGTTTGACAGATAGAGTCCACATAGACCCTATCGCTTCTATAAAACTGTGGAGGGTTGAACCCTTCAACAACAGAATTCCAAATCGGGTATGACAGTTGTTTCTTGGTTTTCTCCTATGGGAGGTGTGGAAGGAACGAAACAGACGTATCTTTACTGGTAAACATCAAACAAGTAAGTTGGTCTGGAGTCAAATTCAAAAAGGGATCCATGAGACACTTAAGCTATTTCCTTAGACAGAACAAGACTTACTGATTCCAAATACAAAGCTGAGCATTTTGCGTACCTAGGGAATTGTGACTCTTCCCATCTATATTGGTAGCCTTCATCGTCGACAACACTCTCTAGCCATTCCAGTGGTATGGACTCCTCCCCTTTCAGGATGTTTCAAGATGAACTTTGACGGGGCGTCCAAAGGGAACCCGGGCTGTGCTGGGTATGGAGGAGCCTTTCGTAACAATCAGGGAAAGGTGACTGATACCTTCTATGGCTCCCTGGGGGTGGAGACGAATAACGTGTTGAATGTGAAGCTTTGTTACAGGGACTCCGCATGGCCGGGCAACGTGGATACTCAAGAATTCAGGTGGAGGGTGATTCAAATTTGGTACTACAACTCGCCATCAATTTACGTAATGGGTCCCAAGCAGCCAAGGTGGCACCCTCCTGACGTCTAGCGTGGCATATACAATGTATTGGGGAAGTCCTTTCTATGGTTAACACGGTAACATTCCACCACATTAGCTGAATTGCTAACACATTGGCAGATTTCTTAGCCAACCAAGGCACCACTTGTAAGGAAGATGGTTGGGAAGCATCCTTACTTGATATGCCAGCCGACAGTAAATGTCTACAGATAGAAGGAGCGGAGAGGTGTACTAAGGATCCCTCCTATGCCTTTAAGCTTGTTAATCCGTATGATGGGATATCTATACAGGAGAAATCCACGTCTTGGAGTGGATAGGTGGCTCTTCGTTCGTAATGGTTTAGTTATTAATCTTGATCCTTCCTCTCTCTCGCATAGTTATTAAGAATCATTACAGGAGATCTGGGGTGTGCGAAGGTGACGACCATTCTGTCTCTCATGTTCCTGCTGCATGAGACCATTATGGCTTCTGATGGAATGACGACTATCAAGGACAACGATGATAATAGCCAAGCCTTGGTCATGATGGAAGGATTCATGACTGCTAGTGGTTTTTCCCCTTTAAATCTCCATACTATGTTCGAGATTAGCAACCTTTTTCCAAAGCATTGCAATTGTTCCCGCTTTCCCCTTAATATCTGATTTTCGTCTTTGGTTTGGTAACGGAAGTAAGGAAGACGTGATTATGTCGTGACAAGGAAGACCTGGTAGGAGGGGTAGCTAGGACCAAGGGGGTCTGAGTAGAGATCAATGGAGCGCAGCAACTACGACGGTTTTCTTTCGTCGTATGTTCCCTCGGGAGTTACAGAATGATATGGAGGAGTTAGAGGAGAATCTTTGGTTGCGGATAGGGGAGGAAGAACCTCCGTCTAAGGTATTGGCCATGGCCGACTGGATCCAAGACCCGGGGAACACTAGGGGCAGGATGGCCCTCTACAACCGGGTTGTTGTCATGTTTTGGGTTACCAAGACATTGATAGCTCAGACGATAGAGGCACAGGTGGATGTTCTCTCGGAATTTCAGAGGTTCAAGAGTCTTGAAGAGCAGTTCTCTAACCATGATGAGGACTCTCACTATATGCACATGAAGCTTGATGAAATCGCGGAGCATTTGGGCATTTCGTTCCTGACCAAACCAAAGGTTGTTGCTCATCCTAAAGTAATTACTCTTAGTGACCAGTCTATGTTGGATGCGGCTTCGTCGGTTTCTAACCAGGATGCTGGTCCTGGCCCTTCTGGTTGATTTCTTATTTGTCCTTTTCTAAGTCGGGTTGGTTTTGGGTTAATTTTTGAATATTATATAAGCTGTCTATTTCTAACTCTTCCAAATTTTTCTCGAGTCTATATAGTTTGGTAGGGGTCTTTTTGTGGTTTAAGGGGTATACTGTGATTTTTTGGAAAGACGGTCTTTACCTAGATCTGCCTCAGACCTGTTGGAGGATAAGTGGTTTTTTGTACTGGGTTCAGTTGGATAAGTCTAGCAGAAGTTTTGGGTCTACTCTCAGGGGCAGCTTTGGTTCTACTGTCAAAGATGTCAAGAATTCAATTGTAATATTTCTCTGTATGTAATAGAATGTTTCCTTTTTTTTCTTAAAAAAAAATTTATAAATATTTTGATAATCCCAAAATTAATACCTTACCGAGTATCATTTATTTTAGAAACTATTAAGCTTTGTAATTTTAAAATTTATTAGATATTAAAAAATATTTAAAATTTTATAGATAGATAGATAGTTGTTTTAGGCTAACTTCCATACTTTTGAGTGAAAAGAGACTAGAGTTCTCATTACTTTTTCACAATAATGTGGCTAATACACACCCATGTTAAATAGTCATTGATTTCTGAACTTTAAAATATCTCTTCAATGAATTCATGGTTGCAATTTGGGGATCACATCCGAGAGTAATATAGATACTGGTATTGATAAGATGGACTACCAGCCATCATAGTTTTACTTTATTTGGAATGAAATATGTTTTAAAGAGTTGAATCAAAATAAAAGGAAAAGTTCATGTAAAATTATTGTGCAAAATGTTGATGTGAGCTCAAGTTTATGCAAAACTAGTATGCAAAATGCAAAATGACAAAATGTTGTTGGACACCCAATTTAATAATAGATGTACATGTATAATGAATCCAACGCATGATTCATTTAGAAGAACAAATATTAAATCTATAGAGATTTCAAAGTTTACTTTTAGTTATATAAACAACTATTAATAATTTATATATTTTATATTAATTCCACAAAAGATATATTAAATCATATATATGTACATAGATTATAACAACTGCGTATATTATATAAGATATTATTTTTATACAAAGATATAGATAACATGATGGTTCCTATCATGTTAATTTTATATGATATATAATGAAATATACTTGTTGCTTAATGCTATTATTATATTGGATATGATTTTTATGTGATATGACAGTAATACGTGATTCTTTCTTTTATATATATATTCAAATTAGTTAATATCTATTAAAATTTATTTATAATTCTATTTGTGGTTAATATTTTAAATAAACAGTGATCTAATCTATATCCATCTCAAACATAAAAAGTTTTATATAATTATATCTTATAAATAATTAAATATAAATATATCATTAAATTTATAATTATACAATAATAAGAATTTATATAATATATAAAAAATAGTGGGTTTAACGATTACAAATATGTGTTTTCTTAATTAAAAATTGGATTTAACTTCTTATTATTATTATTAGAAACAATAATCTATAATTAATAAATTAAATACTCTCATCTAAAAACAAAAACATTATTCTACGAATTCACTAAGATGGCTTAAAAAAGTGGTCCCAATTGTTTTAAGAAAGAAAGTGGTCTAACATTTAGTAAATGAAATGGAGATGCTCATTTACAAATCCTATGGACGTAAAAGAATCTATGGATAATATGCAGTAAAACTCAAAACTACATTAATCTTGTAAATTTTCATAGATTGGTACATGGAATCATTCCTTATTCATCTCAAATTTCAATCATTTGAAGAAGAAATTGAATTCCCAGAGGAAGTAAAAATGTCTTTGACTCAAAGATTATAAAGAAGCACACAATAAACGAATTTTGTGTGCATCCAATTAGAATTAAGCCAATTATATTCCATGTTCATTTGAAATGTGGTTTGCTAAAAGAAAATATAAGACCCACCTGAATGACTTTCCTCATGTGGCAAGAGGAAATTCGGTGGGAACAAATAATGATAAGGTGTATGGAGTGGGATCGAATCCCATTGGCATTGATCGTTGATAAGGACAATATTCTTTGAATACCACTACGATTAGATATGCAAGTTTGGATTTTTGTGACTTGGTATTCTTATGCAAGTTTGGATTTTTGTGACTTGGTATTCTTTAAAGATATTTTAATAGTTTATTAAGAATTTGAAAGAAGAGTTTGTAAATTGAAATGCTATAAAAATTAATTGTAAATCAACGAGCAATTAATATGCAGAGTTCCTAAATGAACTAGTAGCTGAGGTATGGATAATTAGTAGTTAGTGGCTTAAACTTATAACATATCATTATTTAACAACCAAATGACTGTGCTACTTATAATTTTAAACATATTTTTCTTTACCCACAAATTAGTCGAACAATACGATAAGTTGAAGGATGGAAAGACATGTATTTTTCATTGTCGTCTCCTTCCATCAGAGAAGAAAAGTGGAGATAATAATGCCTATCCGCTTAATTAAGCCAATTATATTCCAAGTTCGTTTGAAATGTGGTTTGCAAAAAGAAAATATAAAACCCACTTGGAATGACTTCCTCATGTGGTAGGGGGCAAGAGAAAATTCGGTGGCAACAAGTAATGATAAGGTGTATAGAGTGGAATCGAATCCCATTGACATTAATGGTCCTTGATAAGGATAATATTCTTTGGTGTGTGATAACTGGCACTCAAATCGCCCCTTGTCGGTGACAGAAAATTTTCTGGCCAGGCACAGTTTCACCCCTTCTTGTTATTTTTTTAAAATTTCGACGATCTGGGTCGTCTTAAAATGAGCCAAAAACCTTAGGGGCACAGTTTCATGGCATAGTTCTACTGTAAATGCGGTGGAACTACGATTCCGACGATTTTTATAACCGAATTTAGGAAACAAATCGCCAAAAAAATGAGACAATTTGAATGCAAATTATCCCACTCCATATTTTTTTCAATACCACTACGATTAGATATGCAAGTTTGGACTTTAGTATGCCATTTTATGACTTGGTATTCTATTACCTAAATCAATATATGCTTGGATGTATATATTTTCATTAATGGTTTTTTTAATATTGTTACTATTTATAAACATGGAAATTTTTAATTTTATTTTATATACGCGATCACTTTATCTTTATGTTAAATCAATTATCAAATCAATTATTGTATTTAGAGGCCCATTTTCATGAGTTACATCTTCTTATATTATATATATATATAAATATATATAAAAGTTAAATAGTATTATAATTATTTATGTGTTTCATATAATCTTGTTAAATAAAAAATATATAAAAAAGTTAAGTAGTATTTTAATTATTTTATTGTTTTATATAATTTGGTTGATAATTTTACTTGTATATAGGTATATTGTACTAACCAATTTTTTTTTTTAAATTTGATATTTTTATGGTTTTTTTTATAAGATGGATTTTTATTTGATATTTTTATAGTTTTTTATAAAATGGATTCTTATTTGATATTTTTTTAATATATATATATATATATATATAGTATTAACCAATTTTTTTTTTTAAATTTGATATTTTTATGGTTTTTTTATAAGATGGATTTTTATTTGATATTTTTATGGTTTTTTATAAAATGGATTCTTATTTGATATATATATATATATATATATATATATATATATATATATATATATACTAAGTAGTATTATAATTATTTAATTGTTTCGTATAATATTGTTAAATAAAAAATTTGATATTTTTATTGGTTTTTTTTATAAGATGGATTTTTATTTGATATTTTTTATAATTATAATATATATATATATATATATATAAAAGTTAAGTAGTATTATAATTAAAAAAATTTGATAACATAAAAAAAAATTGATTTTTTTATTATATATGATATAAAAAATTTGATATTTTTATGGTTTTTTTATAAGATGGATTCTTATTTGATATTTTTTAAACTATAAAAGTTAAGTAGTATTATAATTATTTAATTGTTTCATATAATCTTGTTAAATAAAAAATATATAAAAAGTTAAGTAGTATTTTAATTATTTTATTGTTTTATATAATATGGTTCATGATTTTATTTTTATATAGGTATATTGTATTAACTAATTTTTTTATAAAAAAATTTGTAATGCTTTCCTATGGTTTTTTTTTATAAGATGGATTTTTATTTGATTTTTTTTATGGCATTCTTTTTACAAGGTGGATTTTTATTTAATATATATTAAATAAGAGTCAATTTATAAGGAGAAAACCTTAAAATAAGGAGAGATTTAACTTGTTGACAAGTTGTAGATGGGATGGTTGAGAGGGTTCTCTTCACCTGGGTTTGATCTGCCTCATCCACAATGATACCAATAAAAAACGAGAGGATACTAGAAAATTAAGATATTATATGGAAATGGTCAATTCTAATCTAGAAGATCAAAAGTACATCTTGTTTTAACTAGTATAAAGAAGAAAAACAACAAAATTAAAATTAGAAAAAACTCTCACAAGATATACATGAAATACGGCATCGGACAATTCCTAAAATATAGTTGGTCAAAAGAATTTGTCATGTTCGTGACACTAAAAGAGTTGAAGATAAAATCATTTTCTCTTAGAATGTTGTGTACAACTATATTATATTACAATTTCAAAATATTTGTGACATATCGATCTTCCTAACATTTTAACTCATCAAAACTATGGTGATTTAGGAATGCTTTTTTTAAAGTTTTTCAATCACATAAATAAAATTTAAAGCAAACACTTAAGTTTTGTGAAATATAAATTTAAATATATGTAAAAAATGGCTTTAAAGTTTTTAAAATGTCTAAAATAATAACCATAATGAAAATTCCATTTATTTAAAGAGAAAGTGTAATATTTAAAAAATATAAGAAAATCATAACATTAATGTTTAAAAAAAATAAAAATAAAATTTAATTATACCATTACTTTTTTTATTAGAGACAATATTGTCATAAAAAAAATGATAGTACTCAATTTTCAATTTTAGTAAAAACGTTTTTATCCAGTAATTTCTTAAAACACTTTTACAAATGCACCTAGCTTTTGTTAATTTAAATCCATATGCCAATATATCAATATTCTTCCTTGTCAATATTCTTCCATGTGAGAGTATCAATTTGTAACTTGTTTTTTAGTATGCATTTTCTCCCCTAATGAAACACGATGTTTCTTTTAAATACCATAAAAATGTCATTTATATACTATTAAATCAATGTACTCTAATAAATGCAATTTTGTTTTATGGATGTTAAATCAACAACTTTGACAATACAAAAATGGATAAACATTCTTAACATCAAGGAACTTCAATCATAACACTTACTATAAGGTCATTCACGTCTCCAATTTCTTATAGACATTTACAATTCTCTCTTGTTTATCTTGAACCTAGATACATGTCCCTTAATTGAATTTGACTAAAAACAGCAATCTTATCGATATGGATTTCCTTCATATAGTTCCCTTTCATGTGAACTATATGATAAACGAGATTATAATGTATAATTTTTATTATTCTCTGTATTCAATTTTCCTCATTCCTCTCTTATATCTTTTTTCACACTATTTTTTCACATTAAATATAATTAAATATATATATATATATAATTTTATTTTTATTATGCATATTCAGAATGTAATTTTCTTCACCTGTTGAAATAAAATTACGCTTTTTTCCTTGGAAAAAAAAATATATATATATAATTTTATTTAAACATAAATTTAAAAATTACTTTAATTTTTTTTTCTTATACTTTAATCCATTATTAAAAAAAAAGCATGATGTATCCCTTACCCTTATCCCTATCTCCATCCTCTTTCCCATTTCCATTACATCAATTTTATGAAGTGAGACTGGATTCAATGAATCTATACCTACTTTAAAATCACTTAATATATTAATTTTTAAAATTTAATTCATTATTTTATTTAACAATTTAAATTTTGTTTATTATTTTAATTATAAAAAAATTTAAGTTGAATAATTATAAATATTTATTTATAATTATATATTTTTTATATTTTATGACTGGATACTTAATGTACAATAACAAGATTCAATAATATAGAAAACATCCCTTTGACGTTCAGAGAGTGAATTCGCATTAAGGAGACCTTTGTTAAGGTCTCCACTGCTCTAAGCATCCCTTTGATGGATCTTCGAGTTCCTTCTGCTAATTCCAACAGTGCCTTTGACTATGCTTTATGAAGATTTGATCTTCTGCCTCTATTCCCAAATAAAATAGTCACATGATTCAAACCAAATAATGCAATGGTTAATATAAATTGATATTTTTGTTATATTTAATTAAAAAAAATAAAGACTATTAAAATATTAAAATAATTAGATTTATAATTGTTTTTAAGAATATTATAATATTTTACAATACTTGAATAATTTTATTTCTAAATGTTCTTTGTAAATTTTTAAAGTATTCTATTAATTACTGTAATTTAGAAATATATATATAAATAAAATTTAAAATTTTGATGAATAATTCTAAAGAAATAGAATATAATTTATTCAACATATCGTAAAATATATGAATAAATTATGTACATAATATTTTTTCATAATTTAATATGTAAATTACTTATTATTATTTTAATGCATAAAATATATTTATAAAATTTATAATTAAGGTGAGTCCTTTTTAATTTATATTATGTAAGTCAAAAATAAATTATTAAGAAAGAGTATTAAAAATTATTAAAATTGATTATAGTAAGGATCAGTTTTTAATTTATTTGAAAATATAATGTTTAAATTATATAGTTTTTTAATTTATTTTTAAATATAAAATATAAAATATATATAAACTTTTTTTTAAGATTTAAAAATTAATAAAAAAGTAAGAAATTTAAAAAATACATAATATCACTCATAATTAAATTATTAAATTATTTAAAAAGTTATTCATAAAAAAATACTAAAAAATATTTTTTTTAAATATGTCAAAATTAAAAAAAAAAACAGAAATTTGAAAAATACATAAAACCTCCAATAATTAAATTATTAAAAAATACTTAAAAGTACTCCATGTGAAAAAAATTGTTCTAGAACATTTCATAAAAAAAAACCATTAATTATATATGTTTTGAAGAATATCTTAAAGACTCTTTAAAAAATCTCAAATCGTTATAATAACATAAAAGACATTTTATGAATAAATTGTTATCTAAATAATATATATATATATATATATATAATAACAAAAAAATAAATTATATTAAAAACTATAATTTAATAAATATTAATAAATTATTTTAATTTTGGACTTTCCAAATATAAAGAGGAATTTGATATTATGAGTAATTGATAAATTCAAATTTAAATTCAAAAACAAATTTTTAATAATAAATAATTAAATACATAATTTTACCAATTAAATTAATCGTTATTATTTTTTAAATTATAAAAAAAATACATCTTTATATCATCCATTAGAATTTAATAGTTTAAATTACATGATCCACCCTCAATTTACATAATTATTACAATAATCATAAGTTAAAAAATATTCTATGTTAAATTTTAATCTTATTTTATTCTCATCGCTAGCCTATTAGGAAGCGTGAGTCATTTCAAAAATCTTAAAACAATTGTAATATGTAAAATTAAATTATGTTAATCAATCAAATGATGGTGCATATTATTATTTATATAAATAATGTATTCATTATAATGGTGTTGGTCTATTTTTAAAAAATCATGGGCCTAAAAAGTTTTGTCATTTTTGTGAGTGTATGAGTATTGAAGATGAAAATCACTTTATCTTAGAATGCACTACTTACATCCACATTAAATATTATTCTCGCCAAGCTTTTTGAGTATAGGAATAAAATTTTAAAGCAAACCAAATAATACCCTTCTTGAAGTCAAATAAACCAAATTAATGATGAATATGAAATCATCATCATCCATTTTTTCAATTGCAATATCAACATTTCTTATTATTAAATTTTGATATAATTAACATGATGCTTTCTCATTACAATAAATTGATATTCAATCTATTAAATATAATTTTTGTTTGGTAATCAATCTATTAAGTACAATTATTATCTTAGCAATATAATTATTTCTTTGATATAATAATAATATTACTATTTTCAATAATATAATAAATTAAATATATGTGTTACAATAAACTAAATATAATAATATAATAAACTAAATATATTTGTTACAATAAACTAAATATAATAATATAATAAACTAAATATATTTGTTACAATAAACTAAATATAATAGTTTCTGCTTTTAAAAAAAACTAAATATAATAGTTGCAATAAATAAGTCAAACAACAAATTTTGGAAACATTATTTTTGTAATTTAATATTATTAAATATAATATTAAATTTCAATGTTACACTTTTTTCCATGGAAAATAAATAAATAGTAGTTCCATTATATTAAAATAAAACCACATTGTTCTATGAAAAAACCTTACATATAACCAATATTTTACTCCTTTTTAGAGTGTATGAATGTACAAAAACAAAAAAGAAAGACAACATCTGTCTTTTAATAGCATTATAGATTTGTCTAGAGAATATGAACATACAAAAACAAAACAAAAAGACAACATATGTATTTTAATAGCATTTAGACTTCTCTAAAGCACTAACATTTTCATAACATATTCTTCTACATATTTAAACTTTCCCCAAGTAAATTTTCAGAAACACTAAGTTATTGAAAACTCATGACATCAAAACAAAAAAGCTGTAAAAGATCTACATAAAAGATCCATGGCCAAACCAAAATAGGACTAATTCATGGGTAGCCTCAAACACCTTAAAAAATAGCACATAAACGTTCATCAAGTGGGCAAAACTTGGGGTTGCCTTGCTCTTAGAGACCTCTTTATAGTCTGGGGTTGCCTTGCTCTTAGAGACCTCTTTATAGTTTTCTGACGACCTGCATAAACATCCAAGCTAAGGCCAATTTACGACCCCCAATTTACAACCCCTTAACCTATAAAAGCACTTGGGAGAGCGGCTAAAAAAAAATGTTTCATTAAAAAAAATGTTTTCAATATTTAATATTACATGAGGAAAGAGATGTTTATGAGACCCTCGACATCGAAACACGCCTCTTGTCGAGGATGCGCGCCAGTTCATGTACCTTGTGAAAAGAGAGAGAGTACCAAACCGCAAGACTAATGCGGAATAATGATATGATTTGTTATTAAAGGTATGATGGATCTAACCACTGTCCCCACCACAAGTATCGCCACGGATCAAACTCGCTTTTCACTGAAAGTCTTTCAGTTATATGTTTTTAACGGAAATGAAACGTAAACCACACGGTAATTTAAAAAAGTGAAGATATGCTTCAATCGAGACTTAGGATTATTGGACAAAAGGGAAGCACGTGGGCCCCGAGCAAAGAAGAAGAGGATATTTATTTCATATTCATTGGATTTATTTGTTTATGATGTCATCCTCTCGTCAAGGAAATGGAATTTGTACATAAGCTTTTAATGACTTCGTGACTATTGAAGTTACGTAATTTCATTTTATTAATAGCAACTTTGAGTATAAAATATTAACTTTTAAATTAGATTATAAGGAAATCATTATTAAAAACAAATAAAGCAAATACAAAATGGACTTTATCCACAAATTTGAGAAACTTTAGTTTACTTTTTCTTTTTTTTTTCGGTGTGGATAAACTCGAATTTTTATAATGATGATGATGATAGCTAATGTCTATTTAGACGAATTTTGGTTTATTGGACTTTAAGAAATAAAAGTAAGAAACTACTTGGTTTGCTTTAGAGTTATAATTTTATGCTCAAAAAGCTTGGAGAAGAGCGTTCCTAAATTACTATGATTTTGATGAGATAGAAAGTTGGGTGGGTTCATATTGTAACAAAAAATTTGAAACTAAAACCTTAAGTACGTGTACGCAAGACAATCTAAGAGGAAGTGTTTTTCATCATCAACACTCATAGTCTCACAAAGATGAAAGATCATTTCAGCGCACATAATTTTAGGAAAGGTCCAACGCCCTGTTTCACTATGCAGCTCATGAGAGTTCGTTCTTATTTGAGCTATGTGGATCTTCTTCTTTACTCTAGTTAAAGCATATACATAATTTTGATCTTCAAAATTAAGATTAATGACCTCCTTGTCACATATCTTTTCTTTTTTTCTTGTTGCAATGCCCTTTTGACTTGTTGGGCCAGCCTTTGGTCTGAGAAACGACAACCAAAGGGCATCTAAGCTGTCAAAATCTCCCGGGGATCGCACTCGGCCTGGGCTGCACCAACCCTTAGCATGGTTGGATTTAGATGTCGCCTCCCAGGAGCAGCGGATTTTGATCTCAAGCCGCCTTGCAGAACGAAACCCGTCTTGACCGTTTGCTCTACCGGAACTTGACTCCTTGTCACATTAATTTTCTTTTATACTCTAAATTTCCATCACACCACAGCTTCTCTTTGAACTTCGAAGTAAGAATATTAATAATATTTTCTATATTTTACAAAGTGACATTTTTGTCAATCCCCCACATCTTTAACCAAGACATGGCATCTTTATGCCAAACTTGCTTGAGCCTTAGCTAATTTTGACTAGAATTTAAAGCAATTTTCAAAAGTCTCTGGTCTCCGAGTTATTTAATTTTTTCTTGTACATTAGGTACCTAGTCATAGGTATGCTCTCAATGGGGAAAGACCCACTTCAAATGGGAGAATAAGATATAACATATTGCTTTTAGTTTTTAAGATTGTAAGTTATAAAACAATTATGAATTTGCTCAATCCTTCTCCAGGATTCTCTAGAGAGGATGCAACCTGAAACTTCACACCCATGTAGGAGTACGACAGCAATGAGAGTTTCAAAGAGGAATTTATTTTTATACTACATCACAAGGTTTGTCAACTTACAATTGTTTTCAAGACCAAAATAATATTTCCACCCTCTATTGATCATTTTCTTGATGTTGTAGTTCCAGTTAAGTTTGTGATTGATATCAATCCCAAGATATTAATTTGTAGGAAGTCACTTCCTCAAAGTTGCTATTAGCATACAAAAAATGAGTGCAAGTGACCTTATTAGATTGTATCAACATAACTTATGGTTTTGTTAGTATTAACAATCATGCTCATACTAGAGCAGAAATCCTTGAGATTCTTAATTGCTTATCAAGATTAGAGGGACATATTGCCAGAAGAACAATATCATCAGCATAAAGAAGGACGATGATGACAATTCCTAGTAATGGCATGCCAATGCAACCCAGTGCAACCTACCCTTATTAAATAACCTTCTAACTTATCAATGTATATACAAAAAAAGGCAGGGAAAAGGAGGCAACCTTACTTAACTCCTATATTACAATTAATATCTTCCAACCAACCCTCAATGTTCTAAACTTGGAAATGACACTCTCGTACAACCATATTGCAATGGCTCTTAACTTGAAATGAACCTTTAACTCTTCTAATATTTTCCTTGAGGTATTTCTAGGCACTGTATCAAAAGATTTCCTAAAGTCCACAATGCAACAAAGGAGATTAAGCTTATTATTGTGACATTTCTCTACAATGATCCTAAAAGCAATGAGGTGGTCTATGATAGAATGATACCTTCTAAAACCAGCTTTCTCTTTAATTTTTTGACCTTGACTTTCTAATTATATATTGATCTTATTTTTTTTCAAAATAATATCATATAACTTAGCTAAGAAAGAACTAAACATTCTAACCATATACTAATTTTTTTTTTCAAAATAATATCATAGCTAAGAAATAACTAAACATAATAATCCTATTTTTAATAAAAGTAAATGATTCTCGTATGTGATATTATTGCAATTTGGATGTGGTCAAACTCGAACTTTCATGTTTTTAATAAATGTACGTGGTTCTTTGCCATATTATTTAGTGGTGTTGATGTAGTTAAATAACTAAATGTAAATCATTCGATATGATTTCCTTTTAAGTAAATCTTTCGATATGATTGCTGTTAAGATTGATTTTTTCAATTAAATATTTGGTAAAATATATATTTTTAAGATTTTCAATATGATTGTGTGAAGATCATTTTTTTCAATAAAATATATTTCCTTTCAAGTAAATCTTTCGATATGATTGGTGTTAAGATTGATTTTTTCAATTAAATAGTTGGTAAAATATATATTTTTAAGATTTTCAATATGATTGTGTGAAGATTATTTTTTTCAATAAAATATATTTTCTAAGTTTTTTAATGTGTAAGAGTTTTAGTATTCATGTCATGTGTTATAAATAGTGTTATTAAATAAATTATTAATATTTAATAAGTGAATCATTTATTTTCATACTCATTAGGGTAGGGTATGTTTAGTAATAAAGTTTTTTTTCTAGGTCATTCTACATATTCATCATCTTATCTTAGAATTTTGTATTTAATAACCAAGAATTTACAATTTTCACTGAGCATGTTTGATTATATAATTTTTTCTTCGTTAATAAATTTAAATACAATTGCCTTACTGATTTGAAAAACTTGCACAACTTAAACTTATAAAAAATAGTAAATTAATATACTTAAAATAGGAAAATTAACTTATTTAAAAATGAAAAAAAAAGTTATAATAAATCACTTAGTATTACATATTCTACACCATTAATCCATATACATATATCCTAAATTTATCCCTTGATAAGTATCTTGTTAAAAAAAAACATACATAGGTGTATTAGCACGTTTGCTTTTGAGTTAACACCATTAATCCATATACATATATCCTAAATTTATCCCTTGATAAGTATCTTGTTAAAAAAAAACATACATAGGTGTATTAGCACGTTTGCTTTTGAGTTAATGTACCTTATTAAAAGAGAAGGTACAGAGATATGAATATATTATATAATATATCCTTTGAATGAGAGAAAGAAAACATGAAAGTGAATGAAAGGCAATAATGATTTTGTGTTATATTTAATATTATTTAAAAAAACATTACAATATATTTTATTATAAGTAAATCATATTTTGTATAAATCTAAATTTTTTTTTATAGATAATAGAAAGATGCAAATACATTGTAGGTCTTACTTTGTGAACTTTCAATTTGCTCTAAACCTTTGCACACATATGTTTCATCAAAGATAAAAACTGTAAAAAAACATTAACCAAAATGGAATCAAAATTAACAATACTTCCTGTTATAAAAAGGAAGAGAAAATTTTTATAGCAAAAGTAGGAGCTTATCATCATACCATTGTATCAATATTCATTGTTCATGATCACCTTGGACTCAATTCATAAAAGAGTTAGCCTAAGTGGTTTTTTAAATAATGAACTCACATCTACATAGAGTGAGTAGGTTATGTTATCCATATACACAACATAAAGCTACATCTTCATCGTTAAAGGTTAATATATGTTGCACATTGATCCTCTAAAAATTGGAAAGGTCTTATGTTATGAAGTGTAAAGGTTTTTTTAAAAGAACTCACAATTCAATTGAATCAAAGAATCATCTTCAAAATAATTGTAGAGCATGGCATTATTGAGAATTTGTTATTTCGAATTATCTCATAAAAGATCGTTAGAACAATTTGAAATCATTTTTATAAACTCGAGAGAAGAATGTTACTATCCAACTTCTAGACTTTAAAAATTAGATTCCTACTTCTAAAGGGGATTTGAATTCAAGTGGTATGAAGCTTTGGTTTCCTAATTTAGGGTCAACATTGTAAGTTATTGCATGAATTGTCACTACAAAATGTATGCAAGGATGTGTCACTAAAATGGAATGAAATGCGATAAGGAAGTAGTAGAAAAAGAGAAAAATAAAGCGAGGATTTATATCTCATCAATAACCTCTTTGACTAATCCAAAAAATGAAAAGAGTGAATTTTAAAATTTCTCAAATTTATTTTTAATTTTCAAAAAAATAATTTAATAAATTGTTTTTTGAAAACATTGAAAAACTTTTGTAAAAATTATAATATGAAATTAAACTAGTGTGAAGTCAAACCACTTTGACTTACACATGAAAAGTATATTTCCTGCTTTGGAAAAGACATTGTAAGCCACAATTTGGAAGATGAGCAGCTGGGGGAATCCTTCAACTTTTTCCTTTTAAAGTTCTTGAACTATATGATGGCTCAAAATATCTCGGGTATGTTATTAAACCAAATGGATACAAATTTTTTTATTGGCATTGGATCCTTAAACGGTTTGATAGGTGGATGCATCATTGGTGCTAGAAATGGTTATCAATTGGAGGAAGATTAACATTGGCTAAATCAATGTTACAAAATCTTGGGGTATATTGGTTATCAATGTGCAAAATTCCAAAATCAATCCTATTTACATAGGAGGAAAATTCATAACTTCATCTGAGTAGGCAGGGATAACCATAAGTTTCATCTTGTTGAGCGGAAAAGAGTAGCTAGGCCATTTGTCAAAGGTGGCTAGTCTTTAAAAATATATATACAATTTCTCTTCAGTTCTTTTGGCACAGAGTTTATGGCGAGCTTTAAAAGTGGACAATTTATGGAGTAACATTATAAAAGACAAATATATCAAGAACTTAACTATTCCTCAATGGATTCTATCAAAGAACAAGATTAAGAAGGGAATACCAAAATTTTTGGAAGGTCTTTTATCCTCCTTCATAGTGATGGCAGAGTGGTTAGCTTGGTATATGGGGAATAGAAGAAGCATTCAGGTAGGAGAAGATCTTATCATCAGCGGGCCTCTAAAATACAGACTCTCCCCATAACTTATATATAATTTGCGTTCGAGTGGCATATTCACACTTAACCATGCACTGATCTGTAATTTACCAAACATTGCAATGCATAAATGGATTGGTGCCTATCAATTGGGTTTTCAGGGATGTCTTGCACAGGAATGGACATAATATATTTCGGACCTCTACCATGGTAACATACAGATCTCGGTTGGTGAAGAACTCAAGATGGATCCATGTCTGCAAAATTAGCATATTAAGCGATTATGTCTGTCCTTCCTGCAGAAAATAAATGGTGGTACAACTTGTGCTGGAAATGGAATTTACCAATGAAGGTAAGGATATTCAATTGGTTAGCACTGGAAAACAAGATACTTTCTTGGGATAGCTTGCAAAAAAGAGGATTCACTGGTCCTAATATGTTCCCACTATGTAAGAATGACGCTGAAATAGTCCTCCATCTGTTTGTTAGTTTCTCCTTTTATGCTAAAATTTGGTTAGTTTTCAGTCATACTTTTACAAATATATTGGCCTGGTATGGTGATACATTACAGGAATGTCTACATGATTGGTTTTCACATAATCACAATTTGGGGGAATTGGCATGTTTCATACTTTGGGAAACATGAAAATCAAGAAATCTTTGTATATTTGAAAACAAAGTTACAAATCCCAAGTGGTGTGCAGATAAAGCTATTGCAGGTTTCTTGAAATTTTCAGGATCTTCCTTGGGTCATTTTAGTGGTTTGGATAGATAAAAAAAAACCAGCTTCTCTCAATCGGTTGCAGAACCAAATTTGATGGAGCTTCACAGGACAATGCTTGTAAATGTGGTGCAGGAGCTATTATTGAATTGGACCACAATCGTCATGTAAATTTATGAATGAATTGTGGATCTGGGACAAATACAAAAGGTGAATTGTTGGCTCTTTGGCTTCTTCTTTACTATGTTAAGCTTCATCATATTAACTCACAACAAATAGTGGGGGACTCCTTATCCATTGTTAACTAGGACGATGGTGTTAGCTCTCTTAAGGCATTGGCTCTCACTCCTTGGATGGACCAAGTTAAGAAAACTCCTAGAAGACATGCCATGTAGGTTTCTATTATCCACATTTTTCATGAATACAACTCAGCTGCAAACGCATTATCTAGGTGAGGATTGGGTGCTGCAGAGGGGTTGATCCATTTTGAAGCTTGGGAGGAGAACCATCTGCAATCAGTTGGCAGTTTGGAAATATTTTCTCCTTAGTCTCTCTTTTTTGGGTTTTTTTGGTAATTTTGTTCAGGAATATCTATCTCCTTAGTACTATGTAAATTTTGCAGCCACTATATTCCTATTTGACTTCTATATTTTTTACTTTTCTCCCCTTGGGAAGACATATCTTTTTTTATTTTTCCTTTTCTTGTAGGATAGTTATATTGTGGTATCTGGGCACTGTTGTATTCTGGGACATGATATTATAGTATGTTCCGTAGACTTGTTTGGGTGGTTGGATGTCGTTAATGACGGTTTGTAACTTTGATACTTTACATGTATTTTTATAATTATAATTGAATGTATAGCTATTTTCCTGTGTGAAAAAAATACATTGTAAGTCAAGCTTAGAGTTTAAAAATCTAATCGCAACAACCAACTAAAATTTAACCCAAGCTGAAAGCTTTGGTTACTTGATTGTAGAATCTATCTGTCAAAGAACGCCATATTTAAGAAAGGACTATATGAAAACAAAGTACATCCTTTGCTACTAATTGCACATGAGATGTTCAAAGTCATAGTGACCATGTGTGATGTTTACAAAAGCAATCTAAATTTTCGAAGTAGTTTGAAAGAAATATATGTTAGGACATTTTTATTTTTATTTTTTATTTTATTTTAAGATATAACCATATTAAGGAAATGCATTCAACCTATTTACAATTAGGATATCTTTTTCTTTTTCATTTTTGGATATCCTTATTAATTTGACAAATCCCTCATCATATTCAGGACATGACACAATCACCTATATGAGTTAGCTTTTCACATCTATATGGAATGTATTTTGGGTGTGGGCTTAGTGTTATGTCAATCTTGGAGTATCCACTTGTTGGTTTAATCCATGGGCAAGCAGATCGTGGTATACTTGGAGTTGGATTGATCTTCGACATCTCTTGGTTTGAGGGAGGAATATTGCATTTTGGGGGATCTCTCATGGAGAATGCGGACCATTATGTGGGCCTTCATTTTTAAAAATGAAATATTTATGACGTTTAATGATCTTGGATCTCAAAGTTGGTCGCACCCTAGCATATGACTTGTTCACTTTTGTTAAGTCTGGGCCTTGAGCCTTAAAAGGGGTCGATGTTTAAAGTGCTTTTGAAGAATGATCTCTCTAAGAGTTTTCATTATGGAATCGACCACCTTTTGTTCTTTTATGATTTGGTTAAAAAAGGTAAACAAAAGATCATCATTATTTTAATATTTTATTAAATAGAATAAAGTGCGCCTAATTACTTTTGGGTGTTTTGGTTAGGAAGGTTGTATAGTATTTGTTATAAAGTGTACTTAACCACTTTGATAGAGTTTGTTATGAAGGGGAATTACATATCTTTGTACTCGTATTCATGGTTTTTACTATAATTTTATTAAAAAATAAAATTTTGTTAGAAACTTTTTACAAAGATGAGTGGAGCCAAATGTATAAAATCTTGCAGAAGAATCTAAATTCCGTTGTCGGGACTTGAACCCGGGTCTCTCGGGTGAGAGCCGAGTATCCTAAACAACTAAACTACAATGGAAGAGATAGGTGGCACCCTATGGAGATCTTTGTTGATCCTTAACGTAAAGCCAATAGTGTTTTTTCGCATGGACGTGTTTCTCGAAAGCCAAACGAAGAGGAGGCATTGTATTGAACATATTTTTCTAAATATCAAATTTCCGCATGCATTTTTCTGTAAATCGGATCTTTGCATTTTACATCCTAAGTTAGATTTAGGAAAATAATAATATTTTATTGTAAATGCATTTAAAGTTGCAACTTATTTAAGGCTTGATGTTCTCATCTATTTATATGGTTGGATGGTGATATCTCTTTCTCCTTTGAAACATCATTCTTATGTCTTTATGAGTATATGACAATTCATGGTATTTTCTTCTCTTAGGTTGGAATTTGGTGATTTTAATTGAGTAAATTTGGATTTTTTTGTCATTGTGAATACTTATTGCTTGTTCCTAAGAAGGGTTTGTGTAACTCCATGGCTATTTCCATTTCAATTTAATGTGACATGTATCGAGATATTTGGCATTTGTATTTAGGAGTGGTATCTAGCATATCACTTGGTTGGGGTGTGAAACAAAAAAGGGTAGGAAGTGTATGCTTAAATGACACCTTCCCTTGATAAAAATATCTAAGTGAATCAATTGCTTGTATTGAGACCTTGTCATGGTTTCATCAGGGGTTTCATCAAACACTTTTAAACAAGGCCTAGGGGGGAACCATCCATAGACTCCATATGCCCTAGGATTGACACTAGTATTTAAAGTCCTCCCATCACCTATTAAAAATATACTACAGAGACTTTAAGTGTTATTAGGCTATCTCATTGCCATAAACTATCAATCCTATCTAGGGAATCCTCCCTCAAGTTAGAGAAGATCCAACCAGAAGTGCAGAGAGGTGGTTATCGAAGTTATAGTGAGTAACACCACTAAGTTGCAGCTAGACCAACTTTTTCTTTTGCAACGATGTCTTTATGCATACCAACTGATTACAAATAAAACCAAATAAAAATGTTTGTTAGTTGTATGTACGATTGTATTAATTTTAACAAGAGTTTATAGATTGATTGTTGTGGATTTTAGTTTATCATGACCATCATCGCATAGTCTCAACAAATTGAGTTCAGTTTATTTGGTTCTTCAAGTTTCTTTTACCATTGTTGTTAAGAGAATGAAAAATACACAACATGCATATAGATGGTGTCAATATATTACCAAGAAAGTCAAAATTTCTCTAGAAGTAATATACAATCTTCTTAATTTTTTGAGTGTGGGGGGAAAAAATGGGATTTTAAATATTATGGAGTCAAGGTGTTTTTTAAGTGTTGTGGAAAGATTGAAATGATTGCACATTTGGGTTTTAGTTGGAGGTCTAGTTGTATTTTTTAAAAAGAATTTAACGATTGTTAATTGTGGATTTTACTTTCTCATGACCGTTTTGATTGTTATTTGTGGATTTTATTTTCTCATGATTGTCACAACAGGGTCTAAGCACATTGTAAATAATGCAGTTTTCTAAAGAAGAGCAAGGTTTATTTTTTTCTAATTTTTGTAGCCAAAGTGGATTTGTATTAGAATGATGTTCAACTTTTTCTTCCCATGTGTAAGAGTGGATTTGAGTGATTTTGTGTTGGAGTGAGATTCCAAATTTCTCCTTCCATGTGCCAAATTGGATTTGTAGTAGGATGACATTCAACTCTCTCTCTCTCTCTCTCTCTCTCTCTCTCTCTATTAGAGTGGATTTGGGTGAATTTGTATTGGAGTGAGCTTCAAATATCTCTTTTACATAATTATAGAGCGAGATTGAGGTTTAAAATTTTCTTTTATATAATTATAGAGCAAAATTGAGGTTCGAATCTATCTTTCAAATCTCATAACAGAAACATAAAAAACCAACTAGATCGGGCACAATTTATTGAGGCCCTATTGTGGCCATCATGATAAAATAAAATCTACAGTTAAAAATCAATCTATAATTCTTGTTAAAAAAATACAATTGAACATCCAACTAACACCCAAGCATGTGATATTTTCAGTCTTGCCTCTCCTTGACTCTTACATCATAATATTTAAATTCCCATTCTTCTCCCCCACAAAACAAATTTAAAAAAAAATCATACCTTGTGTCCACCCTTGTTCCTAGTTTTCACATGAAGAACATTTCAAGAGGTGACTTTATTTTCTCCTTTACCACCTTAGGCAAATTATACTTTGTTTACTTTGGATAAATTTTGACCTTTTTGGTAATAAATTGAAATCATCTATATGCATGTTGTGGCTTTTTCATTCTCTTAACAACAATGGTAAAAGCAACTCGAAGAACTAACTAGAATGATCACAATTTGTTGAGACTATGTTGTGATGATCATGACAAACTAAAAACCATAGTTAACAATAAATCTATAAACTCTTTAAAAAATAATACATCCAGACATCCAACTAACAAGCATTTTTATTATGTTTTATCTGTAATCAGTTGGGTTGCAAAAATGTAATGTTGTAAAAGTTACTACGCATATTTTATCAATGTGGATAGTCCACGTTTCCATATGCTTTTTTTCTTGTTCTTTAACATTATTGTTTATGGCATCGATAAAGACTTATAATGGTTGTAAAGATGTATCTTTGAAGCATTCGATATGTAGGACCATAAGCATGCCTCCATTGATTCCTTTTATCCCTATGAAAGTACTCGACATAACTCTAGTTGTTCAAATTTGTCTTGATAAGTTTAACAAACTATGCATTTATCACTATTAAAATATGAAGATGAGAAGCAAGGGGTGTATATGCATTTGCTTTGTTTATCTAACAATATTTAAATATGTAAATGCCTAAATAAATGCACAAGTAGAACCTTATGAGAACATAATTGGCCTTTGGCCACAGGACATAACTACTGAAGATGCCATTGAACTACATATCAAAGGGTATGCTCTTGTGCTTTCCTTATTAGACCTATCTTAGCATGTTCTCAATTCAATTAACAAAAAAATGTTAGGCTATTTGTTGTTGTCTATGTATACCTTGTTTATAGGATTCCCTTAATTACTTCCCCTTCTAACACATATTTCCCTTTCCCTTGTTTCATTGTTTTTTGTTTTAATTTTAAATTTCATCTATTGTTTGACGTGAATTATTGTTTCATGCTCTTTGAAATTAAAAAAAAAAGAATTTCCTAAGTAAGTGTTCAACATCACTCCTTATAGTTATCAACTCATAAATTCAAATCCACTTATCATCTTTAATCTTGGGCTTGTAGTGTCATTCTCCAACTGTATGCTACCAAAGCTTCTTCACGTGTCTGTAGTAATATGTAGACCTGATTATGAATAATATGGAGATAACAAGAAGCTAACAATTTCTTTTGGTAGTCTTACTACGATGTGTACAAGACTAGATAATTATGTGCACTACTCTCTTCTTCCTTAGTGCACAATTTTTGCTATTCCCTTTATTTGCATTACCATTTTATCCTTTCTTTATTTGTGCAATGATATTGAAACATTTGTCTTGGAATCTAGAGATGAAGTGAACCACCCAAATTTTTTCTTATTTCATTGTTCTCTTCATGGCATTTCAATGGTGAGGAGGAAACTCTTCATGGCATATATTTTACTATTTTCTTTTTTCACTTCACATTTATTGTACTTTCCGTTTATTTTATTGTTATGTTTGACGTTCTTTTGCACTTTATGGGACAATTGCTAGCTTATTTTATTTTAAGATATGACCATATTAAGGAAATGCATTCAACCTATTTACAATTGGGTTATCTTTTTTCTTTTTCATTTTTGGATATCTTTATTGATTAAGATACGATGAGATAAAGTTGATCAATGATGTGCTCTAAATTTTCCTTCTAACCTTTCTAGGCACATCATTGATCCATACTTACGACGAGATAAAGCTAGAGAAATGACTTGATTAAAAGTTCCCAATTTTAGTTTCCATAGGTAAGGATATAGTGTTTAGAAACATGTTGGCCTTGTATTAATTCATAGTTGCATGAATCAATCTATACATTTTATCCAAAGATCTATGTTTTCCTATAATATTCAAAATTGCTTATAAACAAAGAAGTATGACATATATGCATACACCGTGCACAGTTACCTAAAACTAGAATTTGCTCTTTTTTTTCCAAAAAAAACCCATAACTATATTAGTCAAAATAGAATTACATTCTTCATTACCTTTGACAAGGTATGTCTAGTGTTTTCAGTCACTTTCAGACCTTAGCTTTTTCTGATATCTCATCTTTTATGAGCTTGTATCATGTTCTATATTCCTTACACGTATGATAATAGCTATTGTGCTTTCAAAAAATATCTACTATATGTAGTCAATATACAAAAAAATCCAGGTCCGCAAGCATTATGAGCTGTTTGTCATAATCTATCATTACAGGGACAAAATTTAATATCTTCATGTCTGCAAGCATTATTAGCTGCTTGTCATAATCTACTGTTACAGGGACAAAATTTAATATCTTCTTCTTCTTAAAAGAAACATATTAAAAAACTGTTATGTTTTTTCTGCGTAAATCCATGACAAGAGTGAGTTGAAAAGCTGAAAGTACTTGTCCCGACTTTCTAGCTATCTTCTATATACTCAAAACTTCAAAATACCCGTGAGTCTCGAAATAAAACTATTTAGTACATCAAATTATTTAGACAAAAACCATGTCATTCACAAAGGAAATACTAAATATCATGAAAAAATAGTTATTTCAGAAAGGAGCATGAAAATATCCTTGACTTTCACCATTTGACGTTTCAGAAATGAACCATTCACCTGCTTGCATATACACTCCTGCTTTTGCCAATTCATTTGCCTTTGAATTTCGTTCTCTATATATATGTTCTATGGATACATTTTTCATTGAAGTTTTTAATCTTTTAGTTTCCTGTAAGAGAGACTCCAAATACAAGTTGTGTATTTTGTTCTTTCCATTTATCCAGTTTACAATAACCTATGAATCCCCAAAAATCTGAATGTCCTCTAAGCCTTTTTACACTACCATTACAAGCAATAACCTTAGAGCGCTCGACTCTGCATAGTTATTTGTACCATTTCCAAGACCTGCTTTAAAACTGTAGCTTACATTTTCAGAAATAAACAGTATACCCCAGCTCCACATACCTTTGGATCACCTAGCGTAGCTCCATCAAAATATTCCCATGGCATATTTTTATTTATCTCTTCATTGTTCACCTTTCTGATCCATATCTTTCTCTTGTCCCGAGGAAAATATTTGAGTATTGCCAAGCTTTGTGTGGCACATTGAAACATAGTGATATTTATGCCTTCAAAGCAGCTTTTGTTTCTGGCTAGCCATATACCCCAAGTTATAATTATGGGTAGAGCTCGAATTTCCTCATAATTTTTATTAGCACACCAAAATTTTAGGCTTTTCTCCACCGAATCTCCATACCAATTTATAAATTTTGGAGTCATCCTATAATCAATCTCCTTCCAGACTGCTTTAGTATAAGGACATTCTATAGACAAATGAAAATTTGACTATTTTGCTTCCTTGCAATGATAGCATCTCCTCGGCCCAAATTTGTTTTTTCTTTGAAAAACATCCCACATTAGGGATTTGTTTAATAGTAGAAACCACATAAACAATTTTGATTTAGATGGAACGTTGAATCTCCATAACTCTTTCCACCATCAACAAGGGACAAGTTTGTCTTCTGTTATTAACAAAGTTTGTGTAACATGTTTTTGGATTATAAAATCACGTAGGTGAAAACATCCATACCAAGGAATCTTCATGATTTTCAATCCTTATGTTGCTATTTTTCAAATTTGATAAAAACGTTTTCCACAACATATTATCAACACCTTGAAAGCCTATAATATCATCTAATAACCATCCTTGATCCATTATCGTCGAAGCAGAGTGATCCACTATATTATTCAAGGACACGAACCCTCTTTCTCGCAAATGTAGAATCATATGTTTTGGAAGGAGATGCCCATTTTCACTTCCCACCCATGGGTCCTCAGCTATCCTTAAACTCGAGCCATTCCCTACTTTCCATGTTAAATCTGATGCAACCAAGTTAAAGGATTTGACTGCATATTTCCAACTTATAGATATATTAATCATAGACTTTAAATGAATGCGTATCTACTCAACCATAGTTCAAAGAGGGTGTATATATTTCTACACTACTAGCTTTACCCAAAGTCTAGTCCCAGAAATCAGCCTCCAAATATTTTTAGCAGCCAGAGCTTTTGCAAATAATTCAAGAATTTTAAATCCCTAGTCCCCTAATTGTTTTGACAAGGCTAATGAATTCCAATTAATCCAAACCATACCTTGATTTTCCATATTTATAGACCAAAGGAACCTGTAGAAAATCTTCTGAATTCTGTCAAAAACCCCTAAAGGGATCAATGTATTCATCCAATACACCAATATCGCTTCTAGTACCAATTTTACCAGGATAAATATGCCCCATTTTGAAATCCACCTATGACTCCAGTTAGAATTCCTCTATTCGCATTTAGCAATTAACCAGTCCTAGTCCTTTCTCAAATACGAACAAGGATTTAATCTGTATCCCACGTATTTTAACCCATCTTCAAGAAAGTAAGTATTAAAAGGAAACAAAGTTTTAAAGAAAAACATTTATTGGTCATCTATACCTGTTCCATACATAGCAGATTTCCCATTGTTTGTATTCATCCCTGACGCCAAACAAAAATCCAAAATATTTCATGAAGTTTCAGCATGCCTTGCCTTGTACCATTAGTGAAAATGATTATATCATCTACAAAAAGTAGATGAGATACACTCACATCTCCTTCAAAACTGTCCTTTAAAATTTCCATCCCTTTTAGCTGAGAGAATTGCCCTTCTGAATCCTTCAACTGCAATAAGGAATAGAAATGGTGCCAATGGGAAGCCTTGACTTAGTCCCCGACTAGGCCTAAAGAAATATGAGGCTGATCCATTGTCACGTCCCCACCCATGGATCCAACTCCGGTAAGGAAACATGATGCCAATCTACGGGGCTTTCACAGAAACTCATCCCATTCATTAGATTCATAGCCATAAAATTAATGTGTGCAGATGCAAATCAAACATATATGCACAGCGGAATAAGAACATCACCCACACACATCTTTCATATGCATTCAACATATCAATAATAAACATCAAATTAAAAACATTTCAGAAGTAAAATGCACATAGAGAACACTTATCTTCAATGGTGCAATTGTCCCAAGAAACTAGCTATGTTGCTGCAACGTTCCACCCAACCATAGGCCAGTTGTGTTCATCAATCTCTCAACATAACTGCCACCCCTGAGCTGGGCATGATTCTTACAAGGAAAAGGGGACATTCCAGCTCATGCACACCCAAAGCAATAGAAACCCATTTCAACCCCAACCTTCTTTTACACATAGCAACTCAAACTGGGCATGGATGCCCATTTTGAACAATGGGATTTTACAAATAAGATGGCCATGGACTTTCCCAAATCACGGGCACACCAAAAACGAAATGGCAATTGGGGAATCAACCCTGGGAGAGCAAAGTCGTTTCCAGAAAACGTTTCTGGGCATTCAAGGGACAAAAACGGTCTCCATAAACCCCAAAATCGTGGCTCCCTTCCTCCCAGCCATTGTGCAATACAAAAACGAGTTCCCAGGCATGGAAAATGCAGGAGAATGGTGAAAAACGTGATGGGGAAAGCCCAGCTAGCTCGAAAAACGTGAGAGAGGCAAAAACTGCTTGATGGGTTATGGCTTGGGACAACCATACCTCCCCATTCCCAAACACATTTTTCCATGCAGGGTGGTTTCCCATACTCGAATTTTGGACAGCCATACCTCCCCATTCCCCAAGGCATTAACTACTTCACCCAACTCTCGGGAGAAATGAATGATTGGGTACAAAAGTCAACATGGCTAGTTGAGAGTTTGATGGGTTATCTCATTGACACTTGGATTTACTTGATTGGCTCAAGGGTTTGAATGTTTTTCCCTCCCAATTCCTTGTTAAAATCATGCCCCCATCTCTTGTTGCATTGCATAGCTAGTTGTGGGTATTTTATTAGAAATGCATATTTACATAATATTCGCAATTCTATTGTGCATGGCTAGCACGTGAACCATATGCATTGATAAATCAATGGTGGGGCCTTGGCCTTGAGCTCCTCACCGTGATTTTATAACAATATTACATCATTTACGATTTTACTGCCATGGGTCAAACTGGGGACATTACATCCATTTATTAAAATTGAAAATGAGAGTGAAGACAAGCTCCCCATTATACAGGAAATGAAAGAAATTGAAAACCCCATGTGAGAAAGGACAGTCCTTAGATAGTTCCATCTAACCCTATCATAACCTTTTTATAGGTCTATTTTAATCACAACCAACTTCATATTCCTTAGGTTTATGGAATGCATACCTCCCTGTGCAATTCCAATAATCTCATGTATTTCTCTTCTCGACAAAAATCCAAACTATTCTTATGAAATGGTCTTACTCAATACAATTTTGATCCTTGTAGAGATTAATTTTGCAATTATTTTGTAAATGCAATTACACAAAGATATTGGTCTAAAATCTTCAAAGGAAGAAGGAGAGTCTGTTTTTGGAACAAGTACTAAAAAAGTTGAATTGAAAACAACTGGGATTTTCCACTACTTCTAGATTCTTCTATCACCTTTAATAATCCTTGATCCAAAACATTATATAGACCTAGGAAAAATTCCATCGGAAACCCAGGTCCCAGACTTTTATCTTTTTTAAGCAACATAAGGACCCAATGTAATTCATTAAGCATCACTTCCTCCATCAACATACTATTATCTTCCTCAGAAATCGAAGTAGGACAATGTTCATCTATGTTTAGAACCTTTGCTAGGGCTAAATCTTCATCAACCTTAAATAGTGTATGTAAATTTTTAATTCCTTCCTTTGTAATATCTTCAAATCCTTCAACCTCTTCCCCCATATCTGATGAAATTTTCCATATAGATTTTGAGTGTTTCCTATGGTTAACATAAAGGTGATAGAATTTTATATTTTCATCACCATTAGATAACCATATTGCTCTACTTTTTAATCCCAATTCTATTTCTCTATCTGCCAAAATATTCTTGCATTTGGTTTCCATAGTAATAACCTTGGCCTTCTTTTCCTCATAGACGGTATCCAAAACCATCGTCATTATACAAAGACCCTGACTCTTATTCAATTTGTTTAAGAACTTTGTCATCCTTCTCTTTCTTAGCTAAAGACCATTTAATTGAAGCCTTTTTTGCATTTTTTTAATTTCAATGCAAAATGACTGGAAACTAAAGACTTAGAGGACACATCTAAGGGACTCTAACTTTCTTTTAAAATATCAATAAATTCATTATCAGACAACCAGTTTGAATTGAATTTAAAGGGGCTTGGAGGTTTTTTACTTACCCCCGAGAACTCTAGAAACATTGGATGATGATCAGAGTCTCCACCAAAACCTACCCATTCCCTGATTTGAAATCTAGACTCCAATAGCCTTTCAAAAATAAGAAACTGATCCAAGTGCTTTGCTATATGATCCATTCCGATCCTCTTGTTTGTCCAAGTCAGTTTCAGATTTGTTAAACTAAAATTTTCTCTTATAAAAACATGTTGATGGATGTGACTAATAAATGTGAAAACTTATACTTTGTTTTATGATGTTTATATCTTAGTTTTCCACTTTGTAAATCAATCTGGTATAATAAATGACAATCCAAAATCTTTAATAGTATCGATAAATTAAACCACCACATAACAACATCTTCATTGGATAGATTTTCATATGTTTGGATGTATATGTCAAGTATATATAAGTGCATGCATTTTCATAAATGGTTTGTTTATAACATTATTATCATTAAACAATTTCAAATCATTTCGATAAACTTGAGGAAAGAATGTTATGGCATCCAACTTTTCAAATTTGAAAATCAAATTGTTATTTTTCAAGGGATTGAAAAATTAAGTGGTTGTGACCCTTGGTTGTATGTTTTAGGGTTGACAAACGTTGTGTCTTCGAGGAGACAACACAACTAGTTGGGAGGAACAATGTTTTTGAGGTCACCAAGGTTCAATTCTCTGGTCATATTTTGATTCCAATATGAATATCAAGGATCGACATATTTCAAGTTGGAAAAAAAGGTTGGCATTAATTTAAAAAAAACAAATTAATTTTTCCAAATTAATTTAAAAAAAAATCTAAATAAAACTTTATATAAATAAGTAAAAATTATTATTATATCAATATAAAGTTCTTTGTATACATATCAATATATACCGAATGTTAATATGTAAAAATCTTAAAAATTGTGAAATTGCACATTAAATGTTAATATTTAAAAATCTTAAAAACTGTGAAATTGCAAAATTTTAAAAAGAATAGCATAAAGTAGGTGGACCTAAATAAATTATATATATATATATATATATATATATATATATTTGAAAAATTAATATAAGATTACAATACAAATACAAATAAATACATGTGAGTTTGTTGAATTGTTTGTATTGTCTAGACAACAATATTTAATATTATTAATATATGAATCAATTTTTAAAATACTAAATTATTTTAAAATATCAAATTCAAGAATACAACCAATATAATTTCTCACTGTAAAGAATTCAAATTTAAATTTGAAATTTAAATCACAAATAAAAATCAATTAAATATGTCAGGCGTGGGTTCAAACTTATTTTAAAGTTTTGTTTTTTTTTGTTTTTGTTTTTGTTTTTGTTTCTGTTTTTTTTTTTTTTTTTTTTTGTGCTGCTGCGAGCTAAGCGAACCACTAGGGTTCTGTGCAAGAGAAGATCGGCCCAACCGCCATGAGTGAGCCTGGGGGCGGGGAGCCTTCTCCCCCCCCTTCGATTTCTGCAGAGGAAGCCTTTTGCCAGCTGATAAATCTGCTTGGTAAGAAACAGATGGCCCCTTCAGTTTCGAAATTTATAAAAAAAACTGGATTCAATCCCTGAAATTTCTCTTCCTGAGGAACAGCCTATCAAAATATTCCTGGTATTGGATGAAAGAGGTTTGGTTGGGAAATTCATGGGGCTCTGGCCTCGACTAGCTCTACTGACGACTGGATCCAACAAAATTGGAGACCCCAACTCAAGAACAGTGTGACCTGCTACGCTGTTGGCAGAGGTTTCTTCATCTTCGAATTTATCACTAAGGAAGACCGTGATCTAATATTTATAAGCATACCGTAATTCATGGGAACGCAAGGGCTGTATCTCAACAGGTGGATGCCCGATTTTGACCCCACAGTCGACGTCCCCAAAAAGGTTCCAGTTTGGGTCCGGCTCCCCAATCTACCAGTTCACTGTTGGAATTTCAACTCCCTCCAGAAGATAGGAAATGGGCTTGGTCATTTCATCGATAAAGAAGACAACAAAGCTCAGTACACATGTGCAAGGATTTGTGTAGAAGTGGACCTAGAAGCAGGCTTCCCAGAAGCAGTGAAGCTCACGGTAGGTGCATGGCACCACTACCAAAAAATGGACTGTGAGAAACTTCCGTTTAAATGCCGAAACTGTCACGAGCACGACCATTTCCAAAGGAACTATACAAAGGATCAACCTACAGACAAAGAGGAAGGTGAAGGATGGAAAAAATTCAAAAAAGGTAAAGCATCCACGAAGCCAAACAAAAAGAAAAGTGCAGCCCTGATGGAGAAACCTCAAAGCAGTCCAGAAATCAAAGAAACCCCAAAGGAAGGATCGAACTCTACCAAAATCCCTGAGGCCGTGGAGACTCGAGAACATGCTCCGAAGGAACCAGAAAAAAGAAGGAAAAGCAGCAGACCAGGTAACCCCAGAGGACGCACCAAAAGAGAAAGAAGAGGAGGAACACATCAGCCTTGGTTCAGACTCTGAAGGGGACACAGAAGGGGGAGAAACAGAAACAAGTAGCTCCCTAGCCACCCCAATCAAGTCTGCCAGGGGGCGAAAGTAAAAAAAAAAGAAGAGGGATGAACAAACTTACCTTGATGTGCTACAAGGTTCCCAGAAAACCATCAAAGGAATGATAAATACTAGAACTACAAGGAAAAAAGGCCATGCTCCAAAGGGAGCCCTCTCCTCCCAAGCAAGTAAGTAATGTTATACGTCTCCTGGAACTGCAGAGGTTCAGGCAGCAAGTTAAATGAAGAAGCTCTTAAAGACATAGTAAGAATGTATGTGCTTGAAATACTTCTCATCCAGGAGATGAAACTGGAGGACTCTGATCTCCTCCAAGCGAGAAAATCCTTTTGGAAAAAAGGACAAGGAAAAGCAGTCAGTGCTAGAGGTGCATCCAGAGGAATAGCTACCTTATGGGATAGCTCCAAATTCTATCTAACGGATGATGAAAGCTTCATGCAATAGCTTTACACCAAGCTACTCCACAAAGAATCTGGTCACCATGTAAGCCTGTTTAACCTTTATGTTCCCGTTTTGCACTCTGAAAAAAAAATATGTTGGGACTCCTTAAAGTCCTTCCTCAACATGCACAACCCCGAGAATGTCATCATTGCAGGAGATCTAAATATCACCCTTGCAGTAGAAGAAAAAAAAGGAGGCTCCCCGGTCAGATACCCTGCAAGAGAATGGGTTGAGGATATCATTCTGGACTAGGATCTAGAAGATATCAAACCCACCTCTGGAAAGTACACTTGAATGAATAAAAGGTTGGGCGTTGGGCATATTACAGCCCGTTTGGACATATTCCTTGTCCAAACCTCATTTCTAACCCTCGGTCTGTTTGTCTCTTAAAAAATTCTTCCTAACTATGTCTCCGACCATAAGCCCATCCTCTTGGATTTGTCTCCTGAAAAGAACCTTGGCCCCATTCTCTTTCGGTTCGGCCCTTTGTGGATCTAGCAAGAAGGTTTCCAAGAGATTGTTGCAACTGCCTGGAACAGACAAGTCCATGGATCCCCCTTTTATGTCTGGGAAGAAAAGCTAAGAGGACTCAAAATAACGTTGAAAATTTTGTCCAAATCACTGAAATCCTCTACCTCCAAAAGAAAAGATGCTCAGGATGCTCTCGAGCTTCATCAAATGGTTATGGAGGATGAGTTAGTGACCCAGGAACCCTTGAACATAGAAGCGGACCTCCAAAAAAACCTTCATAAAGCTTGTAGAGAAGAGGAACAATACTGGAGGCAGAAGTCCAGAAATCTCTGGCTTAAGGTTGGAGATAAGAATACAAGCTATTTCCACAAACAAGTTGAAGCCCGCAAACATTTTAAAGCAGTAGCCGAAATTCAGCTCCAGGGATAGCTGATAAAAGATTTTGAAGGAATTAAGACCGTTGCCCACTCCTTCTTCAAATATTTGTACACTGCTCATGTGGAGAACCCCATAGATGTAAGATCCTACCCGATCTCTCTCATTCCAAAGCTAGTCCAAGAGGGGGACAATATGAAACTAACTGCCACGATCAAAATGAAAGAGATTGAAAAATCCCTAGACCTCATGAACCTAGATAAAGCCCCGGGACCTAATGGGTTCATGGTTCGGTTCTACAAAGCTTGTTGGTCTACCATAAAGGAGGATCTGCTTAGAATGGTCAGAAAATCCCATAGGTGCACCAAGCTCGGGGGAAGCAGAAAATCGGCCTTCCTGGCCTTGATTCCCAAAGAAAAAGGAGCAATTAACTTCAGCCGGTTCAGGCCTATCTCCCTCTGCAACATAGGTTACAAGCTAGTCACAAAAATCATAGCCAATAGGATTAAGAAAATTCTTCCAGGCATCATCCCTGAGCCCAAGGCGGCTTCATCAAAGGATGCCAAATCCTTGACAATATAGTGCTGGTTCAAGAATCCATCCAATCAAGCTACCAACGAAAAGAAAAAGGTATGGTGATTAAGTTATATCTAGCTAATGCCTTTGACAGAGTTAGACATCATTTCCTTTTCCTTGTCATGGATACACTGGGTTTTTCTAAATATTTCACAAGTTGGGTGAAAGCCTGCATAGCCGCTCCTTGGATTGCCCCACTGGTAAATGGATGCTCCGCAAACTACTTCTAGGCTTCAAGAGGCTTACGACAAGGCTATCCTTTGTCACCACTTCTCTATGCCATTCACGCCTTTGTTCTTAGCTTCCAACTGGATCGCTGCCAGCAAATTCGTTCTTTGTCAGGCCTCAAAATGGTCTTTAATGTCAAGGAAATCAACCATGCACAATTTACTAATGACACTCTACTTCTTGGCGGGGCTAGTGTTACCACAGAAAGGCACTTTAAGCATGAGTTGGATTGTTACAAAGAGGTCTCGGGCAGCAAGATAAACTATCGAAAAAGAAAAATTTATGGTTGGAATTGTCCCCCTAGGGACATGTTGGAAATCGCCAGAGCCTTGGATATGGAAGGAGCCCTATCTTGGGACTCTTTCAAGTATCTAGGAATCCCTATCTTCGGGTCGGCACCCAAAGTGGCCCATTGGATTCCCCTCCTCGATAAGCTGAAAACCCAAATCCATGCTTGGGGAGAAAACTGGTTAAACATCACAGGGAAGGTGGTCCTGCTGAAGTCGGTCCTAACCAGCATCCCCATTTATCAGAATTCAATCCTGCTTGCCCCAAAAACTATCACTACCAAAATTGACGCCCTGCTTAGAAGATTTCTTTGGGAAGGAGGAAGGTAGAATGAGAGAAAGCTCCATCTAATAAGTTGGGAGAAAATTAAAAAGCCTATCCGTGAAGGAAGATTTCAAATTCGGGATGTGGCAACTCAAAATCTTGCAATGGGATCAAAGTTGCTCTGGAGTCTAGTCTCTGGAAAATCCACCTGGAGCAAACGAGTTCTCTAGAAAAAAATACTTCCAGGGGCACCGGTTAAGATGTATGGATCAACCCCCTAAAACTTTGAAAGGCTCTTCGATCTTTAAGTTGTGCCTCATAGCCCTTGAGCACTTCAAAGCTAAGTTAACTTGGATCCCGGGTAATGGAAGGAGCATTCGAATATGGGATGACTCAATACTCGGTGATCCTCCCCTAGGTCATAAGGAACATTTTTCAAACATTAAATACTGTCTTCAGAACAACAATCGCTTCACCCTTTGGGACATTTCAAGCTAGGAGGACGATGAGGAAAGGAGCTGGAAGCAGTGGAACTTGGGAATCTACCCCGAAAGACTTGAAGAAGAAGCCAGGAATTTGCTAGAGGCCCTCTAAGGGAAAACCCCACTGAATGCCATCGTAAAGGACATAAGAGGGTGGGGCGAGGCCTCTGGTAAGTACACAGCAGCAGAGGGTTATAAATTGATCAAATCCATCCTGTATGCTCCTCCTAACCCTACTCAATGGAATCTAATATGGTCCCTCGTCTCGATACCAAAAATTGACATCTTCACCTGGACACTAGCTCATCAGAGCATTCTGAGCAATGAAAATCTAAGGAGGAAAGGGTGGGAAGGCCCCTCCAGATGCTCTATGTGCTTAACAGAAGAGGAAAACTCCGATCACATGCTGTTATCTTGCCAATTTGCAAAATATGTCTGGAACAAAGTCATAAATATTAGATCGGATAAGTTCTCCATGCCCGAAACTGCTCGAGATCTGCTAAATACCTGGGCCACAATATCACCGTTCTGCCTCAAGAAGAAAGAACTCCTAAAAACCTGCTGGATGTGGATTCCTAAATTCATGCAAAATTTGGCTCGAAAGAAACAATAGGATCTTCAGGGATGAAAGTTGTAACGCTTCTAGGGTCGCAATTAAATCCAAAGCTCTCCTTGGAGAAGCCTTGGATTCCAAAGCCACGCTTAGAAATACAGATCCACTTGATTTAGAAGAGGAGTGTTGGTCAAAAGGCTTCGTTCCAAATCACAACCTCAAGGATAAATCGGTTCAAGCCATGAAAGCTAGTTGGGAAATTAGGTTGGAAGAGCAGGAGTTTATAAAATGGCGCTCGTCTCTAGAAGAGCACAGTTTGCATTTTGACAGAGCTTCAAAAGGTAACCCAGGATTAGCAGGCTGTGGAGGAGTTATTCTGGGCCCTAGTGGCAAGATTGAACTAGGTTTTGCTTCAGGACTCTATCAGGACACCAATAACAGAGCGGAGGCCCTCGCGCTTTGGCAGAGACTTAGGCTAGCTATTAGCAAAAACATTCACTCTCTGGTGGTCTTTGGTGATTCTCTCCTGATAATCCAAGCTTTGATCACAAAAAGGAAGCCCTATCAGGCTTCCCTAGCTGCAATTCTCAAGAAGATATTTCTACTACTTTCAAAATTTCACAAGATTAGTTCTACCACATTCTACGAGGGCTAAATTCCATGGCTGACTCTGAAGCAAATAAGGGTACACTCTTGAGAAGGAGCATTCTATCAATAGATGAGATTGAAGCGACATGCTATATTCCCTAAGGGGAGGGGAATCCTAGACTGTTTGGTTAAGGAGTCAAAGCTTGGATGGAAATTCAATCATCCCTCCTCTGTCTCAAATCCCCTTAAGGATTCCCTGACAATAGTCATCATTCGTTCGATGAACTTGCGTTGGTCAAGGCCAGATTTCATTAACCAATGGAATAGCAGGCCCCAACGACAAGTTTGGCATAAGTCACGTGATTTTCCAGGATCCCTTTGCTATATCTTCGAAGGAATATCTCACCTCCACAGAGCTCCCGATTTCAGTAAAGAGTGTATCAACCAGGATCTTCACAATATTCACAAGGAGCTAACCGACTCCACGAATGCTCAGTTCAAGGATATCGCCGTCACACATGGGGATTTTGGATATTGGCTATGCAACCTTGAAATCAATTTAGGAAAACTCACTGGCAATTGGCCCAATGACCCCTCAGCGCCGGAAAGAAGATGATTAAGCCACTGGCCTCTCTAGCTTCTCTTTCAACATCTCTGTAATGTCTATCCACCCTTTTAAAGTGGCATCTATCCTCTATCTTCTTGTCTTTTTGTCATCAAGCAAGATCTTCTGCATCTGGACTCTTGTTACCTACTCTTTCTCTATGAAAACTGATCTCAATTGTAAAAGAGAAGTAAAAGTGCTTTGTATTATAGTACTTGGCAGCTGGTTTGCCGATCTTTAATTCTAAAAATTTTAACCGTTATTGTTAAAAAAAAATCAATTAAATCATAATTATGAATTTAATAAAACAACTTATCTTCTTTTATAAATAATAATCTATAATCCAAAACTCTTTTTTTTTTGCAGTGGAAAAAAAAAACATATTATTGCTATTCATTTAGAATCAAATAGTACAATATATATAAGTCAAAAGATGACTTAAGCATTTATCATAAGTAAACTTGAACTCTTATACACAAAAAATCCAAAAGATATCATGATTACATATATCGCAAAAAACTACTTATCATTTCAAAAAAATAATCATATGAAGATGTTGACAACACCCTTCTCTATGACTTGATTACCCTGATATTCTTAACAAAAAATGATGCCGTCCATGCCATCCATAGCCTGTTTAGAAGGGAGAGAGATTCAAATCCTTTATATATATATATATATATATATTCCACAACATAATAGTTGGGAGAAACCCTCGCATTAGGATTATGTGACGCTTGCTTGTAGACACCTTTTGGTATCTTTGGCATTGGGTCTGTCGGCCTCTCGATATGAAGAGGAGATGACACTTCAGGAATCTCTTTATCTTTCTGTGACGATTATGGGCTATAATTCATCGCTCTGGTTTTCAATAAAGTGTATGAGAGAACCATATTGATGTATGGCTGATCAAATGATGTGGCACCTTGGGTGCCCCCAATACTAGAACCGCTAGAAGCCATGTTTTGTCCCTTAGGAAAAGGATCCTTCAGGACAATTGGTTTTTGTTGTTTTAATAGCTTATGGGCTTCATCAATTAAATGGAATTGATGGGTTAAGTGATCTTCCTTGCAAAGCTTATAAGGAAAATTTAATTTTTTCCTTTCTTTCTTGACCCCCTCAGCTTTATCAGTGGACTTGGGCTTATTTTGACTAATTGCCCCCTTCTTTCCCTTGTTCTTTTTACCACCATGTTGTTGAGTACCCTTTTGATTTGACCGCACATTGTGTACAATAGCTATTTGAGAAGAGGGAGTTGCAGCCATAACTGCCTCTGTTGTAGAATGCTTAACAGATAGCTCTTAACATGTATAGGGATTTTGACTCATTGTTGAGGCCTCGGGTGTGCAGGGTATGCAAAGTGCTGGAATGGGTTCCTAAGTCTCAACAGAGGGGGAAAACCCAGACTGAAAGGCTTCAAAAGGCCCTACGCAAGGATAGTTCTATCCCCAACCTTTTTGATATAGTGATCTCCCATGGATATTCGGCCTCCGCTAGCACTCTAATAGTTGGTAGGTTTTTATCCAAAGGATCAGTTCTCTAATGAAGAAAACAAAGTGTAAAAAAGGTCTAAAACACAAATCTACTTGTAAGAATCTAAACTAGGTTAGATCTATCCTAAGAAGGTGTTTCAAACTAGGTGCAGATCAGCTTGATATATAAATGGGTAAGCACATTCATCGATTAAATATAAATGTTGAAAAGATCAATGACTTAACTACTCAAGTTACAATTACTTAAAAAAAATCAACCAATGGAAAATTGAGTGTTGTCTGCATTCAAGATTTGATCTGTAACTGATATGTTAATTGAAAAATTAACATCAATTATATTTTACTGTAAGAACCATTTGCAGAAATAGATAAAAGTTTTAATTGAATAAACTCTTTTAAAACTTCATGAACACACAGATCATTAGTGAAGAAAAGCCTGAACTATAGATCACAATGCTTAATGAATTGCAAAGATTAGAACAACATTAGACAAGCAATTTAGAGGAAAATCACATTCATCAAATAAACTTGATCAAATAGACATAAGTAGATCTGAAAATAACTTTACTGTATTTAATGACAGTCTGTAAGAAATTACAAGCTTGTATCAAAACAGAGCATTTCCAGCCTCTCCTGCAGATTTTGTCTCCAAATTCCATCATCCCCCTCTACGAGAGATCATCTCTTTTAAATAAGAGTTACAAAATAATAATACAAGGAGTAAATTCCCACAAACCAGGATTACAAAATCAAAAATAAAGTAATGGCCTAGAAAAACTTACCACTTGTCCGAAATCTCTAACAACTCATCCACATTCAGATAGTTGGCTGACTCAAGCCCCAGCTGGGCACTACATTCGAAGGTTTCCATCTCATTCTTAGCTAACTTATGCCAAATGCGAATGTAGATGTGGATTTTTCCTTCAATGCTGACCAGTTTCCTAATCAGTTGTTCCACATCATCAATGTTGACCTGCTCAAGATGCTGAATTTTCTCCTTGGTCTCCTCAAACCTACGTTCGACCTGCTTAATCTTCAACTTAGGCAGGAAAGAATCTTCAATGAGCTCCATAGCATCAAACTGTATAATCTCCATGAGGTTATCTACTGCATACCATCGCCTGCTGCATATAGCCTGTGCTTTCTTCAGAATATCTTCAACTATCTCATTCAAATCTTGCCAAGTGTTCAACGCAGCTCTAATTTTCTTAAATTGAAAACTGTTAAGAAATGGGAAGCCTTCTGGTGTCTCCTTGATATATCTTTGCCACTCACCAATATTTTGACTTGCCTGAGAAGCTTGCAGCCTTTTGGCTTTCTGCTCTTCAAGGGTGCCATACATCTTACCAAAAATTATACGAGTCTCCCTGATCTCATCCAGGGTGCAAAATAGCTTCTCCAACAACTTGTGATGTTCTTCATTTGCCTGGAGGGCCAAATCCTTAAATTCCTGGGATGACAACTTGACGAAAGTAGAAGAGGATGCACTTGCAGTTGCATCCTCATATTTGTTTTGCAATGAGGCTATCTTCTGAGTATTAACAAAATTATCAGCTTGTACATCACAAAGTTCAGCCTCTAGAGAAGTATTGCTTCACTCCAAATATCCCAACTTGTCTTCCCATATCCTTCTAAGATCAGCAGCACAATTTTCATGTTCCTCTTTGGTCTTTACCAGCTCCTCTTCAAGCCTTTCTAATTCCTCCTTCTTCTGATCAATCTCTTTATTCAGTGTCTGGACTGAATCAAGGTTTGCACCAGCAAATGCTCCTAAGGCTGTAGCTGTCTCAATTGCTCCTATCTGAGGGTCATTGATTTGTTGATCCCATACTATTTGATTCAGAACAGATACCTCTAACCCACCTTGATCTCTGCTCCTCTTCTTTCCCCTTTTTACCATCGCCTTATTTTCCTTACTATAGAAATAATGTCCAAGAGGGACTACCTCATCATCTTGATATTCAGTTATTATTTCAGAAGTAATAGAGATGACATTTTCTGTTGAAGTCAATGAAGGAGTTTGAGTGACCATGGGATTGGGTATAGGCATTGTAACTTGAGGAATGGTCAAGGGGTAGAGACAGCCTAAGGAATTGATGGGACATTGGTTGGAGAAGGGATTGAAGTGAAGGCTTCAAAAACTAGAACTTGATCATCCTCAACAGTTGATGGAAAGGAAGGAATTGAGGGTGGCGCTTCCACAATGGTAAATGATAAAGTAGGTGTTGGTAATTGCAAGGGGACAGTCGAAGATTGGACCTCTGTAATAATAGATGGGGGAATTGAAAAAGGGACAATGTTATATGAAAATGGGGTGGCTCTGGAAGTTAAAGTATGAAAGAGTTGTGATATAGAAAATGGTGGGATAACTCCTGGTCACAAAATAGAAAGATCATGAATAGATGACAACAACAGTGATGAAGTTGTGATGTCAGGGATAGTGGTCGCCTCCAATACCTGTTGATTTGAAAAAGAATGATCCATCTCAATGGTATCCATCAAATCTGTGACTGCTTGTGAATCTTCAGTTACCTCTTCAGTCACTTTCTCAATCACTTCTTGAATTACTCCTTCAATTTCTCCTTTAGTTGCTTCTTGAGTTACTTCTTGAGTGATTAATACTGAAGGATTGGGTCCATCATCAACATCACTGTCAATGAGTTCAATAGTAGGAACCTGTGATGAAGGGATCTGAATTTTCTATCTTTTGGTTGGGTTGACCTTAGCCAATACCAAATAATCAGCTACCCGAATAACTGCAGTAGTTACTTGAACATCCACAGTAAGCTTAGGGGGTTCAACAGTTTGAGTGCTCAATACGGAAGTTAGGTTTGCTAATTCCTGCTGGAAATGACGAGAGGTTTGCAATAAAGCTTTAACCTACTCAGTTGCTTTCACCTGAGGAGGATCCTCCATGGGAGATTTACCTTTATCTCCATTTGTATAAGTAAGCATTAGAGGAGCATTATCCTGCTGGAGATGTTTATGTTCTTTATCCCTTCTGACTCCCTCAATCAGATTCATCTACATTGTTCTTTTCCTGTAGACTTTAGTTTTAACTTCTCTTTGGTATGCCATAATTTGATGTTGTTCTTCTATACACTTGGCCCTAGCCAAGACCTCAGAAAATGTATTGACTCCTTGGTAGATGGAATCATCTGGGACTTCTTCACGAATATAGTCCATCTTCATGTGATATTGTTTGAAATGTGCATCAAGGAATTTCTTAGGATCATGCTTTCTTTTGGGGGCTTTACCCAACTTCAAAGGGGCCATCTGATCACCAAGCACTGGAGCCCAAGTTGAGGTGGGGATGACTAAAGGCCCAAGATTTAAAGAGAATTTAGGCCAACCCCTCTTTTTGATACTAGAGCTTCTTGTAGACACCATCAGTGACAGTTTGATAGGAAACTTCTTGAATGACCAGCCTGTCAGGCACTATTCTGGGAATAAGGTGGACAATGTCACTTCCCCAGACTCTGATATATGAGAACCCTAGACTCTGATATATGAGAAAGAATCATATACATACCAATCACCAATTGTATTGATGAAAGTCCTAGCATCAGCTGAAAAGGAAGGACCTTCCTGTCTGAATATTTTGAAATAAATAGTGCCCAAGAAATGGTCACAAATGTCATAGAGCAGGGGCACATAATTACTTTCCCATAATGCAGAATGATATATATGAACTGGTGGAGCTTAAGGGGTTTAATTACATCCCAAGTTAGGACATTGGAATTCAGAACAAAAGACATCAAGGATAAAGGCTAACAAGTAGAAGTGTGGTTTTCTCAGGGCAGGTGCCTTTTGATAATCCTGGATGGTTGTTTTGAGTTCTGAAGACAGGATAGATGCCCAATGAAAAAATTCACCGGTTGCTAAGACATGATGAGCTATTGGATCCCATTCGGCTTTGAAAATCGAACAATTGGGAAGGCCAAAGAGCCTACAAAGCATGGCTTCCAGTAAAGAGTAAGGCTCCCTAAACCAAATAATTGGGTAGAGGTTATCAAGCTTCGACACAAAACTGCTAGGTTTAATCATCCGGGATTTCATCATCTCTTCGAAATTGTACTTGGTTTTAGAGGATGTTATGAATTTAGGGCTAAGAGTTTGTGCAGTCGGCTTTAGAGCAAAAGCCCTGATAAAGAATTCGGGACAGAAGGTTGTCAATTGTGACCTGGTGCTATCATTGAATGACCAGTCTTTAGGGTTGGCATTTTCTACAATCCATTTAACAAAGTCTGTGTAAGGTAAGACAACAGGATGAGCAACAATATCATGGATGTGAGAAGCCCTAATCTTCTCATATGCAAGTCTATCTTCCTTAATGTCGGAAAGGTCGTCATTATCAAAAATTGAGTAGATTTTGGCCCAATCCATTTGGTAGGTTTCAGTGACCCTCTCGTTGGTGTCTGAGAAGATACCGAAATTGGGGTCTTTGGTCAGTGAATCCTTGTTAAGTGTCTTAGACCGAGTATTCCGAGACATTTTGGTGAAGAGTGGAATTTCTAGTAAATAAATAAAACGAAAATCAAAACCAAACCAGAAACAGGAAAACCGTAAATAGCAAATGCAAAAATAACAGCAAACCAACCTGAAAATGACTGCAAAATCCTAAAAATGACCCTGGGAAGAAAATCGCAGTAAAATCCACGTAGTAGAGTGAATTTCCGACAGTAAAAAATGATAAATAAAAATAGGAAAATTGCATATTTAACGTTTTTCGGTCGGATCAAATCTAGACTGTAGGTTTAAAATAAACGGATGGCTAAGATTAGCTACCACGGGATGCAGGATTGGGTTCACAAGTTTTATTTTCAAATTTTATTCAAAAATCCCGCAATCCGCAATCCATAATTTGCAGGTTGCGGGTTTCGGGGTTACGAATTGCAAAACAACCAAAAAACATGTTTCCGAAATCCGCAACCCAGAATTTCGGGTTTCGAGTTTCGGGAACGAAAATGTTATTTAAAATTGAAATAATCTTTTTCTGCATCCCACAGTTCGCAAATTGCAGGGTTGCGGGTTTCGGAAACGCACAACGCGATTTATTAAAAAAATGAATTTTCACAGTCCAAAATCCGGAATTTCGGGTTTCGGGTTGTAGAATCAGAATTTTCCAAAATATTAACATAGTCTTCCCACAACCCGCAATTTCGGGTTGCGGGTTTCAGGTTGACGAAAGTCCAAAAGAAAGAACAAACAAATCCCGTAATCCGCAATTTCAGGATTTTGGGATTACGGAAAGAAAATTACGTTTTTAGACAAATTGAAGGATTTCCACAAACTAAGAAAACAACCAAAACTCAGAAATTTTCAAAGGAAAATGATAACTGTCTAAACCATAAGCAAGTGCATGAGATCATACAAACAAAGTTTTAAAACTAACCTAAATACCTTAGTATTTACAGAAATGGGGCTCCCATGATCAAATGAAGCATGGGATCTGTTGTACCTACAAAAAATGGCGACTGACTGGGAAAAACCAGTTATCTGTACAAACAAAACTTTAGTTAAAGAAAGTATGTCAGCCCACTGATTTTTAAACCTGAAATATTAGAAAATGTTCATGAAAGGATGAACCAGTAAGCATAATTACACATGAGATTGATATACTCCCATCCATGATCAATTTAAAGATAATGCAAATCTGATAAGGAGATCTAAGAAACAACAGGAACTTCTTTGCCATTATGTAATCATAGGAAGAAAACTTTAGATGAACCTGGAGGTAAGCTTCATAATACTCTGGATATCCAAATCATAAATCACCTTGACTTACTAAGTGTTTTATTGTATACAAACAATTCTTTTGGCAATATTCACACACACACACACATATATTCTTCTTTTCTTTTGAAACAAAGGGAAAGCTATACATAAGACCTTGTTGATATAAAACCACTTCCCTGACTTGGTGATCATCTTTTGGCAATGCCATTCACAAACCTAACCTGGAAACTGAACAAGCCAGCTCAGTAATGAGACTCCTTGTCTTCCAGATGTGACACTGAAAGCAATTATCATGGCTTGGTGACCACATGCAGATAATTTCAGTCCAAAATCAGATGCATAATCATGGCAAGGATGGCTTGTGATAAGGACCCCTTGTCCTTATACACAACATTGTCTTATAAGAAATGACAACAGAAATTATATTAAGGTGTGAATTCCGGGACACCACCATGGCTTGGTGACCATATGATAGTGGTGTTACTCACTAATTCTTTGCATATCATGAATGGACCAACCTGTGATAGGATCTTCCAACTTTCAGTAAACTGAAAATCATCTTCCAAGTTTGGTGGTTGGGTGTGAAGATGTCATTCCACTCATATATATTAACCTAATGGGATGGCTTGAAATAAGACCCCCCATCCTGTAATCCAAAAATGTTAAGTGATATTATTTTTCAAGGTGACTATGATAGGATCCAGAGTAGATAAAGGTTGACCAGGTTATTGAGATATGGTATGCTATAATAATGAAACACAAGACAAGAAATTCAGTCACTTTCCACAACCTCAATTAAACAAATAAAACATGTATAATATGATGACCATGGTGGAAGGGTATCAATCTAAATTCTGCAATTAATGACTGTCTATTCTTTGTAAAACAAATTTTGACATAGGTTGAAAACAACCAAGATTGACAGAGCATCCCAAAACTTCAGTTCCGATTATCCTTGAGACAAACTGACCATCAACCATTACCAAATGTGTGGAGTTTATTAAAATGGAAAACCAATAAAAACAAAGAAAATGCAAAACACACCAAACTTATGTACAAAGTGCAGCAAGTTGTTCAAACAAAATACCTTTTAAGTAGAGAAACATTCACTGGATAAGTGTCAATGACCCCTTCCAATGTCTGTAATCGAACAGTGCTAGGACTAATCTTTTCTGTAATAATGAAAGGTCCTAGCCAAAGGCGCTGAAACTTGGTATAATTGTTTTTATCCTTATTTTTCTTATCCCATCTCAAAACCAAGTCTCCTACTTAAAATTCCTCATCCGAAGAGGATTTCTCATCAAACCATCTCTTAACCATCTGCTGATGATGATATAATTTATTTTTAGCCATTTCCCTATCTTCCTCCAACTTGAGAAAGGTATCAATCCTCTGCTGAAGAGGGGAGGAATCATCTTCCTGAATGGATTGGGCTAACTGTAATGAAAGAATGGTAAGATTAGATGGTAGGATGGATTCCTTACCATAGACCAGACAATAGGGAGAATTTCCAATAACTTCCTTTGGGGTGATTCAATATGCCCAAAGAGCATTATAAAGCTATGTGTGCCAATCTTTGCAATGAGAGGATACTATCTTCTTCAAAATATTGATCAGGTTCTTGTTAGAAGATTCAACAAGCGCATTACCTCGTGGTTAATAATTTGTAGAAAATTTCAATTTGATCCCTTTTTCAAGGGTATACTGTGTCAAGTCAATTGAGGAAAAGTAGGATGCATTATCAAAGACAAGATACTCTGGAGCACCAAACCTTGTAACTATTTGGCTGTCAAGGAAAGAAATTACTTGGTTTGTATTACACTGCCTAAGGGGGACTGCCTCTACCCATTTGGTAAAGTAGTCAATTGTTGTGAGGATATACCTATGTTGAAGGGAGGAGGTGGGATTAATTGGTCCTACAAAATCCAGTCCCCATTGCTGAAATGGAAACTGAATTGTTACTGGTTGTAGAGGAAAAGCAGGTTTTTTGAATTTCCCTGCACACTTTTGACATGGTTCACACCTTCTGACATGAGAATAGGCATCCTTAAAAAGAGTAGGCCAATAATATCCAGCTCTGAGAATCTTGTGTGCTATGGTTTCACCATAAAAATGGCCTCCAGCAGGTCCTGCATGAAATTGGAAAAGAATGTCATTAGCCTCATTTTTCTCCAAACACCTGAGGAAAACTCCATCATAATTTTTTCTAAACAGAACTCCATTAATAAATTGATAAGGAGCAGATTGTAATCTTAAAGCTTTGCGTTTTTTGAAGTCTAGTGTTTCATGAGCAAACCCATGGTTTAGAAAAAACTTGATATGATCATAGCAGTCAGATGCTGAAGTATCTATGGAATTGACAGAACCTGTAGGAATGTTTTCTTCCTGGTCCCATTCAATTGTTGCATGAAATTGCAAGTAGTCAGCACTCCCCGGTGTATCGTGACAAGGGACTAATCGCCTCTCATGGATCATTGAAATCTGGCAGTGGTCATTTTACCAATCACCTGCAGGTTTTGGTGTAACGGCAGCCGTACTACCAACAATTGGTATCAGAGCTAGAGGTCACGAGTTCGATACACACTCGGCTCCCACTGAGGGGGAGATTGTTGCACGAAATTGCAAGTAGTTAGCGCTCCCCGGTATATCACGACAAGGGACTAATCGCTTCTCATGGATCCTTGAAATCTGGGGGTGGTGAGTTTACCAATCACCTGCAGGTTTTGGTGTAATGATAGCCATACTACCAACATCAATTTGTTGCTGAACACTATCATTTGACTGGGCAGTAAGCAGGCATAAACCTTACCCTTTTACAATCTTCACTAGCTTGATTTCCAGGTCATATTCCTGCAAAGCTGTCATCCAATGGGCTCTTTTCTCGCCTAATTCTTTCTAGACCAACACATTTATGATAGCAGTGTATGGCACAATTACCTTCGTTCGAGATTTCAATAAGTAGGGCCTGTAATGCTTCACAGACTTGTAAACTGCATAAGCCTGCTTATCAAATTGGGAGTAGTTAAGTTCAGCTCCCTTAAATGTTGAGGTCATGAAGGAAATTGGGATCTTAGTATCAATGTCATGCTTCTGTGTCAAAACAACTGCATAAGAAAAATCAGTAGCGAAATTATATAGAATAAAATCTTTGTCAAAATATGGGGACATCAAAGTAGGGGCTTCTACAATAGCCCTTCGAATTTCGACAAATGCATCTTTCTGTTCCTGCGACCAACTAAACTGTACATATTTTTTAACTAAATGCTACAAAGGCTTAACAATCTATGCAAAATTTGGAACAAACCTATGTACAAAATTGATCTTACCGAGGAATGATTGCATGGCTTTGAGGGAACCAGGAAGACCAATCTTTGAAATAGCATCAATGCGTTCAGGATCAATTATCATACCTTCCTTGGAAACAATAAAACCCAGGAGCTTACCTTCTGTGACCGCAAAGATGGACTTCTTGGGGTTCAGAGAAATTTCGTACTTCCTGCAGTGTTCAAAAACCTGTTATAAAGCAGATAAATGTTCATGTCGTTTCTTCGAATAAATAGTGATGTCATCTAGATATACTGCGACAAAATTATGCATTAAACCTATGAAATCTATATCCATAGCTCTCTGAAACGTGGCTCCTGTGTTTATCAATTCAAAGGGCATTCGCCTGTAAGTGAAGGTACCCCAGGGGGTTCTAAAGGTTTTTTTCAGTTGGTCATCAGGAGAAACCATGACTTGGTTGTACCCTGAAAAACCATCCAGGAGAGAGAACATCTCTGACCCATCTACGTTTTTCAAAATCTGTTCCATGGGAGGAACAAGGTAGTTATCCTTTTCGGAGGCTCTGTTTAGATTCCTGAAATGGACACAAAGTCTGATTTCCCCATTCTTTTTCTGAACAGGTACTAAATTTTCTATCCATTGTGTGTGTCTGACAGGGAATATGATTTAGGCTGTCAGTAACTTTTCGAGTTCCTTTTTTACAAAGGGCTCCAAACTAGGATGCATTTTTCTCAGTTTCTGTTGGTAAGGTTTCACTTCTGGCTTCATGGGTATGTTGTGATGCATAATGCTAATATCAAAGGTTTTCAGTTCGTCATAGGTCCAGGAAAAAGCATCCTTGTATTCTTTACACAGTCTGATGAAGGCTCTCCTTTTTTCAACAGAACAATCAACTCCAAGGTTAATAAATTGAGGATTTTGTTCAGTACCAAGGTTGACTGGCTCATAATTCAGTGATGAACTTTGTGTCTTGCAGTTGGTCTTATGTTTAAACTTATCTTTTAAGTAATATAACTTTTCTAGGTTGATCACTGATTTTGGAATAATGTTGGAGGGATCAGCCAAATATTTTTCATGCTCAGCTTCATCTATCGCCATATCTTGAAAGGTACCTTGAGCTAAGAGAAATTCTAGGATCTGTTGACCATCATCAAACACTTTCCATCTTGTAACATTATCAGTGATAGAAGGTCTGTACATAAGTTCAATCGAAAAGGTTTTAGGTGACAAGCCTTCTGGTGGAATTAGCCTAGATGCAATATTTGCTAAAAGGTCAGCATCAAAGTTTTGTGACCTAGGGACAGACTTGATGTTGAATGCAGTGAAAGAATTGGTGAGTTCTCTTACCATATTTTGATAATTAGTTAAACGAGGAGATAGACAGTGTATCTTGTTCCTTACCTGCTTAACTATAATTTCTGAATCACCATAACATTCTATCACTTGTGCACCCATATCAATAGCCTTTTTGAGTCCCTGCACCAGAGCCTCATATTCAGTTACATTATTTGTACATTCAAATTCAAGTCTACAAGCAATCATGGTCTTGGTCCCTTTGGGATCAATAAGGAAACAACCTGCACCAGCTCCATCCTTGGGTCTGGAGCCATCAAAGAATAAAGTCCATGTAATGGGATCAATCCTAAAATTTGTATTAACATTATACACATTATGTACAATAGTTCTAGAGAATGGTACAGTGGTAACATTAGCAATATGAGATTCATTTTGCACATTCTCTGGTGAAGAATCAACTGGCAAATCTCCAAAAAAGGTATCAAATGTAAAATGCTCAATGTGTGAGCTAAAATAATAGGCAGGTTCACTCGAATAATTAAGTTTAGTGACTGTTTGCTTCATAAATGGCTCCCTACTGATCTTAATCTTATTTGGTTGTCCATTGTAGGGTAACCATAGATGAGACAAATCAATGGAAAAGTAGCCCTTGATCTTTTCTGACCATTCTCTGCTCAACCACATCCCGTAGGCTTCAGGAATGTCAGCTATAACAATATCAATGGTCTGATGAATCCGACGATCAGCAGATAATGCCAACAACACATTTCTCAATCTCCCCACTACTCTTACCTTAGATCTGTCAAGTTGGACAATCTGGGTAGGACAGGGTTCCCAAGTGGAATTAAGTTTTCTACAGACAGACAAGGGCATCATGTTGGAAGAAGCACCAGAGTCTATCATGCAATTGTGCATGTATCTGTTGAAGATTTCAAAGGTTAGCAAGAAAGGAGGTGTCCTCTTGCTTCCATATTTCTGATCTTCTGGTTTAGTGAAAGAGTCTAAGTTGTTATTTTGTAATTCTCTTGGTTGTTTGATTATCATGCTTTTGGGTAAGGAATCTCTCATAGAAGGAATTTTTAGAAGTTCAAACAAAGATATATTTGCTTTGACTCTTTTCAAATCTTCAGCCAAACTGTATTCCAATTCAGGAATAACTGCATCCTTTTGAGGAATAGTTTTGTTTTTGTTGGGAGGAGCTGTTGAAGAGGATGGTTCCCGAGAAGGTTGTGGTCTTGATCTAGTATTGTAAAGATGTTGAACATTGAACATTGTCTCAGGTTCTTCTTCTTCATTATTCATTGGTAGTTCAGAGAAACATCTAACAATATTGATTTGTGGATCATCTTCTTCATGTTCTCCTTCTGGTAAGTGTGGATCTTGGCCCGTTTGATCATTAGAGGGTTCAGGGACATTTTGTGATTCAGTGGCAAGAGCTTTGAAAATGGAATATATCTCTTCAGAAGTCAATCCCTCATTAGGATTAGGAGGTGGTGGATTTTGTGGAGGTTGATAAGGTCTCCTGAAAGTTGGTCTTACAAAACCTCTGTTATTATTTTTATTCTCATTATTATTCTTTTTAAGATCAACCATCTCGTTTGACATTTTCTAGAGAAAATTCTTAATGTCAGTCATTTCAAAGGGATATTTGTTTTGGATAGTGGGCTTGGGAGCATTATCAATTTTCTTCATAGATGTGGAAGTAGAGGGTTGTTCTTCTACAACATCAAGATTATCTTTCAGACAATATATATCCTTTTCAACTTGAATGGCTTCAGCATAAGCTTCAAACAAGTTGTCTTTATGTGCCCTTTTGACCCACATTGCAATAGGAACAGATAGACCCTTTTCATAATAAGCAACTAAAAGTTGTTCTGCAGGAAGAACAATGGCAGGGATTATATTCTTTAGGTAAGAAAATCTTTGATTATAATCTTTGACCCTCTCTTTACCTTTCATTTTCATGGAAGATAACTCCAAAACTAAATCCTGTGGTGTTTTGTCATCCCCAAACTTCTGGATAAATAATTTTTCAAACTCATCCCATGATGTTATGGTTCTGGATTCCAAGGGAAAATACCATGTGGATGCCTTTCGTTCAAATGTGTAAGGGAAGAGTCTGCAAACCACATCCTCATGGATAACACTTCTAAGTCTAATGGCCTGCATGAAAGTTTTGATATTATCTAATGTAGGTGACTTATCATCTGGATTAAACTTAGGAAGCCATTTCTCAGGGTTTTTAGGTAACCTTTGTTGATCACCAAGTATGAATACCACATCTTGGTCAAGCCAAGGTCTGTTCTGGCCTTCCCCGGCCATAGGTTTTTCTTCTTCTTCTTCAGATGAAGAGCTAGAGGAGTGTTCATTTTCAGATGAGGAAGATGATGATGAGGGAGGAGAGGGCGGTGGTCCACCTGAAGCAGTAGTGTGTGAGACTTGTTCTGTTTAAGTAAACAATAAATCAAGATCAAATTCAGGAAGATGTTGTTGGTTTGATGAATTATTTTGTTCAGTATCTTGCTGTGCTGAATTTGGATTATCTTGATTATCTTGAATATTTTCCTGTGGATTAGTATTTTCTTGGTGAATTGCTGCTAATCCTTGATTTCTTTCTACAAATATCCTCTGCTGTAACCTGGAAGCACTATCATTAGATCTTTTGAGTATCTCTTCAAGTAAGATTGGTCCTCTAGTGGGTGCATAATAATGATTTCTTATGTTCTAGGATCTCAGTGAGCTGTAAGGGTAGCAAGGATGGTTAGGATGTTGCTCAATAGAAGTAGATGCCTGTGTGTGGCTATAGGTGACAATTGGTATTCTTGCTAGAGGAGGTTTCTGAGTATTTTGTTTAGGCATAGTTTACTACTAGCCTCCTTCTAGCGCCATTTGTTGAGGCCTCGAGTGTGCAGGGTATGCAAAGTACTGGAATGGGTTCCTAAGATCTCAACAGAGGGGGGAAACCCAGACTGAAAGGCTTCAAAAGGCCCTACGCAATGACAGTTCTATCCCTAGCCTGTTTGATATAGTGATCTCCCATGGATATTCGGCCTCCGCTGGCACTCTAAGAGTTGGTAGGTTTTGATCCAAAGGATCAGTTCTCTAATGAAGAAAACAAAGTGTAGAAAATGTCTAAAACACAAATATACTTGTAAGAATCTAAACTAGGTTAGATCTATCCTAAGAAGGTGTTTCAAAATAGGTCCAGATCAGCTTAATATATAAATAGGTAAGCACATTCATCAATTAAACATAAATGTGGAAAAGATCAATGACTTAACTGGTCAAGTTACAATTACTTAATAAAAATAAACCAATGGAAAATTGAGTGTTATCTGCATTCAAGATTTGATCTGTAACTGATATGTTAATTGAAAAATTAACATCAATTATATTTTACTGTAAGAACCATTTGCAGAAATAGATAAAAGTTTTAATTGAATAAACTTTTTTAAAACTTCATGAACTCACAGATCATTAGTGAAGAAAAACTTGAACTATAGATCACAGTGCTTAATGAATTGCAAAGATTAAAACAACATTAGACAAGCAATTTAGAGTAAAATCACATTCATAAAATAAACTTGATCAAATAGACAGAAGTAGATCTGAAAATAACTTTACTGTATTTAATGACAGTCTGTAAGAAATTACAAGCTTGTATCAAAACATAGCATCTCCAGCCTCTCCTGTAGATTTTGTCTCCAAATTCCATCATCCCCCTCTACGAGAGATCATCTCTTTTAAATAAGAGTTACAAAATAATAATACAAGGAGTAAGTTCCCACAAACCGGGATTACAAATTAAAAATAAACTAATGTCCTAGAAAAACTTGCCACTTGTCTGAAATCTCTAACAACTCATCCACATTCGGATAGTTGGATGACTCAAGCCCCAACTAGGCATTACATTCGAAGGTTTCCATCTCATTCTTAGCTAACTTATGCCAAATTCGAATGTAGATGTGGATTTTGCCTTCAATGCTGACCGGTTTCCTAATCAGTTGTTCAACATCATCAACGTTGACCTGCTCAAGATGCTGAATTTTCTCCTTGGTCTCCTCAAACCTACATTCGACCTACTCAATCTTCAAATTAGGCGGGAAAGAATCTTCATTGAGCTCCATAGCATCAAACTGTATAATCTCCATGAGGTTATCTGCTGCATATAGCCTGTGCTTTCTTCAGAATATCTTCAACTGACACATTCAAATCTTGCCAAGTGTTCAATGCAGCTCTAATTTTCTTAAACTAAAAAATGTTAAGAAATGGGAAGCCTTCTGGTGTGTCCTTGATATATCTTTGCCACTCACCAATATTTTGACTTTCCTGAGAATCTTGCAGCCTTTTGGCTTTTTTCTCTTCAAGGGTGCCATACATCTTACCAAAAATTATATGAGTATCCCTGTTCTCATCCAACGTCCAAAATAGCTTCTCCAACAACTTGTGATGTTCTTCATTTACCGAGGGCCAAATCCTTAAATTCCTGGGATGAAAACTTGAAGAAACTAGAAGAGGTTGTGCTTGCAGTTGCATCCTCATATTGTTTTTTCAATGAGGCTATCTTCTGAGTATTAACAGAATTATCAACTTCTACATCACGAAGTTCAGCCTGCAAAGAAGTATTGATTCACTCGAAATATCCCAACATGTCTTCCCATATCCTTCTAAGATCAGCAACATAATTTTCATGTTCCTCTTTGGTCTTTACCAGCTCCTCTTCAAGCCTTTCTAATTCCTCCTTCTTCTAATCAATCTCTTTAATCAGTATCTGGACTGAATAAAGGTTTGCACCAGTAAATGCTCCTAAGGCTGTAGTTGTCTCAATTGCTCCTGTCTGAGGGTCATTGGTTTACCGAGCCCATACTATTTGATTCGGAACAGATACCTCTAACCCACCTTGATCCCTTCTCCTCTTCTTTCCCCTTTTTATCACTGCCTTATTTTCCCTACTATAGAAATAATGTCCAAGAGGGTCTACCTCATCGTCTTGATATTCAGTTATTATTTCAGAAGTAATAGAGATGACATTTTCTGTTGAATTCAATGAAGGATTTTGAGGGACCATGGGATTGGGTATAGGCATGGTAACTTGAGGAATGGTCAGAGGGGTAGAGACAGCCTGAGGAATTGAAGGGACAGTGGTTGGAGAAGGGATTGAAGTGAAGGCTTTAGAAAGTGGAACTTGATCATCCTCAACAGTTGATGACAAGGAAGGAATTGAGGGTGGCTCTTCCATAGTGGGTAATGATAAAGTAGGTGTTGGTAATTGCAAGGGGACAGTCGAAGACTGGACCTCTGCAATAATAGATGGGGGAATTGAAAAAGGGACAGTGTTATCTGAAAATGGTGTGGCTCTAGAAGTTAAAGTATGAAAGAGTTGTGATATAGAAAATGGTGGGATAACTCCCAGGGACAAAACAAATATATCATGAATAGATGACAACAACATTGATGAAGTTGTGATGTCAGGGATAGTGGTCACCTCCAGTACCTGTTGATTTGAAAAAGAATGATCCATCTCAATTGTATCCATTAAATATGTGACTGCTTGTGAATCTTCACTTACCTGTTCAGTCACTTTCTCAATCACTTCTTGAATTAATCCTTCAGTTGCTTCTTGAGTTACTTCTTGAGTGATTAACACTGGAGGATTGGGTCCATCATCAACATCACTATAAATGAGTTCAACAGTAGGAACCTATGATGAAGGGATCTAAATTTTTTATCTTTTGGATGGGTTGACCTCAGCCAATACCAAATTATCAGCTACCCGAATAGCTGCAGCAATTACTTGAACATCCACAGTAAGCTTAGGGGGTTCAACATTTTGAGTGCTCAATACCGAAGTTAGGTTTGCTAATTCATGTTGGAAATTATGAGAGGTCTGCAATAAAGCTTTAACCTGCTTAGTTGTTTTCACCTGAGGAGGATCCTCCATGAGAGCTTTACCTTTATCTCCATCTATATAAGTAAGCATTAGAGGAGTATTAGCCTGCTGGAGCTGTTTATGTTCTTTATCCCTTCTGACTTGCTCAATCAGATTCATCTCCATTGTTCTTTTCTTGTAGACTTTAGTTTTAACTTCTCTCTGGTATGCCATAATTTGATATTGTTCTTCTATACTCTTGGCCCTAGCCAAGACCTCATAAAATGTATTGACTCCTTGGTAGATGGAATCATCTGGGACTTCTTCGTGAATATAGTCCATCTTCATGTGATATTATTTGAAATGTGCATCAAGGAATTTCTTAGGATCATGCTTTCTTTTGGGAGCTTTACCCAACTTCAAAGGGGCCATCTAATCACCAAGCACTGAGCCCAAGTTGAGGTGGGGATGACTAAAGGCCCAGTATTTAAAGAGAATTTAGGCCAACCCCTCTTTTTGGGACCAATGAACTTCTTGTAGACACCATCAGTGACAGTTTGATAGGAAACTTCTTGAATGACCAACCTGTCAGGCACTATTCTGAGCGGAAGGTGGACAGTGTCACTTCCCCAAATTCTGATATATGATAAAGACTCATATACATACCAATCACCAATTGTATTGATGAAGGTCCTAGCATCAGCTGAAAAGGCGGGAGCTTCCTGTCTGAATATTTTGAAATAAATAGTGCCCAAGAAATGGTCACAAATGTCATAGAGCAAGGGCACATAATTACTTTCCCATAGTGCAGAATGATATATATGAATTGGTGGAGCTTTAGGGTCCAATTCCATCGCAAGTTAGGATAATGGAATTCAGAACAAAAGACATCAAGGATAAAGGATGACAAGTAGAAGTGTGGTTTTCTCAGGGCATGTTCCTTTTGATAATCCTAGATCGTTGTTTTGAGTTCTGAAGACAGGATAGATGCCCAAGGAAAAGATTCACCGATTGTTAAGACATGATGAGCTATTGGAGCCCATTCGGCTTTGAAAACTAAACAATCGGGAAGGCCAAAGAGCCTGCAAAGCATGGCTTCTAGTAAAGAGTAAGGCTCCCTAAAACAAATAATCGAGTAGAGGTTATTAGCCTTTGGCACAAAACTGCTAGGTTTAATCATCTAGGATTTCATCATCTCTTCGAAATTGTACCTGGTTTTAGAGGATGTTATGAATTCAGGGCTAAGGGTTTGTGCAATCGGCTTTAGAGAAAAAACCATGATAAAGACTTCAGGACGGAAGGTTTCCAATTTTGACCGGGTGCTGTCATTGAATGATCGGTCTTTAGGGTTGGCATTTTCTACAATCCATTTAACAAAGTCTGTGTAATGTAAGACAACGGGCCGAGCAGCAATGGCATGGATTTGAGAAGCCCTAATCTTCTCATACGCAGGTCTGTCTTCCTTAATGTCAGAAAGTTCGTCATTATCAAAAATTGAGTAGATTTTGGCCCAATCCATTTTGTAGGTTTTAGTGACCCTCTCGCTGTTGTCTGAGAAGATACTGAAATTGGGGTCTTTGGTCAGTTAATCCTTGTTAAGTGTCTTAGACCGAGTATTTCGACACATTTTGGTGAAGAGTGGAATTTATGGTAAATAAATAAAACGAAAATCAAAACCAAACCATAAACAGGAAAACCATAAATAGAAAATGCAAAAATAAAAGCAAACCAACCTGAAAATGACTGCAAAATCGTGAAAATGGTCCTGGTAAGAAAATCGCAGTAAAATCCACATAGCAGAGTGAATTTTCGACAGTAAAAAATGATAAATAAAAATAGGAAAAATCACATATTTATCATTTTTTGGTCGGATCAAATCTGGACCGTAGGTTTAAAAGAAATGAATGGCTAAGATGAGCCATCGCGGGATGCGGGATCGGGTTCACAAGTTTTATTTTCAAATTTTATTCAAAAATCCTGCAATCCGCAATTTGCAGGTTGCGGGTTTCGGGTTTACGAATTGCAAAACAACCAAAAAATATGTTTCTGAAATCCGCAACCCAGAATTTCGGGTTTCGGGAACGAAAACGATATTTAAAATTGAAATAAGCTTTTTCCGCATCCCACAATCCACAAATTGCGGGTTGCGAGTTTTGGAAATGCACAATGCAATTTATTGACAAAATGAATTTTCGCAATCCAAAATTCGAAATTTCGGGTTTCGGGTTTCAGGTTGCGGAATCAGAATTTTCCAAAATATTAACATATTCTTCCCGCAACCTGCAATTTCGGGTTGCGGGTTTCGAGTTGACGAAAGTCCAAAAGAAAGAACAAACAAATCCCGCAATCCGTAATTTCGGGATTATGGAAAGAAAATTATGTTTTTAGAAAAATTGAAGGATTTCCGCAAACTAAGAAAACAACCAAAACTCAGAAATTTTCAAAGGAAAATGATAACTGTCTAAACCATAAGCAAGTGCATGAGATCATACAAACAAAGTTTAAAAACTCACCTAAATGCCTTAGTATTTACAGAAATGGGGCTCCCATGATCAAATGAGGCATGGTATCTGTTGTACCTACAACACTCATATAAGATGCAGTAGAGTGAAAAGGCATAGAGCCTACAAAAGGAGCAGAAGGAGGAATATGACCTCCAACCCAAGGGAATCCCTGATAAAGTGGAGAAGAAATTCTAGGACCTATCTGGAAGTTTTGAAAGAAAGGGGACGATGTAAAAGACACAATAGAGATCCCACTGAAAGGTACACTAGATGAACCAGTGTTAGATACAAAAGGTAAATAAGTGGTGGCAACTTGAGTACCAGATGACTCTAAGGATGGTCAAATAAATTTCAAATATAGAACTAGAGTAGCAGTCAACTACATTGAACTAGGTACTTGTACACTAACATGAGGAGGAGAGAACCCTCTAGACATGATAGCAGATTTGAGAGTAAAACTATTTCCCGATACTTCCCTTGTATTATCCATAATGAATCCATATGTGATCCTATAAGCACTTAACCCAGGTCCAACTAAAGAAGCTACTCGCACTAACACCGGATCGTAAGGTCTAGTTAAAGGTGGGTTAAAAGGTCTTACACAACCTTCAGCTTGCAAATCCTCAACCCTAGTTTTGTGTGAAGCAGGTGTAGTATTCCTGATAAGCTCAGGTTCCCCAGGAAAATCAGTTATCCCAATTGGCTCAAAAGAGCCACTTGTGTTTATTCGTCACCGCTGAGGTGGTGGTGGAGGCTCCACAATGAGTGGAAGGAGGTTTTGTAACCTTCTATATCTAGGAAGAGGATGGTACTCCACAGCTAGAAAATTCAAATTAATGAAAACCTAGGGCCAACTAAAACATAAATGAAACAAACATCACACTACTACGAAAAATCCTAAGTAGTCCAAACCAGACAAACATATGACCTTCCAAAGGAATGTCTGGGATGATGAGGGCCCAAAAAAAAAAAAAAAAAAAAAAAAAACAGTGAAGGGATGAAGAATAGTTACCCATGGTCCACAACACAAATACCTTGGGGCCAAGCGTTTGAATCACCAACCTCCTTTCCAAAGCACTACAAGGGATTTCCTCCCACATCTGTCCTAGGTACAGTAGAAATAACCTTCTACCGTCACCTGTGTATGAGCTCTAAAGTCGGATACTAAGGTTACCAACCTTGCAGAGAGGGTCTGGGGGGGACAGTCGTAGGTCGAGTCAATACGCATGGGAAGGGTAACAAAGCTCAAAACTCAACATCAATAATGGTACTGATAAGTCCCTGTATGCAAACCAACCCTAGGTTATGCTCAATTGAATATCGAAGGGATATCTCCTCTACTAAATCTCACATGACCTCGTGCTTAACTTAGGTGTGAGTGGAGCTTCCCAGTTCACCTTCTACAAAACTGGATTTACCTAACAACAGGCCACTAGGTCTAAGTTTAACTACTTTGGATAGTTCAACAAACTCATAGTCCAAAGTACCAACCTAAACTAGTTGATTATCATCCCTAAAAAATAAAAGTTACTAATAAATTTTAAATTAATTTTCTTTTTAAGGGTGTTGTTTACTCAATGGGAAATGGTCGTGAAACTAGTGATGTTCTAACTCAAGCATGAAACAACATGACAAGTGCATAAATAAACTTGAAAATATAATGATTTCACTTTCTTTTTATTTGTCTTTGTCTTTTGAAAGTAAAGAACTGATAATGCAATCCTAATAATGAAAAAAATTCTTTTCTTTTAAAAAATGGAAGTATGTGTATGCAACTACTTTTGAAAATCAAACTAAAATGCTTGCAATGGAAATAACTTGTTTTTCAATTTTCTCTTTTAAGAATGAAAAGAAAAAACTATTTATAAACAACCACTCTACACTAAGATGATAAAAAAGTGCATAAAAACTTTGTACCGCTACCTAGCCTATAAGATCAGAATTTCAAGTCACTCAAAACGCTGACAACAACAAACTTGACAAGTTAATTGAAATAAAAGTTCAAGTTTAATACCTTTGGCATAAATACTCTGATTAAGAGACTGGAAGACAAGAAAGGGATCAAACAAAGAACCCTTCGAGAGTGTAAGCAACCCCAATATATTCCAAAGACACCAAAAAGGATAACCAAAGCACAACCAATCCAAACAACTCAAGCATGTAGGTGTAAGGCACAAATCCTTCAACAAGATTTTAATCCAAAAAAGGTCTAAAGGATAAATAAAATATTCAACATAGGCACTAGAGTGTCTAAACAAAACTTATAAAGAGAAACATCTTCAGAAAAATCCAAGACAAAAACAAAAATGTTAAACCCCAGTAGGAAAATATTCACCTACAAGATTACATGCGACTATAAGTACAACAGTAAGTGAGTGACACACAAGTGTAAAACCTTCCACTAGAGTGTAACAGGGGAACGCACTACTATAAGTAAAGAAAAACCATGCGTATGTCTCAAAAATTTCAAAAAAAGAATAAATTACTCAACAAAATCAAATTATAGGTTGAACTCGAGGGTACAGACCCTCTGTACACTCCACCTAAGACCTAAAAACACACTCAAACTGGAAAACAATTCAAGCAAGAGACCCCAATGCAGCAGGGCTTCCCTAGTGGAGTTATTAATTCTGTTGTATGGAAAAATTCCCTAATGACTGGGGTAAGTAGAGGTCACCAACATACTGTCATATTCAAGCATCAATCGAGGGATTTTAATACAAGAGACAATAGATTATTCATAAAATAAACAAGGCTTTGAAATTTGATCACTTAGTACCTTATACCAATGGAGGTTTGTCCAATCTCTTCAATCCCCAAGCTTTTCTCCACAATCTTGTTTTAAACCTGCAATGTAAACATAACCCTCCTCAAAGCTTTTGATTACAAATGGATAAATAATTAAATTGAAATTAAATAGACGTTAAAACATCAAACACTTTCAAATATCGAATTCATTCATCAAATTGCTAGCAATATGGGAAAGGAAATATTTCTTTATTGATTGCAATAATGGAAACAAATACATTTGACCTTGATCTTCACAAGCACCTCTTGTAACCTGATATGGATTCTTTTGCTCCTCCCTTCTACCAAAATTCCTCCAGCATGACTTTGTAAAATGAGTGTCTTCCTTTCTCTCATGGCCTTCCCTTTGTATTTATGACAAATTTGGGAGAGTAGTTTCAAGAGAGGATTACTTAGGATAGGAAGGGAAGTTAGGAAACCAACTTCAACTGCTTATATTTCGAATTTCATTTTTATTTTTCACGATTTTTTAGGAACAAACGAGTGAAGAGTTCACTACTCGCATTCTAAGCGCTAGAATGCTTAAGGCAACATGTGTGTGCAACTTTTGGGGAAACACACGAGTGGTAAGGGGATTACAAGTGAGTAACTCGCTAGTTGTTAATATTTCACTAGCGTGTATGTCCTAAGCTCAATACACAAAAATGAGTAAACTGGAGAAATAGGGAATGATAATTCAGTATCGTCACTGACGAAGAAGTGTCGACTTGATGGATAACACCCATGGAGGAAATTCTCAAAGAATTGAAGGTGTTTACTTGAACTACAAGATTGATTGTTACAAGTGCCACAATTATGGACACATGGAAAAATATTGTAGAAACATCATAGAGCATAATTTTGAATGCTTCCAATGTCACGAATAAGGACATATGGCAAAAGATTGTAGAAGCAACTCGGTAAGCTCTCCTAGATAAAAGGATACAAAAGTGTGGAAAAGAAAATCAGAATATTCAAAGGGGAAGAAACCCCAAAGAGAAGAGATATTGATAGCAAAATTTACAACAAGAATAGGCTCAAGAGGAATAATCATCCTCTTCCATTCATGACAATGGGGGAGATAAAAATAGTAAAAAAAATTTGAGTCAAGAAGCATGATTACAGGGGAGGAAGCTCAAATAACTTAGTATATCCACAGGTGGATCAGTGTTGTTTACTAAGTTTCCATCAATTCCAAAGGGGGATATTGTTAGAAAATGTGTTTCCATTGATGACAACGTTAGTAAAAACAAGAAGCCATGAAGCACCTTGAATATTCCTAGTTTGGACATACTATATTTGGAGGCCTTTTACACCTCAAATATCTAGTAAAATGGTGACATCTTATTCATGGTTCAAAATATTACTCCAAGACCTTTCCAACAATATGTAGAACTCCCTCTAATTCCAAAGGAATTAAAATATATGAAGGTTTTTATGAAGACCGTCCAACCAAAGATATAGGTCAGCCCCATGTAAAAGTTATAGGTTGGCCCTAAAACTAAATTAAAAGAGCACTTATGAAGTGTATAAATAAAGGAAAGATCAACTAATTTTTTACACAACTAGAACACATCTTCTCATCAATACAAAGGAGCAATTACTACTACGTAGAAGAAACCCTAGCGAAGGTTTAAGAAAGGAGTATCTTCTACGACGAAAACTTGCATAACTTTCTCAGATGGTATTGGAATCACAAACTTCTTAGCTCGTTGGAAAGCTGGTTGCAAGGGATATGTCATGACATGATATAGTATTTATTTTGGTGAGGGGTTTCTATATATATGGCATGTTTTATGGTTTCATATCTTGGCATGGATTGTGGTTTCTCTCAAGCAAGAGATGAAGTCTACGGGTGAATAATTTTGAGAAGTGATTTGAGGAAGGTTATATGGCATAATTGAAGACAAGAATGATGGCATATTGTTGAGAATTATGATAATGAAAGTGACAGTGATAGTGACAGTGATAGTGCCAATGATAGTGATAGTGACAGTGACAGTGATAGTGACAGTGGCAGTGACAGTGATAGTGACAGTGACAGTGATAGTGATAGTGACAGTGACAGTGACAGAATAGTAACAGTGGTTGTGACAGGTTGATAATCTTATTCATATCAGGGTGGCAGGACAGGTCATGGATAAGAGATTGTAATCTCCTTCAGGTTGGAGCCTTTAAATTAAGTGGTTGTAGCCCCCTTCTAGTTGAAGCTGGTAAACCAGTGAGTTGGAACTTCCTTCGAGTTGGAGCCTATAAACCTGAGGGGGTTGTACTCTCCTTTGAGTTGCTTGTTAGTTTTTCAGCATTTAATTCAATCTGATCTAGGATTTTAACTGAGAGAACAACATGTACAACATATCAAACACAAGAGACAAGAGACACAAAGCATTTCACCGAGGAAATCCAAGAAGGTGAAAAACCCTACAACTTCCTTAGAGATAGAATAAGCACCAATACAAGGATGACAAAGATGAAGCCCCGAAAGATAAATGTCTACAACAGCTACTCCTCCTCCACTTGTGCGCACTCCTCTCCTCTCTCACTAATGCAAAGTGAGTGAGTGTGTGAATGAATAAATGAGAGAGTAACATTCTCTATTTATACTTTACTTCACTTGACTTTTAACTCTAACTAGGTCGTCCCCAACTTAACCACTTAACATAATGCTGACTAGGCCAACCGCACTAGGGTGGTCTAATAACCCTTTAACCCACATGACTCATACAGGGCCGACCCCACCAAGGTGGTCTAATAACCCGTCAAATATAAGTTGCGACACTTACAATATAACTTGCAACACTTGCAAATACAAATGACGACACTTCCAATTGGAGGAATAATACATCTCCATTGGGGATACAATAAAGTACAAATGAAAAACATACAATATACAAGTGAATATCTTCTGAAGTTACAAATACATCAACACTCCCTATTAACTAGGAAGGTATTCTCTTGACACAAGTCATCAATACATATAGACACAAGTCTTCAATACCGGAGCTGGATCATCGTCACTGGATCACTGGAGCATCGCCGTCACTGTTGTTGTACTCGTCATCTCGATCACTAGGCTATCTATCAATTCTTCTCATCATAGGAAGTTCTACAGAGACAGCCTTTTTGTGGCCACAACAAATCCCATGCTTAGCTAAGCACGGGAGCCCCCCGATTTTAATGAATTCAAAGGTAGGCATGTGAGTCAGCTTGTAAATTTTGGATTTTGATTATACCTCTAAAATTCTTCACCCATGATTTTGGTCTACTTGTTTGCAAGGGTTTGATTATTTTTCCCAAAGTGTTTTGGTCTGAAAAGATCCAAAATTTTGAGTATCTTGTTGATTGTTATCGTCATCCCGAAACCCGACATTTGGAGAACCCGAAACCCGCAACCCGACAGGTGCGGGTTGCGGGACTGTTGTTTTTAAGTTTTGGTTTTGGTAATTCTGAAACCCACAACCCGACAGCTGCGGGTTGTGGAATCATTCTTTAATAAGATTAAGAAATTATTACCTCGAACCCCGAACTCCGCAATGGCGGCATTCGGCTTTCGGGATTATGGTTTTTCGTTTATTTGGTGAGTCATCCCAAAACCCGCAACCCGTAATTTCAGGATGCGGCTTTTGGGATAGTTATTTCACTTCACAGTTTAATGTTCCGAAGCCTGCCACCTGTGTAGTAGGTTTTCGGCTTTTGAAAAACCTTTTTTCATGTCCATTTTGCATACCCGCAACCCGTAAATCCGTACTTTCGGGTTTCAGCTTACTGGATCTTTGAATAAGAACTCCATGAAAATGTTTGAACTTGATTCCGCATTCCGCTCCAATTAATCTCAATCATCCATCTGTTATGATCTCACGGTCATGTTGATTTTGGGTAGTCAGTTAAGTCAGGCTTTGCCATCTTGTCTTTTGAAACCTGGTTCTGCCAAATTATCATTTTTCTGTGTAATTCATGACAGCGGACACTGGTACAAGTCTATGAGTTACTTCATGTTGGATGGACGCCATCTCTCCGCCTTAAGTTCGCCATGGTTGGATTCGAGCTTTGACATCTTGTCATTTTTGCTCCACCTCTTAATGTTTGGATTTGTTACGTGCGAAGAATTGATAGCCCGTGTACTGGAACTAGTCCAGACCTTTTGCACATCAACTTTATCACCATAACCTTCGTCTCCGTTATTAATCACCATTCATAATTATTGATGGAAGATTGCTTGTAACGATGTGATCGTAAAGGCGATTCAAAATCATGCGAGTAGTAATTGAACTCGTACTTTGCACAAGCTTTGATCCGACTGGCACATATCTCGGCTTTTTTCATTACAATTGAAGTAATTACAATGAATTGACTAGTTAAGTTTAATCATTGCAGATTTCCCTGCCCGATTATCATCGACCTGCTTGTTAGACTTTAAATAGCTATTAACATGAAATCTCCAGTTCATCCCTTGCCTTCTGGAAGACGTAAGACTCTATGTGGTTTTTTTTTTTGCGTATTACTATCCAAGACTCATTCAAAATGAGTAATATTCATGCATATGGTGAATTTTCTAATGTTCAGGTTGAAAATGAAGAACTCTATCCCTTTTTGTATCAATAAATGTTGTCACCACCGTTTGATGCAGGTCTTCCTGATCTTAGCAGCGGTAGCAGTGAAGAAGACTTCGAGACTTTGTCCGCCTACATACAGAACCCCGAAAAGCAAAGGAAGGAAATTCTGGAGGAATCAACTGATCTCGATACTAATGTTATACAGGACTTTATAATCAATGAAGAACCTGACGTGCCAATTACCGTTCCTGAAGCAAATCCTCTGATGGATTTCTCTGTTTTTGACAGTGGGTTCCCCGACCCCGAGTTTCCTACAACGGATGCTCTGCAAGCCACCCCACCTATCGATGATAATGAACAATCTGTGATTGAATTTTTATGGTGCCACGAGACCTTATTTGACTAAAGAACAAGTCTTTCTTTTGTGAAAGGTGGCGGAAAATCTTTTAAGCTTAAAAATAGCAAGATTTCTTGGATCGATGGTTAGATCCGATTTTGTAATCTCTATTTTGTAGAATTTCTCCTTTTGGAACTTTGATGTAATCTTAGTATATAAGGAGGAATGTTTCCCTTAGTAAAGGGTTGGGAATTTTGGAACTGTAATTCGGCAGGAGTTTGGACTGAAGATACTCTGTTTATCAGAGTCATTGTAATTTTCGTACAAGACTTCACTATTTAGGAAAGTTATCTTTTAAATCCACCTTCTATCGTTCTTCAAATTTCTTTGGGAATTGCTGAGTTAATGTTTCAAATTTGTCATCGGATATGTGTTTAATCCTTTGTGGGACATTCATTAATGTATAAGATCTCTCATATTGATTTCTCTAAATGTCTAGATTATGCTCAAAATTGTTCTATTAAATTTCTTTAATTGAACGTTTTCACTTTTATATTTCTGCAAATGATTCGATGCAAATAAGTATGTATAATGAAACGTTAATTTTTCAATTAACACAATGATTACAGATCATATATTTGAATAGGCTTAAACACTCTGAAGAATTGTCACTTAATTTTTATTAAATGATAAACTTTAAATTAACAAGTGAAGAACTCGAAGACATTTATGTTCAAGGAACTTGCTACTTGTTCATCACACTTCAAATCTGATCTGCACAACATCAACTTCTCCTCTTAGGTTAGATCTGACTTAGCATAGATCCTTTCTTTAGGTAGGTTAAGATAGGTTCGTTAACCAGCTTTCATACTTTGTTTTCCTTAATAGGAAAACTAATATTTCAAGATCAAATCTTTTACTCATAGAGTGCCAGCGGAGGCCAAATATCCGTGGGTGATTACCACACCAAACAGCTCGAGGATAGAATTGCCCTTGTGTAGGGTCTTTCGAAGCCTTTGGCTAGGTTTTCATCCCATGTTGTGTGCCTTGGACCCATTCCAGCACTTTACATTTACCCTTCACCCCCGAAGCATCAACAAATGGCGCTAGAAGGAGGGTCACTAGTATAACATGCCTAAGCAAACTACTAATAAACCTCCTCCAGCAAGTACTTCAATGGTTCAAACCCGAAGCTAGACTAGGGCTTCAACATCTGAACAACCAACTGATTCACAACCTACAGTTCTCCCTGTTACATTTGCGCAACCTACAGTTATACCTGTCACACCTGTGATACAACAGGAGAACAGAGGGGAAATCATTTTCACATCACCCACAAGGGGACCCATCTCGCTAGAGCAGATATTGAAAACATCTACTGATAGGGTCTTAAGAGCAGAACAACTTTCCGATCAAAGAAGACGTGGCCTAGTAGCTCTAAAATTAGAAAGTACTTTGTAGGTTAGGGGTCGGGAATATCAACAATTTCCCACCTCACAAACCACTGATCCTCAGGTTCAGCATACCAATAGTTTTAACACAGAGGGTCAACATACAACTGATCAACAATCCGAAAACCAAGACCTAGTCAATCAACCAGATTCTCCTGAATATAACTATGAGGCCACTCTCGTAGGAACACAAGGTCAACCAAATCTTGGAGCCGGTGGTCCACCACCGTCCCCTCCTTCATCTTCATCATCTTCCTCAGACGAAGAGAATTCTTCTAGTTCGTCATCTGAAGAAGAAGAACAAGAACCTCCAATGGTTGGAGAAGGTCAAAACAGACCTTGGCTTAACCAAGGTGCGGTTTTCATATTAGGTGATCAACATAGATTACCAAAGAATCTTGAGAAATGGCTGCCTAAATACAACCCTGATGATAAAATACCTGCGTTGGATCACATAAAAACTTTCATGTGGGAAATCAAGCTTAGAAGTGTGGTATACGAGGATGTAGTATGCAGACTCTTTCCATACACCTTTGAGGGTAGAGTAGCCACTTGGTATTTTGCTTTACCAGCCCAATCTATAACTTCTTGGGATGAATTCGAGAAACATTTTACCCAGAAATTCGGGGATGACAAAACACCGCAAGATCTTGTCTTAGAGTTATCCTCCATGAAAACCAAAGGAAAATAAACGGTAAAAGACTTTAACCAAAGGTTTTCATATCTCAAAAACATAATTCCTACCAATCTTCTTCCTGCTAAAGAATTGTTGGTGTCTTATTATGAAAAGGGTCTGCCTTCCCCTATTGCAATATGGGTCAAAAGGGCACAGAAGGGTACTTTACTGGAAGCATTTCATGAAGCAATCCAATTTGAGAAAGACATCTTTTGTTTGGAAGACAGCCTTGAAGCTTCAGAAGGACAACCTTCCAATTCCAGGAAGAAAATTGAAAATGTCCCTAAACCCACAGTTCAGAACAAGGATTGATTTGATTTGACTGACATGAAAAAATTCCTTCAGAAGATGTCAAATGAGATGGTGGATTTAAAGAAGAACACTAATGATAATCAGAATCAGAACAGAGGTTTTGTAAGGCCACTGTTTAGGAGACCTTACCAGCCTCCACAAAATCCACCACCACCAAATCCAGCAGATGCACTCACAAACGATGAACTCTTTTCTATTTTTACAGCATTGGCAGTAGAATCTCAAGTCACCCCTGACACTTCCAACGATCAGACTACCCCGGATCCTCCACTACCTGAACAAGAAGCAGAAGATGATCCACAGGTCGATGCTGTGGGTTGCTTTTCAGAGCTTCCTATGTGTGAAGAAGAAGAAGAACCTGAGGCGATGTTTAACACATAAAATCCTTATAATACAAGTTCAAGACCACAGCCATCTCAAGAACCTTCATCTTCTTCCCCGGTTCCCACAAGAAACCAGACTATCCCTCAAAAGGATACAGTCCTCCCTCAAATGGAGTACAACCTGGTTGAAGACTTAAAAAGAGTCAAAGCAAACATCTCTCTGCTTGAGCTACTCAAGATTCCTGCTATGAGGGATTCTTTACCTAAAAATATGATAGTCAAACAAACGAGAGAGTCACAGAATAATAATCTAGACTCTATCACTAAAATTGATGATAAAAAACCAGCAAGTAAGAGAACTCCTCCTTTCTTGCTTGCTTTTGAGATTTTCAACCGGAATGTACACAACTGCATGATAGATTCGGGAGCATCATCGAATGTGATGCCTCTCTCTGTTTGCAGAAAATTGAATGCTACGTGGGAACCTTGTCCAACCCAGATTGTGCAACTTGACAGATCCAAAGTCAGAGTGGTTGGCAAATTGAGAAACATTCTGCTCACGCTGTCAGTTGATCCCAGGATCCATCAGAAAGTTGACATTGTGATAGCTAACATCCCAGAAGCCTATGGGATGTGGTTAAGCAGGGACTGGCCAGAGAAACTTAAAGGTTACTTTGCAACCGACTGGTCCAATTTATGGTTTCCTTACAATGGTCAACCAAATAAAATTAAGATCAGCAGAGAACCTTTTATGAAACAGACAGTTACTGATCTTAATGATTCAAGTGAACCTGCTGGTTATCTCACCTCTCGTGCAGAGCAATTTACATTCGATACATTTTTCGGTGAATTCCCAACTGATGCCTCACCAGAAGAAAGCATCCGAAATGAATCACATATCACTCAGGTCACTTCTGTACCTTTTTCTAGTGAAATTGTGCATAATGTATATAATGTGAATACGAATTTTAGATTAGACCCTGTCTCATGGACTTTATTTTTTGATGGCTCCAAGTCCAAGGAGGGAGTCGGAGTAGGTTGTGTTCTTATCAATCCTAAAGGAATAAAAACCATGATTGCTTGCAAGTTAGAATTTGATTGCACTAATAATGTAGCCGAATATGAAGCTCTTGTGCAGGGGCTCAAGAAGGCCATTGATTTAGGTGTACAAGCAATAGAATGCTATGGAGACTCTGAAATTATAGTCAAGCAAGTCAGGAATAAAATACACTACTTATCTCTGTGTTTGGCTAATTATCAAAAGTTGGTAAGGGATCTAACCAACTCATTTTCAGCATGCAATATTAAATCAGTTCCCAGGTCACAAAATTTTGATGCAGACCTGTTAGCAAATACAATGTCTAGACTGATCCCACCAGAAGGTTTGTCTCCTCAAACTTTTTCTATCGAATTGATGTACAGACCATCCATTCCGGATAATGTCACTAATTGGAAAGTGTTTGATGATGACCGACAGATACTTGACTTCCTCACTACTCAGGATACGTTTCAAGGAACGACCATTGATGAAGCAAAACATGAAAAGTCTCTCATTGATTCCTCAAACGTCATCCCGAAGTCTATGATCAATCTAGAAAAGTTTTACGATTTATAGGACAAGTTCAAATGTCAAACTAATTGTAAAACTCAAAGCTCGTCCTTGAACTATGAGCGGGTCAACCTAGGCACCAAACAGGAACCTCATTTCATCAAGTTGGGAGTTGAATGTACCACTGAAGAACGCAAAGCCATTATTGCATTGTGTAAACAGTATAAGGATGTTTTCACCTGGACGTATGACAAGTTGAAAACGTTTGACACTAGCGTCATGTTTCATAATATACCCATGAAACTAGAGGTTAAGCCATTTCAACAAAAGCTGCGGAAGATGCACCCCAATTTGGAGCCTTTTGTAAAAAAGGAGCTGGAGAAGCTACTCACTGCTCGAATTATCTTTCCGGTCAGGCACACTCAATGGATCGCTAACTTAGTACCTATCCGTACGAAAAGTGGGGAAATTCAACTGTGTGTTGATTTTAGGAACCTAAATCGGGCTTCTGAGAAAGACAACTATCCTGTTCCATCAATAGAGCAGATTCTTTAGAGGGTAGCCGGGTCAGAGATGTTTTCCCTCCTATATGGTTTTTCGGGGTATAACCAGGTTATGGTTTCCCAGGACGATCAATTGAAAACAACTTTCAGGACCCCATGGGGTACTTTTTCCTACAGACGGATGCCTTTCGGGCTGATCAATGCAGGAGCTACTTTTCAAAGAGATATGGATATAGCTTTCTGAGGGTTTATGCATAATTATGTCATGGTTTACCTTGATGAGATAATTATTTACTCTAGAAAAAAACATGAACATGTGTTTGCTTTAAAACAATTTTTTGATCGCTGCAGGAAATTTGGTATTTCTCTCAACTCGAGGAAATCTATTTTTGCAGTAACAGAAGGAAAGCTTCTGGGTTTCATTGTTTCAAAAGAAGGTATGATTATCGATCCTGAATGTACAGAGGCTATTTCAAATATTGGTTTACCAGGCTCACGAAAAGCAATGCAATCCTTCTTAGGTAAGATTAAGTTTGTACATAGATTTGTACCAAATTTTGCCCAGATTGTTAAACCACTACAAATTTTGGTCAAGAAAGATGTGCAGTTTACTTAAGTGCAGGAACAGAGAGATGCATTTATCTGAATTAGAAAGGCTATTGCAGAAGCTCCTGCTCTCATGTCCCCATATTTTGATAAGGATTTCATTCTTTATACTTTTGCCACTGACTTTTCCTATGCAGTTGTCTTAACTGAAAAGCATGACAATGATACTGAAATCCCGATCTCTTTTATGAGCTCAACATTCAAAGGTGTAGAGCCTAAATACTCACAGATCGATAAGCAAGCCTATGCGGTCTATAAATCCGTCAAACATTACAGACCCTACTTGCTAAAGTCTCGAACCAAAGTCATTGTTCCATATTCTGCTATCAGAAATGTCCTCATCCAGAAAGAGTTAGGAGAAAAGAGAGCCCATTGGATGATGACCCTGCAAGAATATGATCTTGAGATAAGACCAGCTAAAATTTTCAAAGGACAAGGTCTTTGTCTTCTTACTGCGCAATCCAATGACCCCGCACAGAAGCAGTCCGAATGGGATCACGAGGAAGAAATCCCCCCAGGTGTTGTTAATGTTATCGATGCCCTGACATCGGAATGGTAAGACGATATAAGATTTTTTCTGTACCATGGGTTTGCTCTTGAAACTCTTGATTTTAAGAAAAGAAGGGATTTAAGACTGAAATATGCTCCTTATCAATTCATTGATCAAGTTCTTTTTAGAAAAAATTATGATGGAGTATTTCTTAGATGCTTGGAAAAACATGAAACTGATGACATTTTGTTTCAATTTCATGCAGGTCCTGCTAGAGGCCATTTTTCAAGAGAGACTACAACAAAAGATTCTTAGTGTCGGTTATTATTGGCCCACGTTGTTTAAAGATGCTTATGCTTATGTGAGGAAGTGTGAGATATGCTAGAAATTCACAGGGAAGTTTAGGAAACCTGCACTTCCTCTACAACCGGTGACAATTCAGTTTATGTTTCAACAATGGGGACTGGATTTTGTTGGGCCTATAAACTCTCCTTCATCCCTCCAACATAAGTATATCCTCACAGCCACAGACTATTTCACTAGATGGGTGAAGGAAGCTCCTCTTAAACAATGTAACGCTTCCCAAGTAATCTCTTTCCTTGATAGCCAGATGGTCACACGCTTTGGCTCTCCAGAGTACTTAGTTTTCGATAATGCATCCTACTTCTCTTCAATCGATATAACTGAATATGCCTTTGAGATGGGGATTAAGCTTAAGTTTTCTGCCAATTATTATCCTCAAGGTAATGGTTTGGTGGAGTCATCGAATAAAAACCTGATAAACATTCTCAAGAAGACTGTAGCTTCTCATCACAGAAATTGGCACACATAGTTGTATAATGCATTATGGGCAGATCAAATTACCCCAAAAGCAGCAATTGCAAATTCTCCCTACTATTTGGTTTATGGAAAAGAAGCCATCCTTCCCACTAATCTTACCATTCCTTCGCTACAATTGGCTCAGTCTGTCCAAGAAGATGATTCTTCTCCCCTCCGGCAAAGAATTGACACCCTATTGAAGCTAGAGGAGGACAGGGAAATAGCCAAGAACAAGTTGTATCATCATCAGTAGATGGTGAAGAGATGGTTTGATGAAAAATCTTCATCTGACAAGGAATTTTCTGTTGGTGACCTGGTTCTAAGGTGGGATAAGTAATGTAAAGATAAGAATCAATACACCAAGTTTCAACGCCTTTGGCTAGGACCTTTCATTATTACAGAAAATATTGGTCCCAGCACTGTTCGATTATAGACGCTAGGGGGAGTTGTAGACACCTTCCCAGTGAATGTGTCTCTGCTAAAAAAGTATTTTGTTTGAACAATATGGTGCACTTGTACATAGGTGTGGTTTGTTTTTGTTTTTTTAATCATTTGTTTTATTGCATTGATATTTTGATTGGTTTTCTAGTCTTGTTTTGGTTTTCATTAATAAGGCTTCACACTTTTGGTAATGGCTTATGATCACTTTTCTTAGCAACAATTGCTTCTGAAGTTCAGCATCGCTATCAATCTTACTTTTTGGCTTTTGATTAGAATTTGCTCTGAAGAATAAACAGTGAAATAAGTGTAGTGCCTTTGGATACTTTTCACTTTGATCATTATCTTTCACCATGCTTTATTTGAATAATTGAGGTACAGAGGATGGTCATCATTTCTCTATCTGGTGTTTCATGGTTGAACGGCATATCATAATAACCTGACCAGTTCTGATTGCTCATGGATCCTTTTACAATCACTTTGAATATGAATTTTGTTTAAAATTATAAGTTACAAGGTGGGTGGTCTTGTTCTCAAGCTAGCCCATTAGGTTCATAGGTGTTTAAAGTGGAATGACATGTTCACATCAAGCCACCACACTTGGAAGATGACTTTCAGTTCTGCTGGAAGGTGGAAGATCCTATTATAGGTCGGTCCTTTCATGATCCGCAAAGCACTGGTGAGTAACATTATCACTATATGGTCACCAAGCCATGGTAATGCCTTGTAGCCTATACCAAAATAAATTGCTTTGTATTTCATTTATAGGACTTTGTTGTATATAAGAATAGGGGGGTCTTATCATAAGCCAACCCTGCTATGATCATGGGTTTGACCTTGGACTGGACTTATCACTATGTGGTTACCAAGCCATGATAATTTATTTTGGTCCTACAACCGGAAGACAAGGACTCTCGTCATCGAGCTAGCTTGACCAATTTCCAGATCAGGCCTGTGAATGGCACTGTTTCATCTTATCACCAAGTCAATACAATGGTCTTGTATCAACAAGGTTTTATGTATAAAAAATAAGAAAATATATATATATATATATATAAAAAGAGAAAGAAAAGACAAATGAAAAGATAATGGAGTATATATATAATCCATAGAGGATCACTGAATAATACTATAATTAATAAACCAAGGCGATCTGCAATTAGTATATCCATGAGCATTTCTAAGACTGTGCCCAGGTTCAACACAAGTTGGCTTTCAATGATTACTTCATGGTAAAAATTTTGTATTACTCTCTAAATCTCCTTATCGGATGAGTGTTATCTTTAATATGGTCATTGTTGAGATCTATCCATTTTCATGTTCATTGTTTGTTGGTTGTTATCTTCTACGTATCTTCTTTGAATTGAGTTTCAAGAAATTGGTTGATTAACATGTTGTCTTTAGTTGAATTTGATTACAGAGATAACTGGTTCTTCCCAGCCATATGCCATTTGTTGTGGACACAACAGATCCCATGCTTAGATAAGCATGGGAGCCCCCCGATTTTAATGAATTCAAAGGTAGGTGGGTGAGTCAGCTTGTAAATTTTGGATTTTGATTATACCTCTAAAATTCTTCACCCATGCTGTTGGTTTGCTTGTTTGCAAGGGTTTGATTATTTTTCCCAAAGTGTTTTGGTCTGAAAAGAGCCAAAATTTTGAGTATTTTGCTAACTGTTATCATCATCTTGAAACCCAACATTTGGAGAACCCGAAACCCGCAACCCGATAGGTGCGGGTTGCGGGACTATTGTTTTTAAGTTTTGGTTTTGGTAATTCCGAAACTCGCAACCTGACAGCTGTGAGTTGCGGAATCATTCTTTAATAAGATTAAGAAATGATTACCCCGAAACCCGAACGCCGCAATGGAGGCATTCGACTTTCGGGATTATGGTTTTTCGTTTATTTGGTGTGTCATCCCGAAACCCGCAACCCGTAATTTTGGGATGTGGCTTTTGGGATGGTTATTTCGCTTCACAGTTTAATGTTCCGAAGCCTACCACCCACGTAGTAGGTTTTTGGCTTTCGGAAATCCTTTTTTCACGTCCGTTTTGCATACCCGTAACCCATAAATCCGTACTTTCAGGTTTCATCTTGCTAGATCTTTGAATAAGAACTCCATGAAAATGTTTGAACCCGATTCCGCATTCTGCTCTGGTTAATCTCAATCGTCCGTTTGTTATGATATCATGGTCATGTTGATTTTGGGTAGTCAGTTAAGTCAGGCTTTGCCATCTTGTCTTTTGAAACCTGGTTCTGCCAAATTATCATTTTTCTGTGTAATTCATGACAACGGACACTGATACAAGTCTATCAGTTGCTTCATGTTGGATGGACGCCATCTCTCCGCCATAAGTTCGCCATGTTTTTATTTGAGCTTTGACATCTTGTCGTTTTTGCTCCACCTTTTAATTTTCGGATTTGTTACGTGCAAAGAATTGATAGCCTGTGCAGTGGAACTCCTAGTCCAGACCTTTTGCACATCAACTTATCACCATAATCTTCGTCTCCGTTATTAATCACCATTCATAATTATTGATGGAAGATTGCTTGTAACGATGTGATTGTAAAGGCAATTCGAAATCATGCGAGTAGTAAAGGGTTGGGAATTTTGGAACTGCAATTCAGTAGGATTTTGGACTGAAGATACTTTGTTTATCAGAGTCATTGTAATTTTTGTACAAGACTTCACTATTCAGGAAAGTTATCTTTTAAATCCACCTTCTATCGTTCTTCAAATTTCTTCGAGAATTGCTGAGTTAATGTTTCAAATTTGTCATCAGATATGTGTTTAATCCTTTGCAGGACATTCATTAATGTATAAGATCTCTCATATTGATTTCTCTGTATGTCTGGATTATGCTCAAAATTGTTCTATTAAATTCCTTTAATTGAACGTTTTCACTTTTATATTTCTGCAAATGATTTGATGCAAATAAGTATGTATAATCAAACGTTAAATTTTCAATTAACACAATGATTACAGATCAGATATTTGAATAGGCTTAAACACTCTGAAGAATTGTCACATAATTTTCATTAAATGATAAACTTTAAATTAACAAGTGAAGAACCCGAAGACATTTATGTTCAAGGAACTTACTACTTGTTCATCACACTTCAAATCTGATCTGCACAACATCAACTTCTCCTCTTAGGTTAAATTTGACTTAGCATAGATCCTTTCTTTAGGTAGGTTAAGATAGGTTCATTAACAAGCTTTCATACTTTGTTTTCCTTAATAGGAAAAGTGATCTTTCAAGATCAAATCTTTTACTCATAGAGTGCCAGTGGAGGCCAAATATTCGTGGGTGATTACCACGCCAAACAACTCGAGGATAGAATTTCCCTTGCGTAGGGTCTTTTGAAGCCTTTGGATGGGTTTTCATCCCCTGTTGTGTGCCTTGGACCCATTCCATCACTTTGCACTTACCCTGCACCCGCGAGGCATTAACAAGCCCTTTTTCATGCTGGTTGTAGGCCTAGCCTCCTGTAGGTCTTCAACATCTCTGGACATCATGTGGAATGTGCGTCAACAAAACCTCGAAAGAGCATCCGAGCTCAAACTATCAGATCTCCCAGGATCTTTTACATGTGACCACCACAAAACCTCGAAAGAGCATCCGAGCTCAAACTATCGGATCTCCCAGTATCTTTTACATGTGGTAAGGAAAAACCTTAAAAGAGTGTCTTGCAAACTGTAAGATCTCTAAAGAGAATCCCAAGACTTTTACAAGCACACAACTCAACCTATCGGATCTCCAGGACTGATTACATGCCTCCTGTAAAAAAACCTCGAAAGAGCATCTGAGCTCAAACTATCGGATCTCCCGGGATCTTTTCTATGCTACCTATAGCAAAACCTCGAAAGAGTATCCGAGCTCAAACTATCAGATCTCCCAGGATCTTTTCTATGCTACATGCACAATCTGTCCACAACCAACGTATAGTAAAACCTCGAAAGAGTATCCGAGCTCAAACTATCGGATCTCCCAGGATATTTAATATGCTACCTGCACAATCTGTCCATGGACAACCTGTAGCAAAACCTAGAAAGAGTATCCGAGCTCAAACTATTGGATCTCCCATGATATTTTCTATTCTACTTGCACAATTTGTCCATGGCCACGGAATATCATCCTAATACTCATGATCATACTGATCATCATCATACAATATATCATCATGATGTACAACATCTAGAGCGTCGACCTGATGCTCATCACATATGATCGTCTTGATCATCATCATAAAATATATCATCCTGATGTACAACATCTGGAGCATCGACCTGATGCTCACCACACATGATCGTCTTGATCATCATCATAGCATCATCCTAATACATATCATCACATGATCATCCTGATCATCATCACAGCATCGTCCTGATGCATATCATCTGGAGCATCGTCCTGATGCTCATCACGCATGATCATTCTCTTCAGATCATCTCATCATCCACGAAGCACAGCCGAGATGCACATCATACAGCACTTACACCACCGACATGGGAGAACACATCTACCACCATTCGGGGAAGGATCCAGCCCTTACTTTTTAACCATGGGAGAACACATCTACCACCATGTGAAAAATGGATTCAACCCTTACATCTACACCATGGGAGAACACATCTACCACCATGTGAGAATGGCTCTAGCCCTTACATCTGCACCATGGGAGAACACATCTACCACCATGTGATAATGGCTCATCAATTACATCACGACCATGGGAGAACACATCTACAACCATGTCAGGAAATCCCATGTGCATCTGTGTCTTCTGGACTCATCACTTCCCCTTGGAAGGAACCTCAATTTGAAGTACACCAAGCCTCTTTCTAAAGTACTCAAACTTCACTCTGACTAGTGGTTTGGTCAACACATCTGCAACCTGCTCATCTGTCGCAACATATAGGATCTTCACTGCTCCTCTCTGCACCATATCCCTGATATATTGATATTTGATCTTGATATGCTTCGACTTGTCATGGAACACTGGGTTCTCTAACAACTTCACAAAACTCTGGTTGTCACAATAGATACAAGTAGCATCCAACTAGAGATCAAATAAATCAGATAGTAGCTTCCTTATCCATACTGCCTCACAACTAGTTGAACAAGCTGTGGCATACTCTGCTTCGGCTGTACTCAGTGCTACGCAAGACTGCTTCCTGCTAAACCAAGATATCACACCTGATCCCATACTGAAGCAGCACCCCGAAGTGCTCTTCCTATCTGTAGCATTTCCTGCCCAATATGAATCAACATAACCCTACAAGTTAACCTTTTGATTCGCATCATACTTGAGCCCATAATCAACCATACCCTTCAGGTACCTTAGAATATGCTTTATAGAAATCAGGTGAACATGTCTAGGATCCGTCAGGAACTGGCTCAAGGTGTTCACCGCAAAGCAAATATCTGGTCTCGTGTTCGTCAGGTACATCAAGGACCCAATCATCTGACGATACTTCGTGGCATCAACCGACTCTAATGAAGCATCACTCAATAGCTTCAGGTTCGATGCCATAGGTGTGTCCATGGCCTTGTAGTCCATCATCCCAAACCTCTTCAGGATCTCTACCACATACTTCCTGTGTCCAAGGAAGATTCCATGTGTACTCTGCCACACCTCCATACCTAGAAAGTAATTCATCATACCCAAGTCCTTCATCTCGAGCTTGGCAGAAATCCTGCTCTTCGTGTTGGCAATCAATCTGTCCTCACCTGTCACAAACAGATCATCCACATACAATAGGAGTATCACTGGATTTCCTTCCTCAACCTTGTAGTAAAGGGTGGAATCTACTTTACTCTTGGTAAATCCCAAACTGAATAGGAATCTGTCTATCCCACCGTACCATGTCCTGGGTGCTTGCTTTAAGCCATACAAGGATTTCTTTAACGTGCACACATATGACTCCATGTCATGTGTCTCAAAACCGAGTGGCTTCTCCACATACACTTCTTCTTCGACTACACCATTCAAGAAAGTTGTCTTGACATCCATCTGGTGTATCTTCCACTTCATTACTGCAACCAGAGAAAGTACTGTTCTGATGGCAGTGTATCTGGCTATAGGTGCAAAAGTCTCTTCATAATCTATCCCTTCTTTCTGGGAGAAGCCACAAGCCACAAACCTTGCCTTATATTTCTCTATGCTACCATATTGTAGATCCAATTGGAAGTCACAATAGACTTCCCTTCTGGTCTTGGGACCACATCCCAAACATCATTCTTCATGATCGACTGGTATTCCTTGATCATGTCATCCTTCCATTACTGCATCCCAGATCCTGGGAACTTCATATTCTTCAATATCTTCAATAGATAGTTTTCTTGAAATTCGTTGCCGAAAAAAATGTTGTAGTTGAGTCTTTGTCGCTTGTTCTTCGAAACAAGTCTCTCTTGTAGGTGATGGTACGCGGTCTTTCCTACAAGACAAGTTCAATTGCATGATTAGAAGCATCTCATAGAATTCGGAACAAATTCTTCCACATAAAGACATATGTCATACAGTCATGCAATTATCTTAGCCAATGCATCAATACAACATTTATCCATATCCCGTAACTTTCTAGATGCCCTCCATCTCTACCAGAACATTGTTAAGAGTGTGCATAACTCCCAACATGTCAGCAAAGAGGTTTCATTCTATATAATTAGCAATGGAATGTTGTACAGTACCATAGGCCACTTACCCATTACTATATTAGTAGTATCTTGTTCATTAATGCAACCTTTTCTAAAATGAATAATATACATCCTAAATCTAGGAACATAAGTATGTATATGACTGGACAAAATCATATATACAAGAAATGACAATTTAAATAGTTATCTTTGTTTGCTTATTGGGTGGACTCCCTCTCAATCTTTGCTTCCTTGCAGGAACTACTGGAGTGAGCTCCCTCTCGCTTTTTTTGCTTCCTTGCAAGAACTACTGGAGTGAGCTCCCTCTTGATCTTTGCTTCCTGGATTATATGTCTTTGAACTTATATCCACCCTGGACCACTATGCATGCTTAAGTGTTCACTAGTGTCATACTCAAGATCTCATACATAATCATACATGCATTAGTATAATCTCAATACTATCAAAAAATTATGATTCTAAATAATCTTAAACATGTATGGTTATGGCCATTTCATACACAGGTAATTTATTACAAGCATTAGTATTCAAGGTTTCAGGGAGTACTTATTTTACTCATGCATATTCTTATATGACCATAGGACTCTTTATTAAGAAGCATAATATGCATAAACCCGTGATTACTCAAACTTATAACTTCATGAATAATCATTATCAATCATACAAAAAGTATACTTATATAAGATCCTAACACAAGGTAGGATTCTAACTCAATATAGGAAAACATACTTGGATTATCATGTTTGCTAGTTATTTCTAACATACCCAAACAATGTCTTCTTTGTTCTCTTAGAGAACTTGTGTTAGCAACCTTTCATGTTAGTGGACAACATCATCCTCATACAACACCACAGTGTATTAGTACAATCATAAGTGTCATAACCCTAATCAGTGAATGTCTTCTATTATTCACATGCATTCATACTTTTACTAGGGTGATAAGACAAGTCTAAAATTAATCAATATTGTACTAACCTCAATAATATGAAGACAAACATATCATAAACTTAATCATGAACATATTTCAACAAATACCTGTATCTCCTTAAGTCATACCTGTCGGGATTGCTTGTAGTCTTCTTATGTAAGGCCTTAGCCTCATCTCCCTTTGGAACTGGAATCTCTTCACTTATGTAGGTGTCCAATTCATCCTCTTCTAGGATTAACCCAATCCACTTTGATTTGATGAAGCTGGATCTGGAGCTGGCTAGGGTTTGACAAAGAAAACCTAAAAATTGAAACTTTGAATTTCAAACTTTTGATTGGATGAAAAGATGCACCTTGCTGAGCTGATCAAGCTAGCATACTTAAATTTTGAAATATCCAAAATTTGACCCCTCAAGATTGAATTTGAAAGTTTCGGATCTGCAGCTTCTGTCAAATTTTGGTTTTCTGGTTTTCTGGTCAAAATCCCGAACTAGGGTTTGATAGAGCCCGGGGTTCTACCCAACCAAAAAAATCGATCTTGGTTTCTAAATTTCGATTTTTTTGAGGAGCATCTAGCTGTGGTCTCAGATTCAAGAAGTTCCAACTTTCTCTGAAACCCTAATTTCCCGCAGCAACGACAAACCAAAAATTAAAGTGCTCAGAATCCAATTCTGTTTGGATAGAAATATATTCCATATTGTTTCAGATGTATCTCTGAAATTTTGCATCCTCGGGGTCTGAAACTTTGGCCTGTGGTAGATTGTTTTGTCACCTTTCCAACCCCACAGATCTGAGCTCAAATGGATTCTCTGAGAGAGAGATATGGCAAGTGTCACAACGTGACCTGTTTATGGTATGAAATAATATAGAAAACTTGTACGGCGTGCCAAGTGTCACTGTTTCAACTTTGGCCTCTAAAACTCGGACCTTTGAAACTACAGTCTGTTCCCTAACTGACACTTTTTACGGAATTCCATTTGGAGCTTCCTAGCCTGAGATATGACCTTTTTTCCTAGGTCACTTGTTTAGGACACCTATTTTTACGGATGGGGTCTGTTTCTCCGCCTTCTCCAAGGCCATGACCAAGAAATCTCATTGCTTTTCGCTAAGGGATTCGATGGAAAGATGACCAAATTTGGCCATCTCACTTTCTCTATGATGGAAGAATCTATCGCATTGGCCACAAAGCTTCCTAGGGAGGGTGCCCATTGGCACAAACATCTCTTCCTTCCACGGAAGGCCCACGGATTTTCTTTGAAGGCCGAATATCAACATGTTGCTGGAACAAAAGGATTCCACTAGGAGTGGGTTAAGCCGAAATACCTAGATCCCTTGACTATCATCATCCATCTGATCACTTGTGAGGGTAAGTTTACTATCTTTAAAGTCTGCCATTTTAGATTGCTAGCACATTTTGTTAATAATCAGACCCTCAATTTTCCATTTTATTTCCCGAAAAGTTTAGAGAAAATGTCAAGCCATGTTAGGAAGAATACTGTTAATCCCTATGGTAGCTTGTACCATCATTGTCTCATTAAAATCCTGATCATTCACCAGTTGGAAGAGAAAGAGAAAACCTGGGATCGTTTTGTCTTTGAAATCCTAAATCCTCATTTGATTGAGAAGCCTATTGTCAAATCCTCTGCTTCTCGAAAACACCATCGTTCACAAACTAGTATTAATGAGCCGACCCAAGCCTCTATGCAAGCAGAATGAGATACTAAGCATGTGTGGTTTGATGAGGACCCCTCAGACAACGTGCACCTTGTCCATCCACCGCCTTCTCCTGAGCTTGCCCTTGGTGACCCTACTTCGAAACCTCCACTTTTTTCATCTATACCTACTAAACCTAGGGGAACAAATTGTGACCAGTCCATCATCCAGACTGTCGATCAAACCATCACGATCATACGTCGAGTCAGACACCCATACCCTCGAAACACCCCTCCTCACATTAGCCAATGTATCTGCTTGATTGTCTGAAGCCCTTGCTGTTGGAAGTTCTCCTGCACATAACGAAGACAGAGTTCTTGAAGAACATACTGTTGAGCTTGAAACATTTTCAAAAGAGTTGAGTCCTCAAAAGAACCTGGAACATTGCATAGAACATCCCATTCTGAATCAGTAGGTGTTGATTGTTTTTTCAACCAAGCATGTGCAAGGATGCACCTGCTAACTAGTAGCAGCAGTCTCAATAAAGATATGTAAAAACTAATGTAACTTAATCTAACATTAATATGTGTAAAAGAAATAAAAAACTAAATTTAAGAACATAAGCAATAAGATCTATGGAAAAACAATAAATTGAAAAATATTTGATTTTGTATTACCTCAAATGGTGAGGATGGTGGGTGTTGAGCAGCTCCAAGGTTGAGAAGCTCCAATATCCAATGGTCTCTTCTTCTTCAAATCTTCAATGGGGATCTTCAAACTTGAAATGGGAGGCAATGGCTCTCAAAGGGAATTTGGCAGCATAAGGATAGGATGAAATGTGGATGAATAGTGAGGAGCCCCTATTACCTTTTTATAGTTTTTGGTGATGGGGAATACCATTATGGTTTTAAGGAAACCAATGGTATTAACCAACATGGTTTAGGTCTCTTTTTCCCTCTTTTTCGTTTTTTGAATATTTTTTATATTTTTATTCCCTTTTAATATTTTTTGGGGAATTTTGGACCCTTTTTTACGGTTTTTTGTGTTTTTTGAGGAAAAATACATATTTTGAGGGGAAAAAAGGTGTATTATGGTCTTTTTGGTGACCTTTTGATGGCTTTAGAGGCTCAAATGGTGGAAAAAGTGAACAAATGGGTCATGTGAATAAGGGAATGAGCTAGTGAGCACTTTTTGGGTGTTAACAGCAGGAAGTGGATAGGTTGATCCGAGGTATAGCACGGTTGACAAACCAGAATCAAAACTATATGGAAACAATCTCTGAGCTTCTTAAAGAAAACCAGGCACTGCGCACACAAGTAAGAAGCATTGAATTCTTGGTCAACGCCAAAACGACATCCCATATTTCTCTCCGGATGAGGTATGACGCCTTGAAGAATCAGTTCAAAAAGCTTAAGGCTCAGTCTACTTTCCTTTCCAAGTCGAAGGCAGCTTCTACCACAGCTCAACCTTATTACTGAATTTCTTTCCTTTTTGCTCAGTGGGACCCGACATATCTCTAGTTTGGGGGAATATTGGTGTCCATTTTGTCACCTTTTTTTATCATCAAATATACTCTAAGTGGCGTTATTTTCACTATTTTAGTATAATAAATCACTCTTCTTTCCATTTAGACCGTTAATCAAACCCAGGTATGATCATATTTACATATCACATGAATCTAGGCTAAACATCATTATTTTCATGGTTTATTAATATTAATTTAATGTTTTTCAACTTGCTTGGCAAATAGATCTTGGCTTACACGTTATGGACTTCAAATGGACCACCATTCAGGATCATGTTCACGTTGCAAATGTTTAGCCGCATCCAGCCTGGTGTTCAGCCCTTCGTTCAACTTACGGAATTGTCGGTTGGCATATTCCTGGCCATTAAAGACAGAAATGGAAATGTGGGTTCTATTAGCAACATGGTGGATATGGTTGGTGAGCCCCTGTTCTAGAATATTTTCCTCCCTGCCTTCTGAGCTTGACAGCACACTGTTTCCTCACGTCAACACTCTAGAATATTCACTTCTCCATTCGCTCATCTTGCCAACACATGCTCATGCCCACGTCGACGCTCCAGCAGCTCCATCCTTCCACGCTTGGATTTCCAGCACATGCTTCTGCCCACGGATTGAAGGGAACCAACATGCAGTTGTTTGCATCAAGTAGGATCAACACCATGAAAGCAGGCTAGTGGCCTCTGCATTGTTGTAGAGTGTTATGGGGTCGTTCAGTGGCTATGAGCTGTCGAGAGTTGTTAAGCAGAGCCATTTCTGGCATTAAGACTACCTATTATTAGAGCAGTCGACCACTAAAGGGTCAACTTGCTCTCCCCATTGTAAAATTGTATATATAGACATCTTCGTGACTGAGAGGAGTTAGTCTCTGGAGTTTTAGGAAATTGTTAGTCTTTTAAGCTGCAAGCACTATGTAATTTTCTCAGTTAATGGAAGTTCCTGAGTTTTACTGTTGATGCTCTGTTTTTGGTGATTAAGGTTACTTAATTTCCATCTCTGATTGTTGGGAAGGGCCCCTCATCAACCAGAGGTTTTATTTATGTTTTTCTGTATTTTCTTTTCTGCAAATAACTAGTTCATTTTCCAGTATATGTAATTAATTATGTTTTCCTGCATATGTCATTTCCTTACTTCTATGTAATTTGTATTGTGTTGCCAACTTACTTTAATTTTCCAGAATTGATAATGGTTGACCAAGCATAGTGTTTTAGCTTGCTTTCATTCTTTTGCAATTAGATAGTTTGCTTTCAATCTTTTGCAATTAGATAGAGTTTAGGTAGTTGTTGTTTCAGGTTTAGTTTATAGTTAGAATTATCTCTGTTAGTTTCTTTCCTGTAGTTGTAGGTTAGTTTTATTCATGTCTCAGTTTTGTTTGATTAGGCCATATAAATAGTTTATTTCTTTAATGATTAGAATAGATTACTTCTTGCTATATTAACTTCTAAATACTCCATTCATTGCTTCCCTTGCACCTTAGGATCATATGCATCAGCAAGCTAGTAGTTAAGATCATCCAAACTGCTTCTTTCCCTAGTTTAAAATCATTTTTCTCCATCCGGACTGTCATTCGGACAGTCATCCAGATTGTCATTCGAACCTCAATACTTTCTGCATTGTTTTCATGTTTATTTAGAATCCAGTTTCTTAGGCTTTTGAACTATAATGTTCTTTGCTTGTAATTAACAGTCTTAGATGTAATTAAGATCTTGTTCTACATTACATAGAGTTTTAATTAAGCTTTGTCATCATTTTTAATTCCCATTTCTTCTTCTTTAACTTTGCTTTAACTGTTTTTCAAGTTGTATCTTTTATGATTGATTTGCCAATAGGTTACTGCTCTAGAATTTATCAGTTTCATTCTTAGTGTAGTTTATTATACGTTCTTAAGATTTATTTCAAATTAGAGTTAATAATTTCATTCTCCAAGATATATTAATTCTGATAGTTTCTTCATTAAAACATAGAATCAGTTTTTCCCTTCCACACAGATAATGAAGATGTTCATGAAATAGAGTTTGGTTTAGAACAAATATCTTTATCAAGTTTTCTACTTGATTCCAAATCAAATTCAGTTTAAATACATATCTTTATTAAGTTTTATACTTGCTTCTAGATTTCATGAGTTCCATACCATTTTTGCTTATGGATGAAAGATATGACATAATGTTTAAAGTTAATTGTAATTGGTCTCTTTGTAGGTTACATCTCTTTGTCGAAATTAGGTTAGATTTACTTCCATTTTGTTTTGTTGTTACATTTGAAAGTCATTACGATTCATTCACTCTAGTTCCTATCACATTTGACGTACAACATCAAGGAGAATGGAATTAGATTCCTTAGTGTAGTTTTAATTGAATGCATGAATAAATTGTCGAATTCACTAAGTAGTTTGTAGTTTTTGTTTTAAGTCAAGTAGTTTACATTTTCATAAAGAGTAGTTTGCTTTTTTATCAGTATTTGTTCTTTTCCCACTGTTTAATCATAGAGTATAGTAGTATAGCTTGATACTATTCTGATTTGTTGGTTTAACTAGGTTTAATTAGTTCCTTTATTATCTTTCTGAAGTTTGACTTAGTTTTTTCATTTTGAAAGATCTTTTGATCTTTACTTTATTAAACATTTCTAAGATTTTCCGAGCCCAAAACTTAGGTTCCATTCTACCTCAGCATATACTGTGCCACAACTCTAAGATTACCAACCCTGGTTGATAATTAAATATTTTGGTGATTCTTTCAGATAGTAAATACACCTCAACAACTCATACAGGGCCGACCCCACCAAGGTGGTCTAATAACCCATCAAATATAAGTTGTGACACTTACAATATAACTTGTGACACTTGCAAATACAAATGACGACACTTCCAATCGGAGGAATAATACATCTCCGTTGGGGATACAATAAAGTACAAATGTAATACATATAATATACAAGTGAATATCTTCCGAAGTTACAAATACATCAACATTGGTGCTCATAAATCTTGCCAAAGATTGGTGTCTCCTCTCTATTGATGTAAATTATTCTATGATTTATCAATATTGAATTTCCATATATATATCCGGTGTACTTCTTGTTGATGGTTTATGTTATACTTGTTGTGAAAAGTAAAATGTGATTAAGTGTTCAATACTATTTTTTATATATTTTTTCAATAGATTTGAGAGGGTTTTAACTATCATGATTGAAAAATAATGTCCACAGATGATGTTAATGATTATTTATGATGACCTGAATATGTTTAACTTAATTTATTTGCTTGTAATTGTGTCCTTAGTAGAAAACAAGATTTACATCCTAGAGATGCTAAATGGATGATTAGTTGGCTGGATATTATTAGACTTTTTAAATGGAATTAATATGTGGATTAATTGACTATGATATAGTGAATGGATTATGTTATTTACATTTAGTTGACATAATTATGGAAATGTGTTATGAGGAACATTGTCATTCACTAGAATATATCTGAGACATGGTGTAGGAAAATATCCATACATTTGATTATTTTGAATGTCATATTTTTCAACAACAATGAATTATGTGTTCTAGTCTATCACACCATCAATGTCAGACATGTGTTCTTATACGTGTGCAATTTCCTAACAAGCAATGTCAATGTCACCCAATATGTTTTTGGTATTGAGCATGCTTGCATTCAAAAATATCTCTTAGTGTCTTATGAGACATGTATGCTTCATAACCAATTGGGCATTTTCCTTTTAAATTATTTTTCATTTACTCTATAGGGAATACATTGTTTAACATAAAAAAACCAATACTTGTATTAAAAGTATGAAAGTTTACATTCCAAAATCCCAAACTAGAAGCTACAGCCAGGAAGAAACAGAACCAAAAAGAACCTAGACCAAGACATAACAGTCTCCCAAATCGACAGAAACATGACAAAAGTGACGAGATATACCAATCCCCCAGTGAAACCGAGACAACCAATAACAAAAAAATAAAGGCAAGAAAGAACCAATCCAGGCAAAAAGTCTCATAATGTATCAAACCGGTCCAGCCCAAAAGGAGTGTAAAAATATAAACATCGGAATATATAAATATAGTGAAACACTAAACAACAAAAATGTTCCACTAACCCCTAGATGGTAGTTGGGAACCATCCAGAATCTCGTAGAATATCTTGCCAGCATCCGCGACCAGTCCACGACGTGAGAGAGAGTCCACCATAGAATGATGAGCCCGATAAATATGAATGATGGAGGTCTGAGGTAAAATACCGAGAAGATACTTAGTCTGTTCCATCCATGCAGACAAAGACAAAGCATTCAACGACGTAGTGGAGTTCTCCCAATTCACAATAGACAATGAATCTCCTGCTACCTGATCCAATATAATATTTTCTTTGTTTGTGAAGAAAAGAGCCAGCCAGAGTGCCAGGAGCTCACCCTTAGAATTTGTACCCATACCATCATGCATCCAAAGCTTAATATGATCACCATTTGACAACTCAATGAATGCACCAGCCCCACAATAACCAAATGAGACATGGGCAGCACCATCAAAACGAGCGCAATTCCCTGAACAAAGAATATGAGAAGAACTATGATCACAAGCAGCGATCGGAGGTTCCCTAATAATGGAGATACCAAAATCTTTAGCTATTGACAGTGCCAAAACAACAACACGACTGGCCTCAAAAACTGTATTGTAAAAAAGTAAACGGTTCTGAGACTTCCAGATCTCCCATGAAATCAAACAAGCCAAAAACCCCAATTGTTTATTATGTAAAATAATACACTTGAACCACTGCTGAATAGTAAAATCCCTGCTAGCATGTATAGTGGATAATGGATTGCCCATAAAATCCCAAACTCTCGCTGTGAAGCGACCAAAATATAAAGAAATGTAGAAAGGATTTAGCATCCTACCTACAGATAGGGCAAATATCCGGCCCCAAAAATCCCTTTTTTGTAGATTACACCAAAGCAATATCTTCTCCTCCAACACGAGCCAAATGAAAATATTTACCTTGGGAGGGATGCGCCATTTCCAACATGCAACATGCCACCTCTTACCAAACCTGGGAGTAGTAGATACGATCACGGAGTATGCCAATTTTGCCGATATAGATCCATCAATCGTATTCCATGACCAAAGAAGGGGGTCATCATCATCAATAATTTTAAAATTTGCATGATACAAATCCTGAACATATGTATTCCATTCATCGGCCAAATATCCCACCAAACCAAGTCGTGAGGCATTCAACCAAGTATTGAAAGTACCAATCGGCCTGTGTTTAACCAGAATATGGCTGAGACAGTAATAGCCCCTGCTGCAAAGATGTAGCAATAGCAAGGGTGAAAATTTATATATGATAGGATGACCAAATATCAGATCTTCCCCAATCAATATGTGTCTTCCATCACCCAGATACCATTCTATCCAATCAACCACAGCTGGGAGGGCTGTAAGGAGACCAGCCCAAATGATTGAACCACCCTTTGAATATTTACGCCCAGATCTAATCCACTGTACAGTAGACAAATTCCCCAAATATTTATCTTTTATAATACTTCCCCAGACACAATTTCCAGATAAGGCATGCCACAAAATTTTGTCCAGCAAAGTTGTGGAAAAATTGTAAATGTTCTTAAGACCCCAACCCCCGAGTGCATGAGGCCAATCTAGCTTATGCCAATCCACCAAATGGATCTTATGGCTACAATTACCAGAACAAATGAAGCGATGGATCTTTTTCCGAATGCATGATAATATTGTTTTGGGAATCTTGCATAAGGAGAACCAATATACCCCAGGTTTTCTAGTACTAATTTTGCAAGTACGAGTCGACCCCCACTAGATAGCCATCTCCACCTCCAATGAAAAATTCGTTTATCAAACTTCTTCAGTAACCATTGCCAATCCGCAATCCTATAGTCATTAGGTTTGAGGAAATAACCAAGATATTTGGTTCCATCATTCAAATCAGCGACTGTAAAAGGTAGAAGAGTAGTGATTTCCAGCAATCCCACCCCCTCCAGATTGTGTTTCAATAACTTGGATTTCCCCTCATTTATTAACACACCTGAAGATTTACAAAGACATTGAAGTATACACCACATATGGCCCCATTCCAGTGCATCTGCAAGCCCGAATAACATTATATCGTCAACAAAGAATTGATGAGTGATAGTGAAGTGTGGCGATACCTGAATCCCAGATAACATTAAATCATCCTTTGCTTTGTGGATCAATCTGCTGAGTCCTTCGATCACAATCAAGAAGAGGAGTGGAGAAAGGGGACAACCCTGACGAAGCCCACATGAACAAGAAATAAAATCTAATGGACAACCATTGATCAGTATAGAATAGTTGACCGAAGAGATGCAAGCCATAATCCATTTTATCGCACCCCATGGAATGGCGCTTTGAACCATAGCCAGTCTAATAAAAGACCATTTCACATTATCATAGGCCCGGGTAAGGTCAAGTTGAAGGATCAAAGCTTGTATATTTTTTTTCTTAATGCTATGCATAGCCTCCTGATCCACCCCCACTACATCAAGTATCTTCCTATCATCCAGAAAAAACATACTATTCCATGGATAGCCCTTTGGAAAGTATCGGATGAATCCTACGAGCAATGACCTTTGAGATGATCTTATAGACTAGGTTACACAAAGAGATCGGCTGAAAATCCAGAAAGGTTGAAGGATCCGATACCTTAAGGATAAGTGTTAAAAAAGTAGCATTGAGAGCCCCCTCCACCTCCCCCTTCAGTCGAGTCTCTTCAATCATAGTTAAAATATCTGGACCAATAATGTCGAAAAACTACAAGAATAGTTCCGCAGTCCAGCCATCTAGACCCGGCCTTTTGTCTTTAGCAAACCCACGGAGGAATGAATGGATCTCATGGAGTGAGACAGGGAGCAATATTCCGTTGCCTTCTTGCTCGGAAAAAATACGAGGATACTCTTTAATGATGCCAATCTGTTCCACGAATAACATCATATTTTTCCTAATAAATTATCTTTATCTGTTTTCTCATTATATTGGATGTATCGTATAATATGGTTTTCTTTTTTCTTTTCTCATGTTTGAATTTTTCCATGAGTACCATGGCACATATTCTACCAAGAAAATATTTTTAAACTTACCACATGTTTCAAGATACCGGTTGACAATTAAAGCATACTTTATGCCTTCAAAATAATCAAGTTAGTGTTCCAATAACTTAGAGTTAATTTGTTGGAAACATAGATTCATTGCATTTTGGGATCTTATGGAAATAAATGGTCAAAAGTTGAAATTCAACTAAGAGATCAACAAGGCACTTGATTGTCTAGTTGCACTAACTAAAATTGGTCCCAAGTTAGTTCAATAATGCAATACTTAATATATAATATCAACATATTTGGGTATGACTAAAGTGATGAAAGTTAACTAAGGCTCTTGTTTACAAATAAATAATAATAATAAAAATTCCAAGAAATTTTATATGCCCTCTTCTCCCCAAATTTCACTTATTTTAAACACGAGGTTTAGTCCCTAACTCTAACTATTTGTTCAAGGAAAGAATAATTATTCATGACCTTTAACCAATTTCCCTTTTTACTATGGTAAGGACCATAAAAGTAACAAAAAAATATATCATTATTCAAATCTATCACATATAAAGTGCACATGATGGTGGAATTCAATTGTTTTTTTAACTTAATTGGTTGCTTCTAGTCTACTTTTAGTGCACCAAATCTACTGCTATCATTTATTATTAATAACTCCCATCCCTAAAGTATGGCTTGGAGGGGACCTACAACATCCTCAATATTTAACATGATCTCCTAAATATAAAGAACATCTAGTTTGAACTTATGAACCATTCTCTTTAGGGACCTTGTTTCAAGTGTCCCCAAACCCCTTACACTAATTAATAAGTAAATCATTTCTTCCTCTTTTGAGAGGTTGTCCATGCTCTAAGGGACCATTTGATATATTTTTTCTTTCTAGTGTTGAATTCTAACTCGACATTTTCCTTTGTGAGTTGAATATGATATTTTCTCCCTTGATTCTTTTGTATATATAGATATTCTATCATCAATTACATCCAATCCACCTCCTGTTACTTCTAATGTAGTTACCTTATTCCTTTTACCAAATATTAGGTGATACCTCTTATTGGTAATTGGGATAAAGTAATCATCCTCAATTAATGAAGAGGTGCATTGTGTAACTTCTATGGAAGGGGATTCCTTATCCTTTTCCTTCTTGGATATACCTTAAATAGGGAGTCCTCTTGTTGGTCTTGAACATTCCTCTTCTCTTCTAATCCTTTATATGTAAACTCCAATGGAATGGGTCCCAACTCCACATCATCTGGATTGGGTCTATTATTTCTACCATATCTCTAGTTAATTATGCTCTCCTTAAAGATCTAAGAAACTAGAAGGTATACGTGTAGGGATGAGGATCCTCCATTAGCTCCTTACCCTTATGCTTATGCTATAATGTGATATCGAGCTCATATTGAACATTATTGGTCTCTTATTCTAATTGAGAATGTATTTCCTTTTCAATGGTATATAGTTATTTGGATATTATCCTTATAAATCACCAACTACAAGTGAAACAAGTGATTAAAAGGATAGAAAACATAGTTGACCCAAGTGATTAAAAGGACAGAAAACATAGTTGACCCAAAGAGAAGTCCAATTCCAAAAGATCTTGAAACTCCTTCTATTCACCCCTTATATAGAGATGAAAATCCATTCAATTTAAGTTTTTCCTACCTTAAACATTCAAAGGATTTCCAAATATTTCCACACCTTCTGAAGAGAATGAATTATTCATATCATTGTTCATATGTAGTGTCAACCAATCATTACCATCATTTTATGATTCCTTTTCATCTCATTATATGGATTTGGCTAGACTATGGATGAGATCAAGAAGCCACCTTCATTCATGATAATCCTTTTTCCTCCAATAAAACCTTGGTTTTTCCACTCTAAGTGTTGAAACCTAAGTTTCTTTGGTAACCTCACCTTATCGGATCAAGGGATTTGACCATTTAAGGAAGTAGAACAATGACAAAACATGCATTGACCGTGTCCACTTTTGGGATTTTAGATCCACATTTGATGAACAATTATGGTTATGTGGGCCCATTGTTTTTTGATACCTACCCAAACCTATTTATAAATGGTCCTTATGGACTAGTCTATCATTTTCTATCATGTTCTATCATGGAGATCATTGTGCTCTTGTAGAGCTTGCTCATTTTGCTTAAGTGCAATGATGTATTTAGACAACACCATTATTTCATGGAAATATTTGTTCTCTCTTATGTTGTTTATTTACCTATTCCAACATGGTATCTGAGCTGTTAGGTTTTTTATTAGGGTTTTGCAGAGAGAACAAAAGTGATGTTGAGACAATGGTGAATCCATTGTGTATTGTGGGTTGGATTATGCTAAGTTTTACAATCTGGTCAGACTATTGAGATGGTCATAATGATAAAGTTCTGGGGTGGATTTGATCCTTTTGATTCCCTAGTATTTTTTCCCATGCATATATGAGATGAAATACCAACAATAGGTATTGCATGCATGGTATTGATCGGGTGTATGCGAGAGTGTGACTAGTAGTTGAAGGGTCATTGACAAAACTAACTAAATGTTTGATTGAATTCTAATTGAACTGAATGTCGTGACTAGGATTTGATTGTAATTATCGACTAGAAGTTGAATAAACATAATTTTGATCCTTCTTCAATTCATATGGGATTCTCTTTACGCTTGTTCAATATTTTTGAATCGCATGGTAACTCAACTACATTCTATCTAACCATGGGTTCCTTCAATGAAGATGAAACCTTGATCTTCCAGAGATTAAAGGAGGTCCTTGAAAATAATTTTTTTGCTTTATAGGAATCCCATGATCAACTTCAATAGGAATTTGTTTCCTTGCAAAATTTTATATCTCTATTGAAAACAGAGAATGAAGGACTAAAGAATCAGTTGAAGACTACTCATTCCTTGCTAGAGAATAAATATGTTATGTTTCATACTTCCATTTTGTAGAGATTGGATGAGAAACCTAGGAATATTGTTGTCCTATAGAACACCATGGAAATTATTTTCTAGAACCCTATAGATGAATTTGAGCACAAGACAGATCTTTTCGGTGATCTAGTGGATGAAGTAAATGCTTGTTCTCATAATTAAAATGATGCCTTAAAGGAGAAAATTTGATGGTTGGAGGAAACCAATACCTAGATAGATAACGAGGATCCCTACTTGTAGGCCTCTATTGATGAGCTTCATGGAGAAGATGCTTCTATTAAAGTAGATAGTAATAGATTGTTTGATGAATATCAAGTCTTGAAATAATATTATGATGCCTTGTTGTTGCAGTTGACTGAGAAGGATGAGACTATTTAGGGCTTGTAGGATTGCAAATAGACACTTGAGTTGGAAGTTAGTCAACTGCAGAATGTTGAGAAGAAGACTGATGTTGTTGAGTTGTCAAGCTCACCTACTACTTATTCTATATTTGATGATCATTCTTGTAGCCTGATTATTTGTAAAAATGATGTTGTTTTTGTATGTACACTTTCACGTTTTTTTATGATCATTATTGTAGCCTGATTATTCTCTTAGTTTTTTAAACACATTATCAGTATTGGGTCCCAACTGTTAAGCAAGATGGGCTATCCCAGAGGAGGACTTGAGAAGAATTAACAGGGTATTGATGTTCTTATAATTCATAGATGAATTCACCTAGAATAGGCCCTGTGTATGATGTTGTGACTTCACTACGTACACACGGCCTTGATTCAATCAAGAAAGTTGTATTTGTTGCAGGTGGAGTTCATAGTGAGTGGTTGGAAGATAAATTTACTAACTATTACATTTAAAATATTGATACATTAGTTATTATTAACATGCTAGACTTTGAGAATGTTGTTTTAGATGACATTGTTGTTGATATGCAGGAGTGTTCTACTCATGTAAGTGGACCAGCTATTGAGCCTGCATCCTTTATTTATCCAGAACAAAAATCTATGCCATATAGTCATCCTCATCATAAAAATCTAAGGAATATTCCCATGATTCACTATTCTTGGAAAGATGACAATTATTCTTTCTAAAATTCATATAAAAGATGTGAAATACTAAACCGTGGACTAGTGCTGACTACTTAGATAAATTGTGGTTGGATTGATGAACGATCATGGAATAACTTGAACATGTTTGAAGACTTCATATAGATGTGGGTCATAAAATATACATCCATACAATGATCTTATTTCTCACTATTTATTGCTTTGGAGTGGTTGACTGATGTTTGACCAAAGATGTCAGTCAACTGGAGGTTTGTCTGAAATTTTATTGCTTTATATTGATCCCTTAGTCGTGTTTAAGGGGGGTAGGAATTGATGACATGTAAATGCAAATTGAGTTATCGATTAATTTTTTGAGCTCGTCTGAGTTATTTATTGGGTTGTTTTGAGGCTGATATGCTCACTATTGATGGGCAAAGATTGTTGGAATGTGTTTTCTTGTTTTCTAGTTGATTCATCGATTGGGATTGTTTTGGATAAGAGTTTGCAATCTAATTTAATGGATTGGATGATTTAAGTGACTGTGTTTTCAGAATTATTCTAGGAATATTACTATACCTTATTTTTTTTTATCTATTTGATGGCGACATTTATTCAAATTTTCTTTGGAAATGTTAGTGTTCCATGGTTGATCAACATTTGTAGTTCATAACAAATTAATGGGGGAATGTTATGTAATTTGTTCCTTCCTTCAAGTTGATATTACTGGGGGGAGGGGGGGTGTTGGAACCTAATTTTCTTTGTTAATCTCACCTTGTCGGATCAAGGGAGTTGACCATTTGAGGAAGCCGAATGTTGACTAAATCATTCATTGACCATGTCTACTTTTGGAATTTCATATCCATGTTTCATGGATAGTTATGGTTATGTGGTCCCATTTTTGTTGGTTTGAAAACCTACCTAGACCTATTTATAGATGGTCCTTATGAACCTGTCTATCATGGTCTATCATGGGAATCATGGAAATCATTGTGCTCTCATAGAGCTTTCTCATTGTTCTTAAGTGCAATGGTTTCTTAGGGACCACCTTTATTTCTTGGAAATATTTATTCTCTCTTCTACTATTTATTTACGTATTCCAGCACTAAGAACCTGCAACAATGGAAATTCTGGAATCATCTCCATGACATCATAGTCTTCATTGGTAACCCCAGTGTCACTAAATTGAAAGTTCTCCCTTGATTTTCCTAAGTTTCATGAATCCTCTTTGGGGAGTTAAAACCCCGCCAAGATATAGATTTATCCATTTCGAATAAACCTCTTAAAGAAATACCCCTATTCAATTTTCCTTATAATTGGGAAAATACTTAATTGATTGATTGCATCCAACTCAATACTTCCTATTATATGCTCCAATAACCACTTCTTATGAACGAAAAATATACCTTCCACTAAGAGCCTCCATAGGATTGACTTTGTCATCTTCCTCTTCCATCATGTGTGTGTGTGTGTTATGAAAAACACTTTGTAGGATTCCCCTCTCTTCCCTAAATTATCAATATGGAGGATGGTATCAACCTTGATTGGAATTGAACTTGCTACCTATGACCTCCCCGTTGACAACATGGCTTTAGTGAATGGTTCAATTGATCGAGATAAATCTTGGGGATTCAAAAATGCTTTGGAACACTTCAGCCTTCCTTCAATATCCTAATCAAGAGTGACATTTACAGTACCGTGATAGCCCCGTATGTTTTTTTCATACCTTTAAATGGATTGCTTGTAGTAGATACTAAAAATTACCTATAGAAGATTATTTGGATTCTTGTTGATTTTTTTTTAATTTTGAAGATTGGAATGATTATTTAAGAGGGCTTTAATTGTCATGTTTGGCAAATAATGTTCAAGAATGATGTTAATGATGTCAGTTTTAAACTTTTGAAGTGAAATAATACATGTTATTTTGAAGCAAAATGAAAATTAAACAATGGAACACACAATGCATGAGGTTTTACCCTAGAAACTTTAATCAGGAAAACCAACAAAATTTAGAGCCACCTCTCTCACACACACACATTGTATGATCTTGACCATTAATAATGCAATATTAATGTATCTCATACCATCCAAAATGCTAACCAATCAACTTGGATTGGATTACAACCCCAATCTGTTAACTGGGATTAAATTACACATTGGGCCAAAAAGAAAAAAATAACTCTCATGGAAAGGGATATTACTTTGGTGCAACCTACATACAAATAATATAACACACATCCAACATTCTCCCACTTGTTTTCTTTGCAAAACTATGGGCCATGTATTGATAAGGTCACAAGTTCAAGGAAACAATGCCCATATATTATCTACAACAAGAGAACTTATTAGTACTAACAGATTTCATCAATGAGTTTACAAAATTCTTCATGATATCAACCTTCTCTAACAAGACCTTCTTATCTTCAACCATATCTCTCACAAAGTGGTATTGCACATCAACATGATTTGTTTTAGAATAATAAGTAGGGTTGTTTACCAAAAATATTTCACTTTGACTATTGCAATCTGACATTACAACTTTATGTATAACCCTAATACCTAAACACAATCCCTGCAACCATACAACTTCTTTACTTTCATGGGTGGTTTCCATGTATTCATGCTATGCAGTTGAGAGTGAAACTACAAGTTGTCTCTTACTCATCCAATTTATAGCTCCTCCAAATAATTTAAACACGTAAACACTTATAAATAATCTATACACAATATCTCTAACCCAGTCTACATCAACAAATCCCTATACATCTATCACCTTATCTAATCTAGGTCTTCCTTGGTAGTATATTGCATAATATGTAGTGCCACACAAACACTTTAAGATCCTATTTATGGTTGTCCAATTATCCTTCCCTATTTTTGACATATATGTTCTCCAAACTCTCATTGCATGGGAAATCTATGGTTTAGTACGTACAATTTCATACATCAAACTACCAACAACACTAGCATAGGGATATTGTGACATGTATTCTTCATATTCTCGTGTCTTGGGACACTAATTAGCGGATGAATTTACACCTACGGGAATATGGACCTGCATTCATACCAAACCTCTGCAGTATCATCTCAACATATATTCTCTAATTCAATTGGAGTTTCTTGTTTGCATGATCTTTTTTAATCTCCATCCCCAATATGAAGTTAGTGCCACCAAGATAATTCATGTCAAATTTGGAGGATAGTTGCAATTTCACCTCCTTGATGAGATTCATGTTGTTTCTTATCAGCAACATGTCATCGACATACAACACTATATCAATGAAGTGGTCACCAACCTGCTTGGAATATACATAGTGATTAACCTTTCTTCTCACAAAAAACAATATGAGGATGTATGTATCAAATTTTTGGTACCACATCCTAGGGGATTGTTTTAGAATATAAAGGGACTTCTTTATCTTGCAAACCAATGCTTCCCTTTCCTTTATTACAAAACCTTTAGGTTGTTTCATGTATATTTCTTCTTCAAAATCCCCATGTAGGAATGTTGTCTTCACATCTATTTTCTCTACTTCAAGATCAAGAGAAATAATACCAAATATAAGGAATTTGATAGAATTTAATTATCAATTAGAGAAAAAAATTCACCAAATTATTTCCCTCTACGTAGGACTATCCCTTTGCTACTAAGTGGGATTTGTACTTCTCCACTTTACTTTTTGCATTCAACTTCTTCTTAAACAATCGTTTGATACTAACAAGTTTTTTTCCAGCTAACAACTCAACTAGATCCCAAGCTTCATTTTTATCCATTTCTTCAACCATGGTCGTATTTCATATTTTACTATCCTCTAAATCCATTGCTTCCTTAACAACTATAGAATCATCATCACTAATGGATAAAGAGAAACAAGAATGGAAATCAGGCAGGGGAATACCTTTCTAGATGTCTTCTTTCTCGATATGATCTCTTCAAAATTGGAGTATCTAGTTCTCCTTCTTTTGATTCATATTCTTCTACTAAGTCGAATTCTTCATCCTCCAACTCAAACTCTATTTTCTCTAGTTCCTTTTCTCTTGGTAAGACTTCATGTTTGGGGACATATTTAACCTTTTTATAAACAACATCTCAAGTGTAAATATTCTTCTTAGTGATTAGGTTCTAAAGTTTAAAACCTTTTCACACCATCTTTGTAACCAATAATGATGCATTTTTTAGGATTACTACCCAACTTACTCATGTTTTACTTTGGAACATGTACATACACATCACACCTAAACACTTACAAATGTTTAAGAGAAGTTTTCTTACCAATCCATACCTCATGTGGAGTTTTGTCAACCAATATGGGTGTGGGTGATTGACTTACCAAGCAACATGCAATATCTACTGCCTATGCCCACAATTCCTCTCCGAACCTGGAAACACTAAGCATGCTCCTTTCCTTTTCCATCAACATCCTATTCATATTTTCTGCAACTCCATTTTGTTGAAGCATGTATGGATTAATATTTTCCCTTGCTATTCCTCACTTGTAGAATTCATCGAATTCATTTTTATAGAACTCTCCACCATTATCTATCCTTAACATCATTATTTTATTTTCTATTTGATTCACTACAAGAACCTTAAACTCTTTAAATTTATCAAATACCTCGGATTTCTTTTAAAGGAAATAAATCCATAGGTTCCTTCAGAAGTCATCTATGAGTGAAACATAATACATAGATTTACCTAATGATGGAATATGAACAAATTGAAACATATCACTATGTATTAACTCTAAGATTCCTTATGCTCTTGTAGCACCAGATGTGAATCTTACCATATTTTGTTTACCATATATGCAATGTTCACAAAAATTGAAACCTAGTGTGCAATTGGAGATGTTTCAACCATACCTTTACAATGTAATGCTCGAAGGATCTTCTCTCCAACATGACCTAGTATTTGATGCCATAACATTGTATTTTCTCCATAGGAAGTATGGTTTATGTCTTCTTTATTTCCACCCTCAAGAACGGCATAACTATTACACCTCACCAGTGATAATGCTTCATAATAACTTGTATAGAGTTCCATTCCAAACTCCTTTCATTAAGACTATTTCTCCTCGAACCATTTTGCATGTTTCTTTTCCAAACACAGTTTATACACCTACAACACTCATCTTACTAATGTATATCGAGTTTATAGCCATCTTTGGAACGTGAAAAACCCTTGTGAGAGTTATAATCCTTCCGTCTTTGAGTAAAAACTTAACTCTCTCATGTCCTATTATTTTGTTTGTCAATTTATCCCTTAAAAATACATCACATCCATTATACTTCTAATATTCATAGGACCACACCCTATGAGGAACGATCATATGAAAATAAACACTTGAGTTAACAGTCATACATCATGATTTGAATGGGTACCTATATAAGAGAGGTACACATCCACTCCTTCTAAGGAGGTATTCACCTCCATGGAATGGATACTATTAGATCCCTTCCCTTTTTATACATTTTTAGATATGCAATCCTTCTTATATTAATTCCAAGCTTTATGACATTTTCAACATTTCCTCAAATATTTTCCTAGAGATTTAGATCTACCTTTTATTTATATCTGCCCCTAAATATTTATTTTATTTTTGTATTGGGGATGAACTCTCATGAACAAGTCATCCATGCTCTGAATACCATAGTTTTCCACCTCATTTCCTCTAATAGTAGGGATGCCAATATATCCTTAAACTTTAATGTGGATTGAGTAGCACTACCAATTGCTACAATTATATTATCTTGTTTGGAAAAGAATATAACAAGGTAATACACTTATATGCTTGCTCCACATTAATATCAATTATAGAGAAAATTTGACTTAACATAGTACTCAATACATTTATATGATCCATTGGTAAGTCAATGCCATCCATCCTAGCATGATACAACTTATTTTGAAGAAACGACTTGTTCGTCATGGACTTTTACAAGTACAAACTCCCTAACTTATTCCATAGATTCTTCGAGTTGTCTTATATAGGGACTTTCAACAACACCACATGTAATAAGTGAAGTCAAATCTTAATTCTCACCTTTGTTTCCAAATTCTCCTAGTCTTCTTTCTCCATATAAATAAGTTTTGTGCTTGGATCCACACCAACATACTGTTCTCAATCTACAAGAAGCTATTCCATCTTGAGTTTACATAACTCAAAGGTCCGATCATTAAATTTCTCAATATTGATTCTAGAACTTCTTTCCAACCTCTTTTAACACAAAAATAACCACCATAGAGGTCCCACTGAACCCAAGTTTACCACACACCCAATATCAAATCTCTCTATAAAAAATGAGCCAAACCCTTAGCAACAAAAGCACCCCCTAAAGCCAATAATCGAGCTCTAATACCAAATGTATGTTTTAAACCTTTGAAATGAAATAATGCATATATATTCTTGGTAAAAATAGAAATTAAACAATGGCACACAAATAGTACATAGATATTTACCTTGGAAACTCTGAACTGGGAAAACCAACAAAACTTAGAGCTGCCCCTCTCTCTCATTGTATTCACTTAATCATTTACAATTCAATATTTAGGCATTTCACAAAATCCAAAACCCTAATCCATTAATTTGGATTAGATTACAACCCCAATCCCTTAACCAATATTAAATTACACATTGGGATGAAGAACACATAAACACCCCACATGCAAAGAATATAACACATACCCAACAAATAATGCATTAAGATAAATATATTTAACATCATTTATTTTGTTGTAATTGCTCCATTAAGAGAAAACAATATTTACATCCGAGAAATGCTAAGTGATCGATTAGTTGAGATACTATTGTACTTCTAAATAGAGTTAGTATGTGGATTAACTACCTATTCTATTGTGAATATATTATAGCATTTACATTTAGTTGACACAATTATGGAAATGTGTATGAGCCACATTGTCATTCACTTGATTATATTTCAATGAAAATATTGAATGTATAATGAAAGAATGGTTTCTTTACCATTCAAATTTATCTTTGGAAAGAGTGCAAATTCTAGAAACATATTTACTATAGTTTCCCTCATTTTCCTCCTTGTTTTTTTACTATTACTAATCGCCTATTCTTTTACTATTACTTTTTCATTGACTCGAATAGTTGCCTCCCAAGTTGGTCTGCTCATCGAATTGTGCAGTTCATTGGCCAGAAATCCGTCGACTAGAGAAATTCAACCAATGTGTGAACCTACCACTACTTGAAATCGATTTGGAGTTTCTAAGTGATTTAAGGTATCAAACGATTGGTTGATAAATTCACCATCTTAGTTGGTTTTATGAACACTATATATATATTTATAAATATTATAATCATTAATGTTGTCGTGGTGACGCATAGAGAGCATATTTTATATATATATGAGGTTGATCTTATCCCTCCGATAAATTCACCATCTTAGTTAGTTTTATGAACACTATATATATATATATTTATAAATATTATAATCATTAATGTTGTCGTGGTGACACATAGACAGCATATTTTTTATATATATGAGGTTGATCTTATCCCTTGCTCATAAGAGTTTAAGTCGATTGATATAAGTTTGTTATGTCGATATGAATTGGTCGACCCTTTTAATATGGTCGATTTTAAATCAATCACTTGGTATGCTTTGTAATTTGGTCGATGCATTTTCTGCTCTTGGTCAAGGATTTAAGTCGAGTCTTTTATAAATATGGGTTAATGTCAAAGTATGATGGATTCCTAATTTTCTAGTCGAAGTCCTTTTTTATTTGGTTATCAAACATACAATAAGTGCATATTCTAAGATTTGAATCAAAGTTAACTAATCTTTGAGTTGATTGAGTCTACATTGTTGATCGAGTTACGAATATCTATAAGTGACTTTGCTTTAAAAAAAAATGACGTTAAGAGGGGATGAAACGTGCGTCCTTGTGATAGGAGATAACCTCTTCCATTGTAATTAAACTCAGTCTTTAGTTGACTCTTGTAAGTTGAGTCAACTGCAAAGTATGGAAAATTTTAGGGGATAATCTTAGTCCATGTGCTAAATTTAGGGGTTTTAAATTTTTAAGGAGCCAATTTTTTATTAAACACTCGTTAGGTATGATTCTCCCACATTTTATTTATTTATTTTTAATGAATAGGAGGTTAACCCCATCGAATTTATAAAGGGGAGCTCAGATAAAACAATTTTGCCCCTCTAAAAATCAATTTAAACCTCTATTCACCCATGAAAATCACTAGGCAGCTCCCATTCACCCCTAATTTCCAAAAATGGTAGTTGACAAGGGCTCTTTCGCCTTCTATGAATCATGGAAATCGAAGTCAAAGTTACATTCGTCCAAATTTTATGGGTTGAATCTAGTTTTGGAAGTTGCTTAATGTCCACATGAGAAGGCTAGTTGATATTTACTATGATGTCTTATAGCAACCCATTTTCATCTAGGAGAGTTTTCAATCCCATCGCCTCGGATCCAAAGTTTCCCCAAGACACATGGAGATTGTGAAGCTCGCGATCAACAATGTGACAATAATGTTTTTGTTAGTGTTTGGGTACCATGCCTAGGGGTTGGGATTGCATTCATAGCCGCATACTTGTGCGTGTAGGGGTCCATGGCGCTGCTTATAACCACTGCCATTTTTTTAACTTGTTTTTGTGTTCTCCTTTCTAAAACAATCCATGGGTAGAGAAGCCTGTAATCGCATTGTCTTTGCTGCTTCTTTTGCTTTGGGAATTGTTAAGTATTTTGACATGTTTCTTATTTCATTTATTGAATTTTATGGTTGTCAAAGGAGGGCTTGTTATGTGATGGTTTATTAAAATTTATTTCCTATTTAGTAATTTGTGTATATGTTTTTCTATTACTATATATGGTTTTTCACTTTATAAAAAATTCACCAAGAGTTCACAAGATTTTATAATTTAGTAAAAGATTAACCACAACTTTACAAGGTTTTATAATTTAGTAAAATATTTGTCAATATTTTACAAGGTTTTTTAATTTAGTAAAGTATTTTCCAAGATTATATAATCCAGTGAAATATTCACCAAAAAATTATATATACATAATATAACATTGATAAAATAACTTTCATATTTTTCCTATATATCATAGGGATTTTCCCATTTATTATACATAGAAATTTAGGGGGGCTTCTTAAAAATTTCCCTGGTCCAAAGCAATTGACCATGACCAACAAAACACACACATGAGAAAGAACCATAAATTGCAAGAATGATCCATTATAAATAGACAAAGACAACATTCAAGCAAAAGACATCATACAATCACACAGAAAGAGCTTTATGATAAAGATGATGATGCAAAAGAACAATGAAATTGATTGAGCCCCCAGGTGTAGAAATGAAGTAGTTGTTCCTACGTTGTGACCTCAGAAGCTCGAAGGAAGAGAGATGGTACAGAAAGTCCAAGAGCTAAAATACCCATTCCTGATTCGAGGGAAATTCAGACAAATGAGAACAGGTGAGGCTTTAAATCAAAATACCTCCTAGCGGTGAGGATAGTCGACCACCTTTTTAGAGAGAGGGTGAGACTTCAACATACCACTAGTAGATTGAAGATAGAAGTTGAAGAGTAATAATTCACGGTAGAGCCTTGTACATGTGTGTCTTCCTATACAACTAGCAGGTATTGTGGTTGAGTTACCTATGTAGTCTGGTATGCATGGCCGATGCACAGTGAGGACTACTTTGGCATGACTAGATACCCAGGATGTTGTTGCACACTCTTGTTCTCTTCAGGACGAAGAAACGTTTTCAGGTTGGGGATATGTTGGATGGAGCCTTAGGCCCTTAGTCATCACATAAACATATTAAATACATTAAGCAAGAATATATATTTTTCACCTAACAAATGAGTAATTGGAGTAGGTGTAACCGCTCCAACCTCTTCACCTATTGTATAAATACATCATCCAAGAAGGAATACAGTAGTTGAACATTTGATTTAATACATGCTCATCTTGATGATTTATTGTGTGTTATTTTCATTCAATGCTTGAATGTTGGTTCGAAGTCTCAACTTCTAACACCCCTGTGTCTTGAGATTTAATGCCAAATGTTTGCTTAAATACTTCAGTGAATTTTTATGGGAGTTTGGGATTGCATGTAAAGTAGCATATGATGATTTGGTTCAATCCCTAAATATGTCATCTCAGTGAGTATGGTTTATTGTATTGGAGAAAACTCACTATGGCTTGGGAATACCACAACAGACAGATGACTACTAGAAATCTACTCAATTCTCAAAACAATGCTATTATAAATGGCAATGTTAAAACAATGGAGAAATGTAACCAACCTCAATCCAACGTTTGAAGTAGATCCCTATTGGAGCTTTCAATCCGCGCACATCCAAGCACTTGTAATCTACAAAATAGTCTTGAAAACCAATATCTAACAAGTACATGTGATATATAAATAACATTAACATCATCAATAACAATGGTCCATAATATCATAAGCAAATGCAACCCAATGTATAATAAATGACATTCACACCATGAATGGACGAGAATATGAGTATTTCTATTAATGAACAAGAAGAAGTACAAAGTGATACGACCTCTTGCCGGCAACTAATCTGAACCAAGATCTAGATCAATCCACTTGTGCCTCCACCACTTCAATCCTCCATGAATGGCAAACTCAAACCAGAAAGGAGTTTGGAAGGTGAACATAATTGGTTCACAACTACAAGGATCAATGAGTGCAAACTCAAGATAGGGAAAAAATCCACTAGAGTGCCTTTACTATTCTCCTCTTCCCCCCGTCCATAAGCCATATGTGCTCAATATATAGTCCTCTCAAAGGTAGGTGAAAGGACTCATCGAGACGTTACTTGGGCAGATGGAGAGCCAAAGGTCACCCAATGACCGCTTTTTGGAAGTAAAAAGTAATAAAATAGTGGTTTTTACCATTTTACTTGATACCCGCGGGCTATAGGGATGTAACTCGTGGGTACGCATGCTATAGTGATGCAACATGTGGGCAGGAACAAAAATAGGATAAACTAGTATCACTGAAGGATGAAAAATGGATCTGAGTCACTGAAATGGATCCTACAGGCCAAAGAATGCTGATGCTCACAGGGTGGAAGATTTCTGTGTAACAAATGCCCCCTAATGTGTGAGGTCAGAGACTGAAATGTGTTACGATGGCCGAAATACATTATAAAACTCAGAAGTGGAGTGATGGAGACACAAGTTGAAAGAATGGTTCACTCGTCATAATACAATAGTATCTCTGAATACATGTCGGTATAGTACAACAATCTGATACAATGGCCATGAACAAGCAGTACATAAGTAGATACATGTCATAAGTGATGATAGCCATGATCCCTCTACAATAAGATATGGTCTTCTGCTGAAAAGAAGACAACTGGTGCAAACTGGAGGTACAAACTGCTGAAATCTGAGAGGTGATATCTCAGATGTAAAGTCAAAGTCGTATGTAGCATACTGAATGCCACAATCGCCTAGGGTCTTCTACACAAGTCTTCGACGATGCAAGTCCCATCAAGTGAATAAAGGAGTTGGGGTCGAACCTGATGAGACATCGTCTGATTACCGGTCATTGATGTATACCGTTAACAGACGCGAGATGACCCATCGATAATGAAAATGGGCATCAAGGCACAGAGCACAATCATTAGAGTGTGAATAAATGGGTTGAAGTCGAACACTAGGATGAATCCATCGATCAGGGGACATTGATGTATTCCCAAAACTAACGATGGCGAGAGAACCTGCCATTAATGACTGCAAGCCTCAAGGTACTCAAATGAACTCTAAGCCTCAAGTCCTGAAATAAATGAGTTGAAGTTGACGGAATGAGACTCGTTGGAAGGAGGGCATTAAGGCATCCTCTGTCAACCAGCACGAGGTACCAGCAATGATGAAAGATTTGGAAGATCTCAGGTGAAGCGGACTGACTCAATAAGGATGGCTGACATGCAATAGTCAAGATATCTGAGGAGTGGTTGACATTGGTTTCATGACTGCCTTTGAACAAGAGCATGAGCAGATGGATAGACTCAGGCAGCATAGACTTGACATAAACTGTGCAATGCAGGAGGCATTACAAAGGGCTCCATAATGACTGGAAGCTTAACCAATCGATGGAGAAAATTGAGAAACAAGTACAGATACTAAGGTCCAACTATAGTGCCGAAGCATAATGTACGGAGTGGAATGAATGCTCTGTTCAAAGGTGACACAACAGCTGCCAACAAGAAATAATGACCATAATCCCGTCCGTCTTTTTGGAATATTTGAATTTTTTTTTTGTCTTTTTCATATTTGGGAAAAGCTTGAAAAAGAATAAAATTGCTTATAGTCAACAAGTGAGGGAACGAGTGTCAAATAGCTAGTAGACTAGTCCCAAGCAGTGGAACATACCTATGCTCAATGCAAGGAAGTGCGTGTAGGATGTGGACACTCGGGGGTGTGTTCCCTCAGGGTCAAAGGGTCATCAAATTGTGAAGGGAAAATATATAAACTCTGCAAGGCTCGATAGGGAAAAGTGCTTAGGCACCAGGCTATCAACTGAGTAAGCGGGAGCTGGCACAAGGCTCAAGCGGCAAGCAGGATGATGAAATGCAATCACAACATGATATAACTGAGAAGTCATTTTTTGTAAAGTTAGTCTCCTCACCTGAAAAAGTGTAAAACAATGAGAGAAGAACTCTTCTAGTCACGTATGACTAGAGTATACCTTTTTCATAATTAATCCACAAAGGTCCGGAAAAGGGGTAAACTTATACCTAAGTGAATGTCGCTTCAAATCCTTTAACGAGTCTGAAATGACAAGTATACTCAGCAATCTTGTTTGATTTTGAAAATGTCTAACAAGGGCTTAAAAAAGACTTTATAAAAATCTTTTCCGTAAAGGTTTAACGAGCCCAAAAAAGTAAACTTGTGACCTCCTTACTATTTTTAACGAGCTCAAAGGAGATATGGAAGAATGCTCGTAATGAGAGCAGACGAGTGTCAGGGATATGCGAGACTAGTTCCAAGCGCATGGGACAAAGCTATGCATAATGCAAGGAACATGAGCAAGATAAGGACACTCAGGGGGTGTTTGTAAATTAGGATAGTAATAGGTTCAAATGCATCATAACAATGGGGAGGCCTAAACCTATATGAAAGGTTTCGAATATTCCTACCATGGCTGAAGCAAATGTCGAAAAGGACCAATAAACAAGTATAAGTCCAGCTAAGAATCCTGTCTCCAAGAAACATAAGTACCAAGATCATTTCTAAAACGTACGTAAATAAAAATCTGATATAAGTCACTGCGGTAGAAACATTTTCAACTTCACTATTGTAACCTCAGACATAACGCAGGTAGAGCTAACCACTGAAGGTGCCATAGTACCAATACCTGAGGGATCAAAATGATCATCTTCAAAATGAAGAGCAAAGCTGAAGGATGTGAAGGAATCTGCAGTGGCAAATTCATCATCACAGGAGTTGTAAATTCTAGAAGTAGAATCGAACTCATCAGGATCACCGATTTGCAGATCTATAGGAGAGCTCAAAGACTCATCACTAGGGAGATCAGACTTTAATGTCAAACCGGGGCTAAACAAAACTATGCCTGGATCAAAATGTATGGCAAACTGTATTCTAGACTCGTCTTGTTCAATAAGATCAAGGGTAGGAGGGGAATGAGATTTATGATAAAGATCCCCCCACGGCTTGTTATCACCACTCATGGCCTTAATAAAAACTTCATCTGAAGGTAAAATACTGTCGAGGAAACCATGCGAACAAGATGAGTTGGCTTCCTAAACTGGCAACGTAACGGGATCTTCTTCAACTATCTGGGAAGAAGAGAGATCCATATCTATAGTGGTTTGTTGGATATGATCGTAAGCGTGCTCTGCTACAGATAAAGGCATAGACATCCTAACGTGCGCAATGTCTCTAGACATAGAATCCGCGGATGGAAAAATCCATGGATCGCCACAATAGGAAGTCTGGAATGGCATACTATTCGAAGGAGGAGGCGCACTGTCGGAAATGGTTCCAATAAAATTCACAGGTGCAGAATGGTTAAAAGTTCCCATCAACGAGGGGTACATTCCAACACCTATGTTCCCAATTGCCGACTGAGAATCAGAAACTTGCGGGACTACTGATCCCGTAGATGTTGTGGAAGGAGTGCCAACATAATCCAGCTGATCAATCATCACAATCTTACCTTCATGGGGAAAGCAAATAACTCAAAATACAGTAGACGCAACAGCCTTCATAGCGTACATCTAGTTCCGACCTAGTAAAAGGTTGTAGTCGATGGGCGCATCAACCACTTCGACTTCAACAGGCACAGACTTACCTCCCAAGGAGACAACAAGGGAAGGGATAATTCCATGCAGCGTAAAAGATCTACCGTCGAATGCAGTGAGTGTAGTTCTAGACGCAAGTAGGGGAGGAGAGCCAAGAGCTTTCCAACAAGTCAATGACATTACCGACACGTAAGCACCTTCATCAACCATAGTACGTTTGACGAAGCTCTTAAAGCAGACCACCTAGATTTGAAAAGCCACGTGGTAAGGCAAGCGAGGTTGGACATCAGTAGTGTCGAACTTGATAACACTAGGAATTCCCCCATCCTAAACTCCTAACACACTCAAAAGGGCATGATTATGAGAAGGACAAGCTTGCAAAACTTCAAGAGCCGACATGGCACACGGATTTTGGCCCAAATCTTCTATGATGGAGTAGTTCTGGGCAACTCAAGCATTAGGATTATGCATGGAGCACTTGAGAACACCTTTCGGTATCCGTGGCATAATAGAAGGCTTCTCGATATGCAAGGAATTATCAGGAGGAGGGGGAGGCTCATTCCCCAAATTCGGTTGTGGTGCACCATAATCACGTTGACGAGTAGCAGCACAAACCTCCAACTGAACCATATTCACGCATCCATAACCACTAGTATTGGAAGAAGACGTTGTCGTTTCATTAGTACCATAAACAGTGGTGGGAGCATGTGAAGAAATGTTTTGGTGATGAGGTAGGGGCTCCTTCAACATAGCTGGGCTCTGTGCTAAATGCTTCGATGCTTCTTGGATACAAGGACATAAGTGAGTAAGATGATCCTCCCCACAAAGCTTGCAAGGGAATTTCACCTTACATCTAGGTTTACGATCCTTGCCAGCATTACCGCCTTCCTGAGGAGGGTTGGCATTCTCTTTACGAGGAGTATTATGATTGCTATTGTTGTTATTTCCATTGTTTCCACCCCTACGATTATTTCTCCCCTTTTTCTTACCACCAGGTTGCTGGTTACCCGACGGTTTCGTTGATTGCACATTGTGTACATCAGATGATGGAGTGGAAGTGGACAAGGTGTGAACCTGTCCGGGTGCAGACTGGTTTAGCGACAAATTTTGCATTTGATTAGCTACCAAGTCTACAGGGCGAGTGCATGCGGACCCCACGATTCCATCGGCATGTGGTCCAGGAACTGACGTGGGCTCATGTCTTGTTCTCGGTGCATCAGGAATAATGTCATACAAAATGCCAAACTGAGAATAAAGAAGATCTAACTACTGGACTTTCAAGATAGCTTGTTCCTCAATCATAATGCCGGACATCGAAACATCCTTAGCAATATATGGAAGTAAAGACTTAAGGAACCATTCCAACAGGAACTTTGAAGGAATGTTGGCTTTCACTAATCTCTTCCACCGATGCCACTCTTGAACGTGGTCAGAAATATGTGTGGCCTTATTCTGATGGAAAGTGGACAACAACTAAGTACCAGTACCATAATGAACCGGCAATTGGAAATGGTCTAAGAAAACCAAAGCAATCTCGTTGAAACCCCTATAGGTGTTTCCGGGCAACTCCACATACCATTTCGCGGATGCCCCCGTGAGGGTGCATTGAAATAGTTGTAATCAAATGGAATCATGATTCAAAGAGTTGGAGGAGCACCACAAGTGAAATGTCGTGACATGATCTCCCGGGTCCTCACCACCTTTCCCCTCAAACTTTGGAATGTCCAAAGGGAGCTTGGTAGGGACCGGGGGCCAAGTAGGTTCGTGACACACCGGATCATTCGTGAGCTTCGAAAGATCTGGGAGATTCAAGCATGCAAGGAACAGGAGCTGCAGCTGGAAAGCTTGATTATAAGCTCCCATAAACGGTTGATTGAATGGAACTGTGTTATACGATGGACCAAAATCTTGACCATGAGGGTTAAACTGCTGATACTGTGGACCTGACGGCCCATACGCTTGCCCATGGCCATAAGATGGATAACCTCCCCCCGCCTGACCCATTTGAGAGTAAGCAGGTATTTGTGCATTTTGAGCACCATATTGGGGTGGTGGGTGATACTGGTGGCCAGCACCGACTGTGTTGTAGTAGGGGTTGCCACCATGGGTATGGGGCATGTATGTACCATTCATAGTGGGAACTGTGTTGTATTGACCGTAATGGTATCGTATGTTCCCACCCCCAATATTAGGATTAACTTGAGCATTCGTGTGATGACCATAAGCATGAGAAGTATTCCCAGGTCCAATATGGGTGTGACCAGTAGCAGGGTTGGTGGTGTGATATCCATGTGGATAGGAAATATTCCCACCCCCTACATTACTATTACTAGTGGTGGCAGTGGACGCAAAAGTATGCGGTGTGGGTCCACCCCCGTGGTTGGGAGGAACGGTATCATGTGCGAAAGTGGTCCTAGGTTGACGAGTAGTGACATGTGTACTAGGTGGTGGATGGCGAGTTGTGTTTCGGACAACATTCTGACTAGGTTGGGTATTCCTAGGAGGTGGTCACGTTCCAACATTAGCATGGTTAGGAATCCAACCAGTCCCCGTACTATGTGAGTGGGTGGATAACGTAGTGCCCCCAACTAGGGTAGTGCCCCCAGTGGGTATAGTATGGCTAACACTTTGACTAGTGCCAGCATGAGTACCAACCATAGTGGAAGGTTCGACAGTATTGTGACTAGGCATACCAAAAGAGAGTGCAGTGGGGTTGACCATAGGGTCGGAATCATCATGAGTCTCAGGCCTCCTATATCTAGAATCGCGTGGAAACGAAGGAACGAAAGGCTCATCCTGTTCTTCCTCCTCATGTAAGTCGGGCATCCCGTAAAGATAATTATCCGGATTTGAAGGATCAAACAGATCCCAGTCAAGTGGATTAGGCCAAATAGAACCAGGTTGAGTCGCAGGTGGATCACCTCCCCAATCCTCACGAGGAGTCTGGGGATCGGAAGTATGTTCAACTCTACCCGAAGGAGTAGAAAGGTCTTGCCCGATATCAGGATGTGTAGCCATGTAATCCTCAACGTAAGTCGTGTAAGAATCTGAAGACTTAGAGGGAGCCCTCCGGCGTCCTCTATTAATACGTTGTGTAACCAAAGTTGGCTTTAAACTAGCCAAACGACGGGACCGGCGGAGTGTAGGGCTCTGCACCACATTCTCTCCGGAGAGAGACACAGCGTCTCCTAAAGGCCAACTATTGATCAAAAAATAGTAAATCAAAAGCACACACCTAGAGAATCTACAGCCAATAGCAAACAGATAAAGTGGCTAAATGAGCTCCCAACACTAGAGCCGGTATGTCTCGCCTAGGAGAGGCTTGAGACTCCCAAACTATAGCCAGAGGTAACAAAATCAGCTATAGAGACACCCAGGCTTCACTGTGTTGATAGGGTCAAGTCCACTGCACGAACACAACTGTGTTATCCAATCCCTATATGACTCAGGACACAAACAACATAACCACTGCAAGTACCCTGTGCGATACCTAGGTAAGGCAACTAACCAATACTCAGGGGAACAGTCGCAGGTGGGACTCGTCGTATGGGCAGGGTAGCTAAGCCCGAAGCACAAGAGGACGAACCTCCGGTACCCCCAGATACGAACAAATCCTGGATATATCTCCCACGCTCAGCCGGTATTAGAGGGATATCTCCTCAACCAACCTCCCATGACCTCGTGCTTAACTCTGGTTTGAGTAGAGCTTTCCTGAGAACATCGATCTATACCATGGATTCCTCCACTCCCTAGTCAGACACCTAATGTTTCGTTCAGTAGTCTTGGATTGTTAACTCACAATGATCTATTCCAAGACTCTAAACCTATGCTAGTTGGTGTACCCTATAAATAAAATAAGTCTAATCAATTTTATGATTAAGCGTTAATTTTAGTGGTTGTGATTACTCAAGGGATATGGTCGTGAAACTAGTTATGTGTAGACTCAAGAATATGCAACATCGTCCAATCCTAGACTCATCTATCCAATAAAACAATGTCAGTAATATGCAAAGTCAATCAACAATTCCGAAATAAATATGCAAACTTTTATCTTTTCAATGCACAAGCAGAACCTAAAATGAAGGCAACAAGCACTCAATGCAAAATGCAGTACATGGAAATAAAATATTTTTTTATTTTCTCTTATAAATAGAAAGGAAAATGCAAAAACTAAATGAATATTTTTTGTATTTTTTCAATATATATGGAATGAAAAAATGCAAGCAAAATCCTACTATTCAGTCACTGAAGTGCCGAGAAGATCACTAAGACAACCCAGCCGATCCTAAATAGCAAGACTCAGCCAAAGGAATGAGTTCAACAGGAAAAAACCAAGAGGTTAAAACCAAGGATTGGTAAAAAACAAAGAGAAGCGAAGAGATCTGGTCACAACCAAGGCATGAAACAATCAAAAAAGAGGCCAACAAAGACACAGGGACCAACCAAACTCACCCAGCAACAACCAATAGCCATAAACCAACAAAAGTCGGAGTTACATGCTATTGTCGAAGGAATACCTGTGGGTACCCGCGAGCAGTAGAGTAAACAGAGGTGGGTATACGCGGGCAGAACTAAGCCAGCCCGCGGGTGAGAAACAACAAATGGTCAAACAGAGAGTCCAGAGGATCAGAAAAAGCAAGTTTTCTACAATGTATCTTAACGGCCAATCAGTGACACAGAGTTTCGATAAACAAAAACTCTAATTATGGACTAATGCTCAAAAAATTTTCCAAACATGGATTTTTTCCCTAGCGGAGTCGCCATTTTTGTATTGGAGATAACTCACTATGGCTTGGGAACACCACAACAGACAGATGACTACCAGAAATCTACTCAATTCTCAAAACAATGCTATTATAAATGACAATGTTAAAACAATGGAGAAATGTAACCAACCTCAATCCAACGTTTGATGTAGATCCCTGTTGGAGCTTTCAATCCGTGCACATCCAAGCACTTGTAATCTGCAAATTAGTCTTGACAACCAATATCTAACAAGTACATGTGATATATAAATAGCATTAACATCATCAATAACAATGGTCCCTAATATCATAAGCAAATGCAACCCAATGTATAATAAATGACATTCACACCATGAATGGACGAGAATATGAGTATTTCTATTAATGAACAAGAAGTACAAAGTGATACGACCTCTTATCGGCAACCAATCTGAACCAAGATCTAGATCAATCCACTTGTGCCTCCACCACTTCAATCCTCCATGAATGGCAAACTCAAACTAGAAAGGAGTTTGGAAGGTGAACATAACTGGTTCACAACTACAAGGATCAATGAGTGCAGACTCAAGATAGGGAAAAAATCCAATAGAGTGCCTTTACTATTCTCCTCTTCCCCCCGTCCATAAGCCATATGTGCTCAATATATAGTCCTCTCAAAGGTAGGTGAAAGGACTCATCGAGACGTTACTTGGGTAGATGGAGAGCCAAAGGTCACCCAATGACCGCTTTTTGGGAGTAAAAGTAATAAAATAGTGGTTTTTACCATTTTACTTGATACCTACGGGCTATAGGGATGCAACTCGCGGGTACGCATGCTATAGTGATGCAACATGCGGGTAGGAACAAAAATAGGATAAACTAGCATCACTGAGGGATGAAAAATGGATCTGAGTCACTGAAATGGATCCTACAGGCCAAAGAATGCTGATGCTCATAGGGTGGAAGATTTCTGTGTAACATTTATGGTAGAGGGAATCTATATGTTGGGCTGAATACGTGGCTATTTTCAATAATTTGTCTATAACTCAAAATATGTAATCTAGATCCTTTTGAGGTTTGATAGAAGAATCTTTAGGTTGTGATGGACACTGTAATGCCCACTTTAGACTGGATTTTTCTGATTGGAGTTTGAGGGCACTTATATTGAAGTGACATGGTTAAATAAACTTGAAAACTGTGTTATGCTTTGAATAAAAATTGTTGATAGACAAGCAAGTGATGATTATGCTCGATTGTTTGAGAAATATAAATTAAAGATTATGTTATGAATAAACGAGAGAAATGATTTTTTTTATTCCGTAGATGTGAATAAATGCCAGTTGTTTAACTAGAATTGAATAAAGATCAACAATACATGATGATATACTTAATACAGTGCATCGCTACTAATGTGCGTTTTGAGTTTGTGCAGTGACAGGTAAAACGAATTATCGACTAACTCTCAAATGGAATTAAAGAGGGTCTTAAAGAACGAGAAACATATATAGGGGTACGAAAACGGACTGTCAGCTCTGAAATAGCATTCCACGCACAAGTATGAAATCCCTATCAACTTTACTCGAGTAGCATGTGTCGTACGTGCGAGGCCATAACTATTTGGTCGCGTACGATGTGTTAAGGGGCGTGCTATAAGGACGATCTTATTCTTCAATATCCATTAGTATCCATGGAAATGTAGTCGGATGATTACAGTAACGATTCCTAATCGCTACATCGCACTCCCCATGCGAGGACAAGGACAAGGAAGTTGTCAGAAGGACCCATAGATGCGATACCTAGACAACGACAAGGAATGGAACTACTTGCATACTTGCACTAAAACATTTAGATACATATTGAACTATGCATATGTTAAAGTCAAATTGAGAATAATTAAATGAAAGAATATTTTAATTGAGCAAATATTAAAGGGGGATATTTTGAGGCAGAATACAAGTGCAACCACTGATTTAGGAAGACATGCATTAGATAAATATCATAAACAAATAAATTAACGATATTTGATTTTGGAGAAAATCTAGATTGGTAGATATCTTTGAGTTAAACTACATATGCACCCATTGATTTAGGGATTGGGATTTTAAACTAAAGAGACAACTAAGAGAGAATTGAGGAACTTATGTGCACTAAAATGTGAGAGTGACACATAGTTGCATGAGAATGAATATTAGAAAATTAATTAATTAATTAATTTTGCATAAGACGACACATGTCCAAGACTTTTATATTTAAGAAAGGGAGAATGAAGAGGAAATGATCTCTTGCTCCCTAATGTTGGATGGATTCTGTAATGGAAGTTTGAGATTAGTGTGGTCCATGTGAGTTTGGTTGAGAATTACTTGGGGGATTCAGAGATCTCATCTGAGTTTTTGGGCTTGTATGTTCTTTGCGACCCCCTATTTGCTCTGGGGACTGGGAGGAAGAAGACTACTCCCAATGTGGTAGGGAGATCAACCAAGGATTCTTTCGGTACTTTGCCAAGGAATGTTTGGATTGGAGCAGAAACTATCTCAACATCTTCGTCACATTGTTGGACAAACATCCGGACAAGTTCAATGTCATTTGAGTTATTTATATTTTATATGCTAGAAGAATTCATTGTGGCTAGTTAACTCGATAAATCTATTAAATTGCATAGTAGCATAATTCGGTCGTATTGGCTTTTCCTATATGGAAATTCCAAACAATTCGAATTCATCAAATATTCGATGTAGGTAAAATAGGAATAGATTGGAAAATTGAATTTTGAAAAACTAATTTTGAAATACCACATTTTAATTATTTAATCACTATATAAAATGTAAATAACATTCAATTTTATACTTTCTTATAAAAATAATTATTACTAATTAGTTGTTATCTCTCACACTCTCTATTCCCACTACATTGAGATTTTATATTTTGTTTTTAAATAGTAATTTTGATTGTAAATAACATGTCTATAAATAAAATAATGAATTTAAATGTACATTTATGATATATCCATGCATATTTCAATAAAATTATTATTCATTTAAGAAGACTACTTCTGTATTTTATTCGTATTGGGCTTTTACGTGACGTATTTTTTCCGTGTCGAATCGTATTCGTACTCAAATTATGCTACTGTGTTAAATTGAATGCTATTAAATTTTGTTTATAAACTATATGTGACTCAAATAATGTTTGATCCTTCTAACTGCAGGATTTCTAATTAAATTTTTAGCACTAATTAAATATATCTATTGATAGATAGCATTTGGGTAACGAATTGTAAGGACTTTGATAAGTCCCTATATCATTACTAAATTTGAAGACTGATTATTCTCCAACAGTTAGTGGATGTAAAATAAAATGATAAGGTTACTATGTTTTATTCTTCTATATCCTACCCTGCAACTTGGGTCAGCATTAATCCTTTCTATATGCTACTTGAAGTTGTTAATTATACCAGTTATTTAGAACTCTGAACAGATCGGGCAAACTCTGAATAGTAGTGTTTAAATGTTAGAAGAGAACACAGACCACAAGGTAAGTTCTTTGTTGTTTAATTAAAATATTGTCAACAATTCTAAAGTAAACCATGATTTCTCTGGGTTGAACAAACATATTTAAATGTTAAGAAGAGAATACAGACCGACAGGTTAGTTCTTTGTGGATTAATTAAAATATTGTATAAAAAAATAGACAACGCTTAGTTAATAGTATTACACTAATGCCAATCCAAGGGCGAGAACCATGAGGGAGACTTGGACTTCCCGTGGTTACGGTAATAGACACGAGGTCCTAGTCCCATGACTAATCTGTCTAACTACTTGTGTCAATTGATAAATTAACACCTGGCAAGCACTCACTGCATCAACCACGTGCTTATTGGTGGAGGAGTAATAAAGAGAGATTATTACGTTACTTCCTACATAGGATATAGTTAGTATTCTTTAGCAACATCTATAAATGATGAGTGTCACATTATGGTATTCATAAATGATAAATAGAAGAATTGGTATACAAATATGCATCGAGGGTTTCCACATGCATATGGGTGAGGGATCGAGGATTTCCTCTGTGGACAACCGGAATGGGTGCCGGAATGTCGATTCAAGGCTCTAAAACGAGTTTTTCTGGAAGTCGTTGATAGCGACATGCTATAAGGGGGTTTTATCACTGTATTGGCGGGTTATATCTCCTTTTCAGGCCACTGGAGTTCATACACTCTGGTGCGGTTGGTATCGGCGTGTGGACCACATCACTATCAACTCTATTGTTTCTATTATGGATGCCATTTGATTCCTAAATGATTTCCCCCTTGTAGTAGCTGTCGCCGTTGGTATTGGCACTGTGGATAACACATCTGACAGGAAGAACCCGTGATGGCAGTTTCATCTCTTGGTGCTGCGTCATCTGGCTGCCGGAATGAGAGAAAATATATCGGTCCCCATTATCCCAGCGGGTAACAACTTGAACATCTCAGACTTCATGATTGAAGAGGCTAGTTTATTTAAACCGGATTCTTTCTTCAAAAACCAGCTAAAAGGGAAAAGGGCACTAAACCTAAATAATCGACAGGTGGCGCCTCGCGTCAAGTCGCTTAAGGGACATCTGTCTGTGGGGAGGACACCTGTTGAAGCTTCGGGTTTGGACCCTTCCGTTGGCAGTGCTAGGGGGTTACCTAGACTGGGTAACAGCAACAAAACCAGGCCATCCTGTCATGCGGCTAGAAGGTTGAATGGGAAATATTTTTGCAAACCTGGGGAGGCCTGGTTAACGGTTGGAAGAGATATTGGGCTAGAAGAAATCGTGGAATTTAATATGACAGTGTTGGTTGGAAAGTTCTCATACCATTCTATGAACCGTAGAGACATTGTTAAATGGGTTATGGAGAAGTGGAATCCCATTCTGAATCACACCCCTCAAATTTTCGCATTGGCATGTGGCTGGTATGGTTTTAAATTCGAACAAGAGGCACATTGTTCCATCATTCTGGAGGGACTGTGGCTTTATGGTTCGGGTAGTTTAATGCTGCAGAAACGGCAGACCAATTTTGATCCGGAATCTGCTTCGGTTTGGCTTCAGCATTCGTGCGTACTCCTTCCTGGACTTCCACTGGCACTTTGGAACCGTGGGGCTTTCAAAGCCATTGGAAATTATATTGGTCGGTTTCTACATGTTGATGAGGATCATCTTAATGGTTTTGATCGCCGTATGGGTCAGGTTCTTATAGAGGTGGACATTTCTTTGGGCCTTATTGATGTTCTTCACATTAACTGGTGTGGCCGTAAGCTCTCGCAGATCATAGACTATTGGGGCATCCCTTTCCGCTGCTCAAATTGCAAAGGGGTGGGGCACTTGTGGTGTCAATGCAAGGCACAGGCTTCTTCTGGTCATCTTAAAGATGGGGGTCCGTTCTGGTCTTCTGATGATGGTAGCGACATCGAGTTGGATGTGTTGGGCTCGTTAGATGGCTTCTCCAACAGGGTACCCACCCCTACTGCTCCAGACTCGGCCTTGTTTCGTAAGTTGGAATCACAGGACCCTAACTTCTTCCATTCACTAAATGAGTTGGATATTTCATTTATAAATGCTTTAGATTTAAACAATGGAAATAATGGAAATTACATGAGTCGCCATCATCACATGGCAACAAATTCCTCCGGGTCTGAACAGGTTACTAATGAATCATCTGGGAATGATGACCCTGTCTCCGAGAATGAGCCGTTTGAGAGAAAGACTATTCTTAGTCCTGTCGATTCCTCCCCGGTTATATCTATCTCTCCCGGGCTTCCTACTTCCGTTACCCCGACTGTTATTATATCCATTGATTCTGAGCTACCTATCCTTGCATCAGATGCTTGTGGGAGTGGGGGAGTTGAGACGAATCCCGGTGGGATTTCATTTGCTTCTAATGTAAGGGTGGAGGGGTCCAGTGGACTGAATCCTGTGAATCTGTCGGGGATAGATTGTCACAATGTAGGACTGGATATATCTACGGATCCAATTGAGAAAATTTTACTTATTCCATCATATTCAGATATGGTGAAGAAGACACCCATCCCTACATTTTTCAAAAACCAGATGGTGGATGTGACTGAGCCAACAGGTGGGGATTTGGGGGATTATTTGGGTTTGAAGAACTCTGAACCGGATGGGGATATTAACAATAATACCTATGTGATTCCTCCTAAAACAATTGGAGACATATGTGTTCAAAAGGGGGCACATAGGGGTGGATTGGCCCAGGATTTCTCTCCTTTGAAAACGAGAAGTGCCAAAAAAAACAAGAAGGTCACTCTGGGGGGGATAGAGGATGGCCGATGCAAGGTGGATTCCCCGAACTCTTCTGATACCCGAGCTCTTAGAGGAATGAAAGCCCTTGCAAGGGTTCGCAAATGATTTTTTTCTCTCTAAATATCCGGGGTGTGGGGGGTCTACCCAAACAATTGGCCCTCAAGCGAGTACTACATATTACCAATCCTGATTTGGTACTTCTTCAGGAAAGTATGGTATGTGGGGAGAAGTCCCGCATTTTTTTTAACAAAGTTAAGCTGGGATGGATGGTTTGCACTGTGGATGTTGTTGGTCTTTCTGGTGGTCTCTTAGCTGCTTGGAACCCTTTGGTTTTGAGACTAAATCCATCTATCATCTCTCTGGGTATTTTATTGTCCGGTAATATCAGGGGATCGGAAAAAAGCTTAAATATTATTAATTGTTATGGGCCTTATTGTGATAGGGTGGCTTTCTGGGACATGGCTGTCTCAGGTCATCTGCTGGAATTGGAGAACTTAGTTCTTGCTGGGGATTTAAATTTCACTTGGGGGGATGAGGAGTTTTGGGGCAATTTGGCTAGGCGGGACCCACTGGGATCCTATTTCAGTAATCTCTTCATGAAATTCTCCCTGGTTGATGTGGCTCCGTGGCCAATGGCTCCAACATGGTCAAATTGTAGAATGGAGGAAAATCTGATTCAGAAACGCATTGATCGTTTCTTAATATCGGAATCCCTTCTGGATTGCTTTCAGAATTACAGGTCCTGGATACAACAAATTAAAATCAGTGATCATCTTCCTATTATTCTACAATTTGATGTGGAGGCCTCGCACCAATCTTTCTTATTCAAATTCAACTCCACATGGCTTTCAGATGTTGAATACACTACGGGTGTGAGGACTAAATGGCAACAGATGGATGTTTCGGGGGAGAGATTTGCAATGGACAAGCTGGCGATGAAACTCAAGGCTATTAAAGATTATACTATTTTGTGGGAAAAAAATAAAAAAGCTTTGATGGGAATAGAACTTGCTGAGATAGAAAAGGAAATGAAAACACTGATGTAGAGATCTGTAGGTTCTGGGCTAAGCCCAATGGAAGCGAAAAAACTCTCTTCAATGGAGAGTCGAAAATTGAATATTCTTCTTATTCAGGAGGAAACATGGAGGTTGAAGAGCTGAGCCATATGGCTCAAAGCTGGGGATCTGAACACAAAAAATTTTCATCATTTTGCGGATTCTAGAAGGATGCAAAATTCTATTTGGGATCTTAATGATCACAGGGGTCGGTGGATCTAGGGGGAGGAGGAATTGATGAATGAGGCAGCCCGTCACTTTTAGGAATACTACTGTGACCCTAAAAACACAACACTGGCAGAACAATTTAAGATTATTATGGAGTACCCTCAGATATTTAATGATTTGGAGGGGGACTGTATATTTATGGATGTTACTTTGATGGATGTGGAAAACACTTTGCGAGGGTTTGCTAAAGATAAATCTCCTAGTCCGGATAGGTGGTTGGTGGAACTATTTATCCATTTCTTTGATATAATGGGGGAGGATATCCGAATGGATATGGATGAGTCTTGAAAATTAGGCACGGTCTCTGGGGCATTAAACTCAACTTATTTGGCCCTCATTCCGAAAACATCCCATCCGAATAACTATAATGAATTCAGACCTATTGCCCTCTGCAATTTAGTCTACAAGATTATTTCTAAGATTATTGCAGATTGGATCAAACCAATACTTTCTAGACACATTTCCATGGAGTAGTATGGGTTTCTACAGGGCCGTCAGATCCATGATACTGTGGGAGTGACACAGGAAATTTTTCACACAGTAAAACAGAAGAGACTTGATGCACTCATCCTACAATTGGATTTGGTGAAAGCATATGATAGGGTGGATTGGAATTTCTTGAGATTAATTATGATCTAGATCGGTCTGCCATGGAAGGTGAGGAAATGGATTATGGCCTATATAACTTCGGTAAATTATGCTATATTGATTAATGGTCATCCAACGGAATTCTTTAAGGCATCCCGGGGCCTTCGTCAGGGCTGTCCTCTATCGCCGCTTCTCTTCCTATTGGTCATTGAAGGCCTGAATCTATCCATTCAAAAGGCAAGAAGGGAGGGGATGATTGTTGGCATTAAAATTACAAGAGATATTTCTGTTACACACTCTTTGTTTGTGGATGATGTTATGCTTTTCGGTAAGGGTATCCTTGCTGAGTGGATTCAATATAAGAAGATTCTTGACTTATTCTGCTCAGTTTCTGGTATGATTATCAGTTATATAAAATCCCAATTTTTGAAACATTCCCTGTTGGCTGATTTGGAATGTTCGATAAGCTCTGTTCTACCATTAAAATTTAAGGAGATCGATGCTGGAATGAAATATCTTGGTTTTTTCATAAAGCCTGCTAATTACCTGAAAAATGACTGGACATGGCTTGTTAGACGATTTGAAATGCGTATAAGTCACTGGAGCTTTTGCCATTTATCCATGGGTGGAAAACTTACGCTGGCAAAAGCTATCTTGCAGAATTTAGGTGTTTATTGGTTTTCACTGTGTAAAAACCCAAGATCCATCCTCAGTCTTATTCGGCGGAAGTTGTTCAGCTTCTTATGGTCGGGTGGTGGAGCTCAAGAAAAATTTCATCTTATGAAATGGTCTGTTTTCGCACGACCCTGGAAATTGGGGGGATGGAATATAAAGGACCTGGATCTATTTGTCACGGCTCTGCACGCAAAAAGTCTCTAGCACGCACTCTTCGATAATTCTGTTTGGGGAAGGATTATTAGAGCTAAGTACCTGAAAAATATTTCTGTTGCAAACTGGCTTAGATTGGATAGTCCTACTACTATGGGCGTGTTAAATTTTTGGAATGGATTGATGGGATCTTTCAAGGTTATTGCGGAATGGATTGCTTGGATTCCTGGAAATGGTCGTGACATTAAACTGGGGCTTGACCTGATCTTGGGGGAACCTACGGGGCATATCCTATCGATGGAATTAAGGACTCACCTCAGAACAAAAGGATTTTGCACTCTGGCTCATGCGGCTGGTCAGTATAAGGATGGGCAGTCTCTTTGGATCTCGGCTACATAGCTGGGTTTAACTGGTACTTTGGGGAATGAATGGGAAGAATATATCAGGTCGTTTTATCAATCAAACATACAATTAGCTGACTCTGCGGATAGATTAGCTTGGTCGTGGGATGTGTCTTGTGGCAATGTCTCAGCTAAATTGGCATATGATGCAATGTTTGCTGAGTCTCATACTGAGGTTCGCTGGTGGGATAAAACTATCTGGAAGCTTGTCATTCCCCTCAAGATAAAATGTTTTATCTGGATAGCGTTGTGTAATAAGATACTTACTTGGGACAATTTATGTCGACGAGGTTTCATTGGCCCAGGATGGTGTCCCCTATGTTGCTTACAGGAGGAGTCTATTGATCACCTTTTCTCCTCCTGTCCTTTCATCCGGGATCTTTGGAAGCAAATTGCATTTAAATCTAGTGTACAATTCCGCTGGAGACATCATACTCTCTGTGATTGTCTGGATGCTTGGTCCCATCTTTCCGCTGGTTGTATAGAGCTCCCATACTTTATGATCTGGGAGGTATGGAAAGCTCGCAATTCTGGAATTTTTGAAAACTCGACACCTTACCGTGATGGGATCTTCTATAGAACCCTTGCTGCACACAAGGAATTTATAACAATTCATGGAGCTGTTGGTGGCAGGAATGTTCGGAGTAAGCTATACTGGTTGGCTCCTCCGGTCCTGGTATTCCCATGTGGATTCTTTGATGGGGCTGTTGTGGGACGGAATGGGTTGGGTGGGGCGGGAGCAACAATTCACATTTCCAACGCTGTCTCTATCCATATCTGGCTAAATCTAGGTACTGGATCCAATACAAGGAGTGAGTTATGTGCCCTATGGCTCTTACTATTTTGTGCCCGCCAGAGAAAGATCTCATCTCTTGTAATATTGGGTGACTCGTTATCTATTATCTCTTGGGCTAGGGGCACTTCATCACTCAATGTTCTACTTCTTACTCACTGGATGGAAGCGGCTCGAAAGCTTATTCTTGAATTTGAGCACATTCATTTTGATCATATCTTCAGAGAGGTTAATACAGAGGCGGATATGCTCTCAAAGCGGGCTCTTAACTCTCAGGCGGGGGTCATCATGTGGCAGGAATGGCGGGAGGATATACTTTTTACTCATGGTTCTTATCAGTTACATTGGACATGATGCTTATAGTCTTTTCTGTTTATACACATTTTGTTTTCTTTCCAGTTTTATGCGGCATTGTTAATCTTATATGACTAATAGTTCTATGTGCAGATCCTTAAAATATTCTGGGTCCAACTACTTGTTGGGGGCTTTTTCATACTCACATACATTTTGCGGCTTACATTTCAGCCTCTTCCAAATGTTGTTTGGTATTTATAGTTCGGATGTAATTTCTATGCTGATGTTTTTTTCTTTGATTATCCGCTTCACTTCTGCTGTCGATACCATTTGTGACTGGTATTTGCGGATGACTATTCATGGGACTTATTTTTATATTATGGTCTGTACATATTTGCTAATGTGGCATATGGTTTCTGTTCTTCTACAGGATGTATTCCTGTTTTGACTTGTGGATGATTTAGGGACACGTGGCTCTATTTTTATTGGTCTTTTCTGAACTAGTTGTTGGCACATGCTGTCACTTTGACCGGTTTCTCCCTGGTCCTTCTTCTGACAGGGATTGTTTGCCTATGTATGATCTGACAGTTGGATATATTTACTATTCCACATATTAATAGTAAGTTGAATTTTTCTATGAAAAAAAAAATGATAAATAGAAAGGACTAGAATTAGTTCAATTAAAGAAATGATTATAAATGGAGTGTCACATTATGGTATTTATAAATGATAAATAGAAAGGACTAGAATGAGTTCAATTAAAGAAATTATTATAGTTTTTGATGTGAACAATCTTATAACCAAAGAACATGAAGAACCATAATATTTCAGATACAGGTCCATACAACCCAAAATCGGTTATAATTTTTTGATACATCTATATGAAACATAGTTTGTTTGGTGGTGGAGTGTTGTTTGGAAGTATAAATGCCCCTTAAAATCTAGAATTTATATGTGGTTTCTCTTGTCAAACAAATTTCTAACATGAGGCATACTACAAAGAAAACATGGAGAAGGTCTGGGCAGATGCTTTCTATGCAATAAGGAGGAGGAGACAAATTATCACACAGCAGTGGCTTGTCCTTTGTAACATCCCAAACTGATATTTTTTCTTTTTTTGTGTACTATAGATGGCTAGTAGGCTTATGTCTCAACAGAATATGAAAGTAAACCCTGCTCTCTGCATGCATGTAGTTGCATGCAGATCTGTAACCTAGATAACACTGAAATGCTAGAAAGTAGGAGGAATTAATGCATGTACAAACCAGTATATAGATATGCTAATGTCGATGAAGATGATCACCGCATGTAGATATTATGCTGGATGAATAAAGAGATAATCCAAGTCGTCCTCCTAAAGATAAGTGCGCCCTCCTCCAAGCTATAACTGCTCCGTAATAAATGATACTTGACTGATGAAGACCCAAACAAGGTGCAATAGGGTTATAGTGCCCCTCTGATGATGATAGAAGCTGCATGCAGGATATGTGATGGCTCAATAGCCCAAGACATGAATATCTCTCCAAATCAATTCGCCCTCAGGCATGCAAACGTCCTCCAATAGTACCAACTGCTGATAACTCTCTCAAGAGTCCAATAGAGAAGCCCTTCTTCCAAGGGAAGGGTAATATGGCCACTCTAAGAAGGATGGGAGCAGCATGTAGAGGTTCTTCTCCCTGTAGACTGTAAAACAAATGAATGTATAATTGAGCAATGCACCCAAGCAAGAGAGCGAATCCCCCAATCCAGTGAATAACTTGATCTCTTGAAGCAACTGATGAATAGATCCTGATGATGAAGCACTGTTGAACCTAGATGATCCAACCTAATGATGAACTAGGGCAGATATATTTTGCTGCTGAAATACACCAGTTAACTAAGCATGCACTCAACCCCAACTTAGCTCGATGATCTCTCCAATTCGAATTCTCAATTCAATAATCATATAAGTGTGTTTCTTCATTCACTTTACCTCTCTTTTATAACACTCAACTGCAAATAACCTAACTTTTGACCTAGTTAGGTCACTTTACCTTCTAATTCACAGTTGACTTGCATGCAGGTGCCTGGAGACTCAATCAGGTGCATGCATCATGAAATAATGCTCAGATGTCATGCATGCAGGTGGCCTTTGGCTCAGGTGGCCCCTATCTATCTAATGATGATATAATATCAATGCCCTAGATCTTCTTATATGGCATCAATCCTCAGCTGATTCCCTACATGTCAGTGCCCACTCGAACCTATGGTAATCAAATAGGTTAGCGGGATGGTCCTCAATGCTTAAGCAGAAGAGGACATTACAGTCCTCCCCTCTCGAATTTGCTTGTCCTCAAGCAACTGTAAAACCGGGTGCTGTAATATCTGTTCTCCCTCCCGTGTGGCCTCCTCTATAGGCATATCTCTCCACTGAACCAAGTAGTCTCTGATGATCATGTTCCTCAGTTTCCGCTCTCGCACCTCTAGAATGCGCTCGGGAATTAGAATCAATTGCCCCTCATCATCAAGGGGCGGCAGCTCTAAAGATGTAACAATCTGCTAACCGACTGCCTTCTTGAGGTTGGAGACATGAAATACATTGTGAATCTTTCTCTTTGGGGGTAGTTCTAGCTCATATGCTACCTATCCGACCTTCTGAATTATCTTGTATGGACCATAGAAGTGAGGTTTGAGTTTTTCCGCTCCTTTATTTTTTAGAGATGACTGTCGGTAAGGTTGGAGGCATAAATAAACGAGGTCTCCTACCTCAAAACTGCGCTCAATCCTATGCATGTCTGCATATATCTTCTGTTGATTCTGAGCAGATTGTATGTTCTTTCTGAGTATGCTAAGGATGTCTTGACTCTCTTGAATCCACTCTTTAGCCTTGGGGGCCCTGCTATCACCAAATACCAAATCTGTAAAAGTTAGGGCGTTGTATCTGTATAGAGCTCGGAAACGAGTCATCCCAATGGTCATATGATGGGTGGTATTGTAGCAATGCTCACCTAAGTGTAGCCACCTGATCCATGTATTCTACTGGCCTGCTATGTAATTCCTCAAATACCCCTCAATCCACTTGTTAACTATCTTAGTTTGTCCATCGCTCTGTGGATGATAACTCGTGCTCATAGATAACTTGGTTCCCACCAATCTGAAGAGCTCTTTCCAAAAGGATCCAATGAATTTGCTATCTCTATCACTGACAATGGTCTTGGGTAACCCATGGAGTCTGAATACCTCTCTGAAGAATAGTTCCACCACCTGCGCTGCTGAATAATCTGAAGGAATGGAAAAGAAGTGAGCAAACTTGGTCAAGCTGTCCACCACTACGTACAAGCAGTCTCTACCCTGAACCTTGGGAAATCTTGTAATGAATTCCATGGAGATTCTCTCCCACTTCTGCTCGGGAATAGGAAAAGGTTGTAATAAACCAGTCAGGTGGGTGTGCTCTATTTTATTATGTTGGCACAAACTGCACTCTCTCACATAATGTATCACATTATTCTTGAGGCCCTTCCATGAGAACCTCTCTCTAATCTGTCTGTAGGTCTTGAGAAACCCCTAATGCCATGCTAATGGTGAATCATGCAGTGCCTGTAAAATCTTCTTCTTGAGGGAAGACTCTGGAACTAAGAAGATTTTGTTCTTGTAGTAGATGATTTCATCAATAACCCGGTACCTGTCATCCTGAATCTATCCATCCAATAGCTCACAAGCAAACTTATCTTTGGAGTACTCAACCAAAAGATGAGATCTCCAATCCGATGAGATGCTCATAAGGGATAAAGTAGCCGGTTGTCTAGAAAGTGCATGAACCACTACATTGTTCTTTCCCTTAACGTACTCAATCTCGAATTCATAGGCCTGAATTTTGCTCACCCATTTATGTTGCCTCTCATTTAACTCTTTCTTCTCTAGGAAGTATTTCAAGTTGTTATGATCTATCTTAACTTTGAATCTTCCACCCACTAAGTACTGCCTGAACTTGGTTAGCGCATGGAGAATGGCTAACATCTCTTTGTCATATATCGAATAGTGGCTCTCATAGTCTTTAAGCTTCCTTCTCTCAAATGCAATGGGGTGGTTGTTCTGCATCAATACTGCCCCAATTCCCTCTCTTGAAGAATCACATTCTAACACAAAGGGTTGAGAAAATTCTGGTAGAGCTAACACTGGGCATGAACTCATTACCTTTTTCATTTTCTCGAATGTCTGTCGTGCTGTCTCCGACCAACTGAATGCCCCCTTATTGGTAAGATTTGTGAGGGGTGCGGTCATCTGTGAGAATCCACTAACATACCTCCTGTAGTAGGTGCAGAGGCCCAAAAAGCCCTTCACTTCTATCACATTTTTGGGTGTAGGCCAATCTAATATGGCCCGAATCTTCTCTAAGTGCACTTGGACCCCGTTGGCCCCTATCACATGCCCTAAATATAACATCTACTGCATGCTAAACTCACATTTGGACATTTTGGCATATAGTGATTGTTCCTATAAGATGCCAAGTACATCATCTAGATGTCTCAAATGTTCTTCCCAAGTTCTGTTGTATATCAATATGTCATCGAAGAATACCAAAAGATGCTTGTGTAATTGTTTCTTGAAGATGTTGTTCATCCATGACTAGAAAGTAGCTGGTGCATTAGTGAGCCCAAATGGCATCACTAGAAACTCATAATGTCCATAGTGGCAATGGAAAGCGTTCTTTGGAACATCCTGCTCCCTAACCCAAATCTGATGGTAACCTGAGCGGAGGTCAATCTTGGAAAATTACTTTTCCCCCTGTAGTTCATCCATCAACTCATCAATCCTGGGGATGGGATACTTGTTTTTTATGGTCTTCTTGTTGAGTTCCCTGTATTCGATGCACATGTGTAAGGTTCCATCTTTCTTCTTCACTAGCACTACTGAAGATGCAAATGACTGGAGCTAGGTTTGATGTACCCTAGCTTGAGCAGTTCTTTGATTGTACTCTCTATCTCATCTTTGTATCTCTTGGGATTTTTGTAAGGAGTGGTGATAACTGCTTGCGACCCCTCCTCTAACTCAATAATATGCTCAAATCCCCTATCTGGAGGTCGACCTGCTGGAAGGTCTCTAAATACTGCTTTGTGCTTCTGCAATAAGGCCTCTATATTTGTTGGATGTTGTGTGGCCTTATCTGGTGGTTTCCTGAAGGTAACTAAGCACTCTGTTTCCCACTCAATATCTCCCTGTCGGAGTACTGCCTCTATCCTGTTTGATGTCACTGATGTGGGAGGGTAGGTATTCATCCCTCTCAATACTACCTTCTGTCCCTCTGCCCCTGTGAACTCCATCTCCATGGTTTGATAGTTCGTGGAATACTTCCCTATGGAATACAACCACTAAAATCCTAATACCACATTCATGTCAAGTACATCTACCACATAGAATGTCTCTATCACAGTATAATTCCCCAGTGCTACTTTTAATTTAGTAATCCTCTGACTACACTCCATGGTGTGACCTGCTGTAGCTACTGAAAATCCATCAAAACTCTCGGTCTGGATGCCTTTCCTTTTAACCCATGCAACATCAATAAAATTGTGGGATGCTCCACCATCTATCAACACTCCCACTCTGTGGCCCTGTACAGTACCCCCGATCCGGAGAGTGTGGAATCTAGGGACCCCTATGATGGTAGCAATAGTACCTCCTGAGGGCTGTCCCTCATCAATTGTCTCTGGTGTCGCTCCCTGCTCCTGATCCTGATAATCCTCATCCTCCCCACTGTCTGAATAGGCTTCTATGTAGTAGGCCTTTCCCTTCCCTGAACATCTTTGACCTGGCTCCCATGGGTCATGACAAGTGAAACATAACTTTTTTCTTCTAAGGTCACGGCGAGTATCTTTATCCATCCATTATTTCTTGGGCCACTCTTTCCGGAAGGGCTTCTTCTCTTTTTCTTTGATAGGTAAATTAGTTCTAGGAGGAAATCTATTCTTGGGTATTGCCTCCTGCAAATCTCTAGTCCGACTGATGGCATCGGCTAGGGTGGTGGGTCTATAAGACTTGACCCATCCACGTAAGGGCTCAATGAGAGCCTATGTAAATAGCATAATCAATCTGCTCTCTGAAATATCTGTCACCATGACTACCACCCTCTGAAACTCTGAAATGAATGCATCTACACTACCTATCTGCTTGAGCTGTGCCAACTCTCTAAAATGCACCTCAGGGTCCTTCCGATCAAATCGCTCAATGAGCCTTTGTGTAAAGTCAGAATATGAAGTGATGGTGTTGTGACCCAATGTCACCAACCCATGGTACCACCACTCATGGGCCTCACCGTCCAAATGCAAAGTAGCCAATTTAATGGCATTTGTCTCAATCATGGGGCTGAGCTGGAAGTATGTATCCAACTTCTGCACCCAATTACGGTCTAGGCCACCCCGGGTACCCTCAAAGGTAGGGATAGTCAGTTTCCCTACGGTGCGCTGTAACTCAGAATTTTGGGTGAATGGCTTATTGTAAGCTCTGGGTTTGTTCTTACTTTTAAAGTTGAAGAAGTCAGTGAAATTCATGGATGAATGGAAGTCATCTCCTGAATCTCTATACTCTCTCAGATGGGCACTCATGGATTCCTCTGGTTCTACTTGTGCTAGAGGAACTGCAGCTGGACTATCTAAGAAATGAGGCATGGTAGGTCGGGATGGCTTGTTGTATATATGGGGATGGCTCTGCATGTTGGTATGTAAGTTCTCCCCACTACTATTGGTGGATACCCATCACTATTGGGAAACAAGGGACTGTGTGGGGTGGGACCATTTTTCTCTATCATTTGCCTGAAGGTACTCATCATTTCTTTTTGTCCAGTAGTGAGTTCTTTTATAGTTGAGATGAGACTATTGAAAGTTGTTTTATCATCATTGGCCATTGTTTCTTTTCCCTTTCCAAACTAATTCTCTCTATCCCCCAACTCTATGTCCTCTAACTCTTCTTCTCCTCTATCACTGTTTCTAAACCTCTATCTCCGGTAAGTAATGTTGTATGGGTCTTCTGAATTCATTTATAATTTTGCATGCCCACAACTGGCAAGGAACATGCTTTGATACCACTGTAAATGTCTTGTAGGCACATTGTCATTCACTGGATGATAATTGAATACAAAACTTGAATCTATAATGAAAGGATGATTTCTTTACCATTCAATATTGATGGATAAAGGTCATGAGCCTTGTTCAACTCTCTATTGAGTTTATATAAGTTATCTTTGAAAAAAAATGGAAATTATGGAAATATATATATATATAGTAGATTCTCGTCATTTTCTTTATTGTTTTCAGAGTACGTAATAGTTATTTTTGGCATGCACTCCCTTGATTGAGTTGAAAAAGGTTCTTTAATGTATAAATCTTTCCCTATCCATTCCCCAAATGTTGGTTTTAATTTGGAAAACCCATATAGCTTGAGGCTTAATGCAAAATGTTTTCTTAAATATGTCATTGAATTTTTATGGGATTTTGGGATTGCGTGTAAAGTTAAGCACATGATGATTTGGTTGAATATTTAAATTTGTGGTTTGAGTGAACATGGTTCTTGGTAGAGGGAAGCCATGTATTGGAGTGGATATATATACCTTTAGTTATAGGTTGTTTTTTATACCTATATATGTAGCTATGGATTTCCTGTAGCAATTGCTTTCAATAATTTGTCTATAAGTCACAATTTGTATTCGAGGTCATTGTGATATTTGATAGAGGGAATATGTACATTGTGATGGACAGACTCACCAAAAATATCAAATACCCATATCATATTTAAGATATATATGTAGTTTTTCAAACCTATAGAAGTTTGCTACGGATCACCTGTAGCAACTTATTTGGCTTCTTGTTGATGAATTTTGAAGATTGGAATGATGATTTAAGAGGGTGTTAATTGTCATTATCAATAAATAACATTCAAGGATGATGTTAGTGATGCATTATGATTCTTTGAATCATTTTAACATCATTTCTTTACTTGTAATTCCATCCTTGAGAGAAAGCAAGATTTACATTTGGGGGATGCTAAGTGACTGATTAGATGATATATTATTAGAATGTTGAAATGGATTTAACATGTGGATTGATTTCCTATGATATAGTGAATGGATTATGTAATTTACATTTAGTCGAAATAATTATGGAAATGTTTTACGAGAAACATTCTCATTCACTGATTATAATTGAATGAAAAAGCTTAAATCTATATTGTGTTGTATAAAGAAAGTTTTTATTTAGGCTTTGCATGAAAACAATGAAATTTTTACTCATGTTGACTAGTATAAATACAAACATTGCAATAATACGAGAAACGAAAGTGGTTCACTTGTTCAAGAAATAAATTGTGCACACACTATGCACAATTTCTCTATGTAATATCACCCCATGGTAATGATTATGCTTGATTATTTTATGTTATTTATAAATCCCATTCATATCTAATTTCCATTTTCCCCTCGGGATTTAGCACGAACCCATCCACACTTATCATCCCTAGTAAATAAAATAATTAAAAGGGGTAGTCTTTGTCAATTTATCCACCGGCACCGTGATAAACTCATTTCGCTTTCTTTTCCTTTGCAATCCAATAATAAAATTCATTATTACTAGTTCTTATTTGAATTCCAAGACTTTGAAAGGCTATAATAATCTTATTAGATGTTGATGCTAATAAATTTTTCACACACTATTGACTTCTTATGTCTTTAAGAAATAAACTGCGCGCACGCTATCTACAATTTTTGTCTTTAAGAAAGAAATTGTGCACAATCTATCTACAATTTCTCTCTTTAAGAAAGAAAATGTGCACATGCTATCTAGAGTTTCTTTCTTTAATCTCACCAGATGCTAACGATTCCACTTGATTATTTGATTCTACTTCTAAATCCCATTCATAATTAATTTTCATTTTCCCTCAATATATGCCATGCCCTCGCACTTACCACTCCTACTAAAATAAAATTATTAAAATAGGTAGTCTTTGTCAATTTATCCACCACCACCATGATGGACTCATGTTACTTTATTTTTCATAGCAATCCAATAATAAAATACATTATTACCCATATTTATTTTCACTCCAAGAATGTTTTAAAGGCTATAATAATATGATTAGATGTTGATTCTAAGATTTGACCTAGTGCATTTCATACTCATTAAACTATTTTTGTATCTATCTCATAATGGAATTGTTGTTTTCTATTTTTTTGCACTTCCATGTGTTGTCATATTAGTGTGCACACACATATTAATTGTTAGCTTCTTATAATTTGTTGCATTTCCCCAGTAGTAGTCAATCTATTTATAAAGCATTTTTGAACAAAATGCCCTAAACTTAGCCCTTAAACAACCCAATATTTTGGGTCATATTTGCCGATGACACTTTTGTGAAATGGGAGCATGACAGAGATGAGTTAGAAAATTTGCTACCCATCTTAATAGTCAATCGAACCACATTAAATTCATGACGGAACAAGAAGAAGTTCATTGCCTAGATTTCCTTTCAATGTAATGGTTATCAAACATAATGATGGCATTGTTTCTCACAAAGTATATAGGAAGAAAACCCACACAGACCAATACCTACATGCAAATTCACATCATCACCCTAGCCAACAAAGAGGTGTTCTCAACACACTGATAATGAGAGCAATTGGGATCTCTGATGAAGACGATTTACAACAAGAGAAACAACATCTACATAAGGTGTTTTTAGATGAATGGCTATTTTGATGTAGATATTGATAAAGCCTTTAAGAAATATAAAGAACGACAATAAAAGATGACACTAAACAGAATTGAGAACAATGAAGAAGAACATAAAGTGTTATTTCCTTACAATAAAGGCACAACTGAGAGAATAACCCGATGTGTAAAAAAAAACAACATCAAAACAATATTTTTACCACCAAACAATCTTAGAAAATGCCTTAGCTTAGTAAAGGATCCCGTTAGCCCCAACTCACACAAAGGTGTGTACCAAATCCCTTGTGCATGCGGTAAGACCTACATACGAGAATCTGGAAGTTCAATCAACACTAGAATCAAAGAACACAAAACATACATTATCCACAACACAACAAGAAGACTGGCCCTCGCTGAACATTCCCATAACATTAAACACCACACCAAAATTAATGAAACAAAGTTTCTAGCAAAAATTGATCACTTGTCCAAAAGAAGAATTAGAGAAGCAATTGAAATCGTCAAAAACCCTAATTGCATTAATAGGGATGATGGCATAGTCCTAAGTAGGACTTGGCCCACCAAGCATCAAACCTAATTCACATTCTAAAGAATTAATTAATTATAGGTCTATAATATAGCTAACTATTAATTATTGATATAAGCATGAATCTAAATATTTCAACACCTAAAACTCTACTATACTAATTATTAAAACTAATCTAACTAATGATGATACTAATTATACTTATTAATCCTAGTACTCTAGCTATTATAGATATCAAATCATTTAGCTAAGCTATCTTATCTTAATAATCTATTTACTAATCACTAATTATTAAATTGAATTTACCAATGATTAATCTAAGCCATTAGTTTCTTAAACAAAATTTAAGCTAATTAATCTTAACTTGTAAGCTTAGGATACCACTTATAAAACATATTAAACTTATTATTTGTCAAAGACTAATTTTCAAAAATTAATTAATTTAATCATCTTAGGGTTTATGTTTAGTATCTTCGCAAATAAATGAGGCATCGTCTGCTTCACTCTGGTTTTCAATTATTTATACGCTTACCCTACCTAATTCTATCCTCGACAATCATCTTTGTCCTTATGATGAGACTCAGTGGTGGGCTTGAAACGTTGACTATTGTTTTTCCATCGCAGAGTAAACTTGATTTTCAGCTAACAACATGATGTAATATTATCAATATAACATATATATGCATTTATGGCATTGAAATATACTAACTTTTAATATTGAATGTTTGTTTTATTTGCAGAACACTCGAGTTGATGATTTGATTGATGATCATCTAGACTATTCTCAATCTAGATCAAATCTAGGCAGTGATGATGATCATGGCGAAGATGATGATGATAACGATTACAAGGATGATGATCATGATCATGGTGGTGGTGATAACCAGTGATGCTACTCATGAGGATGTTGATGATCATTACTATCCACATGCTATTGGCGATGTATGCCAACTTTTATGATGATCTAGATGCATGTTACATTCTAAATCATATTGACTTGTAGCATGAATTGTTGTTGAGATATACCTATATCATTTTTATTTTTGTATATATGGAGATCGTAAATCTTTATATATATATATATATATATATATATATATATATATATATAACTTTTTATTTTTACTTTTGTATAATGGTGTGATCTTTGACACGATTTGATGATATATTTGACATTAATTAAAGCTGAAGATGATATATATATATATATTAGATGTTGTTTTGATGGTGAATTATTAAATATCATGACATTGAACTACTATGGATGGATATTCTCTATTTACTTTAAATTTCTTCATAAAAGTTATGGTATAAATTTGAATTGGGATATCGATTTATTATTTTTGATATATTTGATTTAAGAACTATGGTATATTTCATTGAATTAATTGAAATTCATGAAATGAGTACAATAGGGATGATGTTGACATGGAAGCTAGATTTTGTAAGAAAATGACAATAGAAAGGAATTTAAACTAGGGTCTAAAGTGTAAGTTAAATTTGATGATAAAGTGGACGCTATAAAGGAACCAAAATTGGGGGCTGAAGTGGAAGCAATAAATGGTGAAGGTGGTCAGGTTGGCAGGTGTGGGGGGGGTTCTCATAGACCCCGACATAAAAAAAATGAACGATTTTGCATGGGGAATTGGTAGGCGAACTAACAATGAAGCAGAGTGGCTCGCCTTAATAAAAGGAATGGAAATCGCAAGGAAGGATGAATTACAAAATCTAGTAGTCTTTGGTGACTCTATGCTTGTGATTCGGGAAGCCAGGGCAATTGCAAAACACCGTCGGAAACCTGCTACAACTTTGCATCAACACTTCAATCTTCTAGCCAGGGACTTTCATTCCATCTCTTTCCTTCATATCCTTCGGCATAATAACCATAGTGCTGATGCCATGGCCAACATTGGAGTTGGGTTGAACTGTGGTATTGCGATCATCAAAGATCAAGTTCATGAGGACATTTGGGTCCCCTAACCTATCCTTGCTCCAAATGACCACTTACACCTTCTATCCCTACCCCCTTAACCTCAATCCAATTTGGATCTTCATTAACTCCCATATCTCCGATGGATCCCCACGCACTCCCCTCACGTCCACTCGTCTGAAACGACGACCATCCTTGGCAGACTATACCTGGCTCATATGCGCGAGTTTATTGAGGACGAGAACCAAGGCACCTAGAGGTTATTTGAGGCCTGAAGGTGGGGCTCTTTTAGCATTTCCTGTCTCTTCGGTCTGTGAATCTTCGGTCTGCAAAATCCCTGGGAAGGTGGCATGCATTTCTCCTCACCTGTCTCCTCGGTCAGTGATTTCTTTGGTCTGCAATTTTCACATTGCTTGTCTCCTCGGCTTGTGAATAGTTGGTGTTTAAGGTTTAGCATGGAGGACGGAAGCCAATGCCCTCCTACTTTGAAATGTCGTAAGTGTCGCAACCATGTTCAGGGGCACTCTGGGGGGTTAATTCAAAGAGATATCTCTCTTATCTTTTTCAAGGGAAGGGTAATGGCAGCATGGAGCTTGCTCGAGGCGGCTCATCCAAGCAAGCTTGTCTTAGTCTCCCCATAGCTGACGAGGATGGAAATTACAGAAGATGGGTTCCCCTGGAACCCAGTCTGGGACAAGGCATAAGGGGATATGGGTATCATCTTGGTTGTGGTTTTGATTGAGGACACAAAAATTTGGGGCTTCTTGCAGCACATTTTGAAGTGGGACATGGAGCTCCCATGCAGCAGTTCCGTGGAAGCCCGGTGGAACAAGGGTGCAGCAAGAAATGACAGCAAATGGTGGGTGACAATGGTGTTTTGATGCACATGGATTCCCCTCGTGAACATAGAAGCCCCTCTCCTGATTTTCATTCGCAAGTGGTGGACCTAGAAGCCCAGGTTCGTTGGCTCAGAGGCGACCTCAACGAGATGAAAAAAGCGATCTCCCATCTGGCTACCTTCGTCCAAATTTCCAACACTGAAATTCGCAACAACAATGGTAAGACAAAGGACCATTTCGAAAAATTAGTTGGTAAATTTGATTCTCTTCACAGTTGTCTTAGGATTGTGGAAGCCAAGGTTGATTGTGTCCGGACAAACAACAGAAGCAGTCCATCAGTCATATTGAACATTAACGACGAGAACGTTGGGACAACCATTGGAAGCAAAGAAAAGAATTCACGTTCTCATCATGTCAACTGAGGCACTCTGTCTCCTTTTTTTGTGTCAGAGTAGCTACCTTTTGGGTTTAAACTCCTAGCGTTAAGTTATGTATTTCTTCTGCAGTTTTTTATTAGGACAGTTTGTCAAATCTTTCAGTTGTAACAGGCTTAATGCCTTTTTTGAAAAACAAAGACTGGTTTGTAAGGAGCAAGAACTTCCAGCTTCTATTTTGTGGGAACAGTCTCCCCGACTCTATTAACCAGCTCTTCTTTTTAATATAAATCTCTTCGACCATTTGTGTAAAAAAAAAAAATGGTGAAGGTGGAAGCAACACTTAGTGCTAAAATGGAAAAAAAACTTGGAACTATATTGGAAGAAATTTGTGGTGCTAGTGTGGAAGGCAAATGTGATCTTAGTGTGGAAGCAAAGCTCAAAGCGAAAATGGAAGCAGAGTTAGGGGTTGAATTGGAAGAAAATTGTGGTGCTAACGTGGAAGAAAAAATCGCAACATCGTGGAAGGAAAAACTGGCACTATGGTGGAAGCAAAGCTTGGTGTGAAAATGGAAGTGAAATTGAGTGTTACATTAGAAGAAAAGTTGGTGCAAATATGGAAGCAAATGTGGTTATATAGTGGAAGCAAAGATCGATAAATAAATGGAAGAAAAATTGGGTGCCAAATTGAAAACACAATCTAGTGCTAGTGTTGAAACAAATTGTAGAGCTATTATGAAAGCATAGTTCGATATGAAAATGGAAGAAAAACTAATTACTCAATTAAAAGCAAAAATTAAAATGAATGTAAATGTAATAATGGCTTCTATAAAATGAAAACCAAATTGTAGAAGCTAAATTCGATGCCACCATTGTTTCAATGTTTGGTGCTAAAGCGAACACAAAAATAAGTATCCACATTAAAGTTAGCATTGAATTAAACATAAACTCCCGATAGGTTGATGCTCATTTGCGCATTATTAGAGACCCCAAAGTCCACACAAAAATGGATGTCAAATTAGACTCTAAATGCAATACTAAAATCAATGAATTATTTTCGATTTTAACGCCAAATGGTCATGCCTAATTAGAAAAAAAAAGTTAAATTTCGATAAAAAAATAAGTGCAAAAACATTAAATTTCGATACAAAAATAAGTGCTCATGTCATTATTTTGTTGTAGTAAATTGGAGTCCAACCTACGCCATGGAAGAACATGTGATTTACAACCATTTCTATTAATTTAAAATATTAAAAACCAATAATTAAAATAATCTAAAGTTGAACTTTAATAAATCCATATGTTATTGGCAAACTAATACATAATAACAAGTCAATCAAGACGATGCAAACAAATAATATTATCTTATCATAAATAAAGAATATTAAATATTAATAACTATCTTCTTTATATATTTTTTCTTTGAAAAAAAGGCGTAATTTTATTTCATCTTACGAGTACAAAATTATATTGGATCTCCATCACTTTTGAAGAGTGTATATGCTACTAAGCAGTACACATAAATGCAGGATCTGCTACGAGCTATTCAGCTTCTTACAAATAAAAAGCAGGTACTAAGACACCCCAGAAAAAACTACAACTACAGACCAAAAATCGGCCAGCCAAGAATAAACCAGCAGAAAAATGCCATAAAATAAAGGGAAAAGAAACAAGGTAAAGGAAAATGATTTCTAGAAAACTCCGAAATGAATGCAAAACCATTAGCATTTGCAAAAAATAACCCCAGACCTACGATAACATGCCTCTCCTCGACAGCTCGAAAAAAAAAATAGCTCCTCGATGCAGCTGCCACCGAGTAAGGTAAGATCTGCCATCGATGCCCAGCAGAACCCCACCTCCATCGTCATTCCAGGCTCACGGAAGCCCCAAAGCACAAAAGCTTGTCGAAAACGGTTCCGCGGCATGGATGCAACTGCCACCAAGAAGGGAAAGAGCCATCTGTTAGAGCCAAGCAAGAAAATGCCCGCCTCCATCGTCGATCCAGGCAGCCGCCACCGAGAAGGGAAAGAGATGTCCATCAGAGCCAAGCAAGAATACGCCCGCCTCCATCATTGATCCAGGGTCAAGGAAGCCCCAAAGCGCAGCATCTCAACGGATCCGCTGTCAACATGGAGGAACTGGAGCCCATTGCTCTACAGTGCTTTGATGCCGTCGTCTTCACTCGTCCAAGGATGCCCAGCCCCAAATGCTTCCCTCTTTACACATACCACCGCTGCTGCGACTGAGAAACGGAAGAAACCTGCTACCCAATGGGTCGCCACGCCAAGGCGTCGCCAACATTCCAGAGCGGAATGAAAACACCTTCAGTCAGCCATGACATGAAGCAAACTCAAGGGAGAAAGTGTAGGGTGGCCATGGAAGGATCCATAACCGCCAAAATCAACTTCGAAAGCAGACTATCAAAACCCTAGTTGCAGAGCCCCCACATGCCCCCTATCCTCTTTATATATATATATGAGACTTATCACAATTGTTACACATGTATAACGCTCAAATATATAAATATAAAATACTTCTTTTATAAATTTAGACATATAAATTATTATTCCATATAAAAAAACAAAATCAATCTTAAACCATATACTATTCTTCCTCAAAAAAGTATACTTGTAATATTCAATACAAATGTTGGTCGTATAACTAGGCTTCTGTAACTAAATAGCTTAATGGTTTGTTTAATAGGTTTACTAAAAGACCAACTTTTATTACGTCAAAGTTAAAGTTATTCAGCCGAGATTGATTCTTTGCCATGCATGTGTTTAATTATTTGGTTGAATTGAGTTATTATTTTTGTTTTAGGGGAATTATTTTTTAATATGATGAAAACTTCTTATTGTTTATTGGATATAGTTTGGATGGTTGAGAGGAATGATTGTTACTCTCCTCACTTATGTTCAATTTTTGTAAGTTATATGATGCTCTTATTCAAGGAGAAGGTATGACTAGTAGGGTATTTTTTAATAAGGGTTATAAAAGTATACTTAAGTAGTCATAAAGAACGTGTTTTAGATTAGGATTGGGATCGGGTTTAAAACCTTGAATTTTAAATATGATTAGCATTTTCTATATATACAATATTTCTATTTTTCTTACTCCAAAAAGGTGTTGTCTACTAACATTTTTCTTCTTTTAATTAAAATAAATTGTTAAAATCTATGATGATTTCTTATTGCACCAATAGTAGCGAGTTGCTTTACAACTCAGTATGGAAGAAATTTACCAAAATAAAAAATAATTAAAAATTCATGCTAACGCATAAAATAAAAATATTAAAACCAACATAGATCAATGTTAAACTCGAATCTATGAACCAAATTTCTTGAGGTGTAATTTTTTTTATTGATTGCACCCAGAGTAATGAGGTGCTCTACAACCCGGTATGGGGGAGATGTTGTCATGTAAGTAATGTAGTGTTATGTACCAAAAATAAAAAAAATAATTAAAAATTCATGTCGACTCATAAAATAAAAAAGTTAAAACCAAATAAAAAGTATTAAAAAAATCCATGTATGCTCATAAGTTGGCTCTTAAAATAAAGAAAATAATAATAATCTTAAACTGAGATCTATCAATCACCTAGAGGGGTCAAATTTCATAACATGTAATTTTTTTTGGACTTATAAAAAAATTAAAATTAAAAAAAATTACACCTTAAAAAATAGAATCCCTCTGGGTGCTTAGTAGATCGGACTTTAAGATAGATCTATACTGGTGCGTAAAAAAATTAAGATAAAAAAGATGGATTTATGATTGTTTTAATACATAGATGTTACTCTGAACCATCTAACATGAAACACATTATTGCAATAAATTATTTCCTTTTAGTAAAAAATAATTGGCAAATTTGTATAAATGATAAACTTCCAAGGATATAAGCAAGGATAATTTTAGGGGCGAAATTTAGCCCATGGGCTATTTTTCCATGTTTTTTTCCAAAAAAAGATTCACCAATTTGCATTTTTTGAAGCCCCGTTTCGCCCAATTTTGATGTAGTAAGCTTTTTCCACTCTAAAAATCGCCAAATTACTATATAAACTATATAAAATCATTAGAAATTGAAATAATTTTAGAAAAATATCGCCAAATATTTTATAGTTGACATTTTAGGAATTGGTAAGTTTCGTCAAGGTTTATACACTTTTAAATAAGTATGCGTCCTTAAAATTATCCATGGATATAAGTATCCAAGGCATTTGATATAGAGCATTTAAATTTGTTTTAATTGTTGGAACTGGATAATCGCCATTTATAATGTTGAATGCTATCTATTATGAACATTTTTACATCCAATTATGGGAGGAAATCATAAACATTGTGTACAATAAAATTATCAAATCCAAAATTGTACATGTTAGAAAACTGTCTGCTTGTTATTTTCTCTTTATAGATGTATTATATAAACTAACTCTTATATGATGATGGTTATTAATGTTCATTAAGACCTTCTTTGATTTATTAGATCTTAAAGGTAAGGAATCACTTATTTTATTCAAAATTTTATTTCAGTGCTAAAAAAGGTGTAAGATAAGCAGTGCTAGATCACCATAGTTAAGATGAGTTAAAAGGTTAGGAAGGTCAGTATTTGTAGAAAATATTTTGAAATTGTGCTCTAATGTGGGTGTACACATGACATTCTATGAGAAAGTGATTTTCAAGTTCAATCCTCTTAGTATCATAAATATGACAAATTCTTTCATCACACAATGTTTTAGGAAGTGCCCAGCGCTCTGTTTCCCTATTGAGCTCATGAGGGTTTATTATTATTTCAACAATTCTAATTTTCTTCTTAATGCTAGTTAAAATAGCTCAAGATATTTTTGATCTTCTAGATTAGAGTTGATCACCTCCTTATAATATCTTGATTTTCTCTTATATGTTAATTCTTTGTCACACCACAAGTTCTCCTTAAATTTAGATGTAATAATAATTTTAATATTATCACTATTCTGTAGAGTGACCTCTTCCTCAACTCCCCAATGATTTAGCCAAGACATGGCATCTTTATGCCAACCTCCCTTAAGATGTTGGTTGTTTTGACTAGAGTATGAAGCAATCTTAGGAAGCCTCTTGTCTACTATATTGTTTATCTTGTTCTTTTACATTAAATACTCAATCATATCCATGCTCTTCATGGGGAAGAGAGACACTTCTATGAGGAGGATAGGATATGGTGTATTTCCTTTAATTTTGAGAATATATGTTATAAATTTCTTTTGGATTTGTTCTATCCCTCTCCAGGATCCTCTAGAAATGTCACAACCTCAAAATTCACATCTATATAAGATAATAGGAGTGAAAAGGGTCTCAAAGAGAAGTTTTTTTTGTCCCAAAGCCAAAAATATGCCAATTTACAATTGTTTTTAAGTCCATAATAAACTTTCCACCTTCCATTAATCCGTTTTTAAATGCTATAGTTCCAATTAAGCTTGTGATGAAGATTGATTATGAAATATTTGTATCAAGTTTCATCCTCCAAGTTGTTGTTGTCATACATGAAATCAACATAAGTGGTCTTTTCAGATTTGATTATCATAACCTTTTTTTTCCAGTGTTAACATTCATATTTGTAATAGAGCAAAAATCCTTGACAATTTTTAGTTGCTTGTTGAAATCATAGGAACTCCTTGCCATAAGAAAAATATCATCAACATAAAGAAGAAGGATGATTCCTATACCAACCAAAGTCGTGATGGAACAACTTGCATCTTCCAAACAACCCTCTAGCTTGTCAATGTATACACCAAAAGTGTAGGTGATAGAGAACAACCTTGTTTGACTCCTATATTATAATTAATTTATTTTGACTAGCCCTCATAGTCCCTAAACTTGGCAATAACCTTCTCATACAACCTTATCCTTGCAACCCTCAACTCAAAAGGGACTTTTAGCTCTTCTAATCTATTCCAAAGGTTTTTTGGGGGCACTATGTCAAATGCTTTTCTAAAGTCTCCAAAGAAACACATAAGATTGTTTTTATTATTATGACACTCCTCGGTAATGGCCCTAAGCATACTAAGGTGGTCCATAGTTGAATGATAGATCCTTAATCCAACTTGGTCTTTATCTCTTTTTTTGTGACTTTCTATCCATATGTTCATCTTCTTTCCCAAAATAATTCCATATAACTTAACTAAAAGAGGTCTAATAATAATGGTCTATAAGCAACATAGATACATCTTAAAACCAAATATATCAAGCACCGAAAATGATCCAATTTCTTGAGGTGTAATTTAAAAAAAAAAATTAAACTCAAGAAATTTGAACTCTCTCTTGGTTGATAGATCCTTTTTAAGTTTGAAGTTTTTATTTTATAGACGAACACCAATTTTTTAATTACTTTTCATAGTTTTTTTAATTTTAGGAGCTTATATGGATTTTTTAAATACTTTTCATAAAAAATGTTATTTTAGGAGCATATATGGATTTTTAAATACTTTTCATAATTTTTATTTTATGAGCCGACATAACATTTTTTAATTATTTTTTTAGTTATGTTACGTTACGTTACCTTACGTGACAACATATCCCCCATACTGGGCTGTAGAGCACCTCGCTCCTCTCAGTGCAATTAGATGGATTGTTTTTATCACCACTTTTAAAAATAGGAACAATGAAACTTTATGTTCAAGGTTTAGGGAATCCTTGCTTCACTACTAAATTGAAGAGCTTATGGGTGTGAGGGATGAGGATAGACCCATCATTTTTCAATATTTTTCCTTAGTATCCTTCGATGTCCTTAGATTTCTCTTTTGCTAGCCTCTTAACCCCAAATTCTATGTATTCTAAAGAGAGAATTTCTTCTATAGAAAGGGTTTGAATGTTGTCCACGACATCATGGGATTTGTAAAGATTTTTAAGGTAGGAATTGCAGTCCCTCAAGGGAATCATATTGTTTCATTAGTTTTACAACTTAGAATTTGTCTTCAAAATTTCTTAGGATCTATCTTAGAGAGGTGCAAAAGCTTCTCTTGCTTTCTATTTATATAGTACATTTTTTTTCTTTTAATTAAGGTTTTATACCTATATATCTTGTCAAATTTTAAGGACACATTAGGAGCATCCCTAATGGATTTTATAGCATGCTTGCACTCTTTATCATACCAAAGGTTGGTCATTATGTTTTCCTTTCTACATGTCATCGTGGTATAGAACTTGTTAATAGGATTATAGAGGGTTGTGTTAAAATTATGATAGAGGTCTTCAATATTGTCCTTATTCAATAGTATATTATATTCATTATTTAAATCCCTTAAAATAAATCACTCTTATTTTTATCGAAGATCAAGTTCTTTTGGTTATTATAATTCTATGTTATGGGGTTATGTGTCTATCAATGTTTAGAGTTAGGGTTAAATGTCTATGATCAAAATCAGGTTCAAGTTAATTTAAGATGTCAAAATTTACTATATACGGGGATATCATATATCACATAATCTATGACACTACTACCAAGTCCATGGATACAAGCCATCTAGTTGGATTTTGGTTACTTCATAAGACCATTGCAAATTATTAGATCTCGAGAACTACAAAACTTGATTAGCTCAATACAAAGATGGACAATTCCTAAAATGTCACACGATGAAAGAACTTATCATCTTTGTGATACTAAGAGGGTTGAATATGAAAATCACTTTCTCATATACCCACGTTAGAGTGAAAAAATTCAAAATATTTGATACAATATTAACCCTCCTAACATTTTAACTCGTCACAACTATGATGATATATGAATGCTTCTCTTGAAAACTTTCCAGCTTAAAAATAAATTTCTAAAAAAAATCAAATAATTCTTTACCTTTTTTGTAAATGAGAAGAATAAGAAGTTAAAACTTCATATATTGGTAATTTAAGAGTTGAGTACTAAGTATTAGTATCAAAATGAGCAAAGTTTGTTTGGTGTGAGATTGAAGAGAACCAATATCAACAATTTTATTTTAATTCATACAATTTTAATGGACTATTTTTTATTTAGTCATACTTAATATATAATTTATATTAAAATGTTAATAATGATTTTTCTTCATAATATATTTTGATTTATTTTTTAATTATATTTATGTAAATAATAAAAATATTAGAAAATATGCATGATTACAATTTCTATATACTACTCAACAAATATTTTTTCTGAAGAACTGGTGCCATTACGCAGTTTGCCTAAGTGGAATGCGATGGTTAAGGAAGCCCTTAAATGTTATAATGTCTCTGTTGAGCGAGCCAATGATGATCCCAGGAATATAAACATACCAAAGACAGAAGGAGATCCTGCAGTAGAAGGTCCTGAGCTTGGCGATACCAGAATTTGAATAAAATTAATGGTCAAAAGAATTAAACAAAAAAATCATAATGTTTTACTTCTTTTATTGTAATCAATTTAATGCACATAAAATAATAACTCATAATTTTTAATATATATATATATATAATGTTTTTTAATAAGAGATTAGTAGTTGTTTTTAAATGGTTAAAAGTAATAAAATAAAGGAATTAAAATCACATTTTCAATATAAATATAAATAAAATATCAAAAGAAATGGATTTAAAAAGAAAAAAAATATCAAGAAAGTTAAAAAAAAGAAAATTCAAAACATCAAACAAATTTTTATTTTCTATTTTAATGTCTTTAAAAAACATAAAAGTAATTCATACAATCCAAACTAAAAAAATTATAAATAATTTAAGTACTAATTTCTAAATTAATTGAGATTAAGTTGAACATTACAATATAAACAAAAGTTTATGAGATGCACAACTTTTTGAGCTAGCTCTCCTATATAGAGAGAGGAGATATAGTTAAATTGATCATGAATTAAACACAACTTTCCTAATTTTTAAGATTTTCTTACTTCTTTATATATATAAGTGTAATGTTCTATTTATTTTATGGTTTTCTTCTTATAAAATGATTCATTTTTAATATTTATTTAAAAAAAAGTAAGAAAATCTTAAAAATTAGGAAAGTTGTGTTTAATTCATGATCAATTTAACTATATCTCCTCTCTATATATAGGAGAGCTAGCTCAAAAAGTTGTGCATCTCATAAATTTTTTGCTATTCATATATCTCCTCTCTTTCTCTCTATATATATTCAACTAAAAAAAAAATATATATATATATATATATATATATATATATATTTGCTATTCATATGAGTGAATCAAAGAAATTTACAATGTATCTTATCCCAAGGATAGAGAGCTAGCATTCAGTTTAATATTTCAAAACATAATAAACTACCACTAATCATAATAATCAGTATTTATGTTGCTGCCATAATACCTGTGTACCATAATACCCGAGTACCATTAAAAATGGATGCATTCCACATCTATCTAGTATAAAAGAAGATCCAAAAATTACAGCAAAAAAGCAAAAAAGTTAAAAGTAGTCTCTAATAGATAAGAACAGTATTAGATTCCGGAGGCCTCAATTCATGATAGTGAATAATCCGAAGAGTACTTTCTTAGACAGATCATCTGCCCTAAAATTGAAGAATCTGGAGACATGATTAATGTTGAGATTTACAAACTGAACCATAAGAAGTATAATTTTCCTCTTCCATTTTTCGAGTGAAGCCACCGTGACAGCATGAGAGTCCATCGCCCAACCAATGATAACAGAGGAATCTCCAAAGAGCTGAACATTAGATAAGTGAAATGGATAGATAAAATGAAGTAGACACCAAAGTGCCAAGAGCTCAACACGAGTGTTACTGCCCAATCCATAACCCAGGGACAATTCATAATATTCAGTTTTGGAGATAACAAAACTACCTCCACAAAAAAACCATAAAGATCATTATCTGAAATAAGAGGACCACATAGAGTTTTGCTCTTGAAAATATCTCTCTTTAACAAAGCACCCAATATCAATTGAAGTGATCGATTAAAATTATAAACATAACCATCAAATAAAATATGATTCCTCAATTTCGAGATTCCCCAAATGAATGAATGAATGGTATGTATTGATAATTTTATGATACTTGAATTTTAATGGTTTCCTTCTCACAACCAAAAGTAAAAATGTTCAAAATAAATAAAAACATTCTTTTTATTATGTATTTCTAATTATACTTTGACTCTTCAAAATAGCATTCATAAGTGAAAAAAAAAAAAAAAAAACATTCTTTAAATTTCATCATAATTTTAAAAAAAATCAAATTTATAAATTTTTAATTACTATATTTATAAAAATATATAAATTACATTACTGCATCATTATAAAACAAACTTAATGTAATATAGTAAACAAAATTTGTACCTTTTACGAGGAAATCCGAAATAAGATATCCTAACCATTTACTCTAAATTTATAAAAATGTACAAAACTTAAAACAACATATTTTATTTATTTATTTATTTAAATAAACATTATTAAAACTAAGATGTATGTGATAAACCACATATGCCATTACATTTTACATCTATCATCTTGTGCAGAACATAGTTTCACAAAACTTCCATGATTATATCATATGGTATCACTAGCTAGCCACCTATATTTTCTAGTCAAATTAGTCCAAATGTGTGAAAGTATCCATGTAAAATTTAATATTAATGTACTCATCAACCATATTTTAATGTTTGAAAATCTCTGAGCGGATAAGAAGATAAATTTAAATATGGATATATGCTATAGAAATACGACACATGTAATTTAAATCCTTAAAAGTTAGTTTATATGTAATAATGGAAACAATTTCAACAATATCAATACCAGATTGTTAAATCCCTTTAATTAATAAATTGCACATGGGAGAAAGAATTGAAAAGCCTAAACGACATCATAAACATATTAAATGGTGTTATTTTTTAAAATTCTGTTATTTAAAATGAAGCGTTTTACAATATGATATTGAAATGAATATCCTTTCATTAAAAATGTCAAAAATGTGTATAGACATGGGATATACACGTGGACTATTAATGATCATTAATGACTCAGAACTAGGGTTTGATTTTGACTTAAATTTTGTAGACCTTCCTACGAAGTGAAGTTCATAGTGGACAAATTTAACTTTGTGAAATTCACCTTTTGGCATGGTCACTTTTACTAAGGAGATTGGAACATTTTCTTTTTCCTATTTTATTATTATTATTTTGTTCTCTCTTCAATCGATGGGTCGTCAAATAATAGAGGTTCTTTTCATGCAGGGTCCTTGTTATGGTTGGGGAGTAGTATATGTAATCATCAAAACGATTCCAGTTATCGGAATTTGATAGATGAAGAATTATTTAAATTGTAATTTTTGTTGTTCAAATTGTGATTTTAATGATTTGGATAGTTTTAAAATCACGTATTCATTATGGATTGATCATCATAATTGCTGAAATCGCAAGATTGCAGAAATTACAATTTTCAGACCAAATTTAAACTAGAATTGTTTAAAAAACCACTGAAAAAACGAAACGTTTTAGTTTATTTTTATCCTACGCATAAGCGGGTGGCTAAGGCGGTCAACTGGAGCCGTTTCCACTTAGGATCGACCCCAAACCTTGTGACCTTGAGGTGCTTTCGCTCCCATGCGCGCACCAATTTCTCTAGCTAATGGAAAAACAGAGGTTCTCTTCATATTAAAGGGTTTACTTATTTTAAAGTAGATGGATGATGCATTATTTTTCCTTTTTTAATATAGATTATGCAATTTTTATCTGTAAAATTTAACTCAATTTATGTGAGGTTTACACGTTAATGAATCACACAAATTTTATAACAAAAATTAATAATCTACCCTTAACCCAAAATCTGAAACTTAATAATCTTCATATTTATCTCTTGTATAGTTGGGGCGATGATACTCTTTTCAACTTGGCTAAGATCAATTTAAAAATAATAATAAAGAAAATTATCGATCACTTGTGGTCCACAAGTAGATCTAAGATTTGAATGTGACATCAACATTATAAGAGGACGAGTAATTGAATAATTATTCGTATTATAATATAATAACAATGTTTATCCGAAAAGCTAAAAAAATCCCATCAAAGATAATAATAAACCTATTGGAAAAGTCCCCTTCTTAATATTCTTTCTAGTTGGAAATATGTGACAACATACCAAAAGCCATTTTCTATTATAGTATATGAGTTTGTTCACCAAAGGTAACGTGGGGTTTGTACTTGTTCTCAGTAATCATTATTTGATAATTGACCACCCTATTATTCTTATATCATATCATTCTTATTTCATATTATTATTATATCATAGTGTTTTTATATATTTTTTCGTATTGTCACTTTATATTTGATTGGGGGAGAGGATTGTTCTAGATTTTTATTAAATACATATTTAGAAAAAGTTAAAAAATCATAAAGAAAGATTTTATGGGTCCAACTCATGACTATTTGAGTTATACATGGGAGTTTATGACAAACTACTATAGGGGCATGAAGAAGAAGTTGAAATATCAAATATTGGGATTTAAGACTTAAGTATTAGGTGCGGAAGGAAGAAAAGCATATGTGATATGTTTAAAATCATGCATTATAATAACTAGAAGCACTTAATCTTTCATAAAAATAAAAGTGATTTATGTTTAACGGATTTAAATAATGAATTAAATATATTAAGAAATAAGGACAATATTGAAGACTTCTATCATAATTTTATCACAAGTCTCTTTAATACCATTAATAAGTTCTCTATCATCTATCACAGTGTCATGTAGAAAGGAAAATAGAGCAACCAACTCTTTCTATGATAAAGAGTGCAAGTATCCTAGAAAAGTCATTAGGGATGCTTCTAATGAGTCCTTACAATTTGACAAGATGTATAAATACAAATATGTAATTAAAAGGAGGAAAATGTACTATATAAATATAAAGCAAGATAATCTTTTGCCCCTCTTTATGATAGATCTTAAGAAATTTTGGAGACAAATTCTAAGTCATAAAACTAAAGAAAGCGATATGATTCCCTTGAGGGACTGGAATTTATAGCTTAAAAAGCTTTATGAATCTCCTGATGTCATGGACAACATTTAACCCTTTCTATATAAGAAGAAGTTTTCTCTTTATAATACATAGAGTTTGGGGTTAAGTGGCTCGTAAAAGAGAAAGATAAGGACTTCGAAGGACACCAGGCATAAATCTTAAAAATTGGTGGGCATATCCTCATTCCTCACATCCATAAGCTCTTTCAATTTAGCAATGAAGCAAGGTTTTTCTAAATCCCAGACAAAAAGCCTCATTGTTCATATTTTTAAAAGTGGAGATAAAAAAAATCCATATAATGATAAGACCATTATATTTTTAAAAGTGGAGATAAAAACAATCCATCTAATTATAAGACCATTATGATTATCCCTCTTTTAGCCAAGTTATATGGAATTGTTTTAGAAAAGAAAATCAACATATTTCTAGAAACTCATGGAAAAGGAGCTAAAGGCCAAACAAGATTTAGGAGCTAACAAATTCAATTATGGACCACCTTGTTACATTTAGGACCATCATTGAGGAGTGTTGTAATAATAAAATCAATCTTCCGTGTCACTTTGTTGACTTTAGAAAAAAATTGGCACAGTGCCCAGAACTAGCCTTTAGAATATTAAAAGAGCTAAAAGTCCCTTTCAAGTTGAGATTTGTTGCGATACAGTTGTATGGCAAGGTTATTCCCAAGTTTAGGAACATTGAGGACTCCTGAGAAGATATTATATGTAATATATAATTGCACTCCATGTCTAAAGATACAACAATTCCACTACTGATCACTTCCCCAATGAAGCTACAAAGTTAGGAAAGAGTATTATTGTTCAAAGTGGAATCCACCCTGAATGATGGTGGCTCCCCTAGAGTGTGATTAATGGAAGGCATGAATCTCCTTAGTGTAACCATCAAACTAATGCACAAGGAATGTAACAACTTGAAGAGTGGCAACATGGGTAACATCTGGTGGATAGGCCCATGTGGGAGACATTGGAGCCAAGCCATCCACTTGTGCCTATGGCCTCCCTCCTCAAGTTATTCTCCCATCGTGCATTTGATTTTTTATGGTCTCCTTCTTTAATTTTCATAGCAATGGTGGTATTAATCTAGATAGGTTGTTTTCAATATTGTGGATTGATTGGACCTATAATTTGACTTGAGTGTCAAAGGAGGCGGTGTGGTTCGCTACATTGGTTTTGGGTGGTGAATTCGAGTAAGAACCTATGGTCCTGTTAATATATCTCTCATTTGCATCACATGCATTTTCTCCTTTCTTCCGACAGTGGGGGATCTATGTTGCTTGCTATTTTGGGATTATTATTTAGTGGTGGGTATCAACATTTTTGGGGGGTTCTCTAGTGGGAGGAACTCCCTGTACTTCCATGAAGGAATTTGTTTTGGAATCTTGGATTTTTGGAAGTGGAAAGCGATTCGAATTGGGGTTTTGGTGCAGACAACATGCACAAAATTAAGGTGATCAAGCACTTGATGAGGCACATAAACTCCCAACTAGAGGCTTTGAAAGGCTTGGTGGACAAGCCATCAATGCTTGCATTGTGTAACAAGATGTAAAGCATGAGAGCCTGCCTATTGAAGAACAAGGGGAGAAAATAAATAAGTTGGTTAGTGACACTGAAACACACTTCAACATCATTCTCGGGTTCTCAAATGTTGCGCAGTCTCATAGGGATCTCTCAAGAGGCTCTATATGGGTGGAGGAGCATTCAATTCAAAAGATGGCAATTACTATGATGGAGATATCAAGTTCCAAAGAAATGGCTCAAGAAGACCAACAAGCATAAGAAGGCAACAATGTCCATGTAATCTATTGAAACTGGTCAATGTTCTTATGTGTTATACTTGCTCTCTATTGTTAGGCCAGTTTGTTAGGATATATAGGATCATACATTATGGGATTCTAGTTTTTGCAGTTATTTTGATATGTGATGAACAATGTCTATTTGAAGATGATCATCAACTTCATGAGCAATTTTGGACTACCAATACTTGTATAGTTCTATTGTAAATTTTCAGTTTTTAATATAAAGATCTTATCCATTTTTTAAGAAAAACAAGGTAAATTTTACATATAATAGGTTTTTATTTACTTTTATTTTAATCAAGAGATATTAGAATTACTCCCATTCCTTTGGATTTTTACCTATTTTTTTCCCTAAAACCTAATAACCAATTCATAATAACATACAATAGCTTACAATTATAATATATAATAGTTAATTTATAATAATTTTAATAGTTATATTAATATTTGTAATAATACAAATTATAAAAAGTATATTGATAATAATACAATTCATAAATAACATTTTTTTAAGAATAAAAATTCATAATATTTTCATTTAAAAGAAATATTACATTCATTAGATACTTACAACATGTTCGTTACACATGTCATGTATTTTCCCCTTAGAGAAACAATTCAACATCCATATTATTTCTTTTGGAAAGTAACGATCTGAAGACCAAATTGTTTATCCAACTTGTATACTTCAAAATTGTTTCATCAAAACTTTCCTATTCTTTTCATATAGACACTATTACCTTTCAAAATTCAACATAGATTCTTGACCTTACAATATCATCCTTGTCAAAAATTTATCTTGCTTAGTGGATTTACAAAATTCAAAATACCTCCCATTAGGCTCACAACTTTTCCAAACATGCAAAAAAATATGCTATGATGTACCTAAAAGAGTACCAGCAGTCACCTGAGAAAGGTTATGCCCAAGAGGTGAGGCTTCATGACAACTAATGAATATTCTGCTGACAGATCAAAATACTTATGCTTGGCATCCAACATGTAGTCGAAAATGCATCATACCAACACCTGCCAAAGCTAACTAAATGGAAAATGAAAGCCAATAGCCACTGCAAGTACTAGATGCATAAATGATATAAGGGCATTCCACCATAATCAAGAAGTAGATTAGAATCCCATTGCTTTTCTCTTACCTGCAATATTGGGGCAGAGTAAGCATCCCTGTAAAAAAAAAATCATGCATAGTGGATTCTGATATGAAACAGAGATTAGTTCATATTTTTCCAATTCAGGTCTTTTCCAAAGGCTTTTTTCATATTTCAGTTAGATCCTCTGATATCCATTCTCCCAAAACCGCGTTTAAGATTTTGCAGAACCCCTGATTTAATAACACTCATTCTTTAGCTAAAAGATCAGCTTCTATGTTGTTTTCCTTGAAAGTATGTTGAATATTCACTTTATCAAAATATGAAAATATCTGACAAGTTTCAGCTAAAAGGGAATCCAATAACACATTTTGGAAATGGAATTTTCCTTTCAACCAATTTATTATTAATAAGGAGTCTCCATAGACATTCAATATCTTGATTCCATTTTTCTTGGCGGTCTTCAAAAGGAGCCATAAAGATTTCAATTCCCCGTAATTGTTTGTTCCTGGTACTAACCCAACTTTAAAGACTACTTTTGTATTCCTTGAAATATAAATCAGTCCACCGACACCACATATTCTTCCCTCATTCTGTGATGCCCCATCAAAAAATGAACAAGGGACCTATTCATTTAAATGTAGAGGATTTACTACCCTTAACTTCTTTTCATTTGATAATTGGGGAAAATGCCTTATTATACTTAGGCTTTGAGCCACAGATAAAGTAAGGAAGCCTTTGCTCGATTGAAAAGCAGGGCCCTGTGGATTGAGGCAGGTGACTCCAACACTAAGTTTTTCCACAATCATATCAAACATAGACAATATGTCAATTCTATATGGGAAATGAAGGATGAGGATGGAAACTCACAGACTGGATATCAAAATCTAAGCACTCTGGGCACTAGACACTTCAAAAATGTTTATGCACAGCCCCGTGAGGTTCCATTGGCCCATATGTTGAGTTTATTGGAGGGTTATCCCAATATGGTTACAGAAAATGATCGGATTTCCCTCACTTCCTCTGTTGACATTCAAGAGGTTAGGGCTGCACTTACTCAACTCCAACATGATAAGAGCCCCGGGCCCGATGGACGGGTTACTGAATTCTTCACAGCCTTTATGGATTTCTTCGAATTTGACATTCTTGATGTGGTGGAAGAGTCTAGGGTCCCTGGAAGGATTCTGGCATCCAGCAATGCCACCTTCATAGCACTGATCCCTAAAACTTAAAATGGCCAAACTTTTGTAGATTACAGACCCATTTCTTTATGTAATGCCTTTTATAAGATCACAACAAATTTTTTGGCAAATAGGATCAAGGGTATCCTCTCTTCCAGGATCTTCATGGAATAACATGCCTTCTTGAAAGGCATACTAATACAAGATGCAATTGGTACCGCACAAGAGGTCCTTCATACGGCTAAGACCAAAAAGAAATCAACTGTTGTCCTGAAGATTGATCTACGCAGAGCATACAATCGGGTTAACTGGACCTTTCTTCGCTAGGCACTTTTCCAGGTTGGCTTCCCCTTAAATACTGTTAATTGGATCATGGCTTCTGTCACCTCTGTTTCCTTTTCTTTTCTCGTCAATGCTTTTGTTGCTACTTTTTTTTCGGCTGGAGAGGGGTCTGCATTAGGGATGTCCCCTAGCTCCATTATTATTCCTTCTAGTGGTGGAAGGCCTCAGTTGTGCGCTACATAAGGCTAGGAAAATGAGGGCTTTCATCGGCTTTACAGATACCTTGATCCTCTCTCATCTTCTCTTCATGGATGACATTCTGATATTTACCAATGGATCCTGAGGAGATTTGCTCTACTTAACTCAGATTCTAAATTCTTTCACACGGGATATAGGTATGACCATTAACTCAACCAAATCTACCATTTCTTTCATGTGCATGGATAATCTTTTGATGGACTGGGCCAATAGGATTTTCCCTTATACCATTGTGGATGTTGAGGATGGATTGCCATACTTGGGTTTCAACATCCTCTTATCTTCATATGGAGTAAAAGATTGGAACTGGATGATAGTTCGTATTGAAAGGAAGATCCAATTGTGGTGCAATCAGTGGCTGTCCAAAGGAGGACACATCATCCTCATCAAATAGATATTAGAGGCCATACCTGTATACTGGTTAACCATGGCACATGTCCCTACCATCACGTTAAGTACCATTCAAATGATTTGCAGTAATTTTCTCTGGAAAGGGAGGAATGAAAAATCACTAGACTGGATCTCATGGAAACAGGTTACTCTGCCCAAGGCTTGGGGTGGATTGGGTATAAAACAACTGGCCTCTTTTGGCAAGGCTCTCATTGCTAAGAATCTTTGGCATCTTATTAGCTTCAACACTCTATGGACCACGATTATTCTCCATAAATATATAAAACCTCTGACAGTCGAGGAATGGATACGCACTGGGGGCACTTGCAGCGGTCCATCTTCTCAGATGTGGAGGGATGCTATCTCCAATTTTGAAATCATTAAAAATGGTCTTCAATGGATGGTCAGTGATGGCCGGCGCATTCGTATTGGTATCGATCCATGGGTGGGCTTTGGAGACGAATATAGACTCCCATACGATATTATTGACAAGTTGAATCTGGTCGGCATTTACAATATTTCACATATCAACAATCCGGGTGACACTGATATCCATCTCCAACGCTGGTTGATAGCAACGTATTTCCACCTTACGGCCCAAGACTCGATTATATGGGAACGACTTTTACTGGGCCTAAAATAGTGTTCCATTCGCCTCATTCATAAACTTGATGATCTGATTGCATCTCTCAATCCTATGGGCGGATTATACAACTGCTCCATCAGATGTAATATTGCTTGAAGGATCAATCCTCTCTTGGAGCTACACTGGTGGTATGATCTAGTTTGGAAAATCCCTTGCCCTCTCAAGATTATCTTTTTCTCGTGGGATGCTTTGCATGGTCGTATCCCTGTATGGGACAGGATACAACACATGTTTTACAAAGGACCTGGACGTTGCCCTTTGTGCAGGATTCAATGTGAATCTATCAATCATCTTTTAATAGATTGTATTTACATCCAATCGGTTTGGGAGGATGTTCATCGGGTCAAGGGATTCAGTCACTCATGGACGGGATCCACCCTCTCTGAGGATTTACAAAGTTGGGTAACACATGCACCAAAGACTACTCATCCAGCTCTCCCTTTTGTCATTCTCTGGTATACCTGGAAGGCTAGGAACTCTGTCACTTTCTAGGATATACACATTCCTCCTAATATTACAGCTCTCCGATCTATGGGAATTATTTCGGCGGTCCCCATTGAACATGGAACCAAACTCCCTCGAAATTTCATGGAGGATGATTTCAACAGGGAGGCACCATGGGGATTCTTTGATGGAGCTGCACAGGGGACCCCTTCTTTTGGAGGTGCTGGAGGGATTATATACCTTACTGAAACTCAATGGATCAAGTTCGCTGCCTCCATCAGACATAGTTCCAACAACCAAGCTGAATTGTTGGAATTGAAATTACTTCTGCATATTGCCATTGAGACGAACATACAAACCATCCAAGTCTTTTGCGACTCATCCCTCATCATTCAATGGATGAAGGAAAGGTGGAAGCCCAGGAACATCACACTTTTATCTATCTATGAGGAGGTCTCCCGTTTGGCTGGAGCCATCAACCAAATTACTTTCTGCCATGTTTTTAGAGAAAAGAATCAAGAGGCGGATGAGCTCTCCAAAAAAGGTCTCCTCCTGGAGGTTGGACAATCGCAGACCTGGTCTCATGATCCAGGGTTACAATATGGCCCCAAGCCTATCCCATTTTGATTTTCTGCTATATATATACTTATTTTGATATTGGCTCGACGCCACGTTTTTTGTATAGACTACTAAAAGTCTGAATATGGTTGTTTTTAATGGACTACTACTGATTGGATGCTAGTTGCATTCAGTTGTTTATTTTCGAGAGACCCTTGAGGTTGTGTAAAATGTCTCTTCTTTAATACAAAGTAGATTCGCTTTTTTTTTTCTCAAAACAAAAAAAACAAAACAATCATCATCATCATATTAAAATTTCTAATAATGGTTAATAATAATATTATAAATTAATATAATAGCAACTAATAACTATAATACGTAATAGCATATAACATGGTAAATTTTGCATATTCATCACTTATTATTTTAATGTTTTACATTAAAAAATCAAATAAATGAGAATTTTTAATTTAATTTTTTTATAAATATTTTAAGTTTTTTTGTAAAACTTTGTAATTATTGTTATGCATCATTTTTCATTTTATTATTGTTATATTCAATTTCTTGTGACCTAGAAGAAAATAAATGTTCTTAACCCTTAGATCCACTCAAGCTATACACATAATAGTTGATTTACAAATATATGATGTTATATTAATATTAACAAGAAAAAAAGTTGCAGTAAAAATAATCCCTGCTAAGGGAAGCATAAAACTATGCCACCGACACAAAAATTATGCCACCGACATATCGACCACGTAAAAACTATGCCACTGATAGATCACATCATAAAAAATATGCCATTGACGCAGCAGCCTGCATAGAAACTATGCCATCGACATAGCATAATCTTTAAATGAAAATCATTTTAAATTCTAGTTATTTATTGAAAAAAAACATTTTAAATTCTAGTTATTTATTGACAAAGGTTGGATGCAAATGAGAAGGTTGGACACAACATATGCATAATATTTTGTTGACTCTTAAATATATTTAACCTTCGCCACAACACATGCATGTTATTGATTTCCTCTTTACGTTCTATATGATATGCAGTGATCAATGGAGAGATCAATCAAAATCGTTATCTTCTATGGCAGTAGTTAGTGCAACAAGTGATATGTTAAGGTATTTGCACGATAGTAGCTGGACATATTCCTTTCAAGAGTTTGCGTGGATATCAAATTTTCATAATACTCATTTACAAGTGGCTCCTAGAAAAATGGTGTATTTTTTCTAATTGTTATGTATCCTCCCATGTACAAAGAACAATGGCTTGTGTTTTTACTATTGGTTCCTATGGTAATTTCTTTACCCCCGGAGTTAAAGAAATTAACACAAAGGAGCAGAGTGTAGGACACGGTGCCACAACAGTCGACCGGGCATGAGGTGAAGCAATGATAGAAGAACTGTACTTGTTGTCAGAGTAGCGTACTAGATAACCGGTGGCGTTTTTCAGAATTTTAATTTATAAATAAATTTTATTTGTTTTTAAATTTCGATAATTAAAATCACGCCTGCATGTATTTACATCCCATCGGAGCTGTACTTGACCAATGATAAAATCAAATTATTGTATTTTAAAAATTCTTGAAATTATTTTAATTTTTCAGAATATTAAGTTTAATATTATAATTATGCAAAAACATTATAAACTTTGTAAAAAATTGTGTTTTAAAAACTAAACTAATACAAGTAAAACAATTATGACTTTGCAACGAAAAGTATATCTCTATCTTGGCAGGGATAATAATACAAATTGAAATAAACATATTAGTAATAATACAACTCATAAATAACATATCATGATAATGTTAGTAAATTACAATTTCTAATAGTAATTATTATTGACATTACAAATTAATATAATAGTTACTAATATTTATAATAAGTAATACCATATAAAAGGGGTAAATTTAGATATAATAGTTTTTTACCTATATTTATAAATTAATGGAGTGTGTGGGGCTAATCCCCACCAATTAACAAAGAAATAGGGTTGGGTCACCCCACCATTCTTTTGATTTATTTACTTAATTTTTTTGTTGCAAAACCTAATATAAAACTCATAATAAATGAATAACATGCACATATAACATTTTTTTCCATAGAAAAAACACATCTTTTGTTATAGAGAGCGTGTGGAGCTAATCCCCACCAATTGACAAAGAAATAGTATTAGGTCACCCAACCATTCTTTTGATTTATTTACTTAGTTTTTTTTGGTGCAAAACCTAATATAAAACTCATAATAAATGAAATAACATGCACATATAACATTTGTTTCCAAAGAAAAAACACTTCTTTTGTTATAGAGAGTGTGTGGGGCTAATCCCCACCAATTAACAAAGAAATAGTATTCGGTCACCACACCATTCTTTTGATTTATTTACCTAGTTTTTTGGTGCAAAACCTAATATAACACTCATAATAAATGAAATAACATGCACATATAACATTTTTTTCCAAAGAAAAAACACATCTTTTTTTATAGAGAGAAAAAAACACTGTGTGCTTGTGCTAGAGGCATAATAAATAAATAGGGGGTTGATAGGCCCTCCTAACAAAAACATCAACTATTAAATGCGCCATATGTAAGCTTTAGGTTATGTTGGCACATACAAAAAGGAAAGACCAGAGTCCAACCAATCAAAAACTAAAAGATATATCAATAACTATTCCACAATCCAACATAGTACCTTTTTTTTCCTTAGAAAAAATCGTAATTTTATTTCAAAAAGAGGAACAAAATTACATTCTGCACATGTAATAGGATCACTAAGATCCCTACATTGTCACATATTACAGTCCTTATTATTGTCAACAGAGCCAATCGTAACCGACTGCATCCTACTGCTATCTCTAATTGGTCGTGACCATCACTGATCAATAATATGATGCTGTACATACAGCCCACAAGAAATCCCTTACAAATTCTATATATATATTGTTTTTCCAGCCTGCAGCGCGCTACAGTTGCTCTAATAGAAGGTCGTGACTCTGCTTTTTATTACAGCCCGTCATTACAAAGTAGTTTCTCTAGAACAATCAGTTCGTGCTCGTCACAGCTCTAATTACTGTCCATACAGCCCGTCAATTCTCCAACAGAGGGCGTATGTTAGTTTCATCAAGACCAGCCTGTCCTTAATATACCTGTGTGATTCCTCCCGACGAGAGGAGTTCAGCGATTAGCCTTCCCCTATCTCCCCAATCATCAATAGATCAAAGCAGTGCCTCCTCATTAACCTCATAAAATGGTCGGTGGTAATAGCTGAAGGTGCCTTCCGGAGAATGTATGGTTATCCTCCATGTTCCGTGAGCAAACTCCTGCTGCGTTGCCTCCTTGGATAGCTGGTCTGCTAACCCATTCCGCTCCCTGTATACATGTGTAAAAGTGATGTGATTAAAGGACAATTTTATCCGGTTCACCTCCTCCAGGATAGGTAATAGAACCATCACATTACACATTGAGATCTCCTTAGCCCAATTGATGACTAACAGGGAGTCACCAAAGATCTAAAGTGATAAACATCCTTGTTCTAGAGCAAATAACATCAGTAATTTTAGAGACATGAGTTCTGCATAGTTATTTGACCCTATACCCAAACCAGCCACCAGATGGAAAAAATGTGCCTCTGATTTGTAAAGGACGCCCCCCCCTCCATATACCGATTGTTGGTTTATGGAGGCGCCATCGAAAAAAGCCCACGGCATGGAGTGATCAATCAATTCTACCTGCACAGGCCTGGCTCTGCTCACTTGTACCGGGGCCACATAATGTAGATAAACCGCCACCATTTGTGCCACAACAGATTCCAGTGGAACCCTGCGGTCCTGGAATAACACCATATTGCGAGCAATCCATATGCCCCAAGTGTATATACACGGGAGAGCCCGGGAGGTGGAGTTATGTTGAACAGACCACCACAATTCGAATGCTTCCAGCACACTCGAACCCCTCCATCTCACCTTAATACCCAAAGAGTTGCAGATTTCAATCCAAACAGCCTGTGAAAAACTACAATGAATGAAAAGATGGGCCATGTTCTCTTCGGCATCCCTACAAAGGGAGCATATCCCCGGACCCTGGAGAAAACGTTTTTGCAGAGTGTCCCAAGTGGGTGCCTTATTTTCCAGGATCGCCCAGAATAGTAGTTTGGCTTTGCCCGGACATCTTAGCTTCCACAAGTATTTCCACCACCACGCCATTTCCCGGTTATGTAATTCCAAATTGAGTTGGATATATCCAAGTTTAGGTGTATATACACCGGATGGATGGTGATCCCAGATAAGAACATCAGGCCTATCGGACAAACGAATGTGAGTGAGATATAACAACCTTAAATAAGCCTCCCAGGCCCCCTGTAGTTCAGCCGATATCCCAAGATGTCGTGCAGACTTCCACCCCTGATGCCAAAGTGTAGTAGCTCCCGGATCCGCTAAATCATCCAGATAAAGGCATCCTCTAGTAGCCAAAAAGGTTCTCAGATCCTCAGAAAGGACATGTCCACCCCTGCATCCAACCCAAGGGTCCATCCCAATTCTAAGGAGACACCCATCGCCAATCCGCCACACTAAACCAGATCCGACTAAAGTGAAATGCTGCACCACCGCTTTCCAGACCACCGAACAGTTTTCCCTCGTCTTATTACGCAGCCTGATCCATTCGAGAAGAGTTAAAGGGGCAATATATTTATGATAGACCACACTAGTCCAGAGACTTTGTGTATGAATTAATCTCCACGACACTTTGGCCCCCAAGGCTTTGGCAAACATAAAGATATTCTTTAATCCCCACCCTCCCAATGCTTTAGGAACAGCGATTTTCTCCCAACGGACCCACACCAATGCACGTTGATCACTGTTACCCTTCCAAAGAAAGGCAAAACACAGTCGCCTAATCTTCTCCAGCACTCCAATTGGTATCCAAGCAAGAGACATCCAATACACCGGAACTGCTTCCAATACAGATTTTATCAACACCAGCCTTCCGGCCCGAGAGAGCCATTTATGGCTCCAACCATGAAGTCGCTGTTCTAACTTAGCAATTAACCAGCACCAATCAGCCTTCAAGTATGCGTTCAGTTTTAAGTGAAATCCGAGGTACTTTAAACCATCATCGATTTCCAAAATCCTATATGGTAGTTTGTTTACCATACTAAGGATCTCCTGCTCGGTTAATTGCGAACAAGTGATAGTAGATTTGTCATTATTCACTATCATACCCGCTGCAATTTGCACTAATTGGAGGCCTTCAACCACCTTGTCTATATCCTGTCGCGAGCCATCACAGACATCAACAAAAAGGAGGTGTGTAATGAACATTACCTGAGAGATAGATATGCCTCTGAAGGAACCATCAGCTTTTGCAGTCCGAATAAATCGGCTAAGACCTTCGGCAACCAGGAGAAACAACAGCGGAGACAGGGGGCATCCCTGTCGGAGCCCCCTCCCAGCCTTGAAGAAAGGGCTAGCAGAACCGTTAATCAACACTGCAAAGTTCACTGTTGTGAGGCATGCCATTATCCATCTGATAAATTCATAGCAGAACCCCAGATGGGTAAGAATCATCCGGATATAAAGCCAGCTCACCCTGTCAAATGCTTTGGATAAATCTATCTTAATCACCGCCCCCTTCTGCTTCTGCACCTTGAGAGTGTGTAAACCTTCCTGTGCAACTCCAATAGCCTCATGAATTTGGCGACCTTCCAAGAAGCCAAATTGCTCACAGGAGATATGCCTGGACAATATTTTCTTGAGTCTGCGTGCCATCACCTTCGAGATGATCTTGTAGATGCAATTGCAGAGCGATATGGGCCTGAATTCATCAAAGCTGACAGGCTTGTCCGTCTTCGGGATGAGGGTTAAAAAGGTGGAGTTGAAAGGACCATGGATAAACCCAGCCTTGCGTGATTCTTCCACCACATTCAAAATCTCCTCCCCGAAGAAATCATAGAATCCTATGAAGAATTCTATCGGCCAGCCATCTGGCCCCGGGCTGCTATCTTTATTAAATGAATTCATAACCAAGGAGAGCTCATTCTGCGTTACCTCCTCCATCAGCAGTCTGTTATCTTCCTCCCCCACAAAGCTGGGGAAAAGCTGAGTCACGCGAATTACCTCAGCGATAGAGACACCAGGAGGAGCCGTGAATAAATCTCCAAAATGTCTAACTCCCAACTCTGCTAATCCATCAAAGCTGGAAACCTGATCCCCATTAGCAGCTGAAAGTTCCCAGATCGAGTTGGTGAATTTTCTCCCCTTAGCATAAGCTTGAAAAAATTTAGTGTTCTCATCACCGCACTGAAGCCAAACCGCCCTGCTTTTCATTCTCCACAGCTCTTCTTTCTCGCACAGAATCACATTCCTGCGCCTCTCCCAATCCAACAACTCAACTTTCTGCAGCTCATCCAGGAATCCCATGCCCAGACTGTTTTGTATCCTAGCTATGTTTAATTCAGCCGCATGTAAATTCAGGTCATCCAACACCCTTTTGTCATGAGCCCATGTACGCGTGGCCTCTTTAAGTCTCTTAAGATTGTGATAAAAGTGAGCACCAGCCTGCGTCTGCGAGTCATGTGGACGATGAACCCAATGCTCCTGAACCAGATTTCTAAAAGTCTCCTCCTTCAGCCAGCTAGCATTGAATTTGAATGGGCTCGGTGGTTTTTTCCTGCTGCCCGCGTATCTCCAGGAAGATGGGGCAATGATCAGATATCCCACCTGATCCTACCCACTGTCTGATAACGTCAACACCAAGTGCCAATCCTTCGGCCACCAGAAACCTATCCAGGCGTTTAGCCACTCTATGAACACCAGCTCTCATATTCCTCCAGGTAGGAGCTAGCTTGGATGGTATAATGTCGAGGAGATCCTTCCTGACAAAGGCATTAATGAAATAGTTTGCTAAAATGTCCGGAGCAGCCCGCGGCCCCCAAATTTCAGAAGTCCCCAGGGTAAGATTGAGGTCCCCACCCAGAATCACATCCCTGCCATCAAAACTATCCAAACCTAACAAGGAGTCCCAATAGCCCACCCTATTTAAGTAGGGCCCGTAAATATTGAGAACCGTGATCGTCCGACCAATTTCTGCATCCCAAACCTCCAAACCGAGTCCAGAGACTATGCCCCAAGAACAATCACATCTGCAGCTCTTGACCTTCCACCCCGAGGCCAGACCTCCCGAACGACCCCGAGCATCCACTCCTACAAACTTCCAACCAGTCAGCAAAGATTCTAACGTACGTACTACTTCCTCACTGCCACCCAAAGTTTCCTGCAGCAATAATACATCCGGTTGGTTTAAATCAACCAGCCGCCTTAGCGACGATTTTTTAATGGGACTCGCCAACCCACGACAGTTGAAGGACATAATTTTCATAATAAATCCCCAGCATGGGCTTTCACTGCTCTAAGTGCCCACACGATAGAATATTGAGTACCCATCGCTACATCCACTTTAGCCCGTTCCTTTGCTTTGGACAAATGGGATTTTCTACCACGCCCTTTCCCCCCAACACTGAAGGCCAATTCAGGTAGACCCTTGCCCCCCTTTCCATTATCAGTAATCTCCCTATTACGAAGGGCATAACGGATGCTTCCCTCAGAGCTGGAAGAGTGATTGGTAGAAACCATAGTCGGAGTGACCATACAATCCACATCAGGCCGATGAAAAGGAGCATCCGGTCGCGGTGGAGACCCATGGCAGCCCCCCCCCAATACCATAGAACTGTCCAAAAATGAAACAGTAGGTGTAATTAAAGGAGACAAACCTGATTGATTCGCTGATGAATCCCGACGAGAAATTGGCAGCTCCAGTAACATAGAAGACGGAGGTATTGAAGTAGAAACCCCCTCAGTACCAGTGTGCGCCCGCTCAATGTGTTCCAACCCAATAACCAAAGGTGGCGACAATACCTCTGATCCTAGTCTCCCAGCAAGATTGGGTGGCACCTCAGAGACATAATTCACTTCCCCCTCCACAGCAGGCCCACTCCCATCAACCACCACCGCCGGAGAGTCCACCTTCGACACTGGAACATCCGCTATAACAGCTGCAATACCGGACAGAGGCTTACCTTTCCGAAACGGACATCCGGCTACCAGATGACTCTGAGAGTGACAGCGATGACACCGAAACGGCACACCCACATAATCCAGTGATTGTGTAAAATCCCCATCCTGGGAGTGAACATTAATCTCAGCCGAGAGACCCAATCGAATATCGATTTTCACCAATATTTTTGCTACTGTGTAGATGCCAGTCGTAATATGGGAGGAATCAGAACACACATATTCCCCAAGATAATTCCCAATCTCGGCAAACTGTGTTTCATTCCACATATGCATGGGCAGGCCTGGGAGCTTCACCCACAGAGGTTCATTCGCAACTCTCTCCGTCTTAGAGTCGAAGAATGGTGACCATCGTTTCATAACAAGAGGGATTCCCAGAATCGACCAATTGCTACTCAATACAGTCTGGACCTCCCCTGGATTCCTGAAGATAAATGCAAACCAGCCTTTCGTCAATACACGGACCTCCGGGGCTGATGACACGACGTTCCGCCACTGTGCAGATACCCAGCGTTGAAGGAAACCACGGCCAAATCTGCGTCCCCTCACATGACCAACCACAGCAGTAATCGAGAAATCCTCTGCCTCTGCCATAGTCACATCTACCCCCAATATTAACAGGTCTGGTCTCTTTCTTTCCTTGACCGTTTTTGCAGGGTGTTTCGGAGCTCCAGCGTTTGCAGTCTTCCCTGATCGAGACATGGATTCATCGACAGGAGAGGCTCCTCTCCCCTGGGCGGCCATCGTAGCACCAGTAGAAATGTAAATCACACAAAAAAACCAGCACTGGAAGCGATCTTGAAGATCCAATGCAGAACCAAGAACTTCCCCACACCTTCTCAGCTCTCCAGCATCACCAGCGATCACAGGGGAATCCGATCCTAATAATCATGACCCTCATCTATGTCATTCCAGCGTATACTTCCTCAGCCGATACCAGTATGAAAGCAGTCCTGTCGAATAGATGAGGAACTCAATAGCAATCCATCCGCGTGCCCAGTTCAGTTGTCATCAGCTAAATCAACAATGGTGGACAGCTGATAATCCTCCTCGAAGACACCCAAAATCGCTGTGTAAACCCAGTCTTTGATTAACGTACACCTTCCTACTGTCATTCTTGCAGGGTTTCTTGCTCCAATCCAACATAGTACCTAATATGATTAACATGTCAAAAACATAATACATACACTAAGAGATAAAATGGTTGCTTATATCAGGCTAATATGTCTGGAATCAACAACCATCCCATCAAAAATTTAGTTGGAGTAGCTACCCTTTAAGAATAGGGATTTAGATAGATCATCAACCATTGTATTTAGTTCCCTGGGTACATGAGACAAAGTGATTTATTCGAAGTGTGATCTGTTGACTTCAAGTCGTTCTACTAATGGAAGTAAAAACAAATTATAACTTGAAGGCTATCATTCATCTAAGAATTTATCATCTTTGAGACACCAAAGACTTGTAGGTGTATCAATCCATTCTTTTAGGTGTTTTTCAATAAAAATTAGGGCCATAAATTCACCCTAATTATTACCCCTACCGAGATTACCTTTGAATTGGTAGAAATGTGAATTTGGAAGATATATGATACCACCTAGGCTACTAATTGACTCTAGATGCTGGTAGGCCCCATAAAAAATTTCCTACGCAATAGATTCTATGTGTCACATCTTTTGGATGGCTGGAACAGTCATGAAGAAGGGAAAGGCTTTGGGTAGAAATTCAAAAAGTTAGTGTATTTAAATCTAAAAAAAACAATGAAGTTTCCATCAATCCATATTCCCTATAAAGCAAGGAATGGAACAACTCTCAAAAATTTCAACTTTTGTTTATCATACCAAAATTTGAGATAGTCTATCCCACACATATAACATATATTAATAATCCATAATAACATATAATTTTAATCATATTAATATTGGTAATAATTCAAAATATATATAGTAGGATATTGATAATAATACAACTCGTGAATAACATATAATAATATTATTATATTACAATTTATAATAGTAGTTAATACTAATATTACAAATTAACATGATATTAATTAATAGCTATAATAAGTGATGTAGTGAGACAATGTCTCCTTGCAAGTCAAATTAATAATGTAGCCAAATAAAGCTATTTGGATTTCCTGAATTTTTATAATATAAATCCATCACATAGAAAAATAATTAAACACAATTAATTATATAGAAATGAACCATAATATAAATGTGCAATTTTTTACTAATGAATTTGACCAAGCTCTCAATCCCCCATCAAAAAATGCACAAGGGACCTGTTCATTTAAATGCAGAGGATTTATTACCCTTAACTTATTTTCATTTGATAATTGAGGAAAATGCCTTATTCTACTTAGGCTTTGAGCCACAGATAAAGTAAGGAATCCTCTGCTCGATTGAAAAGCAGGGCCCTGTGGATTGAGGCAGGTGACTCCAACACTAAGTTTTTCCACAATCATATCAAACATAGACAATATGTCAATTCTATATGGTAAATGAAGGCTGAGGATGGAAACTCACAGACTGGATATCAAAATCTAAGCACTCTGGGCACTAGACACTTCAAAAATGTTTATGCACAACCCCGTGAGGTTCCATTGGCCCATATGTTGAGTTTATTGGAGGGTTATCCCAATATGGTTACAGAAAATGATCGGATTGCCCTCACTTCCCCTATTGACATTCAAGAGGTTAGGGCTGCACTTACTCAACTCCAACGTGATAAGAGCCCCGGGCCCGACGGATGGGTTACTGAATTCTTCACAGCCTTTATGGATTTCTTCGAATTTGACATTCTTGCTGTGGTGGAAGAGTCCAGGGTCCCTGGAAGGATTCTGGCAGCCAGCAATGCCACCTTCATAGCACTGATCCCTAAAACTGAAAATGGCCAAACTTTTGCAGATTACAGACCCATTTCTTTATGTAATGCCTTTGATAAGATCACAACAAAGGTTTTGGCAAATAGGATCAAGGGTATCCTCTCTTCCGGGATCTTCATGGTACAACATTCCTTCTTGAAAGGAAGACTAATACAAGATGCAATTGGTACTGCACAAGAGGTCCTTCATACGACTAAGACAAAAAAGAAATCAACTGTTGTCCTGAAGGTTGATCTACGCAGAGCATACAATCGGGTTAACTGGACCTTTCTTCACTAGGCACTTTTCCAGGTTGGCTTACCCTTAAATATTGTTAATTGGATCATGGCTTCTATCACCTCTATTTCCTTTGCTTTCCTCGTCAATGCTTCTGTTGCTACTTTTTCCGACCGGAGAGGGGTCTGCGTTAGGGATGTCCCCTGGATCCATTATTATTCCTTCTGGTGGTGGAAGGCCTCAGTTGTGCGCTACATAAGGCTAGGCAAAGTAGGGATTTCATCAGCTTTCGCTTTACAGATACCTTGATCCTCTCTCATCTTATCTTCATGGACGACATTCTGATATTTACCAATGGATCCCGAGGAGATTTTCTCTTCTTAACTGAGATTCTGAATTCTTTCACACGGGATACAGGTATGACCATCAACTCAACCAAATCTACCATTTATTTCATGTGCATGGATAATCTTTTGATGGACTGGGCCAATAGGATTTTCCCTTATACCATTGTGGATGTTGAGGATGGATTGCCATACTTGGGTTTCAACATCTGCTTATCTTCATATGGAGTAAAAGATTGGAACTGGATGATAGTTCGTATTGAAAGGAAGATCCAATTGTGGTGCAATCGGGGGCCGTCCAAAGGAGGACGCATCATCCTCATCAAATCGATATTGGAGGCCATACCTGTATATTGGTTAACCATGGCACATGTCCCTACCAGCACGCTAAATACCATTCAAAGGATTTGCTGTAATTTTCTCTGGAAAGGGAGGAATGAAAAATCACTACACTGGATTACATTGGAATAGGTTACTCTGCCCAAGGCTTGGGGTGGATTGGGTATAAAACAACTAGCCCCTTTTGGTAAGGCCCTCATTACTAAGAATCTTTGGCGTCTTAATAGATTCAACACTCTATGGACCATGGTTATTCTCCATAAATATATAAAACCTCTGATAGTCGAGGAATGGATACGCACTGGGGGCACTTGTAGCGGTCCATCTTCTCAGATGTGGAGGGCCGCTATCTCCAGTTTTGACATCATTAAAAATGGTCTTCAATGGATGGTCAGTGATGGCCGACGCATTCGTATTGGTATTGATCCATGGGTGGGCTGTGGGGACGAATACAGACTCCCATACGATATTATTGACAGGTTGAATATGGCCAGCATCTACAATCTTTCACATATCAACAATCCGGGTGACACTGATATCCATCGCCAAGGCTGGTTGAGAGAAACATATTTCCACCTTACGCCTGAGGACTCGATTATATGGGAACGATTTTTACTGGGCTTAAAAAAGTGTTCCATTCGCCTCATTCATAAACCTGATGATCTGATTTGGTCTCTCAATCCTACGGGCGGATCATACAACTGCTCCATCAGATATAATATTGCTCAAAGGATCAATCCTCTCCTGGAGCTACGCTGATGGTATGATCTGATTTGGAAAATCCCTTGCCCTCTCAAGATTATATTTTTCTCGTGGACTGCTTTGCATGGTCATATCCCTGTATGGGACAGGCTACAACACATGTTTAATGAAGGACTTGGACACTGCCTTTTGTGCAGGATTCAATGTGAATCTATCAATCATCTTTTAATAGATTGTATTTACATCCAATTGGTTTGGGAGGATGTTCATCGGGTCAAGGGATTCAGTCACTCATTGACGGGCTCCACCATCCCTGAGGATTTACAAAGTTGGGTAACACATGCACCAAAGACTACTCATCCAGCTCTCTCTTTTGTCATTCTCTGGTATACCTGGAAGGCTAGGAACTCTGTCACTTTCCAGGATATACACATTCCTCCTAATATTACAGCTCTCTGATCTATGGGCATTATTTCGGCGGTCCCTATTGAACATGGAACCAAACTCCCTCGGAATGTCATGGAGGCCGATTTCAATAGGAAGGCACCATGGGGATTCTTTGGCAGAGTTGCACAAGGGACCCCTTCTTTTAGAGGTACTGGAGGGATTATATACCTTACTGAAACTCGATGGATCAAGTTCGCTGCCTCCATCGGACATAGTTCCAACAACCGAGCTGAATTGTTGGCATTGGAATTACTTTTGCATATTGGCATTGAGAAGAACATACAAACCATCCAATTCTTTGGAGACTCATCCCTCATCATTCAATGGATGAAGGAAAAGTGGAAGCCCAAGAACATCACACTTTTATCTATCTATGAGGAGGTCTCCCGTTTGGCTGGAGCCATCAACCAAATTAATTTCTGCCATGTTTTTAGATAAAAGAATCAAGAGGCGGATGAGCTCTCCAAAAAAGGTTCCCTCCTGGAGGTTGGACAATGGCAGACCTGGTCTCATGATCCAGGGTTACAATATGGCCCCGATCCTATCCCATTTTGATTTTCTACTATATATATACTTATTTTGATATTGGCTCGACGCCACTTTTTTGTATAGACTACTAAAAGTCTGAATATGGTTGTTTTTAATGGACTACTGCTGATTGGATGCTAGTTGCATTCAGTTGTTTATTTTCGAGAGACCCTTGAGGTTGTGTAAAATGTCTCTTCTTTAATTCTTTAATACAAAGTAGATTCGCCTTTTTTTCTCAAAAAAAAAAAAAAAAAAATCATCATCATCATATTAAAATTTCTAATAATGGTTAATAATAATATTATAAATTAATATAATAGCAACTAATAACTATAATACGTAATAGCATATAACATGGTAAATTTTGCATATTCATCACTTATTATTTTAATGTTTTACATTAAAAAATCAAATAAATGAGAATTTTTAATTTAATTTTTTATAAATATTTTAAGTTTTTTTTTAAAACTTTGCAATTATTGTTATGCATCATTTTTCATTTTATTATTGTTATATTCAATTTTTTGTGACCTAGAAGGAAATAAATGTTTTTAACCCTTAGGTCCACTCAAGCTATACACATAATAGTTGATTTACAAATATATGATGTTATATTAATATTAACAAGAAAAAAAGTAAAAAAAGTTGCAGTAAAAATAATCCATGCTAAGGGAAGCATAAAACTATGCCACCGACACAAAAATTATGCCACCAGCATATCAACCACATAAAAACTATGCCAATGGTAAATCACATCCTAAAAAATATGCCACTGACGCAGCAGCCTGCATAGAAACTATGCCATTGACATAGCATAATCTTTAAATGAAAATAATTTTAAATTCTAGTTATTTATTGAAAAAAAAACATTTTAAATTCTAGTTATTTATTGACAAAGGTTGGATGCAAATGAGAAGGTTGGACACAACACATGCATAATATTTTGTTGGTTCTTAAATATATATTTAACCTTCGCCACAACACATGCATGTTATTGATTTTCTCTTTACGTTCTATATGATGTGCATTGATCAACGGAGAGATCAATCAAAATCGTTATCTTCTATGGCAGTAGTCGGTGCAACAAGTGATATGTTAAGGTATGGTGATATGTTAAGGTATGGTGACAAATGGTGTATTTTTTCTAACCGTTATGTATCCTCCCATGTACAAAGAACAATGGCCTGTGTTTTTACTATTGGTTCCTACGTTAATTTCTTTACCCTCGGAGTTAAAGAGATTAACACAAACAAGTAGAGTGTAGGACACGGTGCCACAACAATCGACCGGGCATGAGGCGAAGCAATGATAGAAGAACTGTACTTGCTGTCAGAGTAGCGTACTAGATAACCGGTGGCGTTTTTCAGAATTTTAGTTTGTAAATAAATTTTATTTGTTTTTAAATTTCGATAATTAAAATCACTCCTGCATGTATTTACATCCCATGGGAGTTGTACTTGACCAATGATAAAATCAAATTACTGTATTTTAAAAATTCTTGAAATTATTTTAATTTTTCAGAATATTAAGTTTAATATTATAATTATGCAAAAACATTATAAACTTTGTAAAAAATCGTGTTTTAAAAACTAAACTAATACAAGTAAAAGAATTATGACTTTGCAACATATATCTCTACCTTGACATGGATAATAATACAAATTGAAATAAACATATTAGTAATAATACAACTCATAAATAACATATCATGATAATGTTAGTAAATTATAATTTCTAATAGTAATTATTATTGACATTACAAATTAATATAGTAGTTACTAATATTTATAATAAGTAATACCATATAAAAGGGGTAAATTTAGATATAATAGTTTTTTACCTATATTTATAAATTAATAGAGTGTGTGGGGCTAATCCCTACCAATTAACAAAGAAATAGGGTTGGGTCACCCCACCATTCTTTTGATTTATTTACTTAGCTTTTTTGGTGCAAAACCTAATATAAAACTGAGGGTTTGAAGTCGGCCCTCGACGATCTTGGTGGCCATGGTTTTTTCCATGGCTGCCCACAGGCGACGGCGGAGGGGCGTCTGGAGTGATGGTGGCATAGGTTATGCGGAGCACTACGCGGCGACGCCTGAGAGCGGTGAGGCGGTTTGGGGTGAGCGATTCAAGGCCGGCCGCCCGGTTCCCGTGATTCTACGTTCGAAACCTGAGACGCTGAGGACAACGAAGACGCAGACCCCGGTTCGAGTCTTTCCCCGTCGAGAACGATGATAGCTGTGATCGCAGTTGCGATGTGTGGGGTTCCAAAACCTGGACACCGAAGCTGGTTTCACCGGTAAGAATTTCGAGGACGACATGATGTCCGACGTGATGAAGAGTCTTGAGCAAGAATCCAATGTATATTTGCAGACCGACTAAACAGCGGTCCAATTTGCAGTGAAGGGCAATTCATCATCACGGCAGCATTCTTCCTCAACGCTACCTTCGACCGCCTCGAGGCAGACGACACAGCAGCCGTCGGAACGTCGGATCGACCTGATCAACATGCTGCTTTCTTCTGAAACCCCGGTTTCTTGGCATTTCTTGCAGTTCTTTCTTAGGGTTTCTTTCACACATCTGCAGATCAATTGATCGAAGATATTTTTGTGGTACGCACATGGGTCAAGATCCATTGCTACGACGGTGCTCTGGCTGGTTCTGTCTGGCCGTTTTTCTTCATCAGGAGATGCTGGCTGAGTTCGCCGGTTTGGGAGATCTATAGGGTTTGATGCACGTCCACAGACTTGGATCTACTATTTCTTCTGTTGAGGGTTTCGGTTCTGATGGAAGCTGCTAATTGTCAAGGGTTCTTGGTGGACGGTGGGGGTAGAGGCACATTACCGGTGGCCCTACCTGCTGTTCAAGATCTTCTTCTTATGGCAAGTTCGGGTTTCTCTTTGCTGTTCAAGATTTACATCTTATTGTGGCGAAGTTTTACTTTGGGTTTCTCTTTTTTGGTTCAGCTCTAAATAAGCTGTTGTTTTTGCTTATATGGGACTGAAATATGTGAAAATGTAGAGATCCTTGTTGATTCTACTACATGTGCAATATGTAATTTTAATCATCTTTTTGAAATAAAATTACGGACATTTTCCAAGGAAAAAAAAAAAACCTAATATAAAACTCATAATAAATTAATAACATGCACATATAACATTTTTTTCCAAAGAAAAAACACATCTTTTGTTATAGAGAGGGTGTGGAGCTAATCCCCACCAATTAACAAAGAAATAGTATTAGGTCACCCAACCATTCTTTTGATTTATTTACTTAGTTTTTTTTGGTGCAAAACCTAATATAAAACTCATAATAAATGAAATAACATGCACATATAACATTTTTTTCCAAAGAAAAAACACATCTTTTGTTATATAGAGTGCGTGGGGCTAATCCCCACCAATTAACAAAGAAATAGTATTAGGTCACCCCACCATTCTTTTGATTTATTTACCTAGTTTTTTGGTGCAAAACCTAATATAACACTCATAATAAATGAAATAACACGCACATATAACATTTTTTTCCAAAGAAAAAACACATCTTTTTTTATAGAGAGAAAAAACACTGTGTGCATGTGCTAGAGGCATAATAAATAAATAGGGTGTTGATAGGCCCTCCTAACAAAAACATCAACTATTAAATGCGCCATATGTAAGCTTTAGGTTATGTTGGCACATACAAAAAGGAAAGACCAAAGTCCAACCAATCAAAAACTAAAAGATATATCAATAACTATTCCACATTCCAACATAGTACCTAATATGATTAACATGTCAAAAACATAATACATACACTAAGAGATAAAATGGCTGCTTATATCAGGCTAATATGTCTTGAATCAACAACCATCCCATCAAAAATTTAATTGGAGTAGCTACCCTTTAGGAACATGGATTTAGATAGATCGTCAACCATTGTATTTAGTTCCCTGAATACATGAGACAAAGTGATTTATTCGAAGTGTGATCTATTGATTTCAAGTTGTTCTACTAATGGAACTAAAAACAAATTATAACTTGAAGGCTATCATTCATCTAAGAATTTATCATCTTTGAGACACCAAAGACTTGTAGGTGTATCAATCCATTCTTTTAGGTGTTTTTCAATAAAAAATTAGGGCCATAAATTCACCCTAGTTATTACCCCTATCGAGATTACCTTTGAATTGGTAGAAATGTGAATTTGAAAGATATATGATACCACCTAGGCTACTAATTGACTCTAGATGCTGGTAGGCCCCATAAAAAATTTCCTACGCAATAGATTCTATGTGTCACATATTTTGGATGGCTGGAACAGTCATGAAGAAGGAAAAGGCTTTGGTTAGAAATTCAAAAGGTTGGTGTATTTAAATCTTAAAAAAACAATGAAGTTTCCATCGATCCATATTCCCTATCAAGCAAGGAATGGAACAACTCTCAAAATTTTCAACTTTTGTCTATCATACCAAAATTTGATTTAGTCTATCCCACACATATAACATATATTAATAATCCATAATAACATATAATTATAATCATATTAATATTGGTAATAATACAAAATATATATAGTAGGATATTGATAATAATACAACTCGTGAATAACATATAATAATATTATTATATTACAATTTATAATAATAATTAATAATAATATTACAAATTAACATGATATTAATTAATAGCTATAATAAGTGATGTAGTGAGACAATGTCTCCTTACAAATCAAATTAATGATGTAGTGAGACAATGCCTCCTTGCAAGTCAAATTAATAAAGTAGCCAAACAAAGCTATTTGGATTTTATAAATTTTTATAATATAAATCCATCATATAGAAAAATAATTAAACATAATTAATTATATAGAAATGAACCATAATATAAATGTGCAATTTTTTACTAATGAATTTGACTAAGCTCTCAATCCTTCATTGCAAAAATTTAAAGAAACTACTTTTATCTATAACTTCTACTCAATCAACACCATTACAACTACTCTTCATGTATTACAATTCATTAAGAAAAACTTTTCACCTAACACCTCTATCCACCACCACAAGCACAAAATGAAGATTTCCCTGGGAGGCCAAAAGGTGTTTTGTATATTCACTAGTATACAAATTTATACACATAAATTGTAAGTCAAATGGCTTCACTATTTCACCCGCCATCTAATGAGCCAATTACGGAATTGATTTATTGTCTCCCCAAGTATTATTGTTTCCAACGTCTGGAATTAAGGTAGTAGCTCATTCCCATGTAAGTGTGATGCCTCAATTTAAAATATAACATTTTATTTTATTTTGACATTTAGTGACTTTTGCAATTTTTATGTGATTGCAAACTTATCATCAATTTATTTAGCATAAATTTGGATGCAATTTAAAAAAAATATTTTTATTTAAATTAAGGAAATTTTTAGAGGTAAAATTTAGTCCATGATCAATTTTTTTATTTTAAAAAAAAAAAATTCATCAATTCCATTTTTTTCTAAAATGATTCACTCAAATTCCATGGCATAATTTTTTTACTCTAAATATAGCCAAAATTGTCCAAACGTTATATGAAATCCTTATAAATTTGAATATTTTTACAAAAATATCGCTAAACATTTTATAGTTGGAAATTTAAGAATTAGTAAGATTTGACAAGGTTTCTACGCTCAAAGAAAATTATGGATCCTTAAAAAAATTTCCAATTTAAATTAAGAGGTGGTCACCACTAGCCCCTATCCTCATGAATTCTCTTAGCATCTCAATTTTTAAGTTTGCAAGTGTTTGGGACATGAAGAAATTTATTCTTGGGTTTGTAAGTTGATGGCATTCTTCAAGAAGCTTTGATAAAATTGATTCTTGGATCTGTAGCAATGGCTATAGCAGATTTTATAAAATGTATGAAAATATCATGAAATAAATGCTAACCACTGAAAGCGACTAAGAAGTGAGGGATAATTGGTTGCACCAGGGATGTTGCTACATTAATAAGTAAAAGGATATAAGAGGATAAATTTTACATATCATAAATTTGTGTAAAAAATCGAAGGAATGGGTAGAAATTTATTCTTGAAATCACTCTCACCCCATTCCTTTATATTTTCTTAGCTTTTATGTAACAAAAAAAATGTATTGTGGGAGGGTTAATGTCCAACCTATTCCTCTGGTTTTTAATGTAATTTGTTTTGTATAAATCAAAGAAATTGGGATTTTTACCTTTTTTTTTCAAACTTGTCTAGTTTTTGTTGACATGTTAAAATTAGAGGATGTTGAAATACTTGTTTATGACTTCCATTTGAAAAAGACATACGCTCTTCCCTCCAGAACTACAAATATTGTCAAGAGGTCGTTGGCACAATAAGTAGTTGCAAGAAGGGAGTTTAGGGAGCCTAGTTGTAAATCTAAAAGACCTTTGACATCCAAAATGTTGGGCATACATGTAGAGTCAAATGGTGCACTAATTGATAATAGAGAAGAATATGGGCCATCTACATCTCCATCCTATCATTCATCTAAATATAATGTAGATTTTGATGGCGTGTCAAAATTCATGAGTCAGTTTCAATAACTGTATGAAGCATTTTATATTTTTTTTATCAATATGATGTGTGTATGGTAACTCTAGAGGAGTGTTTGAACTTATATATGATCTTCCATGAAGTTATGGATCATTTCTATGTTTGTTGGATTATATGGTTTAATTATTAATAATATATAAAAAAATTCTTATATTAACTTATTTGAATATTGATAATGAAGCAGCATTATTATGAAAGAATTTGTGTTTAATTAAATGTAATTGTCAACATTACTATTGCATTTTTGGTAGTTAAGATTCCTATTCTATATGAAGGATATTAATGCATTTTTAGTAGTTAAGATTCAATCTTTTTGTACAATATTTAGGTTTTAGACTATGGGATAGTCCCTCTCTTTTGTATTATTATGCTAACCAGTGTGGCCACAATAACATTTTAATGCAAGGAAAGTAGGCCAGAGAAATTAGGGAAGAGTGGTAGGCTTGATAGAACCGACGTTGAGACAACCTTATGGTGCATGGACGGTCACTCTGGGATCTAAGTGATAATTATACCAACATATCAAGGATCTCCTTACAATCCCCTTCCAAGTAAGGATGCTTAATTCATTCAGATATAGATTTCCCAAGTTTAAAGCACATATTAAGCACTAAAGAAATTGGAGAAAATTAAAGAATCACTGTTCAATAAATAAAATAATATATTTAGCCTATGCAATTCCTAGACATTTTACTAACCACCAATTATGTTTCAAAATGTCACAGGTGCAAGGAAGAAGCTTTAATTCAAGGTAAAATTGAAGTGTCAAATTCGTAATCTCAGTTGTTTTCTTTCCACCTCTCCCTCAACATGTAGTTTCATAAAAAATGAGAAAAAATTCAAGAACTCAAAGAAGAATATGCAAAAGCTAAAATTGCAAGATTTTGTTATTATCAACCTACAAATAATGAATAAGGTGAGTAAGAAAATATTTTTTAAAAGCTAAAATTGCAAGATTTTGTTATTATCAACCTACAAATAATGAATAAGGTGAGCAAGAAAATTTTGTTTTGGCAAAGCACTCTGCTAACCTTTCTATGACCCATGTAATCTGCATTGCAATAACACAGTCCATAGAAGAAAACAAGAACACAATGAATTACATAGGAAAATAAAGTAGTTAAAACCAGTAGGAAAAATGATTAACTCATTAAGAACAAAACATACCCAAGAGAGAAAGGTGTTAGGATCAAAACAACTAGTGAAGTAGACGAAGGATTAACTCATTAGGAGAAAGACCCACCTAAGAAAGAAAGGTGTTAGAATAAAAACAACTAGTGAAGCAACTAGTGAAGCAAGCAATCGAGTGATGACAATCCAATGAATCTAGTCATAAAGGCTTAGCAAAACAATGATCACCACCATCCCCAACTTAGCCATCGATCACTTGCATTCAATGGTTAAGCTAATAGATACAACCACCTCCTTTGTCTTATCGATGCACTGATAAAACATTAATATGGTTTTTTCAATGCATTATCATTACATTCAATAAATACCTTCTCAGAATTAAGGTTATCCATATAACTAAAATGTTGGTCAATAATAATTGAGAAAGTTCACCACTATGATTTAAAACCACATTATTGATCCATGTAGTAAGCATATTTTTTTTGTAAGTTAGAACATTATATTACAGTATACAAAAATTACATATACAAAGTCCGTCATGGCCCCGGGGAAGAGAACACAATCCATTTCGCAAGCAATGACCAGTTACAATCCATTTACAACTTTTTCAAGCTTGACTGAAACTCTTGTTCCAAAGGAAATGTTAGGAACCCATGTATTTACTTTGTTAGTATGTTGTTATTGGACGCATATGCTTTGTAAGTCGTCCTGTAGTATTTGTTGATCAATAGTTTGTGTTATTGTTGTTGGCGCATATGCTTTGTAAGTCGCCTGTAGTATTGTTGATCCATAGTTTGTAGCGGCCCATGGTTTTGACCCATAGTATTGGCACCTAGACTTAGTATATAAGTGTGTGTTGAGACCTATGAAGGCACCGTGAAGTTATTTGTATTGAGCTTGCTCATAGGAGGTTGCCCCCTCGAAGTAGCCTGTGATCAATATAAAAGTGATTCTGAGTTCTGTCATTTCTGCTATTTCGCATATTCGTATTAATTAATTGTTGCAGGTGCATCACAGGAAAAATATTAGATTGTCTACCACTAGACTCAAAACTAGTTTAACCAGATTGAAGATTTATAATTTCATTTTGCAAGTCATTTCCTTCAGACTTAAAAAAACTATTTTCATGCGCAAATCGATTTCCGGATTACATAGCAGAGGACTATGAGACATTACTACAGAATCTATATTCTTCATAATTGAAAATTGCCAATATAGAATTGACTAAAAGACTAGAAGGGAAACATATGGCCGATAGAAAGCCGATGTGGAACCAACTAACCAACAGAGAAGCATATGGCCAATAGAGAGCCAATATAGAACCGACTGAAAAACCAACAAAAAGCATATGACCGATAGCGAACCAAGTGGAAAGATAACATAAACATAACATTCCGTGACATATGTGAACCAAAAGACAAGACACCTTCATCCTAGCAATACGAACTTCCCTTTGGGAGACTCGTTTACAGGTGGCGACGATGTGGCGAAGGCTCCAATTCTTCGACTTCCCTCTCCTCTAGTGCAATGAACTCTTCTCCCTCTCGAGCCTCCATTGTAGCCTCCCCTTCCTCTTTCACTTCCAACTTTACACTTTCGGCACCTTTGCACTGCTGCAAATGAATCCTTGGATCGATGGTTAGAGGAGCATCATGAAACGGTGGGAGAAGAATATGCAGCACCTTTTCAATTTCCACCACCCAATCGATAACACCTTGTACCTGGAGAGCAAGAGCATGGGTGTTTTATTGCATTTCCTCCCTGAGAGTTCTTGCCTCATTCTTGATATCAATCAACACATCCATCAGGGTAGACAAATGGTCCTCCATCGCCCCTCCCTCTATCATAATGCGAACACGCTAGTGGCCACCATGCCAACTTGAAGTTCTTAACCTTTCTCTCACCATTCCAACGTTGTTGCCACAACGACATGAGAACAAAATCCCACCACCTCTCCAACACTCCAGGAGCAACACAACAAAAATAATGAAAATAGGAAGTTCACTGCTTCAACAATCAAGCCCATAAAGCCATCGTTCACTGAAATCAGAGCATCCTATCGCCATTATTACCACCAAGTTGGCGAGCAGACGAGACTCAAGTTTGAATGGACAGAGGTGACATGTTGTAATTTCCCTCCTCCTTAGGCCGATGTCCCACCGCCATACCCATCCTTTCACCATAAAGCCATCTTCTTGTACTAACAACCCATTGGGAATAAGCACAAAAACTTTATCCTAAATTAAATTTTGTAATATTTATATATGTAATAAAATTCACAAAAAATAAAGTTTAATGATACATGTATAAGCTTATAAATCTATATGACATAATCGATTACTAAGAGTTCTTCTTGAGATAGGACTAATAACATCGCAATAAGAAATGTAAACTTTGAATTTAAATCATAAATCCTTTGAAGAAGCTTATGAGAAACGTCATACACCACATCATTATCATTAAATTTGGCATGATTTTGGTACACAACCATGTAATCTAACCTTTGTTTTCAAAGAGACAAAATCATGAAAGGAGACATTAAAATAAAAGACAAAATCATGAAAGTAAACTCATTTTGAGTAAAGTGAGCATGGTTCTACCAAGGCACTTCATAAACAATAATACTTTTCTTATTTACAACCCACATGATAACAACAATTATTTTTATAGACGTTGGATTCAATAAGGAAATAAAGGTATTAACCACGTTTTGGTTTACTAAGTTCATGTCTTAAAATGAATAACAATAAAATGATTTTATACTTAGATTTCTTATATTGATGGTTGGAATTCTTCAATGAATTTGACCACTTATAATAATGATTTTGTAGATATTTTATTTATTTAAAAATTATGCTTCTAATTACATTTATAGGGTGTTAGTGGCGACATACATATTTATTTATTAAAAATTATGCTTCTCATTTTATATATACGTATGGACACTCGTGACATATACATTTTATTTATTAACAAATTATGACATCTTACTGTATATATATTGGTTGTGGAAACATTATTGATTTTCATAATAAAAATATTAAATACATAATGATTTCATTACTTTAAAACACAAACAACCATCATGAAAAAAATTCTTTATCAAAATTTGCATCATATTATACAATATAAATATACACTCTATATAAATAATAGAAATAACACACCTTTTGACCATAACGTATATGTTTAAGCTACTTGCACCTTTTAGTTGGGTAATAATGCCATTCCTTACCCAATTTAATTTTATAACATTTGATATATTAACAAATAAGCAACTATTCAATAACTTGCCCTTTCTTGTTTTATATGATTTTTATGTTTTGGTGTATAAAATATTGTCAAAGAATGGGACGCCTTGTAAAAATAATCCCGATTCATGAATTTTCAACTTTTATGAATAAGAGATGTATTAAAGTTGCATTGCATTATGCCATTGATCCATATTTCCTTTATGTAATAATGTAACATATTGAAAAGATGGATTTATTTTTTGAAAACTCATAATGCTAGATAATTATGAGTGTTCTACTCATATATGCTGAAGAACGTAAAAGTGTGTAATAGTATTATGAGTCATTCTCCAAGTCAATTTTGTGTGTCAAGGTTGAGCCTCATGTGTCGAGGTGCCTTACAGGAGCCTGAGTTGGATTCAAGAAACTTGGAGAAGAATCTTGAGTTGGACTCAAGAATGGATAAGCCTCATGTGTTGAGGTAAGTACTTTGTATGTCAAAGTAATGATGTTGTACATTCTTGATTGTGAAGGCTAAGGTCTTATGTGTCAAGACAAATCCTCATGTGTTGAGGTAATGCTTTGCATGTCGAAGCATGAATGGTGTGTGATGTACTACTAACCATGGTTGAGCTATTAAGTCTTCTCTAGAGACTGGCCACCTCTAGAGTAAATTACTTTAGCATATGACAACTTGGAACGATAGTAGAACAAGTTGATCACATTATTTGGAAAATATCCTTTGTATATTTGATGTGATAATTAATTAAGCTGGCACATGTGGACCATGCAGATAAGACAAAAGATAAAGATAAGATGTGATAAGATAAGAGAGAATTCGATTTGCACAATTCAGTAAAGACTTCAGTTAAATAAAGAGAACTCGAAATGTTAAAGTTTAGTGATATTAACAAAGAAGACTTTAGTCAATTAAAGAAGAACTTGAATTGATCACTCCAATGATGTTAACAAGAAAGACTTCGGTTAAAAGAGTTAACTAAGTGATAACAAAGAAGATATAGTTAACTAAGTGTTTGCATGATAACACTTGAGTTAAACTAAAAGATGGCACTTGAGTTACGACACTTGCATGATGACACTTAAGTTAGCCACCTAACTAAGTGGTCTAGCATCCAGATGGATGGCGAGTTCATCCTAAAGTCAGAATATAAAAATATTAGAAGTCAAAGCATGAGAAATATATATATATATATATATATATATATATACAAGATTGATGTAATTCAATGTGAATAGAATTCTCTTCTCTCTTGAAGGCAATGCACTTTTCTTTGTGCAGGATTTTATTGTAAGTTACATTCTTTCATATTCTCTCTTACTCTCATATATGCACTTGGGGTGCTTGATGTAATCTTCTTATTGTGAAGCAAGTCATTCTCTGTTATCTATCAATATACTAAGGAATATTTTGTTGGGGTTTTCTCCCTCAAGTTATAGAGGGTTTCCCCTAGGTAAATTTATATGTCGTATGTGAATGCTTATTGTTAACAATAAAATTAACACCCTTAATCAAGTGACGGAAGAAGCACATTTTTACCATGCACCTGCAGTAGGAAGACATGACACAAGTTCATGCAGAGATGAATGCTCTCTAAGAAATGCATTAAAACGCATTAATTGTGCTTAAAATCATTCTAAATGGTGCAAAAAGCCTAAAAACTATGAAAAGTGGGTTTTCAAGTTAAAGTAATCTAAAATGGATTATCCCACACTCAAAAGAGAAACCTAAGGCACATTTCCCAATGCTATATAAGAAAGACTTCGGGGTATGGTAAAGACACACAAAGGAAGAGAAAATGAATGCTGGAAAGATTTTGAAGGAGGAGAAAGAGCTCAAATTATTCAAAAGAAAGGGTGAAGGAAGGGAAGCTCATGTCATTGGAGGAAGGATTCATATCTATGCCATGGAAAGGATGTATTTCTCCATTGTTCTACTATGAATAGATTCAAGTTTCTACCATCTATGAGTTTAAATCTGGTTTATCTTGTATGAATTTAATTCTTGATGGCTTTAGATCTTAAATGTGTTTGTCTTGATTGATGAATAGATATAGATATTTTGGAAATTTGTAATAATCTTTTCGAGTTACTGACGTAGGAACTCACCATTCGTTAGGAAGATAGTTAAATTAGTGTAGACACAACCCTGCACTAAATACTGTTATCAGAATGGCGACCATACTAGCTTGTTGAATTTTCTTGATTTTTCCTGAATTTTTTTCAATTTTTGGGTGTTCTTCCTTCAGATCTGCTCCTTTGTATCTTAAATATCATTAGATGAACCTTAGATCTAGCTTAAACAGCTCAAGATCATCCTAACTATGCCTTTAATCCATCAAACCATCGTCGAATTCGATCAGATCTGAGTTTCTTGAATGTGGAGAGTTAGGAATTTTAAGTCTCTTGAAGCTTCTATCTTTGCGTGAATGCAAACTTTGCCTATTAAAGTTTACTGCGTATTCTTGAAACTCTGCCTGGTTTTTGAAGTCTAAACTCTGTTTTGATACTAAAGCTGTATTAAAGTTTTAAAGCTTCAATCTCTGCATGTTAGATTTCTTTAAACTCTGTGTTACAGATTTCTTTAAGTCGATGGTTGCATACGTGAAAGATCCTTGAGTTTGTGTGAATATTAGATCTTAGCATTAAACTATTAAGATCCCTGCCACGAATCGGTATGGCGAAGGCATGATGTTTTCATTTAATGCTCTCTGTGGTATACTCAATGCATTTTTGTTTCACAATTAAATGCTCTGCGTGTTAGATCTTTAAAGGCATACACAGATACAGTTTTTTATGACTGCAAACTCTGCGGTAATTTTAAAGATCTCATAGTCAAACTTTAGCAGCTCTGCAACCTTTAAGCATCAGCTTGTTCTTTCAAACTCTGCGTATTCTTTCAACTTTGCAGATCCCTAAGTTTGAAGATCTCGGCATATAGATGCCTACACATCAATTGAGAAACATGAACGTATAGATGCCTACACAGTCCTAAGATCTCAGCGTATAGTCCATCTTGGCCACAGCAAAGGAGATTCATGAGCATTCAACGGATCCCAGCATAAATCGAAACTGAGATTTTCTTGCCAAACTGGACGAACTCTGCCCCATCTCCATATCAAGATTCGGTTTAGGCACTCTGCATCCGTTGCTTAGATCATAGCAGCCCTGCGTGTTCAGAATCAACCTTTAATAAACCTTTTATCTCTGTGTTAAGCTCTGATCTCTACGTGAGCTGTTTGGCGGACGATCTCTGCATAGATCAGTCCATTAGATCTCAACAATCAACCTCTGTGTTTTCTGTAAAAACCTGCACATCTCTGCATTAAAAGATCTTAAAGATCTTGAAACTCGGCATAAAGGCGTTGATCTTCGAACTTGCTTGATTCACCATCAAAACTCTGTGTGAAGGATCTTTACAAATTCTGCCGAGATCTTCAAGCTCTGGGTTAAAGCCTTTGAAGCTCTACCATTAACGCTCTGTGTGAATCGCTGAAAGACCTCAGCGTTGAAAGCTTGTAATTGGTTAACGGTATACACAGCTTGTTTGAGTAATCGTTGAGAAGGATTGTTCTTCGAAGGATTCAACACAGGCTGAGGATCTAATGTTTGATTGCTTCTTGGAGGATATCAGAGGCGTGCTGCGGTCGAAATCTATAGAATGCAATGGTTAACACCTAATTTCACTACCGGCGAAACCATGTTTACATTCTGCCTATGCATTTTCTTTAAAGTTGAATGTTCTTATTATTTTAAGACCTCCGCTTGGTTAAATAATTGTGTACACCCGGTTCACCTTGAGCACAGTGTTGGATGGCACCTGGTAGTGTAGTGTGTAACGTTTGAATGTTGCATAAGATGCTAATCACATGTTAAAACATTGCCCAACGAGTGAAATAATCGAGATGAGTACGTTGATCGCATGCTGCCACGTAGTCTGTTGATCCATGCTGTCGGCAAGTGATTGGAGACTGTGAATGCCACAGAGACTTCGGAGGCTTCCACACATATGATGAAATATAGGAAAGTGGATCCGTGTGCTTGACGGGATTCGTTTACTCATATAAAAGTGGATTTTGGGGTTATAAAATGCCAATAGCATTGAGGTGCAGCGTTGAAAGCTGGAAGGTGATGCTGGAATAATTAACCTTGAATGCCAACGCTAGAGTGATGTTGGATTAACTTTGAATGCATTAGTTCAGATTCAAAAGAAAAAAAATTAAAACATTCTAACAATTTTTAATTTTTATGTTTGGATGCACTAAACAAAATGTTTACATTTGAAATTTGTTTATAAATAGAATTCAAAAAATTAAAATATAATTCAAAGTTTGCATTTTGAAAAAGCATTGGCATAGTTAGAATTCAAAGTTTGCATTTTGAAAAGTTTGGGCGAAAGTTTTACATATATGGGTTAAAAGCATTTTGCAAGGATTTGGCATTCTTGGAGTTACAATCTTTAATTTTGGATTAAAAAGGAGTTCAAATATCATATTATTCCTTTTGAATTTTTTTGAAAAAGTTGTGCTTAGGTTGAGATTAAACATTTTTTTTTTTAAAATTCAAAGGAGTTCAAATATCCTATTATTCCTTTTGAAATTTTTTGAAAAAGTTGTGCTGAGGTTGAGATTAAACATTTTTTTTAAAAATTTTCAAAGGAGTTCAAATATCCTATTATTCCTTTTGAAATTTTTTGAAAAAGTTGTGCTTAGGTTGAGTTTAAACATTTATTTTTATTTTTATTTTAGTTTTTCAAAGGAGTTCAAATATCGTATTATTCCTTTTGAAAATTGTTGAAAAAGTTGTGCTTAAACTTGAGATCGACATCCTTTTTTATTGGAAATTTTAAACCAAATAGACATATATATGTGAAAGAAACATTCAAACATTTGCATTGAAAGACAAACTTTGACCATTACATGTGGAGATAATTTGAAGAGTAATTTTTTTCCCCAAAAGCCAAAATAAGCTTCAATTAGGTATATTTTGTTTTTGATTAAGAATATGTTCATGATTGTCAAACCATGTTGAAAAAGAAAAAAATTGCAATTTTTTTTTTACAATGCTTCAAATATTTGGATCAAATGGAGAGATGATCGGAGTTGTATACCTTTGCAAACACCTTGAACATCACAAGATTGAGGTAATTTGAGAATAATTTCTTTCCATAAAACAAAATTAAGACTTTGATTAGTTGCATTTTGTTTTACAGTTAGAATATTTTTATGATTTGCATGCACAAATAGGGAGAGTTGTACCTTTAGAGTTTAGTTTTTCTTGAGATATATTGTGTATGAGGCACCATATCCTCTTCACTCGCATCTTATGATGATCTTGTGAGTGAGAAAGTGTATCTAGTGTGTAATAGTTTAGGGGTTGATTTTCAAGCATCTTATATTGAGGCACCGTATCCTCTTCACTCGCATCTTATGATGATCTTGTGAATGAGAAAGTGTATCTCACGTGTAAAAGTTTAGAATTTAATTCAAAAGCATTCCAAAGGGCTCTGCGTATCCTCTTCACTTGGAATTTTGGGCGATCTTGTGAATGAGAAACATGGATCCCCCATGTAATAGAATTAGATTCATGTTTACTTGAGCTATCTGTTTGGATTACATTGATCTTTACACATCGATTATTATCCATATTTCAGAAAAAATGTACATGAAAATACGAAGTCTACCAGAAATTTTGCATGTTTGAAAGAAGCTCATGAACCTCTAACCCTCCTTCAGTTAGGATATTCATCGAACTGAAAGATAACATAGTGAGCATCTTGCATTGTATGGTTCATTTTGTTTTCGAGTCGAAACACCACTAGTTTCACTTCCACTCCTGAGACTAAGCAAACTTCCATTAAAATTGGCGCTTAATCTAAAAATTGACAAACTTTTGATTTTTATATCACCAACAAGATTAGGTTAGTGCCCTGGATTAGTTTTGGAGAGTTAACGCTCCTGGGCTGCAAAACTTTGAAACTACCATTGATTAAAGAGAGTAAATCCATTATCGCAAAAAATGCTTGTCGGAAAAGTGCTTCTGAAACATGCGTCAAGCACGAGGTCAATTTGGATAAGTAAAGGTGGTTCTCCCTTCTTGCTTATTTAGTGGGACGTGAGCTTATCGAAGGGATTCTATGTTCAGTGACAAGTCCTCGGGGTGACATCACTGTTTCTATAGTTTCCGGTAATAAGAGTTGTCCTCGACTTACAACTATCCGCCTGACCGTCGATTGTGAAGTGGTAACTTTAGTGGCTATTATTAGGATATCACATAGGCTGTTGTGAGTGGGACACACTTGCAATACCTGAGACAAACTTTGGAACTTTTACTCCTTAGGAGAGTGAGTGGTCAGGAACCAAGACTTGTACCCCTAGCGATTAAAGTTTATTATAACTGTTTCTCACACCTTCGCTCCTAGCAATTGTATGAGGACATGAAATCTCTCAGTAGCTACTAGTTTCGGAAGGCCCTACAATCCAGCTTTTCACTAAGCTTCGGTTCTTTGGAAAAGTAAATTTGTTTGCTTGAAATCTCTAGGGAATTTTTACTATGTGGTCACTTTTCATTTTTTGAGTCTAGACCTCCTTAGGATTGTTTGATTCAAACTATCATTTTAAACACATCCTTTTATCAAATTATTAGAAGTGGCTACTCTCCTGATCCTCCAGTCACGGAGGCAACGAGGTGAGTCACCAGAAATTGAAGGCCCTGCTACATTGTAGAGACAAACACAAAAACCACATTCCAGTGACTCGGAAACATAACTGATTTTCAACTCAATTAACATTGTTGGAGAAGAACAACATCAAATAAACACTGAGAATTCATCGTCACATCACAAACTGAATACAGACATAGTTGATAATCTTACTCTAGTTGAATTTGACATATTGAAACATCACACACATGCTCATGAAATTCCTCATTTGACGAGTCCTTCAGAACCAGTTGCACTTACTATCCGTGAGTCACTGGGTGATATCAAACCTCTTTCTGAAAGTTTGAATGACATGCACAAATCAACAAGGGACCCCATGGATTTCTCAAACATTGGTTTTCCATATGGATCAGCTAATCAGGGTCAACACACACAAGGAGAAAATCATAGTCCTCATGGTATACAAAACGCTTGTCCAAATTCTACTTCTGGGGGCAACCCTTTACCATGGAATGGTAATATTCCTGGCGGAAGCAATGAACCATGGAACATTTATGCCAATTGGGGCTATGCTCCTTAGCTTAGTGGAAATTCCCCAGGGGGTTATCCTTTGATTTATCCTATCACAATGCCTAGTGGAAATCCACCTATTAACCGCATTTCACCATGGAGTGGGGAGGTTTCAGGAAGTATCCAATCTTCTTGAGGCCCACCTTCGCAAGGAGGAAATCAACCTTGGAATGCTTATCCAAACCAAGGAAACATTCAATGGAGTGGTCCGATTCCAACTAGTAACCAATCTAATTGGGGCCCTCCCCCGCAAGGGTGCAATCCACTCATGAATCCCAACCAGCAATGCAGTGGTAATGTTCCAACAAGTCATCAATCTCAATGGAACATACCCCCGCAAGGGGGCAATCCACCTATTAATCCTATCCCTCAATGGAATGGTAATGTTCCACCAAGTCATCAATCTCAATGGAACATACCCCCGCAAGGGGGCAATCCATACATGCAACCTAGTTCATGTTACAACGTAATCTTCCACCTTGTGAGCATCAACATTCTTTGGCCTATAGGATCCATTTCACTGACTCAGATCCACTTTATATCCTTCAGACACTATTTTTTCTTATTTTTTCCTCTGTACACTAGCTGAATCACTACAACAGGCGTACTCATGAGTTGCATCACTATAGCCCGCGGGTAGCATGTAAAATGGTAAAAACCACTAGTTTATTACATTTTACTCCCAAAAAGCGGTCATAGGGTGACCTTTGGCTCTCCATCTGCCCAAGAAACGTCTCGATGTGTCCTTTCACTTACCTTTAAGAGGACTATATATTGAGCACATATGGTTTATGGACGGGAGGAGAAAGAAGAGCAAGAGAACTCTAGTGGATTTTTGCCCAATCTTGAGTCTACACTCATTGATCCTTGTAGTTGTGAACCATTTATGTTCACCTTCCAAACTCCTATTCTAGTTTGAGTTTGCCATTCCATGGAGGATTGAAGTGGTGGAGGCACAAGTGGATTGATCCATATCTTGGTTCAGATTGGTTGTCAGCAAGAGGTCGTATCACATTGTACTTCTTCTTGTTTATTAATAGAAATACTCATATTCTCGTCCATTAATGTTGTAAATGTTGTTTATCTTACATTGGGTTGCATTTACTTGTTATATCATGGGCCATTGCTATTGATGATGTTAATGCCATTTATATGTTATATGTACTTGTTGTATATTAGCTGTCAAGACTAATTTGCAGATTCAAGTGCACGGATTGAAAAGCTCTAACGGGGATCTACATCAAACGTTTGGATCGAGGTTGGTTATATTCTTCATTATCTTAGCATTGTCGTTTATATAGCATAGTACTGAGAATTGAGTTAATTTCTGGTAGTCAGCTGTTTGTTGTGGTCTACCCCAAGCCATAGTGAGTTTTCTCCAACACAGAAATGGTGAATCCGCTGGGGAAAACATCCATTTTTGGGGGTTTTTGAGCATTAGTCCTTAATTAGAATTGTTGTTTGTCGAAGCTCTGTGTCACTGATTAGCCGTTGAGATACACTATAGAAAACTGGTTTTTTCTGAGCCATTAGACTCTTTATTTTTCGATTTTCCTTTCCTTACCTGCGGGCTAGCTTAGCTCTGCCCGCGTACACCTGCCTTTGTTTACTCTACTGCTCACGGGTACCCACAGGTATTCCTTCGACAATAGCGTATAACTCCGGCTTTGGTTGATTTATGACTTTTGGTTGTTGCTGGGTTGGATTTGGATGATCCTGAGTCTTTGTTGGCCTATTTCTTGACTGTTCCATGCCTTGGTTGTGACCATAACTCTTCTTTTCTCTTGGTTGAGCCTCGTTGGTTTGGTTTTTTACCCATCTTTGGATTTAACCTTGTTGGTTTTTTCCTTTTCAGATCATTCCGTTGGTTGAGTCTTACTGTTTGGTATCTACTAGGTTGTCTTAGTGATCTTCTTGGCATATCAGTGACTAGATAGTAGGATTTTGCTTGCATTTTTCATTTCCATATATTGAAAAATACAAAAATACACATAATTTTGCATTTTCCTTTTGTTTATAAAAGAAAATACAAAAATTTTGCTTTTATGTACTACATCTTGCATTGAGTGCTTTCTTCCTTCATTTAGATTCTGATTGTGCATCAAAAATATAAAAGGATTACATCTTTATTTCGAAACCGTTGATTTGATTTTGCATGCTAGTGGCATTGTTTTTATTGAATAGATGAGTCTAGGCTTTGACGATTTTGCATACTATTGAGTCTTACACATCACTAGTTTCACGATCATATCCCTTGAGTAAACACAACCATTAAAATGAATGCTTGATCTTAAAATTGATTAGACCGATTTTATTTATAGGGTACACCAACTAGCATAGGTTTAGGGTCTTGGAATATATCATTGTGAGTTAACAATCCAAGACTACTAGACGAAACATTAGGTGTCTGACCAGGGAGTGGAGGAATCCATGGTATATATCGGTGTTCTCAGGAATATCTACTCAAGCCAGAGTTAAGCACGAGGTCATGAGACATTGGTTGAAGAGATATCCCTCTGATACCGACTAAACGTGGGAGATATTTCCAGGATTTGTTCGTATCTAGGGACTCTTGGGGGATTTGACCCTCATTGAGTTTTGGGCTCAGCTACCCTACCCATACGACAGATCCCACCTGTGACTGTCCCCCTGAGCATTGGTTATATTGCGGTGAACATAGTTGCCTTACCTAGGTATCACATAGGGTATTTGCAGTGGTTATGCTGTTTGTGTCCTGAGTCAGATAGGGGTTGGACAACACAGTTTCCATTGTATAGGGTCTTGACCCTGTGCACACAGTGATGTCTGGGGGCCATTATAACTGATTCAGTTACCTCCGACTATAGTTTGGGAGTCTCAAGCCTCTCCTAGGCGAGACATACCGGCTCTAGTGTCAGGAGCTCATTTAACCACTTTGTTTGTCTGCAGTTTCTCTAGGTGTGTGCTTGTGATTTACTATTTTTGATCGATAGTTGGCCTTTAGGGGACGTTTTGATTCTATATTCTCTCCGAAGATATCGTGGCGCGGAGTCCTACTCTTCGCCGATCTCGTCGGTTGGTTGGTTTAGAAGCTGCCAAGATTTCACGTCGCGTTGCTAGAGGACGCTAGCGGGCTCCCTCTGAGTCTTCAGATTCTTACGGGACATACGTCCTAGACGTCATGACTGCTGCACATTCGAATAGTGAAGAAATACCTATGGCTCCATCAGGTAGAGTCGAATAGACTTCAAACACCCCTACTACTCGTGAGGCGTGGGGGTGATCCACCTAAGACTCAACATCGTTTGTTTGGTCCGGATCCACCCGAGGAAGACCCGTTTGATCCTTCATTTCCACATAATTATATACATGGGATGCCAGAGTTACATGACGACACTGGCCCTACGGTCAACCCAACAACATTCTCTTTTGGTATGCCTAATTATAGTACAGTTGATCCTTCCACTACGTTTGGCAGTCACGCTGGCACTAGTCATGGTGTTAGCCATACTGTACCCCCTGGGGGCAATACCTTCACTGGGGGCACTACATTGTCCACTCACACACATAGTATGGGGACCGGTCGGATTCCTCCTAACAATGGTAATGTTGGAAGACGACCACCTCCTAGGGCTACCCAACCTAATAGAAACACTGTCCGCAATACGACTCGTCATCCACCACCTAATACACATGATGCTACTCATCAACCCAAGACTACTTTCGCAAACGTTAACGCTCCTCCCAACCACGATAATGGACACATACCACATACTTTTGCATCCGCTGCCGCGACTAGTAATCCTAATGCAGGAGGTGGGAATATATCCTATCCACATGATCATAATGCCACCATTCCTGCTACCAATAACACCAATGTTGGGGTTGGGAATACATCTCATGCTTATGGTCACCACACGACTACTCACGCTGATCCTAATGCTGGGGGTGGGAACATACCGTACCATTATGGTCATTACAACTCAATTCCCGCTACGAATAGTACGTATATGCCCCATACTTATGGTGGAAACCCTTACTACAACACAATCGGTGCTGGCCATCAGTACAACCCACCCCAATATCGTGCCCAATACACTTATATACCTGCTTACCCTCACATGGGTCAAGTCAGAGGAGGTTATCAACCTTATGGCCATAGTCAAGCTTATGGTCCGTCAGGACCACATTATCAGCAGTTTAATACTCATGGTCAAGCTTTTGGTCCACCTTATAATTCGGTTCAGTTCAACCAACCTTTTATGGAAGCTTATAATCAAGCTTTCCAGCCGCAACTCCCGTTCCTTGCACGTTTGAATCTTCCAGATATTTCGAAGCTCACGAATGATCCGGTGTGTCACGAACCTAGTTGGCCCCGGTTCCTACCAACCTCCCTTCTGACATTCCTAAGTTCGAGGGGAAAGGTGGTGAGGATCCGGGTGATCATGTCACGACATTTCACCTTTGGTGCTCCTCCAGCTCATTGAATCACGATTCCATTAGATTGGGACTATTTCAACGCACCCTCACGGGGGTAGCCACGAAGTGGTATGTTGAGTTGCCTGGAAACACTTATAGGGGTTTTAATGAGATCGCTTTGGTTTTCTTGGATCATTTCCAGTTGCCGGTTTGCTATGATACTGGTATTGAGCTTTTGTCTACCTTCCGTTAGAACAAAGCCACACATATTTCTGACCATGTTCAAGAGTGGTGTCGGCGGAAAAGGTTAGTGAAAGCCAACATTCCTCCAGAGTTCCTGTTGGAATGGTTTCTCAAGTCTCTACTCCCATACATTGCTAATGATGTTTCGATGTCCGGCATTGTGACTAAGGAACAAGCCATCTTGAAAGTCCACCAGTTAGACTTATACGACATTATTCCTGACGCACCGTGCACACGTCATGAGCCTCAGTCAGTTCCTGGACCGCATGCTGATGGAATCGTAGGATCCACAAGCACTCGCCCTGTAGATTTGGTAGCTAATCAAAATCACAATTTGTCGCTAAACCAGTCTACTCCCGGACAGGTTCACACCTTTTCCACTTCCACCCCGTCGTCCGATGTACACAGTGTGCAATCGACGAACCAATCAAGTAACCGGCAACCTGGTGGTAAGAAAAAAGGGAGAAATAATTGAAAAGGTGGAAACAATGGGAACAACAATAGCAATCGCAATACCCCCCGTAAAGGTAATGCCAACCCTCCTCGGGAAGGCGGAAATGCTGGTGAGGACCGTAAACCTAGGCGTAAGGTGAAGTTTCCTTGCAAGCTCTGTGGGGAAGACCATGTTACTCACTTATGTCCTCGGATCGAAGAAGCATCAAAGCATTTGGCACAAAGCCTAGCTGTGTTAAAGGATCCCCTACCTCATCATCAAAACATGGCTTCGCATGATCCCACCACTAGTTATGGACCTACTGTGACGGCAACGTCTTCTTCCAATACTGGTGGTTATGGATGTGTGAACATGGTTCAGTCGGAGGTTAGTGTTGCCACTCGTCAACGCAATTATGATGCACCACAACCTAATTTGGCAAGTGAGCCTCCCCCTCCTCTTGACAATTCCTTGCATATCGAGAAGCCCTCTATTATGCCGCAGATACCAAAAGGTGTTCTTAAGTGCTCTACGCATAATCCTAATGCTCAAGCTTCCCATAACTACTCTATTGTGGAATATTTGGGTCAAACTCCGTGCGCCATGTTGGCTCTTGAAGTTTTGCAATCCCGTCCTTCTGAAAAGCATGCCCTTTTGAGTGCGTTAGGAGTTCAGGATGGGGGAAGTCCCAATGTTATCAAGTTTGATACTATTGATGTTCAACCTCGCTTACCTTACTACGTGGCTTTTCAGATCTAGGTGGCATTCCTTCAAATTTTGTCAAACGTACGATGGTTGACGAAGGTGCTTCCGCATTAGTAATGTCCTTATCTTCTTGGAAAGCTCTCGGCTCTCCTCCCCTACTCGCGTCTAGAACCACGCTCACCGCATTTGATGGTCGGTCATTTAAACCGCATGGAATTATCCCTTCCCTTGGTGTCTCCTTGGGAGGTAAATCTGTTCCTATTGAAGTCGAGGTGGTTGATGCGCCCATCGACTAGAACCTTTTACTGGGTTGGAATTGGATGTATGCCATGAAAGATGTCGCGTCCACTGTATTCAGAGTTATCTGCTTTCCTCACGAAGGCAAGATTGTGACCATCGATCAGCTGGATTTCGTTAATTCCTCTTCCACAGCATCCACGGGATCCATAATCCCACAGGTTACTCATTCTTAGCCGGCAACTAGGAACATGGGTGTTGGTATGTACCCTTCATTGATGGGAACTTATGATTTTGCTGCACCTGTGAATTTTATTGGAACCATTTCCGACAACACGTCTCCTCCTTCGCATAATATGCCATTCTGGACTTCCTATTTTAGTGATCCATAGGCTTTTCCATCCACTAGTTCCCCGTCTGGAGACATTACGCATGTCGGAATGCCTATGCCACTGTCTGTAGCTGAGATTTCTTACCAACATATTCAGCAAGCCACTGTAGAGCTGGATCTCTCTTCTTCTCAGACAGTCAAGGAATATCCCGTTACGCTGCCAGTTTGGGCAGCCAACTCGTCTTGTTCACACGATTTCCTTGATGATACTTTGCCCTCGGATGAAGCTATTATGGAGGCTATGTGTGGTAGTGAGAGGCCTTGGGGGGACATGCACCATCACTCTTATTTCCTTCCCAACCTCGAGCTCACTGAACAGGAAGAGTTTAGGATGACTCTAGCATAGATGGTTGGTCACCCTGTGGCTCTTTTAAGGTCGCACGAGATTTTTGCGGAGGGGAATATGGCTAATATTTCCCCGACTACGTCGATAAACATCTCTCGTACTCCTGGAAAGGTCGAGAATGTTTACATAGGTGACGATTGCACTCCTGAGGAGATTTCCATCTACACTGAATTGTTTACCAAACTCCGGGAAGCTTTCGCTTGGTCATATGAGGAGATGCCAGGAATATACCCCCGCATTGTTGAACATGAGATTAGAACTTATCCCAAAGCTAAGCCGGTTCGATAACGCTTATGTGCCGTGAACCCTAGGAAAGAAGCCACTATCAAGGCAGAGGTGGAGAAACTGCTCAAAGCTGGTTTCATCTACCCCATTCCCCTTACCGAATGGGTGTCAAACCCCGTTCCTGTGGACAAGAAGCAGGGAATGATCCGAGTGTGCACTGATTTTAGAGATTTGAACCGTGCATGTCCGAAAGACAACTTCCCCACGCCATTCATAGATCATATCTTGGATGCTTGTGCAGGAAGTGATATTTTTTCCTTCATGGACGGTTTTTCAGGGTACAACCAGATTCAAATCAAACCCGAGGACCAACATAAGACAAATTTTATTTGTCCTTGGGGAACATTTGCATATCGGAAGATGCCCTTCGGCCTTAAAAATGCCAGAGCTACGTTTCAGCGTGCCATGACCTATTCCTTTCACGATCTTAAAATATTATGGAGGTTTTCTTGGATGATCTTGTTGGCCATTCTCGCAAGAGAAAGGACCACCCCAAGCACCTCCACATGATTCTCGAATGATGTATACGCTACAATATTCGATTGAATCCCAACAAATGCATCTTTGCTATAAGGATTGGTCGCCTTCTGGGCTAAATAGGTTTGGAAGAGGGTATTAGAGTTGATCCTCTTAAAGTTGAGGCAATACTTTGGTTGCCTCTTCTGCGCAACTTGTTATAGCTTCAGAGCCTCCAAGGGAGAGCCACTTTTCTACGTTGTTTCATAGTCAATTATGCTAATCTTACCAAAGGTTTTGCATGCTTATTGAAGAAAGACACACCTTTTATCTGGGATGAGCGAGCCCAGCAGTCTTTAGACGCCCTTAAGAAAGCTTTGGTATTGGCCCTTGTGCTTAGTCCACCAAACTTCACACGAGATTTTATTCTTTATGTGGCCGTCTCTCAAGAGACGATTGGCATGGTCTTGGTTCAGGTTGATGATGCGCTTGTCGAGCATGTCATTTATTACCTCAGTCGAAATCTAGTAGATGTTGAACTAAGATATACTCATGTGGAAAAGATAGCGCTTGCGACTGTTCATTCGATCCAGCGGTTACGACATTACATTTTGCTTAGAAAAACCACAGTTGTAGCACATATCAATCCATTTCAGTTTGTGCTATCACGACACCTTATAGGGGGGAAGTACAATAAATGGATTGTGATCCTTCAGGAGTTCGATCTCGATTTTGCTTCTGCGAAATCAGTGAAATCGTTGGTGTTTGCTGAGCTTATGTTGGACCTTCCGAGGCTTGATGAGGATGTCATTCATGAAGATTCCTTTGTGGATGAACACTTATTCCTTATCTCGTCCGACGACCCTTGGTATGGGGATGTCATTGTATATCTCCAAACTTTGAAGTTTCCTCTGCATTATTCACGAGATGAGCGATGACATGTGAAACATCATTCTAAAAATTACACTATCATCGGAGACACTTTGTATCACCGAGGAAAGGATTCTATTCTCCATCATTGCTTAACTCATGAAGAAGCAGAGCGGGTGCTTAATGATTGCCATGCAGGGGCGTGTGGCGGTCACTTATCCGGGCTTGCTACAACCCAACGTATTATGCGAGTTGGTTACTTTTGGCCTTCAATCTTTAAAGATTGTATTAATGCTGTGAAGAGATGCCACCCTTGCCAGTTGTTTTCTTGGAATATACGCTCGCATCTGGCGCCCCTTCATCTGGTCGTCACCATCGGTCCCTTCACCAAGTGGGGGGTGGATTTCATGGATTGCAAACTAGCTTCGGCTGGGGGGCATCACCATATTATAGTGCCCGTGGACTATTTTTCCAAATGGGCTGAGGCCATGCCTACCATAAAATCCGATGGTGATACAACAACCCATTTCGTCTTCAATCAAATTATCACTCGGTTTGGTATTCCGAAAGAGATTGTCACTGACCATGGCAGTCACTTTCAGAACAAGATGATGGAGGATTTGTCTCTCTTGGGTTTTGTTAAGAACACTCATCTTCTTATTATCCCCAAGCGAATGGTCAAGTTGAAGCAGTTAATAAGTCTTTGAAGACCATTCTCCAGCGTACCATCCAACAAAGCAAGAACAACTGGCACATCATGTTATATCCTACTTTGTGGGCGTATTGGATCGAAGTCAAGATTGCCACCAGGTTCTCACCGTTTCAGCTAGTTCACGGTGTGGAGTCACTTTTACTGATTGAATGCGAAATCCCTTCGCTTAAACTGGCCATAGAACTCCTCCCTGATACGACAGGTTTTGAGCAACGTTTGATCCACCTTGAGTAGCTTGACAAGTAGCGTCGAGATGTCGCTGTGGCTATCGATGCCAACAAACGTCGTGTTAAGGTTCAGTATGATAGATCTGTCCCTCCCCGAAAATATGTTGAAGGTGACTCGGTCCTCTTATACGACCAAGCTAAAGAACCCCTGAGGGCTGGCAAGTTCAACCTCATGTGGCACGGTCCTTACATCGTGAGGCGTGTCCTGGAAAAAGGATCCTATGAATTAGAAGACTATGAGGGGATTGTCTTGAAGGACCCTAGAAATGGGCTCTACCTCAAGCAGTATTACGCTTGAACCTCTGGTTCAGGCTAATACTTTTGTACACTACTGTATAGTTGCTTCTGTACATAGTTTAGATTTCTTTTGGTTTTCAGGTTTGCTGATTAGCTTCCATTTGATTGACATATGTCAACAGAGTTCCCTATGTTCTTAGGATTCGTGGATGGTGCTAGTCGTCATACGCAGCAGCTTGCTTCTGCTGCCTGGGTTATTTTCTCACCTGACCACCTAGTTGTGTCCTCAAGAGGTGCTTGTCTCAGTCATACATCTAACAATGTGGTTGAGTATAGTGCCGTCATTGAGCTACTTCGGGATTCTATTTCACATGGTATCCAGTCTTTAGAAGTCCGCCTAGATTCACAACTAGTTGTGTCTCAGCTGAATGGGCAGTACTGTGTGCGAGATCCTACATTACTACGGAAATTCCTATGGGTAAGACTCTTGGAATGACATTTTGTTTCAATTACATACATTCATATTCCAAGAAGTGTTAATCATATATCTGATGCATACGCTAACTATGTATTGGATTGGCATTTGTCACATTCACACTGAAGCACACAAATAAATGAAGACATTCACACATTTGTACATACACAAGTATCGTAGAACCAGAGAACCAAAGTTTTTATAAATAATATGTCCAAAATGATAGTATCATGATACAAAATTGGAGCCCATAGCTCTCAAAAATATACATATCGATACAAAAAATGGGATCCTGAGATATCTACTCCCTATGAGGAGGCCTAGCTGCCATCCCCACAGGATGTGTCTCATAGAAATACTGAACTACATTGTCTACCCGTTGCAATAGCTGCACCCAGCTAGTCGGAACTCCCACTACCTAGCGTTGCATATCCTCAGGTAGTCGTGCCACCTCTATCTGTGGCACCTGGGAAACCATCCGTGATAGGTTTCCCCGCAAGGTCTATAGAGTGCGCTCTGCTACGACACCTCTTGCCTCATCACCCCTACCCCAGCGTTGATGTCTTGGGAAGCCATCGGGTCTCACTGGGCCCTTGTCTGCGAGCAAACAATCAAACTTTAATACATGATACTATCCCCAAAAATATTTTTGCATTTACATCTATAATAAAAAATCCATAAAAATTTAATATACCAAAAACCTAAAAAGAGTACTCACCAATGTCTCCGAACGCTACATCTGGTGGGAGAGGCATGTCTCGATCCTGCCAGAAGTCTATCCCTGCATAGGGGTAGTCATCTATCGCTACGATCTGTTGATCCCACCAGGAAAAGAACTCCTTTGTATATGGTGATTCCAGATGGCCACCACCTTGCCATGTCAAGATCTCGGCCCATCGGGTCAGGGCTGTATTGCGGAGACTATGGGGAAGGAGTTTAACCCTTAGACTAAGCCCCGTAACCCTCTCAAAGAAGAAGCTGCACAAGATACTACCATACCCGAAGTTTTTTTCCTTCCCTTCTTTGCATTCTGTCAGTTGGGTCTTCATTGACCCCATTAGCGTGGTACACCAATCAAATACTATAGGCTGCATACATTGTGACGCATAGAACATCACTGGTCTAGATGCCTCATGCAAAGCTTTTGAACTAGTTATCCACACAAAGGTAGCCACAATAATCTTCATACTCAGATTTACTATGGCATTGATGGGCACCTGACTTCCCACCGCTCGTGTATCTGCGGGACAATACCACGCTATATAATCAAGGACGGTGATCCCACCACCCACAGTACGAGACTGAAGACTTGCCACCTCACCTGGATGGGACAAACCGGTAATGAAGTAGATGTCTTCCACTTCCAGTGTAAGGATTTGCCCGTTGAGATTGAAGTTCTGTGCATCAACATCCCAATAGTCTATCAAGCGTCGGAATAGTAGGTTTTGGGCCCTTAAACCTCCTATACTCCAAAATTTATACAACCCACATGCTTGTAATGCTTGTTGTGCTTGCACATCGTTGTGGACGTCCTCGTCTACTTGGTCATGTTCCCTCTCCCTCCACTCTAGAACCATCCTGGAGTGAAGAAAAACAAAGATTTTAGTCAATTTCATTTGCAAAATCAACTTCACAACCGTACCCAGGGGAAAATTTGTGTATAGTTGTGGGTAATCGCGGTCAACCTGTGCGTTGACTGCGAGTATGGTGCCCTACCTGCGACCCGCATAGTAGTAGCCCGCGGGTAGCGCTGAAGCCATTTAGGGCTTAGCCAAACTAAAAATTCAACCACTAAAATTTGAAATAAAGGCATTGAAATGGAAGGAGGGGATGCGAGTACCAACCTACTCCTGATGGTTCAATGATTGGACGCTTGTAGCTCCTGAAATCAACAACTGAACTTTGAGGTAAAAAATAACCACAAAACTCCAAATGGGTGAATAGTAAAAATGAATTGTAAATTATAAATTTTTGTCACTATTTATAATTCTCAAGACCCACTTGTATATAGTTTTTGCCATTATATGTTGTTTTGGACTAATACATTGTCATGGAGTAGCATTTTTTACCAGTTTCTTCGGCAAAAGTTGTTTCCGACCATTTCACACCTACGGTAGGTACGTTTCACACCTGGCATATAGGTTAGATTCCATTTTCACACGCATTATGCATTTGACATATTGACCATGTTCATAAACCCTAAGTGCGACCTCGCTTATTAACTGACACGAAACCTTCACACTGTTATAGAAGTGTCGTTATGTGGCGGTAGGGACTTTCCGAACATGGGTACCCTAGATAGAACCCATTTTTGCATTCCAGTGCCCATACCGTTGTTTGTCCTTAGGATTGGGAGTCCTTTGTAGTTACGCCATGAAATTGCGATAAAGACTCATACTCTACTTTGTCTTATGCTGGCCATCTCCCATAAGGAATCCCCGTTTATATCAAGTTGTGACTACATTGCATCATTTTTGCTTGCTGCTTGAGCCTTGCATTGGCTCCCGCTTACTCTGTTATTAGCTTGGTGCCTGAGCACTTCTCCCTATCGATCCCTACAGAGCTTCTGTTTGTCCTTCACAAGTTGATGCCCTTTTGACCCTAAGGGAACACACACCCGAGTGTCCACATCCTGCATGCACTTCCTTGCATTGATCATAGGTATGTTCCACTGCTTGGAACTAGTCTGCTCGCTATTTGACACTTTTTCCCTCACTTGTTGTACTATAAACAATTTTATTATTTTTCAAGCTTTCCCAAATATGAAAAAGACAAAAAAAATCAAATATTCCAAAAAGCCGGATGGGATTATGGTTACTACTTCTAGTTGGCAGTTATTGTGTCGCCTTTGAACAAAGCATTCATTCCACTCCATATATTATGAGTCGAGACTATAGTTGGACCTTAGGAGCTGTACTTGTTTCTCAGTTTACTCCACCGATTGGTTAAGCTTCTAGTCATTATGGAGCCCTTTGTGATGCCTCCTGTATCACATAGTTTATATTGAGTCTATGCTGCCTGCATCTATCCATTTGCTCATGCTCTTGTTCAAAGGAAGTCCTGAAACCAGAGTTGGCCACTCCTCAGATCTATTGACTATTGCATGTCGGCTATCCTTATTGAGTCAATCCGTTTCACCTGAGTTCTTCCAAATCTTTCAGCATAGCTGGCACCTCGTGCTGGTTGACGGGGGATGCCTTAATGCCCTCCTTCCAGCGAGTCTTGTTCCGTCGACTCCAACCCATTTATTTCGAAACTTGAGGCTTAGAGTTCGGTTGAGTACCTTGAGGCTTGCAGTCATTAGTGGTGGGTTCTCCCGCCATTGATAGTTTTGGGAATTCATCAATGTCCCCTGATCGATGGATTCATCCTAGTGTTCAACTTCAACTCATCTATTCACACTCCGATGATTGTGCTCTGTGCCTTGATGCCCATTTTCATTATTGGTGGGTAATCTCGCATTTGTTAACGGTATTCATCATTGACTGGTAATCATACGATGTCACATCAGGTTCGACCTCAACTCCTTTATTCACTTGATGGGACTTGCACCGTCGAAGACTTGTGTAGAAGACCCCAGGTGATAGTGGCATTCAGTATGCTACTTGTTGGGCACCATTTTGACCTCTTTTTGTCATCCAAATATCCTCCATTTTCCTCCATAAAACCCTCATACCAATCTATAAAGCTTGTAGTTCACCACAGACTTTGTTTAAAAAGGTATTAATGTCATTGCTTGTTAACAAATTGAATTTTGAGGTTTTTAGAGCATTTAAACTAAGTTTTTTAAAAAAATTACAGGATGTGCTAACTTCCTATAATGTCTCCAAAGTTGAGCACTTGTAGGACAGCTAGGCATTAACTGAAAGATGGGGGGAAGATCCTCAATGTCCAAGGATGGACGAATTTCCAACGAGTAGATGATGTGGCTCTCACAGATGGCAAGTCAAAGTCGGTCAAAGATGACCACTTGTGCTACCACTCAGCACAAAAGCAGGGCAGTTTGGATTCTGTTGAGTTTCACGATTCTGCATGAGGATCTCGATGGCTATGTTCATTAATTAGTTTACAAGATTATAGCATTTCCGGTTTCCTTTTGAATTTGTATAAATACTTCACAAAACATTGGATTGATAATCACGATTTGGGGAAGAATGCATACTGTTTCTGAACTGCGTGGTTTTGCCGTGTAATCAATTTATGGTGAATACAATTAGACTTTCAGTTATGTAAATCTTCGACTGTGTGAGGAACGAGGCACTGGAGGGCCCCCTTTGTTGAGTTCGCACACCATTCCATTACCAGTGTATGCGATTTATATGTTTGCAACGATTTAAATTTGATGCATGCGATTTAGATCGAGCCATTGGTATGCGTTAATTCTGTAGTAGCTAGCATATTGTTGCAGAACGAATTCAGTTAGAGTTTCAATTAATTTTATTATAGCTCAGTTCTCATTTAAATAGTTCAGGTCACGATTTCGTTAATACTACACATCACTTACATTCTATGAGCTCTGTCTTCTATTCTGTTAAATGTTTCAGACTGTGATTTTAACATATCATACATTGCTGCTCATTTGAAGACGAAGTGTTTAGAACAATTATCAATTACGAATAATGTCCTGTAAGGGAATTTAATGGTTAATTGTTCATTCATCAGTGGGATGCCAGGCATAACTTTGTAGTTTGTATCTTAGGGTTAGAATCATTCTTAAATTGCTTTCACTATATCAGTTCTTTCATCAATAGATTGCTTTGCTAAAATAGATTGCTGTGTACTTAAAAGATCAGATGAAGTTATCTTTGTAAAAGTATTTTTGTATCTTTGAGTTACAATACTTCTCATATGACAGTAGATTCAATTCACAGAAAATTAGGTTAACCAAGCAAGTCCAGCTCTAGGTCCTAAAACTTGGATATGCCTCTAAGCTTACAAACCCGGATTGATATATAAATTTAAGGTTCGATCTGCATTAGTGGATTGAAGCCCAACATTTTGGCGCCGTTGCCGGGGAGGCATTGTAGAAGCAGGCTTAGAAACTTTAGTTTTCTGATAAAAACAAAACTTTCAAACAAAAACACAGACTAGATTTCACTTTTATGTTTAGACTAAGAGACGAGAAAGGAAGATTTATTAAAAACCCCCCCAAAACAGAAATAACAGGAGCTTCTCTTCCAAAAGGATTCATCTCAACAGTTGGTAAGTTCAAAATGTCTGAGGAAGAAACATCAAAAGGCCCAACTGCAGAACAGAGAAGGGAGTACGAGAGGATGTTGGAAATAGAAAACAAACGCAGACAAGAGAGAAGGGAAGAAGAGAGAAGGGAAGAAGAGAGAAGACATGTGAGGGATGAAGGAATAACAGAAGATCAGGAGGCCACCTTTAAATTTCCTATCTTAGACACTAACATTATCCTAGGGGAAGAGGTGAAAATGAAGAATATTCCACCCTCTGTCTTACCAAACTTTTATGGCATGACCTCTGAAGATCCTGACTCTTTCCTATTCGAATTTGACATCTTGTGTCGAACTTATGGGTATACTGATGACACCCATAAGCTCCGTCTTTTCCCTGCTACTCTTAAAGCAGCTGCCTTGAAATGGTTCATGGGTTTAGGAGAACATTCTATCACTAGCTGGGATGACTTGAGGAAAATCTTTCTTCGAAAATATCAGGCATATTGCAGATCAAAGGGTCTGAAAGATGACATTTTTGGCATGAATCAACAGGAAGATGAGAGTTTGGAGGAGTATTTGGAAAGATTCTCATACAATTTATAGAAATCTAAATACAATTCTTTAACACCTGAAATGATTAGAACAATATTTTTGAAAGGAATAAGAGAAGAGTATTTGGATATTTTAAATGTTATGGGCAAAGGTGACATCTCTTACCTTCCTTTTGATGAGATACAGGACTTATGTCAGAAATATTCAAGAGGAAAGGCTCGAACTGGGAAAAGAGATAGCAATACCAAAGCAACTAAATCTGCAAACAGTGGTATTTCTAGAGCTGAGCTTGGGAATCTGCTAGAAGATTTCAAGACTGATTTATTAAGCACCCTGGGCACACAAGTTGAGGCAACCAAAACCAAGAAGAGGCAAGAACAACAGGACCAACAAGATCAGGCTTTGTCTATTTTTTGTCCTAAATGTAGAAAGAAACACCCACTTCGAGAATGTCCTTTAAATACTGTTGAGATTTGTGGCTTATGCACTTTTAATCACAAAACTGATGATTGCCCTAGATTGAAGGAATTGCAGGCAGTTCGAATGGAGGAAAATCACAGCATGGAGTCTCTTTACTTCATGGGACAACGGAGACCTTGGCAGTCACGATTCTCAGGTATGTCTCAAGATCCTATGCAGCAATTTAATAGAAATTATCAGACTCCTATTCAGAATTCATGGAATGCACCCATGCCTTGGCAAACTTGGTCTCCTCCATTAACTCAATCTGCTCCAAATTGGAGAGGGCATGCCCATGGTAACCAGACATATCAGCAGGCTTATTTGCAGCCCTATCAACAACCTTCTGCCTATCCTCAATACCAACAGCATCAAGTCCAAGCCCCATCTTTTCAAAATCCATCTTTTCAACAACCCAATAACATGGCTCCTCAATTGGGTACACCACCTCAACAACTTCAGTTGCCATCTAATCAGCCTCCACCTCGGCCTACACAACTGCCCGCTCAGCCAATTCCAAATCCAAATAATAAAACCGATAGACCTATGTATAATGTTGATGATGGAACAGTGCTTCCCTACTCCATTCTCCCACTGCAAAATATCAATTTGAGATCTGGGAAAACCTTGGAAAAACAATCTCCTGTTATCTTAGAAGAACCACCAGAAAAAGACAAAACTCCAAAAAAATTAAATACAGAAAAATCTCAGTTAGAAAATCACAGTCAACGAGGGAACACAACAGCATCTTATCCACCTCCTTTTCCTGAGAGGTTAGTCAAAGAGAAACCTTCGATTTCCTTACCTGATTTCGATGTTTTGAACGAGTTAACAAATGTATATGTTAAAATTCCTCTACTGCAGGCTATAAAATATATCCCGATTTACACTAAAGCAGTTAAGGAACTTTGTCTTGATAAAAGAAGGAAGGATCCATCGAAAATTCATGTGGTAGGCAATCTAGCAGGGTTAATGTCCAACACCGTTTTTATTGAAAAGTATGTAGATCCTGGAATTCCAATGGTTACAATTACTATTAATAATTTTCCCATCCCAAAAACATTGATCGATTTAGGTGCTGCCATTAACGTCATGACACTAGAGACAATGAATTACCTTCATCTGACAAATCTCAGACCCACCACAACTGTCTTAGAATTAGCTCATAGGTCTAAAATTACACCTGAAGGGGTCTTGGAAGATATTATTGTTTCTTTAGACTCCTGGGAATATCCTGTTGATTTTATAGTCGTACAGCCAAAATCTAACTTAGGAGGTCACCCATTGATCCTTGGCAGACCCTGGCTGGCAACAATAGATGCTTTCATAGGATGTCGATCAGGAAGCATGCTCATTTCACATGAGACAGAGAGGAAACAGATTGCACTTTACCCTTTTGCCCAACGACCTTCCACATTAGATCAGCTGTCATGGATTAATGAAACCAAAGAACAAGAAGAAGAGGAGATTCAGCCTGTTCTGAGTATAAATCAGTACTTCAATTTTCAGGAAGACAACCACGAAGATCTATTGGATTATTTCATTGCTGAACCTGATATTTCTGCAGAATTACGAGAAATGGAATATGCTGTAGCAGAACAAGTTATGGGTCATAATTTCCAGGAAAATTGCAACGTTCATTCCCTAGCCTTAGCACTTCATGACGTTTTTAATGTTCATTCCATCACCGATATTCACAGTAAAACGGTAGAAATCAGTCCAGGCAAAACGCTGAAAATAAGTGCACATCTTACCACATCACAGGAAGAACAATTGATTGCTCTGCTGAATAAATATTCCCATGCATTTGCTTGGGAGTACACTGATATGCTAGGTATCCATCCTGAGACATGCACTCATCACATTTACCTAGATGACACAATACGACCTCTGAGACAGCCACAACGCAGAATGAACCCTATGCTCAAGGAAGTAGTCAGAGACGAGCTGCAAAAATTGTTAAAAGTGGGATTTATTTACCCCATCTCCGACAGCCAATGGGTCTCACCCTTGGTTGTTGTTCCTAAAAATAATGGTAAATGGCGCATATGTATCGATTACAGGGAGTTGAATAAGGCAACTTTAAAAGACTATTTTCCATTGCCTTTCATTGATCAAGTACTGGATGCTTTAGCTGGAAAGGAATATTTTTCATTTTTAGATGGCTTCAGTGGTTATAATCAGATTAGTATTGCAAACGAAGACCAAGACAAAACCACCTTTACATGTCCCTGGGGCACTTATGCCTACAAAGTTTTACCTTTTGGCTTATGTAATGCCCCAGCTACCTTTTAGAGGGCTATTTTGGCCATCTTTGCAGATCTAATTCATGAGTGTGTTGAGGTTTACATGGATGATTTTTCTGTATATGGACGTACCTTTGAAGATTCTTTAGCAAACTTGGAGAAAATTCTGAAAAGGTGTGTTGAATCAAACCTTTACCTGAGTAACGAAAAGTGTTTCATGATGATGACTGAAGGGATAGTTTTAGGACACCACATTTCTTCGTCTGGAATAAAAGTAGATCTTGCTAAAATTCAAGTCATTAAAAATCTGTCTGAACCCACAACTCAAACAGATGTGAGAAGCTTTTTAGGGTATGCAGGCTATTATCGTAGATTCATTACAAATTTTAGTAAGATAGCCCTGCCATTGTTTAAATTGCTTTCAAACGACGTGTGTTTTACTTGGGATCCTGATTGTAAATCTGCATTTTAGACACTTAAGGAAAAGCTCTCCACTGCTCCCATTTTAAGAGGACCAAATTGGACATTGCCTTTCCATATTTCAACTGATGCCTCTGCTACTGCAATAGGAGCCTCATTGGGCCAGAAAGAACATACTTTGACTTATGCTATCTATTTCATTAGTAAAAATCTGACACCTGTAGAGCTGAATTATACAGTCACTGAAAAAGAGATGTTGGTAGTGGTTCATGCTGTAAACAAATTCCGTCATTATATCACTGGCTATGAAATTTTTGTTCATACAGATCATTCAGCCTTACGCTATTTAATGAATAAATCTATCACTAATGGTCGGATTACTAGATGGTTGTTATTAATGCAGGAATTCAATATCACTGTTTTAGATAGGCCTGGACGAGAAAATCAAGTGGTGGATTTCCTGTCTCGCTTACACAATACTGGTGAGGTTGTTCCGGTTTTAGATAGTTTTCCTGATGAGCATCTCTTTTCAATTTCTGTTATCACTCCTTGGTATGCTGACATTGCCAATTATTTATCATCAGGACAACTACCACCATCTATGACATCTAAAGAAAAAAAGAAGATTATTAAACAAAGTGCTAGGCATATATGGGTTAATGGTGATCTCTTTTATACAGGATATGACTTAATCATAAGAAGATGTGTCTGACAGGATGAAATATTGGATATTTTAAAGGCATGCCATGATGAACCGTGTGGTGGCCATTTTGCAGACAAAAGGATAGCATATAAAATACTCAATTTGGGGTATTATTGGCCTTCCATTTTCAAAGATGCTAAAAGGTATGTTAGAAGTTGTGACACTTGTCAACGAATGGGACGCCCAGTCCGGTCTGATGAAATGCCACTCCAACCACAGATTCTCATTGAACCATTTGAGAAGTGGGCCCTTGACTTCATTGGTCCCATTCATCCACCATCACATGGACATAAGTACATTTTGGTCTGCACAGACTATGTTACTAAGTGGGTAGAGGCCAAACCATTGCCCAGAGCCACCGAACAGACTGTGGTAAACTTTCTGTTTGAGGAGATCTTTGTCAGATTTGGGGTGCCTAGAGAGATTGTAACTGATCAGGGTGCCCAGTTTACCTCTAAATTAGTGCAGGAGATAGCAGAAAAATATAAGATTAAGCATTGAAAGTCTACCCCTTACCATCCACAAGCAAATGGCCAAGTGGAATCTACAAACAAGACTTTAGAAGGTATCATTACCAAAACTGTCCAGATGCATCGGAAAGATTGGTCAACTAAGCTGACTGAAGCTTTATGGGCATACCGGATCACTTGGAAAAACAGTACTGGGTTTTCTCCTTATCAACTGGTTTATGGTAAGCAAGTCCTCCTTCCCATAGAATTTCAAGTTCATACTTTCAAGTTAGCAGCAGATTTGGGCATGGATCTTTCAGAAGCTCAACAAGAAAGAATACTTCAGTTGAATCAGCTGGATGAGATGAGACAAGCTGCCATAGAACACAATATTCTGATACAACAGCAGAGAGCTCAATGGCATGACAAATTTATCAAAAAGAAGCAATTTCACATCGGTGACTGGGCACTGTTGTTTGACTCCAAGTTTAAAGACTTCAAAGCCAAATTTACTACTCACTGGCTTGGTCCATATGAAATTGTCGATGTCTATGACAATGGTTCAGTAAAACTTCAAACCATAGATGATGAAGCACATAAATTTGTGGTCAATGGCCACCGGCTCAAGCTATACAACAAACCCATCAACATGGCAGATTTTGTCCAACAGATTTCACAGCAAAAGGAACTGCAAGTGCTGGATAGACACCTCAGTGTTTCTCCTTCACCTGCTCCTTAGCTGCTCTGATACAACAAGCAAATAAAACATAAAAAAAAAATTAAAAAAATGAAATAAAAAAATTATATAAAAAAAAGGAAGTTTAGTTGTGAAAACCAGTTCACTGGCACAATATAAACTTGAATTTTCTCTGGAAAACCAGGTCTACCTGGCCATTTAAAATTCACAAAAATATCTTTTTCCAATTTCCTGTTTTGTTTTCGAAATAATGAAGATCTTGTTTGACTTGAGGACAAGTCAAAAGCTAGGCCTGTGAGGGGGATAAGCATTTTCATGAACCCTCCAAGTCTTTTCCATATGCAGAAGATTGTGATTTTTCATAATGCAGAAGGGACCTGATTCCAGTAAGGCAGAAGACATCAGAAGATGGCAGACAAAAGACATTAGAAGGACATGAAGAAATCAGGACACAAACCAACTTCATCAGACAGCAAGCTCATCATACAGGGACATCAAGCAAAGTCTGTAAGAATTTATAGTTTTTATGTTTTAAAAAGTTTCAGAATTCTTTGTTTTTAAGCAATGACATATTACCAACTATTGAAAAGCTTGACTGCCCATTTATTTTATTATTCTGATAATCTCTGCCAATACCTTACTTACCTTCCATTAGCCTCTACCAACACTTCATTTTTTCCACCTTAGGGGTCAAAATGGTTGTCAGGATCAAACCCAAGGGAAGTTTAAAATACTGCACTCTACAGGATACAAGCTGCATTCTACAGACAGAGTTTTCTTCTTGGTTTAAAGACAAACATGGTCTCCTTCTCAGCAAGAAGTGAAATATGGACATAAAGGAATTTCAAAAGTTTCTTTGTATATGTATTTAGTGCTTCAGGCATTAAGTAATACATAGAATCTAAGGAGGGAAACAATGGTCATATATATCTTCAGCGCATTTTTTTTAATATGGAAAAGAAGGTTCATTTTAAAGAAATAGCCTGTTCAATAAAACATTGGAACCAAAGTATATTTTACAGTTTATGTATTAAACGTTGGGCACATAAAAGGATTAAAGTGTTTATAAACCAAAACCTTACCTTTCATCGTTTTATTTAAATGAAGTGGCATGTTATGTAATGATGAAAGGTAAACGTGGAATGATGCCCACGACAGCACGCAAATAAGCTTGATTCCTGTATTATGTCAATCAGAAAACACGACTCATTTATTTTCCTTGAGGCCGAGTCCAGTTATTGTCTCTGCAAAATTGACTGCTGTGTGAATATAATTGACAGTGAGAAGGGGCCGTGGGTTACAGGAAGTGTGAATACAAGAGTTGCTCAAGAAATCGCGCAGGAAGAAAGGCAATCAGTGAGAAGAAAGCTGCGAATACACTAATCTCTGTGGAGATCGTGCAAGAGGAAGTAAAAATAGTGGTACGAGAGAAGAGGTAAAATTTAAAATCCCTTCTCTTTGTTAAACAACTCTGCTCAAACCAACAGAAAATTTCAATTTCAGAGTACTGTAGTGGGGATAGAAAAAAAAAAAGGCAGCGTTAAAAGATAAAAGGTTCCTGTTTTCTATTTGTTTTTAAAAAATGTCATCTAGATTGGAACCATAGGTATTTGAGCCCGCAGACGTTCATGAAAAATGTCTAGAAATTTTCAAGAAAAATCAATGGGTGCCTTTCTTTGAAAAATTCGATGGGCACAACGATAATGTGAGCTTAGCCTTTGCTGGCTCGTTCGATGGAGAAAGGGCTACAGTAGGGAATTTAAACTTCAGGCTGTTTGAAGACATTTTGGCACAAATTACTGGTCTACCACAGCAAGGAGAAATGTTTTTCAAAACCAAGCAATTCAAAGAAAAATCATGGATACCCTTTTTGTGCAGATCTAGAGCAGGGTCAGTAAACTGGAAGAAAGGCATACCAAGGAGCTGGTTGGTTCATCCTTGGGATGAAATGGTGTACATCATACAAAGATTCATCACCTGTGAAGGGAGATTCAGTATCGTTTACCTTTACCACATCAAACTCTTGCAGCACTTGACAGGTGAATGTGAGATCAATATGCCCTTTTTCCTGTTGCAGAGCCTAACTAAGATGGCCAAGGCTGTCCAGAGGCGTGAAAAAGAAAAATTGACAAGTCTTTTCCACTGTGGACTTATCAAAATCATCATCCAGCATGAGTTAAGGAAGCAGAATTTGACATGGACAGAATTTTTAGTTCAAAATCAGTTTGAAGAACAGGAAGAATTGCATGAAGAGGTTTCAAAAGAAGAGGAATTGCTGATGATAACATGCCCTGAGGCAACAAGTTCAAAACTGCCAAAGGAGAAAAAGAAGAAAAAGGAGGTATTGCTGATTACTGATGATGAAGACAACTCTGAGGCAACAAGTTCAAAACAGCCTCAGAGAAGGATACAAACTAGGAGTGTAATGAAAGAAGATAAACAGTTTCAGAAACAAGAACAAGTCTTCACCACTTACCAGAAGAAGCCGAGGAAGTCTAAGCAAGTTTGTAGCCAGCCAACATTAGAGGATGAAGAACACATACAAACTGTGGAAGGTCAAGAAGAAAACCTAGCAGGTGAAATAGGACAGGGAACCCCAGAAGCTGATGAGATAATAAGACAAACAAAGAAAATCAATCTTTTCTTAGATCAACAGGAGAGGGAGAAGGAAAAGCAGTCAAGACAGGGAGTATTAAAAGACTTAGCTTCTCCTTCCTCAGAGCCACAAACTGTGCAAGAAGAAAAGAAAGAGGGTTCAGTACAGGGAAGTGACGAATTAGGAATGGACACCAGTTCTGTCCAGCTTTCAATGAAGAAGAAAAAGACTTCCAAGAAAAATAAAGAGATCAAGAAGTTGAAACTTGAAATAAAGGAATTGGAGCTCAAGAATGAGAAATTAAAAAAGGACAATCGGAAGCTGAGAATTCAGAGGACACACATTTCTAAGAATGCATCCAGATGGTATAAGCAGAAGAAGACCTACAAAGCTAAGTATGAGAGGCTGAAGGTCCTTTATGCATCTCCAACATCAACAGATGCATCGTCTCAGTAGGAGATTAGAAGCAGGAAGGTCAGCAGCAAAATTTTGGTTTTAACACAAGGTCAAAATATTTTTTGGGCACAGCTTCCTCTTGGGGGAGATGTTGGGCACCATTTTGACCTCTTTTTGTCATCCAAATATCCTCCATTTTCCTCCATAAAACCCTCATACCAATCTATAAAGCTTGTAGTTCACCACAGACTTTGTTTAAAAAGGTATTAATGTCATTGCTTGTTAACAAATTGAATTTTGAGGTTTTTAGAGCATTTAAACTAAGTTTTTTTAAAAAATTACAGGATGTGCTAACTTCCTATAATGTCTCCAAATTTGAGCACTTGCAGGACAGCTAGGAATTAACTGAAAGATGGGGGGAAGATCCTCAATGTCCAAGGATGGACGAATTTCCAACGAGTAGATGATGTGGCTCTCACAGATGGCAAGTCAAAGTCGGTCAAAGATGACCACTTGTGCTACCACTCAGCACAAAAGCAGGGCAGTTTGGATTTTGTTGAGTTTCACGATTCTGCATGAGGATCTCGATGGCTATGTTCATTAATTAGTTTACAAGATTATAGCATTTCCGGTTTTCTTTTGAATTTGTATAAATACTTCACAAAACATTGGATTGATAATCACAATTTGGGGAAGAACGCATACTGTTTCTGAACTGCGTGGTTTTGCTGTGTAATCAATTTATGGTGAATACAATTAGACTTTCAGTTCTGTAAATCTTCGACTGTGTGTGGAACGAGGCACTGGAGGGCCCCCTTTGTTGAGTTCGCACACCATTCCATTACCAGTGTATGCGATTTATATGTTTGCAACGATTTAAATTTGATGCATGCGATTTAGATCGAGCCATTGGTATGCGTTAATTCTGTAGTAGCTAGCATATTGTTGTAGAACGAATTCAGTTAGAGTTTCAATTAATTTTATTATAGCTCAGTTCTCATTTAAATAGTCCAGGTCACGATTTCGTTAATACTACACATCACTTACATTCTATGAGCTCTGTCTTCTATTCTGTTAAATGTTTCAGACTGTGATTTTAACATATCATACATTGCTGCTCATTTGAAGACGAAGTGTTTAGAACAATTATCAATTACGAATAATGTCCTGTAAGGGAATTTAATGGTTAATTGTTCATTCATCAGTGGGATGCCAGGCAGAACTTTGTAGTTTGTATCTTAGGGTTAGAATCATTGTTAAATTGCTTTCACTATATCAGTTCTTTCATCAATAGATTGCTTTGCTAAAATAGATTGTTGTGTACTTAAAAGATCAGATGAAGTTATCTTTGTAAAAGGATTTTTGTGTCTTTGAGTTACAGTACTTCTCATATGACAGTAGATTCAATTCACAGAAAATTAGGTTAACCAAGCAAGTCCAGCTCTAGGTCCTAAAACTTGGATATGCCTCTAAGCTTACAAACCCGGATTGATATATAAATTTAAGGTTCGATCTGCATTAGTGGATTGAAGCCCAACACTACTTCTGACTATGAATTTACATCTGAGATATCACCTCTCAGATATCAGCAATTTGTACCTCCAGTTTGCACCAGTTGTTTCCTTTTCAGCAGGAGACCATATCTTACTGTAGAGGGACCATGGCTATGATCACTTATGACATGTATTTACTATGCACTGCCTATTCATGTCCATTGTATCAGATTGTTGTACTACCGACATGTATTCAGGGATACTATTGTATTATGACGAGTGAGCTGCTCTTTCCACTTGTGTCTCCATCACTCCACTTCTGAGATCTTTCTATAATGTATTTCGGCCATCGTAGCATCAACCTCTGACCTCACACATTAGGGGGCATCTGTTACAACGTAATCTTCCACCTTATGAGCATCAGCATTCTTTGGCCTGCAGGATCCATTTCACTGACTCAGATCTACTTTATATCCTTCAGACACTATTTTTCCCTATTTTTCCTCTATACACTAGCTGCATCAATACAGCGGGCGTACCTGCGAGTTGCATCACTATAGCCCGCGGATAGCATGTAAAATGGTAAAAACCACTAGTTTATTACTTTTTACTCCCAAAAAGCGGTCATAGGGTGACCTTTGACTCTCCATCTTCCCAAGAAACGTCTCGATGTGTCCTTTCACTTACCTTTGAGAGGACTATATATTGAGCACATATGGGTTATGGACAGGAGGAGAAAGAAAAGCAAGAGAACTCTAGTGGATTTTTGCCCAATCTTGAGTCTACACTCATTGATCCTTGTAGTTGTGAACCATTTATGTTCACCTTCCAAACTCCTATTCTAGTTTGAGTTTGCCATTCCATGGAGGATTGAAGTGGTGGAGGCATAAGTGGATTGATCTAGATCTTCGTTCAGATTGGTTTCCGGCAAGAGGTCATATCACATTGTACTTCTTCTTGTTTATTAATAGAAATACTCATATTCTCATCCATTAATGTTGTAAATATTGTTTATCTTACATTGGGTTGCATTTACTTGTTATATCATGGGCCATTGCTATTTATGATGTTAAGGCCATTTATATGTTATATGTACTTGTTGTATATTGGCTGTCAAGACTAATTTGCAGATTCAAGTGCACGGATTGAAAAGCTCCAACGGGGATCTACATCAAACGTTTGGACCGAGGTTGGTTATATTCTTCATTATCTTAGCATTGTGATTTATATAGCATAGTACTGAGAATTGAGTTAATTTCTGGTAGTCAGCTGTCTGTTGTGGTCTACCCCAAGCCATAGTGAGTTTTCTCCAACACAGTTCACAATGGACTGGGCAATATTCAAAAAGTAACCAATATTTTTGGATTCCACCTCCGCAAGGAGGCAGTCAACCTTGGAATGATTTTCAATACCAAGTTCAACTACCATGGTATGGTTGAGATCTAGGAAATAACCAATCTTCTTGGACCCCACCTCCGCAAGGAGGCAATCCACCCAATGGTCATGTTTCAGGAAGTTTCCAAACTTCTTAGGGTCAGTCTCCGCAAACGGGAAACCCACCTTGGAATTATTATCACACCCAAGGACCACATCAGTGGAGTGGTCAGGTTCTAGAAAGTAACCAATCTTTTTCGGGCCTAACACCGCAAGGGGGAAATCCAACCATTAACTCCATTCCGCCATGGAGTGGTCAGGTTCTAGAAAATAGCCAATCTTTTTGGAACCAACCTGCAAGACTTGCGTTTGATCTAGCTAGGCTGCCACATGAACCTCATGTTAATGGTATGATGGATTCCGTCAACAATTTTGAACAGATTACCCCACATCCGGGACAAGTTTCTATTCAGAATTCGCAACCCATAGCTGGCCAGGCAATGCAGGAACCTACTAATCCTTCCAACAATTCCGACATCCTCATAGTCTCATCGATAGACCTTACAGGAAAGAAGAAGAAGTACAAGAGTAAGCAAAATGCTAACTCTGGGAAGAGAGATGCACCAACTATGCTTCAATACCATGGGAAACAACAACCCACTATTTTGACATCGGTACCCCCGCCAGGGGGCAACTAGCCAACCCCCTAGAAAGGGGGCAATGATCCTAATGCCAATGTCTTCATGTGTGATCCTAAGATGAACATTCAAACAAGACTTGTTTCTTATGATGTCTCTCCTAGTACACCAGATCAGTCGGAATCACAACCAGATGGTTATCTCTACATTGAGAAACCAACCATAGACTTAGTACCACACCCCCCCAAAGGTGTTCTACGTAGAACAATGCATAATCCCAACACGCGAGCTTCTCAGAATAGTAATGTTCTTGAGGACCTAGCTCAAGTACCATGTGCCATGTCGGCCTTGGAGGTATTGCAATGTCGTTCTGCGCCAAGAAAAAAACTATTGTATACCATTTATGTTGTTGATCCCTTCAATGAGACTTTGATCACATCAGACATAGACCATTCAATATGTAGGGTCCTTCCCAAAGTTGCTTTTTAGATTAAAGTAACGAATCATGGTAAGATCATCTGTTTAACCATAGTAGATGAAAGGACCTTAGCTTGCGTAATGTCATTTTCATGTTGGCAAGCATATGGATCACCTCTATCTATCGTATAAGTTTCAAACCCAGCTACTGAAATAAATTTGGTAGATTCGGATCAAAATCTTCCCTTGACGGAGGAATATGATTCGGTTACCTGGCCCATTTGGGCTGTGAGATCTCCCAGCTCACATGACTTCTTGGATTACATTTTATCATCAAATAAAGATATCCCTGAAGTTGTAAACATTTGGTTGCACTCACCTAAGGACATCTTTTGTGGGGCCACTAAGAGCATACTTGATATAAATCTACCCAAGTATAGAAGCATGATCTGCATGTTCCTCGATCTTATCTATTATATTTGGAAACTTGCATATAGGTTTAGGCCATCCCTTTGTGAAGATGCATTTGAACCTTTTGCAACCCAACATTACCATATGGTCGAACCTATTGGAAATTGGTGGGTCATCCCTTCATATCTGTATTTTCCACCATTCCAACAGCAGAGCCTACCGAACATGGGACACCCTAGTCAACACCCCATTCCCATTTTGGTGCCCATGCTGAGTTATTCTTATAGGCCCGGGAGCCCTATTAGTCCCATCATGACTTGGAGTTTGAGAGCACATATTTCTCTTTCATTCATTTATGACCACATCCTGATGGGCTCCTAGTTTTTTTGACATTTTACATAAGCTTGCATTAAAATATCCACTTGAACATCCATGCAAACTGCTTCATTGCTTATTGCTCATGTTGCTTATTTGCTTGTATAGTCACTTTCTGTTACAAGATGCCTATAAACCACTGCTTATGTTTATTTGACCCATACCCATAGAGGAAACATCTGTAAGAGTGTACATAAGTAGCTCAGCCCTTGTTTGCAATACGGGTCTTTGCCTTGACCTGACCCATGCCCTTGACATTGAGGCGCATGCCCTTGGGACACTCGTTTCCTCTAATGTATGATAGCATGCTTTATTCTTTTTTCAAGCTAATAAATGAAAAAGGTTAAAAAAATTTGGAAAACACAAAAATCCAAAAAGGTAGAGACTTGAATCACTTCTTAGTATAATCCTTGGAGAAAATGGCAACAGTCAGTCCTTGTCACCCTTGAACAGGGCACATAATTTGGTCTCCGCTGTCAGTACACCATCTGCATTTGCCTTAGGAAACTGTACCAGTCTTTTGAACAGATTTCCACTGATGGGTTATCCTTCCCGTCAACAATGGAGCTTTCGTTAATGCATCTGGCATTAGTGGATTTCATTAAGGTCGGTTACTCAAAGTCCTATGTTGCCAAGTGTCCATTCTGCATTGTGTTATGTGTTCAAGGGAAGTCCAAATTGAGTCGGCCATTCCTCAAATATTCATGACCAGTCATGTCGGCCATTCCTCAAATATTCCTGACCAGTCATGTCGACCTTCCTTGTGTCAGTATACAGTGTTGGATCTCACAGTTCTACCAAATTATATCAGACTATTGATCTTTGTTTCATATCGATTGATGTGGGATGCATTAATTCCCTTCTTTCGATGGATCTATTCCTATCGACATCAAATCACTATCTAGGACATGGATGTAGAAACCGAAGAGTACCTTGGATCTTGCAGTCATTAGTGGCAGGTTTCCTCGCAAATGACAGTGGGTATACATCAATGACCCCTGATTGTTTGATTCTACAAGTGTTCAACTTCAGAACATCTATTCACACTTGTTAGTTTGTACTCAGTACCTTAGAGTCCATCATCATTATCGGTGGTTCTCTTCGCATCTGTTAACGGCATACATCAATGACCGATAATTAGATGGTGTTTTATTATGCTCGACATCAGATCACTTATTCGCATGATATAAACTCGTACTATCGTTAGTTTGTATTGAAGACCTTGGGAAAAAAAGTTGTATCACTCATCGATGCACTGCCCGAGCTGCGCAAGATTAGACTGCCATGTCAAAAGTTCAATAAAGACTTTGTTCTCGCACTCATCAAAGTGCAGGTTTACATTTTAGAAAAAATTTGCTTTTGACATGGATCCACTGTGTATTGTTCGTGGCCATGCTTGTTTACTGCTAAGCATGGGTATGCCTGCCTCAGGAAGATATTATATATTTGAGAAATTGCTATGTTTTACAGGTGTTATCCTCAATCCATCGCATGTGAGCTTTCCTTCCCTTATCCTTGCTTTGAACGATAAAAGAGTATCGGTATAAAGAGTATCAGTATACAGAGTATAAATTTCAGTAATGTATTTCGGCCCTTAGCTCTGCTTCGGACCTCACACATTAGGGGGCATCTATTAACAATAAAATTAACACCCTTAATCAAGTGACGGAAGAAGTGCATTTTTACCATGCACCTGCAGCAGGAAGACATGACACAAGTTCATGCAGAGATGATTCCTCTCTAAGAAATGCATTAAAACACATTAATTGTACTTAAAGTCATTCTAAATGGTGCAAAAAGCCTAAAAACTATGAAAAGTGGGTTTTCAAGTTAAAATAATCTAAAATGGATTATCCCACACTCAAAAGAGAAACTAAGGCACATTTCCCAATGCTATATAAGAAAGGCTTTGGGGTATGGTAAAGACACACAAAGGAAGAGCAAAGGAATGCTAGAAAGATTCTAAAGGAGGAGAAAGAGCTCAAATTATTCAAAAGCAAGGGTGAAGGAAGTGAATCTCATGTCAATGGAGGGAGGATTCATATCTAATGCCACGGTAAGGATGTATTTCTCCATTGTTCTACTATGAATAGATTCAAGTTTCTACCATCTATGAGTTTAAATCTGGTTTATCTTGTATGAATTTAATTCTTGATGGCTTTGGATTTTAAATGTGTTTGTCTTGATTGATGAATAGATATAGATCTTTTGGAAATTTGTAATAATCTTTCCGAGTTACTGACGTAGGAACTCACCATTCCTTAGGAAGATAGTTAAATTAGTTTAGACACAACCCTGCACTAAATACTGTTATCACTTATGCTCATGATTGTTAATTAATTTCAAGTACTATTTCAATTTCAAATTAAAGATAAAAAATTAACAAAAAGATCTTTTTCTTGGAATAAGTCTTGAAATATCATAAAGGTATTTCTTGTTTCAATTTATCAATCAATGGTTGTAAGTAGACATTCATATTCTTAACTTCTCTTCTACAAGGGACCATAAGAGGCAACATAAAATGTTCATTCTTCATAGTCAACCATGGGGGACATTTTTATTGATCACAACTACTAGACAAATAAAATAGGTGATGTTTTGGAGAGAATATGTGTTAACTCCATCCATGGCTATGTTCAATTGAAGGCTCCATACTTCATCCTTGAATTTATTGCGCCATGTATCCTCTATATGTTGCATGGTTATTGAATTTGCTAGGATTTGAATCACTCATGGATCACTCCTATCTAAGGCATGCTACCCTTGCAACAAAGCTAATTCTTTGCAAGGAAAAAACCTTTGAATCATTGGTATTATAGGCATGTGCCTCAATATCTTATGAGGAGGACCCTGTGCTTTACCTTTCTTTTTCAATTTCCAGTACCTATCATGCCCACATTCTAGACATATATTTTATATGCATATTTGCCTCTATTTAAAATACAATCATTTGGACATGCATGATATGATATGTACTCAACACCCATCCTTCTCAACATTTGTTTTGCCACTTCCAACTACCAGAAGTACCCTATCTTTGAATAACTTGCAATTAATGGGAAATATAAATGTAAACTATCGTCAAACATTCATATAATAAACCATTATCAAAATTGATTGTGTGACAATATTCCTCAAAGTATAGGGGACATAATGGTTAGTTACTTGAAATATGCTAAGAAACACACATCTAACATACCATACATTACTTTCAAGTTGTACAATAACATTGTTGTCCCTAGTTGGGTAGACTTTGACCCATATCCAAAGAGAGGGGCAGTGGAAGTAGATTTTAGGATTTCCAAGAAGGTATCAATGATATGAGAATCATCCCCTAGTTCATATTGTTGGAATGCATGTAGCAACATTCCCTCCATGGCACTTGTATCCCGTACAAAATCATCCATACCAACCTCTATTTCATTGCCTTCATTACCAATAAGTGAAGAACTAGTGTTATTGTAGACAATTTGAATTGGTGACTCGAGACATAGTGGGAATTGAATAGATCATTGTTTCAATCATGATTGGTATGATTCCTCTATAATCTATGCTCATTTAGAATCCCTCTCTTGATTTGACATCAAAGTGGGGTGCAATGGAAGATGATGGATAGTCCGTTTATTGTCAAAATCCTAATTGCAAAAACATTGAATACTACATCGATGATATTAGTAAACACAATACATTTAGCTTGTTCAAACGTTATACCAATAATTATAGCATGGAAAATAATTTACAGTACATGTGCAACCAACCATTTTATAAAAGAAAATGCCAAATTAAGCAATATGTTTACATTAATTCCATTGAAAATAAAAAATACAATTAACAATGATATTTTTCGTACGCATGAAGGGGATGTCTAAAGGTAGTCCCAATGCAAGGAATCTTTGACGAGTGGTTGTTGGTCTATGAAAGTTATATTTGATCAAGAATTCATCACTAAGAGACAAACTGCATATTGAATTTATAATAACAAATATGCACTCTTTCCTTTTCATAAAGAATTCCTTGTCATTGGAGTGTTCCTTAAAGGAACAATTTGCACTGAATAATGAGCACCTACAACTATTTATGAACCCTGCAATGTTCCCATGAGTTTGTGGATGACCATCGACATACAATAGGTTCTTCTCAGATAAAGTTTTCCAGAAGCATAACCATTCATGCATTTACTATAAATGGAAATGTTATGTTTGTATTTAACAATATTCAAGTAATCATATTGATGATAAAGACAACCATAAATGCCACTAAATATTTGGGAAGAAGTGCATTGTTCTTGCACCAGAGATGATGCTCTGTAGTGCCCCTAGACTAATGTAGACCTTTAGCGAACGTCGAGTGAACCGGTTGAATAAAACTTTAATAAAATGACCCTTTGATTATATATTTTGAATAATTGAGAAACACCTGATGATGTGCATGGCGACAAATTGATGAATGAAAACAATGAATTGAATGGCATTTGTGGAAATGGGTACTTTATTTGAATTTGATGAATAATGCATGCTTGCTTAATGATTAGAAGTTTTATGAAAAATATGATCTGTATACATGAATATGCCGCTTAACAGTTAGATATGTTATGAAATATATGATGTGAGTGAAAGAAATGCATGTTGGCTTAATGACTAGCATATTGGCAAAATATATGATGTTATGAATAAATTATGGTTACTTAACGATTAGTAGATTATGAAATGAATTATGATAAATGATAACAAAGATACTAATGTGTGCTTTGGAGCATGTGTGTAGCGACAAGTGAAATGATTCACCGACGGAATCACAAAGGAAATAAATGGGTAGTAGAATACGAATAAAATCACACAAGGAAGAACGACGACGGTGTCAACTTCCTATGGATTCCACGCACGAGTTGAAAAGAAACTACTCGCTTACTCTGGGGAAGCGTGAATTCGTGCAAAGTGGACCATGATAGAGTTGATCACGTACGAGGTTGGGGGGCATGCAATAAGAATGGAATTACTCCTCAACGCCATTAGTTTCCAATAGAGTGTAGAAGGAGGATTGAAGGTAACAGATCCTAAATCCCTACATGAAGTTCCTGCAAATTAGATGCAACAGAGAAGTACTAACGAAATGACCCGACGATGTGGTACCATGTTGATAAAAATAAAATGAGGGACTAATGGACCCGACGAAGTGGTACCTAGACCCAAGGCGAGGACAATTGAGTAATATCATGCATGAAGCATATAGGTTTGCATTTATACCATTTGCACATGAAATAATGATTTGTAATTAAAATAATGGAGAATATTTGTTTAGGAGAAAATAGCATACTAAACATTAGCATGTAGACATCTCCACTTGCACCCATAAAAATATAAACTAGATTGAAGCATCATGGGGGACAAACTTGAGTAAATCTAGGAATGTAGGTGCACTCTCTTAGGAATTGGACACGTGGCTGGGTGAGCTAATTATATTTGAATAATTAAAAATTTAGGCATATTTGCATGAAGCGACATGTGTCGTAGAGGAATTTCCTATTTAAGGAAGGCAAGAGGAAAGGGGAGGATGCCCTATGGCTGGATGGTTACCGTAATGATTGTAATACATTGATTTGTTTCTATTGTGAGTTTGGAAAGAGGCCTTGGTGGGGGGGAATCCCACTTCTGGATCTCTAGTTTTGTGTGTGAGCTCTATGACCCGATTGCTCGGGAGTTCGGGAGGAAGAAGAGTACTCCCGATATGGTCGGGAGGTCAACCGAGGTGTCCGTCGGTGAATTCTGAAGCCATGGAAAAGGATCGAGAAGTACTTGAGCTCTGGTACCATCGTCAATGACTCGAGCATTTGTACATTCAGGTAAAATTTATTTAATTTGAATATATGTGAAAATTTGCAAGTGATTTTAGATAGTAGTTACATATACTACAAAGCTATCATTATTTGTAATTCCTATTAACTGAATGAATGATTATTATGAAACTAAATTTGAGTTGGATTTTTGTGGTAATGGAAGAAATCGTGAAACTCACGATTCAACCATGGTATGCACATAACCTTGTATAATTTCGTGTTATTTTTGGCTTGCGAAGGCACCCATGGAAATGCGTGGATCTGCTCGATAGTAATCTAAATTGTTCCTCTCTGTTTCGAGTCGGTGATCCGAGAAAAGGATTCTGGCATGGTTGAAAATAACCTCTACTGCGTTTTAAGTTTCCTTCGGTTGGACGACCCATCCAGGATGGCATCCTTACCTCTCCATCGATGGGATCGTTGTTTATTAAACTTGTATTGTTGTTTAAATGTTTACATACAACTTGTTGAAAGGAAGGCGACCGATCTCTTAGATTGATGCTGGATCACTGATCATATGCTTGCATGGTTGTTAAAATGTTTACATACAACTCATGAAAGGAAGGCGATCAATCTCAGTAGATTGATGCTGGATTGCTGTTCATACGCTTTCATTGTTGTTTAAATATTTACATATAGCTCGTTGAAAGGAAGGCGGTCGATCTCTTAGATCAATGCCGGATCGTTGTTCATATATTTGCATTGTTGTTTAATTATTTACATACACCTCATTGAAAGGGGAAGCCGATCGATCTCTATAGATCAATGCCGGATCACTGTGCCCATTCCTATGCTTGCAATTTGGTTTAATATTTTACATACACCTAGTTGAAGGAGGAAGGTGATCGACCTTTGTGGATCTATGCCGGATCACTGAAACCATTCATATGTTGGTATACTGTTAAATGTTATAATTACCATTCGTGAAGGAGGATGGTGATTGATCTCTGTAGATCGATGCCGGCTTGTGGTGATATTTCATATGTTTTCACTTTATTTAAATTATTATGCATGCTTCACTTGAAGGTAGATAGCGATCGATCTCAGTAGATCGATGCTGAGCTACCGTAGCACTGTGTTTTACTTGCTGGTTGTTTAAATATGAGAGGCGATTGATCTCTGTAGATCGATGCCAAAGTAACTTATAACACGTTCTTATCTCTACATATCGTTTATTGTGGATGGTGTTTGGTCCAAATGGATCGATGCAGGGATACCCCTCTCGTTTTATCATACGTGATCCCATTGCACTTGGATGGCGATCGATCTCTGTAGATCGATGCCATAGTCCCTCATACTGATGTATTTCGTTTAATGGTGGACGACGATCAATCTATGGATTGATACCAGATTACATTCGATATCAGATGACATACCACACTTTGTATGCTTGCATACTGTGTAACTTAAAAACGGTGATCGATATCTGTAGATCGATGCCACATGGCTATAATAATTTATGATGTTTGCATTTCGTTTAACATGGATCGATCTCTGTATATCGATGCCACATGGCTGTAATAATTTCTGATGTTTGCATTTCGTTTAAACATGGATCAATCTCTGTAGATCGATGCCACATTACTGTAATAGTTTCTGATGTTTGCATTTCGTTTAACATGGATCGATCTCTGTAGATCGATGCCACATGGCTATTATAATTTCTGATGTTTTCATTTCGTTTAAACATGGATCGATCTCTGTAGATCGATGCCACATGACTGTAATAGTTTCTGATGTTTGCATTTCGTATAACATGGATCGATCTCTGTAGATCGATTCCATACGACTGTAATATTTTCTTATGTGTGCTTTTCGTTTAACATGGATCGTCAATCTGTGGATTGATGGCAAGTCTGCATGTATGGCATTAATTTATTACATGTGGGTGGTAGAGCATGCACACGATCTATGGATCAGTGCCATGCATTGCATGTGTGTTCTATTATCTGTTTATTGGTTGGAAGCGAATGCAAATGTCCTCAACATGAACAATGCGAAGATATGGAAGTGGAGACACTTCCCATATACCTCATGCAAACCATATTACGTTCAACATTCAAGTTGATTAACCATTTAATTATTTGTCGTTGATTCAAACTCTGATATTCACCAATCGAGCGACTCCGAGTTAATCAATTAGTTGTATTTTTAAACTTGTGTTGGATAGTCGTGGATCGAGTCAACCCTATGTTGACTACGAGTGATCCATTAGCAGTCAATTGCTTAAGTGTTGGGTAACATGCAATGTATTAGATAGAGTATGAGAATAGGTAGAATCACATTATTGTGTCAATGTTTGTTAAGTTGACTTATAGTATAAGATGATATATTCATGTTAACTCGTATTCAGGATTATCATGCATTGTATATTTTTATATTCATATTAACTTGTGTTCGGGACTATCGTGCATTGTATATTTAATACTCAAATTAACTTGTATTCAGGATTATCATATGATGAATATTAATATTCATATCAACTTGTTTTCAGAATGTCCATATGTTGTATAATTAATTCATATTAACGTGATCTCAGGGATTTCTTATGTTGTATATTTAATTGCCAGACAAATAAAGGAATTATAATTATGGATAGTCTAGCTCATGAATAAATAGAGTCGATCAATTAAAGCGACATGATTTCTTAGAAGAATTAAATGTTGTTAAGAATTACTGTAATTTAAAATAAAATGTCAACACATGTGAACGTACGAAGATAGTGGAATGCGTAGCTTATTATGTTATGATGTGAATTAGATTAGGGCTATGGCTAGGGGTATGAGTCTTTCTTTATAGTTACGTTAAGATATTAATACCTTGAATTGTGTTTTCAGAAAAGAAATTAATCTCTTATCAATAATCATGATACAAAACTGGCATATTACTTACTTACAAAAAAAAAAATTCCGAACCAAGTCGGACCCTACATTTGGTATCAGAGCCGGTCGAACCTTAATTGGACCCGGAAAACTTGTATTTCATCTTCCACAAAAACATTCAACTGATATTACTTAAATTAAATTGCCGCAATTTCAAATTATTATAACATGTTGAAAGCTAATGAATTTCCCCTCGAATCCAGGACATGGATCATCGCAGACGGAGAGGGAGAGGAAGGGGAGGGCGAGGACAAGTTGGACATCCTCCACCCACTTCAACTCCGACATCCACCCCACCGCGGCAAGAAGAGCAGGAAACCATTCCTGCCGGAGAAGTGGTTTCCATGATGAGAAGATTCCAATGGATTTTGGAAGCCTTGGTTATGAGATTAGATTGTGAGAATGAAAACTCACAAGTAGCCGCCCTACCACCATCTCCACCGTCGGTCAACATACACCAGGAACTGGAAAATATCATATTTCCAAAATTTTGGGGTTCCACTGAAGGAACTGATGCTGAGGCATGGTTGGAAAACATGGCTATGTGCTTTTCATTGAGGGACTACACCTCCAACATGCAAGTCCGCATGGCGGTTCTGTAGCTAAAGGGAGAAGCTCTCCTATGGTGGAAAACTTTATGACCACAGCTAGGTTTGGAAGAGGAGGAGGTTTCTTGGGAATTGTTTGACGATCATTTCCGTCAACATTATATGTCTGATGAGTTCATCGAACGACAATTAAATGAATTCAACGCCTTAAGCAAGGATAATTTTAGGGACGAAATTTAGCCCATGGGCTATTTTTCCATGTTTTTTTCCAAAAACCGATTCGCCAATTTGCATTTTTTGAAGCCCCGTTTCACCCAATTTTGATGGAGTAAACATTTTTCACCCTAAAACTCACCAAATTATTATATAAACTATATAAAATCCTTAGAAATTGAAATAATTTTAGAAAAATATCACCAAATATTTTATAGTTGACATTTTAAGAATTGGTAAGATTCGCCAAGGTTTATACACTTTTAAATAAGTATGGGTCCTTAAAATTATCCCTCGCCGTAAGACAAGGGAAATGAGCGGCACAAAAATATGAAATCCATTTCATGGAACTACTGAGATATGCATCTCACATTTCGACAGAAAAGTGGTTAACAAATTCATGTTTGGGCTGAACCAAAATATCAGGGATAAGGTTCGCATCTTAATGCCCTCTACCTTACATGACGCGGTCCAAAAGGATCTCATAGCCGAAGAAGAGCTTGCATGTAAAGGACCACCCAGTAGGAACTTTGTTAGTGTTGACTAAGGTAGTCAATTTTCTCTTGCACCTAAGCATCACTATGGAAAAAAGAATATTGGGAAGGTATAACTCAGTGGAAGATATCAAGGAGATGATAGAGTACCATACCGACCATTGCCACCAAGAAATTATTAAGTAAAACATTTTTGGAAACCAACACAGTTCGGGCCGCGACGAAACAATGTACCAACCAAAAATACTACTAGAGGTCCAAAGTATGGATGTTGGAAATGTGGAGGAACACACTTCCAGAGCAAATTCCCTCGAAAAAACCAAGGGAAAGGAAGAATTCAAGGACCTCAACAACCCACTGCGGCTGATCTGGGATGAGCACACTGCATTCATGTGACTGTCAACAATCGCCAAGTCGAACACCAATCTACAGTCCTCAAGACCACTGGTAAGATAGATGGTAATGTATTATATTTACTAGTAGACGATGGTGCTACTAAAAGTTTCATTTCACTTAAAGCTTCAAAACATAGTAATATGATGGCAATCAGTCAAGGGGATTTCGACACTATCGAAATGGCCTCTGGAAGTATCCAAAGAGTGGGTCTTAAAGCAGAAGATTGCGAAGTTGACTTAGGGGTATGTTTTACTAGAGTGTCATTCTATGCTACATAGTTAGGCACTTATGATCTAATCTTAGGAATGGATTGGCTTGAGGCACATTCAACAGTAATGCATTGCTAAAGTAAGGAGTTAACCTTTCATGATGATGAAGGTTACAAGAGAGTACTTACGGGAAGGAAAAGGAAAGTTTCCTTAAGGATGATTTCGGCCATGAAACTTAAGAAGAGTATGAGAAAGGGATGCCAACTTTATGCAGTAATAGATTTGAACAAGGAAGGATATAAGGTGGAAGTAATCAACCATCCTTTATTTTTGGAATACATGGATGTATTTCTGGATGCATTATCTAGTCTACCGCCGCAGCGTGAATTATATTTCACTATTGAACTAAAACCAGGGACAAAGCCTATAGCTAGAACTCCTTACCGAATGTCGGTGCCAGAATTGAAAGAATTACAGATCCAACTGCAAGAGTTATTAGATTTGGGGTTGATTAGAACTAGTGTATCTCCATGGGTAGCACCTGTGATTTTTGTCAAGAATAAAGACGAATCATGGTGTTTGTGCATTGATTACCATCAACTAAACAAGGCAACTATGAGAAATCAATACCCTCTACCGGGGATTGATGACCTTTTTGATCAAATGAAAGGTGCGATAGTATTTCCCATCAACATTAGTGAATAAATGTGGAATAGATGTAGAACATGCATGGATTGAACGTCTCTTAAGCCGTGCCATGAATGTGGAACAAAGGTAAAACATGCGTCGCTTGAAAATCCCTTAAGCCACATAAGAAACATGGAACAACCATGGATCAAGCGTAGCTTGAATGTCCCTTAAGCCACACCATGAACATAACTTGAAAAAATATAAATGTGGAAGTAGCGTCCAAGAGACATGGAATGAATGTGGGTTAACATATACAAGTCCACCGTTTGAGTTATGTTATCGATGCTCAACTCACATTGCTTGTACGTGAACTTAATTAAGCATGAAAATATCTTAAGGGACACCATGAACGTTGTTTGAACATGGCTTGAACATCTTATAAACGTGGAATACATGTGAAATGAATGAGGAATTGACATGGAGGTAACGTCAAAGGCACATGGAAGAAACATTGTTTGAACTTGGAACAAGTATGGCTTAACCAATGATGATGTTGCATATGAGAGAGAAAAAAAAAGGTATAGCAATATTCAACTTATTATAGAATTAAGAAAGGGGTACACAGTCACAAAAAATGAGCTAAAGTCAATGGTGAACATGGCCCTAAGACCCATCCTTGGTGTGAAATACCTTATAATGACACCTATATTACACTCATGACCCAAATATTCCCTTTATATGGATTTGTGTGGTGGTTTGGGACCTTATACATATGTGCTTTTTAAGTGTGTTTTAGGCCTTGAGACATTTTCTTTCATCCTTGGACTATGTCTAAGGCCTTACCTTTGGTGCATAAAACCACATAATGGTTTGAATATTACATGCATAGGAAACATATTCCCTCTATAATGCATGTGTGGTGGTTTGGGACACATTCATGGGCCATGATACCTAGAAGCATATCTTACGCAATATGGAATTGGTGTTACTCTTTGTATAATAGTCAAGGCCCTTAGACACATTTGTTGATTGAAAAACATTACACTTATGTTCTAAATAATATTTCCATGTACAGTATTTTTGTGCTGATTTTGAGGCTAGGTGCATGGACCATGGACCCTAAAAGTGTCTTCTAGGATCTAAGATGTTCAATCTTATCATTTGACTATGAACGGTTATAAGTTAGTGGTTGGTCTTGGTTGGTCTCAGTTATGACCAAAGGCACTTCATATGCTTGTCTTGGTCTTGATTATGGTCCACTCTTCCATGGCCTATTAGGTACCATTATGGGGTTGTAAAAACTTTGTTTTTAGTTACTAGGTTTATTAGTACAATACCACATGCATCCTTGAATGAACCTAATTACCCATTCCTAGACTCTAGACCTAGACACATACAAGTTGTTGCAAGTTGGGTATTTTTTATCCAACATGAAACTAACCTTCAACTTTATAGATATGAGATTCTATTATGAGTTGGGTGAAAATTTGAAGTTGGGTAACACGTTTTTGAGAATGGAGTGGAAAAAAAATAGTGCGTTTGGATAAACACGCGGAAAAATTCAACTTCAAAATCTAGGCCGAGAGTTTAAACCAATCACAACACCGTATTTAAAAAAAACCTAGGCCGATATTTTGAAATAAACTCTCGACCGAGAGTTTGGAAAATATTTTCTCAGCCGAGAGTTCGCAGCCAACAAAGCCTACAAAATATCTTGCATCTTTCTGGAACCTACAACTTCAGCAAGTCCAAACCCCTACAATTTTAAATATAATTTGTCGAACTTGGTACCAATGAATTCATCTTTGAATCTAGTTTCCAATGATATAATAATTGTTTCGTTTCATTTTTAATTTCTATTTATTAATAAAAATTTTCTAAACCTTACCCCTTAAGAATTTTATTGTTATGAAAATCACCTGAAATGGAAATTCAATATCATAACAAAGACAACACCCAAAAAAATGAAATCTTCACATAGTTATTCCTTTCCCTGTCCTCTTCAAAAGGGTACTTTTATTTTTTTCAATAAGAGTCACACTAAAACGAAAATTGAATCTCACCAATATGTGTCAATAAGGCACCATTTTCTGAACATATGCTTTTTCGATAAATAATAAAAATAGTTCTCAAGTATGAAAAAACTCAAAATATAGTCCATGCACAAGTACAGTGTTTGTATATTATGAGCATCCATTGCTTTACCTAATATTAATAACCATTTCTCAAAACACTAGTGCTCACGTAGGTCACTGATTATCAGTATCTAAAATTTTCAAGTATATGCCATTGGTGAGCACCAAATTTGTCCTACCATATGTCCATAAATTTAAAAAAAAAAAATATGAGTATGAATCTAATTCAATTCTATAAAACATTTGTATTTACTTCAAGGTGAAATTCCTAAGGGAGGTATAGGTTTAAAGGAGTCAAAGTTGAAAAACATAAAATTTTGCAGTTTTGTTTGTCAAAAAACATGCAAAATAGTTACCCAACTTCATGTTTTCACCAAGTTGTTCTCTCTCACCTTTGGGCACTCATAGCTTATCCAACTTCTAGAACAACCTATCTTGGAGATTTCCTTCAACCTTGTTATCACCTTCCTCTTCATGAATTACTTGGGATTGGATTTATTGAAATACCTCCTTAAAGTCCCTGTCTTCTATGTATCCCTATTTGTATGCATTATGAATGAAATAATTAATGTACACAACAGGAACCAAAGATGTTATATTAAGCATTCACGGTTTTGACAACATGCCTTCTAGCTTGCCATTGTTTTCCTTTTTATATTCAGTGATGAGATGATGTGACTACATAAATCCTATCCATTTGCAATTATGTCTTTCTTGTATTCTTGTATAATATTTTGTAGGCTTGATTGTCGTAAAGGTAGGTAATTGGTGTGGATGATGACCTCCTTTCCCATCAAAGAGTGCTTCCATTTTCTAACAACTATCATTGATGCATAGAGATCCCTGTCATATATGGGGTGTTACAGGGCTACTCCATGAAACAATTTAAAATTATAACAATCAAACTTACCTACTGTCGTGCAAATAGGTGGAGGTAGATATTTGATTGATTTACTTTCGTGACATTAGGAGGAGTTGGGAATTTGATTCATTTAGGAGGATATGGATTAACTTTTGTAAACAATAATTATGAAGGAATTGTTGTCCCTAATAAAAATTTTGGTTGTATCTTCTAGTGAAGAGAATATACCTCATTTACATTTATGGGTTTCCAAACACTACACATGCATCCAATGGTACCACATCTACTTCCATTGCATCAATGAAATCAACACCAGTGGAAAATATGATCTTACATGGTTTGGTAACTCTAAACTTTGTGTCCTTATTGACACATCCAAGTCATTATGAAAGAGGATGGTCATGGACTTCATTTTCAAATTTACCAGTGAAATCCTTTACTATGAGGTTATCTCGTGAACTAGACTCAAATGTTGCATCTACCTTGTTCTTCTTTGCATGAATATTGATATGAAGTAGTTTATTCATCTCCTTCTCTTTACTATGATGGAGGTTTCTCATGTTCACATCATTGTACATTGTGTTGATGCAAAAAATTAAGTGTTTCCCACAACAACCTCGAATTCTATTTCGTTGATGCAGAGTAGGTGAGAATGATCACCTAAATTTTAAGCCATTTAAGACAAGACAATGACTAAAAGGAATGAAAACACTTGTTTTGAATGTAAAATATGAATGAGAAACGAATATGAATTCTTTAATCAATTTAAATATTATTCTTAAAATATTTATTCATTTATATTTTTTTATATTTTTTATTTAATTTAAAATAAATATAATAAAAAAATATAATATAATAATTAAAAATGAAATAAGAAAAATAAAATAAAACGAGAGAATGAATTAATTTTATTTCATAAAAAATAGTGAATTCTAAAGACATCAAATCTTTATAAAATAAAATTAACAGAACTTTTCAAAGAAAAGAGTAGTGTTAATAATAAAGGTTATTTACATTTTAAAATTTATAAGTTTGAAATATCTTTTGCATGCTTATTTTGTTTCAACAATATCTATTTTTATTTATGCGCAGATACTTTTATATTTAGTTTTGAGTGATGTATTAAATAAATAAATAAAATATTTATAAAAGAAAAAGAATATTTATTAACAAAATAATAATAATAATAAAAACAACATCAGATCTAATTTTTAGGGATTTTTGTATATATTAAGTAATAAAAAAACTTTAACCCACATTATATTAAGAAAATATTAATGAAAACAACAAATTAATTTAAAGAAAAAAAAAAAAAAACATAAAATGAAGAAAATAATAAATAAATGAAAAGAGATAATGGTTGAACCATAAATTATTTCTTTATGGATAAAAAACACTTCATATATTTTCTCAAGAAATAATTTTGCATTCAAAAGAAGTCTTGGACCACTTATAATTTTCAAAATTACAGGGTGGTATGTTATATAGCTTGAAACATGATCAAGTTTTATAATGAAGGAAGGATGAAAGGATTGGATTAAGTAAATCAATAATTGGTTTTACAATATCTTTTTACTGTACACAAAACCATTAATTTTTTTTAATAAGAATGGTTATGGAGATTATATTAAAAAGGAGTCTTCAAAAAATATATAGAGAGAGTTTTTGGTTTTCCTCTGTGAGGGACCAGCATTCAAATTTTTCTTTCCTGCTTCTTTACTGTTTCTCTTAACTCGAAAAAGTCTATGACTATAATTGTAAACCCTTACAGATTGTCCCAAGATAAACTTGCAGAAGCAATACATTACAAAATTTGGATGTGGAATCCATTAAAAGCTGATAGAAACCCATATTTAAACGGCTAATAACCAGAGATGCTTCTAAGCTAATGCGGAAAGAAATATATAACCCGCAAAATGAAGAGCCATCTTACTGCATTATTTCTGACGAGGATGGGGAGGTTCTGGGCTTTCCATGGAGTCATCCGGATTGGAAATGGAGCCTGTAGTATCATGAAACCCTAGGACGCAACGAATCAAATCTTCTTTGAGTCTGTCCACCTTTCCTTCAACGTCTGAGATATTCCTGTAATTGTCGTCCACATTGGAGATGTTGTTGGCTATGTAGTCCACCACTTCTTACATGGAGTAAATTCGAACATTCATCAAATCATTGTTATGCCTGACCTCGGTGCTGAGAGAGTGCAATAGTGTGAAGACTCTCGTCATATTCTTTTTTATATCTGCCACCTCAATTCGAATCCTATTCACCTGTGCTTCCATGGTTTCTGCCTCTGAGTTTTGGGGGTTTGAATGGGTGGAGGATTCAAGGGCTTCAAGTTCGTCGTCACACAGACAAAAGGATGTGAGGTCCACGAGGAGTGAACGAAGAGGCTGCAAGAGCTTTTCTTCAGGAAGGGAGAAGCCGGGGGGGAGAGCAGGGGCTTTTCGCAGAGCGTGCAAGAAAGCAGAGGCGAGGATAATGCAGGGCTCGTGCTCAGGGAAGGAGAAAAGCAGGCAGTGGAGCGAGCATCCATCCTCAGGGAGAGGTTTAACGAAGCGCGAGTTTGGAAGCGTTTGAAGGGGAGGTAAATCGGAGTGTGCGAGGTAGTGGAGGTAGATGGAGTGAGGCCATGTGAAGGCATTAAATGCCTCCATTAGCCCTCGTACAAAGTGACAAGTGGTTGCATGTAGGAGTTGGGGTGGCCGAAGCCTAAGGTGACGGGAGGTAGTAGAGGTAGAAGTCGGAGTATGGGGTGAGAGCCCCAAGGGGCGAAGAGGTTAGGGAATCCAACTTTGGGTAGGTTCTTCATCATCATAGGATAGTAAACCAGGACAATGAAGCACTCCTTTGTTTGCCATTGCATCGGCATGGTGATTATTAGAGCGTAAAACATGGAGAAAATTTAGATTGTGGAAATCTCTGCTGATGAATTTGAGGATGGGGTGGTGCATTTCCTGACGAAGTTACGGGCTTCTCGGATTATGAGAAGGGAATCCCCAATGGCTATCAGCTCTTTTATCCCAGCCGTGATGGCTACTTCCAGGCCTTTAAGTAAGGTAAGCCATTCAGCGTCATTATTGGTCTTTATTCCAATCCCCCAGGCATAGCTTTTCATTCTGTTTCCCCTGGGGTCGAAGATGACCCCTCCCGCGCCTGCCAACCCAGGGTTACCTTTAGAGGCACCGTAAAAAAAAGAGAATACTTTCCCAGCTGTGCTTTCCAATCTTCAAAGTCATTTGGATGGATTCAAATTTTCCATCCGATGGAGCAGGGCTTGGAATCCAGGATTCTGAGAGCTGTTCTTGGAGGAAGAAGAAAATTAGAGGCCCAAAGTTTTTCTTCTATGCTTAGTGGTTCCTGTTGAATGTGGTTGAGACTTTTTGAGAGGAGCGTCTCAGCCCATAGGGCTTTAGCTGTGATGGAGATTCGATTGGGAGGGTGGATTTGGTTTTCAAAGATCCCTTTGTTCCTTATGTTCCAAATTTTCCAACAGATGTATTTAGGCAGAGCTGTCCAAGCCTTGGATAAGTTAGGTTTCTGATAGAGAGATCCAAGGTAATAGTCTTTCCAACAGGTGAAGAAATCAGTTAGAGAAGTGGGTAGGATGAGAGTGGCTTGAAATTCTTGGGTGGCCAAATTCCAGACTTCCATGGTATAAGGACATTTTAGAAAAAGATGATCAATGGTTTCCTCTGAGTTTTTACAGAGGATGCAGATGGATGGGCCGGAAATACCTCTTTTCCCCAAGTTTTCAGTGGTTAAAATATTTTTGTGAGCTAAAGTCCAGCAGAAGAAGTTCACTTTGGGGAGACCGTCGTTGTTCCATATGCCTTTCCATTTCAGTTCTTTGTGTTGATTGCTAAGTAAGGAGGAGTATCCATCTTTGACTGTGTAGTTGCCTTGCTTTCCCCAGTTTCTAGAGTCACAGAGATTTAAGTGGTTCGGGCTGTAGCCCTTCAGCGATGAGATCATGGTGGAGTGCTCCAAGCTGAGATGAGTAGGGATTTCAAGGGTCTTCCATCCTTTCCAACTACCGGTGCTTGACCAGAGAGAGAGGTCATACAAGGTGTAGATATTCTGCTGCTCCATCCAAATTTGTAAATCGACAAAGAAGAGAGGATTTTTGGCTGGAGATAAGGGGCTTATTGGGTCTTCCCAAATTTGAATCTGATTTCCATTGCTGGGGAACCATCACAAATCCTTTTGTAAGATGAGGGCCACCTTCTTGCAAAGTTTCCAAATTGGAGAGTCATCGACCATAGGTGGAATTTCTTCCAAGCATCTGTTTCTTGTTCCTTTTAGATATTTCTTTCGGAGAATGTCCTTCCACTAGGATGGATTCCCAGATAGCATCCTCCAAAGAATTTTGGCTCCCAGGGAAAGATTCATTTTTCCAAGGTCTCTTATTCCTGCTCCTCCACTGCTTTGTGGGTTGCATAACGTTTCCCAGCTGATGAGATTGAATTTTTTGCTCCCATTTGTTTTACCCCCTTGCCAGAGGAAGGTTCTGATTTCTTTGAAAATGCCTTTAATTATGGAGCTAGGTGCCAAGGCTATAGAGCAGGTGTAGATGGAGTAGGCAGCAAGGACAGAGGAGATAAGGACTAATTTTTCAGCTGGGTTTAGCCATGGATTTTCTCGTTGATTTTCTCGATCAATACATTCCAGTCTGAGGCTTTCTTTTTCCCTTTATGGATGAGGATGCCCAAGTAGCTGAAAGAGTTCCAATTTGTCATTCCTTCATAGCCAAGAATTTTGGCAATCCTAGATATGGTTCTCTCATGACAATTCCAACCATAAATTTTGGATTTTAGATCGTTGATTTTTCCATCTGAAGATTTTACAAAGGTGGAGAGGGATCCTTTGAATCTTTCTGCTATAGTAGTGGATGCACCACCAAGAAGAATAGTGTCGTCAGCAAATTGAGCGTGGTTTGCAGCTTTTACTCCCCGAACTATTTTAATGCCTTTCAACTCTCCTCTTTCCTGGAGGGTGGATAATTTCCTACTAAGAGAATCCGCTACTATGATGTAGAGGAAGGGTGATAGAGGAAACCCTTGTCTGAGACCACGAGAAGCTTTGAAGAAACCTTCCGGCCTGCCATTGATCAGAGGTGTGATCCAGGGATTGGAGATGCAAGCTTTGATCCATCGGATGAAGTTCCAGGAGAATCCCACTTTCTGCATAATTTTAAATAGAAAGAAGTGATTGACTCTATCAAAGGCGCTGGCCATATCAAGTTTTATAGCCATTCCTTGCTGCTTATCCTTCAGGCTGGAGTGGATAGCCTCTTGAAAAATAACTATGTTTTCCATGATTTTCCTGCCAACAATAAAGCCACCTTGGGTGTCCAAGATGATTTTGTTCATCATTTTTTTCATTCGATTTGCAAGGATTTTAGTGAGGATTTTATAAGAGGTGTTGCATAAGGAAATGGACCTGAATCTATCCAGGGAATGAGAGTTTTTGTCCTTTGGGATGAGAGCTAGAAAAGTAGAGTTTGTGGCACCTCCGATCTTCTCTTTGTTCCTTGTCCAGTTCAACATCTTAGCTAAATATTCTTTGATAATGTGCCAGGCAGCTCGATAAAAGTTAATAGTGAAGCCATCGGGACCTGGGGCTTTATCCAGGTGGAGTGACCAGATTGCCAAGATTATTTCATTCTCAGAGATAGGATTTTCAAGTTTTTCATTGTCTTTGCTAGAAATTGAAGGATTGATTCCAGATAGGAGATCTGCCTGGGATATTGCATCCATGTCTCCACTATCTGTAAACAGATTTTTGAAGTGTTGAAGGGTTATTTTCTTAATGGCTTCTTGACCTTTAACCACTTGGTTATTGATGTCCTTAATTTCTCTGATGAAGTTGTGACTTAGCCTGACTTTTGCTTGGTTGTGGAAATACTTGGTATTTTTATCTCCCCCTTTGAGCCAAAGTTGCCTGGATTTTAATCTCCAGGTTTCTTCCTCTCTTTTGGAAGCTATGAGGATTTCAGTGTTGAGTGCCTTTTCTTGCAAAAGGGTTTGCTGGGTGATTTCTTCCAGCTCCATGCGACTTTGCAGGTTTGAGAGATTATCTTGAAGATTGGTTTTATGACAGGAGGGGTCCAGAAAGGAGGAGACTGCCCAAGATTTTAAGGCTTGACGGACTACTCTAAGCTTGGATTCCCAAATGTGGCATGGAGAGCCAGAGAAAGGTTTGATCTGCACAGAGTGAATTAAGTCCAGCATTGAGTTGCAATGGAGCCAAAGGGGATTGAATCTGAAGGGAATGGGGCTGAGATTGGAGGAAGGGGAGAGGGTGAGTGCTATTGGTATGTGGTCTAAGGAGGCTGAGGAAATTAGATAAGAGGAGACTAAAAAGTCAAGATGGAGGATAGAGGTACTTACCAGAAAGCGATCCAGCCGAGCTACGATGTGTCCCAGGCCAATACGTTTGTTGCTCCAGGTGAATCTTCCATTGTTTGGGTTTGGATCCAAAAGGTTGAAGTCTGCCAGAAGGTATTGCATCATTTCTCCAAAAGGGTCTCTGATGAGAGATCCTCCTCTTTTCTCAGAGCTAGAGATTGTTGTATTGAAGTCTCCGACAATAATGATATTTTTGCCAGGATAATCTTCACAAATGGAACAGAGGGAGTTCTAGAAGATCTGCTTGTCTCTGTAGTGAGTTGGGCCACAAACATTGCATAATAAGAGAGAATCTGAACCGCTTTTGCTGATTATTTCAGTTAGGAGCCAATGAGTATTTTCTTTAACCAGATTGAGGGTGTAATTGTTTGAGTTGCAAAAGGTTGCAATGCCTCCTGCAGCTCCTCTGGAGCTTACTACCATACCTGTGCTATTTTTCCAAAAGAGATTCGAAAGATCCAAAATCTCCTCTTTATTCAGCTTAGTCTCTTGGATGAGGAGGACGTCGGCTTTTTCAGACTTCAGCATATTTTTGAGTGCTGCAATTTTATGGATGCCGCCAAGCCCTCTGCAGTTCCAAGAGACAAGCTTCATTATTTCTTGAGCGCTCGTGATCTTGCTCGGGATCGTGCTTCCTTGTTGCCAGTATTTTTGGTGTTTTGCAAAAGCTTGGTGTCTTCGATACTTAGTTGCCTTCCTAGATTTAGTTCTCTCTCTGCCTTTTGTTCATGATGTTGTCGTTGCGATCTTCTTCCTCTGCTAGACGGGGGAGGACCAATGTCTGCTGCCTTTGAATCCTGAGTAAACTGTATTTCTTTAGAGGTGGTTTGTCCTGAGTATGAGGACAATGGGTTCAACCTGCTTATTTTAACCATTTCAGCCCAGGTTCCTCCTAGAGAAGCTTGGTGCTTGGTGTTCTCTTCTGTAGCTGCTATATCTGCCCAAGTTTCCTTTGGTGAAGGTGGATCTGGGGGTGGTTTTTCAAATATCTGCTCAATAACAGGGATATGTTGGGTTTTTGGAGGAGTATCTACATTTTCTCTAATTTCAGCGCTTTCCTCATTCAAGTGTTCTACTTGGTTGGGAATTTCTCCTTCTTCTAGCAGGAGTTTTTCAAATTGGTTGTTGGTTGTGGGTTTGGTGCTTTTCTGTTGCTGTTCCTTGCTGTGCTCTGGATTTGTTTGAGGCTACATTGTGTGTAGCCTTTTTTCCCTTTTTAGCTTGTTGCCATCCTTCTTCCTGGACTTTTTCAGAGTTGTCCTGTGTGGATTTAGGGCAGTTTTTGACAAAGTGCCCATATTCATGGCATTTTCTGCATTTAAAGGGTAGTTGTTCATAATCCACTTTTTGATAGAATTCCCATCCATCCATGAGGAGATTGATTCCTTCTGGCAATCCCTTTTCCAGATCCACTTCGACACAGATCCTAGCACAGGAGAAAAGGTGCCCTTTGGGTTCTGCTTTGTCAATGTATATGCCTAGAGAATTCCCGATAGCTTGAAAGACTTCATCGTTCCAGTAGTGAAGGGGAAGATGGGGAAGGTGAACCCAAACTGGGACGGCAGAGGGGATATCTTTTTCAGGATTGAAGGAGAGACTCCATCTATTGAGATACAACCCTCTCGATCCCAAGAAATATGGCCCACTGCGAAAGATCAAATCTCTATCTTCTTTGAATTCGAAAAGGAAGGTGTAGAAACCCTTACCGCAGAAGCAATGCTGAAGTCCTCCAGAGATGAGGGGCATCCAGTTCTTGGAGAGCCAAGAGTCCATGGTTTTCGCAGAAGGCCAAATCCCAGTAAATTGCCCGATGAGACCTCTTTCGTTCAAAGCTAATGCTTTTAGCCTGGAAGCTGCCGACGTGATCTGTACTTTGGGAGCTGCTGCTCTCTTGACAAAGGCAGAAGAAGGGAGTTCCTGGGCTTGGGAGGGGGGAGATGAGATCACCAAGAGGTGAAAGGCGGCATCGAGACGAGAACGGAGGTCCTCCGGGGGGGGGATCGTCAGGAGGAGGGGTGGCCATGGCGACCAAACCAAACGGTCCTGCAAACCCTAAGTCGAGCTCGTGTGTTCAGACAAAAAAAAAAAAAAAAAAAAGAAAGAAAGAAAAGAAGAAAAGAAAAAGAAAAAAAGAAAAAAGAAAGTACAACATGATTTCACACAAAACCATTAATTAACCCATACTGCAAATAGATTTTTAAATTTTAAAAGATTACACGATTTACAATCTACCTTAAATAATCCAAACCAAATTCAACCTTCCATTTCTTTACACGCTTTTAAGAGAGCACATGCTATCAACAACATTATTAAATCTAAGAATGAAATGAACATAAATGAATGGAAAAATTCTTTCTATATAAGTTGAATACATTGCTATTTTAAAGAGTTTTTGGACAGTTATTACATTTCCTTAAAAAAATATTTAAAAATAAAAATAAATCAAAACCTAACCTTTACCCTAACTAACTCTCGACCGACTGGGGCTTCCACCAATTATTAAATTCTAAGGAAATTCTAACAAATGAACTTTCTAGAGATTATGGCGTGGTTTTAATTTATTTTCATAAACTTCTAAATTGCACGCAACTTTAATTTTTTTAAACTACTCTTGACTATAGTGAATGCAATTTCGCCTACCATTCTCTTTCCATTGAAATCTTAGTTTCGTCATCTTTTCTCAATTCTAGATTAGGCTAGTACTTCGTACTAACCTTGGAACGTTGGCATTATTTATATATGTGTTTCACGATTGACAACAGGTGTTTGCTTTCTCAAAGAATAACATTCTTATGAAACGTAAAGCTTTGAAGCTTAGAATGAAAGATACATTAAAGTCAACTTTGAAATGGTAGGTAAGATCTCCTTTCTTATAAATATAACTGATATAATATGAGTAGAAAAAGGCATTATTTTTTAATGTATAAAGATATATATATAAAAAAGCCTAATATATTTCAAATATTCCTTTCACATATAAAACTAGTCCAACGTGAAAAAGGCTTTTGAATGTTTGGAGAATTTAAAATTCTTTGACCATGAAATGAAGATTAAATGGCATAAAAGGTAAACAATTTAGAATGGGCTTTATGGAGTGTCATTATTTTAGTGAATAATGGATGAAGAATGTATGGAAAATGAAAAAGGGAAAGACAAAGCCAAGTTATTATGGCTCTTCAACCAAATATTATTTTGTCCAATTGAATTCCAAAGCAAATAGCATGTAGTTTGTTATTTGTGCCATTACAACATTGAATAAGAAATTATCTACTTCACATCACTTAATCATTAACTTCATCTCACTAAATCATCATTATATTAAAATTTCAAAGACTTTCTAAGAGTGGAAACCTCAGACAATCTAAAGCTAGTAGAGATATAGGCTAGTTTTTTTGGATTGGACAATTAGAACCGGTGAATTGATAGGCAGTATTTCTTGACGGAAATATTTGTGAGTATGGGAGCGAGCCTAAAAACTCTTTTCTGGCTTAGTAATGCTGGTGACGGAAATTGTCATCAACACATTGTAGGTTACCCAAATACTTAAGAACTACGTTTAGGCTATCGGGAGATATTTCCAACTAAATGATTTGTCTTTTAAACTTGGTAGAGTGTTTAAAACTTGGTAGTACAATCATTTATGTTTTTTCCTTGTTCCTATCTATAGTAGTTTCAATGGATCCTTAGTCCTCTTCATACCCAATAGGATAAAACTAGGACTTAATAAGGTCATTGAATACCTCCCACTTTGTTCCTAGTGAATTGCCTTCCAATGTAAATATCTTAATATAGTTTTTCCACCAAGTTTCGTCATGGTCCTCTAGTTAATTTAGTCTCAAGGTTGAGTGCTTAAAGCTTCATATAGTAGGTCTCAAGGTTGATACTTTACAATAAATGATACTTTAGACAAAGAAATTGGAAGGCATCCAATAGTTATAACTAGTCCAAAGAGTACAATAATGTGATATTCATTGAATTGAAGTAGATGCACCAAAAATGGAAATAAATTAAAATCAACAACATAGATAAAAGATGCATGCTTTGGCATAATCACTTATAATGCACATTTGTAGCATATGTAAAGAATACAAGTAACTGCATTTTGATCGATTCATTGAACTGTTCTTCAATCCATGACTCTATCTTTGTAAAAATTTTATGTTTTCAATAAGGCAAGTACAACTTACCTAACGCATAGTCATCAACATGCAAGGTGGAGGAAGTTCCCGTCTAGGAATCATACCTACACACAAAGAAAACAAATAGTATTAGATTGTATATTGCATAGATAGCTAAATACAACATAATTTGCTAAAAAATAACAACAAAACATCTATCTAAAAATACTATGCAAAAAGAAAATGCAATTATTTTTTACTGACCAATGTAACTGGATTTATTGATAGTTATTAATTGCATTTCTATTGCATGTGAATACTTGTAGAAATCATGATGGAATAATAAGCTTATATGACTGATTGATAAAAATATAAGTAAATCAACATGTATTCGACTCTAAAAATACCAAAGGGGAATACTTGTATGAGATTCTCTTTATTCCGAGAATAATTTATTCTCTATTGAATAGCCAACCACATGAAGGTGGAAGCTCATATGGTCCCTCCCCCTCCTCACATCACTCTCAATTCCCTATACCCAATCTACCTATTGAAACATACTTCATCATGATCAAATCAAAGAAAGTGAACACAAAATCGTATTATATTTTCTTTTCTCATACTTAAGAATGCGGAAATTCCTTGCAAATTTATATTTGCATGATTCGCTAAGAGCAATATGTGTGGTTTTATTTTCTTCATTGCTGAACAATTTTTATTTTCCTCGTATAATGTTGTTGATTCCATACAATATCATACGACTACATACATTTCTCTTTGGACCCACATGAATATTCTTCTTGCTTCATTTCGAAAGACCTACTCCCAATGATTTATTCTTCATCATGATCAAATCAGTGTGCATTAAAATTTTATAGACAATACCTAATAAGTATTCATATTACAATCCAACACTTTAGTAGAATGTTTGAATGTCAACAAATTACTTCTTATAATTTTAGATAAAATTATAAAATAGAGTGAATAAAACAATGCATATAAAACATGATCGCAAAAATCCATCACTCTTCTATTTCTCAGTATGTCAAGTACAACTTACCTGATTAAAGTCATCAACATGCAAGGGGGAGGAATTTCCTATCCAGGCACCATACCTACACATAGAGAAAAAAAGAGTATGAGATCATATATTGCACAAATAACATAACACAATATAAATTGGTAAAATGTAACAACAAAAAATCTATCTAAAAATTCTAAGCAAAAATAAGATGCATATTTCTAATGATAGACCAAATTCATTGGATTTATTGATAGTTATTAGTTCCATTTCCATTTCATGCAAATTCGTGCAAAAATCATGATGGAAGAATGAGTCTATATAATTGAATGATAAATAAATAGACAAATTAACATGTATTATAGAATTCTAAAAAGGCTAAACGAGAATCCTTGTATGATATTCCTACATGAGATTTTCTCTATTTCGAGATTAATTTATTATCTACTAAACATAGCCAACCACGTGAAGGTGGAAGCTCATCTACCACCTCCCCCGCTCACATCGCTCTTAATCAAGGTATTTCTAGCGACGAAATTTCACCAATTGGCTATTTTTTGCCTTTTTTTCAAAAAAATAAATTTGTTAATTGGCCATTTTTATTCTAACAAATTGCCTATATTTACATAAAACATGTTTTTTTAATGAAGTTCACCAAAATTTACAAGTTTTATTAGTAAATTGTATGTTTCTTATTCAATATTCGCCTACCTATCTATATCTATGTTTTTTTCAATCCAAAATACTCATCTAGAATACTATACGTAGGTATAATATTTGAATCCTTAAAAAATACGTTGTGAGTCTCAATTCCCCATACCCAATCTATCTACCGAAACATAACTCATCATGATCAAATTAAAGAAATTGAACACAAAAGCTTATTACAAAATGATTTGCTCATACATAAGAATGTGGTAATTTCTTGTAAATTTATATTTGTGTGAGTCACGAGGAACAACGTGTGTGGCTATATTTTCTTTTCTATTGAACAATTTTCATTTGCCTCACATTATGGGCATGATTCCATACACTATCATATGTCTACATACATTGTTCCTCAGACCTACACAAATATTCTTGCTCCGATATGAAAGAATTGCACCGAATCATTCATTATTCATCATCACCAAATCAATGTGCATTAAACTTTTATAGACAATACCTAATAAATGGTAATATTACAATTGAACACTTTATGTAGAAAATTTGGATTCTAGCCAATTACTTCTAATAATTTGAGATAAACTTATAAACTAGAGTGAATAAAACAATGAATATAAAACATGATGGAAAAACTCCATGACTCTAACTTTGACAAACTCTTCTATTTCTCAATAAAGCAAGTACAACTTACCTATCCCATAGTCATCAACATGCAAGGTGGAGGAAGTGATTGTCCAAGCATCATACCTACACACAAAGAAAACAAAAAGTATGAGATCATATATTGCACAGATAGAAAAATGAAATATAAATTGGTAAAAAATAACACAATAAATCTATCTAAATATCCTAAGTAGAAAGAAGAATACATGTATGAGCTTCACGTATGGGATTCTCTTTGTTTTGAGAATAATTTATTCTCTACTGAACAAGGCCAACCACATGAAGGTGGAATCTCATGTATCCCCTCCACTTCACATCAGTCTCAATTCCCCATACCCAATCTATCTATTGAAACATATTTGAAAGGAAAAAAACAACATAAAACATAACACTAATTTAAAGTTCTATTAACCCTAAGAACAAGAAGATACAATATGACACATCTTCAAATAGTCAACTTATTACTTACAAAGAAAGTGAACAAAAAATATTATTACAAAATTATTTGCTCATACATAACTGGAATTTGGGAATTCCTGGCAAATTTTGTATTTTTGTAAGCAGTCAAGAACAATTTGTGTGGCCATATGTTCTCAAAGTGAAAAATAGTCATTTGCCTCACTTCATGGCCATGAAGCTATACTAGCATATGACCACATGCACTATTCTTCATTGTGGACACAAATATTATTGCTCCGAGAGGGCCTGCATCCAATAATTCATACGCCAACATGAACAAATAAAAAAATGAATGCTTATTACAAAATGATTTTTCTTATACAGAAGAAAGACCTGCACCGGATGATGTATTCTTCATCATTATCAAATTAATGTGCATTACAATTTTATAGACAATACCTAATAAATGTTAACACTTTATGTAGAATGTCTGAATGCTAACAAATTACTTCTAACGATTTTAGATAAACACATACAATAGAATGAATAAAATAATGCATATAAAACATGATCACAAAAAACTATAAATGCAAAAAAAAGTTACATAAATATAAATATAAATATTTAAATAATTTTAATATTAGGCTATATGAATCAAGGTCATCTCATAACAATACATATAATACATTACTGTACAACAATTTTTGTCTCCCATACAAAGTGGCCAATGTCTACTACCCTACTTCCTTCTGTTTTTTTTCTTTTTCCATAAAGTCCACAATTATTACGTCATCATCCTATTCCTAATTCTCTTCTTAACCTATTGATTCTGATATTGGATCAATATTACATGGCAAGATACGTCTCCATGTAGGCGTCCTAGTACTAGTATCGATGCCAGCTACAAGTAAAGCAAATCATGTAAAAATCACCTCATTCATACTAGCCATAAACCCAAAAAATATAAATTTCTAATCAACTCGCTCATGGTACCTACAAGTGTAGTATGGTTAACCTATGGTTGACCAATACCTTTGATCTCTAAAATTGGCTCTCGAGGAATACTTAAATCTTCATGTATTTCTTGCAATGACATTTGTGGTTATTGTAGAACCAAATAATCTCAACTTGTACTTTATAATTAACTTTTCATAATGTATTGAATTTATATACCTCCTCGTTGACAATATAAGTTTTATCTATATTGGCCTTTTTCATTTCAACGAGGGCTATAGCCTCCTGTCGAGGCAGCTTTGAGCTCTTCAGTAGTGGGAATGACGGAAAAGTATGTGGACTACATACCAAAGCATAAAATATTTTAGTAAGGAAAGCCTTTAAAGTACAATTGAAAATTCAATAAAAGCATTTTTAAAATATTAGTACTTACATATCTTCTTTTCACTTTAACATAGCCCTCTGGGTCAAGTTTTTGTTAGCCAATCTTCTCCAGTATGTATATGTAGCCTTTGTAGTGTTTTTGAGCCTAGGAAAATGGTCAAGTACATGTTAATGCAATTTAATTATTCTGGTCAAATGCATATAATATATAAGGTCATTGTTCATTATACTATTTTATCTTCGTTTGTGGTTCTCTCCCACTTGGATGTAATGATCCATCTTTCTTAATCTTATTCTCTTCAACGTGATCTACTAGTAGATCCCACTCCTTTATGGGAATTAGTCCAGGACACCCATAATTAGGTTATCAACTGATATTAGTGCGTTAATTGTTCCACACCATTAGAGAAATTTTGAGGTCTAAAATGAGCCTCCTAAGGAAAATTATAAAATAATAATGGAAATAATAAAATAATATTAGCACACCTCATCAAATTTTGGAGGAAAAAAGAAAAAAACTACTTCAACTCATATTTTCAACTTATCTCCATGTATATTCACTCAAATTTCAATCAAGAGTAGTCGTTGGATGGGGAATTCAATTATGCATCCAACGAGTACCCACTCGACATACTCTTGATGGACCTCGCTGCCCCAAAAACAACAAATACATGAAAAAACATGATGATGATAATGTTTTTTCATGTATTTGTTGTTTTTGGGGCAGCGTGGTCCATCAATAGTATGCCGAGTGGGTACTCATTGGATGGGGAATTCTGGAATTGAATTCCCCATCCAACGACTGCTTCAGAATTTGAGTGAATATACAGGGAGATAAGTTGAAAATATGAGTTGAAGAAGTAGTTTTTTCACTTTGACCTTTTTACCTTTTTACCCAAAAAATGGTGATTCATCCCCCATGGTTGACATCGTCAACTTGAATTCTATTGGTTAATTTTTATAGTAAATTTCTTTTGTTTTGAGGCCCATTTTTCATCTCAAAATTTCTCTAATGTGATTTCAGGTTCTTCCCTGGCATGGTTTGAACCAACTTCAGGTTGAATATAGGACCGAAAAATGTGGTAATTCGTTTCATCAATTCCTTATTCAAGGTGATAGATTACGACTCATGAGAGAGGCTCACACCTCCAAAGTTGTAGGGAATTTTGGTGTTGGGATGACAATTGCCAACTTACAAAGGTATGTTTATTTTCCTAAAATGAAAGAAGATGTAGCTTGGTTTATTGGAGGATGCATACTTTGTTGTACAAGCAAACCCAGTAATAGGAAGTAAGGTATATACCATCCCTTACTTGTTCCTATGAGACCATGGGAGATAATATACATGGATTTTTTCGGTGGTCTTCCAACCACTAAGAAGGGACGTGACTACTTATTTGTGGTAGTTGACAGATTCAACAAGATGTGCACTCTTATGCCTTGTAAAAAGACAATGAAAGGAAAAGAAGCAACACAAATTTTCTTTGAGAAGATATGGATTCACTTTGGGATACTAAGGAGCATAATTTCATATAGGGATACTAGATTTGTTAGTGCCTCCTACACTACACTTTGGGAGAAGATGGACATTAAGTTGGAGATATCTATAGCATTCCATTCACAAACATATGGGAATATAGAAGTGGCCAAGAGGAGTTTGGTGCATCTTTCCATGGGTTGTTGTTGAGATATTGTAACTTCTAAGAATATTATATTTGTACTTTATTATTCCGGAGATGTTTCATTCCTCCGTGAAGATCTTATTGTATATCTGGAGATGTTTATTCCTCCGTCAGAACGTGGTAACTTGGGCTATTAGACTTCCCTAGTGGGGGTCAGCCCTGTATGTGTTATGTGGGTCAAAGGGTTGTTAGACCACCCTAGTGGGGTCGGCCCAGTCACTTGTAGTGGGGTGTTTAACCCAGTGGTAAAGTTGGGGCTGACCTAGTTAATATAAAGTACAAGTCAGAGATGTGTATAAATAGAGGAGGTGTCTTCCTCATTATACACACTTCCCTCACTCAGAATGTAGCGCACTTGTGAAGGAGAGGTCTGGTATGGTGGAGGAGGAGATCATGTCTTTGGTTTGCATCTTTGTATATTGCTGGTCATCTATATTGAGGAAGCTTTGCTGGGTTTTCTACCCCATGAGGGTTTCCCAAGATAAATTAGTGTCTCTTGTGTTTATGTTGTGCTTGTTGTTTCTTCAGTGATCCTGTATATGCCATTATTGTGAAATGGAATGTAATGCTGCTATTTTCTGTCTTAGAATATTAAATATTAACATGGTATCAGAGCTAACCTGAAGGAAGGCAATGTATGGCACTTACGACATTTGCTTCACTTGCGACAATTTGAAGGTTTGGGTTTTACATAGCAAAAACCAATCATCGTGGAAATTTCGCTATAAATCCATTTCTGAAAAGTTTCAGGATCTGAAAAGTTTACAGGTCGTAGATAACATCCCCAGGTACCTTGTGTCCAAGGGAAACCCTTAGATTCGTTGTACTTTGTGAGTTATGATCAGTACAAGTTAGGGTTTCTGCCTCTTCCAGATCTCAATCAAAATCAGGTGACCTAGGAAAAAAGGTCATAACTTGGGCTAGGAAGCTCCAAATAAAATTTAGTAAAAAGTGACAGGTAGTATACAGACTGTACTAACTCAGGAAACGTTTTTAGAGGCTGAAGCTGAACCAGTGACACGTGGAATGCCATACAAGTTTGCTCTCCTGTTTTATCCCATAAACAGGTCATGTTGCGACACTTGGCATAACTCTCTCTCAGAAAATCCAATTGAGGTAAGACCTGTCGGGATGGAAAGATGATAGGTCAGGATACCACAAAAAACTTTTTTAGACCTTGTGGATCTAAAAGTTTGGAGTTACAGTAGAAACAATCAGGTACATGTTTCTGTCAAAATAGAATTATTTTTGGAGCACCTCCATTCATGGCTTCCAGAATTTAGGGTTTCGAAGAAAGTTAGAATTTTTGGAATTGGAGTCCACGGCTGAATGCTACTCAGGAAAATCGAAATTTAGAGACCAAGATCAAATTTTTTGGTTGGGTAGAAGACCGGGCTTGATCAAACCCCAGTTCAGGATTTTGATCAGAAAGATGGAAAATTAGGGCTTTTACAAAAGTTGGAATTTGTGAAGTTTGTGACCACGGCTAGAAGCTCCTCAGAAAAATAAGAGTTTAGAGCCTTGAATCGAACCTTTTGATTGGGCAGAAGGATGGGCTTCATCAAACCCTAGTTCGGGATCCTCTCCAGAAGATCCAGAAGTTTCGAAGGCAATTTTGAGGGGTCAAATTTTGGAGCTTTCAAAATTGAAGTATGCTAGTTTGATCAGCTCAGCAAGACACATCCTTCCATCCATTCAAAAGTGTGAAAGTCAAAGATTGAATTTTTAGGGTTTCTCTAGCAAACCCTAATCAAGCTCCAGATCAAGTTTCAGGGGGAGTTGAGGCTAAGGCCTTACATAAGAAGACTACAAGAAGTCTCGACATGTATAACTTAAGGAGATACAGGTATGTCTTGAAATCTGATTCTTGATTAAGTTCATAATATGTTTGTCCTCATATTATTCAGGTCAGTACAATCTCGATTAATGTTAGAATTGTCTTATCACCCTAGTAACAGTATGAATGCATGTGAATGATAGAAGACATTCATTATTTAGGGCTATATGATTGTACACTGTGGTATTGTATGAGGTTGATGTTGTCTGCTAACAAGATACAGGTACATCACGAAAGACAAATCAAGTTCCATGACCATGACAACATGAAGACAAAGACTCCTCCATAATATTTGATCACATAGAGGTTCTACTTACGAGGTATGTATGACTTTGTTCTATTATGATTAACCTATGAGATATGTAGGTTCCAGCACATGATCTCTAAATCATTGAAGAGAACAAAGAAGATATTGATTAGGTATGTTAAATAGATATACTAATCCAGGTATGTTTCCTATGAATCTTACCTTGTGTTAGGATCCCTTATATAAGTATACTTGGTATGATTAGATATGCTTATTCATAAAGTTAGTAATCAAGGGATTATGCATATTATGTCTTTTATCTTGATTGATGATATGCATGAGTAAAAGAAGACTTCCCTAAAAACTTGAATACTAATGTTTATTATCTATGATCATGACTATACATATTCAAGATTATTTAGAATTAGAATGTTTTGATAATATTTATAATATACTAATGAATGTATGTTTGTGTATGAGATCATGAGGATAACACTAGTGCACACTTGAGCATGCACAGTGGCACAGAATGAATAGAAGTTCAAAAGACATTTAGAATATCAAGCGGGAGGCAAACACACAAACATAAAATATAAGTATTTGAGTTGTTATTTGAAATAATAAATAGATTGTATGCATATTTGTATTCATGCTGAGTGTAAACATTCATAGAGCATTGAACAATATACTACTAATATGCATATGATTGTTAAGTTGGACAAACCATTCCATTGTAGCTTGCCTAGAATGAAACCTCTTTGCTGACATGCTGAGAGCTGTGCACACTCTCGATAGTATGTTTTGGTAGAGATGGAAGGCATCTAGATAGCCACTGTATGCATACAGTATATGGAAAAGTGTTGTGCCAAAGTATTGGTCAAGATAGTTGCATAACTATGTAAATGATATATGTATGCATAATAGGTTATCATGTCAACATGATTTCATGATTATGAAGTATTACTAATCATGTACTTAATTTTGATTTGTAGGAAAGATCATGAAGAATGATGAACACTGCACAAGTGATGGATGTTCAACAAGAATATTTACAAATCAAACATAATATAGAAGGCTCATGGCTAAAAGATTCTCTTAGAAAGAGGAAGAGAATCATGACGAGATGTTCGCTCCAAGTGACTAGATAAGACCATTCTCTTAATGATGTAATTAAAGAAGAAGTGTCAATCAGGTTCTGTATGGGTACCTAGGATCGATAGTAAATTGATGAGCTTAATGATCACCATGGGTGATGTGGATCTCAACCTTTGCTACAAGGTTGAATATGGTTTCTATACACAGATGACATGGATGCAAGAAGGAACTCACCACAGAGTTCGAATGATGTTGAGGCTCATATCAGTAGACCCATCTGACAAGAGATGGCACAGATAGATGGCTGCAGAAATGAAAATGAAAGATATCAGATTGATGCATTACTTTCTAGGTCTAGAAGTATGGAAAGGCTCAGAAGGAATCTTTATCAACTAGGGAAAGTATGCCGAGAAATATTAAAAGGACTTGATATGTTGGAATGGCCACTCTCATGGATTCCAACTTGAAGCTGTTAGTAAATGACTCATCATAGTTAGTGTATATAAATCTGTACAGACAAATTATTGGGTCATTGATGGATCTAACAAATACCAGGTCAGATATAAGCTTTGCTATGAACACCTTGAGTCAGTATCTAGTGGAAACTAGATGTGTTCACCTGATAGTTGCAAAGCATGTGATGAGGTACCTACAGGATATGATAGACTTTGATCTATGCTATTTTGGAGATCATGACTTCAGATGGCTACACAGATGTTGATTGAGCAGAAAGTGTATCAGACAGGTAGAGCACATCGAGAGGATGTTATTGTCTGGGATCATCCATGATCTTGTGGTTTAGCAGGAAGCAGTCCAGTATGGCTCTCAGCACAAGCGGAATATATGGCTGCTTGCTCTGCTAGTTGTGAAGAAGTATGAATTCAGGATTGCTTGACTTAGAGATAGACCCAACTGTGATTCTATGTGACAAACAGAGTTGTATCAAGATGATAGAGAATCCAGTGTTCCATGATAAGTCAAAGAACATAGAGATCTGACATTTCTATATAAAATATATGGCGCAGAAAGGAACTATAAAGTTCTAATTTGTAACAGGTTACTGATGTACTAACCAAACCTCTACCTCAAGTGAACAAGTTGCTGATGTACTAACCAAACCTCTACCTCAAGTAAAAGTTTGAATATTTCCGAGACAAGCTTGGTGTAGTTCAGAAGGACTCTCCTCGAAAGGGGGAGTGATGTGGTCACTTATGATGAGATTGCCTGCATCGACAGAGAGGTTGATGATGTGGTTACCTATATTGGTGATGCCAATAGAGAGGTTGGTGGATGGTCCTTAGATAGGGTCTAAGTTGAAAAGGGGATTGCATCATCCTTGAACACATGTTCTAAAAGGATCCATAGATAGTTGTCTTTGAGAATGAAGTCCTTAGTGGACAAGTGGGGATTGGATCATCCCTGGACTTCAGTCCTAAAGAGAGTCGTAGACGTATGTCTTCGAGAATGAAGTCCTTCATGGACATGTGGGGATTGGATCATCCCTGGACTTCAGTCCTAAAGTGAGCCGTAGACGTATGTCTTCGAGAATGAAGTCCTTCATGGACATGTGGGGATTGGATCAACCCTGGACTTCAGTCCTAAAGTGAGCCGTAGACATATGTCTTCAAGAATGAAGTCCTTTGTGGACATGTGAGGATTAGATCATCCTCGGACTTTGGTCCTTTGAATTGAGCCGTAGAAAAGATGTCTCCGAAAATAAAGTCCTGAATGAACAGGTAAGGGGATTCGATCGTCCTCGGACTTTGGTCCTTTGAATTGAGCCATAGAAAAGATGTCTCCGAAAATAAAGTACTGAATGAATAGGTAAGGGGATTGGATCGTCCTCGGACTTTGGTCCTTTGAATTGAGTCATAGACAAGATGTCTCCAAAAATAAAGTCCTGAATGAACAGGTAAGGGGATTGGATCGTCCTTGAACTTTGGCCCTTTAAATTGAGCCGTAGACAAGATGTCTCCGAAAATAAAGTCCTGAATGAATAGGTAGGGGATTGGATCATCCTCGGACTTCAGTCCCTTGAATTGAGCCATAGACATGAGGTATCCGAGAATTGAATGATAGGACTGGATCGTCCCTGGACCTCGGTTCAAAAGGTACATGATAGGACTGGATCATCCCTGGACCTCGGTTCAAAAGGTACATGATAGGACTGGATCGTCCCTGGACCTTGGTTCAAAAGGTACATGGTAGGACTGGATCGTCCTTGAACCTCGGTTCAAAAGGTACATGACAGGATTGCATCATCCATGGACCTATGTCCTAAAGAGAGCAGGATTGATCATCCTGTAATATGATCGTGTGTGTTGCAGGGTATGCTGCTAATGTGGATACTTGTATTGATGTGTATACTTGTATTGATGATGTGTATACTTGTATTGGTGTGGATACTTGTATTGATGTGTGTACTTGTATTGATGATGTGTATACTCATATTGGTGTGGATACTTGTATTGATGATGTGTATACTTGTATTGGTGTGGATACTAATGCTGATGATCGTGTGATGACTATGCTAATGATCATGTGATGATGATGCTGATGATTGTGTGATGACGATGCTGATGATCGTGTGATGACGATGTTGATGATCGTATGATGACGATGCTGATGATCGTGTGATGACGATGCTGATGGTTATGTGATGACGATGCTGATGATCGACGATGCTGATGATCATGTGATGACGATGTTGATGATCATATGATGACGATGCTGATGATTGTGAGGATTCATATGTTAATGTTGCTGTAGCTGTTTGAGTGATGCAGAAGATAAAGACTCACTACTGAAGATGTTGATGTTCCAGTATTGAAGATGTTCCAGTAACCGGTTGAGTTACTGATGAGATTGAGAAAGCTTCCAATGATTTATAGATGTATCATGTTGATGACTCCTTGCTCCTGCAGATGTTGTTATAATATCCTTCTCGTTAAGGGGGAGTGTTGAGATATTGTAACTTCTAAGAATATTATATTTGTACTTTATTATTCCAGAGATGTTTCATTCCTCCGTGAAGATCTTATTGTATATCCGGAGATGTTTATTCCTCCGTCAGAACGTGGTAACTTGGGTTATTAGACTTCCCTAGTGGGGGTTGGCCCTGTATGTGTTATGTGGGTCAAAGGGTTGCTATACCACCCTAGTGGGGTCGGCCCAGTCACTTGTAGTGGGGTGTTTAACCCAGTGGTAAATTTGGGGCCGACCTAGTGAATATAAAGTACAAGTCGGAGATGTGTATAAATAGAGGAGGTGTGTTCATCATTGTACACATTTCCCTCACTCAGAATGTAGCGCACTTGTGAAGGAGAGGTCTGGTATGGTGGAGGAGGAGATCATGTCTTTGGTTTGCATCTTTGTATATTGTTGGTCATCTATATTGAGGAAGCTTTGCTGGGTTTTCTACCCCATGAGGGTTTCCCAGGATAAATCTGTGTCTCTTGTGTTTATGTTGTGCTTATTGTTTCTTCAGTGATCCTGTATATGCCATTATTGTGAAATGGAATGTAATGCTTCTATTTTCTGTCTTAGCATATTAAATCTTAACAGTTACAATTAGAAGCATCCAAATACATAGGATCATAATCTGATCTACATCCAACACTCTTATAATAAAGAATTTCACACTTCCATTGGAAAGTTCCCTTTTGAAAATTGTTTTGAATATCCTCCACCTTCACCTCTATATGTTGTTTATGGATAGTGACGGGAGTGAGGAAAGACATTAGGAAAATCCATTTTCAAGTATAGGAGACATTGAAGAAGTCACAAGAAAATTACAAGGAAATACATGATCAACACACAGTTGGGAAAACATTCAAGATGGAAGAAAGAGTTTTATTACGCTTAAGCAAGGAAGGACTACAAATTTTGGTAAGAAGATTAATCCATTATATGGTGGTCCTTTTGAAGTGTTGGAGAATGTAGGAGATAATTCCTACAAACTCATTCTACCCCCATATATGCACATTTACTCAATAGTGAATGTGGAAAATTTCAAACTCTATAAACCATCCATGTTGGACGAGGAACCTAAGAAGGTTTTACCTTAGAGTACTTAGCATCAGAATATGAGGTAGAGTTAGTGGAAGAAACAACTTTTCAAAATAATTATAGAACAACCAGGTGAGGACAATATGAACTCTAGTAGGTGGGGTTGAAAGGACAACTTCAATGAAAGGATAAATGGTACTCCAAGGAGAAGGTAGAGGAACATTTTCCTCACCTCATTCAGTAAAATATTTTGGGGAACAAAATCCTCCCAAAATGGGGAGGTGTGATTCAAAATGGATCAATGTATAATTTTTCATCTATTTTGGTTCTTTCTAGGGTGAAAGATTGAATGAATTGGATTGCAAGCCCCATTTTAAGGGTAGGTCTCACTTTGCGTATTTGGGGTCCATAACCTTTCGAGGTCTATTTTTTTGGGATCAAAAGTTCATCAATTGTGCCATGCCCTTTTATGTTATTCTACATTTCGATACCTTTCCAACAATCCAAGAATCACCTCAATTAGAGTCCACATGAGGAAGTTATGCCTCCCACAAGTTGACCTACATAGTTTATCAATATGGTACCGAGCATATTCCACATTAGCTCTCATCTCTCATACATGTGGATCTAGTAACACGTGGTTTAAAAAAAAACATTATTGAAGGTCCAAAATCCTAATCCTAGTTTGGATTTGAGGCATGCAAAAACCCTATATCTAACCCTAGTGTTATCAATCAAATCAACACTTCTCCATCGGTGATGACACTGAATTGTCGGTCACACAAAAGGACACAATGGATGGAAGAGCCTTGATTCGCTATAGATGTATGTGGCCCTAGTCATTTCCCATTTCTCCAGATTACATTTTTTTGTGTGTGTTTACTTTAGGACATACGCGCTACTTTTGACTTGACAACTTGCGAATTACTCGCTTGTGGCCCCTTTACCACTTGCGAGTTTCCCTAAAAGTTGCACTCGCAGGTTGCCTTAATCCTTCTAGAGGTTTATTCTCTAATGGAGTAGTATTCACTCGCGTTTTCCTCATAAATCATGAAAAATAAAAAATAAAATCGAAATATGTGTAGTTGGAGTTGGTTTCCTAACTTCTATGCCTAGCCTAACTAATCCTCTTTCGAAACTACTCTCCTTGCTTTTTCAAAAATACAAAGGGAGGGAAATGAGAGAGGGGGTTCACTCATTATGCCAAGTCATGCTAGAGGAATTTTGGTAGAATGGAGGATAAAAGAGTCCAAATTAGGTTTCAAGTGGTGCCTGTGCAGATCAAGGTGAATGTATCTTGTTGTCATATATTGCAATCAATAAAAAGATATTTCCTTTCCCATATCACTAGCATTTGATGCATGAATTGGATACTTTAGAGTATTTTCATGTTTTTATGTATACATGTTTTCAATCTGATTATTTATCCATGTGTGGTCAAAATATTTGAGGGGGGTTACATTTGTTTTGCAGGTCTTTATGCAATATTGTGGAGTAAAACTAAAGTACTGAAGAGCTTGGATCAACCTTCATTGATATAAGGTACCAATCACTCAACTTTCAAACCCTAGTTTATTTCACCAATTATATTTTGTTGTTTGTCTGCAATTTTCCTTGGTCTCTACATGATTATGTCAGTATGTTGGTGACCTCTACTTAGCCCAGTCATTAGGAACATTTTTCGTACAACAAAATTGGTGACTCCGTTGGGGAAGCCTTGTTGCTTTGTGGGTCTTTTGCTTGAAATTTCTTCAGTCTGAGTGTCATTTTAGGTTTTAGGAGGAGTTTTGTTGGCTGCTTTTTGGATAGACCCGGGTTTTCAGGATGCGCAGCAACAAACACCCCTTTGGCGCACTGGCCCTTTCGGCAACGAGCTGCGCAGCAGCCCGAAGTCTCACCCGAAGTGGCTATGGGGGGGCTAAGGAATCAGGTTTCCTTAACCGAAGCGGTGCAGAATATAGAGTCTTCTCTCTTCCCTTCTTAACAGAGCGTCTTACTCTTTCACAAGTCTCCCGGCACTACAGCGCTGGATCTCACTCTTCCCGACCGCGCTGTGCGGTAGCTCCGCACCTGCGCACGAGTCTTCTACCCGCTACCTTCGATACACTATGTATCGCCTCTGCCCTCATGGCACAGCGCAGTAACACACTCTTTAAGCGCTATGGTGAGTGTTCTTATGGACTCTTCCGACGAGGGACAAGTACACTTCTAAGGGAGCTTCAAGGATTTACTCTACATACTCATTCATAAAGATAGCAAAACATTCATAGAAACATAGACAGTAAAGCAACGACTTGCAATCACATAAAGCATCACCACAACAACAAGACTTATGTAGTTCTCCTCCAGGAGGGTAGCCACGTCCACAGGACTTGTTTATATTATCTTTAGGTGGGGTTTACACAGTTCTGTTGCGCACATAGCTGCAGCCTTAGATCTTTCTGGGAAACTCCACGCACACAGCTGGGAGCCCTTCTCTTAGATCTATTCTCCTCTTCTACAGGTATTTCAATGACAAAGACATAGAATTACATTCCCCAGTCCTCTTGCGACTGGTCGATACATACAATGGCCCTTACGCCAAACGGTCTCTCTGCGAGATCGCGGCCTTCTTACATACATACAATGATCATTAACAACTTTACAAAATACAGCAATACAAAAGACTCAGACATCAACTTAGATTGTCTGTGTAACCTTCTCACCTTCTAACCTTCTAACCTTCCCAATTACACATATATATAGGTGGCCCTGAGGGTCGCACCTTTACAAAACTGTGGGCCTTTCCCAACAGTGATCCCCAAAAACCCTAACCACTGACACGGCTAGGTGTACTATAGGCGCCTCTTGCAGTCACGTTGCAGCTTCCTGCAGACTCCGTGATTTTCGGCGCCGATCGTGGGTATGGGCGCCGCTTCATCGTTCTTTGCTCCTTGTCCTTCGCCTTCAATGCTTCGGCTCGTTGCTCTTCCTTGGTCTAAGCAACCATAACTCCTGTACTTTGCCTTAATGAGGGTATCTGAGCCCTCTTCCGTCGCTTCATTTATTGTGGTGGTTGAGCTTTCTACTTGGCCACCTTATTTACTCTTTCCCTTGACGTGCACGCGAGCTCCACGATTTTCGGCCCGCAATCTGCGGTGAGCTCGTCCATCTGGCGCCGTATCGCGCACTGTTCATTTCTGCCAAAAAATGGTGCTTTTCTTCAAAATTGGTAGCTTTGCCATAGGTGCGGCCTATGCTCCAACAGGCCCCTAACACTTACTTGTGGCTCATCCTCGAGCCACCCGCAATAGCTTGCGGTCGCTTTAGTTGTGCATCTGACTTGGCTTGGGTCGCAGCGAAGGCCTGCTTCCACTGCGCAATAGCGGAGTCCATGTCTCCATGCACTTCGCAGCTGTCTGCACCATGTCTGCAGTAGCTTATTCTCCTTCTACTCCATCGACCAATTCTTGAGACTCAGCAAATGTTTTGACCTTGGCCTCTGCTTGGGAAGCAAGTTCAACATACTCATCCATAAACGGCTGAATGATGTTGGCGAGAGTAGCATCTTTGTTTCTGAGCCTGTGCAGTTCTTGCTGGACTTTGCGGACTTCGCTCATCTTCCTCATTTTGGCTAAGCCTTCCAAGGGCTTAGCTTCTTCGCTCAGAACAGACTTTATTGACTACGTGAATGCTTTGAGGAACTGCGTGGGAAGCTAGAGACTGAAACATATCTCGTGACTTCCGTATAGACTAATAAGTGCGATGCCTCTTTCAACTACACTGGACATCTGCACAACTTCAGCAACTGATTAGGTCGACAGGGCGGAGTGGCCGTCGCGATAAAGCTTGAGTCAACTCTCGTTGATCATTGTGGGTAGCAACTCTCCATTAAGCTTCGCAAGCTGAATTGCTCCACCTTCGGTTATCTTCATCACTTGAAAAGGGCCTAACCAATGTACACGAAACTTGCCTGGAAACTTGATGAATTTACTATCATAGAGGAGTACCAAGTCTCCTTCCTGAAAGACTTTATTCTTAATATGCCTATCATGCCAAGCCTTCTGTATCGCCTTTTGCACTTGTTGATGGAATCCAGCTAAAAGCCTGTCTTCTTCTAAGGCAACCAATTGTGACAGCCTTTCACTCATGGTATCAGTATCTGCCATTTCTGTAATTTGAGCAATTCTGAGACTGGGAACAATGTATTCCATGGGCATAACTGCTTCTTGTCCGTACACCAAACTGAAAGGTGTGTGACCTGTTAATTTCTTGCATGTGGTTCTGTAAGCCCATAACACAGCTGTGACTCTAAGGTCCCAATCATCTCTTTGTTTATTACAGATCTTGGTCAGGGCATTCTCCAGAATCTTATTGAATGCCTCCATCATACCATTAGCTTGAGGGTGGTAAGGTGTACTCTTATGGTGACTAATGTGGAATTCTTCAGTAAGGGCCTCCATAGTCTTGTTCAAGAAGGTGTGTGCCCTGATCACTCATCAGAATCAGTGGACATCCAAATCTAGTGACAATATTCTCAAAAATGAACTGCACGATAGTGACAGCATCGCAATTCTTAACTGGCTTCACCTCAGCCCATCAGGTGAGGTATTCAGTAGCTGTGATGATGTATATTGCGCCGGTTCTCTTTCCTGGTGGGTTGATAGGTCCCACAAAATCAATGGCCCACTTATCAAAAGCACGCACTGTTATCTGGGGTCTTAGCGGCATTTCATCTCTTCCTGAAGGTTTTCCTGTTCGCTGGCACACATCGCAACATTTGCAGAATTCCTTAGTATCCTTGTGTAATGTTGGCCACCAAAGACCTGTGGCTAAGATCTTCTGCACAGTCGGCTTTCCTGCGAAATGGCCTCCTGCAGTTCCTGAGTGCGCTTCGGCGATTATGGAGTTCTTCTCATGTGGTAAAATGCATCTACGCAAAACTTCATTAGGGCCCAACTTATAGAGCTGGCCTGCTATCAAAGTGAAGTCTGCGGCTTTGACAACAAGTTGTTTCTTCTGCTGTATTGTGAACTCAACAGGCGCTTGTCCTGTAGTGAGAAACTCAAGAATATCAGAATAATATTCGTCTGCTGCTTGAATAGAAAATAGTTGCGCATCAGGCAGATTGTCCTCCAAATTTGTAGGTTCCTCCCCTGACTTTATCCTGGATAAATGGTCAGGTCTTGCATTCAATCTACCTGGCTTCACAATAATCTCAAAATCATACTCCTGGAAGAGGAGTAACCATCTGCAAATTCTTCCCCCTAACACTGGCTTATTGACCAAGTACTTCAAGGCAGAATCAGTATACATTTTAAAATGAGCACCCAATAGATAGTGTCCGAACTTCTGTAAGGAATACACCATAGCTAGTCCTTCTCTTTCTGTAGTGGTGTAGTTCTTCTCAGCTGTAGACAACTTTCTGCTAGAGTAAGCAATGGGGTGGTCAATACCTTCTTCTCTCGGTTGTGTGAGCACAACCCCCAATGCTATGGAAGAAGCATCTACATGAACATGAAAGGGTTTTCTCCAGTCTGGGAAAACTAGAATAGGTGCTGTGACCATCTTTTCTTTAAGTGTGTCCAAGCTTTGTTGGCATTCTTCTATCCATTGGAATTTCGAATCCTTTTTCAGCAGTCTTTCCATAGGCGCAGTGATCTTTGCATAACCCTTGATAAATTTCCTGTAGTATCCTGTATGTCCAATGTAGTGCGCAATTGTTTGACTGAGTTGGGCGCAGGCAAGTTAGCAATGATGGAAACCTTCGCAGGATCCATCATGAGTCCTTGTCTGCACACAATGTGACCCAACAAAATACCAAAAGGAGCACAGAAGATACATTTTTTCAAGTTAAGAGAGATCTGATACTGTCTACATTTTTCTAACATCATCCTTAGATTCCCTATATGGTTCTTTAGTAAACCAAACACAGTCCAGTCATCAAAATAGACTTCTAGAAACTTATGAATGAATTCTTTAAAAACAGCAACAACGACTCTAGAGAAGATAGCACGAGTGTTTTTAAGACCAAAGGGCATTATCGTATACTGGAATGAGCCCCATTCAGTCGCAAAAGTGGTCTTATGGCGGTCCTCTGGATGGATTATGATATGATGGTATCCTGAAAAACCATCAGTGAAGGAGTAAGCCTCTTGTCCTCCAACATTTTCAAGCACTTCGTCTGTAAAGGGCGTAGGAAATGGATCATGCGCTGATGCATCGTTGAGCTTGCGCAGGTCCACGCAGATTCTTATTTCACCTTTTGTCTTTTTTCTCCTGTACCACCATAGGACTAATCCAATCGCTTTCCTCTACTAGCTCAATGATACCAGCTCCGAGCATCTTATCAATTTCTTCTCTGACCTTTTCTTTATATCGCGGGTTCAACCGATATGGGCGTTGTTTTACTGGCTTAGCGTCCACTTTCAAAGGTATGCGCATAACTCCTAAATCTCTTAGGATGCCTTTCATTTCTGTAAACTTGGTAGGAAAGATATCCTGGTACTCATGTAGTAAATCTGCAATATGGCCAACAGTTTTACCATCCCAATAATCTCATATAGAGGCAACCTTGGGTTCGGCTTCTGTACTAATGTTAATCTTCTTGAGCTTGATGTGTTCTGTAATGGCAAGGATATCAAGCTGAGGGCCTTCGACTTTGCGCATCCCTTCTGACTCTGGAATATTGATGTTGCGAGGATCATCATCCTCTTCTCCAGTGGTGAAATTATAGCATTCCAGGGCATGTTCCAACTGGATAGCCCAATCCGGTTGAGAATACTCTGGTAAAGGACATTGTCCAAATACGTTCTTTCTAATACACTTTAAAGCCTGATCTATGCTTGGATGTTCTGACTCAAAGCTGAAGGTGAGTTGAAAAATTTCGATCATGAGAGGCCAAGTGATAGTGCCTCTGCGCAATTCTGTTTCAGTGTACCAGTTCCTTGGAACTATATCCAACGTGTGGATGAATAGGTGAACCCACTCATCTTCTGGAATATCTGACCATTGTTGAATACATGCTTCAACATGTGATCTGGGGTCACTCTGTCCATCATATTTGCACAAAACTCCTGCTGTGGTCTGTTGAAATCTGCGCAGTATAAACCTGCGACAGTCTTGCCATGTGTTAATATTTTCTTTATGCGCACCCCACCATCTTGCGGGTGTAGCGCGCAGAGCTACATCCAATGCTTGTATGCGCTGCTCATCTGGGATTTCTTGTTCATATGCATGTATGAATTCACTTACTCCAGTTAGACCATCAAAGATTGGGGTGTTATTCAATTCTGTGCCAATCCATCGAATGGATTTAGTCATCATGGTGCAACGCCTTGCAGAAACCTCATGTAAGCGATTTTGCCAGTTTTCCAATCCTACTTCCGAATCTGATGTGCACGAGCTATCGCATCGCCAGTTGATATGGCTGTCCGCTGTGAGATTGACATAATCATTATGACTAGCAGTCATCTGGTACAGACTTTCCATGTGGCGCACTTCTTCTTCTGCTCGAATGGGTTCAATATACCGTGGTCCTTGAAGGGGATCAAGTTGTGCAATGACCCTAATCTGTTCATCCTCAAAGGTCATCTGTCTTTTCTTCAAATTAATGACAGCCAAATTATCAAATGCCCAGTCTATGCCTAAAAGTGCTGGGTAAGGTCTACTGTCATCCAGAATTTCGATTACTTCAAAGTCTGCAGAACTTCTTACTCCCTCAATATCAATAGGTACATTGGGTAATCTTCCCAATGGGGAAACTCGTTGTTGATTTGCTAGTCTTAGATGGATAGGAGATCTGATAAGCTGAGGGCTACCCATTTGTTCCCATGTCTGCATGGTGAGAACATTAACTTATGAACCTAAATCCAAAATGACTTCATCCATTTCAAATGCTCCAATTCACGCTGTGAGTCTCATCTCTCTTCCAGTTCTAGTATGACTCCTGATCTGATGAACAGCACGTTGCGATGTGTTCATCAAAGCAGATTGTTGACACTGATCCAGCAGGTGTTGAAGTTCCAGAGTTTCTTTTTCATTGCGCAACAACTTTACGCAGCTTCTTAGGAAAGCATGAACATTGCCTAGTTTATCCTCTTCATCAAGCCTTCTAGATGTAGTGGCTTGCTCTCGTACCAGGTTCTCTTGTCGTGGCACATGCGGTCTAATATCATTGTGCGGTAATGCGACAGAACTTGAAGCTTGCGGATCTGAGAAATACTCTTGAGCTTGCTTGAATGCTTCTTTTTGCTTCTGTAGGTCAAGTGGGGATGGTTTAATATTAGCGTGGCGCACCCATTGTCTCGCTGGATTTCCAGTTCCTGACTCTGGCGCACCAGTGGTTGCTCCACTGTGCGTCACTATATTAACTGTAGGGTTTTGTTCTCTTTTTTCTGCTGCAATCAACTGAATATTCTGGTTAACCTGTGGCTTCTTTTCTTGTATCTTAGCCATCAACTGAGGGCATTCTTCAATGACATGATCATAAGATTTATAGTACCTGCAGGTGGTTGTAGGGTTTTGGCAATCCCTTGCATAATGGCCTTGAGCTCCGCAGTTATAACAAGTGATCTATCCTCTTCCACGACCAAAACCTGCTGCGCGTCCTCGACCCCTGTAATTTCCTCCTCGGCCTTTGCGAGCTGGGTCATACTGCGGACCTGCTGTGGGTCCTTGTGGTTCTGACTGTACTCTGTAAACATCATGTTTTCTTTCTATCATAAGCTCATATGCTATGAAATTGTTCTCATCATGGCCTACTGATTTACAGAAGTTACAATATAGATTCTTTGGAGTTTGTACATATTTCTGTAACAAGTGACACTCTTGTGGTCTGTGGCCTCTAGTTCTACAGATTTCACACCAAGGCCCCTGAGCCTGTGGTAAAGGGTTAGGTGCTCCAGTTGCAATATAATCGATGAAAACAGGACAATGGTCCTTTGAATGTCCTTGTGCTCTACACTTTGTACACCAAATTTATTATTTAACATCCTTTCCTTTCTTAATATCATGCACTTGCAAGGTTAGGTTTGCTATTTGGTTCTGCAACTGCGCAACATCGTTGCTTGTTCCAGCAATTGGTGAAGCTTCTAGTTTCATAGCCATCTCTAGAGCTTGTTCTTGAGTAGTGAGATTCTGTTGCATAAGAGGAAGTCTAATATGAGGAAGCAGCATAGCAATGAACCATTCCTTATGCTGCTGCGTTGCAAACTCAAAGCTTACTTGATCTATCAAGGTTTTGAACTTCTGGTCAAAGTCCCATACTGATTCTGTAGGCAACTGTTTTATGTCTTTGAGTTCTGTTATGCACTGTAATTCTGATTTAGGTTTCTTGAATTCTTTAATCATAGCACTTCTTACATCAGCAAGCGTCCTATTCTGTGCTGCTGAGTATTTCATAAACCAGGTTAAGGCTCTCTCTCTTAGTGTGGCTGCTAACTGAACCAGCTTAACATCATCATCATTAATTTGCTTAATCGTCCAAATGGCTTCGCATAGAAACCAGTGTTGCTCAGGGTCTTCTAGCCTTGTTCCTCTAAAGGTTGGTAGCTTCATGTCATCACCCATCCTTCTTGCGCTAGGTTGATGTGGAGGTGCTGTGGCACTGCCTCCGGGATGGTTAAACAAAGGTGGGGCTGAGGTACTAGAAGTACCGTTCGGGCTACTAGAGGATGTTACCGCGGGGTTATGCTGAGCCCCGTCTGGCTTTTGCGGTGTAAAAGGGTGATAAGCGATATGAGCACTTCCTTGTCTCTCTATATAGCTCGCTCTACGAGCTCGACTATCTTCTGGGCTAGAGTCACAAGAATGCTGGTCGAGGCCTACTTTATACCATTTTCCACTACGAGTGCAACCAATAACTTCAAGATCACTATCAGAATCTGCGGACATTACTTGTCTATGCTATTCATTGGAAGCTATGCATAGTTTTCCTTTTTCATATAAGAGCATTTTAATCCACAAGTTCAGAGAATTTAAGAACTTACCCCTGTATGCTTTGAAGAATCTCCTTTCAGCCTCGCTGAAGCTCTTTCTCGTATCTACGGCAAACTCGGTGATGAAACCTTCGAGTAGACTGTTCAACCAAAAGTCTACTGCACGGGATACAGGATTATCTACCCGCTTCAAAATGCTAACTAGCTCAGGCATCCAAACGATAGGTCGATCAACATGCATAGTGGGTTCAGTATCTGCTAGCTTGGATACCCACTCATGCAACTTGAGTGCAAATGTTACAAAGAAGATTTCGTGAAGGTCAGTATAAATATGCTTTTGAAACCAGTCCTCTGTCTGAAGCCTAGGGCTTCTATTTTCACGTTCAACGAACTCTCTAGCCTTTGAATCAAACCAGTCTTGAATTTCTTTAGTTGTAGGATTCCAGCACCACATTGCCTTCAAAATAATAGGGTTAAAGCCGGCAATGGAATCATTTGTTGGCTCCCTTTTTCTCTAGGTTTTGCATCAATCTCGGACATCGCCAGCATAACAAGTCTCAAGGAAACAGAACCATTTGTTGGCTACTTTTTGGACAGACCCAGGTTTTCAGGATGCGCAGCAACAAACACCCCTTTGGCGCATTGGCCCTTTCGGCAACGAGCTGCGCAGCAGCCCGAAGTCTCACCTGAAGTGGCTATGGGGGGGCTAAGGAATCAGTTTCCTTAATCGAAGCGGTACGGAATCTACAGTATTCTCTCTTCCCTTCTTAACAGAGCGTCTTACTCTTTCACAAGTCTCCCGGCGCTACAGTGCTGGATCTCACTCTTCCCGACCGCGCTGCGCGGTAGCTCCGCACCTGCGCACGAGTCTTTTACCCGCTACCTTCGATACACTATGTATCGTCTCTACCCTCATGCCATAGCGCAGTAACACACTCCTTAAGCGCTACAGTGAGTGTTCTTACAGACTCTTCTGATGAGGGACAAGTACGCTTCTAAGGGAGCTTCAAGGATTTACTCTACATACTCATTCATAAAGATAGCAAAACATTCATAGAAACATAGACAGTAAAGCAAAGACTTGCAATCACATAAAGCATCACCACAACAACAAGACTTATGTAGTTCTCCTCCAGGAGGGAAGCCATGTCCACAGGACTTGTTTATATTATCTTTAGGTGGGGTTTACACAGTTCTGCTGCGGCCTTAGATCTTTCTGGGAAACTCCACGCACACATCTGGGAGCCCTTCTCTTAGATCTATTCTCCTCTTCTATAGGTATTTCAATGACAAAGACATACAATTACATTCCCCAGTCCTGTTGCGACTGGTCGATACATACAATGGCCCTTATGCCAAACGGTCTCTCTGCGAGATCACGGCCTTCTTACATACATACAATGATCATTAACAGCTTTACAAAATACAACAATACAAAAGACTCAGACATCAACTTAGACTGTCTGTGTAACCTTCTCACCTTATAACCTTCTAAGCTTCCCAATTACACATATATATAGGTGGCCCTGAGGGTCGCACCTTTACAAAACTGTGGGCCTTTCCCAATAGTGATCCCCAAAAACCCTAACCACTGACACGGCTAGGTGTACTGTAGGCGCCTCTTGGATTCACGTTGCAGCTTCCTGCAGACTCCGTGATTTTTGGCGCCGATCGCGGGTATGGGCGCCGCTTCATCGTTCTTTGCTCCTTGTCCTTTGCCTTCAATGCTTCGGCCCGTTGCTCTTCCTTGGTCCAAGCAACCATAACTCCTGTACTTTGCCTTAATGAGGGTAGCTGAGCCCTCTTCCGCTGCTTGATTTATTGTGGTGGTTAAGCTTTCTACTCGTCCACCTTATTTACTCTTTCCCTTGACGTGCACGCGAGCTCCATGATTTCCGGCCCGCAATCTACGGTGAGCTCATCCATCTGGCGCCGTACCGCGCACTGTTCATTTCTTCCCAAAAGTGGTGCTTTTCTTCAAAATTGGCAGCTTTTCCATAGCTGTGGCCTATGCTCCAACAAATTTACAGAGGGCCTGTGCCATTGGTTTTAACCCTAAATTTGATTTTGTTGAGAAATTTCTTCTTTTTAATTTTTTTTTGAGGCATGCTCGCGGGTTGCATTTACTTACAGTAGTGAGTTCCCCTATTACTTTCTCATGGACGGTTTTGCACCAGCATGTGACTCGATGGTTTCTATGTTAACAGTCACGAGTAATCATGTAGGCCAATTTTTTCCTACTAGGGTTTAACTTTTAGTGTTTTGTCTTGGATTTTGGTGAAGTTTTTTCTCTTTACAGGTTCTATACAGGAATTTTGATGTTTGTGTTGAAGTTTTTACTTTTCCTTTTGACCTCTTTTGACTTGAAGCTTGTTAAGGGTTTGTGCCTTAGTATTGCATGCCTGAGTGCTTGGTTTGATCGTGCTTTGGTTGGCCTCTGTGGGTGTTGCTGGACTATTTGAGGATTGCATATAACTCTGAAGGGTTTTTTGTTTGATACCTTTCTTATCTTTTAGTTCCTTAATCAAAAAAATTTATGCCAGAGTTAGTGAATTTTAATTTTGTTTGAATTGACTTGTTGAGCATGTCGTTGTCATAGTTTTGAGTGAGTTAGAATGATGATCTTATAAGATTAGATGTAGAGTTGCATACACTTTGTTATCATCTTAATGTAGTAGGCTTGTTTATAAATAAATTTTTCTTTTCATACTTAAAAGAGAAAATTAAAAAACAAGTTGTTTCCATTGCAAGCATTTTAGTTTGATTTGAAAAAATATATAGTTGCATTAGCATACTTCTGTTTTTGAAAAGAAAAGAAAACTCTTACATCATTAGGATTGCATTATCAGTTCTTTGATCTCGAAAGGCATAAGAAAAATAAAAAGATGTGAAAACATAATTTTTCAAGTTTATTAGACACTTATCCTGTTGTTCCTACATTTCAGTCAAAACATCACTATGTGCACCACCACTACCTTCTGAGTATACAACAACCTTAAAAGGAACAATTAACTTAAAATTTATTAGCAACTTTTCTTTTTAGGTTCAACACCAACTAGTGTAGGTTAGTGCTTTGGACTAGGTTGTCTTAAACTGTCCAAAGTAGATAAAATTAGACATAGTGGCCAATATTTAGGTATCCACGGTCCAGCAAAACCCTGCACAAATGAATGGAAATTGATTTAAAATTCATGGATATTAAATATGAAGAAAACCTAAAATCAAAGTAGTTTGTATAGGATAATATTTTACCTCTTATGTAATGGCCGAAAGGCTTGGCAGAGCCACCAAAACCTAAAAGAAAAACCCTATCAAGTGTTGAATAACTGAACCAAGTTGAGGTATGGTTATTTTACCATCCAGTTATCATATTGAACATTTTAATCAAGCAAGACGATAATACCTTCTTCACTTCAATCCTGCAAGAAGTAAAGTAAAGAGTTAAGACCTTTCTTAAAACTAAAAGCTATAAAAATCAATTTAAATAGAGTTTGAAGAATTGACCTTACCATATGCTTACAGTTGCAAATTGGCTAGGGTGAAGGGTCACTCTCGACAACATGTATCCAAGTTAAAACCTGCACAAATGATGTAGCATCAGTTTTTGAGTAATTATATGTATATTCAAATGATAAAAATAAAATGCGAAATAATAAAGTTGAAGTATAATTGTAGTGGCATTAGGATCCTTTGCTAAAATCGTAGCTCGAACAACAGGAAGAAAATAGGAATAAAACTACAAAACCCTACCACATGCAAGAGATAAATAACTGCTCACGATTTCGTGGAGTCAAAACAAAGTTTCTTAACAAAGCTTCATTCTACACAGTTTCCCTAACTCCTTTCAAAACCTTCAACAAAACAATTGCAGAGCTCGAAGGACGATTGTAATGTTTCAATCCACCAAGAGGTCAAATCGGTAATGCACTAGGGAAAAATCCCTATGCATACGCCAGTGAGAAGCAAAGAAACAACACAGGAGGGTGATCTCGGGACCTCCACAAGCAAAATCAAGAAATGAACCAAAAATTTATCTCTCGGTGTTTTTTCCAAATTCAAGCACAAGACACATTGAATAGGGCACACATTCCAAACTTACCAAGCCCAAGACCATTCCAGATCGACGATGGAGAGAGATGGTATTATCCAAGTGGATGGTTAAGATCATTTAATGTTGAACGAGGTCTAAAGAGCAGTTAAGGCTCAGCATTAACCACCCTTTCCAACTGTCAAGTCGAGTTACCACCAAGACCATGCATTAAAACCTTCTCCAATCAATCATATGGCCTGTAATCAAAGCTTAAGCCATGGTATCCAAACTTTAAAGAAGTCACATGGCCAACTGTCAAGACGAGTGCCATGATTACTAATCAATAAAACCAATTCGTATGGCCTAGTCATGGCAAGTTGGTTGCCATTTCGTTGCTACGACAGCCAAGTCTATACCATAACAATACAAGTGTAACAAACACTAATTATAAACTTAGTCAATGTAAATAGGACTAGGTCCAACCTTTAGGTTTATACCTAGGTCCTAAACCTTGGTTTTTAATTTAAGAATAGAACCTTTGACATGCTGCTAAGAAAATTTGATAAAATCTCACCTTAGCTGATCTATGATCCCAAGAAGTGGAGTTGAACCCTGTCAGCATAAAATAACTTCTGATTAGAATTCAGATTGTAAATCGAGTAAAGTAAACTGATGCGACGATGCTAGAAGTATAAAAGTATATATGCATAAAAAAAATTGTAACACAGGTATTTTTGGGTTGTGACATAATGGTATCAGAGCACAGTTACAACACTCGGCCTAAAGGGTCCAACACAAAAGCAAGTACAAACAGAAAACTAACTTGTTTTACGGTTTGATTCTCTTTATATTTCCGAAAGAGAAAAAAATTAATCTTGATTTTGCAGGAATTATGGTAGAAGTCGAAATGTTCGCTGAAGAAGAGTCCCACCCTAAAGAACAAGAAAACATTGAACAAGAGAACATTAATGATGACAATTTATGGTTGCATATGAATGAAAGCAGAAATGATAATCCATCTGAACTTTTACAAATAGTGAAATATTTGAAAGCAGAACTACAAAGTGTTAAAAAAGATAATGAACGCATTTTAAAAAGCACAAGAAGAATTAAATAATGTCTTGTTAAAAAAAATACATAATCAGGAAGCAGAAAAGAATAAAGGACCTGATATAGAAACAACAAGGACTACATATTATAAATGCAAGGCAAGAAAATTAAAATTTTCAAATAGTGAAATTGATTCTTCAAGTGGAAAATCAGCTAAACAAAGTAAACAGAGCTTCAAAGAATTCAGTGAAAGCAGCGATGGTGATAAATATAGAAGAAAAGGTAAACTTATGAATAAATTTCTGGTGAGTTTAAGAATATAAAATCTCCTATATTCAATGGTGAGATTGAAACCGGAGAAGAGGCATAAGCCTGGATTTCAGAAATGAAAAAGTACTTCCCAATTTATAACTATTCTAATGAATTAAAAGCAAAAATGGAAATTTATAATCTAATTGGGAAGCATGATATCTGGTGGCAAGATATTAAAAAAATAAAATGCATTAGAGAACGTCACTTAACATGGCAGATTTTCAAGAAATACTTTAAAATGAAATACTTATCATAACAGTATTATGAAGAAAAAGCTAAAGAATTTTTTGATTTAAAGCTAGGGATTTTAACAATGAAGGAACTGTGCAATAAATTTCTGAGTTTTTTACGTTATGTACCTTATATTGTTGATGAAAAACCGAAAATGCAATGCTTTCTCGGCTGTCTACCAAAAATTTATAAAGATAGAATTGAATACGACAATCCTAAAACATTGAATGAAACTATGAGAAAAGCGAATTTATGTTATGACCAAAATAAGAACAGAAGAGATAATGTACCAAGTTGGAAGAATAGAAGACACGAAAGCTTTGAACAGAAAAAGAAAGGTACACGATTTAATAAAACTTTTGGAAATAACTATCGAAACTATCAAGGAAATAATTTCAAGAGTTTTAGGCCATAGAACCCTACAGTAATAAAAGGAAAAGAAGCACCTATTGTTTATAATAAAAATACTGCTAAAAAAGAACCCTTAAAATGTTGGGAATGTGGGGAACCCCATTATTTTAAATTGTTCAGTTAGAAGGAGTAATTTTAACAACGCACACACTATTCAAGAAGATACTACGGTGGGGGATATAGCAAGGAGCATACCGAGCATAAGCGCAACATTGGAAACCCGGCAAGCAAATCATCAAACATCTATGGTGGAAATCGAAGGTATGTTAAAAGTTAAACCAATCTCTATATTAATTGATCCCGGTGCACGTTTGAGTTATGTTTCACCAAGAATTTTAGAACTATGTGAATTACAACAAACTAAATTTGAAAAGTATTGGTTAGTACAACTTGCTACGGGCACGAAACAAAAAGTAACTAGTTTTGTGAAAGAATGTGAATTTAATATGAATGGTTTTACAATGCATGTTGATTTAAATATTCTTCCTTTAAGATCTTATGATATATTGATAGGAATGGATTGGTTAGAAAAGCATAGAGTAATTCTGAATTGCTATGATAAAACCTTCTCATGCATATATGAAGAAAGTAAACCCATTATAGTAAAAGGATTTCCAAGGAAGACTACTATTAGAGAAATATTTGTTTTACAAATGAAAAGTTTTGTTCGCAAAGGTTGTAAAGTATTTGATGTTCGTATAATTGAAGACAGAGATAAAAATAAAGAAATTAAAATAGATGATATACCAGTCCTAAGAGATTATAAGGATGTATTTTCGTAAGAGATTCTCGGATTACCTCCAAAACGAGAAATAAATTTTACCATTGACTTGGTACTGGGGGCAGTACCAGCCTTGAAATCTCCATATTGTATAAATATTTTGGAAATTAATGAATTAAAATCACAAATAAAGGAATTAATAGATAAAAATTACATCCGTCCAAGTGTTTCCCCATAGGTAGGACCGGTATTATTCGTAAATAAAAGGGATGGTACTTTACGGTTATGTATATATTATCGTCGACTAGTCCGGATTGGCGATGGGATGAGCTCCAATAAGTGCCTTCATTTAACGGTTGATTTATTTTAGGCTATGTCTCGGTGAAGATTGTTGAGGTGCAGGGGCTTCGGATAAGGGCGTCAGCGTGATGGTGCACTCACAGGGGAGGGGCCTCTCCCCTCCTCTACATAAAGGAACAACGGCGGAGACAGAAGGTGCGAAATGTCAAGAGCAGCAGACATGGATATGAGGAGAGGGTCGAGATCCACGGATTGAGAAGTAGGAGGTTTCTAGGGAAGGAACAACACCGAGTCCGGGGTTCACGAAGCAGGAAGCGGTCAACAGTGAAACAGGAGTGAGAGTCTGTATACCCAAATCGATTAGAACTCTGGCTATTACTGTAAACCCTACCAGAGTGAAGGAACAAATTCAGCATATGACGGACCATGCTTTGATTGGAAAATTCATGGGGAAATGACCTATGGAGAAAGCCCTAAACTGGTGGATTCATGCGACCTAGAAACCAAAGGGACATTTTGGCCTCTTTCTAGGGTCTAAGGGTTTCTTCACTGTGGTTTTCCTCAATATTGAGGATAAGGATAGGATATTTGAAGGAGGTCTGTACTTCTACTACTCTGTAGGCCTATTTTTAAGGATCTGGAAAGATCATTTCAAACCAGATAAGGAAGATCTGTCTATCGCTCCAGTATGGATTTGTCTTTACTCACTACCTACAGAATACTGGGATTTGAAAATCTTAAAATCTATTGGAGAAACCCTAGGACACTTCGCCAAGATATATGACCAAACTAAACAAGGGAGGTATTTGTCTTGTGCTCATATATGTGTTTATATGAATACCTCAAAAACCCTCCCGGACAGGATAACTCTAAACTGGGAAGAATCGGAATGGTTTTGAACCCTAGATTATGAACACATCCCCTTCTGTTGTCGACGTTGTCATACTCATGGTCACTTGGATAGAGATTGCCACCTGAACCTCCCTGAGGATATCCCTGGTAGCAGTACTCAGGAGCAGAAGGATAAGGAGGGTTTTGTCAAAGTGCCTACTCGCAAACGGATGGGGAGACGACATAATGGTCCGAATCTGGGAAAAAATATTGCTCAGACTAACACTTTCGCGGTCTTGGAAAATGCTTCGATGGAAAACCCCCCTTCTGAGAGTGTGAAAGAACCATCCCAGCCCGATGAAGGGCATCTGAAGTTGATACCTATGAATGAGAAACCTAATAAATCTGCTGAACAAAAATGGATCGAGACAGAGTGCATGGATGAGGATCTGGACGATATGGCACTTGAATATTTGGATCTGGATAGTATGGAAGAGGCATGTAAGAACATTGAGGTCCATTCCATCCCTGACAACCAACTTCAACTCTTGAAGGAAGCTATTATGAAAATTAAACCGACCCCTAGTTTGGGAATCAGACCCTTGAAACTCAAGGAAAACAAAAGAAAATTAAAGGAAGGAAGCTCCAAAAGGGGTAGGCGGTCGAACAGGGATAGGATTGGAGAAATTGGGGCAGGATTGGTCGATTCTGGACAATATCCAACTATCCAGGAGGCTCTTCTCTCAGCTAGATACAGTGCATGATGAAACTGTTAACTTGGAATATTCGAGGGATCAACGGTCCTCATAAAATTAAAACCCTTAAGAGTAAAGTAATGAAGGAGAAACCTTCTGTGGTGTTTCTACAAGAAACTAAGTGTTCTGGGCACCAATTAGAGGATAAGGCTCAGATTCTGTGGAAACATTGTAATAGTATGGCTCTGGATGCGACTGGGCATTCTGGTGGATTGGCGGTTCTGTGAGATCCTAGGAGAATATCCTTGTGTAATTTTCTCTCAACTAAATTTAGTCTATCTATTGAATTCCATGTCATTGGCTCTAAGGTGAGAGGAATTCTTACCAATGTTTATGGGCCCCGTAGTTATCCTGATAAACATAATTTTCTTAGTACCATGACTAGCCTAAGGAGATTGTTCGAAGGCTTCCATTGGATTGTTGGGGGGGATTTTAACATGATCAGGTCGTTATCTGAGAAAAAAGGTGGAAGAAGACATCTTACTCCTGAAAACATTTTATTTGATGAATTCATTGAGGCCAATATTCTAATTGATGTTGATTTTGGGAGCACGGTTTGTACTTGGAACAATAGAAGGGGAGGGGAACATCTGGTGGCAGCAAGATTGGATCACTTTCTCTTATTCGAAAGCATCATGCTTCTAGGGGGAACCTTGACTTCTTGCCCGATTGTTTCTTCCGGATCAGATCATTAGCCAGTCTTCCTGATGTGGAGTAATATAGGTCCTAAGATGACCAAACCTTTTAGATTTGAAAAGTTCTGGTTAACACACGAAGACTTCGCTTCTAGTGTGGAGGAATGGTGGCATACTTTTACTCCACCTACAGGGACTAAAATGTATTTCTTCCAACAAAAATTGAAGATGCTCAAACACAAGATCAGGTGGTGGAATAAAGAAGTCTTTGGTAATATACAAGCTGAAAAAGCAAAACTGGATTTAAGGATGGAGCAAATCCAGGAACACATCATGCAGACTAGAATGACCTCGGAGCTTGTGGGTGAGGAAACTCAACTTGCCAAGGACCTCTTCCAAATACAAAGGCAGGAGGAGATTCTATGGAAGAAAAAGTCTCGAAACATGTGGTTGAAAGATGGTGATCATAAAACTCAGTTTTTTCATCGGGCCACCATTCAACACAGACAGTAATAACCAGATTGTTAACTTGAATATTGAGGGAGGGGTGGTGGTGGAATCCCATGAGGAAATTGAACAGGAATTAGTCCATAATTTTAAAGAAGTGGTTACTGAAATTCTAGGTGATTGCACTGAAGCTTGTAGGGTGATCAAAGCGGTCATTCCCCGTCTTATTTCTGATGAGCAGAATGAAATGTTGATTCGCCCCATTGAAATTTTGGAAGTTGAGATTGCCATTAACCAAATGGAGGATGGGAAATTGCCTGGACCGAATGGATTTACCACAAAAAATTTTCATGCTTTCTGGGATTTAATTAAAGAGGAAGTGTGGCAGGTGGTAGAATAATTACAGACAATGAGAGGGGTTCTCCCTGCCTTGAACTCTACTTTCCTCACCCTAATCCCTAAAACTCCGATGGAAGAGAAAGCTGAATTGTTCAGACTGATCTCCCTGTGCAAGATCATATATAAAATTATCACAAAGGTCCTTGCTAATCGTATTAATCCCCTTCTTCCTTCCTTAATCTCTCTGGAACAATCTGGGTTTGTGGAAGGTCGTCAGATTATGGACATTATTATTCTGGCTCATGAAGTTCTTCACTTCCTATGGAGTACTAAAAAGGCTGGTATGATGCTTAAATTGGATCTTTCTAAAGCCTATGATAAACTGAATTGGACATACATGAAAGAGATTATGAGTTTCTTTTGGGTTTAGTGATATTTGGATCAGATGGATAGCTAATCTCACTTCCTCTGCTTTCTTCTCTATACTGGTGAATGGACCACCCGTCCATTGTGTTCAAACCCTTGCGGGGTATTCAGCAAGGTGACCCTCTATCTCCATTCCTTTTTGTACTTATGACGGAAGGTCTTGGGTGTCTCATATCTCACTTAGTTGATCAGGGTAGCAGCAAAGGCTTGAAGTTTCCACCCTATGAGAAGGCTATCACTCATCAGCAGTTTATGGATGACACTTTACTTATGGTCCATTCTTCAGTACAGGAAGCTAGACAAATCAAACAGGCTATGAACATCTTTTTACAAGCATCGGGTCTTACGATCAATATGGATAAGTCCCTGGTTTTCTTCTTTAACACTCCACCCATTTGTCAGAGAAACATTTTAAGGATTTTGGGCTTCAAAAAGAGCTCCCTTCCAACCAAATATCTTGGCGCGCCCTTATCTGAGGGTGTTCTTAAAAAAACATCATGGGAAGATCTCCTAAACAAAATAAAGGAGAGACTTTTGAACTAGACACTTCGTTCGTTAAATCTCCCGGGCAGAGTGGTGTTAGTAAAATCTATGTTGCAAGCTATGCCTCATTACATGTTCTCTGTTATGGCGGCTCCTAAGGCAGTGATGAAGGAAATCAAGAACATCCAACGAACTTTCTTGTGGGGAGGCACAATGGATCATAGGAAATGGCCTCTAGTTTATTGGAAAACTATTTGCCAACCCAAGATGGAGGGGTTTTTAGGTCTTTGTGATCTTGAGGAACTAAGTACAATATGTGGAGCCACGATTTGGTGGCGTTGGCTTACTCACTCTAATGAACAATGGGAAATCCTTTGGGGGAAAAAGTATTCTAGGACAACGGATCAGCAGGACTGGATTCGGGAGGAGGGAAGAAAGGATATCATATATGGAACATGGCACGGGCGAATAGAAAAATGATCAGGAAACACTATTTTTTGGAAATTCAAGAAGGAAATTCTGTGAATATTTGGCTAGATGCCTAGCAACAGGAACCACCCATATCCACCCTGATTAATATTCCTGAGGATTCCCTAGATGGAATTCATAACTGGATGATGGTGAACAGATATTGGCAGGAAACCTCTGATGATAGAGGATTTTGTATTTGGAAGCCATTGGAGTGGTGGATCGACTCCTATGGGGAAGATATAGGTATGCAGGTTCATGGTATAGTTAGCAACAAGCAGATAAAAACTCAGGGGGGGAGGGATATTCTTCATTGGGGTTATAGTCCTAAAGGTATGTTCTCAATGAAAGAAGCTTACAACCTTCAAACTAGATCAGGAAGTACTGTGGGAGATCATACGTGGAAATACGTATGGGAGGCCAAATTATGGCCTAAGATCATCCTCTTCCTTTGGTTGGTGCTAAGAGGTAGGATATTAACTTGGGATAACATTGTGAAGCGTGGATTTGAGGGTCCATCCATCTGTGTCCTCTCTGGCCAAAACAGTGAAACTATAGAGCACCTTTTAGATGAGTGTCATTTTACTATTGCTCTGTGGGATGAAGGTGCCAGGATTTTCCGAATATTTGAGCCGGTTAGGACCATACTGCAGCAAATGGTGAGACAATGGAGAGGGGATCCTTTCCATGGGAGAATCCTGAACCGTATATGGAAACTCTTTCCTGGTTTTCTCCTTTGGGATGTGTGGAAGGAACGAAATAAATGCTTGTTTCAGGGAAAACAAAGCTCGTGGAAGATCTTCTGGGGGTATAAATAGCATGGGATTACAGAAATGTTGAAATTATCCTTGTGGAATGAACAATATTTGAGCGTACCAGACAATGAATTACAAATTCTCCATACTTGGGGTATCATGGTGCTTCCACAGTTCATCGAGTGCAACACTATCGACAATAGGAAACATAACAGTCTGACTGTGTGGTCGCCGCCTCAATAGGGGTGGCTTAAGATGAACTTTGATGGAGCTTCCAAAGGAAACCCCAGAATGGCGGGGTATGGTGGAGCTGTGCGAAATGATCAGGGTAAGGTATTGTTCAGCTACTATGGTCATCTTGGGCGTGAAACTAATAATGTTGCGGAGTGTGAAGCATTGTTACAAGGATTGAGCATTGTGGCTCGTCGTGGCATTAGCAGTATTATCGTGGAAGGAGACTCTAACATGCTAATACAGATTGCTACCAAACTTATTAACGATACCCAAGATGCCAAACTGGCAACATTGTGGTGTCTGGCATGGCGACTTACCTGTCTAGGAAACCTCATCACCTCATTTAACTCAATCATTTTCCAGCACGTCAGGAGGAGTGCCAACTATTTGGCTGACGCGCTTGCAAACTAGGGTGCCAATAAATGTAATGAGCGATGGGATGGGGATTCTTTGGAATTACCAGTGGATACGTGTCGTCTTAATTGTATTAAGATCGCCGAGTGTGACCGTGATGAAATGATGTCGAATGCTGATGACATAACTTGTCCTTCTATCGATATTAGCGGAACTGATGGTATCTATCTTTGATTGTCCGGATAGATGGTATTATGGTAAGATTCATATAAGGATAGTTGTATGGTGTTCCGAGGTTTTCATATCGGTTGGGGAAATTAAGTTAAGGGATTTGAAGTGTGAGATAGACATGGGGGATCGGTCTCGCATGATCCTTATGGATTATCAAGATCAACGGAGGATGGTGGTGATGAAGGATCAGGACAGGCTTAATCATTACAGAGGCTGGGACATGATGAGGGAGGTTATGAAGGCAGGGGGCGGCTCTCCTTTAAATTCAGAGTTGAGGAATGGTTACAGTCACAGAGATTATCACCTGGATCACGTCTATGTCGGGTTGAGCTACTATAATTCCTTTTTAGGGGTGCAAAGTGAGTGCAAGGGGGTGAGAACCATGCCGTCGAGAGGTAGGAATCTGAGGAGAGGTCGATGTGTTCATGGTGAGCATAGTAATGTTGGAGGGGGTGATCCGCTATAGGCTGTCCCTAGCCGTGAACAGTGGAACGCTGTTGCGACAACTGTATTCTTTCAACATTTCTACCCGCCGGGTGTGCAGCAGGAGGTGGAGGAAATTGAAACGGACTTATGGCGCCTTGTGGGGGAGGAAGAACTTCTTGAGGAGGTGGTTTCTATGGCCAATTGGATTCATGACCCGGGAAACACGATGGGGCGGATGGCCTTGTATAATCGGGTTGTTGTCACCCTATGGGTGACTAAGACTTTGATAGCACAGTGCCTGGAAACAAGGGGGGATGCTCTGTCTGGTTCTTCGCGACTTAAAAAATTGGAAGACCTGTGTAAGGATACTGCTAAGAATTGTAAATGGATTCACATGAAATTAGATGCTCTGGCTGGAGACGTGGGTATTTCCTTTCTGGCTCGTTCTAAGAAAGTGGAAAACCCACGTGAGATTATTTTAGAAGATAAGGAGGCTGTGGAGGCACCCCTGGTGGTTATCATTGAAGATGAGGCTGGTCCGTTCGGCTAATGCTTTGTCTGGTTCTTTCGGTTTGGAGACTACCTACTTTATGATTATCGGCATGGTGAAGGTTGGATTACCGTCCGTTTTTGTTTTATTGTGGACTCTATTATTGTTCTTTGGTTATGGGTCTGATATCTGGATACTGTTATTTTGTAAGGTTTACTCTATGTACTTTTGGGGTTCGACCTTGCTTTGGCTAGGGGGTTTGGTTCATTTGGTTTCTGTTGTTTTATCTCTAGGGTTTGGCCTATGTCTTTTTGTTCGCGATATGGCCTTTGGTACTCTGCTATGGTCTGTGCAGCTTTGGCTTTGGGCCTAGGGTTCTAGGTCTGTCTGATACTCTGTGGTGGCTCTGTTAGCACCGGGATGGATGTAATGGGTCTGTATGATACTCTATGGTGGCTCTGTCAGCACCAGGATGGATGTAATGTTGAAAGTTTGTAATTCTGTCACTTTAGTAATAGAATGAAAGGTCCTTTTTTGCTTTAAAAAAATGTATAGATTATCGTCAACTAAATAAAATGACTATCAAAAATAGATATAATCTACCTCGTATTGATTACTTGTTTGGTCAATTTAGAGGTGCAACGATATTCTCTAAAATAGACTTAATATATGGATATCATCAGGTAATGGTTAAAGATGAAGATATTTTTAAAACAGCTTTTAGAACCAGATATGGTCATTACGAATTTGTCGTAATGCCATTCAGGTTGACAAATGCACCATCATATTTTATGTGTTTAATGAATAGTATATTAAGTAAGTATCTAGATAAATTTTTAGTCATCTTTATTGATGACATATTAATTCAATATAAAAATCAGCAGGAACATGAAGAACATTTAAAAATAGTTCCACAAGTATTAAGAGAACAAGAATTATATGCTAAGTTCAGTAAATGTGATTTCTTTAAGGATATAATCCAATACTTAGGACATGTAGTTTCTAAAGATGGTATATCGGTGGATCCCAACAAAATTAAAGCTATCACGGAATGGCCTGTGCCTAAAGACATATCTGATATCATATCTTTTATGGGGATTACTGTATATTATCGTAAATTTATTGAAGGATTTTCTAAAATTGCATACCCTATAACCTCACTGCAAAAGAAAGGTAAGAAATTTGATTGGATTGAGAAATGTGAAAATAGATTTAATAACTGAAATATTTATTAACAACAGCTCCTATTCTAAAGATTGCAGACCCTTATAAAGATTTTGTTATCTGCACAAATGCATGTAAAGGAGGTTTAGATGAAGTATTAATGCAAGAAAACTATGTGGTGGCATATGAATCAAGGAAACTTAATGAACACAAAAATAACTATGCTACTCATGATTTGGAGTTAGTCGCTATTATTCATGCACTTAAGATGTGGCGACACTATCTTATAGGAAGAAGGTTCTTGCTAACGTTTGATAACATCAGTTTAAAATATTTATTTGACCAACAAAATTTAAATGCTAGACAGGCTAGGTGGTTTTCTTTCCTAAGTGAATATGATTTTGAAATTAAACATATCAAAGGGAAGGAAAATAAAGTAGGGATAATTTTAAGAACCCCCCCAAAATTTTTATGTATAAAAAATGGGCGAATCTCCCTGATATATAGGAATATTTGAAGCTTATTTTATCAATAATATAATATGTATATATAATTTTTTGGCTAATATTTCATTATATTATAGAATCTTGTAAAATCTTGGCGAATCTTTCACTAAATTATAAGATACTGTAAAATCTTGGCGAATATTTCACTAAATTATAAAATATTGTAAAAACTTGGTGAATCTTTTATCGAATTATAAAACCTTGTAATTTATTGGTGAATTTTTTGTCAGGAAGACTGAACTTTTGATTCTGCAGATTAGTAAGGTAGTGCAAATAAAGAGCATATGCCAGAGCTCAACTGTTGACTCTCTCGACTCCTAGACTTTAGAATGAAAAAAAGCATGAATAGGAGTGGAGGGATTTATTTATACATTTCACAAGCAGTATTTGGTCACTCACAACTGAAGGTTTTAGTGAAACACATCTGCACTAACTAGATTCAGGGAAAGTGGGGACTCCACTTGTTATCTCGTCCCTTAATGGTCTAATGGACATGTGGGGACCCAAATATTGACAGTCTGAAAAAGTGATAGAATCGAATGCTTTACACCGTAAAGTGATTATGGCACCCACGAACCATTATTACAATGTGGAGACTTATCAAGACCCAAAACCTTAATATAGTGTATGAATTCCCATTCAACTTATTTTCCAAATCTCCCATTTTAAGGTACCCTCTAAGAAACAAAATAACCTGCTTATCTCTTTATAAATCAAAATCTGAATTATGTCATTTGATTTAGAATTTTTAGAGTTAGTTAGAAACTTGCAATGGTTGTTAGGAATAAGAACATACATTAACATGAACAGAAAGTGAATTAATGCATCATCATGCATATCATTAGAACTACTCCGTTAAATACTACTTTTTCTCAGATAAATTGAGGTGGTGTGTCTATCCATGTCCTTGAAATTTTTGAAAGCATGCAAAATGTGGTAAAACTATTTTAGCACCCTCATTGAATGCAAAATACAAGATATCATAGCAAAATGTCTACATCTCAGGTCAAACATGCCCTGTAGATATTAGATATATAATCATGATGGAAATGAAGTATCATGTTCCAACTAAATCATATATCATCATACATAACTAGATCCATTTTTGGATGATGATAGCAATTACACATCAAAACAAATCACCAAAAAGCATTTTACTTTTGAATGACCCTTACAAAATACAAAATACCATAAAACAAATACCAAACCCAACAAATTTAGGTTACAAATAAAATTGATTAACTTGGCAATACAAATAAAATTTGTTTACCAGTCACAAACTCGTCAATACAAATAAAATAATCTACTAGAATACCTTGGAAAACTCTACGAGAAGATAGTGCCAAAATACTGACTATTCCACTATAACCCCACCATTATAATCAGTTTTCAATCAATTATATTACAAACGTCCCAAACATCAATAATAATAGAAAAAAAAATATGAGCATACACACTCTCATGAACCCCTTAGATCCAATAATAATTTAAGAGCAAGATCCTAATAAAAGTACATTTTAAACAACTGGGTTAAATTTGGTTTGAATATATAAAATCCATGTGACGTCTCTCCATCAAGAGTAGCAACCACAAACAATGTATAAATGTATGCCGATGGTTTAAACATGACAAGGCATAAAATAAATCATATATTCTGAGCTCTATAACGCTTCAACAAAACCAATACTCTAGAATAGATTAAATCCCTAACAACATTGAATGAGCCCTAAGAATCAAGAGCACCCTAGAATTAACAGGCCTTAAAAAGCATCCATGATAAAAAGCATGATAAAATGAAAATTTTAATAGTTGTAGTTGTGGATAAAAAGCATAAAAAACATAATCTATTGTAGTTGTGGATAAAAAGCATAAAAAACATGATAAAAATAATATTGTGTTAATTATTGGATAAAAAGAATGATGAAAATATGTATTCTCTGATAAATTGCATGTGTGGCGTGCCCCTTCAAGACTTGAGATTTTAGCAATGGAGATGATGCACGAAGATTAAAATGTCGTGAAAACTAAGAATGAAAAGTGGAATTGCATAAACTAGAACCTTCACCCTGCAAGAACAATCCGATATGGGTGACCCATGAATTATTGCAACCTTAATATAAGACAAAATCACCCCTTATTTTCCCTCCAATACTAGAAATCAAGGGCTCAAAGAAGGTATCAACATGAAATTGACTAAAAATCCAGGCGAATGCAACCGTATGCCTGAATTAAAAGGAAAATGGAGGGCGAAATAACCCCTGGGAGAATCCATTATTGAAAATCAGGGGTGAAGGAATGATTTCACTAGAATTTCTCTAGAAATCAAGGGTGAAAGATAGATTAGAGGGAGATTTTTCTAGGGGGGGAATAATTTTTTTTCATTTTCCTCATTAATATATAGGAGGCTATTTGTTTTGGATTTATATTTTTTCTAATAAATATTGGGCGAATATATTTTAGTTGAAAAAACCTTTTCCATATAAGAAAATAACCCACTAAATTTTTGTAACCCCCTTAATTTAGCCCATGGGCTAAATTATCCATGAAATAAAGTGGTTGATGCATTAAGTCGTCATGCAAATATGTTGTATGTCACTACAAGTAGCAGCTATGAAATAGATTTGGAAGATAAAATCGAGACAACAGCAAAATTGGATAAAAAAAAATCAAAAATTAAAGGAAAATACAATAGAAAATAAGACAAATCAAGTATAAACATAATTCATCCTAAACATAAAAGAATTATTGGTATACAAATCAAACTTATATGTGCCTAATTTGGAGGATATTAAGTCATTAATCATGAATGAAATGCATAAAAGACCATATTCATGACATCCTGGATATCAGAAAATGATTACTATGTTAAGAAAGGAATTCTATTGGCCTAATATGAAAAATGAGGTAGCAGAATATATAGCTATATGTATAGAATGTCAGCAAGTTAAAGTTGAACATCGACATCCAACCGGATTGATACAACTTTTACCCATTCTAGAATGGAAGTGGGAAATTATCAATATGGATTTTATAACAGGTTTACCCAAAAATGATAAACAAAATGATTCAAGTATGGTTGTGGTAGATAACCTTAGTAAAGCAGCGCATTTTATTCCAGTAAAGTCCACTTATAAAGCCATTAATATTGCTAATATTTTTATGAAATATATTTTCAAATTGCATGGTGTATCTAAGGTTGTAATTTCTTATAGGGATGTAAATTTTAAGAGAAATTTTTGGAAGGCCTTATTTAAAGGGTTAGATACTCAATTATATTTCAGTACCACATATCACCCTCAGACCGATGGAAAAACTGAAAGGGTGAATCAAATTTTAGAAGATATGCTTAAAATGTATGTAATGGACGAACCTGGTAAATGGGAAGAGTATTTACATCTTGTTGAGTTTGCATATAATAATCATTTTCAAGCTTCTGCTAAAATGAGTGTTTGAAATACTTTATGGATGAAAATGTAACACTCCAATTTCTTGGAGTAGCCCAGTTTATAGACTAATGTTAGGTCCTAAAATATTGAAAGATATGGAACTAACAGTGAAACAAGTACAACACAACTTGAAGATAGCTCAAGATAGACAAAAAAATTATGTAGACTTGAAAAGAACTCAAAGAGAGTTCCAGGCAGGAGATCATGTATATGTGAAAGTGAAACCCAGAAAAAGTTCCTTAAAATTGGGAAAACGTACAAAATTAGTACCCAGGTATTGTGGACCGTTAGAAATATTAGCAAAAGTTGGACCAGTAGCTTATCAATTAACATTACTACCTACAATTAAAGTACATAATGTTTTTCATATTTCAATTCTAAAAAGATATGTTCATGATGCTACTCATGTGGTTGACTAGAATGTTATTCAGGTGGAACCCGAAGGAGAATTTTAGGTGGGATTGGAATGTATTCTCGACGGGAGAGAACTTTTACTCCGGAACCACACCATCGGACAATTCAAGGTGCAATGGAAGCAACTTAGTCTATAAGAGGCTACTTGGGAATTGGAAAGCAATATGCGAGAGGCATATCCAGTTTTGTTTCAGAATGATATGTAAGAAGATTAAAATTAACATTGAGGATGATGTTAATTTCTAAGGGGAGGCGTATGTAATATACACTAAAGAACCCGAATATTTATTGTGTTAAGAACCTTATGTTATTATTTTATTTTGATATTTGACCAACTGAGGTCAAAAGGAATGTAAAATAATTATTAATAATTAAAACTGAGAGAATCAAAACTGAAATAGCTGTTACAGAGTGTTTGCTAACCCATAAGGAGAAATGACAAGTGTCAAGAGAAAAACCCAAAGTGGCAAGACTGCCTAATAAAAGCACAAATGAGTCAAGAGGCATCCTCCCTAAAAATCACGTTGAACTCATTGAGGAGTGATAATGGAGCATGAGGATCATAAATGACCAAGTCCTAGGCAAAATACTATAAGTATTGAATCCATCGAGTGAGTAGGAGGCTTGTGATGGAGGGGAAATTGAGTCAGTCTATGCAAGCGAGCATTGTGACCATTTTTTGTCCTTGTGGTTCAATGAACAAGATTGAGGGTTTTAGAGCAAGTAGTTTGGTTGTTTTGGAAGATTGGTTGGGAGGAACAACGGCCTTCATTTTTTATTCTCATCAGTTGGTTCAGGTTTCATTTATTTATATTGTTATTTTTATTCTGAAAGTATTAGTTACATTATTGTTTTTACTGTAAACATTCTTTATTCAGAATTATATTTATATGTGTATGGAAATTATCAAATCATTGTTTATAAGTTACTTTATATTTCAGTATTTACATTCAATAGCATTATAGAGTAGATATCAATATATTCTGGTATAGATATTAAATATGTATAGATTTGACATGGTTAGCCGAGAAGCTTTATATTACACAAAACAAAGTTTATATATATATATATATATATATATATATATATATATATATATATATATATAGTTAAGATAATCTATAACAGATTGAAAAGATAGAATGACATTTCAAAACCCTAGGAATCAGATATCAAACCCTATATATGCTGAACAATTAAATTTTCAATTTCAAACCCTATAGTTTAGATAAACATACTATAATAATATTTTCCTAAGTTCTAAACTAAATTCAGAATTCAAAAGTAATCGAAATTCATACACAATAACAACATTTAGAATTACTATGTTTACCTATACAATGTACAGAATAGGAATTCAAACCTTCCTTAAACAATATCAAGAAGTACAGTAGCAATTAATTAATATAGGTTATACAGTATATTTATCAAGAGTAAATACTTTGTTCGATAGACAACAGAAATATCAAAATAACCAAGTAACTTCAATATTTATTACATAGTATAAGATTAGATTGAAAATATGAATCTATCGGATAGGAAATCTCACATTGATATATTTCCTTTAAAATATAAAAGTAGTACTAAATAAAATTACAGAGTTCATCTAAACTGGAAGTTCAAACCCCAAGCCAAATTCCATGGGCGATTGTATAACTCAACTTAGAACTCTTTCTTAAATATGTGAACCATACAATTCTTCTACAGAGCCTCCATATCGAATACACCGCAATCACCAAATAACGAGGTTACTGGCATACCTTTTGAACGCTTTCCGTAGCAGTCCATTCCACGCCGCAACCGAGTTGAAGACCCAAAACAAGAAATAAGCCAAGTTAGTATCGGTTTAAATAATTTAATAATTAATGATTAAAATAATCAAGTGTAGGGTTAGGGTTTACCTTTGAATCAGAATTAACCCGAATTTGGACAAGTCGAACAGTATCCACAGTACAGCAAAACCCTGCACAAATGAATGGAAATTGATTTAGAATTCATGTATATTAAATATGAATAAAACCTAAAATCGAATTAGTTTGTATAGGATAAGATTTTATTTCTTATGTAATGGCTGCAAGCTTGGAATTGCCACCGAAGCCTAAAAGAAAAACCCCATCAAGTGTTGAATAACTGAACCAAGTCGAGGTATGGTTATTTAACCATCGGGTGAAAACGTGAAGGTGGGTAACACTTTCGTGAGAAATCAGTGCAAAATCGTCTTAGCGGAAGTTATTCGGCCGAATAAAAATATTATTCGGCCGAATAAAAATAATTATTCGGCCGAATAACTTACATTATTCGGCCGAATAATTTTAAGGTTATTCGGCCGAATAACCACAAACAGTTCTCCGTCCCGTTTAACGGAGACTCTTGAAATTTGTGCAAACGGTTGCCGGACGGAAAAAAATTTCGGGCAATAGTTTATTCGGCCGAATAATTATTCGGCCGAGTAATTATTCGGCCGAACAAGTTTTCGGCCGAATAATTATTCGGCCGAATAATTATTCGGCCGAATAATTATTCGGCCGAATAAATTTTCTGCATAAAAAGACAGCATCGGCTGCCATTTGGCATTCCCTGTTGGATTTCTTTGGACCCCGCATGGGCCCGCAGTAGACATTTGCCACCCTGCCGACGCCCCACCCCGCTGCTCGCCACCCCGCTGCTCGCCACCCCCGCTGCTCTCCGCGCTGCTTGCGTTCCACTGCTCGCTCTTTCTCGGCGAGTCGCGTCTGCTCTATTTCCCCTGTCGCTCCTCGGCTCTGTTTGTTCTAAGCAGCGTATTCGTTGGGTTGTTGTTAGTTTTGCTGTTGATCGTGGGCTTTAACGTTTCGTCGGGGTATGATTTGCGTCAGCTGCTGCTCGTTGGAGGTACCGTGTCGGTTGGTCTGTTGTCGTTGGCAGGTGTGTACTGGTGGGTTGCTGCTTTGACGGTGCTGCTGTTTTAGCTGAACGGTTGAAGGTGTGTTTTCGTTTTGCTTATGACGTAATGATTTTTCGTTTTGCTTATGAAGTAATGATTTAGTTTGTGTATGTTACATGGCTTATCTGATTACGTTAGTTGTTGTTTGTGAAGGAAATAGGTGTTGTTTTGAGCGTTGCTGGGGTGAATAGAGGTGGCGTTGGGATCGACGATTCTTCACTGCATTTTTTTATACAGGTATGCATCGTTATGTTAAATTTGTTTTTATGTTGTTGGCAGTCTTAAAATTAAAAAAATCTGTAATGGGTCTTAAATGGAAGGTTAAATGTTTTAAATGCAATTTTTATTTTAGAGAATCAGTTTTATGTTCATGAACTCTGTTCATGAACAGTTCATTAACAGAGTTCTGTTCGTGAACTCTGTTCATGAACAGAGTTCTGTTCGTGAACTCTGTTCATGAACAGAGTTCTGTTCGTGAACTCTGTTCATGAACAGAGTTCTGTTCGTGAACTCTGTTCATGAACAGAGTTCTGTTCATGAACAGAATACCATTATTTATAGGTTAGATGTGAACTGTTATAGTGATTGCAGTTTAATCCTAAGATGCAGAGAAAATATAAGGATAGCTTTACAATTATTAAAGCTTGGTTAGCTTTACTAAGAATAGTATAATGCTTTGATTAGGCTTTATATGTGATTTCAGATAAGGGTATTAGAACTACATGATTATTCATGCTTATGAGTGCTTGCACTTCACCTTTAGGATTACATTATGTCTTCAACCCTCATCTTTTGGTTTTTTTTATGGGGCAGTTCTAAGAATATGATTAATATAATAGTACTAGCTAATACAACAATGAATCTCAACCTCTAGGAGGAATCATTACCCTTTCACAATGATAATGACATGCATTCCAAGTAGGCAGTCCTTTCGATTCAATCTAATGACATGCATTCAACAATGAATCTCAACCTCCTACTTGGAATTGGGTATCTGTATAATATCATGAAAACTATGAACTTACTACTACTCCATCAACCATGAATGTTCATTTGCTATCATAGAAGTTCTGTTCATGAACAGAGTTCTGTTCATGAACAGAACTCTGTTCATGAACAGAGTTCTGTTCATGAACAGAGTTCTGTTCATGAACAGAGTTCTGTTCATGAACAGAGTTCTGTTCATGAACAGAGTTCTGTTCATGATATGCTATGATATGCATGAAATTAAACAACTTTATAAATGATCAACATGTGGTGTGACGATGTTAAGTCAGGTACAAGAATATCAATTGAGTTCATGAACTCTGTTCATGAACTTTGTTCATGAGCAGAGTTAACTTAGAAAGTCACTTAAATATTCAATATTGTAAGTTATTAACTATTTTTTTTATAAAAATTAAGGAATGTTTGTTTATCGAGATATAGAATGAAAACATAAGTGATAGTTTAAAAATTAGGAAGGTGATTGAACTATTACAATATGGGATGATTATTGATGTCATGTTTATGCTGCAATATTGTTCTTAGAGTTAGGAGAGTAACTTACAAAAGAAAGTAAGTTATAATATTTTAGGTGGCTCTACATTTTTTACGCAGATCTTAAGAGATGTTTTTAATTTTGTAGAATGAACATGTACAACATCAATGTTTGTAAATTGTTTTATCAAAGATCTTAACTAGAAGTTTCTTAATAAGGGTATATTTATGTTCTACTATTTGAGGAAGCTCTGCATTTTGTATGCAGATTTTTAATAGATATGTTTTGAGTTTGTAGAGTTAACATGTACAACTTCAATGTGTGTAAATTGTATTATCATAAATATAAGTTAGAATTCTTTTAATAAGAATACATATATATGTTTAGTGAGATGTTTGTTTGTTGACATATATAATTCAAACATATTTGTTGGATTAAAAGTTTTTAAGGTTATTATACTATTTCAATTAATTGTGTTTTATAATGAAATGATTATTAGATATGTTCTTTATGTTGCAATATTAGGTAGGGTAAGGAATTTTAGTTAATTAATTAGAGTTAGGAGGGGGACTTAAATTTTGTTGGAGTTTTTAATCAAATATTGGCTTGATGCTTGTAGTGGTAGTTATGTACATTTTCAATATGTTAATGTTTGTGTAAATTTAGAAGTTATATCAAATGGAAAGAGAGTCTGCGAAGGGAAAGCGTAGGAGGTCATCACAATCTTCAGGAATTGGTGTTCCAATTGGTAGTCGAAGGTTGTCGAATTCACCGCAGGGTTCAGGTTTATTGCATGGGTCCCAATCGTTTGATCACCAACAAGTTCGAGGGGGTACAAATGATTCTCCTTTGTCTTCTGTGGGAGAGCGTCGATCCCAACGTTCTGTTGGTATGAACATTAATGTTTAATAATGTATAATTTGTATTTTTTGTGTGTTGAATTTATGGAAAAAGTTAATTTTTGACTACGGCTATATTTGAAGCAGAGCGATGTTCAGAAGATGTGCGTAATTCGATGGAGCGAGGGGAAGATCAAGATAGGAATATAGATGATGGAATAGGTGTGGGTGGAGAGCAGGGTCCTGAAGTTCCTCCTAGAGCTAGGACAACATATGTTCCACTAGCTGAGGGGTGTACACCCATATCAACGTATCCGTCTGATTTACCTGATGAGCTTCCATGGCGAGGTGTTGTGCAACAAACTATTCTTGAAAGTTGTAAATCCCACTATGACAAGTTGAACAATGATCTTTGTTCTTTGGATCTCCCTCCAGAGAGTCGACAAAGTCTAGAGGTTGTTTTGGCATCTTTGCAAAAATTCATTGATGCATACGATGAACTTGGACCAACTACAAATAGTTTTGTTCATTTGATGCGGATGCGAAAGGAGCAAGTTATGGGTCCAGATAAGTGGGAGGTTGTGAAGGAGAGAGACAGTAGAGAACAAGCCAATTCAATGTTCAATTTCAAAGAAGGCCTTAAGCGAAAAATGTTGAAAGTGCAATATTTCAAGCATCCTCAAATTGCACATTTCATATATGATCGATTTCTTGCAGCTTATGGTCGATTGCCTTGGAACGATGAGGTTCCTAATTATTTTGCTAGATTTTTTTATGCGGAGTTTTTTCTAGGTATGAAGCCTAACTATACTGATGTTCCCTCTGACTTTTATGGAGCTGGAAAGGGTAGAATATATAATCGAAAAGGTGCTCTTAGAGACCCTGCCACTATACAACCTCCACCTGAGATACCTCGTCCACCAAGGGTTGTGGCTTTAAGATCAGAGATGGAGACAACATCTCAACTAGGGACAATTGGAAGGGAATCAGTAGGTGATGGTTTAGCTTCAGCTCTTGCAGGAGTAGAAGTTGGTTTGGGGCGAGAGAAGGCTCGCGCTATTCTTCGTCAGAGTTTTGTCTACAAGACGAATGACGAGGTAGATGCATTGAGCATTGATGATCTCAGGGCTTATGCTAAGTCTTGTCGAGATATAGCTTCAGATGTGTTATCTAATGACACATCGAGCATGGGAGAGGTTTGTTGATTATGCTATGATAATCTATTTGATTTTTTATTAATCATTTTGAATTGAATATTTTGCTACATGGGAATAAGTATATTAAGCAAATGTATTTTGTTTGTAGTTTACGAGAATGTTAAATGCAAATAATTTTCGAGTCTCCAGTAGTCAAAATCAAGAGCATCCTAGTCAAAATGAAGAGCGCTCAGGAGAGGTATTTTAATTATAATATTTATGATTGAACATGATATTTTTTTTGATTACTTGAATTTTAATAAATATCAATGTATCTTATTGTTAATTTGACTTATCTATGCAGGTTTCATTAGATTCCAACTTTTTAGATGGTTTACCATCTCTTGTGAGCTAATGATTTTAATTTTTTTGTTTTGGTTTTAAGTTAATTTGCTTAATTTATTATTTGTATCTACTATGTTTTATTTACTAACAAAATTTAAATTTTAGGAAAGAGACCACTTGGAAATTGGGGGCGAAGATGTGGGGTCTTTAATGAATGCCGATATTGGCACTGAGGTAATTTTGTCGAACTAGAAATGAATTTTGACATAAGTTTAATGTTTAAATATATTTTTTTGATTTATTTGAAAATTGTTTTTGTACATGTTGCAGCTTGGCTCTTTTAGATCTTTTGGAGCCAAAGGAAAGTCTCTAGGGGAAAAAAGTGGTGGATATGCATCCAAAGAATTTGATGTACGATTTTTTTAATAATTGAATTGTTTTGTAGATGAGTTTAATATCTTAATATTTTGAATTTAGTTTAAAATTGTTTAAATAATTTATGATCTAAATTTATAATTTGTTTTTTTGTGTGTTGTAGGTGGAGTTGAGTCCCAGGGAAGGTCCTAGTGGAAAATAGTGGAAAGATATTGGTCGAGATGGATAGTGGTTCAGACTTTATAGTTTTTGTTGATATCTATATATTGGTGTTGTTTTGAACATGGAGGGTATTTATTTTTTGATTATATATATATGGACATTGAATTCACAAGTTCATCAACTCTTTTTTGGATTATATACATGAGTACATGTCCATTATTTCTCATTTGGTAAATGTTTAGAATATGTTTTGCATGAGTTTTGATAATATTTATAATATGTTTTGCATGAATGTTTGAAATGTTATGAAGTTAGAAAATGGGAAGTGTTTGAAATGATGACAATGAATGTTATGAAGTTAGAAAATGGGAAGTGTTAGGAATGTTTGAAATGTTATTTCAAGTTGGGAAATGTTGAATGTTGAGAATGAATGTGATGGTAAGAATCAATGTTGGAAAAAAATGAATGGGAGGTGTTAGAGAAAAAGAAATGTTGGGAAAGAATGAATGGGAGGTGTTATGGAAGAATGAATGTTTTCAATTTGTTATGTTGAGAATAAGTGTTATTATAATATGTTTTGCATGAATGTTTAAAATGTCTTGATAGGTGCAACCCAAGGGTAGGAATGAATTGGAGGTGTTGGAAATGTTTTTAAAATGATAATCTAAGTTAGGAAATATTCAATGTTGAAAATGAATGTTATGGTAAGAATTAATGTTGGGAAAAATTAATGGATTTTTAATTAATTTAATTTTTATTTTCAATGTTCAGGTACATTTGATGAAGGCTGAAATCATGGCAAATGGGGGTAATGGTTTTTTGTTTTTTAATCATAAGCGAAGATTCCAGGATTGTGAAGTTTGTGCTAAATTAGAGCAATGATTTTAAACAACAATTTGATGAATTTTCATTGATTTGTTGTAAATAATCATTTCTCTAATTTAGCATAAGCTTCACAATCCTGGAATCCTTGCTTGTGATTAAAAATCAAATGATCGTTATCTCCATTTGCCATGATTTCAGTTATGTGAATTTGCACAAGCGATATTTTAAATTAAAGATTTGGGACGGAGAACTTGGTTACAATTTTAAGACATCTATTTAAGATCATATTTATGGTGAAGTATGTATTAAAGAAACATGTTCGATGGATTAATATACTACAAAATTTAATAGGTCTTTTTGTATTTTTTCGTTAGTATTAATCAACCAAAAGTAAAAATTCGGGGCGGAGTGGGCATAGCCACATCCGTTATCTCATCCCTTAGTGGTCTAATAGACATATGGGGACCCGAATAAAGTACTTTTGAATTTTTAAATTATATTTGAATTCATTTTTAAGCATGTTAAAGTACAACCATTTAAGCTTAGTTGTCATTCAAGAAAATATTCATAAAATCTCAATGAAAAAATATATTGGGCACAACAATTTTGATAATTGGACAAAAAATATATTGCACACAACAATTGACATGGACAAAAATATAGATCAATTTATTTTTGATATATAGTTAAAAACATCGTAATGGAATACCATCTTCAACTATCCGTTCATGGTCACATATGGATAGTTTCCATTTTTTGGTTTTCAATTGTTTTTTTGATGGAACTTGTATCAATTTTATTCGAGATGCACATACTAAATGACTATATTGACAACATATAACATCAGGCTCATAATCCTGAAAGTATACATAATTTTTAGTCATATGCGTCTGCTGAAAAAAGTAGCCTTTTAAAATGATGGATCCTCTTTCGTATGTAAATCCGTTGTCGTTGTAGTCCTCCAATAATTTCATTTTTCCTTCGGTGCATCGCATCAAATAATATTTGACATTTTCGTTGTTGTCTATAGGTGCAATCACAGCGAAAACATCTCCTGTGCAAGTTATGATTGGTGTTAGCGTATTTAAATGAATTGAATTGACCACTTATGGCGAAGGATTAGAATGAACAATTGATTAAAAAGTCAAAAACAAGTTTATTACCTTCTCTTACGAGATCTGAAATTCTATCGCCATCAGACGATATTGCTATTTCTTCTGATTCTAATTCTTCAACACTTGCCAGTGGCATTTTTCCTTTTGGATTAATCTCTGTGTGTCTCCAAGCTTTTACGTAGTTGTTTGTTATGTTTTCACAAACTTCTGTAGATTCGACATTTTCAATGCAAATATGACAAAAGCATGATTGCTTTCTACTGTCAAATGCAAACACGTTGTGAAATGATTTTGTTTGAATAGAGTGAAGATCTCTAGTTCCATGTATGGTGCTAGCGTCATATGGTATTGATCTATTTATATCTTGGACCCCAACAAGCCAAAAAAACCTACACAATAAATAGTGTACATGTGTACTTAAATGTTAGTATATACATTTTTTTTAATTTTAAGAAATAATATAAATTAAAAAAATAGTGGACATACCTGCGCACGTCTTTTGATTGTTGATTATAATCATGGCTTAGATTTAATTGACACCATTGGACAACCTCTGCAGCTGAATGAAACCGTGCTGAAGAATAGTTCATTTGCCATCTTCGAAGTGCTCTTTTCACGCATGCTCCTGCACCATCATGCTCACCTTTTCCATGCCCAGTTTCAAAGAAATTCCAGCGATGTTTGATGTTCAGCGCTTTATGAAGTCGACATAACCAAAAAAATGATCGTGAAGATTTAAATTGACCCGCACATCCATCAGACCATATCCAATGCTCTTTGAATTTGACTTCGCGTTTTTTCAGTGAGTCATAGAAAATATTTTCTATACAATGTTGGACAAAATGTGTGTCGTGTGTACGATCATCGCTGATATAGAAGTGATATTCTTTAATCACATCTCGATTGTCACATGTGCTTTCAATGCCATCGATATCCTGTTGAGAATGTCTATATACAACATGGACAAATATCGAAACTTGGTCAGAGTGATAGTATTCACTCTGTATTTCGTTTTGTGCAGCAAATGTATAGTTTTCAGCAAAATCAACCACCGACAAAATTGTTCCGGGTGGAAAAATTTCACGAGACTGTTTGAATTGAAGATCTTGCCATCGTGCTCTATGTGAATGTTGGGTGTATTTATAAATTTCGTTTTCAAATTTTTTGAGAAAATCTGTGACGCATATCTTGTCTTCTAGCAAATCAATTCTTTTGGAACGTGAATCACTAGAACTTGTAGTATAGTTGATGTATTCGTATCTCTTCCAATCAACATTTACATTTGACAACGATTGATCATTATCGATAGGGTATTTATTGTGGAATAACACCAAATTTCCACAATGATGACAATGTTTTCCATTGACACATTTCTTTGAATAAAATACTTCATCGTGATTTCTCTCACATAAAATTTGAGATATGAATTCACGTATCGTCGGCGGAGGTGGTGAATTTGTCCAAAACATTTTACCAAATTCAAGAAACGTGTCATAATATAACTGAAATTGCACATGATAACGGCAACAACATGTATCACGTATAGTTATAGGTCGAACATACCATGGTTTTTGTTGCACAAATGTAGTGATTGATATATTAATTCCACGATGATCTTCCTTGAATTTATTGAACAATTGTACTTGTGTCATGTCCATTATATGTTTTGGTTGGCTTTCATATACATTTCGTGATATTCTTTTGCGTATCACATCTCTTGCATTTGGTGAAACTCGAGCATGTTCCAACCAATATTCTCGTACAATATCTTTAACCCCTGCTCCTAATCTATCTTTGTAAGGTTGTCTACAAATAATTGCCCAACAAGCAAGTTCATTATTTTCATCTATTTGCATTCTGAATTTGCTATGTTTGTATAATGTTTTTCTTGATGTTCCAACTGCTTTTGCTAGTTCTGTTGTCAAACGCTTTTGTTTAGTACTAGCTGAAAGAATTGCTGTATGAATTGCTTTACGTGCAGCACTGATATCTTTCTTCCTGGATTTTCCAAATTTTTTTATTGCATCGCCTATATTTTCCATCACATTTTGTTTCAATTTCGACTCTTTTGTTACTTTGTGAATACCCAATAACGATGTAGCACCTTCTAATTTCTTGGACACTAATAAACATCTCAAAATTTGTGCTTGTCCTGCTATTGAGTAATCTTTGAGAACTTCATCATAAAATTTTGTAGCACGATATCGTGCAACATGTACTGGTAGTTTTTCTCCATATTTGTCGCAATCAATGTCTTCTAACATTTCATCATCAATAGTAAAAGTACCTATACATCAAATTAAATTAAATTTAACATATATCAAAAAATAAAATTCATTATAAAAAAATGAATTTGGAAAATATATGATATATACATACCAGGTTCAATTTCTGGATTTTGAACTTGATCTTCAATATTGATTTCATCGACATTAGCATGTAAATCACTATTTACATCTTCTACAATGTTCTTTTCAACTTCAATTTGTTCTTCTTGTACTCTATTTTCAATTTCCATTTCTTCAACATTGTCATGTAAATCTGTATTTATATCTTCAATAGTTCTCTCTTCCGTTTCAGCAACCCTTTGTTTTTTGGCAATATATCTGAGTTTTTGTTTCTCTCTATTATCATCATCATCACGTTTACGATCAGCTTTTCTTTTACGATTTCTCTTATTGCCCATGGTTGTTTAATCTATAGACGATAAATTAAAGAATCATGTTACTTTATAGTAAAAACAAATAAATTAAGATTTAAAAACATTTACGGAATTTATAAAAACATGAACTGAAAACAACTATTTGAAAAAAACCTCTTTCAATTAAATAAAAAGTGCAAAGCTACTTTGAAAAAAAAACATCCTTGCAAACATGTCTAAGAAAAGAAATATTTTGAAAAAACTCCTTGCAAATATCCCTTAAAAAAAACACTTTCAATGTGTTTTGGAAAAAAGAAGAAGAAACATACTTTGTAAAAATCTTTTTTTCAAAAAAATGTTTTCTTTGCAAATATACAACAAGAAAATAAATATTTGGAAAAAACTTCTTGCATTTATATGCCTTAGAAAAAAAATTTCTTCAATGTGCCTTTGGAAAAAAGAAGAAACATACCTTGTAAAAACCTCCTTTTGCAAAAAATGTCTTCTTTGTAAAAATGCAATAAAAAAGAGATATGTTGGAAAAACTCCTTCAATGTGCCTTTTGTAAAAAAGAAGAAGACATAGTTTGTAAAAACCTTCTTTTGCAAAAAATGTCTTCTTTGTAAAAATGCAATAAGAAAAAAGATAGTTTGGAAAAACCCCTTGCAAATATGCCTTGGAAAAAAAAACTCCTTCAATGTGCCTTTTGTAAAGAAGAAGAAGAAACATAGCTTGTAAAAACCTCATTTTGCAAAAAATGTCTTCTTTGTAAAAATGCAACAAGAAAAGAGATAGTTTGGAAAAACTTCTTGTAAATATGCCTTAGAAAAAAAAACTCCTTCAATGTGCCTTTTGTAGAGAAGAAGAAGAAACATACCTTGTAAAAACCTCCTTTTGCAAAAATTATATCCTCCTTCCGAAATTAGTTTGACAAAAAAATGCGAAGTTCAAACATGCGAAAATAATGAATTAACTTTATGTTTATTTATATGAGTATAAATTTTTATTTTTATTTTTTTTCCGGCCGACGAAATTTTTTTTCCGTTTAGTTATTCGGCCGAATAACCTTCGCTATAAGTTACGGCGCCGTTACGGAAAACAGTTATTCGGCCGAATAATTATTCGGCCGAATAATTATTCGGCCGAATAATTAATTCGGCCGAATAATCTCTGAAACATGACCGATTCAGATCTCTGCAAAATTTTCAGGTTTCTCCATTTTCGGAAGGAGAAAACCACCTCTTACACAACAAAACGAATGTCGGACTTCATACCAGTAGATTCATTATTGAATCTACTTTACGAGGGTATAAATTTTGTTGTATATAGATAAGAACTGATATTTTTTAAGTTTTATATTTGTAACATGTGTCGAGTTATGATTCAGCTCTTTAAAAAAACAGCGAAAAGAAAAATACATAACTTTGTAAATACAACACCAAAAAAATCGAAGAAAATGTGGGTCGATTCATTGACGTGTCTACTTCAAAAGGGTGGTCTTAGATTTTTTGATTTTATAGCGGGTTGAGAGAAAAGTGGTGCAACAAAAAGGTTGTTGAAAATCGACTGAGTTTCCCCATGGATCGACTTTAAAAAAATATAATAATTAGTATAGAGGTCCATTGGATGCAAACTTATAGTCACGCGTTAGTACATTGTGTGTAGATTGTCGTAGCATTTTCAGTTTTTGCAAAACACAAGTCTAACAACGATTTTAGTGGTGCAACAAATCATAACTCTTTTGTAGTCTTTTCATTTTATAAGAACACACTGTCAAACATTTGCGAGATCGACATATCAAATCTTAATAAAAAAAATTGAAAAAATTATGAGTAGAAAGCTAACATAATTCTACAAAAGTTTTCTTTTTACGGCAAAGTGAAATTTTAAATAAAAATATCACTTTTGTTCGCCCGAAGTTGGAAGACATGAAAAAAACAGAATTATTTTCTCACGAGACCCCCCAAAATAGACACCCATCTTCATTTTTTCACCCCATCCAATTATCGTATTGAACATTATAATCAAGCAAGACGGTAATACCTTCTTCACTTCAAACCTACAAGAGGTCAAGTAAAGAGTTAATACCTTTCTTAAAACTAAAAGCTATACAAAATGATTTAAATAGAGTTTGAAGAAGAGACCTTACCCTATGCTTACAGTCGCAAATTGGCCCAGGTGAAGGGTCACTCTCAACAGCATGTATCCAAGTTAAAACCTGCACAAATGATGTAGCAACAGTTTCTGAGTAATTATATGTATATTCAAATGATAAAAATAAAATGCGAAATAATAAAGTTGAAGTATACCTGTAGCGGCATTAGGATCCTTTGCTTAAATCGTATCTTGAACAATAGGAAGAAACTAGGAATCAAACTACAAAAACCTACCACATGCAAGAGTTAAATAACTGCTCAAGAGTTTGCAGAGTCAAAACAAAGATTCATAATGGAGCTTCATTCTATGCAGTTTCCCTAACTCCTTTTAAAACCTTCAACAAAACAATTGCAGATCTTGAAGGACGAGCGTAATGGTTCAATCCACTAAGAGGTAAAATCGGTAATGCACCAGGGACAAATCCCTATGCATACACTGGTGAGAATCACAACAAGAACACAAAAGGGTGCTCTCAGCACCTCCACATGCAAAATCAAGAAATTAACCAAAACTTTAGCTCTCGACATTTTTTCCAAATTCAAGCACAAGACACATTGAATAGGGCACACATTCCAAACTTACCAAGCCCGATACCATTCCATATCGATGATGGAGAGCGATGGTATTATCCAAGTGGATGGTTAAGATCGTTTAACATTGAACGAGGTCTAAAGAGCAGTTAAGGCTCATCATTAACCACCCTTTATGATTGTCAAGTCAAGTTTCCACAAAGATCGCGCATTAAAACCTTCTCCAATCAGTCACATGGCCGATAATAAAAGATTATGCCATGGTATCCAAACTTTAAAGTAGTCATATGGCCGACTGTCAAGACGAGTGGCACGATGACTAAGCAATAAAACCAATTCGCATGGCCATTCATGGAAATTTGGTTTTCATTCCATTGCCACGACAACCAAGTCTATACCATAACAATACAAGTGTAACAAACACTAATTATAAACTTAGTCAATGCAAATAGGACTAGGTATAACCTTTAGGTTTAGACCTAGGTCTTAAACCTTGGTTTTTAATTTAAGAGCAAAACCTTTGACATGCTGCTAAGAAACTTTGATAAAATCTCACCTTGGTCGATCTATGATCCCAAGAAGTGGAGCTGAACCCTATCAACATAAAATAACTTCTGATTAGAATTCAGATTGTAAATCGACTAAAGTAAATTGATACGGCAATGCTAGAAGTATAAAAGTATATATGCATAAAAAAAATTAATACAGGTATTTTGGGGTTGTAACATCAACCCATGGAATATATCCCACATATCCTTAGCACGAGCTCTTTTGAGTACTACAATTCTAGTTTTTATTAGATCTTCTCCCACCCAAACTCAACGATTGAACTCTTAACTCATTTTGCATGAAGACCTAAAACAACTTCTTGTGCTCCTATTAAAACATACAACACATATGATATAAAAATTATTATGGGTGTCTACAACATGTGTTACCACATAAAATGACCTTCATGACCCATAATAATTTACATGTTATGCATGTATGTTGTGTTAGGAGCACAACAGTCCCAAATATCATTCACATGTAAGCAACATTTTTTCTTCTTATTCTCCTTCGATTCCTCCATTTTTCTTCTACTCATTTGACTGTGAGTAGTTCGGGATAGTCCTTTAATTATGATAGGTGATTTCATTCATTGAATTTCGAATGATAACATAAAGAAACAATGCAACATAGAGTAATTAGGGGCAGTCCTTTAATTTTTATAGGTGATTTCACAGGGGTGCCACTCTCAGAAGGGAGAAACTTGTAATAATATTCACACAACAATGGTTGTTTGACTATTTAATAAATATTTTTGATTGCCCCATGCAACCTTTGGTATTGCCTTGCCTCCTAATAATAGGCACCTGACTTTCCAAGTATTGACATTGTATCAATACCATTGATATGACCCCATTGTGGAATATCCACGAATTATAATTTCAAATATATGTTATCTATACATCTTGTGCAAAGTTAATTACACAGGTTTCTGACACTATTAGAGATGGGATTGAAGTATGAATGAATTGTCTCAACTATTCTACTTTAATTTTTGGGCAGTATTTTCAGTTCTGATGACAAAATGAAAACCCTCCCTAGGAGAAAATATTTCTGCAAGTTGGCATAGGAATTTATGACACTTGTTATAAACAAAACTTTTCAAATTAAATTGATAGCACCTATGCATAAAAAACCAACGAACCAGAGTTTAGTTAAAACAAAATATGTTGTGCTAATAAAAACTACAACATTATTTTTTATCCATCCAGAACAAAAAATTTACCATATCTTTTTGTAGGATGATATTTAATCTATGATTCCCTTTTCAAGCCCTATCTTATCATTTAATCCCAACTTCAAGTCAGGCATGCGTGAGAGAAAGAATTTCATAAGGATCTTCTCAGTAACATCACATCGAAGAACACTCCCTGGATAGGACAAAGAGCAAGAGACTAAGGTACATAAAAATAGATAATAGAAGATACAATAATTTTATTAATGTCCAACAAATGGCCACAAAAGAAGGTCAATGGGAGTGAGTCCATCCAAAATAAATTACAATGTGGGAGTGAAAAAGCATCTCCTATAACGCTTGTGCATTAAAATGTTTTACAGATGAATTCAAGTAAAAATAAAATTTGTTGGATATATACAATGTACATACCTTTTGAAGACATCAAAAGATTTACACTTTCCATAATATCAAGAAAAATATGCAATGGTAGAAATTCTAAGAGAACTTGACATACAATAGCAACAAGTTTTCTATGATACAATAAATACAAAGTAGAAACTACCTCATTCTTTTTCTAAACTAGGCCCTCCCACCACCAACCAAAAACACTTGTAACTTGTAATGTAGCATTGGGTACGGGCTTGTTTGGTTGCTATCATCATTGGCAAATAGAGAGTAGGAAAAAAATCACCAAAATATCAATCAATACATATTCAATTGTGTGTAATCAAATCTCATTTTACATTTTTAACTAAAAAACATAATTTTATGGTTGTTATGTTCCTAACATTGGATGAGAAAGGAGACCGAACCCCTTCTCGTGTAATGTAATGCTTCAAAATCTCAGGAGAAAGATTTTTTGGGTAGCCAAATTCCATGATCTATATTGAGAAGAACAATATACATAACTTAGAACCTTTAAATAAACCAAAAAAAGAGTAGCTAAAATAGTCACATGTTCTCCCTTACCTTCCCTATATAAGACAACATAAAAGAAAATAACACAAAAGAGAAAGAAACAAAATTTTCAAAGGAAAATACTCCATCATAAGCAAAGAATGATTCTATAAAATCTCACAAAAAACATAATGTAAAAGATCAATCACATTGTTTGAAACTGCCCAAGCAATTTTCCTATATATCACCTTAATTGTAATTTTGTGATTCGAATACAAAATGAAAGAAAAAATATGTCCACAAAAAGAACCACAGTAAATGTTGCTAATTAGATTCTCTACCATTGTGTAAATCTACTTTCATTTGTGCCAATAGAAATTTGCATACTATCTTGATTCAACGCAAATTGATTTGAATGCCAAATGAAAGTAAAAATATCTCACTTAACAACATAAAATTTTGTTGGTTGGGGTCTTTTCCATTGTGTCAGTCTACTTCCATGATGTATCAATTTGAATCAGTGAATCCCAAAAACCATTATGTGTCAGTAAAGACTGCATTTCCAGTTTCTGACACAGCTTTAACCTTTTTTTAGGTGCCATAAACCATTTCCAAGAGCCTTCTAAAAGGACAGAATTCTAGCCAATTCTGAAACCACAAAGACCATTTCATAGAAGTTTCTGGAATCCTCTGCAAATAGATGGAATTTCTAGCATATTCAATTTTTTTATAATTTCAATTTAAAAATTAACAAAAAAGAAAAAAGGGTTTTCTAGCACTAACCAGCCCAACTAACCCTACAACAATATTTTTATACCATAAAAATATTATAAAAACATTTACAGGTTCAGAAGATGATAGATTTTGATTGGATATTTTCCTTCTCATTTTCAGTAAGTTTCTATTGACATTTCCCCATATTATTGTGGTTCTCTTAGAAGTCTATCCCAAGCTTCATGTGCTTACTAAACCCAAGACGTCATTTCTAAAAGCCCATTTACAGTGGAAACACAGTGAAATTGGTCACAACATATAAACAGATCACATTACACAAACATTAATACATGATAATAATAGGTGCTCATATATTTCTCCTCCAACAACCCCCCTCAAATAGGACCTCTAATAAATTGTTGTCCGCAAAAAATTGAACCAGTGTTTGCCATCCCTCCACAATACAATAACTTGACCACAACTTCTCTTCAGATCCTTTGAACCAAAATAGGCTTAAATCCTTTGATCCTCAAGGATTTTTTACTTACTCTACTGGAATATCCAATATCACGGTTCATAAGCTCTAACAAAGGAGATTCTACCTTCGAAGGGAGTAGTTATTTGAGAGGTTAAATTATGTTTTTTTGTTGGGTGATTTTTTGTCCAGCTGCAAATAGGAAGACAAAGCATCCTTGTTAACCATAAAAAATGGAACTGTGTATATGAGTCTCTTGTAGTTGATTGAAAATACCTATCTTGAAGTTTTGCAAGTCAAAATTTGTGTGACCATTTTGCTTTGGTTTCTTTTAGAAAGTTGAGGAACTTTATTTACTGCAATGGGCATAAGGGCCATAAAGCATATGCTATAATGTTGACGAGACAATATTTCTTAGATAAGATAAGATAATTTTATTAATAAATGTAGTTTAATGCAACTAAGATAGTACATATGGCGTAGGTACAAAGTGGGAGTGTGAAAGCTAAATTCCTAAATCAAAGTTAAAAACACATAAAAATGTGAAGGTCTAAGTACAAAGCAAGAAAATAAGAGTATTAAATGTCTAGTGAAATGTATATCATAGCTAAGCTAAGATAATTTTATTAATGTCCAACAAATGACCAAAAAAGTAGGTCAATGGGACTATTGAGTACAATAATGTCATAATATGCAGGTTTGACTTCTTATATAATTTTGCATGTAATATATTTAATTTATAAAATTCATTTTATGTTGTGATTGAATAATTTTTTTTGTGTCTTAAACAACATGTGACACCTCATTTTTACACTACAAAGTGCTACTTTCTTTTAAGTTTTAATTGGTACTTCTAATTTCTCGTGTTTCTATATGGTAATTCTTAGCAAGCTAACTTAGACCAAGCTGTTGATGGAACAAGCTCACGGTTGCAAGTTTGTTTAATTTGTTTCAATTTTTGGATATATATCAGGTATTTTATCTTCTTTTTTTTCAAGTGGTTTTCAAACACTATCTTAGTATTTCATTGTATTGTTTGGACCAAATGTACATTGTCTTTATATGTTGGCTATACTAAGCAAAAAAGAAAAGAGTGGTTGCTCTTGCTTGTGCATACTAGTGATGGCTATTATGCTTGTCATCCTAGGAGTTGTAATTTGGGCCTTCATGTGACCCCTTTCTAGACTTGGCTAGAGTGAAAACATCTTGACTTTCAAATGTGCATGCATACTATATTGAAAAATTAATTATTTCTCTCTTATGCATGTTAACTTAGGTTCTAAAAGATAAAAATATGGGAAGAAACATGGATATATCTATGAGGCCTTTATGTTTTATGAATCCCAAAATGTAAAATTATAATAGAAATAGATGGTATATAATTGGCTAATATGGCAAGTTTCTTTATGTTCTTTCCAATTGATTTGATTCTGCAAAGGTCCTCATTCATTATCTTTTTATGTTTATTTGTTCTTTTAGGGAATGTTCCAAGATGATGCAAGTGCATTATCATCGTGTAATGTCCCCATTTTGACCCTTAGGGTTTATTGGCTTCAATGCAAATATTTATACATGTAATGTGTGTTTTACTTAGAGTGGATCTCAAGGCCAAGGCCCCACTAGAGGATGTCCGGGTTTTATTTAAAAGGAAAGTATTTGACATTCTGATCATCCATGTGCTATTAAGCCATGCGGTATTGTAAATGATGTAAATATTAATATTTCAATAAAATACCAAGGAAACTGGCTAAGGAGGAAACCAATGAGAAGGGGCCATGTGTATCCACTAGGGAGAGGTGAGGGGGTTGTGGGATTCGAACCCGTGCTACCACATGTCCATTTGTGAACCCATTTGACTCCCTTGCTGACATTTAAATTTGTTGTAAGAAGCTAGTTGAGAAAACTTGTTCATGAGTTCGATGGAGTATGGAGCATCCCTGAAAAACCATATGGTAGGGTATGGCTCTGTTTTGCTTGTCCCTTAAGCGACTCTACCTCTATCACCTACCCAAATTTTGAGACTATTTATTTTATTGCAAAAACATTATATTAAATTATAATTACAAAGTTTTGTAATTATGACCAAATTTGGTCAAGGATGATTGTAATGACTGATTATTATTATTTAATAAATTAAAACAGGAGACAAACACCCAAGGGAACTGTTAAATGAGTGTTCACTGACCCACTAGGAGAAATGGAAGTTGTTAGATGGCATGGGACAGATGTCAGCATTTGCACTCCACCACTAGCTGTTGGTTATGGGACAACTACCCCTAAATTTGTGGCATTATCCCCCAGATGGGTGGAAGAGAAATGATGGCTCATTAATGACCAGGTTAACCACTAAAAGGCCTAGGCAACCTAGATAAGGAAATTCGAATTGAGCAGGCATCTCTACATTATTTTCTGCAGAAATAATTCCTCAACTGTATCAGGTGATCACTGAGAGATTCGAATAGGGAGGCTAAGTGGAAGTGCATTGTGACGCTGCTGAATATTTTTTGAGAAAGAAACCAGAGGTGTTGGTGCAGGTCTCTTTGACTGCTAAGTCTATATGACTGCATGAACTACTTTGTTGATGCAAGTAGATGACATAAAGCTTCTACAGATTCTTCTTTCTAGTGGTTCAGTGAACAAGCTTGGGGGTCCTAAGGCAAGTAATTTGGTTGTTTTCAGGAATAGGTTGAATAGAACAGGCTCCTTAGGTTGTTTGTTTCTCCTATCGTCAATCGGGTTCTACTATTATATCTTATTATTTTCAGTTAACTAATTCTCTAAAATTATAGGTGTAATATTTACAGTTAATGACATACAGAAGTAATTGTTTTGAATTTTTTACCTAAATATGATTTCATGATAGTTAAGTAAATGAGATGATAGATTAAATATTTTCTTTGTATTTTTCCCCATGCGGACTTTGTGCATCATACTCCAGTACAGAGAAGTAAAAATTAAATCAGATGATCGATGGACAGAATTCCAAGTGAATGGATAGGCTAACACTACAGTGTCTCTGTTAATTCTGTGAGTTCATTTATATATGTTTAGATTCAGGATTTACACTCAACATATCATAATGCAGGCATTATAATAGTTTCTATTATATAGAAATTAAGTTAACATGTCATCTCTCCACACAGCCTAGGGTTTTTCTTTTTATATTACATCACTTATTTCTGTTCAGATGCAAATGTCGTGCATTCTTTTATTTTCCTCTTTTACACAGAATAGTACTATTTTTTTATCTCTTTTCTTTTATCAACATTTATGAAAATTTATAACAGCTGCAAAATAATCATAACAGCATTTCATAACAATTTATTATATTTCTTTTCTGATAGGAATGGAATAACCTAGATTTATGTTTACCATGTTTTCTAAACATTACATAGACTTCTAATATTTCCTATATTTTACTTTAGTCTTTAAGGTCAAAACAAGGACTAACCTCTGCACTTGAAGTAATTAATAAGTAATTAAAGAAAGGAAGAATTGGATAATTCGTATCACCTTTGCCAAGTTTTCTTAAATGCAGAATAACTATGATATTTCAATATTATCGTATTTTATTTATTTAAAATTAAATTCTTATCAATTTCTTTCACCTGTTTCCAAAAACCGAAAACGCATTCTCACTGCTCAACTTTTACATTATAATAGTTATTTTTTATACAACCAATTTCAGACAAGAGTGCTATTATTACTTTATCAACCATTTTATTCATTCAATATTTGGATAAAAAACAAAACGGAGTCACATGATCATCTTCCAAACTCAAACTTAAAACAATACGAGCATAGGGTTTATTTGTTGAGAAATTTTAATATACGACTCTCGGCCTGAATCAACTTTGTTTTCTAACCAAATTATCAACTTATTAAAACATAGAAGCAGTTCAGGAAAACTATTCATCGTATACAAACTCAATCCCATATCATTACTTAAACAAAATTATAAACATTTTAACACAAGACTTTCCATATTTTGCAGAAACGAGTTAAACCCTCGGCTCTCGGCTAGTTTTTATATTTATCAATATAGTCAATTTATTGACAGAGTTTATACTGAAAACAGTTCAAGGTTCCTAAACCACATAGGGTTCATTCCTTAACAACCACTTCGTAAAACAAGTTCACAGTTATTTAAATGCCACAACAAAACACTACTGGGACGAATAGCAACATAGACTGAGGATTTATCCTCTTGTAACATATTGTTCTAAAACATCTTAACCTTTTCCATTACCCTTGTCAGGGACAGTATTTTTTCCAACTCTCGTCAACTGTAAACACTGACCAAACCATGCCAAAGGTACCTACGAGGGTTTAAGAACCATCGAGTTTTACCAGGTGGTTGTTGCAATATCCTCACCCGAGATTTACACATGGAAATCCTTCAACGAAGTATTCACCTGCAATTTACAGCTTGAATGGTTAAAAAAAAGAAAACACGGGATGCGACTTTGGAATAATACAAATATTATACTATTGTTTTTTGAAAAATTTACCTAAGCGTCGAAGCTCCTAGATTGAGACACCTCACACAAACAAGAAGACGAAGCCATCTAACGAATGCAGAGAATAAGATTTTTGAACTCAGAGAACAACCACTTATACATAGGAGAATTGAGCTCCGGTTTGACCTTGCACTCAAAGAAACTGATAGAAAAACCTTACAACTACTTCAAATACTATATCGTGGCTCAACTCCACAAAGAATACAGAGCCTGGAAACATATAAATTTTCCCTTACAGGTCCAAGGATCGAAATCGAGGAAGGAGTCCTCCAAATAACCAACTTCCAAACCCTACATTGCAGCAGGCAGTCGGCCTCTCTACATTGCCACTAACACACAAAAAGAAGGCCAAGAAATACTTCAACGATACTTGCAACGAAAGACTAGGGTTTCTTTCCAAAACCCAAGATCTTGTGAGATCAACAATGGAGGAGATGCCAGCCAGGCACATTGAATTTCGGGCAACCATTGCATTGAATACCATATTGATTATCACATCCACCACGTTGCCAAATCACCAGACCAAGGGATAAAGTATGACACAGCTCAGCATTGTAATAGTATTTGTGAACTCTTTCATGTGACCTTCAGCCACGAAGGAATCCACCTAAGACACCCACTACACTCAACAGGTAAGCGAAGTTAATGCTATGACCAGGATCCGACAGACTGCCAGTACGAAAACACCATCGCATTCATTACTCCTGTCAATATTAAATGTCAGTATAAAGACTTAGGGTTACTTTATAAAGTTCATTTCATTCCAAAGTATTGGTCATCAAATGCATAGTTTAGATATTTGTATATTGTTACTCAATTGACAAAGGTCGTTGATTATAGAAGACCTTCGATACTTAATGTATAGTCTAGGTTTCATATTGTGCACATTATAATGTTTGTTCATATTGAAATAGCATAAACTATAAATATAAAAGATATCAATCCTATAAGGTTGCAATTTGACAATAGTATTATCGTATTATGATAATAACAATTTCTATATTAGAATGATTTTCATAAATTATAAATTGAGAGATGTATAAGCAATATAGATATTTTGATGATTTCAAGTGAATCTATGTGTACATTTGAATCTAGCACTTAATCAAGAACTCGTAGTGTAAGTTTAATACATAGAACATTACCACTCCTTGTATTATGGAAAATGCCGACAGGATTCCAATAGTACTGTTAAGCTTGTAAACTAGCACGTAAACGAGAAGTAGGACAAATATCCATACCTTCAATAACTTTCATGCAAGGAAGTACTTAGAGTTTTCACATTACATTGACGATGAATTGAAAAACATATTTACTCTTAACACTTGAATTGTTGTAATATTCTTACCTGCGTTTCTGCACATTGAAAACAGGTTCAAATGCTTTAGCTAAACATAGCTAAGTAAACCTCAGGGTACCTCGTAGAACCCCTTCGTCATCATTCAAAAGCAAACTGCCAGTATTTATATCAAGAAGATTATATCGCAAGAACATTTAAACACAAGCAGAACTAATGATGTGCTTTGTGTTATAAAGTGTAATTTGTCGTTATCGTAATATGTCATTAATTAAAAAGATTAGTATTTATTTTATTTTCCACATTGTAATTTCAGTATTTATTGCTACTTTTAAAAAATTTAAATTTTTGTAAATTTTCGGGATGTTACATGTGGTATCAGAGCTCATGTTCGAACTCTCGACCTGAAAAGGTCCAAAGAACACGCAACAAGAAATTTTATGAACGCAAAAATCTCTACTAATTAAATTATTTTTGTATACAGAAAATTGTTTTAATTACGGGTATGGAAGGATCAGCTGAACACATGGAGAACAGATTTAGACCAAACAGTCATAGCACTGGACAACATTATGAAGAAGAAGTCCATGGTGAATTGAATGACAATTCATCAGAATTGTTACGTGCTTTTTAGGAGTTGAAGGCAGAAATAAGATCTGTTAAACAAGATAATGAGAGAATTATGAAGGCACAAGAAGAACTGAACCAAGTACTGTTCGATCAGTGTCCAATGGATGAACAAGATAGAAGGGTTGATAATACTTCCAAGATTGAAGATTTACCTTATGGGAACAAGGATAAGAAAGTGAAAACTGATGATAACAGTTCAACATCATCAGGAACTGCAAATGAGATACGTAAAAAGAAACATAATTATTCAAGTGATAGCAGCGAAGGGGATTACAAACCAAAAAGAAAAATCCATAAACAATATGAGCAGATTTATGGGGAATTCAAGAAGATCAAACCCCCAATCTTCAATGGTGAAACTGAGAAAGGAGAGACAGTTGAAGCATGGTTGTCCGGCATGAAGAAATACTTTCAAATCTATAATTATTCAGAATCATTAAAAGCAAAGATGACCATATACAACATGATTGGTAAGGCAGATATTTGGTGGCAAGACATCAAAAGAGTGAAGGGTATCAAGGACAAAGATGTGAATTGGAGCACTTTTAAACAATACTTCAAAAAGAAATTCCTATCTGAACAATATTATGAAGAAAAGTCTAAGGAATTTTATGATCTAAAATTGGGAACCATGAACATGAAAGAGCTGAACAACAAATTTCTAAATTTGCTAAGGTATGTGCCATATCTTGTGGAGGAAAAACCAAAGATTCAGAGGTATCTGAGTTTTCTACCTTTAGCCATCAAGGACAGAATAGAGTATGACAATCCAAAGACCTTAGAAGAAGCCATGAGGAAAGCAACTTTCTGCTATGATACAAATCGGAAAAGAGAAGGGATATCTGACTAGAAAAATCATAACCCCAGCAACTTTGAGCTGAAAAAGAAGAATTTCAGGTTCAATGGAAATTCTGGTTTTCAAAAAAAAAACTTTCCAAATCGAAATTTCCAAGGAAACAGTCCCAGAAATAATCAACAGCAGAATTTTACAGCTCCTAGAAATACACCCAATGTTACCAGGACTAATGACCAGAGGGAACCTATAAAATTTTTTGAGTGTCAAGGTCCTCATTATGCTTAAGAATACCCCAAAAGGAAGTAGTCAGCCAATAATATTCACTCCATACAAGCTGAACCTACTGTGGGAGACTTGGAAAGAGAGATGCCTAGAATTAATGCAGCTCTAGACAACAGACAAGTGGAGCATCAAGTCTCTATGGTAGAGATTGAAGGTGGAACAAGACGACGATTTTCAGGTGGAACCGGACTGTATCCTCGAAAGGAGGGAAACTCTACTCCAGAATCGCACCATTGCGCAGGTAAAGGTGCAATGGAAGCACCTTAACCCAGAAGAGGCAACCTAGGAGTTGGAGAGTAGTATGCGGGCAGCATACCCAGCTCTGTTTTAGGAACACTCAGAGAGTGAATAAACAACATTGAGGATGATGTTGAGACTTAAGGGGGGGCGTATGTCACCTACCCAAATTTTGAGACTATTTATTTTATTATAAAAACATTATATTAAATTCTAATTGAAATGTTTTGTAATTATGACCAAATTTGGTCAAGGTGATTGTAATGACTGATTATTATTATTTAATAAATTAAAATAGGAAACAAACACCCAAGGGAACTGTTAAATGAGTGTTCCCTGACCCACTAGGATGAATGGAAGTTGTTAGAAGGCATGGGACATATGTCAGCATTTGCACTCCACCACTAGCTGTTGGTTATGGGACAACTACCCCTAAATTTGTGGCATTATCCCCCAAATGGGTGGAAGAGAGATGATGGCTCATTAATGACCAGGTTAACCACTAAAAGGCCTAAGCAGCGTAGATAAGACAATTCGAATTGAGCAGGCAGCTCTACATTATTTTCTGCAGAAATAATTCCTCAAGTGTATCAGGTGATCACTGAGAGATTCGAATGGGGAGGCTAAGTGGAAGTGCGTTGTGAGGCTGCTGAATATTTTTTGAGAAAGAAACCAGAGGTGCTGGTGCAGGTCTCTTTGACTGCTAAGTCTATATGACTGGATGAACTACTTTGTTGCTGCAAGTAGATGACCTAAAGCTTCTACATATTCTTCTTCCTAGTGGTTCAATGAACAAGCTTGGGGATCTTAAGGCAAGTAATTTGGTTGTCTTCAGGAATAGGTTCGGTGGAATGGGCTCCTTGGGTTGTTTGTTTCTCCTACTGTCAATCAGGTTCTGCTGTTCTATCTTATTATTTTCAGTTAACTAATTCTCTGAAATTATAGGTGTAATATTTACAGTTAATGACATACAGAAGTAATTGTTTTCAATTTCTGACCTAGATATGATTTCATGATAGTTAAGTAAATGAGATGATGGATTAAATATTTTCTCTGCATTTTTCCCCATGCGGACTTTGTGCATCGTACTCCAGTACAGAAAGTAAAAATTAAATCAGATGATCGATGTACAGAATGCCAAGTGAATGGAAAGGCTAACACTACAGTGTTTTTGTTAATTCCATGAGTTCATTTATATATGTTTAGATTCAGGATTTACACTCAACATATCATAATGCAGGCATTATAATAGTTTTTATTATATAGAAATTAAGTTAACATGTCATCTCTGCACACAACCTAGGGTTTTTCTTTTTATCGCACATCACTTATTTATGTTCAGATGCAAATGTCATGCATTCTTTTATTTTCCTCTTTTACACAGGATAGTACTATTTTTTTTCTCTTTTCTTCCATCAACATTTATGAAAATTTATAACAGCTGCAAAATAATCATAACATCATTTCATAACATTTTTTTTATATTTCTTTTCTAATAGGAATGGAATAACCTAGATTTATGTTTACCATGTTTTCTAAACAGTACATAGACTTCTAATATTTCCTATATTTTACTTTAGTATCTACGATCAAAACAAGGACAGACCTCTGCACTTGAAGTAACTAACAAGTAATTAAAGAAAGGAAAAATTGGATAATTCGTATCACCTTTGCCAAGTTTTCTTAAACGCAGAATAACTATGATATTTCAATATTATCGTATTTTATTTATTTAAAATTAAACTCTTATCAATTCCTTTCACCTGTTTCCAAAAACCGAAAATGCATTCTTACTGCTCAACTTTTACATTATAATAGTTGTCTTTTATACAACTGATTTCAGACAAGAGTGCTATTATTACTTTATCAACCATTTTATTCATTCAAGATTTGGATCAAAAACAAAACGGAGTCACATTATCATCTTCCAAACTCAAACTTAAAACAATACAAGCATAGGGTTTATCTGTTGAGAAACTTTAATCTATGGCTCTCGGCTTGAATCAACTTTGTTTTTCTAAGCAAATTATCAACTTATTCAAACATAGAAGCAGTTCAGGAAAACTATTCATCATATACAAACTCAATCCCATATCAATACTTAAACAAAATTATAAACATTTTAACACGAGACTTTCCATATTTAGGATAAACGAGTTAAACCCTCGCCTATTGGCTAGTTTTTATATTTATCAATATAGTCAATTTATTGACAGAGTTTATACTGAAAACAATTCAAGGTTCCTAAACCACATAGGGTTCATTCCTTAACAACCACTTCATAAAACAAGTTCACAGTTATTTAAACGCCACAGCAAAACACTACTGGGTCGAATAACAACATAGACTGAGGATTTATCCTCTTGTAACATATTGTTCTAAAACATCTTAACCTCGGCCATTACCCTTGTCAGGGACAGTATTTTTTCCAACTCTCATCAACTGTAAACACCAGCCAAACCATGCCTAAGGTACCTACGAGGGTTTAAGAACCACTGAGGCTTACCAGGTGGTTGTTGCAGCATCCTCACCCGAGCTTTACACATGGAAATCCTTCAACGAAGTATTCACCTACCATTTACAGCTTGAAAGGTTAAAACAAAGAAAACATAGGATGCGACTTTGGAATAATACAAATATTATACTATTTTTTTTCGAAAACTTTACCTTAGCGTCGAAGCTCCTGGATTCAGACACCTCACGCAAACAAGACGAGGAAGCCATCTAACGAATGCAGAGAATAATATTTTTGAACTCAGAGAACAACCACTTATAGCTAGGAGAATCGAGCTCCGGTTTGACCTGGCACTCAAAGAAACTGACAGAAAAACCTTACAACTACTTCAAAGACTATATCGTGGCTCAACTCCACAAAGAATACAGAGCCTGGAAACATATAAATTTTCCCTTACAGGTCTAAGGATCGAAACCGAGGAAGGAGTCCTCCAAACAACCAACTTCCAAACCCTACATTGCAACAGGATTTTGGCCTCTCTACTTTGCCACTAACACACGAAAAGAAGGCCAAGAAACACTTCAACGATACTTGCAATGAAATACTAGGGTGTCTTTCCAAAACCCAAGATCTTGTGAGATCAACGATGGAGGAGATGCCAGCCAGGCACATTGAAGTTCAGGCAACCACTGCATTGAATACCATATTGATTATCACATCCAGCACGTCGCCAAATCACCAAACCAAGGGCTAAAGTATGACACAGCTCAGCATTGTAATAGTATTTGTGAACTCTTGCACATGACCTTCAGCCATGAAGGCATCCACCTAAGACACTCACTACACTCAACAGGTAGGCAAAGCTAATGCTATGACCATGATCTGACAGACTGCCAGTACGAAAACACCATCACATTCATTACTCCTGTCAATATTAAATGTCAGTATAAAGACTTAGAGTTACTTTATAAAGTTCATTTCATTCCAAAGTATCGGTCATCAAATGCATAGTTTAGATATTTGTATATTGTTACTCAATTGACAAAAGTCGTTGATTATAGAAGACCTTCGATACTTAATGTATAGTCTAGGTTTCATATTGTGAAAATTCTAAAATTTGTTCATATTGAAATAGCATAAACTATAAATATAAAAGACCTCAATCCTATAAGGTTTCAATTTGACAATACTATTATCGTATTATGATAATAACAATTTCTATATTAGAATGATTTTCATAAATTATAAATTGAGAGATGTATAAGCTAATATAGATATTTTGATGATTTCAAGTGAATCTATGTGTACATTGGAATCTAGCACTTAATCAAGAACTCATAGTGTAAGTTTAATACACAGAACATTACCACTCCTTGTATTATGGCAAATGCCGACAGGATTCCAATAGTACTGTTAAGCTTGTAAACTAGCACGTAAACGAGAAGTAGGACAAAGATCCATACCTTCAATAAATTTCATGCAAGGAAGTACTTAGATTTTCACATTACATTGACGATGAATTGAAAAACATATTTACTCTTAACACTTGAATTGTCGTAATATTCTTACCTGCGTTTCTGCACATTGAAAACAGGTTCATATGCTTTAGCTAAACATAGCTACGTAAACCTCGTAGGACCCCTTCGTCATCATTCAAAAGCAAACAGTGAGTATTTATATCAAGAATATTATATCACAAGAACATTTAAACACAAGCAGAACTAATGATGTACTTTGTGTTATAAAGTGTAATTTTTCGTTATCGCAATATGTCATTTATTAAAAAGATTAGTATTTTTTTTTTCCGCATCGCAATTTCAGTATTTATTGCTACTTTAAAAAATTTTAAATTTTTGTAAATTTTCGGGATGTCCCTCCTTAGTAGATACACATCCCAGCTTGGGGGTGGTCCCTCAGCTGAAAGAGTATAGGTTGGACAAAGACCTATGGTTGGGTGGAACGTTGCTCTCACTTAGCCAGTTGTTTGGACAACTTCATTCCAAAGATAAGTGCTTTATGTGGTGTAAAATGATGTTATTTTCCCCGTGTTATGTTATTCTTGTTATGTTCAAGTTATTGAATGAATGATTACATGAAATTGATCAATAGGGAACTATGTATAAGCCTGAGTATGAGGTTGAGTTCATACTTGAATGCTTCATCAATTGCATGAGTTTAATGTACTGCTAACCTTGCAGGTTGTAGATGTATTGACTAGTTTTAGTTTCATAATATGTGTTTAGTTATGCATTGCACTCACCTTTAAGAGGGATTGCTTGGCTTCATATGGACTTTGGGAAAGAAGTAGATAACCCCCTATCGTGTTTCATGACCCCTCTGTGGTTCAGGTGAAGGGAGAATTCATGGCAAAAGATAGGCAACGTTCCTTGCAGAAGGGTAACAATGCATTAAGGGAGTTTAGGCAAGACTTCAATTGGAAATTTGGTCAGGTTAGAGTACTCAGATGTGATAGGGGATCACACTAGTGTATAGATCTCTCCAATAATTTTCCAATGGTACCGGACTTGTCCAATTTGGTCTAAGGATGGAGAAATTATCACCCTGGGAAGTTTGCAGGTGCAGGGGTATGCGGTCCTGACCTTCCGCATCCGCAATGCGGATTGCGGATTACAGAGGTCAAGTACCGACCTTTGGATTTGTGTGGTTAGACTTCTGACTTTCAGAATCCGCAAGGCGGATTGGGGATTGCAGAAGTCGGAAGGGTGATTTCCATGGGGTTGGCGCATTCGATTTCCGACTTTCTGCATCTGCAAAGCGGATTGCGGATTGGGGAAGTCAGAAGGTGGTTTCCCGGGTTATAAAATGAGGCTTTCTGATTTCCAACTTCCACAATTTGAGTTGCGGATTGCGGAAGTTGGAGGAGTAAATTCTCTGGGACGACAATTGGAGTTACGAATTATGAATCCCGCATTGTGGATTGCGGAATTACGGAAGTCGGAGTTGAAGTTTTCGGAGTGGTCATAGTTTGAGGTTCCGACTTCTGAGTTCCGCATGCAGATTGCGGATCGCGGAAGTCAGATGAGTAATTCTCGAGGATGTGAAGTTGACTTCTGGCTTCTGACTTCCCCATTGCAGATTGCAGAAGTTGGAAGCGTGATTTCTTCGGAAAGGTAGATTTGATAAAATCCAATTCCCGAGTTCCGCATGCGGATTGCGGATCGAAGGCCATTGCGGTTGCGTGTAAAATCAAAGAGAATTGTAGGAAAAAAAATGTATCAGGTTGTCTCCCACCACCTCTGAAGGGCACCAAGGCGACCGAGGACATGACACATCGAAAGAAGGTAGGGGAAGACATGAGTATTTAGAACAGTTTTCAACAAAATTATACCCAAATGGAGATATGATCTAGGAAGTCAATTGTATAGCTAAAATAGTCTAGTTCTTTTATGGATTTTGTATGCTAAGAAATTAATTTGTAACCGTCTAAGAGCTATACTTACTATTAATTTCATGGTTAAGTTAAAAGTTTATTTAGACCTAGACTTTAGCTTCTATGGAGGGTCAAGTAAGATTATTGCCCTAAATGCACCTCTTCTTATGTGGTAAGGTGATTTTTAGTCTGTTTTTTCTTTATTCCAAAAGGAAAACAAAACCGTATATTAACATATACAATATGACTTGTTTTCCTACGAGTTGCTCTTGGAGTTAGGTTCCATACTTAGTCAAATAGAGTGCTCCCTTGCCTTTGTTGTGACCATAGAACCTTTTGAATGTTACCATCCTTGTGTCTTAGATCACTAATGTAAAATTATAGAATATATTCTATTTAAGGGTGCTAGCTCAATGGAAAAGCACCTACATTATATGCAGAAGGCTAGTGGTTCAATTCCTCCGTGCCCTATATATATTCTGAAACTACTAAAAAGAGATAAATGACCCAAAATACGACCAAAATCTGCATATAAATGACCACTGGTGGCAAGTTAGCGGTTATTGATCACGCGACAAAAATGTGGTCATTTTTAGTTTGGTCGTTTATAGCTTACCTTGTGGTCATATATTTGGTCGTATATTTGGCCATTAATTATGACAATTAATGACCAGATATACGACCAAATTAACGACCAAATATATGACCATAAGATAAGCTATAAATGACCAAGTTAAATATGACCACTTTTTGGTCGCATGATCAATGACCGCTAATTTGCCACCAGTGGTTGCCAATTCAAAATTGGTCATTTATATGCGGATTTTGGGCATATTTTGGTCATTTATCTCTTATTTTGTACTAGTGGTAAACATGTATAGGATACCTGAAAAGACCTATAGGTTCCATCGGGGAAGAAGGAAAACCATCCCTCATACTCGAACAAAAGATGTCTAATAAGGAAGAATCCCCCAAGGAGTGTAATAGGGCATGTCCGTCTCTAACGAGTTGGGAGTCTGAACCCATTAAATCCTCAGCCAATGTCTTATGTGGAGAAACAACTGCTTCATCCACTGAAATGATTTTTTCACTCTCCGAGGGTTCGACCCATGAATCACCCAAATCGACTGAAATGTCTCCCAAAAGAAGTGAAATACTCTGAGCTAGAGAGGAGTTCTTCTCCAAATCCTCTAATAAAGAAAGTCTCAAGTCTGTGAGGGAATCAATAAAGGAGGTGAAAAGTGTTTTAAGCTTACCAGTAAGTGAGAAGAGATCATTGTAATTCACCGGCTCTCGCATCTGCCCCAAATCTTTCTCGGTAGGCAACAAAGGTTGTTGAGTCCCCTCGCCACTGTCACTTCCGCACCCAGTCTTCTGAACAATAAAGCGACTATAATATTTACGCAGATAGCCCACTTCACCACACGAAAAACACCTAAAAGGCGTCTACTGGTAATCCAAGGCATGCTTGATAACCCTATCACCCCACCAAATGATGATGTGCTTCGGAAGTCCTAGTTCCAAGTCGATCTCCATCAGAATCCACGCCATTCATTTATCTTCGTGGAATAAGGATTTTTCATCAAAGAAGAGAAATATGTCGATCATGTCTGCTAGATTAATGAAGACCTCGCTCGACTAGAGTTCCAAGGGAAATCCCTTAAGTAACACCCAAAAATGGTTTCTCTACAGGGTCTTAGTCGCTGGGTTGAAATCTGAATGCCACCTCTTCAGACACAATGACCCTGTGCCTATCACCCAAGACCTTTCCAGAATTCGCTCAACATGTGCTTCGTCAATAAAGTGGAAAACTACCCAACGGTTCACTAACATATGGACCCGCGAGTAGTAGTTCAAAAGAGGTTTCCATTGTTCCGTGACCCAGGCTAGAAGTGTTGGTCAACTGACATTCACAAAACAAATATTACCCACCAAATCCCTAGAAGACAAGCTCATGACCCTCCCCAACTAAATATCCTTTCATAGAGTCATGTCTACCTCCTCATTACGTTGCTTTAGGGCTTTCAAGTTCCTATGTCTCCTTGTTTTTCACCACTGCTTTGGGAAAGATCTCCCCCACGTCTAGAAAGTGAAACCGGTGCATAACCCTTTGAAGCCCCACCAGATTCATCAACCGAGCAGTAATCCTCCGAGGACGAATAATCACATAACAAAGGATCGACCATATGAGAAGATAATCCATTATAGACCACCCGATGTAGTTCCCTAGGAGCCTTGGAAAAGCCACCACAAGTCGATGCCATGTGATTCCCGTCAATACAACAAGATGACTGTCAAATCACCGAAGGCTCTGTAGACGGTCAGAAAACGACAATAATGGGTGGGACCCCCAATCACAAACACCCAGGAGCAATGCTCGACTACCAGAAAACTACAAATGGTTCTCACGTGGTGTACACTAGAAAAAAACTACTCAGCTCACGACGAAACTCAGAAAAGTGCTAGTAAGCCCTCATCAAGAGAAGCACATCAACCTCAACACCTACTCCCCAACAAAACGCCGAGAAGAAGTTCAAATCAACCCCCGTGAAACCTGAGAAACCACCCACCATGAAAACCCTCCAACCAAAGGTCACAAGTAAATACTCACTCTTAGCCATATTCCAAAAATCAAATGAACAAAATGTTAAAATACTGAGAGGGGGGTGAATCAGTATTTGCACAATATAAATTTTTTAATCAAGAGCAAGTTGCTAATCACCAATCATAGCATATCATCAATATACATGAAAATAACAAGATGCACAGTACACAATATTTTGACGTGGAAACCCAAGTCTTAGGGGTAAAACCATAGAAGCCTTTTTTAAAATAAATTTGACCCAACAACAACTGGGGTAACAAATTTAATACAACTTTTCCAACTACAACTGGATGGGGCCACAACCCTTTAGGCTTCGTTAGCTGCAACTAACAAGCTGCTAAAACATCTTAACTCACAAGATTGTGAGCCCTAGCACCACCCTATCACCCTGAAGAAAAAGGACGACTGAACCTGTGGACCTGTCAAACCAATCACTGAACCTGTTGCTGATAATCTCTGCTCTTTGATCACTGCCAAGTCATCCCTGTATACCTAATATTTCGTTTCACTACTTTACACTGCTCATGTACATCTTCGTCATACACAATCACTGAACAAGTAATTCTGCTCTGCTTTCACTGCACACAAGGCATGCATCATCATTCATCATCGTCATGGGTTTGCATCATCATAGTAGGGTTTGCATTAACATCATAATCTTCTCAGTGTACATTGTGTATGTATCATGATAAAGTATACATCATAGTGCATAAAAGACTATCATCACACCATGGCATACATGTACATTATAGAGTATAGGAGACTAAGCATGTAATGTTGGTTACATCATGCACTTACAATGTAAACATCTATAGCGCATAAACTCAGCATCTATCACTGTTACTATTACTGTGTTTTCTGAGCACACATATCACATCATTACATCATTTCACTGTACTACTAGTTAAGTACATTATTGTTGAGGATACCGTGTTAAACATTAGTGTTGATCATATCACTGCATACATACCACCATTGTGAACTGATGACAACCCTAATTCATTGCTGGAGCAGCTTAAGAAACACCACCGTAAACTTGAATGAGACAGCTCGTAGACTGAAGAAGGCTGCCCAAAAATGCAGGAGATAACTTGTATGCTGATGAAGGCTGCCAAAAAGCAATAAACAGTCCAAAAATCCTGTAGTCCGAGTTTACGGAGAGATGCAGCAACCCGAGTTTATGCAGAGAGGAGACAGACAGAAAATATTACACAAAAAAACAGCCTGAAATTATGTCTGTGGCAACCTGAATTTTTCACTGAGGCAACCCGAAATCATCCCTTCTGTAGCCCGAATTTCTGAATTGGCAAATAGCTGTAAGATATCTTTCTGTTGCAACCCAAAAGGCAGTCTCACGAAAAACAGAGCTTACTCCACGAATTCATCTTTTGAAATGAGGTAAATACATTTTATTTATACCTAATTCATGAGCCAAAAATACTTGCCTGACTTGTCTTTAGGGTACACAGAAATTTCATGTGGCTGGGCTGCCTCTGCAAGAATTTTATTTATACCTAATTCATGAGCCAAAAATACTTGCCTGACTTGTCTTTAGGGTACACAGAAATTTCATGTGGCTGGGCTGCCTCTGCAAGATTTGGCTTATAGTGCAAGTACAATTTACACAGACACAAAATATCGGTATTCCTCTTTGAAAGAACCATATCTCATCTCCAAAATTCTTTCCCTTTCATGTTGTCATCCAATGTCTTCTTCAAATGATATACGACTACGAGGATACCCAATTAGCCCTAAAGACATTAAGGGAGCCGCATATTAAAAAACTGTTCCCTTCTGAGAACGCGTGCTCGCGATTTGTGCTACAACAGAGTATAAGAAAGCACAAGTTTGAATAAGTGGGTCGCTTAAAATGGTGTCATACTGGTACATGTGCTCCGGGAGCAGAGTTAAAGGGGAGCTCAGAGTATCTATTTGAATGTCCAAAGTATTTACGAAGAACTTGATATTGGATGGATAGAATCTTGGATTTAAAGGACTCCTTTGCTCAAATTTCCTTCTGTCATATCTACCGCGAGTTCAATATGGAGGCTGATCACTTGTGCAAGGTGGCGGTGGGACTGCTGGACGGATCTTTACATTTTGAAGAATTTGTGGATGGAGAGTCCATTGATATTGGGACTAGGCACCTCTGTTTTTGGCTTGATGCTTGCTTTTGGACGGATCTTTACATTTTGAAGAATTTGTGGATGGAGAGTCCATTGATATTGGGACTAGGCACCTCTGTTTTTGGCTTGATGCTTGCTTTTGGATAGATCTTTGTTGTTGTCTTTGTATCTATGTCTTTTGTTCCCTTCAATGGGAGTCCTAGGTCCATTGAATCCTAAGTTTGTGGGGGCACTTCTGGATAGATGTTTGGACTAAACAGCTTGTATCTTGATATCTTTTTTCTGGAGGTTTTGGCATGTGTACTAGTTAACACTTGGCTGAGGTTATTTTCATGATGTAACTTTGATTTCCTTAAAATAACAAGTTATACTTTTTAAGATTTGAAAAGAAAAAGAAAAAAGTAAATGTTTTTTTTGTCAAAATTATCATTAATTAATTCAAATATATATTTTTAACAAAATTATTAGACTTCGAAAGAATTCCCATTTTAAAAAATTGAGTTCATGTAGCATTAAAACTCCTTAAAAAAATCGAATTCATGTAACACTAAATCTTCTTAAAAAGAGAGTGAAAAGACTTCAAAGAAACACTTATCAGGCAAATAAGAGATTTAAGGAAGTTGGAGATGCTGTGAGTGCGATTTGATGGGTGTTGCTCACAAAAGAAGAGAGTTTCTATGGGATTTATGTTTTTCAGGGCAGTTTATATGAGTAGAGGAATAACAGAGTTTGTGATTATATCAGAATGCAGAACACTGCTGCATCCACATCTACACAACATCAGTAAACAAGTGAAAAGTCTTCAAGTCAAAGATGGTATGTCCTGTTAGTTTAGGTTAGACAGTAAACCCTTGGTTTTGATAATTTTTTTAGAAGTATCAGCAGAAACCTCCAGCTTGTGAAACTTTCAATACTAAGTTAATTTAATTAACTTGAAATATGGTTCCTGAATCTTTGAAAGATGGAGGTTCGTATCATACCTCGGTATAGATAGGTCTATGCTATTATCCAAGACCATCAATGCACCATGTAATGACCCAATTATGATATCAACTTGGGGTTGAAAAGCTTAAGGTTGCATATATTGCTTTTGATGTGAACCCTGGGTTGAAAAGCTCAAGGTTGAATATATAAGTATTTTAATATAAGATATGCTTTGATTTGTAAGCTCTAAGTCTGCTTTCTATAACTATAGACACTAATGGAATTTCATATTTATTTGGATTTTGTTAATGTTCATTCTGCACCATTCAGATTGAATATATAATTCTACTTAGTTAACGTGAAAAATGCTGCAATAATTGAGAGCGATGATGATATCAAGAAGGTTTATGAAATGCGAGGATTGCAAGCAGGACCATTTACATGTATGGCAGCGAGGTTAGACAATCCCAGTGTCCACCACAGGTGGTGTTGCCCACAGGAAGAGAGGGAGAGCCCCTGCAGATCAGGAACACAAGCGTCTCAAAAGGTATTCCTTTACCTCACTTTGAAGGATCTCTCTCTATAAAAGAGGAACAGATTGTCTGCCCAGCAGGCCATGGAAAGAAATAAAATATACTTAAATGATTTTAAAACACCAGTTAAAAGAGATTGAGCACAAAGACTTGAGTTAGAGGAAAGGCTTTTCACTTTGCAGAATGAAAATCATATGCTTAGAAAAGTACAACCCAGTATCTCAGCTTTGTGATTTAGTTTAATGATGTGATATCATTTTTACTGCTTTATGTTCTTTTATATAATTGGTAGGTGGGCATCTCCTAAATCAGTGTCATATCCCTTCTCTTTTATATGATTGGTAGGTGGGGATCTCTCCAAATCAGTGTCACATCCCTTCCTAAAAGTATATATGATATACACTAATTTATTACGATTGGTACGTGGGCACCTCTTAAATCAGTGTCACATCCCTTCCTTAAAAAAATATGATATCACACTAATTTAGTGCCCTAATTTAGTGCATCTCTCACTGGCAACTGCCATATGACTTTTAAGGGGATAGGATTCATGATTAAAATGAATTTCGTAAAATGTGTGTGCATTTTAAAAGTAAGAAAGGCCTATCCCTGACATTTTTTAAGCTGCTGGGCCATTGCAGATTTTGAAGAATACAACGATAAGAAGAAAATGAATGTGGTAATTCAAGAGCAGAAACCTAAATTGTAACAAGATCTGATATCTCGTTGTAAAAACATAAATTGCAGGTAGGGTACTGAATATGTGTAGTTATTCTTAAAATGCATCTATTATAGATTTCTTAGCAACTTAGCACCCTTCACAATGCGTGCCCTCGAGTCTCTCCTTTATGTCAACAGTTACATTTTCTTGGGCAGTGTTTCTCACACAAGAGATCTTGACACTAAACATAGATCACGGAGTTTTAGATCAGAGCATTACACGTACAATATGAATAAACAAATGTATACCAGTTCCAGAGATATATTCTCTGGTTTCAGAGAGGAACAAGAAATACTACAAGTGCTGCTGCACTTCTGATGATTTGCTAGAAGCTCACGACCTCTGACCATATCGAATTATGTCACTTAGAAGGTGACATATATATAAATGAAGAGAATTAAATATAGGTGGGACGGGAAAAAGGCCGACAGATATCCAGTAAGACTTTGGGGGAAGAAAGGGAGCAGACGCCAAGCCAATCCTGATACTCCAGATTTATTGAAGCTCATAAAATACGTATGCTGCTTTGCATCCTTTGTCAGTTTGTGACATCCTTTGTCAGTTTGTGACAGGGTGGAAGTATTGAGACGGGTGGCGTAGGATACAAACGCACTAAAACATTCTAATAGTGTCAAAATTATGTCAACAAAAACTGCAGTTTTTGTAATTATATAATTTTAGCAAGATCGTTGAAATGGCGATTTGAACATAATTATATAATTTTAGTATATAGGCTGTATCTCAGAAAAAGTTTGTGCGACTGTGGTGGTGGCCATACTTACTTCCGTTGATTATCTTTTGTTCAACATTTAGGCTAGCCCCGGTCGGTGGGTTTGGTATCCAGGTGGTTCAGTTGACATGGCTGGCTAGGTGGTTTGGAGAGGTTCTCACTGTCACGAAAAAAAATAAAAAATTATACAATTTTAGTAATTACAATAATCTTTCCTAAACTTAATTATACAATTTCTGCAATTACAATCTTTCTTAAACTAAATGTCACATTTTAAAACTACCCAAATAATAGAAATCTCAATTTGAACAATTTTTCTTTTACATGATGCAATTTCAAGTAATTTTTCTTCTTGATTTCAGCTAATAGGGAGACGGGTTGGGCAGAGGCAAAAGCTCTAGTTAAAGAGGAAACTTGTTTGCCTCATCCATTTTCTCTCCCATTTGATCCAAAGCAAACTTGGAAGCAGCATCTTCAAGGCAGTTGCAGATTTTGAGAGAGCAATCAAAGACAATGTTACAGGGGTTGTTTGAGGACAACACTGATATTATGGAGGAGACCAATGAAAAGATTGCCATCTTGAGCCAACTATCACAACAGAAAACCAAGATAATAGAAAACAGAACTTAGTAATGGGAATGATGAGAGAAATAAAGGCTGCAATGCAACAATGCAGCAAGGTAGTCTTATAGAAAATTGAGGAGGTTGAAAAAATTTAGAGATTGTTATCCCTCTCGGAAAGATTATATGATTATTCTTCATTTCTCATCCTACTTTTATCACAGTCTTAAATTGTTTATTTTTTATATAAAGAAAGCAAAATTTAAATGTATAAACAAAACAATGTTTAAATAAATTTAATGATTAAAAACATATGTTTCCTTTTAAACAATCATTAAAAAAAACATGTTAATAATTTAAAACTCTTTAACATTCGACACAACCATCCTTAGAAACCACCATCAATTTAAAACAATACATTCACATGGTTTGATGGTATCTTTTGAAAAATAACCTATATATAAGTACTTTTTTTCATTGGATCAGAAGAGCTAGTGTACGCTTGAAGGCGAAGGCGCTGTGATAGAAAAAAGGACAAAAATATCAGAAAATATAACTTGATGGTAGTCATATAAAATGATTTACATATCACTTCAAGGTGCAGTTATATAAAATGATTTACAAACTGATCCTCTATTGAAGTGTTGGACTCTCATTCATCTACCTCCACTGAACCACAGTTCAAGTTTCCATCAACCCCTCGGCACACTTTTTCACAACCTGCAAATAGTTTTGGTGCTGCCAAGGTGACAAGAAGCAAACCAAACTATTCGTAAGACTGTCAGCAGATTAAATCTGCTCGACGACTAGGGTGACTATTCACAAGAAAAGACAAAATCGGAGAAGGAAAATCTCCTCTTCCTCTTTCCCCGAGGGTCCACGTGCCCGCCTTTTATGTCACCTCTCATCGTATATTATAATATGTATGACAGGTAAGCCATGAAGTACCCGGGAATACCGAACCTAAGTGGATCGAACTTCAGAGTATTACCCTACGTGGCTTCAATCTCATTCGCTGCGGGCAACAATCTCGCGGTGATTGCGAATTGCTGGCAAAAGCACCATCACTCCCTTCTTTTTAAAAAAAATATCTGAATGTGTCGGCTGGCCGCAACCGTGCGGTATACGTTTCATGTAGAAACATAGAATTAAAGAGTTTCAGCAGAATTTTAATTTTGAGTGAAAGTGCATACGCATTTGTGTACCTCATCTCTATTTATTGATTGGGCGAGCAGTAAACAGTATGCTGAGTAGTATTGAATGTTTCCGTAGCTGCTTTACTTGTTGTGAGATCCAAGGACAAGTAAATGAACCAAAACATTCAATGCTACTTATCCAATTCAGCTGTTATTATTTAACAATAATCATACCATTTCTTGAATTATAACCGATAAGCAATGTTTTAAGCATAGTCAATCAACAAATTATATACGACAGAATTGAAGTCAGTCCCTTTTTTTTTTCTTCAATGTTATTGGTTCGATGGATTCAGGCATTATTCCATCATTGAAGACAAAGGCTTTTAAGAACATCCCGTAACCTTCACGTTGATATTAATGGTCCTTTCAAACATTAAAAGCTATGTCCTTGGACAACGTTGTCTTCCCAAGTTTTCACGTATTTCTTAGATGGGTGCTGGGGCGGGCTTGGGTAGATCGGCACGTGGGGTATCATATGTTTAAAGGCAATAATCATGGGTAGAGTGTTATTTTATTTTAAATAATCAAACGACAGGTTATTGTCCCGAAGTTATGGTGCAATTTGGTCCAACCCTAAAGGTAGTTTAAATGGGATGACTGGCATTTGCAAATATAATTTTCAGTAGTAAAGTTTTTTTTGGTCACAACCAAGAAACCTGCATCTGTGTATTCAACAGTAACGTTATTTTCGAGAAGTGGACGGTTTCTATAAATGGATGAAATCCAGAGGTGTTATAGTGTTGAAAATAATTTTCTCTTGGATCTCCAGGGAAACGGGAAATCGAAATTCTCGTCGGAGACAAGCCATGGATGAAATCCAAAGTGTTTCCTCTTTATCCAGGGAAATTGAAGTCCTATTCTCCCAAAACCAACCTCTAAAGTGGATAGTTTCTGCAATATGTTAGAACCAAATATAGGAGGTGGAGTTGTGAAGAAAGGCGAGCTCCACCAAGGAGGCCACTTGGACCAACTGCCAGTTCTTTGTCGGAACTCAATTTCAGAAAATAAGGATCTTTGGTGTAACTAAATGTCAAATGTGTCCAACTTAAGCAAGCTGCAAATTTTTTTATAATTAGCACAACCACTTAACTTGTGGCAGGTCAACTACAAGTTAAGTGTCTGAACAACAAGTTATTGTTAGTTGCTCTCCATGCTTAATTATAATCATAAGTTATCTATTCCTTAGCTACATGTTACCTTCATTAATTATATATATATTTGTAATTTTGAACGACTTCCATAAAATCAATCTGGATAGTACACTTGTCACATCCTCCTTCAATGTAGGGAAAGCATAGGTAGTAGTCCACCCCAAATTCTAAGATATAAACACCTATAGATGTAATAAATGTTTAATAAAGTCATATTTAATAAAGTCACATTGAGTTTAAGGTTGGTTTCCCTTCAATCTCAAAAAGGTTTTTTAGAACTTTATTTATATTCTATTTTAAAAGTGCATACATGGGAGATGGCTAATGGGTGCACGGGCTCTTTGTGATAAGTCACTACATCAAAGAATTTATCATCTTCGCTCTTTGTGATAAGTCACTACATCAAAGAATTTATCATCTTTATAATACTAAAACATATGTCATCATACTAATCGTTTTAATAATAAAAAATTTAATTTATTCAACAATTTTTTTTTCATTTTTAATATTATTTAGAAATTTTTATTAATATAACATTTTATTTTTATTTTTTAAATAAAATTTAATTTTTGTAGGTAGACTTTCATGGAAGACTTTAGATATTACAAGTTTTTCAATAAATAAAAAAAGCACTTTGCCCTTCCACCTATTTTTTTACCTATTTATGAAGCAACTCCTCCTCCAAGTTGTTCATACCAAAGCCATTAGCTTGGTGCTTTATGAACTCATAGGTGAACCTCATGGATTCCTTGGCAAACATCTATGTTTGAGTTATATTATGTCCACTTGGCAATGATATATTCACACTATATTTTATTTATTCATTTGCACAATATTTGAGGTGTTAGGTTAAACTTTGACTCTATAAAATATGGATTTAACTTGGTGGTTTGGGTGTCCCATGGTATTACCTGTAATAAAGTCTACTTAAGGACTTAAGGAACTCCATTGTAAAGTGCCTAAATTGGTAGGCGTTGGCTTGTGAGTTGGTTGTGTATGCATGTTTATTATATGTATTATGTGTTGATGTATATGTAACTTCGGAATGTATTTCATATATGTATATTGTACTCCTATAGAGATGGTATTATTCCTCTATACGGAAGTGTTTGTATTCCTATAGAGATGTTATTATTCCTCTATACAGAAATGTCGTCATTTATATTGTAAGTGTCGTAACTTATACTTGATGGGTTATTAGACCACCTTGTTGGGGTCGGCCTTGTGTAAGTCATGTGGGTCGAAGGGTTATTAGACCACCATATTGGGGGTCGTCCATGTGGGTCAAAGGGTTATTAGACCACCCTATTGGGTGTCGGCCCAGTCAGCATTATGCTATGTGGTTAAGTTAAGGCCGACCTAGTAAAGGTTATTAGGCAAGTCAAGTCAAGTATAAATAGAGTGCGAGATGCACTCTATTTCTTCATTCTATTCTCTCTCACACTCTCGGGAGAGTGGCGCACTTGTGGAGGAGGAGAAGCTGTTGCTAGGAGATGTCTATCTCTTATGCTTGGGTTGTATCATTTCTCTATCTATCTCTAAGGAAGTTATTGGGGTTATTCACCTTTATGGTTTTCCCCAAGTAAACTCTGTGTCTCTTGTGTGCTTACATTATTGTGTTCATGATTGATATGCTGTAGATATGATGTACATGTTGTTCTCTCAGTTAAGAACCTAGATCAGATTGAAGTAAATTCTGAAAAATTAACATGGTATCAGAGCTAGCCTGAAAGAAGGCATGGTATGGCATGTATGACACTTGTTGCACCTACGATGCTAGGGGATGATATAGCAAAACCCAGTCATCGTAGCACTTTATCTATAAATAAATTTCGGCGAGGTTTCAGGGTTTGAAAATCGTACAGGGTGACACTAAGATCCCCATGTACCTTGTATCCAAAGGGAAACCTCTAATTCGTTGTACTTTGTGATTTATGATTTGTACAATATAGGGTTTCTGCCTCTTCCATATCTTAGTCATAAATAGGTGACCTTGGAAAAAAGGTCATAACTTGGGCTAGGAAGATCCAAATGAAATTTTGTAAAAAGTGACAGGTAGTGCACGGACTGTACTTTCTCAGGTAACTTTTTGAGACGCCTAAACGGAACCAGTGACATGTGGCATGCCGTACAAGTTCGCTCTCCTGTTTTATCCCATAAACAGGTCACGTTGCGACACTTGGCATAACTCTCTCTCAGAGAATCCATTTGAGGTCAGACCTATGGGGTTGGAAAGATGACAGGTCGGGTTATCACAGGAAAAAAATTTAGACCCTGTGGATCGAAAAGTTCAGAGTTAATCCAGAAACAATCAGGTACATATTTCTGTCAAAATAGAACTATTTTTGAGCACCTTCATTCATAGCTTCCAGAATTTAGGGTTTCGAAGAAAGTTGGAATTTTTGTAATCGGAGACTACGGTTGAATGCTACTCATCAAAATCGAAATTTAGAGACCAAGATCAGAATTTTTGGTTGGGCAAAAGGCCGGGCTTGATCAGACCCTAGTTCAGGACTTTGATTGGAAAAGTAAAAAATTAGGGCTTCTGCAAAAATGGGAATTTTTGAAATCTGTGACCACGGCTGGAAGCTCCTCAGAAAAATAGAAGCTTAGAGCTTTGGATCGAACCTTTTGATTGGGAAGAAGGGTGGGCTTTATCAAACCCTAGTTCGGGGTCATGTCTAGTGAATCCAGAAGTTTCAAAGGCAAATTTGAGGGGTGAAACTTTGTAGTTTTCAAATTATGAGTATACCAGCTTGATCAGCTCATCAAGGCACATATTTCTATCCTTTCGGAAGTTTGAAATTCAAAGTTTGAATTTTTAGGGTTTCTCTGACAAACCCTAATCCAGCTCCAGATCCAGTTCCTGCAAATCAAGTGGATTGGGTTAATCCTAGAAGAGAATGGATTGGTCACCTGCATAAGTGAAGAAGTTCCTATTTCAGAGGGAGATGAGGCTAAGGCCTTACATAAGAAGATTACAAGCAATCTCGATAGGTATGACTCATCCAGGTATGTTTCGAGATTTGTTCATGATTAAGTTTATGGTATGTTTGTCTTCATGTTATTACAGTTAGTGCAATCTTGATTAAATTTAGACTTGTCGTATCACCTTAATAAAATTATGAATGCATGATAAAAGATATTCATTGATTAAGGTGTTGACACTTATGATTGTACTAATGCATTATGGTGTTGTATGAGGTTTATGTTTTCCGCTAACATGAAAGGTACACCAAGAAAGACAAATCATGTTCTAGTTCAAGAACATATGATCATGATGACATGAGGACAAAGATTCATCCATTGTCATGAATCACTTAGAAGATCTATTTGCGAAGTATGTATAACTTGGTTCTATAATGGTTAACCTATGAGATATGCAGGTTACTAGCACAAGTCATTGAAGAGAACAAGAAGACATCATGTGGGTATGTTAGACATAACTAGCTAACATACCAATCCAGGTATGTTTTTCCTATATCAAGTCATAATCCTACCTTGTGTTAGGATCCCTTATATAAGTATACTTGGTATGATTGGTTATGTTTATTCATAAAGTTAGAAATGTAAGTAATCAAGGGTTTATGCATTTTATGTCTCTTATCTTGATTGATGATTTAACTAACCAGAAGAGTCCTATGATCAAATAAGAATATGCATGAGTAAAAGAAGACTTCCATGAAACCTTGAATACTAATGTTTATTATCTGTGTTTGAAATGATCATGACTATACATGTTTAAGATTATTGTGTTTTGATAGTATAAGATTATACTAATGAATGCGTGATTATGTATGAGACCTCGAGGCTAACACAATGATGATACTAATAAGCATGCATAGTGATGGATATAAGTGCAAGGACAGGTAATCCAGGAAGCAAATATCAAGAGGGAGCACACTCCAGTTGTTCCTGCAAGGAAGTAAAGATCAAGAGGGAGCACACTCTAGTTGTTCCTACAAGGAAGCAAAGATCAAGAGGAGCACACTTCAGTTGTTTCCTGCAAGGAAGCCAAGATCAAGAAGGAGCACACTTCAATAGTTTCTGCAAGGATGCAGATATTCAAAGGGAGTTGACCACTTCTCACAATCCACATCAGAATGGAGTTGCAGAAAAGAAGCAAAGACTAAGAGGGAATCAACCCAACAAACAAACAAATATAAGTATTTGAATTATCATTCCTTGCATATTTTATTGTTTAAATAATATTGTGCAATAATGTATATACTCATGTTCCTAGAATTAGGTTGTATATTATGCATAGTTGCATTGATGAACAGTATACTACTAATATACATGGGTAAGTGGCCTATGGCACTGTACAACATTCCATTGCTACTTATCTAGAATGAAACCTATTTGCTGACATGTTGGGAGTTGTGCACACTTTTAACAATGTCCTGGTAGAGATTGGAAGGCATCTAGAAAGTTACGGGAGATGGATAAATGTTGTATTGAAGCATTGGCTAAGATAATTGCATGACTGTATGACATATTTCTTTATGTGTAAGAATTTGTTCTGAAAACTATGAGATGTTTTCTATTCATACAATTTAACTTGTTGTGTAGGAAAGATCGTATACCATCACCTACAAAAGAAGGACTACAACATTTGTTCAGCAACAAAATTGAAAATTTTGAAGATATTGAAGTTCCCACGATCTGGGAAGAATGCCATAATCGAGGAGTACCAGTCGATCATGAAGATGTTTGGGATGCAGTTCCAAGACCTGAAGGGGAGTCTGTAGTGACTTCCAAGAGGATCTACAAGATCAAGCATGCTGCAGGTGGTAGCATAGAGAATTTTGCTGGTAGCATAGAGAATTTTGCTCCTGTAGCCAGATACACTTCCATTAGATCCGTACTTGCTCTGGCTGCAGTGATGAAATGGAAGATACACCAGATGGATTTCAAGACAACTTTCTTGAATGATGTAGTTGAAGAAGAAGTGTATGTGAAGTAGCCACTTGGTTCTGAGACACATGACAGGGAGTCATATACGTGCAGAACTTTGTATGGTAGGATAGACAACTTTCTATCCAGTTTGGGCTTTACCAAGAGTAAAGCGGATTCCAACCTTTACTACAAGGTTGAGGAAGGCAATCCAGTGATACTAATTTTGTATATGGATGACTTGTTTATTACAGGTGAAGATAGATTGATTGCCGACACGTAGCGGAAGTTTGCTGTAGAGTTCGAGATGAAGGACTTGGGGATGATGCACTATTTTCTATGCATGGAGGTGTGGCAGAGTACAGATGGGATCTTCCTTGGACAAGGGAAGTATGCAGTAGAGATCCTGAAGAGGTTCGGGATGATGGACTGCAAGGCCATGGCCACACCTATGGCATCAAACCTAAAGCTTCTGTGTGATGCTTCATCTGAGCCGGTTGATATCACTATGTATCGTCAGATGATTGGGTCCTTGATGTACCTAACGAACACGAGACCGGATATTTGCTTTGCGATGAACACATTGATCCAGTTCCTGACGGATCCGAGGAGTGTTCACCTGGCTGTTGTAAAGCATATTTTGAGGTACCTGAAGGGTACAGTTGATTATGGGCTCAAGTATGATGTGAATCAAAAGTTTAACCTACGGGGTTATGTTGATTCAGATTGGGAAGGAAATGCTACAGATAGGAAGAGCACTTCTGGGTGCTGCTCTAGTATGGGATCAAGTTTGATCTCTTGGTTTAGCAAGAAGCAGTCTTGCATAGCATTGAGTACAGCCGAAGCAGAGTATGTTGCGACAGATGATCAGGTTGCAGATGTATTGACCAAGGCGTTGGCCAGAGTGAAGTTTTGAGTACTTCAGAGAGAGGCTTGGTGCACTTTAGATTGAGGTTCCTTCCAAAGGGAAGTGATGAGTCCAGAAGATGCAGATGCACATTAACTTTTCTGACATGGTTGATGTGTTCTCCCATGGTCATGATGTAATTGCTGAGCCATTCTCACATGGTGGTAGATGTGTTCTCCCATGGTGTAGATGTAAGGGCTGAAGCCATTTTTTTCACATGGTGGTAGATGTGTTCTCCCATGGTGTAGATGTAAGGGCTGAAGCCATTTTTTTCACATGGTGGTAGATGTGTTCTCCCATGGTGAAACATTAAGGGCTGGAGCCTTCCCGGAATGGTGGTAGATGTGTTCTCCCATGTCGGTGGTGTAAGTGCTAGATGATGTGCATCTAGGTTGTGCTTCGTGGACGATGAGATGATCTGAAGAGGAAGATGCTATGATGATCAGGAGGATCATGGATGATGAGCATCAGGACGATGCTCCAGTTACTGCTCTGTATATGTATATGAATCATGTTGGATGCTGGATATGATCAGTTGGATCATTTATGTATGTATGCATCATGTTGGATGCTGGATATGATCATTTGGATCATTTGTATGTATTTGGTATGTGCATCATGTTGGATGCTTGGACCATGTATCTGTATATGTATCAGGTGGATACTTTGTATGATCAGGTATATCATGTATGTTGATATGTATCAGGTAGATACATTGTGTGATCAGGTGGATCATGTATCTATGTATGTATCAGGAGGATACATTGTATGATCAGGTAGATCATGTATGATTGATATGTATCAGGTAGATACATTGTGTGATCAGGTGGATCATGTATCTATGTATGTATCAGGAGGATACATTGTATGATCAGGTGGATCATGTATGATGATATGTATCAGGTAGATACTTGGTATGCATCAGGTAGATGCATTGTATGATCAGGATGACCATGGTTGACGAGCTTCAGGATGTTGCTCCAGATGACATGCATCAAGACGATGCAGTGATGATGATCAGGATGATCATGTGTACATCAAGATGATGTATGGTGAGTATCAGGTTGATACTCTATGTCCGTGGAACAGGTTGTGCAGATGAGCATGTTTGGAAGATCCTATAGGTTGGAGTTGTGTACCCGTAACAGCCTGGGATGATTTTTCGAGACATTGCTCTGGGAGGACATATAATAGCGCCCTGGGAGATCCTTCAGGTCGGAGTTGTGTACCGGTAACATCCTAGGATGCTATTTCAAGGTTTTTTCCTATGGCATATAATAGTGCCCTGGGAGATCCTTTAGGTCGTAGTTGTGTACCCGTAACATCCTGGGATTCTCTTTCAAGGTTTTTCCATGACCACATGTAATTTGTGCCCTGGGAGATCCTACAGGTCGGAGTTGTGTACCCGTAACATCCTGGGATGCTCTTGCAAGGTTTTGTGGTGACCACATGTAATATGTGCCTTGAGAGATCCTATAGGTCAGAGTTGTGTACCCGTAACATCCTGGGATGCTCTTTCGAGGTTTTGTGTTAAGGTCACATGTAATAGCGCCCTAGGAGATCCTACAGGTCGGAGTTGTGTACTCGTAACATCCTGGGATGCTCTTTCAAGGTTTTGTTGATGCATGTAATCAGTCCTGGGATCCACAGTATGGCCATTGATGATGAAGACGTACAGGTGGTGGGCCTACATTCAGTATGAAAAAGGACTGGCTCTGTAGAACTTCCTATGACGAGTAAATTCAGAGATTGATTGAGATAGCAACAGCAGTGACGATGACGATGACTCGATGACGATTATCCAGTGATGATGATCCAGAGAAGAAGACTTGTGCTAGAAGACCTGTGTTGAGAAATACCTTCCTAGTTAAGAGGGAGTGTTGATGTATATGTAACTTCGAAATGTATTTCATATATGTATATTGTACTCCTATAGAGATGGTATTATTCCTCTATACGGAAGTGTTTGTATACCTATAGAGATGTTATTATTCCTCTATACGAAAGTATTGTCATTTATATTGTAAGTGTTGTAACTTATACTTGATGGGTTATTAGACCACCTTGTTGGGGTTGGCCTTGTGTAAGTCATGTGGGTCGAAGGGTTATTAGACCACCCTATTGGGGGTCGTCCATGTGGGTCAAAGGGTTATTATACCACCCTATTGGGTGTCGGCCCATTCAAGTCAAGTATAAATAGAGTGCGGGAGGAACTCTATTTCATCATTCTATTCTCTTTCACACTCTTGGGAGAGCGGCGCACTTGTGGAGGAGGAGAAGCTGCTGCTAGGAGATGTCTATCTCTTATGCTTGGGTTGTATCATTGTTCTATCTATCTCTAAGGAAGTTATTGGGGTTATTCACCTTTATGGTTTTCCCCAAGTAAACTCTGTGTCTCTTGTGTGCTTGCATTATTGTGTTCATGATTGATATGTTGTAGATATGATGTACATGTTGTTCTCTCAGTTAAGATCCTAGATCAAATTGAAGTAAATTCTGAAAAATTAACATTATGCATTTTATCATTTCTTAACAACTGGTATCAGAGTGAGGTTGAAGGAAAGTGCAAATGTCTTGGAAGCTATGGTTGCTTGCATTAAGATGGTTCATGTGCATGTGAACCATGGTAAATGGGCATATGTCTGTAAGACTTAAAACCTTGAGGGGGGTTGGAGATCACCCCAAGTAAGTTTAAAGGGGGAATGTAAAGTTCCTAAATTGGTTGGTGTTGGCATGTGAGTGGCGGGTGATGGGCAGATTGGCCATGCCTTAGCCGAAATGGTCAAGGGTAATAGATTTATTGGTGGTGATTTTTAAAATTTTGGGTTTCATTGGGTTAGTCCATCCATTAAGCATTTTCCCATTCATTTAGCCTCAAGCCTCATACAAAATCTTTGTATTCATTGACCATGGGCATGAAAATTTCATAGTAGCAATGGTTATAACTGTCCTTCCATACAATGCTTATTCACATCGTTCATTTATCCCATTCAAAAAAATGGTCCTCTAGTGTTGGAGTTTGCTTTTTCAAGTGTTTTGGTCATGGATAGCATTATAATGGAGATTTCAATCGCTCCACTGTAAGCATTCTCTTTGTTTGAATGAAAATATTGGTTTGTCTAAGTAACCTTTCTCTCTATTCTAGTTGCATGACTAAAGCAACATTGTGCTTGCTTAAGGGGTTAAACCTTATCTAAGTGTTTTGGTTTCCTTATACCCATTGTCTTTTCATATAGTATCTATTCATTTGATTTCCAACCCTTAGTGTCAATAGTCACATGCCTTTTTGACCCTAACATAATGGTGCAAGATGAGCTTTCATGGATTCAATTCTTTTGATATAGAGTTACCTTTGTTGAACATTGTAACTTCAAAAAATATTATATTTGTACTTTATTATTCCGGAGATGTTTCATTCCTCCAAGGTAACCCTATCATGTATCTGGAGATGTTTATTCCTCCAGGGGTTTGTGTTAACTAGGGTTATTAGACCCACCATGTGAGCGTCGGCCCTGTAGTTATATTTTAGGGGTTATTAGACTTCTCGAGGAGAGGTCGGCCCCATTAGGTATTTTAGTCAGTGAGGAGTCAGTATAAATAGAGGAGGTGAACTCCTCATTAGACACACTTGCTCACTTGAGAAAAGTAGCGCACTAGTCTGGGAGATCTGCTAAGGAGGAAAAGAAGGAGGGAGCACATCTTGTATTTTGGTTGATCATCTTATTGAGGAAAGCTTTGCTGGGTTTTCTACCCCATGAGGGTTTCCTAGGGTAAATACTGTGTCTATCTTGTGATTATGCTTCTTTCAGTGATCTTGCTAGTCTATTTGGTTTAAACTTAACATGGTATCAGAGCTAGACTGAATAGGACATCTTTCACAAGGTAAGAATACCTCTCTCTCTCTCTCCGGTGAAAGTTAGGGTTTCAACAAAAAGTTGGTATTATTGAATTTTGGTTACATGTCTGGATAGCCCTCCTCAATACCAATCTTTTAATCCCTAGATCGAACTTTTTGGTTGGGTAGAACTCTGGGAAATCCAAACCCTAATTCTCAAAAGTGCGATAAGTCAGAATTTGGTTTCAGAAAAAAGTTGGCATTTTTAAATTATGATTACATGGCTAGATAGCCCTTCTCAAGACCATTCTTTTGAGCTCTAGATCGAACTTTTTGGTTGAGTAGAACTCTGGGAAAGTCAAACCCTAATTCTACCAAAAATGCGATAAAATTCTGTCCCAGATTCCGGAAAAGTGAAAAGTAACATTTCCAGGTAAGTCTATTCTGTCTCTTGGACTCCCCCAAGAGAAGATGGCTCCAAACACTAAGCTTGAAGACAAGCTAGAAGGTATAGATAATTTCCGGGCATGGAAATACAGAATTGGTCTCATTCTTGAAGAGAATGATCTTGCTCATTATATCAAGGAAGAAGTTGCAGAACCAGAAGGAGATGAAGCCAAAGAAAAGCACAGGAAGGATTTGATTAGGGAAAAGAGAATCATAGCTGATTCTATTAAAGACCACTTGATTCCCCAAGTGGCCTCCAAGAAGACTCCAAAGGAAATGTATGATGCCCTAGGAAGAATGTATGAAGGAAAGAACATCAATAGGAAGATGAACCTAAGCTCCAAACACTAATCTTGAAGACAAGCTAGAAGGTATAGAGAATTTCTGGGCATGGAAATACAAAATTGGTCTCATTCTTGAAGAGAATGATCTTGCTCATTATATCAAGGAAGAAGTTGCAGAACCAGAAGGAGATGAAGCCAAAGAAAAGCACAGGAAGGATTTGATTAGCAAAGAGAATCATAGCTGATTCTATTAAAGACCACTTGATTCCCCAAGTGGCCTCCAAGAAGAATCCAAAGGAAATGTATGATGCCCTAGGAATAATGTATGAAGGAAAGAACATCAATAGGAAGATGAACCTAAGGACTCAGTTGAAGAGTACCAAGATGCACAAAGGAGAATCCATTCAAGACTACTTCTCAAGGGTCTCTCTAATCAAGGAGCAATTAGATGCCATTGGTGATACTCTTGATGAAGATGAACTTGTGATGACTGCCCTAAATGGTCTCACCAGAACTTGGGAATCTTTCATACAAACCATGTGTGCCAAAAAAGAAAGCATGAAGTTTGATGTAGTATGGGAGGATTGTGTTCAAGAAGAGGCTAGGGTAGCCAACAGAGAAGCTCTTCTCAAAGAGGATGACCAAGCTTTGGCCACCCACACCAAAAGAGGAAAGAGAGGCTACTTCAAGAAAGTGAACTACAAAAGGTCTCAACCCTCTCATAGATTCAAAAGGAAAGGAGGAGACACCTCCACAGTCCAATGTTTCAATTGTCTTAAGCTAGAACACTATGCTAGAGACTGCACCCTACCAGAAAAGAAGAAGAAAAGGTTTTTCCACAAAAGACATCATGCACATATGGCAGAAGATGATAGTGAAGAAGAAGAAGAAGTAGAGGAAAGGCCTCAAAAGAAAAGATCTAAAGTGAAGAAAGAAGATCCAGAAGAATATGTACTATTTTCTGCTCTCTCTAGATCTATGTCTCCTGGTGAAGGCACATGGTTCATTGACAGTGGTGCTTCAAAGCACATGACAGGTCATAAGGAAACTCTCTCCAGAATCGAAGAAAAGTCTTCACCCCAAAAGGTATCTCTAGGAGATGATTATCAATATCCCATCAAGGGAATTGGTGAAGCAAGCTACAAGCTTGATTCGGGAACATCCTTGAAAATGAAAGACATTTTATATGTCCCAGGTTTAAAGAAGAATCTACTCTCTATCTCAGCACTAGATAAGAAAGGTTTTAGAGTGGCTTTCATAGATGGACAAGTACTCATGTGGTCCAAAGGAAAATCAATCAAAGATGCAATTGTCATTGGTGAAGAAGAAGGAGGACTTTATAAACTCAAGGGTCATCCAGAAGCTGCCCTTGCTCATGAAGTTTCTAGTCCCAGTGAGCTATGGCATAGAAGATTAGCTCACATCAACTATAAAGCCTTACCCTATGTAAGCAAGGTGGTTATAGGATTACTAGATTTGAAGGATGATCATGATGGCTCATGTAAAGGATGTAAGAAAGGGAAGAATGTCAAGAATCCCTTTTCGAAGAGTGAAACAAAGACTAAGAACTCTCTAGAGCTAATACACTCAGATGTATGTGGACTTATGCCCACCACTTCTCTAAGTGGGTTTGAATACTATCTCTCATTCATTGATGACTATTCAAGGAAAACTCGGATATACTTCCTAAAAGGTAAGAATGAAGTCTTTGAAAAATTCAAAGAATTCAAGGCTCTAATAGAAAATCTCTCAGATAAGAGAATCAAGACTCTCAGAACAGATAATGGCGGAGAATATACTTCAAAGGAATTTGAAGACTTTTGTAAAGAAGCTGGAATTAAGAGGGAACTAACCACTCCCTACAATCCCCAACAAAATGGGGTAGCTGAGAGGAAAAATAGAACTATCATGGAGGTTGTAAAGACTATGATACATGACCAAGATCTTCCAATGTATCTATGGGATGAAGCAGCCAAGACAACAGTATATGTACAAAATAGACTATCTCATAGTGCTCTTGATTTCAAAACTCCAAAAGAAGTGTTTACAGGAAAGAAGCCTGAGGTAAGTCATCTTAAGATATTTGGGTGTCCTGTGTACATCCACATTCCAAAAGAAAAGAGAACCAAGTTGGATCCCTCTGGTAAGAAGGGAATGTTTGTTGGTTATTGTGAAACTTCCAAAGCCTTCAGAATCTACATACCAGGTTTTCATCATATAGAAATAAGTAGAGACGTAACCTTTGATGAGGAAGTAGCTCTCAAGAAATCCAGAAAGTGTCAACTTGAAGAATTTTATGAAGAAGATTCATCTCCCAGAATCTCAGAGACTGTGCACATTCCTGAAGATGATGCACCAGAGGATCATGACATGTTGGAACCACAAGAACCCCCTGTTACAGACTTATCTAGGAAAATAAGACCAGCATGGGCTAGAGATATTATTCAAGGAGCTGAAAGATATGGAGCTCCTAAAGGCTCCACTAGAGAAAGAAAGAAACCAAAACTAGTGTCTAACTATATGGCCTTCATGTGTGATCTTGTGGATCAACTACCTACTAGCTATGAAGAGGCAGCTCAGAAGAAAGAATGGGTAGAAGCAATGACAGAAAAATATCAGTCAATAATGAAAAATGATGTTTGGGATATAGTTCCCAAACCAAAAGATAAAAGTGTGGTTTCTTCCAAATGGATCTTCAAAATAAAACATGCTGCAGATGGAAGCATTGAAAAATACAAGGCAAGATTTGTAGCCAGAGGATTCTCTCAAAAGGAGGGAATTGACTATGAAGAAACATTTGCACCAGTTGCTAGGTATACTTCAATCAGAACTATCATGGCACTTGCATCCATGATGAAGTGGAAATTACACCAAATGGATGTTAAGACAGCTTTTCTGAATGGTGTAATTGAAGAAGAAGTATACATAGAGCAACCACAAGGGTTTGAGGTTAATGACGGAAGGACTCATGTATGCAAACTGAAAAAGGAATTATATGGGTTGAAACAAGCTCCCAGGGCTTGGTACGAAAGGATTGACAATTTCTTAACAAGCATGGGCTTTACCAAGAGTAAAGCTGACCCAAACCTTTATCTCAAAGTGATGGATGATGAACCAGTTATAATATTGTTATATGTAGATGATCTATTTCTAACTGGAAATGAGAATCAAATTATTGAGAGCAAGAAGAAGCTTTCTTTAGAATTCGAGATGAAAGATCTCGGATTAATGCACTACTTCTTAGGCTTAGAAGTATGGCAAGAACCAAGAGGAATCTTTCTAAATCAAGGTAAATATGCTGTGGAGATTCTGAAAAGATTTGACATGTTGGAGTGTAAACCCATGGCCACTCCCATGGACTCCAACTTGAAGATATTAGTTAATGACTCATCAGAATTAGTGGACCTAACCCTATATAGACAAATCATTGGGTCACTAATGTATTTAACAAATACTAGGCCAGATATATGCTTTGCTGTAAATACCCTAAGTCAGTATCTAGTAGAACCTAGAAAGGTTCATCTAATAGCTGCAAAGCATGTAATGAGGTACCTTAAAGGTACATTAGATTTTGGTCTACTTTATCACGGAAGTCATGAACTCAAGTTACATGGTTACTCAGACTCTGACTGGGCAGGAAGTGTCTCAGATAGAAAGAGTACTTCAGGTGGATGTTATGGTCTTGGATCTGCCATGATCTCATGGTTCAGCAAGAAACAATCTAGTGTGGCCCTCAGCTCTGCTGAGGCAGAATATATAGTTTCCTGCTCTGCCAGCTGTGAAGTAGTATGGCTTCGGAAACTGCTATCTGGAGTGTTTGACTTATAAATGGATCCCACTATAATTATGTGTGATAATCAAAGCTACATCAAGATGACAGAGAATCCCGTGTTCCATGATAAGTCAAAACACATAGAGATCCGATACTTCTATATTCGAGATATGGTGCAGAGAGGAGCTATCAAACTCGAGTATGTGAGCACTGAAGATCAAATTGCTGATATCCTGACCAAACCTCTGACTCGTGTGAAATTTGAATACTTTCGAGACAAGCTTGGTGTAGTTCAAAAGGACCCTCCTAGAAAGGGGGAGTAGTATGATCCCTAATGACAAGCTTGTCTCATCAATAATTAGGCTTCAACTAGTTACTTAGAATTGGTTAGATTTAGGACTACTATATTTAGAATACTTAGTTTTACTTATATATGCTTTTTCGATAAACGATGATGTTAGATGTATTAGTGAGAATACATGCTAGATGTATACATGCTTTTGATGTTAGATGTATTAGTGAGAATACATGCTAAGATGTATACATGCTCTTGATGTTAGATGTATTAGTGAGAATACATGCTAAGATGTATACATGCTCTTGATGTTAGATGTATACATACTCTTGATGTTAGATGTACTAGTGAGAATACATGCTTTTGATGTTAGATGTATACATGCTCTTGATGTTAGATGTATTAGTGAGAATACATGCTTTTGATGTTAGATGTATTAGTGAGAATACATGCTTTTGATGTTAGATGTATACATACTCTTGATGTTAGATGTATTAGTGAGAATACATGCTTTTGATGTTAGATGTATACATAGATGTATTAGTGAGAATACATGCTTTTGATGTTAGATGTATACATACTCTTGATGTTAGATGTATTAGTGAGAATACATGCTTTTGATGTATGATGTATACATGCTGTTGATGCTAAATGATGATACATGTATTGATTAATGTACTTGTACTTGTATTGATGAGAATACATGTGTGGATTGTATCATCCTTGAACACTTGTTCTAAAGTGAGTCGTAGACAGGGTCCTCCGAGAAAGAAGAGGGATTGTATCATCCTTGAACACTTGTTCTAAAGTGAGCCGTAGACAGGGGTCTCGGAGAAAGAAGAGGGATTGTATCATCTTTGAACACTTGTTCTAAAGTGAGCCGTAGACAGGAGTCTCTGAGAAAGAAGAGGGATTGTATCATCCTTGAAAATTTGTTCTAAAGAGAGCCGTAGATGTATGTCTTCGATAATGAAATCCTGAATGAACAGGTAGGGGATTGCATCGTCCCCAGACTGAGGTCCCAGAATTGAGCCGTAGACATGATGTCTCCGATAATGAAATCTTGAATGAACAGGTAGGGGATTGCATCGTCGCTGGACTAAGGTCCCAGAATTGAGCCGTAGACATGATGTCTCCGATAATGAAATCCTGAATGAACAGGTAGGGGATTGCATCGTCCCCAGACTGAGGTCCCAGAATTGAGCCGTAGACATGATGTCTCCGATAATGAAATCTTGAATGAACAGGTAGGGGATTGCATCGTCGCTGGACTAAGGTCCCAGAATTGAGCCGTAGACATGATGTCTCCGATAATGAAATCCTGAATGAACAGGTAGGGGATTGCATCGTCCCCAGACTGAGGTCCCAGAATTGAGCCGTAGACATGATGTCTCCGATAATGAAATCCTGAATGAACAGGTAGGGGATTGCACCATCCCCAGACTGAGGTCCCAGAATAGAGCCGTAGACTGGGTCTCCGATAATGAAGTCCTGAATGAACAGGCAGGGGATTGCATCGTCCCCGGACTGAGGTCCCATAATAGAGCCGTAGACTGGGTCTCCGATAATGAAGTCCTGAATGAACAGGTAGGGGATTGCATCGTCCTCGGACTGAGGTCCCAGAATAGAGCCGTAGACTGGGTCTCCGATAATGAAGTCCTGAATGAACAGGTAGGGGATTGCATTGTCCCCGGACTGAGGTCCCAGAATAGAGCCGTAGACTGGGTCTCCGATAATGAAGTCCTGAATGAACAGGAAGGGGATTGCATCGTCCCCTGACTGAGGTCCCAGAATTGATCCGTAGACTGATGTCTCCGAGAACTAAAGATCGGATTGTATCATCCATGGACCTATGTCCTAAAGTGAGCAGGATTGATCATCCTGGAACATGATCGTGTGATGATGATGCTGATGATCATGTGATGACGATGCTGATGATCGTGCGATGACGATGATCGTGTGATGATGATGATGATGATCGTGTGATGACGATGCTGATGATCGTGCGATGACGATGATCGTGTGATGACGATGATGATGATTGTGTGATGACGATGATCGTGTGATGACGATGCTGAAGATCATGTGATGACGATGCTGATGATCGTGCGATGATGATAACGATGATCGTGCGATGACGATGACGATGATCGTGTGATGACGATGTTGATGATCGTGTGATGACGATGTTGATGATCGTGCGATGACGATGCTAATGATTGTCCGATGACGATGCTGATGATCGTATGATAACGATGCTGACGATTGTGTGATGACGATGCCGATGATCGTGATGACGATGTTTATGTTGACATTGATATACCAGTAACTATTTGAGTTACTGATGAAGATGAATTGAAGAAAGCTTCCGATGATTTATAGATGCATCATGTATGATGACTCCTTGATCCTGCAGATGTTGTTATAATATCCTTCTCGTTAAGGGGGAGTGTTGAATATTGTAACTTCAAAAAATATTATATTTGTACTTTATTATTCCGGAGATGTTTATTCCTCCAGGGGTTTGTGTTAACTAGGGTTATTAGACCCACCATGTGGGGGTCAGCCCTGTAGTTATATTTTAGGGGTTATTAGACTTCTCCAGGAGAGGTCGGCCCCATTAGGTATTTTAGTCAGTGAGGAGTTAGTATAAATAGAGGAGGTGAACTCCTCATTAGACACACTTGCTCACTTGAGAAAAGTAGCGCACTAGTCTGGGAGATCTGCTAAGGAGGAAAAGAAGGAGGGAGCACATCTTGTATTTTGGTTGATCATCTTATTGAGGAAAGCTTTGCTGGGTTTTCTACCCCATGAGGGTTTCCCAGGGTAAATACTGTGTCTATCTTGTGATTATGCTTCTTTCAGTGATCTTGCTAGTCTATTTGGTTTAAACTTAACAACCTTTTAGTATATTAATGGAATGGAAATATCCATGGCCCATATGATAGTGTTCAAAATCTATCTCGTGAGCATAAACATGGATTAAGCAAGCTAGAAACCCAAATTCATTATCCCCGATATATGTTAATGGAAGGCTTTCCAATACTTGAAAATGGAAGTGTGAAAGGGAATCATCAAATACCCTCTATGGATAATATTTGTACTCATTATATAGACTATGAGGAGAGGTTAGACAACAAGGACTTAGGTTTTAAATTCAAGAGATACCAAATATGCAATTTTTGGAGGAACCACCCTTGATGTTCTTACTAGAGAAGAAGGCATATTGAGAGTTGGAAGTCAAAACCATTGCTCAAGGCATGATTCTAGAGGTTATTATGACTTTAAGCTAGGTGTATCCTACCATGAGCCATCTACTGATTTGTATAGGCATGCCATTACTAATCAAGTGAAGCCTTCTTGTAAGGATATTTTTCCATGGTTTATAATCATTTATTTAATTCATGGATCCTTCTTGTAATTGGAGATTTTGGAAGGTCCAATTACAAATATTGAGTGGAAGGATGTTAGGTTAATAAGGACACATTCTTTCTTGTTCATGTGAAGGAACCCTGTGCAATTGGACCTACATATTATAAACAACATTAATAGTATATTGGAGTTCATATATATTTGCACCACATATGAATTTTTCCTTTAAGTTAGTGTTGCATTGTCAATTTAGTGTATTTATTACATTTTTCACAGTTCATTACCTTATCTTGCCTCAAATTTAGAATCATAGCGGACTCATCACCAACTCAACATTCTTTGAGGCTACAATTCCTTGCTCCAATTAGAGGTGGACTTCCATCTACACCATCTCCTCATCATAGGAAGGGTCAGCCACCACTTAGCACCCACACACATGCATTTGTGATCAGGTCAATTGTGCTTGGATTAAATCACTCACCTTCTTTTATTTAATCCACGTCGAATGGAACTAACTCCCATTCACACATCATGACCGAGATCAACGTTCCCCAAGCTACCCTTCCATTTGTGGTTGGCCTAAATATTCCATATTTGAAAAAAATCATCAATGATCCTATTCACCATGACACTTAATGGCTCAATATGCCAACTAATTTACCTTGAGACATACCTAAGTTTAAAGGAAAGCAAGGAAATTATTTTGCTAACCATGTCATGTCATTCCTTATATGGTGTTCATCCAACAACATATTGTAGGATAGCATTCTCCTTCAGCTACTTCAAAGAACCCTCACTGGAATGGCTATGAAATGGTACGTTAATTGTCCCATGGCCATTCATGCCACCTTTGACACCATTGCCGCAATTTTCCTCACATATTTTTAGCTTCTTGTTTGCCATGACTTGGGTTAGAGATCCTCTTTGAATTCTGACAAAATACATCCATGAATATCATGAATCATATCCACGCATGAAATCAACAATGCATGTTATGCAAAGTAAAAAATACAACCAAAATTCTTGTTGGAATGGTTTCTCAAATCAGTCCTACCCATTATCGCCAAAGTCAAGCACCATTATGTCAACAACTGAAGATGATGAGGCCTCTTTAAAAGATCAAATGTTTGATCTAATCTATGCTTAGTTAGGGTATATTTAGATGATCATTATGTTAGATTTTCTACTTTTAATCAATATTTATCTAGGATCTTAACTGAAATAATAACATGCACAACATAACACAATAGACACAAAGAATTTCCTCGGGGAAACCATAAAGGGGAAAACCTTGCAACTTCCTCAGAGATAGAATCGCCACCAATACAATATCACAAAAGTAAAAACCCAAAACAAATATTGTCTTCTGCAGCTCCTCTTCTTTTCCTCCTATGCGAACTTGTCCTCTCTCTCACTAATGCGAACTTGTGAGTGAGTGTGATGTCCAAATGAGAGAGCTCCACTATCTATTTATACTTTATCTTTCACTTGACCTTTTCACTTACTAGGTCGGCCCCAGTTGTATTTGACTGGATCGACTTCTCTAGGGGACTCAATGACCCTATTCTAACTGAGTCTTGGGGGATCTATTGTCCTGAATTACAATGGAGGGTTAACCTCAATGAATTTACATGACCAAATGCAATAATGAACTCTCCAACCGGAGGAATAAACATCTCCGTTGGAGGTACAAATAAAATACAATAATAATACAATATAAAATACAAGTGAATATATTCTGAAGTTACAATTACATTAACACTTCCTCTTAACTAGGAAGGTATTCTCTTGACACAATCATCAACACATATGGACACAAGTCTTCGTTGCTGGATCATCATCAATGTTGGAACATCATTGTCAACACTGGATCATCATCATCGTTGCTGCAATCCTCATCATGTTGATCATCGATTCGTGACATCTCTCAAATCTACTCGTCATAGGAATTTCTACAGAGCCGTCCCTTTTTCATGTTGGATGTAGGCCTATCCCTCATGTAGGTCTTCATCATCTCTGCGAGCAAGCCAACAATTAGGTACAGCCCAGGACCAATCGTTACATTTCCTTTGCAAATACTTGCGTCTCCTACTGTCACCTCATCATGTCCATATCATCTCATCATCACACGTAGCACAACCCAGATGCACATAACAAGTCTAGCAACTTGGGAGGACCATCCTACCACCATGTGAGACACAACACTTACATCGACCGACATGGGAGGACTTTCCTACCACCATTCGGGAAAGGATCAACACTTACATCAACCGACATGGGAGGAATCTCCTACCACCATTCGGGAAATGCACCGAACTTACATCAACCGACATGGGAGGAATTTCCTACCACCATTCAGGAAAGGCACAACACTTACATCAACTAACATGGGAGGAATTTCCTACCACCATTCAGGAAAGGCTCAACACTTACATCAGCTGACATGGGAGGACTATATTGCCACCATTCGGGAAAGGCACTACACTTACATAAACCAACATGTGAGGAATTTCCTACCACCATTCGGGAAAGGCACAACACTTACATCAACAGACATGGGAGGAATTTCCTACCACCATTCAGGAAAGGCTCGGCACTTACATCAACCGACATGGGAGGACTATCCTGCCACCATTCAGGAAAGGCCCCATCACTTACATCAATCGATATGGGAGGACTATACTACCACCATTAGGGAAAGGCCCATGTGCATCTACCTCTTCCAGAATCATCACTTCCCCTTGGAAGGAACCTCGATCTTGAGTACACCAAGCTTCTCTCTGAAGTACTCGAACTTCACTCTGGCTAGCGGCTTGGTCAACACATCGGTTATCTGCTTGTCTGTCGCAATATACTAGAGCTTCATTGCTCCTCTTTGCACCATATCCCTGATATATTGATACTTGATATCAATATGCTTCGACTTGTCATGGAACGTTGAGTTCTCGGACAACTTCACACAACTCTGGTTGTCACAGAATATACAAGTCGCATCTAACCAGAGATCAAACAAATCAGACAGTAGCTTCCTAAGCCATACTGCCTCACAACTAGACAAACAAGCTGCAACATATTCTACTTCGTATGTACTCAGTGCCACGCACAAATGCTTCCTACTAAACCAGGAGATCATACCGGATCCCATACTGAAGCAACATCCCAAAGTGCTCTTCCTATCTGCAGCACTGCCTGCCCAATCCGAATCAGCATAACCCTGCAGGTTAATCTTCTGATTCACGTCATACTTGAGCCCATAATCCACTATACCCTTCAGGTACCTCAATATATGCTTTGTAGCAACCGGGTGAACTTGTCTCGGATCCGTCAGGAACCAGCTCAATGTGTTCACAGCAAAGCATATGTCTGGTCTTGTATTCGTCAGGTACATCAAAGAACCAATCATCTGATGATACATCATGGCATCAACTGACTATGATGAAGCATCACATAGTAGCTTCAAGTTCGATTCCATGGGTGTGGTCATAGCCTTGCATTCCATCATTATGAATCTCTTCAGAATATCCACTGCATACTTCCCTTGTCCAAGGAAGATCTCATCCACATTCTGCCACACCTAGGAAATAGTGCATCATACCTAGGAAACAGTGCATCATACCCAGGTCCTTCATTTCGAACTCTGAGGAAAGTTTCCTCTTTGTATCTACAAAGAGCCCATCCTCCCCTATTACAAACAGGTCATCTACATCTACATAGAGTAGAATTATCATTGGAAGAGAGGGAGAGCCCCTGCAGATCAGGAACACAAGTGTCTCAAAAGGTACTCCTTTACCTCACTTTGAAGGATCTCTCTCTATAAAAGAGGAACAGATTGTCTACCCAGCAGGCCATGGAAAGAAATAAAATATACTTAAATGATTTTAAAACACCAGTTAAAAGAGATTGAGCACAAAGACTTGAGTTAGAGGAAAGGCTTTCCACTTTGCAGAATGAAAATCATATGCTTAGAAAAGTACAACCCAGTATCTCAGCTTTGTGATTTAGTTTAATGATGTGATATCATTTTTACTGCTTTATGTTCTTTTATATAATTGGTAGGTGGGCATCTCCTAAATCAGTGTCATATCCCTTCTCTTTTATATGATTGGTAGGTGGGGATCTCTCCAAATCAGTGTCACATCCCTTCCTCAAAGTAGATATGATATACACTAATTTATTACGATTGGTACGTGGGCACCTCTTAAATCAGTGTCACATCCCTTCCTAAAATGTGTGTGCATTTTAAAAGTAAGAAAGGCCTATCCCTGACATTTTTTAAGCTGCTGGGCCATTGCAGATTTTGAAGAATACAACGATAAGAAGAAAATGAATGTGGTAATTCAAGAGCAGAAACCTAAATTGTAACAAGATCTGATATCTCGTTGTAAAAACATAAATTGCAGGTAGGGTACTGAATATGTGTAGTTATTCTTAAAATGCATCTATTATAGATTTGTTAGCAACTTAGCACCCTTCACAATGCGTGCTCTCGAGTCTCTCCTTTATGTCAACAGTAACATTTTCCTGGGCACTGTTTCTCACACAAGAGATCTTGACACTAAACATAGATCACGGAGTTTTAGATCAGAGCATTACACGTACAATATGAATAAACAAATGTATACCAGTTCCAGAGATATATTCTCTGGTTTTGGAGAGGAACAAGAAATACTACAAGTGCTGCTGCACTTCTGATGATTTGCTAGAAGCTCACGACCTCTGACCATATCGAATTATGTCACTTAGAAGGTGACATATATATAAATGAAGAGAATTAAATATAGGTGGGACGGGAAAAAGGCAGACAGATATCCAGTAAGACTTTGGGGAAGAAAGGGAGCAGACGCCAAGCCAATCCTGATACTCCAGATTTATTGACGCTCATAAAAGACGTATGCTGCTTTGCATCCTTTGTCAGTTTGTGACAGGGTGGAGGTATTGAGACGGGTGGCGTATGTACAAACGCACTAAAACATTCTAATGGTGTCAAAATTGAAAATTATGTCAACAAAAACTGCAGTTTTTGTAATTATATAATTTTAGCAAGATCGTTGAAATGGCGATTTGAACATAATTATATAATTTTAGTATATAGGCTGTATCTCAGAAAAAGTTCGTGTTACTGTGGTGGTGGTTGTATTTTTGTTGATTATTTCCTGTTCAATATTTAGGCTGGACCCGGTCGATGGGTTTGGTATCCAGATGGTTCAGTTGACATGGCTGGCTGGGCGGTTTGGAGAGGTTCTCACTGTTACGAAAAAAATAAAAAATTATACAATTTTAACAATTACAATAATCTTTCCTAAACTTAATTATACAATTTCTGCAATTACAATCTTTCTTAAACTAAATGTCACATTTTAAAACTACCCAAATAGTAGAAATCTCAATTTGAACAATTTTTCTTTTACCTAATGCAATTTCAAGTAATTTTTCTTCTTGATTTCAGCTAAGAAGGAGACGGGTTGGGCAGAGGCAAAAGCTCTAGTTAAAGAGGAAACTTGTTTGCCTCATCCATTTTCTCTCTCTTTAGACGCAAAGCAAACTTGGAAGCAGCATCTTCAAGGCAGTTGCAGATTTTGAGTGAGCAATAAAAAACAATGCTACAGGTGTTGTTTGAGGACAACACTGCTATTATGGAGGAGACCAATGAAAACCAATGAAAAGATTGGCATCTTGAGCCAACTATCACAACAGAAAACCAAGATAATAGAAAACAGAACTTAGTAATGGGAATGATGAGAGAAATAAAGGCTGCAAGGCAACAATGCAGCAAGGTAGTTTTATAGAAAATTGAGGAGGTTGAAAAAATTTAGAGATTGTTATTCCTTTCAGAAAGATTATATGATTATTTTTCATTTCCCATCGTACTTTCATCAAAATCTTAAATTGATTATTTTTTTATATAAAAAGATAAAATTCAAATATATAAACAAAACAATGTTTAAATAAATTTAATGATTAAAAACATATGTTTTCTTTCAAACAATCATTAAAAAAAACATGTTAATAATTTAAAACTCTTTAACATTCGACACAACCTTCCTTAGAAACCACCATCAATTTAAAACGAAACATGGTTTGATGGTATCTTTTGAAAAATAACCTATATATAAGTACTTTTTTTCAATGGAGAAGAGCTAGTGTACCTTTGAAGGCGAAGGCGCTGTGATAGAAAAAAGGACAAAAATATCAGAAAATATAACTTGATGGTAGTCATATAAAATGATTTACATATCACTTCAAGGTGCAATTATATAAAATGATTTACAAACTGATCCTCTATTGAAGTGTTGGACTCTCATTCATCTACCTCCACTGAACCACAGTTCAAGTTTCCATAAACCCCTCGGCACACTTTTTCACAACCTGCAAATAGTTTTGGTGCTGCCAAGGTGACAAGAAGCAAACCAAACTATTCGTAAGACTGTCAGCAGATTAAATCTGCTCGACGACTAGGGTGACTGTAGCTGCTCTACTTGTGAGATCCAAGGACAAGTAAATGAACCAAGACATTCAATGCTACTTATCCAATGCAGCTGTTATTATTTAACAATAATCATACCATTTCTTGAATTATAACCGATAACCAATGTTTTAAGCATAGTCAGTCAACAAATTATATACGACAGAATTGAATTCAGTCCCTTTTTTTCTTCAATGTTATTGGTTCGATGGATTCAGGCATTATTCCATCATTGAAGACAAAGGTTTTTAAGAACATCCCGTAACCTTCACGATATCAATGGTCCTTTCAAACATTAAAAGCTATGTCCTTGGACAACGTTGTCTTCCCAAGTTTTCACGTATTTCTTAGATGGATGCACATGGGAGGATTAACCTGCCACCATTCGGGAAAGGCCCCAGCACTTACATCAATCGATATGGGAGGACTATACTACCACCATTAGGGAAAGGCCCATGTGCATCTGCGTCTTCCAGAATCATCACTTCTCCTTGGAAGGAACCTCGATCTTGAGTACACCAAGCTTCTCTCTAAAGTATTCGAACTTCACTCTGGCTAGCGGCTTGGTCAACACATCGGTTATCTGCTTGTCTGTCGCAATATACTAGAGCTTCATTGCTCCTCTTTGCACCATATCCCTGATATATTGATACTTGATATCAATATGCTTCGACTTGTCATGGAACGCTGGGTTCTCAGACAACTTCACACAACTCTGGTTGTCATAGAATATACAAGTCGCATCTAACCAGAGATCAAACAAATCAGACAGTAGCTTCCTAAGCCATACTGCCTCACAACTAGCCGAACAAGCTGCAACATATTCTACTTCGTCTGTACTCAGTGCCACGCACAAATGCTTCCTGCTAAACCAGGAGATGATACCGGATCCCATACTGAAGCAACATCCCGAAGTGCTCTTCCTATCTGCAGCACTGCCTGCCCAATCCGAATCAGCATAACCCTGCAGGTTAATCTTCTGATTCACGTCATACTTGAGCCCATAATCAACTATACCCTTCAGGTACCTCAATATATGCTTTGCAAAAAACGGGTGAACTTGTCTTGGATCTATCAGAAACTAGCTCAATGTGTTCACAACAAAGCATATGTCTGGTCTCGTATTCGTCAGGTACATCAAAGAACCAATCATCTGATGATACATCATGGCATCAATTGACTATGATGAAGCATCACATAGTAGCTTCAAGTTCGATTCCATGGGTGTGGTCATAGCCTTGCATTCCATCATTATGAATCTCTTCAGAATATCCACTGCATACTTCCCTTGTCCAAGGAAGATCCCATCCACATTCTGCCACACATAGGAAATAGTGCATCATACCTAGGAAACAGTGCATCATACCCAGGTCCTTCATTTCGAACTCTGAGGCAAGTTTCCTCTTTGTATCTACAAAGAGCCCATCCTCCCCTATTACAAACAGGTCATCTACATAGAGTAGAATTATCATTGGATTTCCCACTTCAACCTTGTAGTAAAGGTTGGAATCTACTTTACTCTTGGTAAAGCCCAAGCTCATAAGGAAACTATCCATCCTGTTGTACCACGTCCCGGGTGCCTGTTTCAATCCGTACAAGGCCTTCTTCAATTTGCACACATGATTCTTCATGTCACGTGTCTCAAATCCCAGTGGCTGCTCCATGTACACTTCCTCCTCTACTACACCATTCAAGAATGCTATCTTGACATCCATCTGGTGTACTTTCCATTTCATCACTACAACCAGTGCAAGTACAGATCATATGGAAGAGTATCGGGATACAGGTACAAATTTCTCCTCATAATCTATGCCTTCCTTCTGGGAGAATCCACCTGCCACAAACCTTGCCTTGTGTTTCTCTATGCTGCCATCTGCAACATGCTTGATCTTGTAGATCCACTTAGAAGTCACAACAGAATTCCCTTTTGGTCTTGGAACTACCTCCCAGATGTGATCGATTGGTACTCCTCGATCATGGCATCCTTCCATTCTTTCTTCTCTACCGCTTCCTCATAGTTGGCAGGTTCCTTGTCAATGATGTCGCACAATAGGGCTACATAGCTGGAGTATGGCCTAGGTCTCTTGCTTTTTATGTGCATCTCCTCTGGAGCGCCATACTTATCTGCGTCTTGTTTTTCTTCTCGTACCCATGTTGGTTTCCTCTTGTGGGAGTTCTTCTCACGAGGTGGATCTACAGGTTCTCGCGGTTCTTCCATCTCGCGGTCTTCGTGATCTTCCGGAGTCTCTTATCCCATCACTGAGTCTCTAATCCTGGGAACTTCAGGTTCTTCATTTTCTTCAATAGGAAGTTTTCTTGTATGTTGAATCGCTTTCTCTTCGAAACAAATCTCTCTTGTGGGTGATGGTACATGATCTTTCCTACAAGTCAATTTAGTTGTGTGGTTAGAAACATTTCATAATTTTCAAAATGAATTCTTATGCATAAGGACATAGGTCACACAGTTATGAAACTATCTTAGCCAAGGTTTCAACACAACATTCATCCATATCATGTATTCATACGGTAACTTTCTAGATATTCATACGGTAACTTTCTAGATTCCTTCCATCTCTACCAGAACATTGTTAAGAGTGTGCACTACTCCCAACATGTCAACAAAAAGGTTTCATTCTAGATAAGTAGCAATGGAATGTTGTACAGTACCATAGGCCACTTACCCATCACATGCATATTAGTGGTATACTGTTCATTAATGCAAATATCCTAATATGCATAATACACAACCTAAATCTAGGAACATAAGTATATACACCACTGAACAATATTACTTAAATAAATAGATATATAAGAAATGACAATTCAAATACGTATCTTTGTTTGTTTGTTGGGTGGACTCCCTCTTGATCTTCGCTTCCTTGCAGGAACTACTGGAGTCTTCGACAGAGTGTTTTTCTTCATCATTTGATTCTGAGGTCCCGTGCCTTTCTTGCTTATGATTGGAAATGTATGTTTTTTGTTAAATTTCTAAAAAACACACTTGAAAATAGAAATTAAAAATACTTTACAATAAAGATGTGTCAAAGGCCCCAAAAAATGCCTCAAAATGAAAATGTGTGATACTGGCATCAACCATTTTTGAAACGGAGGTAAAAATAGCTACTAAAATTAGGAGAGAGAAAAACGAGAACTGTGTCGAGTTCTCGTTTCATAGTATAAGTGGTTCCTAGTGTTATCTTTTCATAGAGTGACCCTTAGATGCCATATGGAAAGCCTACTTATGGGATGCATAACCATACCTTTCCCAACATGAGTGTGTAGGTTGTCACCTCACACCCTCACCACCATACCCATGACACCTCTTGCAATCCCAATAATTTCCCAAGTAGTACCACCACATATGCGGAACCTAACCCCTATGGAACACCCCCACCAGTGAATCCATATTATCCTTTTCCTATCCCTCTACCAAGTAATTCATCTAAACCCAACCCCACACCACACATAGGAGTCAATTTCATTCAACCCTTGTTGGCTCAATAGGTTCAAGCATTTGAATAGTTGAACATGGAAAAACCTGATAAGCAACAAAATTAGGGCAAGAAAAAAATGAAGAACAAACAAAAAAACTATCATCAAGGGAAGGGGGTAATTGATCCCCAACTAACCAAATCGTAATGGTAGAAAATAGAACCAAAACATTGTTAATAACAACCAACCCAAGTAAGGAAAAAACACATCTTTAGAATCAATATTTCTTGTGTACTTTGTGGTGAGTAATTCCATTACACCCACCAGTGTCCCAAAATTACTAATTGCAAATGCATGATGGAAACATAGCCTTAATCTAGAGGAAACTCTCCCCCCCATAAGAAAATAATATCGCCCAACCACAATAAGTAATATTACAAAATCCTTTCCTTCAACAACATGCCATATATCATCAATAAAAAATATAGAAACCACTAAACCCCACCATAACGAGGGATTCATCCTACAAGAACATTTACATGAACTCAATAGAGATTCACCTCTAGACCCACAATCGAGCCTATGGAATGTCAAAATCCACTTCCACATACTAAGACGATGCCCTGACCTCCACTAAACATTTATCTTTAGTTTCCCTATCCTAGTAGCAACCCTACTTGATGCTTATCCAAACCACCTCTATGACATATGCCTCATATCCCCCACATGAGAGATTCCCATAGTTATAACATAGTTGAAAATATAACCCAGTTCCACACCACTATGTCTACTCTAGAGGTCCTCTAGTCTTTCCCTTCCCAAAAGAAGGCACTACTATCATCATTAGGTTATATTGGCCCATCTAATTCACACTTAATGACCTTTGACTTCAACCATGGTGAGCCTAGGTTACCCTCATTTTCTACATTCCAAATCCATGTCACAATAAAAAACATCATCATTCATAACTACATCATTGACAATTGATATTCAACTTGTGTAATGTCCACCACATTTTGGAATAGGTCGGGATTCCTAATCTCATTTTGTCCACAATTACCCTTTGAGTTTATGATGGTTTCCCATCGTAACCACAAGGCCTCTACCAAAATTTCCCTATCTAGCTATGGTGAAAGATGGTTCTCATCGAAGTATAAGTATTCGATGCCTAACTAGACTATAACATATTCCTTGGTTGTTGTTAGATGTACACCATGAAGGAAGACACCTCTTCATTCTTCTACATAATGATACTCAAACATGATAGGAGGGTCATCACTCTCGACAAGCTTACATACTACAATCTTCATCCCACTAGAAATCTTGACAATATCTTTCCAATTGTTGGTATTGAACAAAATCTCCCTTCTTATAATGAGATAGGTCGAGTCATCCATAGAGATTCCTTTTTACTGGTGGCATACCTAGGACCACCACCTATCATAAAAACAATGAATGTTTCCCTAATGTGTATGATATCCTCCTCTACAATTCAAATACTTTCATCTACTTCAACTTCTACATCATAATCACCAATCACAAAGATCCCTCCTAAAGAATTAGTCACCCCCCCCCTTTAGTTGCGCCCATTGTAGAAGTATTATTACCCCTTCCCAGTATCAAGGGAAAGGAAAATTCGAAGGATCCATAATTTTCTTAAAGTGTAGAAATCTTAGTGAATCTTACTAATACTTAAATTTCCAACCATAAGATGTTGGGCACTATTTTTCTTAAAAAAAAACAATTTTCTAAAGAGTTTATATGGTTTCTGGAAAATTTTGGTGATTTTAGAGTAAAATTTTTGTATCCCATGGAATTTAGACGAATCAATTTAGAAAAAAATGTAAATTGGTGAATTTTTTTTTGGAAGAAAATGTCAAAAATTATCTCATGGAATAAATTTTGCGCCTAAAATTTTCGTTGGTTAAGGCTGCACCAGTCATGGACACTCTCACCCTACCATGACTCGCCCTTGGGATACCTATATGGCACTTAAAACCTCCATAACTAGAAGTAACACCAAAACCATATGCTCATATCAACTTCACCCCAATTCTCAAACTAAATCCTCACCTTTTGAGGATACATTTCCTTCTTCATCGCCGATCTTGGGATCGTAAACACCATTTGTTTCATCTCAACCAAAAATATCTAGGGGAAAGAAGACAAAAATGGTGAATACTCCAACTTCCTAAAACCCCCCGCCATGTGAAAGGTGACCCTACTAAACTCTACCCATCCCTTCTTGAGCTAATGAAACTTTTGCACCCAGCAAAGACTAAACCTCTTGCTCAAAACCATTAAGATGGGGGAAATCTCTCTATTCCTTAGATAGAGCCCACAAAACTAAGAAAAAAACACTACACATCAATCATGCATGTGCTTTATATTCTAAGTTCAATCATTGCACCCATCATTATTGAACTCCCCCATAGTTTCATAAAACCCTTGCTATCATTCACTAGCCTACCTCACCCATTGAGTATGCAATCCCACCTCCACTTCAGATGGCTGCCAAAGATTTTTTCACTATTAATTATATTTCAATATCGATAGAATAAAATAACATGAACCCATGTGCATTAGGTAGGCAATTCTACCATTGTCTACCATCACTCACATGTGTGGACCACCAAGAAGACCCCAATCACCCCCTCACCTCCATATTAATCAAATCACATGCTCTTATCCCATGTTATCATTGTGGATTGCTTGACCATTATTCATTTCATTTCCAAACAAAGAGAGAAAATTGATCCAACCACCTTTCCCAATTGAGGCAACATCATAACTCCCAAATAGGTGCACATATTATATCTCCTATTATGATTAACCCACCCACTTTCTCATAGCAGGATATTCCCCCCGCATTAAATTATACTATTGAATTCACAGGTATCTATCATATATCATCATCGATTGAGACCATGATGCATGAAAATTCATCATTAGCATTTGATGTCAACATAAGTGCACCATTTGTGCACAAATCCTCTTCATCCCCATGGACCAAGTGTTGGAACCTAAGGTTATGTAGGTTCATCACACCTCTAGATCTTTTGGAGATATCCAGTCAATAGACAACAGTTGAATAGAGTTGCAGTCGACTACAGGCTCGACTGAGTCATTAGTTAAACAATTGACTGAATGGTTGACAAAGACATGGTTGGGTCGACTACAACAACTGACTAAAATTTGGGACATTGAATATTTTGTGGAAATAGTTAGAACCAATGACCCCTATCTGTGGACCAGATCCTCTCTTTAAGGAAGTTGGTTATATCTAAAGACTATAAAAGAACAACCCTATGGGTTGTGTTACAATGCCATTCGTGTGATCAAATATGCATTTTGATGTTCTGATCACAATGTTATGTGCTTAAGTGTTGTAATGGTGTCGTCTTTCGACACCACCTCTCTTCTTGGAATACAGTTCCCTTCTGTTGTTTTCTTTTCTGTTCTATGGTTCATATGAAGAGGTTCCTCAACATTGTATCATAGCTATTGGTTTTGACCTATCTCTATTGTTTGTGAATCGTTCTGAGTCAGATCTTAGGTTGATTGAATCTGTGCTAAAGATTTGTTGACTAATACCTCTTCTTTGAACTTGGATTAGATGTGTTTGATTAGAAGGATGACTTCCAAGATAGAATATGTTGTTCTAAATGGACACAATTATGCAATATGGGAATCAGATATGGAGACTTTGTTGAAAAGTAAAGGACTATGGAAATATACTAAGTTTATCATAAATGGAAAGAAGGATGAGGATGTTGGGGTCATCAAAACCTACATTTCAAGTGAGATTCACTTTCATACAAGCGAGATTGACTGTCCTCATGTCGTCTAGAATAAGTTGAATTCATTGTTCAACAAGGTTAATGAAAGTAAAGTAATGTAGATACATGGAAGACTGATTGAATATTGAAGGGATTAGGTAAAGCTAGCTTGTAGGCCACCTGTCCAATCTATTGGATTATCTTATAGGGTCCTAAAACTTTGAATCAGGTTTCTAGGGGAGATTGTTTTTGAGAGATGTTTTTTTATAGGATTGGAGTTGAAGAAACACCTGATCCGCTATGAAAATAAATGCTCTAAGTGATGTTGATTCACTTATTGTTTCATTCTATTTTGATACATAAATAAATTATCCTTAAGGGTGCATAGATAGTTGCTATGGTGAGAAGTGTGGTGTCCACATCATGAAACTTGGATGTGCTTGGTAAATAGGAAACCATTGAAAATGGATTTTTTCCATACATTACTTCATATGGGATCATATTGGTAGCTCCATTTCCAAGTGGTATTATACCACCATTCTATGAGAAGAATCCATTGCGCCAATTGGTGTGACTTTTCCAATGCAAAGCATCTCGAGTATGCTTCCAAGCACTTGTTGACTGCTTCCATTTGATCATCTGTTTGGGGAAGATAGGTCATGATGATTTCAATTGGGCACCCTAAATTTTAAACAAATCTTTCAAAAACTTTATTGTGAATATAGGGTCCCAATCATATACAATGGAAGTTGGCATATCATGTAGCTTAACAATATGATCCATGAAGACTTGTGCCACTAGTGTTAGAGTAAAAGGGTTGGATAAAGCAAAAAATTGAGCATATTTGGATAAGAAATCGAACACCACCATGATGAATGATTTATTGCCTAATTTGGTAATCCCCATGGGAAAAATCATAGAGATATCAATATAGTTATGGTTTGGAAATTTAAGGGGCTAGAAAGGACTAGGTGACTTCACTATTTCATCCTTGTGTCTTTCATAAGTTGTGTTGTAGGCTTCTACAAAGTTTTGGATGTCTATTTTCATGCCTTCCCAAAAGAAAGAGTGCTTGATTCATTCATAGTTTTTATGAAATATCAAGTGGCCTACACTGGGAAATGAATGTAACTCCTCGAAGATTCAATGTTTTAAGGTCAAATCTAGGGTGAAAAAAATGTGTTCCTTATCCTGCAAGGTAACTTGATTCCAAGTGTACATGGTCAGGGATTTGGGGTCTTCCTAAAGCCATTTAATGAGTTTATGATGGTTTCATTGTCCATCCATTATTGATGTGCTTCTTCAAGCTACCTTGTAACTAGTAAGGATAATTCAAAGAGAGATCCCTCCTCCTCAAGTTGTTGAGACAAAGCATCTACTACCACATTTTATTTTCTCTTTGATAGATGATCTCATAATCATACTCCAACATATTAGTGACCCACTTATGTTTCTATGTGGAGTACAATATTTTCTCCATAAAATATTTTATACTATCATGGTCAGTCTTGATCTAGAAACACCTTCTGATTAAATATCGGCATCATATCTCAAGTGTCTAAAGGATGGTCATCATCTCTTTTTCATATGTGGACTTGTCCAAATTACACTCACATAGCTACTTATTGGTGAAGAATAAGGGTTGTTTGAATTGGCCATGGCCAGAGGCATCCCATTATAAGAAGAAATTCTTAGTGAAATCATGCACTGCTAAAATAGGCATAGTGCACATAGCATCCTTTAGGGTGGAGAAGGCCTAAGCTACATCATTCTAGTGGAAGGAATTATTTTTTAGAAATGAATTGAAAGGAGTTGTATTTTTACCATAATTTTTACAAACTTTTGATAGTATATGATGAGTCCTAGGAATCCCCACAATATCTTGAGGGTCTTGGCGTGTGGCCAGATCTACATAGCTTCCACTTTCTTGGGGTCCACATATACTCCATCATGACTAACAATATGGCCCAAATATTCAACCTTAAAAACCACAAAAGCACATTTTTAAACATTTTACAAATAATTGGCGATGCCTTAATAATTGTAAGGCACAGGAAGCATGATCGAGGTGGCTTTCCCATGTGGGGCTATAGACCAAAATATCACAAAATAAAACCAAGACAAAATGGTGGAGGAAGAATACAAATTTCTTGGTTGTGAGGCTCTAAAGGTGGATGGAGCATTGCAAAGTCCAAATGGCATGACTAAGAAATCATAATGACTCTCATGGGTGTGGAAAGCATCCTTGGGTATGCCAGATTCTTTTATTCAAATTTGATGGTAGCTAGATTGAAGGTCTAGTATAGTGAATAATTTGGCTCCATGAAGCTCATCCAATACATCATCAATGAATAGAATAAGAAACTTAATTTTGATAGTTATCTTATTGATATCCCAAAAATTTGGACACATGAACCAAGTGCCTTCCTTTTTTAGTACCATAACCATTGGTGATGAATAAGGGATGGTGCTAGGATGAATGATGTTGTCCTCCTACATTTCCTAGATGATATTTTAGATTTCATTCTTTTGGGAAAAAGGGTGGTGATAAGGGTGTACATTAGGAGGTTGATTTCCTAGAATTACTAGAATACCATGATTATACTCTCCATGAGGTGGTGCTACACCTTTTGGTGCTTCAAAGACCGCTTGATATTTGGATAGAACCAACTACAACTCAAGTTGAATGCCCTATGTGGGTGTTTCCATGACTTGGATGGCATTGAAATGAGCAATGATACTGAAGTGTCATTTCTTCAATAATTTCTCCATATGGTGGGAACAGATCGTTTTAGGAGAACCAAAAGTAATCCCTTTAAGATGATGTGTGTGCCCCTCTTGAGAAAAGTTGATAGGAACTTCCTTAAAATCCATGGTAATCGGTCCCAAATCCCTTATCCATTCTACCCCCAAAACTATATCACAACCACCCATGTTGATAGTGAATATGTGTGTTTTACGATGATAGTCACCCATTTGGAGTTTCACATTTTTACAATGACCAACACATTTCATCATAACCCCATTTTCTATCATAATTTGGAAATTAGATATAGGTCAGATATAGAAATGGTTTTTTTTCATCCACTCTCTAATGAATAAAATTGTGGGTGTTACTACTAGCAATTAATACGATGAATTTATAGTGCTTGATGTAGTCAATCAACTTCAATGTTTGGGTTGTGGAGAAACTTGATAAGGCATGGAGCGAGATTTGGGGTTGATCCTTAGGAATTGAAATATTTGGAACATCTTCTTAGGGTGGGATAAAATCTTCCACTTTTGGTTCTTGAGTACCCTCCATGTGGATATCCTCTAGGGGCTCATGTGGTGATGCATCTATTTGGAATAATTTATGTTCTTTGCATCTATGCCATTGGAAATATTTTTTGTCACAATCATATCAAATTCCAAGGCGTTGAGATTGGTCATTACATCCAAGGTTAACTTTTTGATTCATAATTTTGGAGTGGTGGAATCATTAGAAGCAAGATCCATGTGAGTCACCATGCAAGTGGGAAATGAAGGTCATTTGGGTTGGATGTTGATCAAAATTTCATCTTCTCTAGATCTATCACAAGGTTCCAACTAGGTGATGGTCGCTACATAATGACATGTGCTTGAACTACCTCCTTGAGACCACTAAGGAAGCATTACCAAAAAATAATCAGAGAGGTCATCTATGGGGACTAGCAATTGTTCAAAGGATATAATATAGTCCATATATTTGCCACTCTGGCGTAGTTTGGTCAACCTTCCCAGGTAGTGAGTGTTACATTCAAAATGACCATTAAGGAGCTTAAAAATTGCCTCCAATGGACATAACGATGATAATATTTTTGGTACCATAGCCACCATTGCTACCAACATTTTGAGTCTAAATATAGAACCCCAATTTTTAACTTCTAGAAATCATCCTTAATTCCATGGAGAAAAAAATAGTGTTCCATTTTTTTAACCCGACCCAAGGGATCAGATCCATCAAATTTACACGTGTCAACCTTCGGGAAGTGGTTCCATGAATTTTTATCCTCAAAGGAGAAAGGCCGGGTTTCTATAAAGAGAGTACAAAATCTGTGTTCATCATCTGACAATTGCATCATTAGTTGGATCATCTTGTTTGTGAGTGAAGCCCATGTGTTGAGAAATAACAACAATCGCATGTTGTTGGTTATCCATAGTGTTGCAATGGTTAGCCATAGTGAGAGTGAGCTGGTCAACTGAGTGCTTCAATGCCATGATTAGTTCATTGGTGTCTTGGAGTTTATCCTTGATTGCTTCCCCCATGTTTGTCTAGTTGTGGGTGTGTAGCATGGTAGCTATAAAGTAGGAATGCAAAATGGGGAATGGTCGGGTCCACACAAAAAGGGTTGTTAGATATGTATACCAAAATGATTATCATGATGTAAGGATTCTTTGGATATGAGTCTCTAATAAGGGTGTCACGGGTCCACCCAAAAATGGGTTGTTAGAAATATATACCAAAATGATCAACATGATGCAAGGATTCTTTTAAGATGGGTCAAAAATAATGGTTTCTAGGATCCCCATACTTTTTTTTAATGTTGAGAGGAGTATTACTCCCCACTGAATATTACTACATTGACATAATTCAAAAATCCTTTCTAGATTCAAAGATGTAGGAATTTAACTGGATGGTCAGAGAGAATATATTTACTGCATTGATAGAATGTACAAATTACTTTTATATGTAAATATGTAGGAATAGTACTCAACCCAACCTCTCAGGGCTATAACCAAGGAGGCTCAAATATGCCCTTAGCCGTACTATCCTACTACCAGGTATGCAAGAGTAATCTTCTCCATTGCTATGCTTGGTGCCACTATAGCAATAAGACGATCGACCATATTATCTAGAGATTGTGTCACATTACTTATGGGACTTCCTATATACCCAAGGGTACGTGGAAGTAATATTCTGTATGAAATTTTTTTCTGATGTAGTAATACTCTAAGAGGTACCCTCCAGAGGTTATAATAGTGTCCAACAAATGTGATTAAGTACGAATTGTATTGTGTGCATGTAGGATTCCCCAATTGTAGTTTTTCCCGTTGAACAAAAAATCTCTACATTATTCAAAGATGTCAGAACATGTCTCTAGCCTAAAAAAAATTCTATGAAAATTTGAAGGTGTGTTGGTTCATGAAAGTGCTCTGATACCACTTGTGGTGTGCTAAACCCTGCAAATTATAGTAGCAACAAGATATATAGAGATGCACAATGCCATAAACATAATATTACAGTGCATAATAACTGATAAAAGGAAATAGGCAAAACAAATGCTACAAAAATAGATTTAGTATTATGATAATCAAATCTAGAAGCAATGTTGACATGCCTCTTAATATTAGGTGACATTTCACTTGAGCAGAGCTCCAATACAATAATTCTTAACAAAACAATCCATAGCATTTTAGCTCTTTAAATATGTTTTCAATATCCAAAACCCTAACTATAGTGACATGGTCAAATAATTATTTTTGTACCAACTTCCTAGTGGGAAATAATTAATAGATAAATCCTTTTAAAATTAATTATTCACTAATAACTACTCGGCCTTATTCAAAAGAGATGGCCACATATATTATTTGACTACCTCCTAAAGTAAGGTGGTTAAGATAAGACCCTAACAATATCATTTTAGCCATACTTCTTCAAACTAGCATATAGATAACATATCCCTCTATTTATGTTGACATATTTTCCTGGTTTTAACCCCCTAAATATGCCTTTAAGACCCCACCCCATGTTCAAAAAAGTGTCTTAACCTATGCTTATAGAATTTCGACCTTGATCAATGGTAATACTCCACCTATATCGGTTACCTTGGATGAATACAACCTTTCATATTGGAACCCATTCTAGTTTCACCCATTTTGGATTAGGAACCCATATATTCTACATCCTAGAGATAGACTTATGCTTCTTCGCACCATTTTTCCCACTTTTTTTTTCCCTAGAAAAAAAAGCGTAATTTCATTTCATCCTTAAGAGTACGAAATTACATTGATCATCATCACTCATATAGAGTGGAATTTAGAGCTACTAAATCAAGCTTCATGCTTCTGTCTGTAACAAACATTGATGTTCTCACCACGTGAGAATTAACATCTTATACATTGATGTGCTTAATCACTGTGTTCAAAAATTTATAGTTTTTTTACAAAATAAACGAACCTTCCTGTACATGTTTTTTAAGAACAAAATAAACTGTGTAATACACCAATAAGTATACTGGCATCTATCCATCTGATCTCATGTATAATATTCAAGAAAAACCAAAAAAAGATTTAAGAACAACAAGTCTCGACTTCATTCTATAAACGGCCTATGGAACATTTTCCTTCCAACCCCATCTATAAGTTCAGTAACTTTCCATATTCCGACCCCCAATAGTAGCCCTTCCTTCGAGGCTTTGTCCACCTCTGCATTGTTTTCCCGGTAGACGTGCCTGCAATTAAAAGTTTCAAAATTGTGAGTTACATTTTGAATTTGTTCCAAAACAACAACATTCCTCCGGTTGTTGCACTGATAAGAGCCATTAACCCACTTGATCACATATAAGGAGTCCCCAAACACAGATAGTTTACAAATAGATTGCTCCATAGCAAATGGGATAAGTAATTTAAGACTGAGAATCTTAGCCCAGTTATTGGTCCCCCACCCAAATCCAAAAGACATCACATAGAAATGAGTTGGGGACAAAAAAAGGAGAGCCCCTCCCCCACAATGTTCGTTCTGACAAGCCCCATCAAAAAATCCCCATGGCTGTGATCGATCAATATCCACAAGTTGTATATTTCTAGGAATAGAAGCTTGTCTGATCCACTTGAGGGCTAAGAAATCCCACAGCTGTTAATATCCACCAAAGCTGGAAGTTCCAACTTGTCAGAGAACAGACAATTGTTTCGAGAGAGCCAAATCCCCCAAATTACAATAGGAGGAAGAGCTTTAAAGGATGCAAAGGAAGGATTATGTGACCACCGTCTCCAAGCCTCCTCAAGAGAAATCCCATCCCATTGGAAATTTACTTTTAAAATCCTAGAAACGATATTCCAGACCTTTGTGGTGAATCTACAATGGAGAAACATATGTAAAACATTTTCCTCATTCTGATTACATAGGTAGCATCTGCTTGGACCATGGAGACTTCTTCTCTACAAAACATCCCACGTCAGGATCCTGTTGGCTAGAACACACCACATGAATAATATATCTTTGAGCGGGCACTGAAGTTTCCACAGAGTTTTCCACCACCATACCTGCTCCTTGTCCACAAACTTCTCACTAATCCACAAATACCCATTTTTTGGAGTATAATTACCCGAGGGATCCCCATCCCATACTATAGTGTATTCATCTTCATTCAGGAATATCTGATCCCTACTTAGAGCCCTCAAGTACTGTCTAAGTTCTTCCTCCGGCTCCTCATCTAAACCTAAAGTATCAACCCTCCTCCAAACAGGACTGCCCATCCATGTATTCTCCAAATCCGCCATTTGATAAAGAAATAATAGATCTCTCTGCCTCAGTTCCTCAATCAAACCTGTTGACAGCAAGTGTTGTGCATCACAACCCACCCAAGGGTCGTGATCAATCCTCACCCTCTGACCATTACCAATGTCCCAGACTAGGTTCTATTCAATCACATGAAAACAGGAAACCAAAGCTTTCCAGATAACAGAGCCTCCTTTATGTGACTTGTGAGGGGACCTGATCCAATCTTCCACAGTATCAGGCTCAACATATTTATGTACCATTACTCTCGGCTAGAAACCTCCAGACTTAATTAACCTCCATCCACACTTAGCGGCCAAAGCTTTGGAAAAATGAAAGATATTTTTCAGAGCCCACCCACCTAGAGCTTTTGGAGCTGCAATTCTGTCCCACTTCACCCATGGAGTAACATGTGCATCCTCCTTGCCATTCCACAAAAAACTGAAGCATTTTTTCCTTACAGCATCTAAGATGCCCTTAGGAATCCAAGCTAATGACATCCAGTAAAATGGAATAGCTTCCAGCATAGACTTCACCAATACTAACCTACCAGCTCGTGAAAGCCATTGGAAGCTCCAACATTTTAACCTTTTTTCCAGCTTTTCCAATAGCCATACCTAGTCCTGTTTCAAATAGTCATTAGGCTTCAAATTGAATCCCAGATATTTTAGCCCCTCCGAAAGGTTAAGAAGGTTGTAGGGAAACAAATTAGAGTAAGTACATAAATCCTCCTCCCTCAGTAAGGAGACAGTAAGAGAGGATTTCCCTTCATTTATCTCCATCCCTGTTGTAGTAGAAAAAAGGTCCAAAATTTCTTTGAGTTTGACTGCGTCCCTCCTTGAACCCGCGTAGAAAATCAGAATGTCATCCACAAATAGCAGATGTGAAAGTGAGATGCCTGGTGCCACCATAATCCCTTCAAACTCGCCCATTCTTTTAGCTTCCTTAATAGCCCTACTCAAACTCTCAGCCACCAACAGAAATAACAAGGGGGACAGTGGGCATCCCTGACGCAGATCACGTCCAGAATGAAAGAAAGGGGTCACCGCTCCATTCATTAAAACAGAGAAGGAAACAATAGAGATACAGCTCATGATCCATCGGATGAATCCAATCTCAAAACCCAAATGAGTTAGCATAAGACAAATATAAAGCCAACTAACCTTGTCATATGCTTTTTATAGATCAATTTTTAGAACTGCTCCTTTCAGCTTTCTAGTTTTAATACTGTGTAATCCTTCCTGAGAAATGCCAATCGCTTCATGGATCTGTCGCCCTTAAAGAAACCCAAACTGTTCCTCTGAAATATGTGTAGACAAGATAGGTTTGAGCCTTCGAGCAATCACTTTTGTAACAATCTTGTACACACAGTTGCATAAGGAAATAGGCCGAAAATCATTGAGATTAGAAGGAGTGTCCACTTTAGGAATATGTGCGATAAAGGTGGAGTTAATACTAGCTGGGACCTTGAATTCCTTCCTAGAATCTTCAACAAGTTGTAATAGATCTTCACCTATAATGTCAAAGAGAGCTATAAAGAATTCAATCGTCCATCTGTCTGCCCAGGGCTCTTATCCTTCTGAAAACTATTCAATACTTCCTTTAGTTCGTCCCCCGAAATGCTCTCCATCAACTTTCTGTTATCATCCACTTCAACAAACCGAGGGAATAGTTGAGCAACCCTGATCACCTCTTCAATGTTCACTCTTTTAATGGCTTTGAAAAGATCCTGAAAATTATTAACCCCAACACCATCCAATCCTTCAAATGTGGACTGAGAAATACCTTTTGAGTCCTCAAGGCTCCAGATAGTATTGGTGGATCTCCTTCCTTTTGCATAAGCATGAAAAAATTTGGAATTTTCGTCCCCACTTTCCAACCAAATGACCCTTCTCTTCAATCTCCATGCCTCTTCATTCTGTTGAAGGATCCTATTCCTCTGATCCACCAATGTAACAAGATGGTCCTTCGATGCCTATGAACAGTACCCACTTCCTGTTCCATCAGAAATAGTAGATATTTCATCTTCAATAGACTTGAGATCCCTATTGTCCCTGCTCCTCTTATCAGCTGCCCACGATTTAATTGGTTCCTTAAGTGTTTTAATATTCTCAACAAAGTGGAATGCTGCAGAATGAACAGACCTCGGATGATAAGGGATCCAATGCCGATGGAAAAGCTCAAAAAAGGTAGGGTCTTCCAGCCAAACCTTATTAAATTTTAAGGGCGCAGGAGGTTTATAAGGACCTGCCTTCATCTCCAAATAAATAGGTTCATGACCAGAGCATCCTACCGACCCAATCCATTGCCTAACAAAGAAAATTGACTCCACAATCTGCTCAGAAATAAGGAAATGATCCAACCACTTTGCCACTCTAGCCAGACCAGTGCGCTTGTTTCTCCATGATGGCTTCAAACAAACGGGATCCACATCAATCCAATTGCCTTCTGAAAATTTTCGAATAAAAAAGTTTGTAAGAGGATCCACTTGGGCATGTGGCCCCCAAATCTCTACTTGACCTAGAGAAAAGTTGAGATCCCACCCCAGGATCACAAAATCCCCCTTGAGCAGCTCTCTATCCAACAGAGAAGACCAAAAAGGTTCCCTATCACAATAGGGTCCATAAATGTTAACAACAGTGAAAACTCTGTCAAATTCCAAAGATTTACAAGACATTCCTAAAACCGACTGCATTCCCCAGAGAGAGGAAACACACTCTTTAGCTTTGTTCCAACCAATCACCAAGCCTCCGGACCGACCCCTAGCATCCGAAGCCTCAAAACCCCAACTCGGGAACCATGAATTTAACCTACCAATAGCTTCATCACCACTGCACAGAGTTTCTTGTAACAACAAAACATCAGGATGTTCAAGGAGCAACATCCGCCGCAATGCTGCTCTTTTGGAGGGACCAGGGAGACCTCTACAATTAAAGGACATAACTTTCATCAGAACCCTTCCTTATGGGCATTCACTGCTCTAAGTGCCCTCTCAATAGAAAGTTGTTTTCCATTCCTAAGATCCGAATGAGCTCGGGTCTTAGCATGAGAAATGAAAGACTTCCATCCTCTGGTTTTTGAAAGTTTAGGTTTCTCTTTCCCTAACCCCCCTATTGAAAGCTTGTTGATTGAATGCAGAAAATAGCTAGACTCCGAGGATCTAGTGGGTGAAGAAAGCTCAGAAGGAACAGGCTGAAGGATTGGGGTTCCAACATGAGTGAAATCATGGGGACATTCTAATAGAAGAGTTTCCACAACAGAGGGTGAGTCCTCAGAGCACGAAGGAACCGAAAAGGATGACAACAACTGTGAGGAAATATGTAAATTCCTAAACCCATCCACCCAATCAAAACCTGGAAAAGATAAGTTCTTAATAAAAAAGATGAAGGAAGGGTTTGAGAAGGGAACAGAAGAAGTACCAGCTGCCATGTCCGGTGACCGAAAAAGATGAGATCCTTCCGGAACAGTAACCAGTGGCTGAAAGGGTTCAGATTCTGCTGTGACCACGATAACACCCATTTCTAGCCCCGTGCCTTCCTCCACCATGATGCCATCTTCCTCCACCTCACCCGAGGGTACCTCCAAACCAATACCAATAACTAGTGGCTGAAAGGGATCGAAATCTGCTGTGACCACGATAGCACCCATTTTCGGCCCCGTGCCTTCCTCCACAATGATGCCATCCTCCTCCACAACACCCGAGGGTACCTCCGAACCGGTACGCTCATTTTCTTGCTGACCCAAAGCATCACCTTCTAAGGCCACACGAGCCTCCTTCTGCACTATCCACGTTTCTGGGAATTACCAAATTTCATATGAACCGACATAGAGCAATCAATAGCCGGGTGCCCATATTCATGACATCGTCTGCAGCGGAACGACACATTTTCATAATCCAGAGTTTGTGCAAAGGTATATGGTCCCCATTTCAAATCCATGCCATCATACAAACCTTCCCTTACATTAATACTCACCAAAATGCGCGCAAACTTCTGAATCGTTGTTGCCACAAAGGATAAGTCTGCATCCAGGTATGTTCCCAAAAGGTTGCCTATCCTTCAAAAGTGGTCCTCGGCCCAGTAATGTAATGGTAGAACAGGAATCCTAACCTAGAGTGGAATGGTGTCCATTCGTTCACGACTTGCATCGAATAAAGGATTCCACGGCTTAAGCAGAAGCGGAACCTTAAGAATCGACCAGTTCATGCTCAATGCCCATTGAGCATGGGCGTCCGATGAAAAATGAAAGGCGAACCACCCCCTGATAAACCCACTACACGGGGAACATAGCCACAATGGCCAAGCCAAGCCCCAGAGGCTCACTAAATCATCATCTTGTGGCTCATCGACTTACCATATACCTGACCCACCAGCACCGACTTGACCATCCCTACAATCTGCTGGAAGCCAATATCTTCACCAAGTGTGTAATTCAGAGCTTTTTTGGTATTTTTAATCCACTTCCTTCTGTTCTTCACATGTTGAACATTAAACTTCAATCCTTCAAAACCCTCTTCATGACCAAAAAACTTTTGAACCGAATCCCCGGACGGGCTTGAAAATCCTTGCTGCTCAGTTGTGTCCAAATTTGCTGCTACGAAACCTTCAGGGACAGTATAATGACAAAACCCTTCCTGCTTATCTTCCTTTGCCACCAATTCTGCACTGAGTCCCTTCGCCGGTGAACCAATAGGGGAACCACCCGAGGAATTGAGAAAATTCGGAAAATCCCCTAACCTTGCATTCAACGGATCTTGTGATAATGTGGAGCTGAAACCCTTGACACCCCAGATGCTCTCACAATGAGCCTCCGGCACTAAACCAACAGTTGAACCTTCCGAGAGTGGAGAGTTAGGATGAAATGGCGAAGAAGCAGACTCCAGAGTTACATTAGGTCCAATGAACGAAAAAACATCAGTCGGCCGGCAACCAACAAAACCTCTAACCCCGAAGCCACCTTCACCAGCAAAACCTCTAACCCCGAAGCCACCTTCACCAGCAATATCCCGGAAAGCGCCAGGTGGCGAGCTCCAGATGTCATGGTGCCTCAAGGTGTCGTTGCCATAGTCCACCTCATCTAACAGATCCATACTTGGAAAAAACAAGATGCCTTCTCGTGGAGAAAATAGGGCAAAAACAAATACAGTAAAAAAATTAACTCACAGGAAATTGAAATGGTAAAAAGTCACCGTAAACCTCCTTGGAAACTGTCTTGAGAATCGTGCAGCCCTACTGACAGGACTGACGACCTACTGCCGCCTGCAGTGGGTTGCACAGTCTCCACCCCCCACTGGTCATGCCCTAGTCTCCATCGCCCGACCTCCTTAGGTTTTTCAAAATGTTGTCCATTTTTTTTTTCCCACTTATTACCCCATACTACCCCATACTCCCATGAAATTTTTATCAACTAGGCATATTATGTAGTGCTTCATCACATGTTAGGTTGATCATCTTATCAATATTGTGGATATCATTTTCTTTTTTATTCCTTTTTTCACCATTCCCTCAAGGAGATTCACCCCAATGACCTACACCTAGTTGCTCCCATCCACCACTATTATTTCCACCATATTGGATCGATTCACATGGTTGGATTTTTTGGGGCATCTATCTCCTTGCTTGCAACATGTCCAATTTCATTCATTATTTTGGCAAGAGATACCAGTGCTCCTTTGGCATTACCATATTACATTATCTCTTTATAGAAGTAGTGATAGTCAACCTTGTCCAAAAAACTTCATTGAATCACCCTTGGATTCACTCTATTTCAATGCCCCATCAAATTCCTAGCACAATTTATATACCTCCTTGAGTCATCATTTCCTTAGTTTTTCAGTTATGACCATTCGTTATGTTTATCTTATGATTTTTTATCATAAACCACTTACTTATTTTTTACTGTCACTGTTGGTGTTATACATTCATTTCGAGGTTAACATTGCAATTATGCTTTGAACAAGGAAATTCTTTATTCCCCTTCTCATTGACTCACTCATCCATTATTCTCCCAATATTAGATAATCACATTTGATACATAATATGCTACAACTTGTGCTAGTCTCTATGGAGTCAACCATTCCTTATTTCTAGTGAACCTTCACCTATTTCCATCAACACCTTTTTCTATGGGTTTTGCTTCGAGGCTTTGTGTACATTGGTCCTATTTACATCATTGGTGAGTCACCTTAGACCAAGCAAGGTAAGCCATTGTTGCTTCTTGAATTGGTAGTTTCACATGTACTAGAATCTAACTCATTACCCCATCGTTGAGATTTTACACATCTATGGTTCCAATGTTCTAGTTCTAGATGAATACAACTTGACATGTTTTTTTCCATTATTATTTTAGTCTCCCATGTGGGAGATTCCCTCTAGGTACCTCTCTATATGTTTCAGCCAATGTTAGATCTAGTTTCCCAACTCTAGTTGCACATATTGAGATATGTTTGCCTCTATTTAGTTGTTTCTATGACTCTAATTTAATAATTTAAGATTTTATCCAATGAGTTTTTTCCAAATCCCATCTCCTCTTTTGTGGTGGATTCACTCCCCTTTTGGGCGTATATGTTACTTCATCTGTGTTCATACAAGATACGTTGTTGATTATGATTATGTACATCTATCTAGCCCTATGTTTCCATGATCCCATGCTATATTGTAGTGTGACATTTTCACAAGTATGGTATGCCTACCTCATTGGTATTGAGCTGATACCATTCACATCATGTTTTTTGTTTTGTAGGTGGTTCTTTGGAGTTATCTATAGGTCGTTCCTCTCTTTAGATGCTCTTATCCTTATTTTTTTCATTACATGTTCCATTGTTTGAATAAAGAAACTCATGATATGTTTGGCTATACAAACTACTCCTAACGTCACACATCAAGGGGCTACTATTATCCACCTAATTTTTCTCATATACATCTAGTTTGAATAGTTCTTCTGAGTTACATCATTATTTCAATCACATTACTCCACATTATGCACCCTATTTAGTTGAGTCACACCATTAATTAACTAGTTTTTTAGTCACTTGAATTATCCTCCATTTTTTGTACATGCCACGTAGGAATTCCTCAATTTTTGTGCAACCCTTCTTAATGCAAAAGATGGCTCATTTGCTTTTATAAATGCATATGCATTCTTGTTTAGATAATGTAGTGAGCATGTGTGAACCTTATCATGAAACACCATATTCATTAATACCATTGACTTAGTCTTCCTTGATGTCCATTAAACTTACGAATTTTCATTATTACATTGAAAGAGTTCACATGGAAACTACATCCAAAAGGGCTTCCACTATTTATTTATTTAATAAATAAATATTATGAGGTTATATATCTTATGAAAAGGGTTCCACTATTTATTTATAAATAAATATTATGAGGTTATATATCTTATAAAAAAAGAAGAACAAGGTTATACTATCAAAATTTCATTAATATTATGAGGTTATATATCTTATAAAAAAAGAAGAGCAAGGTTATACTATCAAAATTTTATTAGAGATATTTGAACTATTATTCATTCTTCATCATTGAGAATATCTTTCCTTTTAGCTAGCTTGTACCATTGTCCATTCACATAAGGAGCTTCCTTCTTTCATATATTAGATTTGGAACTTGGGCACACAAGAAGATAAATGACCTTCCCAAAGATAATCTTTGGAACCCACTTCCTACAACAACACTCTCTCTAGGTATTACTTTGTGATCCTTTATTACTTTCTTCATTTGGAGTTAATAAAACCTTATTCTTTTCCCATCATTTCTATGTTTGAGTGTTAGATAATAATTTTAAATCCACTAATTCACTCTTGTCTTTCTTTCATTCAAAAGCTAGGGGTGGGAGTAATGCTTCCATGTGTCCTCTTGGTTCTTTATTTTATTTCCATTTTAGTTTGTATCTAGTTATGTAATCAACTAGATTAGGGATTTTTAAACACTCATTTAACAAATTTCCCCCCCAAAAAAAAACAAAAATACAAGGATTCCATACGAAGTCTTGAAAAGTATTGTATAGTGCACTATGGGCTATATTAAAATGAACCAATCCTTTTGTCATTATTTAATGCATTGTTGCTCTTTCCTTCATTTTACACACCAAGTGTTGGAACTAAATAATGCATTGGTTTCATACATTAACATCTTCTTTGGTGCACATATGGTGAATACTAACAACATTACAAGTTAGCATTCTAGTTCTATCAACCACTACATGGTGTGGAAATGTGCATGGCCTATAACACACATGTGCATGTGGATATATATTGCATCAATGCATACTCAGTATATAACACATATGCACATATTTACAGACTGCATCAATGCACAATCTTATACATTGCACCATTATCCTTTGACATATAATGTACAAATGGGAAGAATCCTTCATAAAACCTTTTCCCAATTTTTTTTTATTGTTACTAGTAATTTCAGGAAAATTCTATACCCTCCAAACAATTTCTAAGGATTTTATATAGTTCATGGACAAATTTGGTGATTTTTGAAGTAGGAAAAAATTATCCCATGGAATTTGAGTGAGCCAATTTAGAAAGAAATGGAAATTGACGAATCTTTTTTTTTGAAAAAAAAATAAAAAATTAATCCATGGACTAAATTTTGCCCTAACATTTTCCCTATATACATATGAACTAAGTGATTAGAAATTAAATCCTCCATTTAGATCAACATCATCCTTAATTTTGTTTTGTTTTGACTAATAAAACATACTATGCCATGTCATTTTTAAATCACTTTTATTCTTTATTCTAGCAAAAGATTGATTATAGATTTAAGGATTTTCCAACCACATGGCCGCCTTCTACCTATGCATTCATGGTGGAAATTTGTTTTAAGACCTTTAGAATATTGTCAAGTTAGGTCCATTTAAATAAAAAATAAAATTATTATTATAAAATTAAATATTAAAAGTATTTATAAATATTTTTAATTGTTTTTAGATATATTATGTTTTTTTTAATTATATAAAAGAAGCTTAATCCTTATTGACATTTTATGGTATCCCAACTTAAAATGTTGTACCACGATGTTGCAATATCAAAATATTGTTGCAAATGTTGTACCACGATGTTGTAATATCAAAATATTGTTGGCATTGCAACTTAGGCAGCCAGCCAAATTAAACAAACGCATGTCGGCTTGCAATAAGGAATCTTCCTTTCCTTTCCCCAAGCTCCGTACTTTTGTCTCACGATGTTTCACCCATTTATTCACAATTATCCCACAGAAAACAAAACATAAAATAGGTTGAGAGAGGACACAACTAGAAGCTTGTTTTTGTTTTGTAGCAAAACACCATCCTTCATATTCGTCACGTTGAATAAGCGAGAATTTGTTGATCACGGCAGCCATCCGTCGAATCATCAACAACCAACGCGGGGAAGAGACTCTTACCGTCCACCATTGTACTTGGAATCCAATTCTATCCATTCATTTTTTGTCGTTGAACTTCAACACACCTTATCTTTGATCAGATCTAAAGCATAGGAGTGGTGATTATTTAAAAATGGCTAGTTCAATGGAGACCCAGGTTCCATTTTTTGTAGGGGGCTTGCAGTACTTTATGTAGGATTGTGGTGGCTTTTGAAGACTTCATGTTGATATGGTGACAGTTTTACTTTTGCTAGATAGATTGTTCTTCTACTCAAACTAAGGTTGGGCTTGGATTAAGTTTACTATGCTACTATACAACTAACATAGCTTGCTATAATGTAGGATGGTTCCCGGTTAGTAAAAAAATAGCATGAATTAAATGCCATTTGTAATATTGTTTAGTATGAGTGTTAAGTTCCCCATGACGGGTGATCATCACTGCCAGCCACACTGACATGACCACTCGATAGTAAGATTGACACGTGCCCTCTGCTGATGGACACGAGACATGACATCTTCTAGGCCATTCATTTTCCGGTATGTTTGTGGTACAAGGCACATGGTGCATTTAATTATCTCCAGAGCAGGGCAACAAGCCTCTTGCTCATTCTTACGTGCGCTCAGTCCACTCCCATGGCAAACCATGAATGCCAGGTTCGCTGGTTATGGTTTACATTGAGGTTTATCGGCACAAGAAACACCATATGAGCTTGTTTGTTCGGCTTGAGGAAGACGCTCAGCTCTCTATTGTTCGTTGGTTCGTGTCTTGTTGGTTCACTGGTTTGCTGTTGGCTGGTCCGCTTGAGGGTTCGTTGCTTGCTGGTTCGTTGGTTTGTTGCTTGCTGGTCCACTGGTTCGTTGCTTGTTGTTACAGCAATGCCGCCTACGAAACAGGCTTACACTCGGCGTAATGCTAAAACAACTGGCCCTCCTCCTGGCCCTCCAGTTAGGTTTATGCGAGGTGTAGTTGGAAAGGCCTGCCGTTACAGAAAGGAAATCCTTGCGAAAATACAGGAGGACATCAAAGAGGCTGAGGAGGATGCGGAAGTTTCGCTGGGTTGCCTTCCCGACAATGATATTAGGGAGGAATTTGAGGCCCTTATCCTTGATCCTGGGTCTACAAGAGGCCACTCTACCCTCTACCAACGTACCTTGGATTACCACTAGCTTTAGAAATCGGTACTGGGGATGACTTTGGCAGACTGTGGGAAAGCTCAGGCAGAAATTTTATTTCAGCAAGACGAGATAGTCCTGATGCTGAAGTAGATTCTTCGGAACCAAAAGAGGATGGCTCTCCGGCTCGGTATCGAGCTCCCTACTGAATTGTCGGCTTTGGACTTAAACGACTAGTTTTAGTTTCTATTATTGGTTCTGAGTTTTGTTTATGCTAGTTCCTGACTTATGGATAGAAAACTCTGAATGATAATCTGTTTCTGTGTATGAATTACTGATAGAAAACTCTGGTTTTTTGGTAATGGGCCTGTTTTCTCAACTCTGAGAGGGCCTTTAAATCTTCTGAAACTTTGGTTTGGGTCTGTTTTCTCTACCACGAGAGGACCCTGTTTTGTGTACATGTGGAAAATAACAATATACAGATTCAACTAACTTAGAAAAAAAATATGAGTGTTAAGTATTATGAACTTTGCGTTTGATCAAAACACACATATAAAACAATAATAGTGTCATATTTTCTAAAGTAAGCACATTGTAAAGTGAGATTTGAAACCGAGGAAAAGAAAGATAACAATATTCCACTCATATTACAAGATACATCTAATTGATAATGTGAAAATTAAAATTCATGCTATAAAAAATTATCATTTAAATATTTTTACTTTAAAAAAGTAGTTTTTCTCTTAACAAGAATGACGACTTTTACTAAACTTGGAATTATAGTTTTCCTAATTTTTAATTAGGACTAGCCATAGAAAATGGATCCATAAAAGAACTTTTGAAGATATGTTGACGAATGGATTTTTATGATAAAACGGGCCAATCGCATGTGATATGAGATTATCTCTAATTGAAACAATAACTCATTGATAATGTATATCAATAATAGATCGTTGAATAAAAACGAAATTTTGAAAGAGAAGATACAAAATCCCTCTAAACATCAATAAACCATAACACTAAATCATAAATATAAACGATTTATTTACACACCAATAAACCATAACACTAAATCATAAATATAAACGATTTATTTACACGCTAAAATAAACATAAAAATAAAATAAAGGATATTTAATGAAAGCACCAAAAGGCAAGGATCAATCACCAACATCATATCGTATTCATGAAATTAAATATGTGTTTTTCATTAAGTCTGGAGTTTTTTTTTTTAAATGAAAGATTATTTTTTCTCGTTTTTAAGAAGGAATTGTTTATTTTTTAATTAATATAAAGGAGAAGGTTATAGATTCAACACTCTATCTATAATAATTGCATGACCTATTATGCTAATCGCATGACATATCGGGGATATTATAATAAAACACTAGGAAGAGTGTGAATTGAATATTCTTGGTAGGTTTAATATGAATTTAATTCTTATGCTTTTTGAGAATGGTTAATTTTTTTTTCAAAAATGAAAAATCATATATATATATATATATTTTTGTCTTAAAACATAGTTACATTTCTCATGTACATATACATTGACAGTCATCTTTATCTACTATTTAAGTCCTCAAGTAGTTAGTTCTTTACTTATAATCCTATGCTCTTATAAGAGGAGTAAAAAGGTTGTAGGTTGAGCTCACTAAGGAAGAAATTAATAGAGTGTAAGAGCCAGAATCTTTCCCACACTCACGAATGAATGCTAGAAGAGACTAACGAAGCGAGCTTCGAGGATGATTTAATCGCTCGAGATTAAGTAAGGGTATAAATATCATATACAATTATAAAGATGATACAAAATGCAACAAACTTTAGATCAACCCAAAACATTTTTTGAAATGGTTCTATAACCTAACCATATCAGCTCCATATATATGATAAAAAAACATATCTTACTAGAGCAAAAAAGAAACAAACGATATAGTCAAAGTCATAAGGCGATAACCTTGTCATCTAAAACACAATTTTTATTTTTTTTTTCCTTGGAAAAAGTCCGTAATTTTATTTCAAAAAGATGATTAAAATTACATATCGCACATGTAGTAGAATCAACAAGGATCCCTACATTTTCACATATTTCTGTCCCATATAAGCAGAAAACAACTTATAATGAGCTGAACCAATAAATCCGGCTGTACATACAGTCCGCATATATCCTAATACAGAAAGAAAACCTAAAACCCGTCATCCATTAATGGCACAAAAAAACCATAGATGAAAGAAAACCCCAAGAAAAACCATCCCAGAATCCTTGAATTGAGAGCATTGCCGCTAGCAGCTGTAAAGAAAAACCCCCGATTGCCGAAGACAAAGCAGCCATGATAGCCCAAAGACTGCCGTGCAGTAACAGCCTACCCTTGACGAACCAGGGTTTTGGATACCCTCGCACAGCGTACACAGCAAGATCAATTAGCAAAGAGGGAGCTGGAGCCCTTGCTCTACAGCCCTCGCTGCCGCCAAATCTCTGCCGAACACGCCTCGCCCCGGCCCAGCATCCATCTATACAAGCGCTACCACCACCGCCACCTCGCAGAAGGAAGAAAAACGGGAGAAAATACTGTTGTGTATAGGGCCACCGGTTCAAGACGATAGCCTCACCGTCACCACCCATTGCACACGCCAAGCTCGCCGCGCACGATGCCAAGCCCACGCCGCCGTGCTCAGCTCACCGCCCACCAGGCCAATCACTGGATCTGAGCTCGCCGCGCTCGATTCCGCCCGGCCCACTGCCATCACGCCGCGCTCGATCTACCGCACAACTTCAGAATAGTGCCGCCGACTGAAAATGAAACCCTGCCTCCGAAGACCGCGGATGGAAGGGTTCACAGACCCACTCCCAACCACGGCTTGAGACCCTCCACCACCATGACGTCTCTCCTCCGCCCCGAAGCATTCGGCCCCGCCTTTGTTGTCGTCGCCGCCGCCGCAGAAGAGCCCGCAGGAGCTCCACCCTCTACGGGTCACCACGCAAGGGTGCTTGCTCCTTTCAAAGAACCGCCATGATTCTAAAACACAAAAAACTTAAAAAGGAGGATGAAAAAATTATGACATTCCTTCCTTTTGATTCTCTGATATATACCAATGTATTGTACTGAGATGAACACCTTCCTTAGATAGGACATCTGCTTCAATATTCCATTCCTTGTATATATGGAAGAACGAGACAGACTCCAATTGATTTTTTAAGAAAATGATCTTTTGAATCAATGGCTGCAAAAAAATGTTGTGACAAGTTTGAGAATGGTTAACTATTAAAAAAGAACTTTCCAAGGGAATTTTTGTTGGGCATGTGTTATATTCTTTGCATGTGTGTGGGTGGGTTATCATCTGTACGACTGCATTTGACAATAGATTTGTCTAGTGCCGAAGGCGAGTCATGAGATAAGCGAGTCTAAATTTTTTTGGGTTATTTGTAGTCTATTTTTGGGTTTTTTTTCTAAAAATATGTAATTTAATCCCAGTTAAGGGATTGGGGTTTATTTCTAATTCGAGTTGACGGATTAGGGTTTTGGATACTGTGGAATACATATATGTTGTACTTTGAGTTGTTAATAATCATAATGAGAAAGTAAGAGGTGCGACTCTAAGTTTTGTTGGTTTTCTTGGTTAAGGGTTTCTAAGGTAAATCTCTATGTATTATGTGTGAATGTTGTGGTGTAATCCCTATTTTTGCTTAAACGAATTTGTATGCTTTGCTTCTCTACACAGGTATAAACTTACATGTGGTATCAAAGCTCAATTATTAACTTCAGGGGGATGCCAACTTTGTTGTTGAGGGTTTGACGTGGTCTATAGATCTTGGGTTTGTGATAAACCCGAGTTCAGTGGGAGCTTCACAATGGTGATTTGTGCATTGAAAGAGAATGGTGAGAAATTCGAGAATTGAGATCGAGAAATTTAACAACCATAACTTTGAGCTATGGAAGCTCAAAATGGAGGATCTTCTTGTAGATCAAGAATAGCGGATTGTTGTGGATCCGAGTACACAATGCACTTGATCGACGAAAGAATATTGATATAAATTAGAAACAAGGGTGAGGAGTATAGTCCAACTATGCTTATCAGACTTTGTTTTGTTGAACGAATCTGGAGAAGATAGTGCGTTAAAGCTATGGAGTGTGTCCCTAGTAAACAAATTGTTTCTGCATAAGAAACTGTATCACCTCAGAATGGATGATAATGACACAGTGACATAGCATCTGAATGTCTACAATTCTCTATTAAGTCAAATAACCTTTGTTGGTATTACAATGGCTGAAGAAGATAAATGTATTACATTATCATGTTCTTTGCAAGATTCATGGGATAACTTGATTGTTGCAATAGGTAGTGCTAGTAAAACGACCTTAAAATTTGATGAAATAGTAGCATCCTGACTATCAGAAGAGATGAGGTGGAAAACCATGGATAATCATACCATGGATTCCCTGTCTGTGAGAGGTCCTCCCTAGGAAAATATTTGAGGAAGTACTGGAAATGTGGTAAAGAAGGACACTATAAAAAGGATTGTAGATCTAAGAATGTTGAAAAAGCGAAGGGATTTGAAGATATCCCTTCCATAAAGGTGAAGCCCTCCTCAGAAGAAGGAGGGGATGTGTACCTAGCTCTTATTCAGATAGCGATGTATGGCTGATTGACTCGGGTGCATATTTTCAGATGACCCCCCACAGGGAGTGGTTTTGTGAATATGAAAAGTACAAAGGAGGATATTTGTTCTTGGAAGATGATTCAACAACCAATATCATTGGACACATAAGAGTACAGTTGCAATTGAAGGATGGAGGATTAGAACTCTCCCTGGAGTACTACACATTCCAAACATAGTGAGAAACTTCATATCCGTTGGAAATATGGATGATGCAAGCGTACAAACTATGTTTGGAAAAGACACATGAAAAATGTCTTGAGGATCAATGGTATTGATGAGGGGAGTTCAGAATGGAACTCTGTATAAAATATTGGGAAGCACCATCATTGATGAGTGTAACCGTTCTGTTGTGCTTGAGGGAGGAGATAAAGAAGACAGAACCCCAACTGGATCTCGAGGAAATACAATGCTATGACATCAAAGACTGGGGCATATTAGAGAAAAGGGACTTTGAGCATTACAAGGTAAAGGTATGGTTGAAGGTATGACTAATTGTACTAGTTTGGATTTTGATTTATGTGGACATTTCATATATGGAAAACATAATCAAGTAAGATTTGCATATGGTACTACACGAGCAAAGGGAATTTTAGTGTTAATACATAATGATGTGTTTGGACCTATCCCTATTCCATCATTAGGAATATCTATGTATTATGTTTCATTTATAGATGATTTCTTAAGGAACACATGGATTTATTTCCTTCAAAAGAAATATGAAGTATTTGATAAGTTTAAAGAATTTAAGGCTCTTATAGAGAATTAGACGGAAAATAAAATAAAGGTGTTGAGGAAAGATAACGGTGGGGAGTTCTACGGGAATGCATTTGAGGAATTTTGTAAGAAGTGTGGTATAGCAAGACATACAACTACTTCATACACACCTCAGATTGAATAGGATGCCAATGGAAAAGGAAAGGATCATCCTCAGCAGTGTCAGGATGGGACACGAATTTTGGACAGAGGCAGTGGATATTGCATGTTACTTGGTAAATTGATCACCCACATCAACATTGGTTGAAAAAACTCCACAAGAGGTATGGATGGGTAAGAAACCATTTATTAAACATCTAAATTTTTTTGGGTGTGATGCTATGTACATGTCCCAAAGGAGAAAATGAGTAAGCTGGATAATAAATCTGAAAAATGTATCTTTATCGGTTATAAAGATGGTGTGAAAGGATTTAAGCTTTGGAATCATGTAACTAAGAAGACTGTTTATAGTCGAGATGTTGGTTTTAGAGAGGTAAAAGATGTGCCCAGATAGGAAGTGAATCCCAAAGAAAAGGAATAAGAGAAAATAGAGTTTGAGTTAAAAGATGAAGAATCTAACTCAAAGGAAGAAGCTGAATCAGAATCAGAAGAACCTCATACCCCAGCTTTGAGGAGATCATATCGAGAAAGAAGGAAACCCGAAAGGTATTCCCCTCTTGATTTTTGGTCTAGTTTTGTTTTTTTTGTTACTGATGATGATCCTAGAAATGTGAAGGAAGCTATTGATTTAGAGGATATCAATCTTTGGAAGAAGGCCATAGCTGAAGAAATAGATGCCTTCGACAATGGGATCTAGTTGAGTTACCAGATGGAAGAAATTTCGTTGGTAGAAAATGGTTGTTTAAGAATAAGTTTAATGCATAAGGTAAAGTGGAGAAGTACAAAGCCTGCTTAGTTGCAAAGGGATATTCCCGGGTAGAGGGAATTGATTTTGGTGAAATATTTTCTCTAGTTGATAAATTAACTTCTATTAGATTGCTTCTTGGTACTATTGCTACTTTTGATCTTGAAGTAGAGAAGATGGATTTGAAGACACCATTCTTACATGGGGATCTTGAAGAAGAAATCTACATGAAACAACCAGAAGGGTTTATGGTAAAGGGAAGGAATGAGCTGGTATGTAAGCTAAATAAGTCCCTTTATGGTCTAAATTAATCTACAAGGATGTGGTACAAAATTTTTGACACATACATACTTGGATTGGGGTTTGTGAGAAGCAAGGATGATCACTATGTATACTCCAAATAGGTTGGTGATCACTTCATCCATATAGTACTATATGTTGTTGACATGCTACTAATTGTAAACAACAAGGATTTCATAAAGGAGGTGAAGTCACAACTATATTCCAAATTTGACATGAAGTTTCTTGGTGATACAAAATTCATACTGGGAATCGATATTAAAATATATCATGCAAACATGAAAAAATGGTTGAATAAGAGAAAATATATTGAGATGATACTACAGAGATTTAACATGCAGGAAAGTAAGTTGGCCAAGGTCCCTATTCCTGTAGGTGTAAAGTTATATGTAGATTAGTGTCACAAGACACAAGAAGAGGAAGAAGATATGTCATGAGTTCTATATGCTAGTGCAGTTGGCAGTTTGATGTATGAAATGGTCTGTATCAGGTCGGCCATTGCTCATACAGTGGGATTTTTTAGCATATATATGTCAAACTCAGGGGAGGAGCATCGGACAACTGTAAATAGGGTCTTCATATATTTGTGTGACACCATAAATTATTCAATCTAATACCAAGGAAGACCTGGGCTAGACATATTAATAAATGTACATGGATTTGTTGATGCAGAATGGGATGGAGATATTGATTGTAGAAGATCTACAAGTGTGTATGTGTTTATCCTATTTGGAGGAGCTATCAGTTGGATGAGCAAGAGACAAGTTGTAGTTTCTCTTTCAACTACAGAAGCTAAATACATGGCAGCCACCCATGCAAGTAAGGATGTTGTATGGTTGCAGATATTTTGTTCATGTATTGGGTTTGTATAGAAAGATATAAGGTTATATTGAGACAACCAAAGTGCAGTCTTCTCAGAAAAGAACCTTGCTTATCATGCTAAGACAACACATATTTATGTGTAATATCACTTTGTGAGAGATATGGTTGAATACAAGAAGGTGTTGCTGGAAAAGGTTGATACCTTGAAGGATGTTACAGACTCATTGAAAAATTCTATCAGTACCGAGAAGTTCTCTTGGTGTAGAGAATCTATGGGCATTAATGCCCTGAACCTGTGACACCATTTGTACATGGCTCATTGTTATGCAAATAAAACAACGAGTGGGATAATGTTGGATATGTGTTATATTCTTTGCATGTGTGTCGGGGGGGTTGTCATCTGTACGAATCTGTATGATGATAGCACTGTTTAGTGTTGAAGGTGAGTCACAAGTGAAGAGAGTCCAAATTTTTTTGAGCTATTTTCGTTTTATTTTTGGGTTTTTCTAAAAATATGTAATTTAATCCTAGTTAAGGGATTAGGGTTTATTTCTAATCTGGGTTAATGGATTAGGGTTTTGGATGTTGCAGAATTGTAAAATCGTAATCACAATATGATATAGCTATTGAAGATGCCTCACAGATGAAAGATTTTAACTATTTCTGCATAATATAAGTGTATAAACAAGTTTGGAAATACAAATGATAAAAAATCAGCACAAATGATCAAATTACAGAACAAATGATCAAATTACAGAACAAATGATAAAAAACTAGGATGCAAAAATGATCAAATATGTGATTATATTAACAATCCAACATTACAAAGAGTTTGGATCATCCTTATATAGAAATAGGAAGGAATAGGATCCACTTGGAGTGTCCACACTTAGCTAGCTTAGATTTAGCTCAACCCCCCTGTTGTAGTCCCACAGGTCATGTAGTTACCAGAGATACATTATATACATTATAAGCAAGCATGCACAATGATACATATACAAGAGACAAGAGACCAATAGAGAGGAGCACAACCTTTATTATCCAACAAGAGAAATATACAACATAGAACAGATATAACTAGTACATCGGCTCAATAACCTATATATATGCCTTTCAATACAATTACATAACCGTCTGTCGGTCTAACCGACCGACCCGACCTATACTAGTCGACACAACTTGTTGATATATACTTCAAGTGGTCAGGCAGAGGGCCTAGTCGATAGGCCGACCTAGGTCCCTCCAACATCTCCCCCACCTCAAAATCTTTCTTCGTCTCAAAGAAATGGAGAGATCAAAATTAGAACTATACAACAAAAAGAATCACTTCGAGGGTTATGATGATGGTAGGCTGGAGATGGTAGAATCAGGTAGTTATAGGCATACCTCAATAATGGCTTCGACAGAGACAAAGAGATGGTGCTGGAATTCTTCCCATGTACGCAGCAAAGTATGGATATCCACAGTCAATGTCGTGAGCTTTGATAGGTTTTCTATCTTGTCGTGAGTGGATGTATGTTGTAAATTGATCATTTTGGGGCCAAACACTTTAATTGTTTCTTGAGCAGAAGCAAGTGAGTGTTGGATACGGGGCTAGATTTCTTCAAGTTTGGAGAGGCCACAACGCGCTTGTGAGATCCATTGAGCTTCCTATTTTTCTAGTTTGTCCATCTTTCTATTTTCCATAATGATTTGATTGTTGAGGATTTCAGTAAGTGCTTCCTTCATGTTCAGACGCTGATGATGAAGTGTGCCAAAAAATGTTCGTGTATTTTGAAGTTCCTTGTACACCTTGCCGTAATGTACATACCAATTATTCAAAACTTCAACAAGTTTGACTGCTTGAGTAAGACAAGAGCTTCTATAAAGGCTGTAAACTGGTTTTCCATTAAGGAATATACTTCGACAACTTGGTCCTGTTGTTTCTTTAGAAGCTCATATTGTAGAGTTGACACGACAGATTCAAACAACTGGTATGCTATTTCAAGTGGTGCTGTCGTGTTAGTACTTGCTGGAAGTGATATGACTTGTCAGGATAAATCTTCACACTTAGCTAAAAATGCATTCCTTTCTTTCTGTAGCTGCTGGATCTGGTATTCTGTTTCCTTTCAGCGATGTCTCTACTCTCTGAAGATGGCATCATTAAGTAAATAAAGCTCTGTTTGAGAGGCTAATTCTTGTTGATAAGTGGTGATAGGACCAAATTGGTCTAAATAGACTGAGAGGCAACTTTCTGATTGGAGTTGCTGCACTTGTTGCTTTTGCTTTTCCTGTTGAAGTTCTTTCTCTTTTCGCTTCTTGTCTTTATGTTTCTTCCTATGACTTTTCTCTTGGGCTTGTTCTTTATTTATAGCTGGTTGATCTTGCCCCTTTTCTTTATCGGCTATTGCTGAATGGATTTCTACAACTGCTTGTATATTGGCAACAACTTGTTCTATCTAGATCTGTATGATTTGCTTTGCTTCTGTGGAAACTGGAGCTTTGTGCTCAAGTGTGTCAGAACTTACTTGGATATCTGCTGGTGTGCTGGATATGTCAGCTTTTATTGTACTAATATCCTGTATGATGGCTTGCTTAGGTGCTTCTGTCGTGTCAGCTTCATTATCTTGAATTGCGGCTATGTCAATTTCTTGAACTGTGGTAACTTCAATTGCTTCTGTCGCTATTGCTTCTTTATTTTGCTGATGTATCACAGGACTGGACTTGGATCCGTCGGTAGGGAGACTCGACTGACTTGTCAGAATTGATGGAGGGTCAACTTCTGTCGTAAGTAGACTCGAAGAAATGGTACTGTCGAACGGACCCGGACTAACTAGACTTGAATCAACTTCTGGAGTTGCAGACTCAGCTTGAGGATTGACAACTGCTGGGGAATTTTCAATATGGTCGACTGTAGAGTGAGGTGGACTCAATTCTTGCTCTGACGGTTTAATTGGTAGGGGAGAGTAGACATATATTTCTTGTGCAACAATTTGACCTAAAGGATCAGGGTTTCACTTGAGATGAGTCATTTTATGACTGACAACTTCTGCTATTGTAGATTGTGAGGATAAGGTGGCGTTGGTTCTGATAGTGTCGGGGGGAATCCAAATTGAGCAGATCATTTGGTACAACAAAGATTGGCTGCTGAGTGATGAGTTCTCGCCAATTGGGAAAGAATATTGGAAGGTTGGCGATGAATAGATTCATATCAGCATCTGCTTGGCTAACAGGGCCAGGTAGTGCTAAGGGAGTAGTATCTTCCTCTACTATGGTTGGGAAAGAAGGTGGGGTGGTAATAGTCAAGTCGACATGAGGTTCGACCGAAATTTTGGGTTTCTTGAATGAAATTTTTGGGGTCTTTCGCTGGTCTGTTTCCAAAAATTTCTTAAACTTCTCCTCTATTAGAAACTTAATTTGGGTTGCATCTACTAGTATTTGAGTGGCACTGTCATATAACTTGATTTAGTCTTCCTCCATAGGCTCCTGAAAAGTTACTTTTCTTTTTCCCTTCCCTCGTGTCGGTACTACCTTGTTCTGTCGTGCTGTAAACAGTTCGGTCGCTACTCGTTGGATATTTTCATCTATCAAGAGATGCTCTGGATTGTCGGATTATGTACTGCTGTTTGAATGTTCCATAGCTTCATCTGGATATTCATGTGGAGTGAGTGTAATCGTCGATACAGTGGTGTTGGGTATTGGTTCAGGCTGATAAATGAAGGTGTTCACATACAACTGACTTTCATACTCCTCTTCCTTTTTTGCATCCGTCAACGGTTTGACACTAGTGAAGTCGACTTTTATTGCTTGAGATGGAATCACCAATATTTCATTGGACTGTCGTCCCAACTCTGTGAAAATTTCATCTACTAAAGGGTAGAAGTTGAGGGGATTTTCTTTTCCTGCTACTCCTTGTAAATACCAGACCACTGTATGATCTAAAGATAGTTGGATATGTGCTGTCGGAGGTAAACTCCGTCGAATGTTCTGAGGTACTCTCCACCTTGTTTCCTTTGTTTTGAATTCTATAAACCATGCTTCCAACCAGAGCTTAACTGTCGTTGGCCCGTGTCGACTTCCTCCTGGTGAAAAGATGTGGAAGTTCTCCATAAGAGCACTTCGCTCTTGAGAAAAATCCTTATTCCCTCGCGGTCGGATATGGGTCATGGAAATCCATATAATTACAGATGGATAACGAATGCTGGTTCCCTCATCTTGGAAATTATGGCATGTATGTTTTATTATGTCGTCCAAGAAGTCTGCCCATTTGTATACTTTACCATGCATTGCCATATTTTTAACCGCTTCCAACATGTTGATTTTCAAGTCGGACCCTCTTCCTGCTCGGGATAGAGCATGAGACACTATTTTAGCAGCAGCTTTGTAATTACCATATTTGATATGGCTCACGACTAGACCTTGTGAGTTCTTTCTAGCAGCGGTATCTATAAATTCGTCGACCAAATCCACATTTGAACTTGTCGGTACAGCATCTCCTTTATGTGACAGACCGGTGATTTTATGGATAAGTTCACCATTAATTTCGACTGGAACATCAAAATAAAACTTGCCATTGTGATAACGGCTAATGATGAACTGTGCAATATTTTCTTTGAGTCCTCCAAAACTTTCCAAAAGAGGTGCCTTCATATAATGTAAAATTGTAGTAGTCTGCAGCCTCTGTGCTTCCTCCCTCTAGCGTCCATCTGATTCCTTCCCCCAATCTTGAATCTCTTTCCAAGATCTCTTCCAACTTGTTTCCAGAACCTTAGCATTCCGAATGATTTGCAATCTTGTTTCTAGGGGAGATTGTGCTTTTTCCAGTTCTCTGACCATTATCACAGCGGCCCTGGCCGATGCTTGCATTTTTCTTGGGGCCATGAAGATTCAGGGTTCAACAATGCAAGATTTGTTTCGACAAGGTCGGGGAGGTTTGTATATTGGAGTTCTAGTTCTTGGAAAAAGAGTGCCCAAGAATCTTCGAGCTCAAGATTTATGGTGGAGCTACTCGGCATGGGTGAACGGGACGTAGAGGCCTGTATTAATGGCTGATTTGACGAAGGCATTAAATTGAAATGACAAGCTATTGGTGCCCTATCAGGTGCATTACCTCTGGCGCCGCGACTACTTTTGTCCTTTACTTATTTATCATCATGATGCTCTGACACATCTCTTGATGTGTTGTGTCGGAGGATTTATCTAGGTAGGTTTTGTCGGTCTGGGTTCCATTGTTTCTGTCGTGTTTGATCCTCCTCAGCAACTCGCCGACGTTCTTGTCGGTGTCTATAGAATCGACGGTTGTGCATCGAAATTTTGTCTTTTCTATGTCCAACCTTACTTTGCTAATCTCTCGTCATTCTGCATTTGAATTGCCTTGCTGTTTGATTGATTGCTTATAGTACTTTCTCTCATTTAGTTATTTCTAATTTTTTATTTTTTTTTACGGAATATTCACGACTTGTACCTTTTAATTCGGGCGGTGTTTACCAGTTTCTTGAAAACACTACCTTGTAACGTTTTCAGTCGGAATGATCTGTTGGGATTTTTCATTTTGACAATACAGGTCCCCATCCACTTTGTATGCAACTTCTTTGGTTTCCCTTTTACACGTATATTATATAATAGTGCCAAATCTCCAACTGATAGATTCTTCTGTTTGATATTTCTATCGTGCCAAGCTTTCTGTTGCTGTTTTTGGACTTGTTGATGTTCTCTTGCCATCTGTCAACTTTCATCCAGTTTCAACAGTTGTAATATCCATTCTTGTCGTGCATCTTCGACATCAATGTGCAATACTGTTGTAATAGTCAGTGCTTGTCGTTGAAAATGCAATGGGATGATTGCTTCTTGTCCATAGACAAGTGAAAAAGGTGTTTGTCCTGTCGTTCTTTTGTACATTGTTCTATATGCCCAAAGAACAGCAGGTACTTTTTCATCCCAGTCATCCTTCTCAATGTTGCATACTTTTGTCAATCCTCTTGTGAGTGTTTTATTGAATGATTCTACGACGCCATTAGATTGAGGATGGTATGCTGTGCTTATTTTGTGATCAACTGCAAATTCCTTAGTTAGCGCTTCAATGGTTTTGCAAACAAAATGCGTATCTTGGTTGCTTATCAATGTTAATGGGCATTCGAAACGTGTTATGCTATTTTCAAAGATAAAATTGGAAGCAACTTCGCTCGGCAATGTTTCGACCGGTTCTACTTCTGCCCACTTGGTGACATATTCCACAGCGGTGATAAGATATCGTGCACTTGTTCGTCTGCCAAGTACTAGAAATGGTCCAATAAAATCAATCACCCAAATTTCAAATGTTCGGCTAGGATTAATTCGAACCAAAGGAATTTCTGTTCTGGGCAGCGGTCGATCCATCGCTGACATCTATCACACTTATATACAAACTCTCGACAGTCTTTATGAACTATCAGCCACCAAATTCTGGCTTGCAGAATCTTCCTTGTTATTATGTCTGCATGATAATGTCCTCCTGCCGGTCCAAAATGAGATTCCAAGAGTATATTTTGTCGTTCATGCTCAAGTGCACATCGACGTAATATATCATCCAAGCCAAGTTTATAGAGGAATCCGTTGATCGAAGTGTAAGGTGTTTCTTTCATAGCAAGGATATTCCTCTTTTTCTCAGTCATTACTTCAGGAGCTTTCCCATCCTCAAGAAATTGTGCAATTTTTGCAAGTTCTGAAGGGACTGCTTCAATACGAAACAAATGTGCATCCGGAAAATCATCTTCTATTCCTATCGGCTCCTCTCCGGTGTCGATTCTCGACCGGTGGTCTGGCCCGACATTAGCCTTTCCAGGTTGAATTATCACTTCAAATTAAAATTCTTGAAATAGTATAAGCCAACGACACAACCTCCCATGGTGCAATGGTTTATTAACTAAGTATTTCAAAGCTTGATCATCTATATAAAATATGAAAGGATTAGCCAATAAATAATGATTGTATTTTTGCAGTGCAAATACCATACCTAATGCTTCTCTTTCTGTTGTGGAGTAATTTATTTCATCATTGTTCAACTTCCGACTGCTAAATGCATTAGGATAATCCATTCCATCTTCTCCTGGTTGTGTTAAGATATCGCCGACTGTTATTCCAGATGCGTCAATATGCACATGAAATTTTACCAACCAGTTTGGAAATCAGAGGATAGGTGCTTCAACCATTTTTCTCTTCAAGGTATTGAATGAAACATCACATTCCTCCGTCCACCTATAATCTTGATCTTCTTTTAACAATTCTTCGAGAGGATAGGCCGTGTTGGAGTAATGTCTAATAAACTTCCTGTAATACCCCGTATGACCTAACAGGATCTGCACTTGCTTCAGATTGACTGGAGGCTTTAGGTCGAGAATAATTTTTATCTTGTCATAGTCAACCTTTATTCCCTCTTTTCATACTACATGTCCGAGCAATATGCCAATAGGTGTCACAAAAATGCACTTTTTAATGTTCAACAACAACTAAAATTGCTGACAACGTTCCAACATCAGTCGAAGCCATTTGAACTGATCCCTTAGCATTGTGTATATTGTCTAGTCGTCAAAGGAGACAGCCATGGTTTTGTAGATATATTCTTGAAATGCCTTGATGACAATCCGGGAAAAGACCGCTGGTGCGTTCTTCAGACTGAAGGGCATGACTTTGTACGCGAATGACCCAAACTCGCAAACGAATGTCATATTTTTCTGATATTCTTTTGCAATAGGCACTTGATTGTACCCAAAGAATCCATCCGTGAAAGAATAGCACTCATGCTTTACAACTTCATTAATAATCTGATATGCAAAAAGAGTTGGAAAGGGGTCTGTGAGTGTTACCTTGTTCAGCTCGCGAAAGTCGACACAAATTCTCAGTAGTGTCGGATTGTGCTTCTTCGACTCAACAACCATCGGGATTTCCATTTCTAATTGGTCGATGGGATATATGATTCCTGCCTTGAGCATGCTATCGATCTCCATTTTATCAAATCCTTATACTTATGAGCAAGCTTGTAGGGTATTTTCTTCACTGGCCTAGCGTCTGGTTTGATATCAATTTTCATCTCGCCCATCTCCTGCACAAGTCCTTTCAAGTCTTTGTAATCCTGAGCAAATACATATTGAAATTCCTTGAGGAGACTGGTGATTTCTGTCATTTGTTCTTCATTCCAATAGTCGCCAATTTTTTCCATTTTCGGTCGGTCTTCATTTGAAATATCTACTTCTTTTGTTTTAATCTTCGCGTCCATCCATTCTGGCGCATGACTGTCATTTATCGGTCTTTCACCTTCTTTAATTTTTGTGAATGCTGGTAGAAAGTATTTTTCCGAAAACCTTTCTGGTTTGTCCTTCACGACAATCTCTGTGCTAAAGATTGCTTTTACATGCTTCAACATGATGGGGTGATCCTGTCTCCATTGAAAATTCTTCCCGACTGATTTCTCTATTTCTAGGCTTAATCTCGACGAATGCTGGCGTTCTGTCGATGTTATTCTATAGCAGGTAGTAGGTCGGCGAGTAATCTGCTTCTTTTCTACAAGTACTGAATTTTATGTCGGCTGCATAAATTCTTTGATAGTTTTACTTGCTTCGACCAACTTCTCCTCCTTTGGAGAAAACTGGAAATCCTTGATGAAATTTTTTTTCAAGTCCTTCCAAGTGGAAGTTTCCCCTCTCACCTCTTCCATCTTATACCATTTATTGGGTAAATCATCAAGTGTTATGGGGAAGAGATGAGGCCATGCCCTTTCATCTTTATAGCCCAATTTTCTCCATTCTCTTTCGCAACAGTCGATGTGGACTTCAGGATTTTGTCACTGTGTAAACATAGGGATGTTGGCCTAAGTCGTCAGCTTCTTTCCTCCAAACATTTCTACAAAAAATGTTGATGCAGTATTCCAAGTTTGGAGTTTCGATTGATGGGTGTCCCACCATATCATGACTTGACCAGTGAATGTGTTGGGCCTAGGTTGAGTTAAAGTTTTGGGAAGCACCTTTTTGAGGCAAGCAGGGAAAGCTGAGCTGAGCGTAGCTCAGAAACACAATTTTGGCTAAGTATTGAGGATGCTGTGAAGTTGCACGCAGCATCCAACTTTTGACGATACTGCGGAGTTGCGCACAGTGTCGAAGTTTTGGCTGTGATGCAAAGACCAGTACTGTGCAGAAGCAGTGCTGCGGAGTTAGGAGGCCACGTGGAGCCAGCAAAGCGGTGTGCTGGACAAGTATCAAGTGTAGTTACCAGCTTGACTAGTAGCAACCATTTTTGGAAAGATACTGTAGGATTGCCGAGCGGCAGACGTAGGAAAAATAGGAAGGCAACCATGCGTGGGTTGTTAAGGAAAGCGACGTTTGGCATGCGTAGAAGGTAAAACCGTTAGAGAGAAATGGTTCGGCAGAAGCAGCCTGTAGGCACGCGTGCGACAGTAAGGCTGATAGTGACAGAATGAGGACGTGGAGATCCACCATGATTAAGCAGACGCTACCAGGATCTAGCAAGCCGGTTTGGAAAATCGACGCAGTTTTGGAAACCCTTAGGGTTTTGGGTTTTATGTCTTCGGTATTGTACAGACATGACCTTTGGGCATGATCTATTTAAGAAGACATTTTTGTATGGGATGGGGGTTCTCAGAGTTATTCTCTTTTGGATTAGTGTTAGTCTTTTGTTGTTGCTAAGAACTTAAGGAGATAACCTTTTTGTATTGTAAAATCTCTCCAAGCTGAGAATATTGTAAAGGCTCTGCAGCTGTGTGTGCAGAGACCTAGCCGAGAGAAGGAGAGTCTGTAGCTGAGTGCGCAGACTAAGAATGGTTGCCCCATCCCTTTTGAAAGAAATATATTACCAACCGTTCTTGTGGACGTAGCTTTCCATCCGGGGAAGTGAACCACGTTAAATCCTGTGTTATGTGATAATGTTTATGAATGAATGACTGTTTGCATTTTCTGTAGAATAAATGCTTGAATGTTTCCTTGCATGCTGTAATATGAGAACTTTGATATGCATTTACCAATAGGAGAAGTTTGGGAATGATATGCTAGGTTCTGCGGAAGCAGATGAATGGTGAACATTTCAATTCTATGTTAAGGCCGTGAATTAGTCATTTAAGTATAATCACTTTCTTAAACATAGTGAAGGAACGCAGCACAGTTAATCATGTTTATCATTCCAGTTCATGTTGTAATAGTTCAAGTTCTTGACGAGTGCAAGAAAGATAGCCAGTAAGTGCCTGAATGAATGGATGAGTGATATTCATTTTAGTGCCTTAACGTTTATGAGATTTTCTATTTAGAGGATAATTGTGGGTGATTCGCAGTTCCAGTAGAAGATTCGCAGCAATAAGAAACCCTTGGTGAGACCCGCAGGGTTGCCTGCACCATGCGGTACTGTTTGTAGCATAGATCCTACTGTGTACCACATCACTCTGCCTGCAGCGCCATCCTTCTGTCATGCGCTGTGCAGCCTGTTCAGATAAACAACTCATCATTTACTGTGGAAACCTGATTCCGCAGTACCCCATAAAGACACACCTCGGGTGAGACCTCAACCTTCTGGCAGGTTGTTGCCGAAAGGGCCGGTGTGAAGGGGTTTTGTTGGTCAAAGGGAGAACTGCAAAGAACCTGGGTCTAGTTGAAAACCTCTGGGTCAGTTTAAGCCAACAAATGGTTCCGTTGCCGCGCTAGAATCCATGATGAGTTGAAATGGTTCCGTTGCCACGCTAGAATCCATGATGAGTTGAAATGGTTTCATTGAGTTGCAATCACGATGTGTGAAGAAGAATATCAGTTCCCTGAAGGATCTGACTATTGGCATCCTGAAAAGATAGAAATCCAAGCTTGGTGGGATAAGACCATAAGCGATTTTAACAGACAAGAAAATAGACATTCACGTCTAAGCGACACACAGTAGTCGGATAGATATCTATTGGACAACATTCACGAGATCTTTTGGGCATCGTTTCCAAACGAGATGCATGCATGGATCTCGCGGCTTGCAGAGAAGAAAAACTGTTTCCACGGAGGAGTTCCTACGAAGTGGACTCCCGAGCTCACAGCACAACTTAAAGCATTAGACAGCCCGTTGTCATGTGCAGTTGATTATTGGGTCGATCATATGCTAGAGGGATTTGTAACAGAATTTGCTGTAGACACACTCAAATCCTATAGCCAAGTAGAAGCAAATTTTTTCGGAGGATTCCATGGTAAGTTTTTGAACAATCTCAGTCTATACATTAAGATGTTCTTAGCTGAGAAAGGTGTTCTAAGAATGCAGTAGTATGCTTGAAGTTTGTCATGATAAACAATACATATATTGATTCTGATGAAGAGACACATAATCTTAGAAGTGGTAAGAGATATAAAATTAATAAAGATCCGGAAGGCCCTATGTAAAATTAGTCACATCAGATCTAATGAACAAGTAAATTAATCACAACAGATGAACATAGAAAATATGGTGTAAAAGTGTGCAAAACATGCAGCAGTGCTCAATATCCCAATAAGGGTGAATAATTACAATACAATCTGACAATGTGAGTGAGCAATTCGAATTGACTAAGTAGGCCATTCGAATCACTGAATGGAGTAGCTTGACTCCAACTAGGAGTCCTCATCATCAATCGGTGGTGCTCATCAATGCACAAGAACCAGTCATCCAGGTGTCAATCTGAGTCTAACTGAGTGTAACAAATGTAACTGAAGTGTGTAGCACTGATTAAGGGAAGGCGGCTCAGTGGGGGGCGCATGGGAGGCTAATTGAAGTCAGAACAAGTCATCTAGTCAATCTGGAGGTCCAACGGAAGTGAAACAATCAGTCGGGAGTGAAACTAGCCTCAAATCAGGGAGAATCGGAGCGAACTGAATGTAACTGAAGTGGAACTACAGTGGTAGGTGAGAAAGTGCGCCCTTCTCTGGCAGTAGGTGAGAAGTGGGCGCCTTTCAGACTAGGAGGGCTAAAGAACTGAAGTAAGTGGCTCCTGGGTGCTAGAAAGAGGTGGCTAAGGTGCTGGAGGCATCAACCTGGTGACTGGGATGCATGCAAAGTGCATGCAAACCCTAGAATTTGCATGCAAACCCTAATTACATGCAAGATCCTGAAAAAGATGATGTGGATATCCGAACACCCCCCCTCAAGCTAGACTATGATGTGCAAAAAATAATGTGGGGCCCTGGTAACTAAGACCAAAGGTCACCCCAATACAATAATCCAAAAAATGCTGAAAATAAACTAAGTGAGGAAAGAGGGAAAACCCAGTGGGAAGAAAGCCCCCCCTCAAGCTAAAGCATAATAATGGATCAATCTGTCTCCACCATGATGGAACTCACCCCCAACAGTGAACGGAGGTAAGAGAAATTCTTCTGAGTGAAGCTCTTTGTGAAGATGTTTGCGATTTGCTCATCAGTAGGGCAATATTGCAGAATGATGGTGCGGTCATGCACCAACTGTCGAATGTAATGCATATGAATCTCAATGTGTTTGGTCCTCTGCCGCTAAACTGGATCTATGGAGATCTTGATAGCACTTTGATTGTCACAAAATATGACAGTCGAAGTAGTGCCACCAAAACCAAACTCGGAAAGAATACCCTGCAACCAAACTGCCTGAATGCAGGCATTGACTGCCCCTCGATACTCTGCCTCTGCTGAAGAAAGTGCAATGGCTGCTTGATTTTTGCTGGACCAGCAAATAGCACCATGACCAATCATGAAAACATAACCGGAAGTGGACTTCCGATCAATGCCATCAGCTGCCCAATCTGAATCAGTAAAACCAATGAAATCTAGCTTAGAATCTGCAGCATAATGTATGCCAAACTGTCTCGTACCTTGCACATACTGCAAGATCCGCTTGGCTGCTCGCCAATGAAGCTCATGTGGCTGATGCATATATCTTGACATGGCACTCACGGCATATGAAATAGCAGGCCTTGAGTGTGTCAGATAAAGTAGTGAACCAATCAACTGTCGATACATATTGCAATCTGCAAGCGGTGTAGAATCTCCCTCCTCAAGACTGATTCCTGAGAGGAATGGGAATGGGGCTGCCTTACATTCAGCCATATTAAACTTCAATAACAGGTCGGAAGCATATTTTTGCTGAGATATAGTTATCCCATCAAAATTTTGAGCTATCTCCAAGCCCAAAAAGTGACTCAGCAAGCCCAAATCGCTCATGTCAAAAGCTAGATTTAAGGCAATTTTTAGCTTGTTTATTGAAGTAAGTGTGCTACCAGTAATGAGAAGATCATCAACATAAAGTACAATAACCAAAAAATTACCTTTAACTTGCTGAAGATACACATTTGGATCAGATTTGCATCTTTGGAAATTCTGAGAAAGAAGGAAGGAGTCCATCTTTGCGTACCAAGCTCTTGGGGCCTGTTTTAACTCGTACAAAGATTTCTTCAATCTGCAAACTAATGATGGATCTGATGTGTATCCCTCTAGCTTCTGCATATATACCTCTTCATCAAGGTCTCCATGTAGAAATGCACTCTTCACATCCATGTGGTGCACTTCCCAGTGCTTGGATGCGGAAATAACCAAAACAAGGCGGATGGAATCCATCTTTGCAACTGGTGCAAAGGTCTCAGTGTAGACCACTCCTTGGACTTGGGAGAAACCTTTTGCCACCAACCTTGCTTTGTATTTGCTGATAGAGCCATCAGTAGCAAATTTCTTGCGGTAGACCCATTTACACTTCACTAATTTTCTTCTAGGTGGAAGAGAAACTAGCTCCCATGTGTTGTTCTTTTGAAGAGAACTGTACTCTTCATCCATGGCACTTTGCCATCTCGGATCTCGGTGGGCAGAATAGTATGATGTGGGATCTGAACCAGCCATCAAATAAAAAATCTCAGGAAGTAATGGATCAGCAATAGAAAGTGCCATACCTGCTCTTTGAAAGTCTGCTCTTGTTCGTCTCGGATCAGCAAGATTTCCAAGGTTCGAACCAGCAGATTGGAGAGTGTTTTGGGCCCACTTTGGTAGCTGAGGAGGATCATAATGGTTGGGTTCTGAACCTGATATTTCATGATCATCATATGCTGCTGAAATATCAGAAATATCAGAACTCATACCTTCATTATCGCTGCACGGATCTTCTTCTGGTGAAGGCGGTGAATCAACAGTCTCTTCCTCGACTAGTTGCAATTCTTGAAGCGGTTCTTCAAATTGCACATTGCGCTCTATGAATATCTTTTTAGATCTGATATCCATGAGTTTATATGATTTTGATTCTTCCCCATATCCTATCAGTATGCACTCGATGCTTTGTGGATCCAAAGCTCGTCTCTTCTTGGAAGGAATTCTAGCCCATGCAGTAGAGCCAAAAACTCTCAAATTTGACACATCCGGTTTGTGACCAAAGAATGCTTCAAAAGGAGTCATACCTTTCACGGATGAATGTGGAACTCGGTTCTGTATGTAAGCAGCAACATTGATTGCTTCAGCCCAAATATTTGCATCCAAACCTTTTGATTCAATCATGCATGTAGCCATCTCTTTCAGTGACCGGTTTTTCCTTTCCGCTACACCGTTCTGCTGGGGTGTGTAGGGAACTGTATGTTGGATCTGAATTCTGCTTTGGGCACAAAGTTGCAGCAACTCAGACTTAATATATTCTCCACCATTATCAGATCTAAGAGCTTTAATCTTGCTCTCAGTGGCGGTCTCAACAGAAGCCTTAAAATCCTTGAATTTTCCAAGTACTTCTGACTTGTTTTTGAGAAAGAATACCCATGTAAAGCGGAAAAAATCATCAATAAATGTCAAAACATACCTTGAACCATTTAATGACATATGGGGCAGCAGACCAATGATATCAGAATGGATCAACCCCAAAATAGTAGAAGCTCTGCTAGCTTTGCCGCGGTCGAATCTGTGCTCGGGGTGCTTCCCCATGATGCAACCAGTGCTTATCCCCTTCGAGGAACGGAGTTGTGGAAGACCATCTACCATGGATTTGTTTGATAGTAGCAGAAAATACTTATAATTAAGATGTCCAAATCTTTCATGCCAAAGCCTACTAACCTCATTACCATGTGTGCGAAGAGCAGTGGGCTTTGCAAGCGGAATAAAGTGTGAAAACTCATAGCATTTTGCAGTGTGGTTTGCCTTTCTGACTGCAACAAGTCTTCCAATTTTGACATCAGAAATTTAAACTGTATTAGGGATGAATGTAACTTGCTTTGGTTCACCAGTGTGTGTCATTTGATACACAGAAAGAAGATTTGAAGCCAAGGAAGGCACATAGAGAACATTCTGAAAGGTTCCGTGATCTACATGAATCGTACCTTTGCCCTTTGAAGAAATTTTAGAGTCATCTCCCAAATGGATGGGGATGGAGCTGTTTGGATCGAATGAGGAAAAAGAATCAATATTTGCAGCTGTATGATTCGATGCACCCGAATCTATCAAGAGAGTAGTGGGCTTCGAAACAGTTGCCATGAGTGCTTGTCCTCTTTCATGATCATCATTCCTATCCTTTTTCCTTGCACCGTCAGGAAGGGTTATGTTGTTCTTTTCCAAAAGGAGGGCCATTTGATCTATAGTCTTCTTCATACATGAACTTTCGGGATGAAAGCCACGGTTACAATAAGTACATTTAGATTTTTGGTTACCTTCTTTGCCCTTTTGCTTGAACTTCGAACTGGATGGTGCATCCGTTTGTTTCCCTTTCTCTCTTTGCTTGTGAGGCTCAAATTTGGGCTTCTCCTTCTTTTGCTTTCCTTTACCATTCGGGATCTTGGGTCCTTGAACATATAGGGATGAATCTTTGGAGCTTATGGACCCCATTTGAATCAACTTGTCATGCTCTTTTGTGACGGACTCAATGGAGGCATTCAAGGTAGGCATCTTCCAATTCGGGGTAGTTAGCTGACCAGAATTGAAAGTAGAGACAAATACCGAATAATATTTCCCAAGCTTGCTTAGAATGGAGAGGATCAATTGTTTGTCCTCTTTGATAAATCCACTGTTCTTCAACTGCAAGTTCAAGTTCTTGAATTTTGTGAAGAATTCATTGATGGTCTCGAAATTCTCAGGACTAAGGGCAATCAATTCATTCTATAATTGAAAAGCCCTAAGCTCATCCTGCTTGCCAAATAGTGTTTCAAGTTGCTCCCATATAGATTTTGGAGTCTTCAATCCGCTGAGATGGAAGTGAATATCTTTGGAGATGGAGAGAAAAAGAAGACCATAAGCTTCATCAAGCTTGTTGTAGTGTTTGGTTCTATCTGACAGATTGTTTGGCTCCAATTCAAGACCAACAGTGACTCGGTAGTAACCTTTTGAACGTAATATGATCTCCATATCATCTTTCCAATCAAAATAATTGAATGGGGTGAGGATAGGCTTTGAAGAAGAGTATTACATTGCTAGGAGCGAGTGCACACTGATGTAGAGGAGCTTGCATGCACAATGTAGCAAACGCAATTGATGGAGACAATAAACCTGCAAATCACAATAAACCAAGAACAATGAGGTCGAACAATCCACCCTTTTAGAGTTGCATCACACCTGGGATTGGAGATCAAACAATGTTGAATGGGTCCAATGTATCAGATCTAGGAATTATGTGAAAACTCAAGCTTCTGGAGTGGTATTGGAAGTATTTTCAAGCTTTGCATGCACAGGAACGAATGCCCTTGAGATATTTCATGCCAAAACTTTTTGCAATTTTTGAGCAATTCACTCAAATATTTCTGTAGAATCACCTGTAGAAAAGAGGTCTTGTCCCTGCAATGGCTCTGATACCATGTAAAATTAGTCACAACAGATCTAATGAACAAGTAAATCAATCACAACAGATGAACATAGAAAATATGGTGTAAAACTGTGCAAAACATGCAGCAGTGCTCAATATCCCAATAAGGGTGAATAATTACAATACAATCTGACAATGTGAGTGAGCAATTCGAATTGACTAAGTAGGCCATTCGAATCACTGAATGGAGTAGCTTGACTTCAACTAGGAGTCCTCATCATCAATCGGTGGTGCTCATTAATGCACAAGAACCAGTCATCCAGGTGTCAATCTGAGTCTAACTGAGTGTAACAAGTGTAACTGAAGTGTGTAGCACTGATTAAGGGAAGGAGGCTCAGTGGGGGGCAAATGGGAGGCTAACTGAAGTCAGAACAAGTCATCTAGTCAATATGGAGGTCCAACGGAAGTGAAACTAGCCTCAAATCAGGGAGAATCGGAGCTAACTGAATGTAACTGAAGTGGAATTGCAGTGGTAGGTGAGAAAGTGCGCCCTTCTCTGGCAGTAGGTGAGAAGTGGGCGCCTTTCAGACTAGGAGGGCTAAAGAACTAAAGTAAGTGGCTCCCGGGTGCTAGAAAGAGGTGGCTAAGGTGCTGGAGGCATCAACCTGGTGACTGGGATGCATGCAAAGTGCATGCAAACCCTAGAATTTGCATGCAAACCCTAATTGCATGCAAGATCCTGAAAAAGATGACGTGGATATCCGAACACCCTAAACTTCATATAGATACTGAAATCCCCTGCGATCTTGATAGCGAAGTTACACAACCATTTACCCCTGAGAATCCACCGGCTGCACAAACCGCGCCACCCTTATCGTAGAACCCACCCGCTATGCAGCCCACTCCGTAGAAGAATCATCCTAGTCCATCTCTCCCGATAGTCCCATTTGTATTTATTGCGCAGATCCCTTTACAACAGCCGCGCACTAATCCCGGTGCCCCACCACCTAGTAGCACAATGGCGAACACTGATATGAAACTACCAATATTTAGAGGAACTGGCCTAGAAGACCCTGATTAGCATTGGTTCCTTTGTGAAGCCATATGGAGTGTAAGACAAATCCAGGACGATGCCGTGAAGCAAGCATAGCTCATCACCACTTTCAGGGATAGAGCACTACATTGGTTTATGAAATACTCTACTATACAGCCGAGAACCCTCGCAGAAATTAAAGTCTCGCTGGTAGCAGAGTTCAAGAAACCTAAGTCTGAGTCTCAGTGTATAACTAAGCTAAAGTAAATAAAGCAGAGACCAACTGAAATGGTGTGGGAATTTGATCAGAAATTTAAGACCTTACTAGACCAAGTAAGCTTTTTTATACCACCAGAACAACATAAAGAATGGTTCATTGCTGCGCTGTTACCTCATATCAGATTACCATTGATGCAGCAGAAGGTTCTATCCCAGGCAGAGGCCTTGGAAATTGCAATGAAGTTGGAAGCTTCACCGATTGGTGATACTAGTTCTGTGATGTCTCAGATCCAGAACCAGCTCTCCACCCTGACACTTAAACTGCAAAGTATGAAAAATGGTAAAGAACAAAGATATGAACCTAGACAGGAGGTATGGTGTACAAGTTGTAAAGGAGAAGGTCATGACCGCGAGCATTTCCCTCTATTCCGCGGCTATATTAATAGTGGTGCGCCTAACCCATTAAATCAGAATTAGGCCCCATGGTGTGAAATTTGTAGAACCACAGGACACAGACCTTAAGGCTGTTACCTAATCCAAAAATATGTGAAAACTCCTAAGAATTTATACTGCAATTTTTGTAAATCAGTTGGACATGATGAATCCAACTACCGCGCATATGAATTAATGAATGAAAGAAAAAGGGATATGGACTCAATGTGAGGTACTGGCTTGTACCACGTACAAGAAGAGACCCATCCAAAACAAGAAAATGCACAATATGACCAAGGAGGATACAGAGGTCGTGGTGGTGGATACCGTGGCAGAGGAAGAAATGCTGGTCCGGCACAAGGAAGAGGCCGCGACCAAGTCATTTGTTATAACTGTGGCCAACCCGAGCATGTGTCTAGAGATTGTGTTAACCCATGCACTACGTGCAATTACTGTAAATAATTTGAGCATTTCATTGAAGATTGCCCAGTATTAGAGGTGGAAATGCAGAAGAGAAGATGAACAGAGCCTCCGAATCCAAACGTCCAGTAGATCGCAGTAGAGAATAGACTAGTGGATCCAAGCATTAATGTGGTCACGCGCAGTGGCGCTGAGACAGGCCGCGACAGAGGAACGGAAGCTTCAACATCAGGGGAGGCACATACGAAGAAGGATCCCCTTGAAACAGTATGGATAAGGAAAGCTCCAGGAAAATCACCCCCTCTTAACCTACAGAAGAACAAGGAGATCTTCATTGACGCGCGAGATGCCTTTAGAGAACAAGAAGATAAGTCAGCAAGGATCCCGCTGCGCAGTGAAACACTGCATGTTGAAGACATGCCGGCTCCATATGACAAAACAAGTATTGCGACAGATGTCCGTACTTCTGTTGCGTAGTTCTTGCGAATATGCATGAAGTTACTAAAAAGTGAAAAAGCCATTGTAGAGCTCCAGAAGCTTATTAGCCAGTATGAACCTCAAATCGCAACAGAGACTCCAGATAGTGCTGTACATCATATAAGGAAGCAAAAAAGAACAGGCCAAGAGATGAGGCTTACTGTGCAGATAGGAGATTTTGAAATGGACGAAGTCATCCTTGATCTGGGATCAGAAGTGAATGTCTTGACTAAGTAGACATGGCAGCAGATGGGTCGACCAAAGTTGCTCTGGTCACCTATCCAGTTACTGTAAAATTAGTCACAGTAGATCTAATGAACAAGTAAATCAATCACAACAGATGAACATAGAAAATATGGTGTAAAACTGTGCAAAACATGCAGCAGTGCTCAATATCCCAGAAAGGGTGAATGAATTACAATAGAATACAATATCTGTCAATGAGCAATTCGAATTGACTAAGTAGGCCATTCGAATCACTGAATGGAGTAGCTTGACTCCAACTAGGAGTCCTCATCATCAATCGGTGGTGGTCATCAATGCACAAGAACCAGTCATCCAGGTGTCAATCTGAGTCTAACTGAGTGTGTCATGTGTAACTGAAGTGTGTAGCACTGATTAAGGGAAGGAGGCTCAGTGGGGGGCGCATGGGAGACTAACTGAAGTCAGAACAAGTCATCTAGTCAAACTGGAGGTCCAACGGAAGTGAAATAGTCAGTCGGGAGTGAAACTAGCCTCAAATCAGGGAGAATCGAAGCTAACTGAATGTAACTGAAGTGGAACTGCAGTGGTAGGTGAATAAGTGCGCCCTTCTCTGGAAGTAGGTGAGAAGTGGGCGCCTTTCAGCCTAGGAGGGCTAAAACTCTGTAGTAAGTGGCTCCCGGGTGCTAGAATGAGGTGGCTAAGGTGCTGGAGGCATCAAACTGGTGACTGGGATGCATGCAAGTGCATGCAAACCCTAATTGCATGCAAGATCCTGAAAAAGATGATGTGGATATCCGAACACCCCCCCTCAAGCTAGACTATGATGTGCAAAAAATAATGTGGGGCCCTGGTAACTAAGACCAAAGGTCACCCCGATACAATAATCCAAAAAATGCTGAAAATAACTAAGTGAGGAAAGAGGGAAAACCCAGTGGGAAGAAAGCCCCCCTCAAGCTAAAGCATAATAATGAATCAATCTGTCTCCACCATGATGGAACTCACCCCCAACAGTGAACGGAGGTAAGAGAACTTCTTCTCAGTGAAGCTCTTGGTGAAGATGTCTGCAATTTGCTCATCAGTAGGGCAATATTGCAGAATGATGGTGCGGTCATGCACCAACTGTCGAATGTAATGCATATGAATCTCAATGTGTTTGGTCCTCTGCCGCTGAACTGGATTTGTGGAGATCTTGATAGCACTTTGATTGTCACAAAATAGGACAGTCGAAGTAGTGCCACCAAAACCAAACTCGGAAAGAATACCCTGCAACCAAACTGCCTGAATGCAGGCATTGACTGCCCCTCGATACTCTGCCTCTGCTGAAGAAAGTGAAATGGCTTCTTGATTTTTGCTGGACCAGCAAATAGCACCATGACCAATCATGAAAACATAACCGGAAGTGGACTTCCGATCAATGCCATCACCTGCCCAATCTGAATCAGTAAAACCAATGAAATCTAGCTTAGAATCTGCAGCATAATGTATGCCAAACTGTCTCGTACCTTGCACATACTGCAAGATCCACTTGGCTGCTCGCCAATGAAGCTCATGTGGCTGCTGCATATATCTTGACACGGCACTCACAGCATATGAGATATCAGGCCGTGAGTGTTTCAAATAAAGTAGTGAACCAGTCAACTGTCGATACATACTGCAATCTGCAAGCGGTGTAGAATCTCCCTCCTCAAGACTGATTCCTGAGAGGAATGGGAATGGGGCTGCCTTACATTCAGCCATATTAAACTTCAATAACAGGTCGGAAGCATATTTTTGCTGAGATATAGTGATCCCATCAAAATTTTGAGCTATCTCCAAGCCCAAAAAGTGACTGAGCAAGCCCAAATCGCTCATGTCAAAAGCTAGATTTAAGGCAGATTTTAGCTTGTTTATTGAAGTAAGTGTGCTACAAGTAATGAGAAGATCATCAACATAAAGTACAATAACCAACAAATTACCTTTAACTCGCTGAAGATACACATTCGGATCAGATTTGCATCTTTGGAAATTCTGAGAAAGAAGGAAGGAGTCCATCTTTGCGTACCAAGCTCTTGGGGCCTGTTTTAACCGGTACAAAGATTTCTTCAATCTGCAAACTAATGATGGATCTGATGTGTAGCCCTCTGGCTGCTACATATATACCTCTTCAGCAAGGTCTCCATGTAAAAATGCACTCTTCACATCCATGTAGTGCACTTCCCAGTGCTTGGATGCGGCAACAGCTAAAACAAGGCGGATGGAATCCATCTTTGCAACCGGTGCAAAAGTCTCAGTGTAGTCCACTCCTTGGACTTGGGAGAAACATTTTGCCACCAACCTTGCTTTGTATTTGCTGATAGAGCCATCAGCAGCAACTTTCGTGCGGTAGACCCATTTACACTTCACTAATTTTCTTCCAGGTGGAAGAGAAACTAGCTCCCATGTGTTGTTCTTTTGAAGAGAACTGTACTCTTCATCCATGGCACTTTGCCATCTCGGATCTCGGTGAGAAGAATAGTATGATGTGGGATCTGAACCAGCCATCAAATAAAAAATCTCAGGAAGTAATGGATCAGCAATAGATAGTGCCATACCTGATCTTTGAAAGTCTGCTCTTGTTCGTCTCGGATCAGCAGGATTTCCAAGGTTCGAACCAGCAGATTGGAGAGTGTTTTGGGCCCACTTTGGTAACTGAGGAGGATCATAATGGTCGGATTCTGAACCTGATATGTCATGATCATCATATGCTGCTGAAATATCAGAAATATCAGAACTCATACCTTCATTATCGTTGCACGGATCTTCTTCTGGTGAAGGCGGTGAATCGGCAGTCTTTTCCTCGACTAGTTGCAATTCTTGAAGCGGTTCTTCAAATTGCACACTGCGCTCTATGAATATCTTTTTAGATCTGATATACATGAGTTTATATGATTTTGATTCTTCCCCATATCCTATCAGTATCCACTCGGTACTTTGTGGATCCAAAGCTCGTCTCTTCTCAGAAGGAATTCTAGCCCATGCAGTAGAGCCAAAAACTCTCAAATTTGACACATCTGGTTTGTGACCAAAGAATGATTCGAAAGGAGTCATACCTTTCACGGATGAATGTGGAACTTGGTTCTGTATGTATGCAGCAACATTTATTGCTTCAGCCCAAAGATTTGCAGCCAAACCTTTTGATTCAATCATGCATGTAGCCATCTCTTTCAGTGACCGGTTTTTCCTTTCCGCTACACCGTTCTGCTGGGGTGTGTAGGGAACTGTATGTTGGATCTGAATTCCGCTTTGGGCACAAAGTTGCAGCAACTCAGATTTAATATATTCTCCACCATTATCAGATCTAAGAGCTTTGATCTTGCTCTCAGTGGTGGTCTCAACAGAAGCCTTAAAATCCTTAAATTTTCCAAGCACTTCTGACTTGTTTTTGAGAAAGAATACCCATGTAAAGCGGGAAAAATCATCAATAAATGTCAAAACATACCTTGAACCATTTAATGACATATGTGGTAGTGGACCACTGATATCAGAATGGATCAACCCCAAAATAGTAGAAGCTCTGCTAGCTTTGCCGCGGTCGAATCTGTGCTCGGGGTGCTTCCCAATGATGCAACCGGTGCATATTCCCTTCGAGGAACTGAGTTGTGGAAGGCCATCTAACATGGATTTGTTTGATAGAAGCAGAAAATACTTATAATTAAGATGTCCAAATCTTTCATGCCAAATCCTACTAACCTCATTACCATGTGTGCGAAGAGCAGTGGGCTTTGCAAGCGGAATAAAGTGTGAAAACTCATAGCATTTTGCAGTGTGATTTGCCTTTCCGACTGCAACTAGTCTTCCACTTTTGATATCAGAAATTTAAACTGTATTAGGGATGAATGTAACTTGCTTCGGTTCACCAGTGTGTGTCATTTGATACACAGAAAGAAGATTTGAAGCCAAGGAAGGCACATAGAGAACATTCTGAAAGGTTCCATGATCTACATGAATTGTACCTTTGCCCTTTGAATAAATTTTTGAGTCATCTCCCAAATGGATGGGGATGGAGCTGTTTGGATCGAATGAGGAAAAAGAATCAATATTTGCAGCCATATGATTTGATGCACCTGAATCTATCAAGAGAGTAGTGGGATTCAAAACCGTTGCCATGAGTGCTTGTCCTCTTTCATGATCATCATTCCTATCCTTCTTCCTTGCACCGTCGGGAAGAGTTATGTTGTTCTTTTCCAAAAGGAGGGCCATTTGATCTATAGTCTTCTTCATGCATGAACTTTCGGGATGAAAGCCACGATTGCAATAAGTACATTTATATTTTTGGTTACCTTCTTTGCCCTTTTGCTTGAACTTCAAACTGGATGGTGCATCCGTTTGTTTGCCTTTGTCTTTTTGCTTGTGAGGCTCGAATTTGGGCTTCTCCTTCTTTTGCTTTCCTTTACCATTCGAGATATTGGGTCCTTGAACATATAGGGCTGAATCTTTGGAGCTTATGGACCCCATTTGAATCAACTTGTCATGCTGTTTTGTGACGGACTCAATGAAGGCATTCAAGGTAGGCATCTTCCAATTCGGGGTAGTTAGCCGACCGGAATTGAAAGTAGAGACAAATACCAAATAATCTTTCCCAAGCTTGCTTAGAATGGAGAGGATCAATTGTTTATCCTTTTTGATAACTCCACTGTTCTTCAATTGCAAGTTCAAGTTCTTGAATTTTGTGAAGAATTCATTGATGGTCTCGAAATTCTCAGGACTAAGGGCAATCAATTCATTCTCTAATTGAAAAGCCCTAAGCTCATCCTGCTTGCCAAATAGTGTTTCAAGTTGCTCCCATATAGCTTTTGGAGTCTTCAATCCGCTGAGATGGAAGTGAATATCTTTGGAGATGGAGAGACAAAGAAGACCATAAGCTTCATCAAGCTTGTTGTAGTGTTTGGTTCGATCTGACACATTGTTTGGCTCCAATTCAAGACCAAGAGTGATTCGGTAGTAACCTTTTGAACTTAATATGATCTCCATATCATCTTTCCAATCAAAATAATTGAATGGGGCGAGGATAGGCTTTGAAGAAGAGTATTCCATTGCTAGGAGCGAGTCAAACTGATGTAGATGAGCTTGCATGCAGAGAGTAGCGAATGCAAAAGAGGAGTTTGCATGCATAGTATAGCGAATGCAAGAGAGGAGCTTGATAACCTGCAAATCACAATCAAACCAAGAACCGTAAGGTCGAACAATCCACCCTTTTAGAGTTGCATCACACCTGGGATTGGAGATCAAACAATGTTGAATGGGTCCAATGTATCAGATCCAGGAATTATGTGGAAACTCATGCTTCTGGAGTGGTATTGGAAGTATTTTTAAGCTTTGCATGCACAGGAGCGAATGCCCTTGAGATATCTCATGTCAAAAACTTTTTTTTTTTTTGCAATTTGAGCAATTCAGTCAAATCTTCTTGTAGAAACACCTGTAGAAAAGAGATCTTGTCCCTGCAATGGCTCTGATACCATGTAAAATTAGTCACAGGAGATCTAATGAACAAGTAAATCAATCACAACAGATGAACATAGAAAATATGGTGTAAAACTGTGCAAAACATGCAGCAGTGCTCAATATCCCAGAAAGGGTGAATGAATTACAATAGAATACAATATCTGTCAATGAGCAATTCAAATTGACTAAGTAGGCCATTCGAATCACTGAATGGAGTAGCTTGACTCCAACTAGGAGTCCTCATCATCAATCGTTGGTGGTCATCAATGCACAAGAACCAGTCATCCAGGTGTCAATCTGAGTCTAACTGAATGTGTCATGTGTAACTAAAGTGTGTAGCACTGATTAAGGGAAGGAGGCTCAGTGGGGGGCGCATGGGAGACTAACTAAAGTCAGAACAAGTCATCTAGTCAAACTGGAGGTCCAACGGAAGTGAAACAGTCAGTCGGGAGTGAAACTAGCCTCAAATCAGGGAGAATCGGAGCTAACTGAATGTAACTGAAGTGGTAGGTGAACAAGTGCGCCCTTCTCTGGCAGTAGGTGAGAAGTGGGCGCCTTTCAGCCTAGGAGGGCTAAAAATCTGTAGTAAGTGGCTCCCGGGTGCTAGAATGAGGTGGCTAAGGTGTTGGAGGCATCAAACTGGTGACTGGGATGCATGCAAGTGCATGCAGGTGCATGCAAACCCTAATTGCATGCAAGATCCTAAAAAAGATGATGTGGATATCCAAATAGTTACGAATGGCTAATCAGGAGAAGGTCATACCTTTTGGCTGCTTAGCTAATGTAGTAGTTGACATTGACGAAGTACAAAGTCATGCAGACTTTGAGGTTATTGAAATTGTGGATGATAGTCGACCTTTTCCAGCAATATTGGGAATTGATTGGGCTATGGATAACTTGGCTATCATAAACTTGAAGACAAAGAAGATGATCTTTGAAGGGAAGAATATTAGGGTCATCGCACCATTGGATCCTAAAGATGGTGATAGATACATTGAGCCGATTAAGGAGGAATCCCAAGCTCAAGATTTAGACCGACTATACCAGCTGACTGCGAACAAGGAAGACTACATTAATCCTACTGCGGACGGTACGCTCAACTGGCAATGTGACACTTCTTGTATCTCTGACTGGGATACAGGATTGGAGAATTGGCAAAGCCGCATGCATGAAGTATCAGCAAGAAGATGTGTGCAGGTTACAAAATCACTGCGCTGGATCGGAAAAGAGGTAAGTCCTATTCCCACATATGGTGGTTCTGCTAATGTTTATAGTTTCATAAGGGAATATACTACAGCTATACCAGATGAGCATAGACTGCCGACTTTAGATATAGCATTTCACGATACACCTGCCAGATGGTGGAATGCACATAAGAAAACATTGACCGATTGGGATCAATGCAGAACTAAGATGCAGATCCGATTCGCCGAAAAGGTTACTTTACCCTTTGAAAAGTATAATGGACAGACAGACCCTAGTCAGCACATTGAAATCTATTCAAAGGCATGGGTGGAAAGACCACTTACAGAATGGGTACATTTATTTGTACATACATTGGATGCCGATATCCCATAGAAATGGTACCTCGACCTGGAGTTGCGCAGTGAACTCATTGATTGGGAGTTGCTCGCTGTGAACTTCCAGAAGGACTTTAGTTTTGAAGACGAGAATCCATTAATCCATGAAGCATTACAGCTAATCAAGAAGCACATATTCCAGGATGACTGTCATCATCAAAACATAACATTGCAGGATTTTTTTGGGACAGAGTGCGTTCCCACGCACCTACAGTCAGAATGGAAGGAACATGAAGAGCACTTGATCGAGTGTTACAACTTAGTTAAAGATACCAATGATACAAATGCAGACGATTAGGATGACCCGCGCAACATAGATATACCAGACTCAGGAGAGGAGCCGACGAATATTGAAGAGAGTCTGCGTGATGCACACTTATTTAGTATACAGGTTGCCGATGATTATTACAAGGATATCATTGACTTCCTAACCACAGGGCTAGCACCCCAGGAATTCTCGGTCCAGTAGAAAAAATAGTTAGTGGTGCACACCGCGGACTTCACTATAATTGCAGGTCAGTTATACAAACTTGGGACGGATGAAGTCCTGCGCAGGTGCATACTCGATCATGAGAAGCCATTTATTCTAGCTGACGCACACTCAGGAATCGCGGGAGGTCACTATGCAGGAAGGGCTACTACGCAGAAGATACTGCGCACAAGGCTATGGTGGCCTACGATCCATAAAGATGCCAAAGAACATTGCAGGAACTGTGATGTCTGTCAGAGGACAAGAAAACCATCACGCCGAGATGAGATGCCATTAAATCCATAGTTGACACTACAACCATTTGAAAAATGGGAAATAGACTTTGTGGGTCCTATAAACCCACCAGAAAAAAGGACGGGTGCAAGGTATATTATTACTGCCACGGATTACCTCACCAGATGGGCGGAAGCAAAACCAGTTAAGGACTGCAGCGCCAGTACTGCTGTGCAGTTTATTTTTGAAGAAATACTTACCATATTTGGCTGTCCGAAGATTTTGACAAGTGACCAAGGTACTCACTTTCTGAACAATACGATTGAGGCACTTACAGAGGAATTCCACATTCGTCATCAGTGCAGTACTCCATACCATCCACAGGCGAATGTTACTGTAGAGACTTTCAATAAAATATTGGAGAACGCACTCACTAAGGTGTGCAATGTAAATAGAGACGATTGGGACCTGCGTGTCTCATCTGTGCCATGGGCATACAGGACCACATACAAGAAATTGACAAGACAAACACCCTTTCGGTTGGTTTATGGGCAGGAGGCTATAATGCCTATGGAATATATTGTCCCTAGTTTGAGAATCGTTGCATTTACAGGGATGGCAGACTGCGAAGCTCTAGAACAAAGATTACTACATTTACTGGGCTTGGAGGAAGATCGCTTCATCGCAGGCTTCCACCAGCAAGCGCAGAAAGACCGCGAGAAAGCATGGCATGATTGCCATATAAAGAACAAGTGTTTTCAGGTAGGTGATCTAGTCCTCCTGTATGATAGCAAATTCATGAAATTCCCTGGTAAATTTAAGATGCATTGGCTTGGCCCATATATTGTGATACATGTTACTAACCTTGGTGCAGTCCAGTTAGCCAATTTAGCTGGTGATACTTTGCCAACTCTGATAAATGGAAGCAGGCTAAAGCTATACCATGATAGCATTACTTTGCAGAACCCTGAATAATGAACCAAGGAAGGAAGTTCTAAGTGTCAAGTATAGTTGGAAGTGGACACTAAAAGAGTCTGTACATGTATGATAAAAGGAAAAAGGTATGATAAGAAAAATGATCTATGCACCGCGCAACACTGTTGAAGCTGCGCGGAAGGGAAAAAAAAAGAAAAAAAAAAGAGAAAAACAAGAAGAAAAATAGATAGAGTGGAAGCCGCGCAGTTGGAAATTTTTGGCACTGCGAACTATCCGCGCAGGGTTGCAGATGGCTTGCCGCGTAGTTCGACGCAGCACCCAGAGAAAAATAGCCATTGTATGGCTTTTCAGAAAAATAGCCGTTAGATGACCATTGCAGCAACCGCTTCAGCATTTAAAGCAAAGATAGTCGTTCTGAGCACGCTGATGACAGAAAAGACCGAAGGATCCGCTCAAATTCACCAACGGACAACACATTAAATGCTTATCTAGCCGTTGAAGGGCGCGCGAGAGGGTCTGCTGTTCCTATAAATAACACCATTGGGAGACTCACGGGCGTTACCAAGCACTTAGAATTTTCTTACGATTAACCTCTCTGAGCTAGTAGCCATCTGTAGTCTATCTGCCTTAGCCGCTACCTCATTTTTGAATGTCCAAACCTTCCTTTAGAGAAGAAGAACTAACCCTTGAAGAAGCCCCGAGGATCTTTCAGCAAGGAGGGATTCAACAGTTAATGAAAACTCTAGTTAAGAAGGTAGCCGTAGAATAAGGAGAAGGATCTTGCAGATCACCAAGAATTAATCCCACGATGCAGGAAAAACCAAAAGATAAGGGAAAAGTGGTAATGGCACCTCGATCCAATATCATAAAGTTGGGATCCTCAGCACAGAAAGCACCAGCCTTTCAGACAGAACCTCTGAAGATGACACCTGAATACATCCCTCTGCGGGCATTGAATGCCTCTATGTTTAAATTGCTCAAGAATGCGAGATATGACATCCCGCTGTTGCCTATGTCAAAGCATGTAAACGTTGGTAAGAATCTGCTGGGAAAGATAGCAGATTGTAAATGAGAGGATTATGACCTCTTGGGAATGAAGAAAGACGACCCAGATGTTCCCAAATACCCGTATTTTCAACCAGACCAGTATATGTGCTGGAAAAAGGACGCCAAGGGAACTCTAAACTTGGTAGTTGATAGTTGGTTAGCACCTGTCATTCAGTCAGGGCTACTGAACTTGTTAAGATTACCACATTTTGACCGTTCTCCAAAACTGAATATCGTGGTTCGCACACTCATGGCGCGAATCCATCAAGGTTATATGTGGCTAGATAGAAATGTGGATATTAATATTGATTTGATCCACCGCATTACCGGGTTAAGCAAGTGCGGTAAGGATCCGAAGCATTTGTTCCAAGGGAAGAGCAAAGAAAAAGAGGCTGTGGAGAAGATGAAGAAGACCCACTCTGTGGTAAAGGGAAAAAGAGGATTCCCGACAGAATACATAGAGGACTAAGCAACAAGATTTGTAATGCAGTTGCTCGCAGGAAAGATGCTCAAGATAGCTAGACCTTCGGAGGTGCCTACGAGCGCAATACTCCTTGGCGCCGCAGCGGCCGAAGGCCAGAGCTTCAATTGGTGTCAATTTCTGCTTAATGAGTTCCTTGAAGAACTCAATGACACCCAAGTGAATGGCAGCCAGTTCCATTTCACCTGGCTCATCGTCCTGATTGCTTTGTGCGGATGGAAGGAGCCGCAAGATTATGTGGGCGTCATTATGGATCCCAAGGATCCTAGAGGGTTTAAATATGTCAACCTCTGGGCAAACACAAATCTAGAGCACCAGCATGCAACCGCAGAAGTCTTTTACCAGTACTATATGCAACTGCATGATGCAATCACGAAGACACCCCGCATCACAAAGCAGGTCACGGTGAAGTATATCCACATCATCGACTGTGAGGAGGATATGAAATGTATATTCATATCGCCAAAAGCACAAACGAGGAAACCGGAGTGGTTCCCAGGAAAGTACAACATGTATGAACAGGATATTGAGGACCTCTTGAAAGATTGGCCAGTAGAATTCTGCGTAGAGGTCATGGATGTGGAGACAGATTCAGAAGAAGATGAGCCGATCCCGCTCTCATGCCCAATCATTGAAGAAAGAGGGAAGAGAAAAGAAGTCGAGACTTCACAGAAGCCAAAGTCAAGGAAAAAGGTGAAGGCTACAAAGATTCAATCAGAGGCAGTCCTCAATGATGATGACTATGAGATGATAGCCGAAACAATCTCAGAGTAGATGAAGGAGCTGATGGCGGCTAAGGAAAAGAAGGACAAGGTCATCCACGATGACCTACACCAGATGAGGTTTGCAATGAAGGGCCTAATGAAGAAAATGGACGATGTCCAGAAAATCCTTATTGTGCCGCAGGATGTACGGGCTGAAAGGAGGTCGGTAGGAACCTTGCAGCAAGGAAGCCAACAGCTAGCAATAAAGCTACTGTCGAAGAACAGAATTGTCCATGTGGACCCGTTGGCTGTTGTGTTGCCAATAGCAGAGCAAGAGGACTTGGACACAAAGGGAGTCGAGAGGGTAGAGCTCGACTTAGCCAAAATCCCTTTGCCAGGATTGCACTTCATCCACACGCAGATCGTGGAGGAGATGCATGAAAGGACAGTCAAAGAAATGAAGTTACAGGCAGAACTCACCGCAGGAAACATACAAATTCAGTAGAAGGAAGAAGTATAGCTAGGCAATGAGCAGGACCGCCGACAGAATTTGGAGACCACCATATCCAATGTGGCGAACGATATCAAAGGAACAGAAATCTAGGATGATCCTGCGGACACAGTTTTGAGGATCAGAGATAAGGTGAGGTCCTTGCAGACGGAGATGCAGGACAAAGAGATTTATTATCATGCTGATATTGCTACATTGAGGGATAAGCTGAGCAAGCAGGCGCCATTAACTAAATAGTATGTCAGAGAGAAAGCAGTGAGCACCGCCTCGGAAAGCATCATAAGTGGGATCGCTAAGTGCCAATCTCTGCTGGATAAGGTTTCGCAGCAATCGCGACCCTTGAAGAGGATCAAGGGTTGCTGCAGGTTAAGACCGTGGTACAAGAAAAACAGACTGCGATGGACAAGTTGAATGCAGAGGTGAAAGCTATGCCACCCAGAGAAAGGCTGCCGAGATATAAGGAGATATCCAGCCTGAAGAAAGAAGTACAGGATTTATGAAAAAAAGAGACTGAGATGGATAATCAGGCGCAGCAACTCCTAGAGAATGCCATGGCGGTATCGCAGCAGATTGAAGATAAGTTAATAGAACTGCGCGATAACCAGGAGCAGGTACAAGATCAAATTGGACAAGAAATAAATCCAACACTACTTGAGACAATTAAACAGGTTGAGGAGGATACAAGAGAAGCAGTGGTGCAATTTTATAGTACATATGACGAGTTCGTGGCCAAGTTCATCCCACCAGTTGCGGCACAGAGTGAGACAGCTGAAACAATCAATGGCTTGGGGATGATCCACATGTAAGTGTTAGGGGCATGTTGGGCCCAGGTTGAGTTAAAGTTTTGGGAAGCACCTTTTTGAGGCAAGCAGGGAAAGATGAGCTGAGCGCAGCTCAGAAACACAATTTTGGCTAAGTATTGAGGATCCTGTGAAGTTGCGCGCAACATCCAACTTTTGACGAGACTATGGAGTTACGCACAGCGTCAAAGTTTTGGCTGTGATGCGAAGACTAGTACTGTACAGAAGCAGTGCTACGGAGTTAGGAGGCCACGTGGAGCCAGCAAAGCGGTGTGCTGGACAAGTATCAAGTGTAGTTACCGGATTGACCAGTAGTAGCCATTTTTGGAAAGATACTGCAGCATTTTCGAGCGGCAGACGTAGGCAAAACAGGAAGGCAGCCACGCATGGGTTGTTAAGGAAAGCGACGTTTGCCACGCGCAGAAGTTAAAACCGTTAGAGAGAAATGGTTTGGCAGAAGCAGCCTGTAGGCACGCGTGCGATAGGAAGGCCGATAGCGACAGAATGAGGACATGGAGATCCACCATGATCAAGCAGACGCTACCAGGAGCCAGCAAGCTGGTTTGGAAATCCGACGCAGTTTTGGAAACCCTTAGGGTTTTCGGTTTTAGGTCTTCGGTATTATACAGACATGATCTTCGGGCATGATCTATTTAAGAAGACATTTTTGTATGGGATGTGGGTTCTCAGAGTTATTCTGTTTTGGATTAGTGTTAGTGTTTTGTTGTTGCTAAGAACTTAAGGAGATAACCTTTTTGTATTGTAAAATCTCTCCGAGGTGAGAATATTTTAAAGGCTCTGCAGCTGTGTGCGCATAGACCTAGCCGAGAGAAGGAGAGTCTGCAGCTGAGTGTGTAGTCTAAGAATGGTTGCCCCATCCCTTTTGAAAGAAATATATTACCAACCGTTCTTGTGGACGTAGCTTTCCATCCGGGGAAGTGAACCACGTTAAATCCTGTGTTATGTGATAATGTTTATGAATGAATGACTGTCTACATTTTCTGTAGAATAAATGCTTGAATATTTTCTTGCATACTGTAATATGAGAACTTTGATATGCATTTACCAATAGGAGAAGTTTGGGAGTGATATCCTAGGTTCCACGGAAGCAAATGAATGGTGAACATTTCAATTCTATGTTAAGGCTGTGAATCAGTCATTTAAGTATAATCACTTTCTTAAACATAGTGAAGGAACGCAACATAGTTAATCATGTTTATCGTTCCAGTTCATGTTGTAATAGTTCAAGTTCTTGACGAGTGTAAAAAAGATAGCTAGTAAGTGCCTGAATGAATGGATGAGTGATATTCATTTCAGTGCCTTAACGTTTCCGAGATTTTCCAATTAGAGGATAATTGTGGGTGATTCGCAGTTCCAATAGAAGATTCGCAGCAGTAAGAAACCCTTGGTGTGACTCGCAGGGTTTCCTGCACCACACAGTACTTTTCGTAGCATAAATCCTGTTGTGTACCACATCACTCTGCCCGCAGCGCCATCCTTTTGTCCTGCGCTGCGCAGCCTGTTCAGATAAACAACTCATCATTTACTGTGGAAACCTGATTCCGCAGTACTTCATAAAGACACACCTAGGGTGAGACCTCAACCTGCTCGCAGGTTGTTGCCGAAAGGGCCAGTGTGAAGGGTTTTGTTGGTCAAAGGGAGAACCGCAAAGAACCTGGGTCTAGTTGAAAACCTCTGGGTCAGTTTAAGCCAACGGAATGTCTCAACCAGACTTTGTAGTCGGCCTTTCTCTCCGACATGTTTTGATACCTGTTTGACATCTACAGCAAGGGAATCACATTCCTTGTATCTCAATGTCAGATTACATGTCTGTGAATTTATTTATGGAGAAAGAGTCAGATATGCTCGCATTTTCCACTCAAATATCTTTGGTGTATATGATATTGAGAGACACTTCTTCATTTGCTTCTTTGAGATGGCTTCCACTGTCCAACATTCTTTCGCATGAAGATCATAATTCTCTGTTTCCATTCGTAAAGCTCTGCATCAGAATTATATCTGAGTGAAACAGGATCTCCAAGGTGAAGCTCTCCTTGGGAATTTGGTTCAATGCAGTCTTCATTATTGTCTATTTGATAAAGCTGTCGAATATCATTATCTACTTCTTCAGGTTCTGACCATGGTTCTCCCTGAGATGGGAAGATTGGTACAATAACCTTCTTCCCATTTCCTTTCAACTTGATGTGACTTTTGTTTAAGGAAATTGAAGCCTTCATCTTTCTCCCCCAAGGTCGACCGACCAAGGCTAGGAAAGAGCTTGCATCATCTTTGGTATTAATTATTTCAAAATCGAATTTTGTTGTGATGCCTTTGATGGATGTTTTGATTCCGTTCCATACTCCGATCGGCTCAATTAATCCTTGATCTGCGAGCTTCAGATAAATGCCTGATTCCTACAATTGTGGTCAACCAAGTTAGTCCCAGGTATCATGAGTCATGATATTCAATTGGGAACCGAAGTCTAGTATGACTTGTCGTACATGATATCCATTTATGTCGAGGTCAACCAATGGGTCAACATCATTTTTTTTCTTTTTGATTTAGTCGACAAATTTTTTTGGTTTGTCTTTGCTCGACATGTTTATACTTCAGTTTATGTAACATGTCAATCAATTTTCCTACAACTTCATCATTTGAAATTAATTTGAACAATTCATTGAGAACTTCCTATCGGTTTTCTTCAATAGCTTCGTGGGATGCCCATTCAAAAAATATGCCGGATGCATTTTTGTACACAGATTTTTGTTTCATAGGATTTGGGTAATTCTCTTTGTTTACAATTTTACTTATCTGTGGCTTATCTTGACCAATGTGGGTACCTTGCCTGGTTACAATTTTCAAATGTTTAGTACGAAGCACATCATATTTGGGTACACAAGATAAGACATGAACATTCTTTTTATTATTTATTTTCTCAATCATGGTAGGGAAATCCTCTAAAAAGTGATCGCCTACCCCACACTTTGTACAAAACTTAAGATCAGTTCTTTCTTTGTAAGGGCATTCTGCATGCCGGTGATCGTCACTAAGACATGTGAAACATAAACCAGGTCGATTGGGTCAAACACCATGACCACCACCGCCACGACTACGACCCTGGTATCCTCCGCGCCTATTGTAGCTGTCGTATTGTCGATCATATCTGCGGTCGTTATATCTCGGATATCTGTCGTTCCTGTTCCGATTGTACCGGTATTTTTTTCCATCATTTCTATCAAACCTGTCATTTTTTGTGTTTCTGTCGAGAAATTGCTCGACAGAGTTTGTCTGATATACTACATGGTAGTTTTGTCGATTTTTCAAATTCAGATGACATTCTTCAATCGAATGGGTATTTACTTCGCATATTTGACACCATTTTTTTTTTTTTTTTTTTTTTTTATTTCAGATTTTATGGACAATCATTTGTAGTATGCAAGTCATATTCTTTGTTGAGATATTGTAACTTCAAAGAATATTATATTTGTACTTTATTATTCTGGATATGTTTCATTCCTCCTTGAAGATCTTATTGTATATCCGGAGATGTTTATTCCTCCGTCGGAATGTGGTAACTTAGGTTATTAGACTTCCCTAGTGGGGGTCGGCCCTGTATGTGTTATGTGGGTCAAAGGGTTATTAGACCACCCTAGAGGGGTCGGCCCAGTCAGTTGTAGCGGGGTATTTAACCCACTGGTTAAATACGAGCCTACATGATTTGTGTAAAAGACAAGTCGGAGTAGTGTATAAATAGAGGAGGTGTATTCCTCATTTGACACACACTCACTCACTTGAGAGTGGTGCACTTGTGGAGGAGAGGTCTGCTATGGAGAAGGAGGAGCTTATGCTCAGGTTTACATCTTTGTATATTGCTGGTCATCTATATTGAGGAAGCTTTACTGGGTTTTCTACCCCATGAGGGTTTCCCAGGATAAATTTGTGTCTCTTGTGTTTATGCTATGCTTGTTGTTTCTTCAGTGATCCTGTATATGCTATTATTGTGAAATGGAATGAAATGATGCAATTTTATGTCTTAGCATATTAAATCTGTACATGGTATCAGAGCTAACCTGAAGGAAGGCAATGTATGGCACTTACAACACTTGCTTTACTTACGACAATTTGAAGGTTAGGGTTTTATATAGCAAAAAACAGTCATCATGGAACTTTCACCATAAATCCATTTTGGTGTAGGTTCAGGATCTAAACCCTTTGCAGGTCGTATATAAAATCTCCAGGTATCTTGTGTCCAAAGGGCACCCTCAGATTCGTTGTACTTTGTAAGTTATGATCAGTACAAGTTAGGGTTTCTCCCTCTTCCAGATCTCAGTCAAAATCAGGTGACCTAGGAAAAAAGGTCATAACTTGGGCTAGGAATATCCAAATGAAATTTCGTAAAACGTGACAGGTAGTACACAGACTGTACTATCTCAAAAGACGTTTTCAGAGGCCGAAGTTGAACCAGTGACCCGTGGCATGCCGTACAAGTTCGCTCTCCTGTTTTATCCCATAAACAAGTCACGTTGCGACACTTGGCATAACTTGGGCTAGGAAGCTCCAAATGAAATTTCGTAAAAAGTGACAGGTAGTAAAAAGAAGGTAATATCTCAGGAAACGTTTTCAGAGGCCGAATTTGAACTAGTGACACGTGGAACGCCGTACAAGTTTGCTCTCCTGTTTTATCCATTAAACAGGTCACGTTGCGACACTTGGCATAACTCTCTCTTAGAAAATTCAATTGAGGTCAGACCTATCGGGATGGAAAGATGCCAGGTCAGGATACCACAGAAAAAGTTATTAGACCCTGTGGAGCAAAAATTTCAGAGTTACAATAGAAACAATCAGGTACATATTTCTGTCAAAACAAAATTATTTTTGGAGCACCTTCATTCATGGCTTCCGGAATTTAGGGTTTCGGAGAAAGTTAGAATTTTTGGAATCGGAATCAGAATCCATGGCTGAATGCTACTCAGGAAAATTGAAATTTAGAGACCAAGATTGAATTTTTTAGTTGGGTAAAAGACCGGGCTTGATCAAACCCCAGTTCGGGATTTTGATCGGAAAGATGGAAAATTAGGGCTTCAACAAAAGTTGGAATTTTTGAAGTCTGTAACCACGGCTGGAATCTCCTAAGAAAAATAAGAGTTTAGAGCCTTGGATCGAACCTTTTGATTGGACAGAAGGGTGGGCTTCATCAAACCCTAGTTCGAGTTCTTGTCCAGAAGATCCAGAAGTTTCGAAGGCAATTTTGAGGGGTCAAATTTTGGAGATTTCAAAATTGAAGTATGCTAGCAAGACACATCCTTCCATCCATTTAGAAGTGTGAAAGTCAAAGATTGAATTTTTAGGGTTTCTCTAGAAAACCCTAATCAAGCTTCAGATCAAGTTTTAGGGGGAGTTGAGGCTAAGGCCTTATATAAGAAGACTACAAGAAGTCTCGACAGGTATGACTTAAGGAGGTTCAAGTATGTATTGAAATCTGATTCTTGATTAAGTTCATGATGTGTTTGTCTTCATATTATTTATTAGTACAATCTTGATTAATGTTAGAATTGTCTTATCACCCTAGTAACAGTATGAATGCATGTGAATGATCGAATACATTCATTGATTAGGGCTATATGATTGTACTAATGCATTATGGTGTTGTGTGAGGTTGATGTTGTCTGCTAACAAGATACAAGTACATCACAAATGACAAATCAAGTTCCATGACCATGACAACATGAAGACAAAGACTCATCCATAATCTTTGTTCTACTTACGAGGTATGTATGACTTTGTTATATTATGCTTAACCTATGAGACATGCAGGTTCTAGCTCAGGATCTCTAAATCATTGAAGAGATTGTTTAGGTATGTTGTACATAACTAAGCAGGTATACTAATCCAGGTACGTTTTCTTATGTCAAGTTAGAATCTTACCTTGTGGTAGGATCCCTTATATAAGTATACTTGGTATGATTGGTTATGCTTATTCATAAAGTTAGTAATCAAGGGTTTATGCATATTATGTCTCTTGTCTTGATGATTTAATTAACCAGAAGAGTACTATGATCAAACAAGAATATGCATGAGTAAAAGAAGACTTCCTTGAAACCCTGAATACTAATGATCATGACTATACATATTCAAGATTATTTAGAATTAGAATGTTTTGAGAATATACTAATGAATGTATGTTTGTGTATGAGATCATGAGGATGACACTAGTGCACACTTGAGCATGCACAGTGGTACAGAATGAATAGAAGTTCAAAAGACATATAGAAGATCAAGCGGGAGGCAACCACACAAACATAAAAGATAAGTATTTGAGTTGTTATTTGAAATAGTAAATGATATTGCTTGTATGCATATTTGTATTCCTAGAATATATCATGCTGAGTGTAAACATTCATAGAGAATTGAATAGTATACTACTAATATGCATATGATTGGTAAGTTGGACAAACATTCCATTGTTACTTGTCTAGAATGAAACCTCTTTGCTGACATGCTGAGAGCTGTGCACACTCTCGATAGTATGTTCTGGTAGAGATGGAAGGCATCTAGATAGCCACTGTATGTATACAGGATATGGGAAAGTGCTGTGCCAAAGTATTGGTCAAAATAGTTGCATAACTATGTAAATGATATCTGTATGCATAATAGGTTATCATGTCAATATGATTTGATGATTATGAAGTATTACTAATCATGTACTTAATTTTGAATTGTAGGAAAGATCATGATGAATGATGAACACTGAACAAGCGATGGATGTTCAACAAAAGATTTACAAATCAAACACACTATAGAAGGATTGTGGCTAGAAGATTCTCTTAGAAAGAGGAAGAGAATCATGATGAGATGTTTTCTCCAAGTGGCTAGATAAGACCATTCTCTTAATGGTGTAATTAAAGAAGAAGTGTGAATCAGGTTCTGTATGGGTTCCCAGGATCGATAATCAATTGATGAGCTTAATGATCACCATGGGTGATGTGGATCTCAACCTTTGCTACAAGGTTAAATATGGTTTCTCTACACAGATGTTGAGTGGGAAGAAATTGTATCAGACAGGAAGAGCACATCGAGAGGATGTTACTGTCTGGGATCAGCCATGATCTCATGGTTTAGAAGGAAGCAATCTAGTGTGGCTTTTAACACAAGCAGAATATATGGCTTCTTCCTCTGCTAGTTGTGAAGCGGTATGGATTTAGAATGGACCCAACTATGATCCTATGTGACAAACAGAGTTGTACCAAAATGGCAGAGAATCCAGTATTCCATGATAAGTCAAAGCACATAGAGATCTGACATTTCTATATACAAGATATGGTGCAGAAAAGAATTAAAGTTCGAATTTATAACAAGTTACCGATGTACTAACCAAATCCCTACCTCAAGTAAAGTTTTTCGAGACAAACTTAAAATAGTTCAGAAGGACCCTCCTCGAAAGTGGGAGCGATGTGATCACTTATGATGAGATTGCCCGCATCGATAGTGAGGCCGATGATGTGGATACCTATATTGGTGATGCCGATAGAGAGGTTGGTGGATGGTCCTTAGACAGGGTCTAAGGTGACAAGGGGATTGCATCATCCTTGAACACATGTTCTAAAAGAGAGTCGTAGACGTATGTCTTCGAGAATGAAGTCCTTGGTGTACATGAGGGGATTGGATCATCCCTGGACTTTAGTACTAAAGAGAGCCGTAGACGTATGTCTTCGAGAATGAAGTCCTTGGTCGACATGAGGGGATTGGATCATCCTTGGACTTCAGTCTTAAAGAGAGCCGTAGACGTATGTCTTCGAGAATGAAGTCCTTGGTGGACATGAGGGGATTGGATCATCCATGGACTTCAGTCCTAAAGAGAGCCGTAGACACATGTCTTCGAGAATGAAGTCCTTGGTGGACATGTGAGGATTACATCATCCTTGAACACAAGTTCTAAAGTGAGCCGTAGACAAGTGTCTCCGAGAAAAAAGAGGGATTGTATCATCCTTGAACACTTGTTCTAAAGAGAGCCGTAGATGTATGTCTTCGAAAATGAACTCCTTGGTGGACATGAGAGGATTGGATCATCCCTGGACTTCAGTCCTAAAGAGAGCCGTAGACATGATGTCTCCGAGAATGAAGTCCTGGATGAACAGGTAGGGGATTGCATCTTCCCCGGACCTCGGTCCCAGAATTGAGCCGTAGACTGATGTCTCCAAAAATTGAAGATAGGACTGCATCGTCCCTGAACTAGGTTCAAAATGTATGTGAGGACTGCATCGTCCATGAACTAGGTTCAAAATGTACGTGAGGACTGCATCGTCCATGAACTGGGTTCAAAATGTACGTGAGGACTGCATCGTCCATGAACTGGGTTCAAAATGTACGTGAGGATTGCATCGTCCATGAAATGGGTTCAAAATGTACATGAGGACTGCATCGTCCATGAGCTGGGTTCAAAATGTACGTGAGGACTGCATCGTCCATGAACTGGGTTCAAAATGTACGTGAGGACTGCATCGTCCATGAACTGGGTTCAAAATGTACGTGATGGGATTGCATCATCCCTAGACATGAGACTTGTCTTAAAGTGATAAGGACTAATCATCCTGTAAGTAGATTGGGATTGCATTGTCCCTAGACATGGTGAGGTGTCTTAAAGTGATAAGGACTAATCATCCTGTAAGTAGATTGGGATTGCATCGTCCCTAGACATGGTGAGGTGTCTTAAAGTGATAAGGACTAATCATCCTGTAAGTAGATTGGGATTGCATCGTCCCTAGACATGGCGAGGTGTCTTAAAGTGATAAGGACTAATCATCCTATAAGTATATTGGGATTGCATCGTCCCTAGACATGGTGAGGTGTCTTAAAGTGATAAGGACTAATCATCCTGTAAGTAGATTGGGATTGCATCGTCCCTAGACATGGTGAGGTGTCTTAAAGTGATAAGGACTAATCATCCTGTAAGTAGATTGGGATTGCATTGTCCCTAGACATGGTGAGGTGTCTTAAAGTGATAAGGACTAATCATCCTGTAAGTAGATTGGGATTGCATCGTCCCTAGACATGGTGAGGTTCCTTAAAGTGATAAGGACTAATCATCCTGTAAGTTGATTTGGGATTGCATCATCCCTAGACTTGGTGAGGTGTCTTAAAAGGATAAGGATTGATCATCCTGTAAGTTGATCTAGATTGCATCATCCATAGACATGAGAGATGTCTTAAACTGAGAGGGATTGATCATCCCGTAAGCGGATTAGGATTGTATCATCCTTGGACCTATGTCCTAGAGTGAGAGGGATTGATCATCCCGTAATAGGATCTTGTGTGTTGCAGAGTATGCTGCTATGTATTGATGATAGATGTATTAGTGAGAATACATGCTTTTGATGATAGATGTATTAGTGAGAATACATGCTTTTGATGATAGATGTATTAGTGAGAATACATGCTTTTGATGATAGATGTATTAGTGAGAATACATGTTTTTTTGATGATATATGTATTAGTAAGAATACATGTTTTGATGATAGATGTATTGGTGTGGATACTAATACAGATGATCCAGATGCTGTAGATCGAGATGATCCAAATGTTGTAGATCGAGATGATCTAGATGCTGTAGATCACGATGATCCAGATGCTGTAGATCGAGATGATCCAGATGCTGTAGATCGAGATGATCCAGATGCTGTAGATCGAGATGATCCAGATGCTGTAGATCGAGATGATCCAGATGCTGTAGATCGAGATGATCCAGATGCTGTAGATCGAGATGATCCAGATGTTGTAGATCGTGATGATCCAGATGCTGTAGATCGAGATGATCCAGATGCTGTAGATCGAGATGATCCAAATGATGTAGATCGAGATGATCCCGATGCCGATGATCGTGAGGATCCAGATGTTGATGTTTTTGTAGCTGTTCGAGTGCTGCAGAAGATAAAGACTCAGTATTGAAGATGTTGATATTCCAGTATTGAAGATGTTCCAGTAACTACTTGAGTTACTGATGATGTTGAGAAAGCTTCCAATGATTTATAGATGTATCATGTATGATGTTGATGACTCCTTGCTCGTGCAGATGTTGTTATAATATCCTTCTCATTAAGGGGGAGTGTTGAGATATTGTAACTTCAAAGAATATTATATTTGTACTTTATTATTCTGGAGATGTTTCATTCCTCCTTGAAGATCTTATTGTATATCCAGAGATGTTTATTCCTCCATCGGAATGTGGTAACTTGGGTTATTAGACTTCCCTAGTGGGGGTCGGCCCTGTATGTGTTATGTGGGTCAAAGGGTTATTAGACCACCCTAGAGGGGTCGGCCTAGTCAGTTGTAGCGGGGTATTTAACCCACTGGTTAAATACGAGCCTACATGATTTGTGTAAAAGACAAGTCAGAGTAGTGTATAAATAGAGGAGGTGTATTCCTCATTTGACACACACTCACTCACTTGAGAGTGGTGCACTTGTGGAGGAGAGGTATGCTATGGAGAAGGAGGAGCTGATGCTCAGGGTTACATCTTTGTATATTGCTGGTCATCTATATTGAGGAAGCTTTACTGGGTTTTCTACCCCATGAGGGTTTCCCAGGATAAATTTGTGCTCTTGTGTTTATGCTGTGCTTGTTGTTTCTTCAGTGATCCTGTATATGCTATTATTGTGAAATGGAATGAAATGCTGCTATTTTATGTCTTAGCATATTAAATCTTAACATTCTTTACACAGATCAAAACAACGTTTGGTTTGAATAAGTTTGACTTCTTATTGCCGATCCTCAATTCGACAAGAGTCTTTAGTGTGTCCTATAGTTCGACATGTAGTACACCATAAATCTGGCCCTTTCGAAGTCATACCTCGGATTGCTTGATCCATACTCTCAAGGCATTCATCAACATGTCTGTCCATGGAGACTAGAGGATATTCGTCGTCCATTTCAATTTCCAATGCTTCTGTAAAACTATTGACACTCTGTTGACGTACATGTATTTTAATTTTACTTATGAGACTGGAAATTAACCATTTGATTAATAACTTTTCTTCGATCTCATAGTCAAGTTTTCTTAAGAGGTCTTTGAACCTCTTATCATATTCCTTGACAGTTTCTGTTGGCTTCTGGACTGTTGTCTTCAGTTGTTCGGCTGCCAGATATGTTGCATCTTCTATCATGAAAAAGGCCAGAAAACTTTATTTAATTTGTGCCTTAGTTGCATTTGGTGTCTTTGCAATATATCCCATGTACCATGTCAATGCTCTTTTTCTCAGCGATCTAGCAAATTGGGCCATCTTCCATTCTTCACAGGCGAGATGGTTTGTCATCCATATTGATTCGCACACAAACTAGTGTCTTATCGGATCTTCATTTCCTTCATAAAATGGAAGGTGTGTCGTTGAATGCGACATGTCTGCTGATGTATTGCCTTTAGAATTGGATGGTGGAGTAGGCGGATTATTTCCACAACCAGAACTTGGTGCTTCTTTGACTTCAACTAGCTGTCTATCAGGACTGGGTTCTCTGTCTTCAGAACCAGTGTCTACAACTTCTTCTGTTTCACTGGGTCTGTCATCTTCTGCTGCTTCTGTCGAAATTCAAGTAAAGTTCTGCTCGAATGGGATTTCGCTAAATCTCAGGTTCTCCGACGTACTCGACGAGTCACTCAAATTTGGTATTGGCAGGGGGGATGCTTCTTCATGTTCTAAGTACACTAGATGAAAGCTTCTATTTGAAAATTCAAGTTGAAAGGACACCCAATTTCCTTCTTCTTGTCGATGAATCAATAATTTATTGATGCCAGCGCCTTCTTCACTTCGACGACTCTAGATTCCCGACTGACCAACATGGATACCAAGGTTTTCCTAGACAATTTCTTACACTCAGACACTTTGTGTTAAATTAAATGGAGAAGGAGGTGTTACTGTCTTAGGTATCTGAACTTGGAGAGCTCTACCACGCTCTATCCACAAGTCTTCGTCCATCGGCGGCAGGTCTTCTTCAACGCCCTGATCATCGCGGGCTCGGCTTGACTCCAAAATATTTTCTTCTACATTTGTCGCGACACTTGATCCTCACGTCCTCCGGAGCGAAATTGCCTGCTCCCTCAACTCTTCACGCCGCTGTCTCCTTTTTTCTCTTTCAATTTTCTGGATATTTGGAGTGCTTTTATGACTCATGAGTATGTCTTTGTCAGATTTACGTCCACTGCTGGTCATGTTGCCTTGTCATATGTCACTTTTCATCAAACTCAATACATCAGAACATGCTTCGCCACTCCCCTAATGCGGTTCTGAATCTTTCTAAACCACTGGGGAAGTACAGACCATCATTTGTTCAAAAATAATTCCTATTCGCGCTCTTTCACAAATCTTTCCCACTGATGTTTTTTCTCCTCCCAATTAGAGTTTGGAAGGGGCGGGAGCAGCAATGGTCGTGTATCGACAATATGCACAAAGCCTTTGTTGATAAAAAAATTTGAACAATAAGGTCGGTAGAGAACACAGAAATTGATCAGCTAGCTCAATGAAGAAATTTTTTGTAACTTCATCTATTGAGACGCGGTCCTCAATTGATTTCTCTTCATAGAAGTCATCCGCAATATTTTCACACCACTCCGATAGATTCGTGTGTCCTCCGTTGATCAACTTCGACAACAATTTCCGCTCTGCTTCATCAACTGGTCTTTTCATCCAGAAGCTTCTTCAAGGCGGTCGGCACGGAATCTACGAATTTCTCATGGGTCTCGGAGAAGAATCATTCCCTCGCTTGGATAATCGTGAGCTTGTTTCGTCACACATAATTCTGCAGATAATTCACGATTTTCTTCTCCCACCAATCCTTAATCTCCTGCTCTGAAATCATAGGTCATGCTGCTATTTCTGAATGCATCACCTGGCAACGGAACCAAATGTTGTATTCCCACAGGTCATGTAGTTACCAGAGATACATTATATACATTACAAGCAAGCATGCAGAATGATATAGATACAAGAGACAAGAGACCAATAGAGAGGAGCACAAGCTTTATTATCCAGCAAGAGCAATATACAACATAGAACAGATCTAACTAGTACATCGGCTCAATAGCCTATATATATTCCTTTCAATATAGTTACATAACCGTCTGTCGGTCTAACCGATTGACCCGACCTATACTAGTCAACACAACTTATCGATATATACTTCAAGTGGTCGGGCGGAGGGCCTAGTCGACAGGCCGACCTAGGCCCCTCCAACACCCCCCTAGGTTGACCTAAAGGTTCCCAAAATATCCTGAATAGGTTCAAAATGTGCATGTGAACATTGGGTAAGCATGGGGAACCAATATGGAGCTCACACATGTGAAGGAGATGGTTGGTTGAGAGTTAGGTAGGCTAGGATGGGCCAAAAATAGCCAAAAAAGGTGCAAATGGCTAGGTTCAATGCATGGGAGCCTTTGGTCAACAATATTCCCCTAAAATAGGGAAGGAGTGCACCTTAGGCATGATGGGGTAATAAATGCATGTGGGAGAGCTCCCAATAGCTATTTTGACCACCCTTGGCCTATACTTTGGCCCATACATTGTGATCTAGTTCATACTAGCCCATACAAGTTCTAGCCAACTCATAATAACCTTGTTCACACCTAGGGATGTAATTATTAACTAGTTAGCACCTAATAACCATCAATCAATTAATGATTAAGGTACTAAGGTATAATATTGCTCTAACACCCCCCCATAAGCTAGACTTAGTGGAAGATCAAAATAAGGCCTTGGCAACTAAGGCTCAAGTCACCTTTTACAACATAAAATTTATTTGTCCATGTAACCAAGGTAAGGAGGAAAAACACATGGGAAAATAAAACCTCCCCTAAAAAATGGACATTTGGCATATCTGAAAAATAAACCAATCTTCACCATGCATCACTAACCCCAAGGAGTGATCTAAGGTAAGTGAAGGTCTTCTCAGTAAAACTCTTGGTGAAGATATTAGCAGTTTGCTCAGCAGAAGGGAAATACTGCAATGCTATGATCGGGTCATGTACCAAGCCTTGAATGTAGTGCATGTGAATCTCTATGTGATTGGTCCTCTATCTATTTACTATATCAGTGGAGATATTTATTTTGCTTTGATTGTCACACCAAATTATAGTGGGTGAATCAAACACAATGCCAAACTCTCCATGAATACCTTGCAACCACACACATTGTGTAGCTGCATTCACTGCTCCCCTGTATTCGGCCTCAGCTGAACATAAGGAGATTGTGTGCTGCTTCTTGCTTGACCAGCAAATGGGACCATGTGCAAGCATAAAAACATAACCATAAGTAGACTTCCGATCAGAACTATCACCAACCCAATCAGAATCAGTAAAACCAACTAGTTCAAGAGATGAACTAGCTGCATAGTGGATACCAAAATGCTTAGTACCCTGTACATAATGAAGGATCCTCTTGGAAGCCTTCTAATAGACCTCATGAGGCTCTTGCATGTGCCTAGAAATAGCCCCAATAGCATAAGACAAATATGTTTTAGAGTGTGTAAGATACAACAAGCTCCTAACTAGTTGTCTATACAATGAACTATCTACCAATGGTGAAGAACCCCAATCAGTAAGCTTAACTCCCGAAAGGAATGAGAATTTTGAAGACTTACATTCAGCCATATTGAACTTCTGTAGCAGATCTGAAGCATAACTTTATTGAGAAACATAGATCCAATCCATAATTTGGTCTATCTCCAAACCCAAAAATTGTTTCAACAATCCTAGATCGGTCTTGGAGAATGTACTGTGTAATGCACTCTTAACTGAGACAAGTTATTTGGTGCAGCTACCAGTGATCAAAATATCATCAACATACAGTACTATAATCAATATCAGATCAATAATATGCTGCATATACACATTTGTATTAGACTTACACCTCTCAAACCCCAAAGAAAATTATCCATTTTGGCATACCAAGCTCTAGGAGCTTGCTTGAGTCCATAGACGGACTTCTTAAACCTGCACGCAAGTGTATGATTAGAAATAAAGCCCTCAGGATGCTACATATCTATCTCCTCATTCAGATCCCCATGAAGAAATGCACTCTTCGCATCCATGTGATGAACCTCCCATCACTTGGAAGCCCCAATAACCAAAACTAGTCTTATGGAGTCCATCTTTTCCACTGGTGCAAATGTATCTGTATAGTCCACTCAATGGAACTGAGAGTAACCCTTAGCCACCAACCTAGACTTATAATTCAGATCAGAACCATCAGATGAAATTTTGGTTCTATAAACCCATTTGCATTGCACTGTTGATGTATATGTAACTTCAGAATGTATTTCATATATGTATATTGTACTCCTATAGAGATGGTATTATTCCTCTATACGGAAATGTTTGTATTCCTATAGAGATGTTATTATTCCTCTATACGGAAGTGTTGTCATTTATATTGTAAGTGTCGTAACTTATACTTGATGGGTTATTAGACCACCTTGTTGGGGTCGGCCCTATATAAGTCATGTGGGTCGAAGGGTTATTAGACCACCCTATTGGGGGTTAGCCATGTGGGTCAAAGGGTTATTAGACCACCCTATTGGGTGTCAGCCCAATCAGCATTATGTTATGTGGTTAAGTTAAGGCCGACCTAGTAAAGGTTATTAGACAAGTCAATTCAAGTATAAATAGAGTGCGGGAGGCACTCTATTTCATCATTCTATTCTCTCACACACTCTTTGGAGAGTGGCGCACTTGTGGAGGAGGAGAAGCTGCTTCTAGGAGATGTCTATCTCTTATGCTTGGGTTGTATCATTGATCTATCTATCTCTGAGGAAGTTATTGGGGTTTTTCACCTTTATGGTTTTCCCCAAGTAAACTCCGTGTCTCTTGTGTACTTGCATTATTTTGTCCATGATTGATATGTTGTAGATTTGCTGTACATGTTGTTCTCTCAGTTAAGATCATAGATAAGATTGAAGTAAATTACGAAAAATTAACATGGTATCAGAGCTAGCCTGAAAGAAGGCATGGTATGGCATGTATGACACTTGTTGTAATTGCAAAGCTAGGGCTTGATATAGAAAAAACCAGTCATCGTAGAAATTTCACTATAAATAAATTTCGGTGAGGTTTTAGGGTCTAAAAATTGTATAGGGAGAAGCTAAGATCACCATGTACATTGTGTCCAAAGAAAATCCTCTAATTCGTTGTACTTTGTGATTTATGATCTATACAATATAGGGTTTCTGTCTCTTCCAGATCTCAGTCATAAACATGTGACCTTGGAAAAAATGTCATAACTTGGGCTAGGAAGCTCCAAATGAAATTTCATAAAAATGGACAGGTAGTGCATGGACTGTACTTTCTCAAGTAAATGTTTCAGAGGCTGAAAGTGAACCAGTGACACTTGGCATGCCGTACAAGTTCGCTCTCTTGTTTTATCCGATAAACAGGTTACGTTGCGACACTTGGCATAACTCTCTCTCAGAGAATCCATTTGAGATCAGACCTATGGGGATGGAAATATGACAGGTTGGGCTATCACAGGAAAATTTTTCAGACCCTGTGGATTGAAAAGTTTGGATTTTTACCAGAAAGAATTAGGTACATATTTCTGCCAAAACATAATTATTTTTTAGCACCTTCATTCATGGCTTCCAGAATTTAGGGTTTCGGATAAAGTTGGAATTTTTGTAATCGGAGACTACGGATGAATTCTACTCATCAAAATCAAAATTTAGAGACCAATATCAAAATTTGTGGTTGGGCAAAAGGCCAGGCTTGATTAGACCCTAGTTCGGGACTTTGATCGAAAAAGCGGAAAATTAGGGCTTCTGCAAAAATGGAAAGTTTTGAAATTTGTGACCACGGCTGGAAGCTTCTCAGAAAAATAGAAGCTTAGAGCTTTGGATCGAACCTTTTGATTGGGAAGAAGGGTGGGCTTTATCAAACCCTAGTTCGGGGTCATGTCTAGTGAATCCGGAAGTTTCAAAGGCAAATTTGAGGGGTGAAACTTTGCAATTTTCAAATTATGAGTATACCAGCTTGATCAACTCATCAAGTCGCATATTTCTATCCTTTCGGAAGTTTGAAATTCAAAGTTTGAATTTTTTGGGTTTCTTTGACAAACCCTAATCCAGCTCCAGATCCAGTTCCTGCAAATCAAGTGGATTGGTCACCTACATAAGTGAAGAAGTTCATGTTTTAGAGGGAGATGAGGCTAAGGCCTTACATAAGAAGATTACAAGCAATCTCGACAGGTATGAATTACAGGTATGTTTCAAATTCTGTTCATGGTTAAGTTTATGATATGTTTGTCTTCATATCATTACAGTTAGTACAATCTTGATTAATTACTAGACTTGTCATCTCACCTTAATAAAATTATGAATACATGATAGAAGATATTCATTGATTAAGGTTTTGACACTTATGATTGTACTAATGCATTGTGATGTTGTATGAGGTTTATGTTGTTCGCTAACATGAAAAGTACACCAAGAAAGACAAATCATGTTCTACTTTAAGAACATATGATCATGGTGACATGAAGACAAAGATTCATCCATTGTCATGGATCACATAGAAGATCTACTTACGAGGTATGTATAACTTGGTTCTACAATGGTTAACTTATGAGACATGCAGGTTACTAGCACAAGTCATTGAAGAGAACCATAAGACATCATACGGGTACGTTAGACATAAATAGCTAACATAGTAATCCAGGTATGTTTTTCCTATATCAAGTTAGAATATTACCTTGTGTTAGTATCCCTTATATAAGTATGATTGGTTATGTTTATTCATAAAGTTAGAAATGTAAGTAATCAAGGATTTATGCATATTATGTCTCTTATCTTGATTGATGATATGACTAACCAGAAGAGTCATGAAAGTATAGGTTTGAGTAATCACGGGTTTAGGCATATTATGTTTCTTACTTTAATTTATGATATGACTAACCATAAGAGTCCTTGAATACTGATGCTTATTATTTCTGTTTGAAATGATCATGACTATACATGCTTAAGATTATTGTGTTTTGATAGTATTGAGAATATACTAATAAATGTATGATTATGTATGAGATCTCAAGGATATCACAATAATGATACTTGTAAGCATGCATAGTGATCGAGGATGGATATAAGTTCAAGGACAGGTAATACAGGAAGCAAAGATTGTTGATGTATATGTAACTTTGGAATGTATTTCATCTATGTATTTCATATATATTTATTGTACCCTTATTAGAGATGTGTTATTCCTCTATAAGGAAGTGTCGTCATGTGGATTGACAAGTGTAGAAAGTGTGTGTACTTGTCGATGGGTTATTAGACCACCATGTGGGGTCAGCCCTGAATTATATATATTATAATGTGGATGTACCTAACTAGACAAGTCGGCCCCATAAGGTCACTGGGAAAAAAGGTTAGTATAAATAGAGATCAGAGATCTCTATTTTACTCACTCGGAAAAGTAACTCACTCTCACTCAGAAAGTGGCGCACTAGTGAGGAGGAGGATCATCTGCTACTAGGAGACTATCTCAGTGTATTTTGGTTGTACTTTGGTTGAGCCATTGCTCTCTCTATCTCTGAGGAAGTTGTGGGGTTTTTCACCTTAGGGTTTTCCCCACAGAAACTCTGTGTCTCTTGTCTCTTATGCTTTTGATTCTTGTGATGCTTGTCATATTGTGACTGTCATGCATTGATATACTGTATATGTTATTCTCTCAGCAAAGATCCTAGAGTATTGTGAATTAATGCTCAAAATTTAACATGGTATCAGAGCTAACCTGAGAAGAAGACATTTTGCAGTGACGAAAACTTGAGTTTCTTGTTTATTGGGTTTCTATCCACAGATTTTTGAAAATCAGTATAGTATATTGACTCTACTCATCAAGGCGCATCTATCTGTCCAATCAGAATTCAATTCCGAGCATTTTCAGATTTGGCCCTAAAAATTAGGGTTTCCACAAAAATAGGAATTTCTGGAATATGAAGGCACAACTAGAAGCTCCTTGCAAAAATCGATGTTTAGAGCTCTGGATCGAGATTTTTGGCTGGGTAGATCTCCGGGAAACTCAAACCCTAATTCAGGGCTCTCCCTAGTGAACCCGGGAGGACAAAAAGGCTAATCTGAAGGGTAAAGCTTTACTGATCTCAAATTCTGAATACACCAGGCTGATCAGCTCATCAAAGTGCATCTTTCTATTCTTTCAGAAATTTGAAATTCACATTTTGAATTTTTAGGGTTTTTTCGACAAACCCTAATCCGGGACCAGATCCAGTTTTCAGCATTTCATGTGGTAAGATCTAAATCTTTGCTATTTCCATTTGAAGTACTCTTTAAGATGTCTCACCACACCAAGCTTGAGGATAAGCTTGAAGGAGCAGATAACTTCCGAGCTTGGAAGTATAGGATTGGGTTAATCCTGGAAGAGAATGAGTTGGACTCATATGTGAAAGAAGACAGCCCTATCCCAGAGGATGAAGAGGCCAAGGTATTTCATAAGAAGAACTTGGTCAAGGCAAAGAGAATCATTGCTGATTCTATCAAAGACCATCTCATACCCCATGTGTCTTCTCTTAAGACACCTGTTGACACCAGGTCTAAAGAAAATTGACATTTTTGATAAAAGGTCCTAAGAAAAAGAATCATCTCTAAAAGGGTTGAAATAAAGATTTTTATATAAAAATACATTATAAAAACCCATGTTTATAAAGTCCGCCAACAAATTTATGGATAGGTTAAGCCCCGGTCAGGTTTCGTCGGCGGAGATAGCATAGATCCAAATCAACGGTCTATATTAACCCCGCGTCGCCAAAGTGATCGTCAACAAAAGGTGGAGGGTGGTAGCGGACATAATACCACCAAGGCACGTGTCCCACATTCATTCATCCGCGCTTGGAGAGAGTGGTATCGGAAACCACCATAACACCGCGCGGAACCACCCATTACAGAAAGATGGGAAAGATCTCTTACGTGGCAAGGTGGGACCTAACAGGTGGCGAACAAGGAATGGATTGATAAGACCGTGGCACGTGGCACTATACTTTGCATGGATCGGAAGGCCAATACATGTTTCAATCAAATCAAAGGCCAGCATTTCATCCGCGGCCAGGAACATGCGCACGGAATATAAAGGAGAGCGGTCGCGGAGAATAAACCGCCTTGACAGGTGTCAGCAGATGGTGCATCCGCGCGGGTAGCAAACCGGAGAAGGAAACCACCTTTTCGATCGCGGATACCGCCGGTGCAATAAAGATGGACAAGATCTGACGGTTCAAAATGATGGTTCAAAGATCAATGGTTGAAAATGACCCACGTTCGTAAAAGTGCAAGAAGGTTAAGTTTAAAAGGCTTATATAAAAAGAAAGGGCTCCACATAACGGCATTTTATATGTGTCGTTATCCTGGAGAGCTCCGAAGACTGGTGGAAGCCGGCGATTGCGACAGAAGGCGAAAAGCAAGCACTTACAGGTAGGGTCTGGTGACCTGTCACTCTCTTTAAACGGAAATTTGTTTAAAAGAAGCATCTAGATGGAGACTGTACAAGATATAGACGTTTTTAGGTCGAAAGATGCCCTAGAAGACCGAGATGAAGACGTTTTCGATACCCTTCTTAGGTTCCCAGTCTCCGATGTAAAAGAGAAGTTATCTGAGCTGTTAAAAGAGGGTATAGACCCGCATAGAGTTCACCAGTCGTCTCTAATAGTTTTTTGCCCTGACCAATTTCCTGTTTTCCCAGAATTCGTCTCCTGGTGTGCTGAAAACTATTCACAGGAAGAAAAAGTTGTTTTAAACAGTCAGAAAACTAGAGCCATCTGCAAAATTGAGCCAGCCGAAGTGTTTAGAGCCCTAGAAATAGATTTGCCCCGAACCCTCGACCCTGAAGTTTTTTCTGAGGTATCAATTATTGAAAATTTTCACCATGCCTCTCAGAGTGATAGAGAAGTGTTTCTGTCGACGTGTCTCAGACCAGAAACTAGCCTTTCTGAACTCCCTTATCCTTTAGATATCAACCTGTTTAATGTAAATACCAGTTGGTCTTGACACTGTTGGCCGTAGTTTTAGGGTTAGATTCGGATTTGTATATAACTGAGTTTCAATTGAGTTTATTGTACAGAATAAGTATAGTCCAGTCGGGAATTGACGAAAGTCAAATTCCCCGACTAAATTTTGAAGCTTTCATAGCCGAAAGGATACATGACCAGATGGTCAATTTTTCCACACACAGACATTTCAGGTTTCAAGCATTTTTAATGAAAATGATTATGGTATCCAGCCAGGAAGAATTACAGTTCCCAGAGATTGTTTTTGCAACTCCACTGGAAAACAATATTTTCAATTTCATCAATTACATGCTCTCAACGATATTTAAGATGATTTTCGGAAAAAGTCTGCCTAGGGTATTGCCAGAAATGCAGGTATCAATGCAACTGAATACAGAGTATGCTACAGGAGACTGGTTTTTATCAAAAGATAGTACAGTGGTCAGGTTGTATGGGTTCAAGCATAAACCCTATGTGCTACCAGCATTCCTCACCTTGAGGATTTTTGCCTTGGAGTTTTTAAGACAGAAATTGATTGTAGAAGATAACAATTTTTTAGTCCACAGACAAGCAACGGACATTAAGTACCCTTTCACATTAGGTCCGTTTACAATAAAGAATAAGAACGCTGCTATATATAGAGAGAAATTGTTAAAAGATATGAATTTCGAGACAGATGCAGCATTGGAATATGACCCATTAAATATCATATCCAAAAGAAGAATTGAACATCGTATTAAGCCTCTGAATCATCAAACTGTTGAAGGGATGGCAGACAGAGCCAACTGGCTCAAATACAAAGAAGAAATTATCCCAGACAAGTCCGACATAGAAAGGTCATTGGAAGAAGCAATGGCAGAAACAGAAAGCGAAATCAATACTGCATTAGTAGGGTCCAAAAGACCTATACAGGACGTTATGATTATTGATGATGAAGAGAGAGAAAAGGGAAAACGATTGAAAACTGATGAGTCACAGGAATTGGCAACCATTTCAGAAGAAGCAAAAGCTACAGAAAATGAAATACCCGAGGTTACAGTGAGGGAATACAATATTGAAGAGACCTCTGTAGGGGATGATGTAAATAGACCTAAAAATTTCATGGATGTATTTAATGAACATAGTAAAAACAAACAGGAATCTGCGAAACAAACAAGTCTATTGTTTCCAAAGGTCAGAAATATATCAAACAATGAAGTGAGCTTATTCACCAGCAGGAACATCAAAGAAAATTCTTTAAAATTTTCAGTTGTGACCAAAGACAAGATCTCAGAGATGAGTGTAGATTTGTCGAAGATAAATGCCCCTGATAAAATTTTGTTACATAGACAGGCTGGAGAGGTTATATACTCAGACTATTTGGGAGCCACATTGAGAGCAAACAAACTAAAAAATTCAGTAGAAAAATTAAATAATCAGTTGAGGCAAGAAAAGGCAGAGAATAAGTCTCGACAACATCAAATTAAGAAGCTGCAAATGGACCTAACTAATAAAGATGGAGCTGCAGCTACCAAACTGCTCCAGGAGAAGGAATAAATGATTTTAACATTGAGACGAAAGTTAAAAATCCCAGATGCTGTACTCATTCAAGGTGCAGAATTGACTATATTAGAAAAAGAGAAAGAAGAGTTATCTAACGAAGTCAATGATGTCACAGCTAAATTGTTAAAGCTATCTGACGAAAAGGACTATTGGGAAAAAGAAAGGTTCATTTTGGAAGAACAGTTGGCAACAGTGAGAAAACAACTAGCAGAGAACAGTCAGCAGCAAGTACAGGCAGGCCCAGAAGAAGATAAAAATGGTGTAGATGGGATTTTACAAGCAATGTCACAAATAAGTTTAAAGGATAATGAAATCAAATTATTGAAGGCAGAAATACAGAAATTAAAAGAAGAAAATGAAGCAAAAGAAAAAGAAATAAAAACCTTGCAGGCAAATAATCAGGAATTGAGCAGTAATAATAAAGGATTGGCTACTCATGCAACAGGACAAGCTGCTATGCAGGGATGTAAACATATGGTATGGGACCAGATCATTAAAGAAGTTGAAAAACTTAGGCCGTATCTGGATTATATAAGAGTTAAGGAAAAAGTAGCCAAAGATGCCTTCAACAGTTGCCAGGCAGTCAGGGAAAGCTTAAACAGAAAGCCGAAAGAAATAGCCTAGAGAGCAATTACATTTTTAAACAGTTTATCCGAGGCAGACCTGACGGCCATGAGTATAACAAACAGAATTTCTGTCATCACTTGGGCCAGAAGGATCTTGGGCAAATACTCCCATATCGAAAACATCGAGACCAAAGCAGGAGAAATAAGGAAGGAAGTAATCCAGTTCAAAAAGCAATTTGACAAGTTAGTGAACAAGGGATTCCCATCTTTCTGGGACGAAGATAATGAATTAATTCCTCAGAATGATTATAAAAGATTATTGTTTGATATCAGGATGGATCACCGAAAATTCCAGCAGATAGATCACATGCTCACAGGAAAAATCCTAATGGAGAAAATGTCAGGGGAATTTGAAATTTTAAATATGCTGATTTCAACTTGCGCAAACCTTCTTCCTATTTCTTATGCAGGTCATATCGAGATGCGAGTCTTGGTGAAAGAAATGACCAGTTATGACCTACCCACGGCTGACCAGTGGAATTATGTAGAGAAGTACGGAAAGACCAGATATTCTGTTCATACTTAAATGCATTTGAAATTCTTGCCATGTGGCAAAATGATGATATCCAAAAATCTTGCCAAGTGGCAAAAAGACTTTTTATTTTAAATTTGTAATATTATTTGAAAGACAGTTATGGGTTACTCGAAGACAGTTATCTTTAGTTAAATATTTTTAATTATTAGTTAGAAGAAGCAGTTATGTGGAACTTCTTCTAAAAATTTTGTATAAAAGACAATGGAGGTCATTGTTGAAGGGGTTGGAAAATTTTTGAGAAACAAGTATGTTTTGAAGTTTATTTTTGAAATAAAGGCAGTACAGTGATGATACCTATCTTTTGATACAGAGATTCATGAGTTAATCAGTCTTGCATTCTGTTATTTTCCTTATCCTTATATGTGCATGTTTATCTTCTTCGTTATATCTCCCATGGTGTTTTTCTTCTATATTTAAATGAACATTTGAAATAATTTGAGATTCATACTGGTTATGCCTCATTTTATCTGCATTTAAATATCCATTTTATTCTCCAAAGTTGACAATAGATTTATCCTGGATAGATACCTGTTGTTGATGGAATGTCTTTACTTCTTTCTATGTCGCCTGAAAAATCAAATTGACTGTAACATGATTACTATCTTGCCTCTGTGAAAATCTATATGGTGAAATCTCTTGCTGGTTTATTATACCTTCTGAAAGCTTTGACTCCATGCCCAATGTTTCTTGTTTACCCTTTTCGACCAGAAAATATCTTTTGAGAAATTTTAAGGAAACCTTTATATATTTTAGCCTTCATATATATATCCTGAGAGAGCCCTCTCTGGTAGAGAAAATGGCTAGTTCTTCTACCTAAAGCTTGGTTTGAAATAGGTTACCTTAGGTCTTATTTTCTTACAACCGGAATAAAATCTAAGTGCTAACAACACCCAAGGAGATGTTTGAATCTTTGACCAAGCTATTTGAAGGAAAGAACATAAATCGGAAGATGACCCTGCAGAACCAATTGAAAGGAGTAAAGTTTCAGAATGGAGAAACCATTCAATCTTATTTTTCAAGGGTCTCCCAAATCAAGGAACAACTAGAAGCCATGAATGAAATGGTGGAGAATGGTGAAGTGGTGATGACCACTCTAAATGGCCTACCCAGGTCATGGGATTCCTTTATTCAACGAATTTGTGCAAGGAAGAAGTTGATCTCCTTCAACAGATTGCGGGAAGAATGCTCTCAAGAAAAAGCTAGACTTATAGCTCGTGAGGAAAAGATGGGAGGTGAAGATCAAGCTCTTGCAGCTCACACCAAAAGAAGCAAGCCCAAGAAGGAGCACTCTCGCCACAAGAGATCCTATCAAAAGAAGGATCTAAGATGCTTCACATGCAATGAGAAGGGTCACTTTGCTTCAGATTGTCCCAAGAACAAAAGGGATAATAACAACAACTCCAGCAAGAAGAAGAAGGGTAGCAAAAGAAAGTTTCATGCTCATGTTGCTGAGGATGATAGACCTCCAAAGAAGAAGGCTAGGGAAGAAAGTGATGATAGTGATGTTGACTCATCAAGTGAAGAAGAGTATGTTCTAATCTCTGATCTCACAGGTACTATCTCCCATGGTTGTAATGATTGGTTGATTGACAGTGGGGCTTCCAAACACATGACTGGGTTTAAGGAATATTTTGTGAATCTATCTGAACATGAATCACCCCATAAGGTGAAACTTGGGGATGATTATCAATACCCAATCAAAGGAAGTGGTGAAGCCTCCTACAACCTAGATTCTGGAAAATCTTTGAAGATGAAAGAAGTCCTTTATGTACCTGGGCTCAAGAATAACTTACTCTCCATCTCTGCATTGGATGCAAAAGGTATGAGGGTTGCATTTGTGGATGGCCAAGTCCTAATGTGGCCAAAGGGTAAAACAATCGATGATGCAGTAGTGATTGGAGAGCAAGAAGGAGGTTTGTACAAATTTAAGGGACAACCTGAACATGCCATGGTGCATGAATCTATGGAGCCAAGTGATCTTTGGCATAGAAGACTTGCTCATATACACTATAGGGCACTTTCAATTGCAAGCAAGGCTTTAGAGGGTCTTCCTGAAATCAAGACCAAACATGAAGGTGTTTGCAAAGGATGTGCAAAAGGTAAGAACATTAAGAAGGCTTTCCCAAGCAGTGAAAGCAAGGCAAAAGATATCCTGGAAATCATCCACTCAGATGTATGTGGTCCTATGTCATCTAGTTCTCTTAGTGGGTATGTTTACTATGTCTCATTTATTGATGACTTCTCCAGGAAGACTTGGGTATACTTCTTGAAGAACAAAGATGAGGTGTTTGATAAGTTCAAGGAATTCAAAACCTTGATGGAGAATTAAACTGACAAGAAGATCAAAACATTCAGATCTGACAATGGTGGAGAATTCACCTCAGGTGACTTCAAGAAGCTTTGCAGTGATTCAGGGATTAAGAGGGAGTTGACTGCTCCTTATAATCCTCAACAGAATGGAGTTGCAGAAAGGAAGAATAGAACAATCATGGAAGCAGCAAGGGCAATGCTGCATGACCAAGATCTACCTATGCATCTATGGGCAGAAGCAGCTAGAACAACTATATATGTGCAGAACATAACACCCCACAAGATATTGAACAACAAGACACCAGAAGAGGTATTTTCTGGTAAGAAACCTGAAGTCAGCCATCTCAGAATATTTGGTTGTCCAGTATACACTCATGTACCAAAGGAAAGGAGGACTAAACTAGATCCTTCAGGAAAGAAGGGTATCTTTGTGGGTTACAGTGAAAGCTCGAAGGCCTATAGAATATACTTTCCAGGGTTCAAGAAGATTGATGTCAGCAGGGATGTAACATTTGATGAAAACTCGACATTCATCAAATCAAGGAAGGCACCTATCGAAGTTTATGAAGAACCTAAGGAAACTAGATTTCAAGACACTACCATGACTGAAGCAGTTCCAGAAGTTGTTCGTGAGTTTGAAGATCCGCAAGAACCTATAGATCCACCCCGTGAGGATAACTCTCACAAGAGGAAACCTGCTTGGGCTAGAGAGCTCATTCAAGATGCAGAAAGATTTGGCATTCCAGAAGAAGAACACAGAGCAAACAAGAGAACTAGATCACATACCAGCTATGTTGCTTTACTCTTTGACATTATGAACAAAGAGCCTTCCAATGATGAAGAAGCAACAGAAAAGAAAGAATGGAAGGATGCCATGGTTGAGGAATACCAATCAATAATGAAGAATGATGTTTGGGATGTTGTCCCAAGACCTAAAGAGAAGTCTGTTGTGACTTCTAAATGGATCTTCAAAATCAAGCATGCTGCAGATGGCAGTGTAGAGAAATACAAGGCAAGATTCGTAGCTCGTGGCTTCTTTCAGAAAGAGGGAATAGATTATGAAGAAAATTTTGCACCTGTATATAGGTATACTTCCATCATAACAATACTTGCCCTGGATGCAGCAATGAAATGGAAAATACACCAGATGGATGTCAAGACTGCTTTCTTGAATGGTGTAGTTGAAGAGGAAGTATATGTGGAGTAGCCACTCGGTTTTGAAATACATGACAGGGAGTCATATGTATGCAGATTGAAGAAAGCCTTGTATGGCTTGAAACAAGCTCCCAGAACTTGGTATGGTAGGATGGACAGTTTCCTATATAGTTTGGGCTTTACCAAGAGTAAAGCGGATTCCAAAATTTACTACAAGGTTGAGGAAGGGAATCCTGTGATTCTACTCCTATATGTAGATGACTTATTTGTAACAGGAGATGACAGACTGATTGCAGATACTAAGAGGAAGCTTGCTGCTGAATTTGATATGAAAGATTTGGGAATGATGCACTATTTCCTAGGTATGGAGGTGTGGCAGAGTGCAGGTGGGATCTTCCTTGGTCAAGGGAAGTACACAGTAGATATCTTGAAGAGATTCGGGATGATGGATTGCAAGGCCATGGCCACACCTATGGCATCGAATCTGAAGCTTCTATGTGATGCTTCATTTGAGTCGGTTAATGTCTCTATGTATCGTCAGATGATTGGGTCCTTGATGTACCTGATGAACACGAGACCAGACATTTTCTTTGCTATGAACACATTGAGTCAGTTCCTGATAGATCCGAGGAGTATTCACCTAGTTGCTGTAAAGCATGTTCTGATGTACCTGAAGGTTACAGTGGATTATGGGCTCAAGTATGAGGCGAATCAAAAGTTTAACCTGCAGGGTTATGTTGATTCAGATTGGGCTGGCAGTGCTGCAGATAGGAAGAGCACATCTGGGTGCTGCTTCAGTATGGGATCAGGTGTGATCTCTTGGTTTAGTAGGAAGCAGTCCTGCTTAGCACTGAGTATAGCTGAGGCAGAGTATGTTGCAGCCTGTTCAGCTAGTTGTGAGGCGGTATGGCTACGGAAGCTACTGTCTGAGTTATTTGATCTCCCGTTGGAGGCTACTGGTATCTTCTGTGATAACTAGAGTTGTGTGAATCTGTCCGAGAACCCAGTGTTTCATGACAGGTCGAAACACATAGAGATCAAATATCACTATATCAGGGATATGGTGCAGAGAGGAACTGTGAAGCTCCTGCATGTTGCGACGGATGAGCAGATTGCAGATGTGCTGACGAAGCCACTAGCTAGGGTGAAGTTCGAGTACTTCAGAGAGAGGCTTGGCATTCTTCAGATCGAGGACACTTCAAGGAAGAAGTGATGGACACATTTGCTGAAGCCATTCCAAGCATGTTGGAAGAAGGATCCTTCACATGGTTGTGGATGTAAGCGCTAGATGATGAGCATCAGGATGATGTTCTGGTTTCTGCTTGGATATGATCAGTTGGATCATTTTTATATGTATGTATGCATCATGTTGGATGCTGGATATGATCAGTTGGATCATTTTTATGTATATATGTATGCATCATGTTGGATGCTGGATATGATCAGTTGGATCATTTATATGTATGTACGCATCATGTTGGATGATGGATATGATCGGTTGGATCATGTGTATGTATTTTTGTATATGCATCATATTGGATGCTTGGACCATGTATCTGTATATGTATCAGGTGGATACATTGTATGATCAGGTGGATCATATATGGTGATATGTATCATATATTTGTATTTGTATCAGGAGGATACATTGTATGGTCAGGTGGATCATGTATGATGATATGTATCAGGTAGATACTTGGTTTGCATGAGGAAGATGCATTATATGATCAGGATGATCGTGGATGACGAGCTTCATGATGTTGCTCCAGATGACATGCAGCAGGATGTTGCAGTGATGATGATCAGGATGATCATGTGTACATTAGGATGATGTATGGTGAGTATCAGGTTGATACTCTATGACCGTGGATCAAGTTGTGCAGATGAGCATATAATTTGGCCTTGGGAGATTTGCACATAGTCTTTCGAGGTTTTGCCTATGGAATGTAATTCGTTGCCCTGGGATATCTGGAAAATGCTCTTTCGAGGTTTTGCTCTGGGAGGACATATAATTTTTCCCTGGGAGATCTGTAGATAGTCTTTCGAGGTTTTGCCTATGGCATGTAATTCATTGCCCTGGGATATCTGGCAGATGCTCTTTCGAGGTTTTGTCCTATGGCATATAATCTGTCCTTGGGAGATCCGATAGGTTGGGCTGTGTGCCCGTAATCAGTCCTGGGATGCTCTTGCAAGGTTTTTCCATGACCACATGTAATTCGTGCCCTGGGAGATCCTATAAGTAGAGCTGTGTGCTTGTAATAGCCTGGGATGCTCTTGCAAGGTTTTGTGGTGACCACACATAATTCGTGCCCTAGGAGATCCTATAGGTAGAGCTGCGTGCTCGTAACAGGCTGGGATGCTCTTGCGAGGTTTTGTGGTGAGGTCACATATAATATGGCCTTGGGAGATCCTATAGGTTGATCCGTGTGCTCGTAACAGCCTGGGATGCTCTTTCAAGGTTTTGTGACGCACGTAATAAGTCCCAAGGATTCCACAGTATGGCCAATGATGACGAAGACCTGCAGGTGGTGGGCCTACATCCAGTATGAAAAAGGACTGGCTATGTAGAACTTCCTATGATGAGTAGAGTCAGAGATTGGTTGAGATAGCAGCAGCAGTGACGATGACGATGACGATGCATCGATGATGATGATCCCAAGAAGAAGACTTGTTTAGCAGATCTGTGTCGAGAAATACCTTCCTAGTTAAGAGGGAGTGTTGATGTATATGTAACTTCGGAATGTATTTCATCTATGTATTTCATATATATTTATTGTACCCTTATTAGAGATGTGTTATTCCTCTATAAGGAAGTGTCGTCATGTGGATTGACAAGTGTAGCAAGTGTGTGTACTTGCCGATGGGTTATTAGACCACCATGTGGGGTCGGCCCTAAATTATATATATTATAATGTGGATGTACCTAACTAGACAAGTCGGCCCCATAAGGTCAGTAGGAAAAAAGGTTAGTATAAATAGAGATCGAAGATCTCTATTTTACTCACTCGAAAAAGTAACTCACTCTCACTCAGAAAGTGGCGCACTAGTGAGGAGGAGGATCATCTGCTACTAGGAGACTATCTCAGTGTATTTTGGTTGTACTTTGGTTGAGCCATTGCTCTCTCTATCTCTGAGGAAGTTGTGGGGTTTTTCACCTTAGGGTTTTCCCCATGGAAACTCTGTGTCTCTTATCTCTTATGCTTTTGATTATTGTGATGCTTGTCATATTGTGATTGTCATGCATTAATATACTGTATATGTTATTCTCTCAGAAAAGATCCTAGAGTGTTGTGAATTAATGCTCAAAATTTAACAAAGATCAAGAGGGAGCACACTCTAGTAGTTTCTGCAAGGATGCAGATATTCAGAGGGAGTCAACCACTTCTCACAATCCACATCAGAATGGAGTTGCAAAGATTCAGAGGGAGTCCACCCAACAACCAAATAAAGATAAGTATTTGAATTGTCATTTCATACATATTTGTTCAATGGTGTATATGCTTATGTTCCTAGACTTAGGTTGTTTATTATGCATATTAGAATAATTGCATTAATGAACAGTATACTACTAATATACATGGGTAAGTGGCCTATGGGAGTTGTGCACACTCTTAACAATGTTTTGGTAGAGATTGGAAGGCATCTAGAAAGTTACGGGATATGAATAAATGTTGTATTGAAGCATTGGCTAAGATAATTGCATGACTGTATGACATATTTATTTATGTGTAAGAATTTGTTAAGAAGAGATGTTTCTAATCATGCAATTTAACTTGTTTTGTAGGAAAGATCGTATACGAGCACCTACAAAAGAAGGACTACAACATTTGTTTCAGAAACAAAGTTATCTATTGAAGATATTGATTATATTAAAGTTCCTAGGATTCGGGAAGAATGCCATGATCGAGGAGTACCAGTCGATCACGAAGAATGATGTTTGGGATGCAGTCCCAAGACCTGAAGGGAAGTCTGCTGTGACTTCCAAATGGATCTATAAGATCAAGCATGCTGCAGATGGTAGCATGGAGAAATATAAAGCAAGATTTGTAGCTCGTGGCTTCTCCCAGAAAGAAGGGATTGATTATGGGCTCAAGTATGATGTGAATCAAAAGTTTAACCTTCAGGGTTATGTTGATTCAGATTGGGCAAGCAGTGCTGTAGATAGGAAGAGCACATCTGGGTGTTGCTTCACTATGGGATCAAGTGTGATCTCCTGGTTTAGTAGGAAGCAGTCCTGCGTAGCACTGAGTACAACCGAAGTAGAGTATGTTGCAGCTTGTTCGGCTAGTTGCGAGGCAGTATGGCTCCAGAATCTACTGTCTGAGTTATTTGATCTCCCGCTGGAGGCTACTGGTATCTTTTGTGACAACCAGAGTTGTGTGAAGTTGTCTGAGAACCCAGTGTTCCACGACAGGTTGAAGCACATAGAGATCAAATATCACTATATTAGGGATATGGTGCAGAGAGGAGCAGTGAAGCTCCTGTATGTTGCGACAGATGAGCAGGTTGCAGATGTGCTGACGAAGCTACTAGCTAGAGTGAAGTTCGAATACTTCAGAGAGAGGTTTGGTGTTCTTCAGATTGACGAGAATTCGAGGAAGAAGTGATGGAGACATTTGTTGAAGCCATTCCAAGCATGGTGGAAGGAGGATCCTTCACATGGATATGGATGTAAGCGCTGGATGATGAGCATCGGGACGATGCTCCAGTTACTGCTCCAGTTACTGCTCTGTATATGCATCATGTTGGATGCTGGATATGATCAGTTGGATCATTTATATGTATGTATGTATCATGTTGGATGTTGGATATGATTAGTTGGATCATTTATATGTATGTATGTATGCATCATGTTGGATGCTTGTTATGATCAGTTGGATCATGTATATGTATATGCATCATGTTGGATGCTTGGACCATGTATCTGTATATGTATTGGGTGGATACATTGTATGATCAGGATGATCATGTATGTTGATATATATCAGGTGGATACATTGTATGATCAGGTGGATCATGTATGATGATATGTATCAGGTAGAAACTTGGTATGCATCAGGTGGATGCATTATATGATTAGGATGATCATGGATGATGAGCTTCAGGATGTTGTTCCAGATGACATGCATCAGGACGATGCAGTGATGATGATTAGGATGATCATATGTGATGACATGTATCAAGTGGATACATTACATAATCAGTTGGATTATGTGTGATGAGTTCCGAAGACACATATGCACATGAACTTTTCGGACATGGTTGTAGATGTGTTCTCCCATGGTCGTGATGTAATTGTTGGGATTTTCCAACATGGTGGTAGATGTGTTCTCCCATGGTCATGATGTAATTGCCACGGCCATTCGAGCATGGTTGTAGATGTGTTCTCCCATGGCTGCGATATAAGTGCTGGGGCCATTCGAGCATGGTTGTAGATGTGTTCTCCCATGGCTGCGATATAAGTGTTGGGGCCATTCAAGCATGGTTGTAGATGTGTTCTCCCATGGCTGCAATATAAGTCCTGGGCCATTTGAGCATGGTTGTAGATGTGTTCTCCCATGGCTACAATATAAGTGTTGTGCCATTCTTGCATGGTTGTAGATGTGTTCTCCCATGGTGTAGATGTAAGTGCTGTGTGATGTGCATCTGGGTTGTGCTTCGTGATCGATGATCATGAGTATCAGGATGATACTTTGTGGCCGTGGACAGGTTGTGCAGGTATCATAGAAAAGATCCTGGGAGATCCTATAGTCTGCGCTAGGATGCTCTTTCGAGGTTTTGCTACAGGTAACATAGAAAAGACCCTTTAAAAACCGGACAGGTAGAGCGGTGTGGTCGTAACATCGTAGGTTGCTCTATCGAGATCCTATAGTCTGTGCTAGGATGCTCTGAGTAGGTTTTTCTATAGTTTCGCATAGAAAAGATCCTTTAAAAACCATACAGGTAGAGCAGTGTGCTCGTAATATCGAGATCCTATAGTCTGTGCTAGGATGCTCTGAGTAGGTTTTGTGAAAGTTCACATAGAAAAGATCCTTTAAAATTTGGACAGGTAGAGCGGTGTGCTCATAACAGCCTGGGATGCTCTATCGAGATCCAGACAGGTAGAGCGGTTTGATTGTTACATCCTGGGATGCTCTAAGTAGGTTTTGTGAAGGTCAACATGTAAAAGAACCTATAGTCTGCGCTAGGTTTTGTTGACGCACGCAATTAGTCCTAGGATCCACAGTATGGACATTGATGTTGAAGACCTGCAGGTGGTGGGCCTACATCCAGTATGAAAAAGGATTGGATCTGTAGAAATTCCTATGATGAGTAGATTCAGGGATTGATTGAGATAGCAGCAACAGTGACGATGACGATTATCTAGTGATGATGATCCAGAGAAGAAGACTTGTGCTAGAAGACCTGTGTCGAGAAATACCTTCCTAGTTAAGAGGGAGTGTTGATGTATATGTAACTTCGGAATGTATTTCATATATGTATATTGTACTCCTATAGAGATGGTATTATTCCTCTATACAGAAGTGTTTGTATTACTATAGAGATGTTATTATTCCTCTATACAGAAGTGTCGTCATTTATATTGTAAGTGTCGTAACTTATAGTTGATGGGTTATTAGACCACCTTGTTGGGGTCGACCCTGTATAAGTCATGTGGGTCGAAGGGTTATTAGACCACCCTATTGGGGGTCGGCCATGTGGGTCAAAGGGTTATTAGACCACCCTATTGGGTGTCGGCCCAGTCAGCATTATGTTATGTGGTTAAGTTAAGGCCGACCTAGTAAAGGTTATTAGGCAAGTCAAGTCAAGTATAAATAGAGTGCGGGAGGCACTCTATTTCATAATTCTATTCTCTCACACACTCTTTGGAGAGTGGCACACTTGTGGAGGAGGAGAAGCTGCTGCTAGGAGATGTATATCTCTTATGCTTGGGTTGTATCATTGCTCTATCTATCTCTGAGGAAGTTATTGGGGTTTTTCACCTTTATGGTTTTCCCCAAGTAAACTCTGTGTCTCTTGTGTACTTGCATTATTGTGTCCATTATTGATATGCTGTAGATTTTCTGTACATGTTGTTCTCTCAGTTAAGATCCTAGATCAGATTGAAGTAAATTCTGAAAAATTAACATGCACTAGTTTCCTGTTGGGAGGAAGAGGGACCAAATCCCAAGTATTGTTCTCATGGAGAGAGTTCATCTCTTCTTGCATGGATGTTTTCCAAATTGGGTCTTTAGATGCTTCTAAGTATGATTGTATATCAGATCCAACCATTAAGAAACACCTACCACTCATATCAGAATCACAAGATGCAAAATTATTGTGAAATTGAGATCTAGTTTTCCTAGGATCTTGAGGATATCCAACAAGCTCACCAACAGCTTGTATTGTTTTATCGTCCCACTTGGGCCTTGATGGAGGGTCATTATCTGCATACATGTCATCATATACATCCTCTATATCAGAATAAGAAAAATCAGAGAAATAATCAGAACTTACATCCTCTTCATGCACAGGATTTGAGCATTCCTTTTCACAATTTTCAGCTCCAAATATTGCCTCTTCTTCTAACTGGACACTCCTTTCAATGAATGTATTGTTAGTGGATGGGACAAAGAGCTTGTGTCCCTTTGCACATTCTGCATATCCAACCATGATGGAATCCTTGATTTGGGGTTGCAAGGACTTTCTCTTCTCTGGAGGTATTCTAGCCCAAGCCTTTGAGCCAAATACCCTAAAATGTGACACATTGGGCTTGTGTCCATTCCATGCTTCAAATGGAGTCTTTCCTTCCAAATATTTATGTGGTGTTCTATTTTGAACATATGAAACACAATTCATAGCTTTAGACCATAGCTTAGGAGACAAAGACTTAGTCTCCATCATGCAAGTGGCCATCTCCTTCAATGCTATATTCTTGCGCTCTGCAACACCATTTTGCTGAGGTGTGTAGGGAACAGAAAGTTGCATTTGGATGTCATTATCTTCATAGAGCTGTTGCATATCCTTATTAACATACTCCCTTCCATTATCAGTCCTCAATACCTTCATACTTATCCCACGAAATTTCTCCACAAGGTTCTTAAAAACTTTGAAACATTGAAAAACTTCATATTTTTTCTTGAGAAAATACAACCAACAGTACCTTGAGAAATCATCAATGAAGGTGAGAACATACTTGCTGCTTCCATAGGAGAGAGTGGGGAGTGGACCAATCAGATCTGAATGCACTAAACCAAGAGGCTCAACAACTGTCTTTGCCTTCCCTTTCTCATACTTCTTCTCAGCATGTTTCCCAACAATGCACCCTTTGCAAGTGCCATTGGAAAAACTGATTTTTGGAATCCCTTCAACCATCTCTTCTTTGCTCAATGCTTGAAGGTATTTGTAGTTGAGATGTCCAAATATCTCATGCCATAGCTTGATGACTTCATTGCATGTGACAGAAGTGCATTTGGATATGAGAACTCAAGAAAATGTGAGAACTTGTACATCCTCGAATCATGGTCTGCAACACCCATTGCAACAATTTTTCTAGTGGAAATTTATGATATCTCCACATCATTCTGAGTGAATATCACTCTCTTGGCTGAACTAGTGTGGGTCATCTGATATACAAAGAGTAAGTTTGCTGCAAGATCAGGTACATACAACACATTGCTGAAATACCCATTTTCCATGGAGATTTTCCCAATGCCTTTAGCAGGGATTTCTGAGTTATCTCCCATGTGAATGGAAGAACCATTGTATGGGGAAAGAATAGAGAATGCATCTCTTGAATAAGCCATGTGACTTGAGGCACCTGAATCAATGATGAAATAAGATGACTTTGAGGTACTAGCCACCAAAGCATGGCACCTCTCCTTGTCTTCATAAACACCCTCTTTCTTCTTGGAAATTTCTGGAAGAGGAATGTTGTTTTTCTGTAGGAGATGGGCCATCATGTTTATGGTTTTCTTCATGCATGAACTCTCAGGATGAAAACCCCTTTGACAGTAGCAGCACTTAGTCTTCTCTTTCTTCTCTCCCTTGTCCTTGATAGGATTCGAACCCCCATCAGTGGATTTGGGCCTCTCATCCTTCTTCTTCTTCTTCTCTTGTGGTTTCGGCCCCTTGGGATTTTGCTTGCCTCTTGCATGTTTCGAATCTCCATCTGCAAGTACTTGGTCTTTTTGCTTAATGGAACCCATCAAGACCAACTTGTCTTGCTCTTGAGTTAGCATCTCCATGAAATCAACCAAAGATGGAATCTTCCAATTTTTAACTATAAGCTTTGTGGAGTTGAATGTAGAGACAAAACCTGAGTACTCATGACCCATTTTTGAGAGAATGGACAAGATCAACTGTTCTTCCTTCTTTTCAATGCCACATTGCTTGATTTGAAAGACCAAGCTCTTGAACCTTGTGAAGAAATCCTGGATGGATTCGTAATTGCTTGGACTTAGTGAGATCAACTCATTCTCAAGTTGATGGCCCCTCATCTCATCAGTCTTCCCAAATAGAGACTCAAGCTTGAGCCAAACTTCATTGGGTGTGGCTAGACTTTCCACATGAAATAGGAGGGCTCTTGAAATACTGAAACAAAGGAGGCTGAATGCCTCATCGATTTTGTTGAAAAACTTTGATTTCTCCACAATAGAGTTTGGCTCAACCTCTGTTCCCATTGTGATCCTGAAAAGACCCTTGGATATCAACAAAATCACCATTTCATCCTTCCAATCAAAATAGTTGAAAGGAGTGAGCAAATTTGGATGATATTGCTCCATCTTCTTCTACTGCTTGCGCACTAGGTGACAATGGCACACTTGAATACCTACAATAAAACTCTCAACACTTAGGAGGGGATCTACACTAACAGATTTGAACCCTGCTTGATAGTGAGTCCATTTAGGAGAGCATCAAACCCTGGATAAACTCCAATGGATTTCTCTAATGGCTTCAATGCAAGGGTTCCAGGGACTTTTGTGGTTTCTCCACTGCTTCTGGCACACCACTAAAACAGTCTATTGGTTCGAATAGTAGCTCCAAGAGCTATGATACCATGTAAAATCCTAATCAGAGTAGGATCTAGCTACTGAAGATGCCTCACAGATGAAATATGTTAACTATTTCTGCATAATATAAGTGTATAAACAAGTTTGGAAATACAAATGATAAAAATCATCACAAATGATCAAATCACAGAACAAATGAACAAACTATAGAACAGATTATAAAAAATCAGGATGCACAAATAATCAAATGTGATTATATTAACAATCCAACATTACAAAGAGTTTGGATAATCCTTATATAGAAATAGGAAGGAATGGGATCCACTTGGAGTGTCCACACTTAGCTAGCTTAGATTTAGCTTAATCCCCCCTAGGTTGACCTAAAGGTTCCCAAAATATCCCAAACAAGTTCAAAATGTGCATGTGAACATTGGGTAAGCATGGGGAACCAAGATGGAGCTCACACATGAGAAGGAGATTGTTGGTTGGGAGTTAGGTAGGCTAGGATAGGCCAAAAATAGCCAAAAGAGGTGAAAATGGCTAGGTTCAATGCTTGGGCGCCTTTGGTCAACAATATTCCCCTAAAACAGGGAAGGAGTGCGCCTTAGGCATGTTGGGGTAATAAATGCATGTGGGAGAGCGCCCAACAACTATTTTGACCACCCTTGGCCCATACTTTGTCCCTTAATTGGCCCATACATTGTGATCTAGTTCATACTAGCCCATACAAGTTCTAGCCAACTCATAATAACCTTGTTCACACCTAGGGATGTAATTATTAACCAGTTAGAACCTAATAACCATCAATTAAATAATGATTAAGGTACTAAGGTATAACATTGCTCGAACAAGAATACCCACATATTGTGTTGTGAGTGGTTAATAATCATAATGAGAAAGTAAGAGGTGTGGCTCTAAGTTTTGCTAGTTTTCCGGGTTAAGGGTTTCCAGGGTAAATCTTTGTGTATTATGTGTGGATGTTGTGGTGTAATCTCTATTTTTTCTTAAAATAATCTGTGTGCTTTGCTTCTCTGCATAGGTTTAAAACTTATAATTTTAAAATATTTTTCCCTTATTGCCTACATTGATGATCATATTTACAGTGATAGAACTATGCGATTCCAGTGGAAATGATGGTTATAATTTATTAAATTTATTTTTAGGTAGTGAATTTTTTTCCTTTCTCTTTTTAATTTCTATTTTTCTTATGGGGGTGTCCCGAATAGGGATTCTAAAATGGTGGGAATCACTATTTCCTAATATTAATAGTTTCTTACGGATTTTTTTTAAATGTTCAGACATTATTTTTCATCTTTGGATTCCACCTCCTTGGTGGAGTATCTCACTTCTATGAGATGATGGTGCTTAGAAATTTTTCACGAAGTGGGGTTTTTATTACACCAATATTCTTGGAACACATTATTATTTACTTATTCACATTTTCCTTTAGATTCGAGGTATCCAAGTGATTGTAGATATGAATGTGAAGACCGCCTATTGATAATTTAACTTTTTCTACATGAAAACAATGACCATTTCATTACATTTTGGATACTAATTAAGAGTCAATACTAAGAAACTATGGATTTCTATTTTGAACGTGTGAATATTGGTGTTTCTAAAATGCAAAATTGGATTTTGAAAGTCTGAAAATTGGCTTTCTAAAGTGTGAATTTCGATTATGAAAGTGTGAATTTTGAATTATTTCAATTTCAAAAGTATGAATTTCAATTCCAAAAGTGTTAATTTCAAAATATGAAAGTGCCCTTTTTATTTTGAATCCAATATTTTCAACATCAAATTTCTGCAATGTGCATTTGGATTTCAAAATTTAAATTTATTTCCTAAAGTGTATATATCTAAATCCAAGATTATTGTACAACATTTTATTGTTGTATGAGTATGCACATCACTATGACATACCCTGAAAAATGTATGAAGATTGAAGAGATGCAACAAAATAATCAAACACGTGATGACAATAATTGCATTGTAGAGTTGTACTTTTTCATAATCATATAAGGCATCGTACAATAAGATTCCATATAAAAAACATGATATCTATGAGTAAGTTCCTTTTACTGACTTTCTCACCTTAACTGCAAACAACATAACTTGTTTATTATGGAAATTTTATTCACAAAACCCACATCCCAAGCAAGGAGAGAACAAAGCAACTGACCTTCAATAGTTTTACTTGAAGTAATAGTTATTGACTACTAATTTATGAGTTTTAACATGATACGAGTCATTAAAAATGACAAGTATGGGAGTTATTTATTCAAATAATGCCTCATTTATGACAATCACCCTTACTATCTTGATTGTGTTCAACCTATTCTCATTGTGTTTTGATTGCTTCAAATCCCTTCACATTTATATTTATTGTTTCTCCCTTTCATCATACCTTTGGTGACCATGCTCATATGAATCTATTCATATTGATAGGCATCATTCTTTCTATAAAAAAAACCCATTACTGAGTTCTTTTAAAAAAATATTTGTATAAAACTTTTCTTTATTTCAACATTCCCATGGGTTTCCACCAACAAGCCACTACCTTGTATGTCTTAGTATCAACATCCAAATCTTCATTTACATTGTCCTTTGACATACCCAGTGATATTACATAGTTTAGGTATAGTGATTGTACTAATATGGGTATTTATCCCTCAACAACGTCTTCTCTTAGAGATATTAATTCATCTATGGGATTGTTACATAGAGGTTCAACATAACAATCCTTAATAGGGTGGACATTGTCCCTTTACTAGGATTATGTAACTCCATGTTTGAGTTGTATATCAATTTTGTTGCTTATTTCTTACACTATGTATGGCTATAAATGATTTCTTGATTATTCATTTTTCAGAAAGAGCATGATAAAATATTTTAATATATGCTTCTAATGTGTTATCGTGGGATGCCATTACAGTTCCCCTCCTTAGCCAATCCTTTTCTTTAAGAATGAAATATATATTCCTAATCCTTTCTTTATTTCTTCGATGTCAAAAGGAATCTTAACTATAAATTTGATAGTCAAGGTTTCCTTATAGGTAAGTCTAGATGACCATCAAACAACACAGATTAACAAAAAGTGACCACTTTTCATCTTGAACGAAGGCCTTATAGTATATAATTGGTGTGTCATCAACAAGTTAGAATTTGAAGTATTGGCATCCTTTGATACCAATTTTATTGTAGTTACCATCCAATAGGTGTGGATCCACATACCTCATCCAGTCAAATAATTTATCAATTAAACATGACATAAAGGAATTATGGTCCTCACTTGTCCTATAAGTGTACATCATCTCTACAAGTGTTTTTTTTTTTTTTCATTTGATTTAATATGATAACCTCCAATAAATTCCATCTATTTATTCATGTATGTGTCTCAGTGAGAGGAAACATCATATGAAAATCAACACTTTTTATTCAATTATAATTAATATATAAACCATAGAATATATCAAACACCCTACTATTGAAATATAAAATAATTTTAATAATCATATAAATTTTCATATATCATTAATTAAAAAATCTTTTAAAAATGGTAACAAAATTTAATTACTTATAATCTATATTTTTCAAAGATTTTAGAATAACTTACACCATTTACAAAATGCAACATTCATACCTTCATATTATAAATATTTGTAATAATATAGACATTTTCATCATTGCATATAGTACTTTTCTTAGAATCATCGACAACAATTGTGTTTTTACAATCACAAATAATGTAATTTGTCATTATTGTGTTTTTTATAAGTTCCACTATAATTTTGATTAAAAGAAAAAATCCACACAGTAAAAGCTAACACACACACAATCAGAGTTACAGACCAATACGTATAAAAAAATTCATTAATTAATTTACAAAAATATAAACACTGTAATAATATTAAAAGTGCTACTAAATTGATTAGAAAACAATCAAATATATAAAATAAATTAGATGATTCTATTAACCTTGTAAAACACTATCACACACAGAAAACAACATGGCCACAATCAATCTCACATATATCATTCGCATCCTCACATTATAACCGTTTGTAATCACATAGGTCTTTTCATTATTCAAATATGTCTACAATCATTATAATTCTAGCATCATAAACCCCCTTAAATATATTCCATACTTTATTTAAGGTTTGAGAAAATGTGGATTCCCAACACCAACATGACCCTCTATAGGTATAATGTCATAATCATCTTGTGATATATTGACTTTAACTTACTCTCTTTTCATTCATGTTCTCTCAAATAAAATACAAAACTCATTCAATTTTTTATGTTGTGCTAGAATTGGGAGGATATAATAGATGAATTATAATAATAATTCCCCTATTATCTCCCCCCACCATGTAGAGACCCTCTATGGGTTTCACTTCTACATCATATAGATCTAAGTAGAAATCCTAACTCTATTCAACATAAATAAAGACAATTTTCAACAATAAAAGCCTTTAATTGAAAATGAAGTGGAAACAATTAAAGGATAACCCGTTTCTTGTACTATTGATCGTTGTCAAGTGTCGTAGCTCCTCGTCACATGTTGCACCCTTCGATGTAGTGGTGATCATATATCCAATCCGTGTATCTACCGGTTGACCACCCTGCCTACTCTCTACGGGTACTCTTCTTCCTCAGGGACCCCTGGGCTGTAAAGGGGTTGTATGGAAGAAGCACGATATTAGCACGACTGGAAGTGGATCATTCCGCTTTTAGGCCTCCCAACCTTAATCACTTTCAAGGACCAAGCTCTCCAAAAATCATTGGAATTTTTAAAAATACTCAACCATCACGTAGGAGGAAAAATATATAAAAGATGATCCTCACCCATCTCCTTGCCTTTCTTTTTTAGATTTTCTTAGGTTTTTGTTGCATGTTCATGCGTGCATGCACTTGATTATTATTTTCCTACAGGTGTGTGTGCACTTGAGTCTTAATATTCCCTTAATTGCTTTTCTTATTTTATTCTCCTTTTTTTTAACGAGGGGAATCGACAACTGGAGATTGGGCTGGTACTCACGTGACACGGGGTCCAGGGATCCAATCCCACTACCACTATAACCTTAGGTGCCCCAAACATCTCGTAATCATGGGACATGGGTAAGCCCATGTGTGATTTGAACTCGTGACCTCTCTTTACAACATGTGACTTCATATCAAACAAAACACCAATGAGCCACACCCGTGCAGGCTTCTTATTTTATTCTCCTTAATTAAAGGGCGTGTCTTAGTTTATCTTCTCTTTAACTAATTGCTTTCATTTGTTATGCACGTGTTCTAATTTAGAATTAATTTTTTTTTTTTTTTACACAAACGGATAACATGCTTTATATTAAAAGTTGAGGCAGATTACAGAGAGAAGGGGAGGCTGATCCCAAAACATCAAAGCTGTCGAGATAGTCTCTGAAATTACCATCCTCTGGAGTTCCAAAAAAGGCATTTAGCCTGTTACAATTGTAGATATAGATATTTCTACCACTACTGTAGAGTTTAACAAACTGTACTAATACAAAGTAGCAGAAGAAAAAAATATAAATATAGTAAAAAGTCTTAAAACCGAACACATCAGACCGAGAAGCAGGTGTGCAGCCTGGAGTTAATTTTCATGGCGGTTCTGAGAAGCTTTCTCCTTAATGCTAGTAGTTAATGCACCATTGTTGTGGTCATCGATGTTCAAGATGATCGAAGGGCTGCTCCCACTATTTGTCCTCACACAGTCCACCTTGGCCTGAACAATTCGCAGACAACTGTAGAAGGTGTTGTGTTTTCCCAAAAGCTTTTCATAGAAGTCTTTCATTTTTCCTGTGCTAGCCCTCACTTCTGAATTTGGTATTTGAACAAAAGTAGCCAAGTGGGAGATGGAAATTTTCATGTCTGCAAGGTCTCTCCTGAGCCAGCGGACTTGTGTTTCCAAATATTGAACCTACGAATGAATCTCAGGAGAAGGGATTTCAGGCCCCTGAGGGGAGCCCCTGTTTCCCAAATCACCAAGACTGCCATGATAATGATGACGGAAAGATCCTTTGTTAATGACACATGGCCCCGAATGGAAACTCGTGACCGGGAATTGACCGGGAGCGAAACCATAATTGGGATATAAGACAACACCTCTGTTTCCATGACCGAGTGTATTGTCAAGGGGTGTCCAAGCACCACCAATATCGGCATCAATCGACTTAGGATGGCTTAAACAAGCCAACTTAGAGCCACCCCCTTGAAGAATCTGTGCAGCAAGCATCCTGAAAAATTTCAGATAAAAAACGTTTCTTGCTACTAGTACTAGTCCCCCTTGGAGTGCTATGATCATTTTTCCTGCATTTTATACAATGCAGAGCAGCAGGACATTGATTACTATCCCCCATAGCTCCCTGAATCCCAGGATTTCCGATAACAAAGCTTCAACAGATAATACCAATCGGGGCAGGGAGAACAAGGCAGAAGTTCGAATGTGTGCACAGGGTGCTACCACCGCCACAACCCTGCATGAAATAGCGCTTCATCACCTTGGGCTTCATCCACCATAACTCCCCGCATGCAATACAGATGGAGTCTGTCAGGGACAACCGCCAAAACTATTGAGGGGATAGCAGATGGGAGCAGGTGGATATTGCTGGGATTTGGAGAATTAATGAGGCGGATCCTTGGAGAGTGTAGAGGGGAGAGGGGGGGTAGGCCATAGGGAGAGAATTAGGGAACCCAAACATTATGATGGTGGATGCTATTGATTAGCGCATGACCACAATTTAGGCTTGCTCCAAGACTAGCCATGGTGTCGGCACAACTATTGCAATGCCTAAGCATGTGGAAGAAGGTTACAGGATGAAACTCTTTGGCCGAGAGGAAGAAGTGTTGATGCAAAGTGGAGATAGGTTTTCAGAACATACTGACTATTTCCCTTGCTTCTCTTATCACCAACATAGAGTCTCCAAAAACTACAAGATCGTTGATGTCTTTGTTTCTAGCAGTGTCCATCCCCTTTATCACAGCTAACCATTCTGCTTCGTTATGTTTTTTTTTTCCAATTCCCCAAGCAAAATCATCCATTTTGTTTCCTTCAGAGTCTAGAAGAACTCCCCCCGCACCTGCCAACCCATTATTAAATTATTATTTATTATTGGCATGCATATAATAAATTTATTAATTATTCTTAGAATGTACATGTTTTTATTAATTTATTATTTATCATTTTCTAAATTATTTTTCTCATTTATATTTTATAAGTTCTATATTTTAATTTAATTTTACAAAGGTTCTATTAAAGGTGCCATGGTCATACACATTCCATTCAAATAGAATTCACCAAGTTTCTATCAAGGGTTCCATGTTCATACACATACCCTTCAAATAGAATTCACCATGGTTCTATCAAGGGTGTCATGGTCATACACATGCCCTTCAAATAGAATTTATCAAGGTTCTATCAAGGGTGCCATAATCATACACATGCCCTTCATCTACCTTTTTATCCAGTGGGGATGTGTTACTATGATTGAGACCATGTTAAATCAATATTTCTGTATCCTTTTGAGAGACTAATGTTCATTGAGGAATAAGGTCAACAAGTTATTGCGGACCCCTCAGTCAAGCCTTGTGAGTGACCGAATTCCCATCCTACCCTCACGACAACATGCATCTCACAGGAAAAAGTCTCACTCACTTTTCAACCCATTGTTTGGAAACCTATGCTATTTATGGCATGCATTCTCTCATACAACCTCGTTACAAATGTGTGGACTGATTGGTGATCACGATCCTTTGCCTCCACACATGAAATCCACATGCATCAAATAACTCATGCAGAATAATCAAATATTAATTTATCACTTTGTATCACTTGATACCATATTCAAGCTCAATCCGGAGCCCATGCGATATTTACGCCATCTTGCATTAATTCACACCCGTTCTTTCCTGCCACACTTGGAAGAACTTGTTAAAGCATCTGACTATCATATATATATATTTTCATTATAATTTTCATGCATCATATCACCAATGGTTTGTCATCATACATAAATCCATTATGATCATTTATTTCTAACATAAACAAAAATATCTCAGATTTTCATACAACATAAAGGTTTTAATTTTTAGTGTCAAGACGCACGATATCATTCTGGGTCATTTGTGATCAAATTCCCTCAATTAATAACATAACATAGTAAATATCATAATCCAAATACATAAGCATAATCAATGTGTCTAATAAAATTGGCACTACACACCCCCACCCTCACCCTATTATGAATAATAATGCTCCTATTATCGCCCCCCACCCCCACCTTCATCATTCAATTTTCTTATGTTTTGCTCTAAGAATTGTCTAATCTTGTGTGTATATAGTCAATTTCATAAATATATTTTATATGTAGAAGCAAAAAAATGTAGCATATTTATTAATATTGTTATTTTTATATTTCAATATTTTGAAGTAAATTTAATACAAACATGGCATGCAATTTTCCCAAAACAACAACATTTACATGTGATTCATATTTATTTGGTCAATAACCAATTTCTAAAACAAATATAATTATGATCATCATACTTATATCAAAACTATTGAAACAAAGTTACATCAATATAATTATTTTGAAACACTAGATTAGTCAGTGATAAAAGAAATATTAGATTAACAATCAAACTACAAGTGCTACTCATTATCAAGGAAAATGGTTTTGATTATTTTTAACCAACATCTTATCTTTGGAAGAGGAAAAATAACAGAAAATTATTTTTATGTTTCTATCTCTTTGAGATGAACCTTCAAATGACCAACTTGATGGCAATTTGAAGAAATTATCATTGATATTGTCTTTTGATTGATATTGAACTTCATCTATAAATAACATGTTTAAATTTTTATATCTATGTATGTATGATATAAATATATATTCCAATTGTTCCTTGTAAATATGTAGAACTCCCCCAATTTCTATGTAAATAATTGAATGGTACCAAGTATGTATGCATTAATGGTGACCCCTAATAAATATGAATTTTTCATCCTTCAACCTATCAAATTTACTTGTGAAGTATTTTACTTCGATATAGTCAAAATATGCAAAACACAGAGTAATGCCAAAATACTCTTATGCAACATTGATAACATTACGAATAAAAATCCCATGCATAATAATGGTAATAATAATGCAAATTAATCATGAAACTCCCAACAACAATATCTCTACTCTCAATACCAATAACTGCATACAAAACCATGACAACAATTATAACTACGTTAAGCTATATAAATCATTAAAGTAAATAGATTATTCATAATGAATTTGTAATTAAAGTAAAGTGTTACTAAAGATGTTGAATTGATAACAAAAATAAAATGAAGCAACATGATTTACTAATAAATTTCCAAAAAGAACCTATTCAAAATGAATATGCAATAAAATATATGATTAATTTAAGCAAAATTCGCTTCACTAAATATAGTAAGACAATTCATAATAGCAACAATTGAAAACTTATTATATTTCGGATCAATGGTATTCTTCATGCTCGAGCTAAAACCCTAGGTTCTAGATCTCCTTTCACTTCTATCTCATTGCCTTGATCGAGGGCCCTCGCATATGCAACTCTGGGAGGCAGTGCCACCCTCCCTCTATTGTGGCATCATTCCATGATTTGGAAAACTCACTCTAGAAGCCATTGAAAAAACCGTCACTGTCAAAATTCATGAAGCGTCCTCCTATTGTTCTTGAAGTCACCCTCCTGACCTTGGCATCTTGATTAAAAGCATTGGCACTAGCTAAGCGTGGTCTCATAGACCAATTTATGGGTCTTTGGCCCTACCCTTACTCAATGGATAAGTGGATGACCAAGAAATGGATGGATCTTATCAAAGGCATAATGATGTAGTTTTTGTGGAAGAGGCTTTTACACCTTTATTTTTGAGTTAAAATAAGACTGTGACCTAATTTTCATAAATGACCCCTATTTCATGGATTCGAGGGGCATGCATTTGAATACATGGATCCTTCATTTTGACCCTAAAGTGGATGTTCCCTTAGCTATTCATGTCTGAGTTCAGTTGCCTCACCTCCCCCTCCACTATTGGGATGAAGAATCCCTATAAACAACTGGGAATGCTATTAGTAAGTATATAGATATCTCATACTCAAAATATGGAATGTTCACATGCACTATAATTTGTGTTGAGGTTGATCTAGAAAAGGTGTTGTTGGAAGTAATAAAAATATATATGGACAATTGGATCCATCTTCAAAAACTAGATTATGAACAATTACCATTTATATGCAAGATATGCCATGAGTGTGGGAATTTATCAAAAGCCTAACCCAAGGCACCATAAGCTACATTGCAAGGTGAAAGAGAGGATAAATGGAAAACAAAAAAAAATACAATTGTTTCTCCACCCAAAGAAAGTACCACTACACCCCATTCTATTTTAGTGACCTCATCTTCTATTCCTACAAGTAATGGTTTAGCATCTAATAAATTCACTTTTCTTTCACAACTTGCTTGTATTGAGTGTGACCCCACTCCTTCCTCTTTCCTTGCTTTGTATGAAAATACTCCCTCTTCCCCTATGATCAAGGGGCATCCCAACCCCTTGATCACAGACCCTCTAGTCAATATTTCATCTTGTAAACCTTCACCTTTCTTACCCTCTTTGGATATTCCTAAAAAACCCTCTTCACAATGGTTATTACCCATCACAAATCTCAAATCTGGGAAGAAAAAGAACCATAACAAGAGAGGCTACAAAAGAAACCTGGAAGAAAAAACATTGAAGGAAAAAAGGGAGGACACAACCAACAAGGAAAAAACATTATGCCTCCAAAATACAATAGAAAACCTAATCGTAGGAATTTAGAAGCATACATAGTCATCAACATACAAAGGAACATAGAGGAAAGGGGAATAACTAAACAAACAATGAAATAATTAAGATCGTCTCTTGGAATTGTAGAGGATTAGGGAGCAAGAACAAACTAGATACAATAAGAGACCTCATAAAATCATATCAACTTGCTATCCTTATACTCAAGGAGACAAAGCTACATGAGACAAAAATTACAGAAGTAAGCAAAATCATTTGGCATATAAGTGAGTGTGCAATGGTCATCCCGAGGAGAGCTTTAGGGGGCTTATGCACATTGTGGAACAAAACAAATCTAGAACTGCAACAACAAATAAAGACTCAACATTGGCTGTATATGGATATAAAACCAAACTTATAGGTGTTGGTTGTGGAGCCAGATCTTCTAGTCTCATAGATGATATTGTATCAGCCGTGTTTGTACCCCAGTTCTATATGATATGTAGGTGGATTGTACACTCACCCCAGCGGGAGGGTGTGGGGGGGAATCGCCCCCCCACGGGGTTCAAGGGGGGACCATCCCCCCTGGATGGGGGGTTCGGGGGCAACGCCCCCGAAGAAAATTTTTGGGGCTGTTTTCGCCAGTTGTTTTGCGGGCCCATGGTTTTGGGTATCCCGTGGTATTTTCCCATTGTATTTCCCTTATAAAAGAAAGACATTGTAATACGGCTAGGGTTGTTGATGTATTAGGTTTTATGCATTGTAAAGATCTTTGATATCAGGAGAGAGACTGTGAAACAGAGAAGAGGAAGTGCAGCGGTTGTGCTGCAGGTTGTATCCCTTCGACTTGTTGGACGGTAATAATAATAAGGACTTGAAAATTCAGTGTGGACGTAGCCCAAGTTGGGTGAACCATGATATATCTGTGTCTCTCTTGTAATGTGTATGTGTGATTATATTTGCATTTCCGTTTATTGTTATTGCTCTGCGATCCTGTTTTTCTAACAATAGGTACAAACACTACAAAATTGTTAACATCTATTCTCCTATGAATTACAAGGAAAATAGGGATTGCTAGTCCATAATATCAGATCTAAAAAATAACATATAAATATAATGATGTGTTATAGATAGAGACTTAAAATTGGATATTTCACAAGAACAAAAATGAGAAGGAAACCTTGTTAATGGTGCATCTCAAGAGGTAGTAGAAGATTAAATTGTTGAATGGGAAATGTATGACATCAAGGTAAAAAAAGGAAGGTACACCTAGATCATTTTCTCATTCATGAATATTGTTACTGCTCAAACTAGCAGCCCTTTGCAAATCAAGGAAATGCATACTGGGTGCTAGTGAAGGTAAGATCAGGAGAGATTCAAACCGAATGTCACCATAGTATAACCTCTCAACACTTCGGGTAACTCCAAAACCTAGGGAGAGACCCTAATTAGTGAAAGATACTTGCAACCACCAATAAGACACATATAGCTTCAATGAAACCTTTATAGCTATGATCAGTGCCTTATTGGAGTGAAACAATATCAAATCTAGACACTAGATTCATATCTAAATGGAGTTATTCACTTTATCAAACAAAATCACGCTTTTTGAGGCAATTTCATGCTTCCTAAGGAAATGCTACACTTGTCAAGTAACTCAACCAAAAACGTGCACCCTCGAGGGAATGAGAACAATTGGGATAGGTAAAACTTGAAGGATCAACTAGAAATACAAAAAACCTACCGATTCACAATTTACGAGGGTTTCACGAAACCCAATGCACCTCCTCAAATGAGGACGCCCTCTAGGGTTTGTGGCTAAAAACCTAAGGTGAAATTTTAGGGTGGACCAAAAATACCTAGTCGCGCCTAATTCACTAATTACAAGGTTTTCACATATCCCAATGCACTTCCTAAAAATATGACTCCCTCTAGGGTTTGTGGCTAAATTCCTAGGGAATTGTTTTACGGTGGACCAGAAAATCAATTTTATGACTACTTTTGGATTTTTTTGAATTTATTTAGATTTTTAGGGATTTTTTGAGCTATAAAATACTTTTATGCATAAAATAAAATAAAAGACATGTAAAATTTGATAAAAAGAAGATATTTGAAGGATAGGGTATTAGATTCTTGTCACAAACACTAGGGCTATGAGAGATTGCATCTAGTTAACCTCCTCTTAAGATGGCTTCCAATACTTGCAACTAGGGAAAAGCTAGCGACCATCTAGGGTTAGGTAGAAAAACCCTAATTAGGGATAATAGAGATTGCAAGGCCGAATATAAAAATGGAGAACTCCTTCAGAGGAAGGTCTCTTCAAGAAAGTAGGGAAAATGATAGCAAACAAACCCTACCTTAGACCAACGCACTTCAAGAATGACGTTAAAATAGGGTTAGGAGATAAACTTACCAGCATTAACAAAGGAATGGGGAAGGAGATGCACCTTGGGTATCCCTTGAGCACGATTTATCACAACTATTGTTGGAGTGGGATCAAGAAGGGGCCTTTTTTGGAGAACGCGCACAAGAATGTGGGCCGTGGAAAGAAAATGGGAGGAAGAGTGCAAAAGATGGAAAGTAGTTAGGGTTTTTATCCATTAGGAATATTTTTGGTTTGTTTGTGGGATTTGGTCCCCCATTAGAAAAACTATAAATATGAAGTAGATAGATAAATAAAGATATCTATGAAGATTGAGAGATATAGAAGTATAGGAGAGAGAAAGAGAAGAGAACAAATGTGATATTCTTGTCTAGGGTTTCTGTCGCGTAGTACGCAGGAGATGTATGTTTATGGATGACTGATAATATAATGAAGATGTTTTGGAGACCTTCGTTGTGCACTATTGAATGATTTTAAATTCTTTTGAATGTCATGAATTTTATTTCTGATTCTGAATAGTGTTTCTGAATGATAGATCTGAATATGCTTATGTTTATTATACTATTAGAGATCTAATGGCTATGCGTAGATATGTTGCAATTTCCTCTTGACTCTTCATGTCTATAGAAACCTAGTTCCTACACCCCCCCTCAGATGCCTTGGGTGAGACTTCATCTATTTAACAAGTGATGTCGTCATTAGAGCAAATTTGGGGTCTAAAATGGGCCTTATAAGATTACGAGCCACCTCATAAGAAAACGAGCTGTTGAATTCAAGAACCAATAGAATTTCAAGAAAAGAGTCAACCATAATGGTTGACATGACATATTTGACATTAAAAAAACTACTTTTTTAACTTGTATTTTTGACACATCTCCCTGTTTTTTTACCCAAATTTCAAACGGGAGCACTCGTTGGATGCATAACTAAATTCTGAATCAAAGGAGTACCCACACTGCATATTTTTGAGGTGCACTGCCCCATGATAAATGAGAAATATATAAAAAAAATGCATGTTATTTTCAAAGTAACCATTTTTTTGATGTATTTCTCATTTTTCATGCAATGGGGTGTTAAATTTTCAGAATTTACTTCAATCTGATCTAGGATCTTAACTGAGAGAACAACATGTACAACATATCTACAGCATATCAATCATGGAGACAATAATGCAAGCACACAAGAGACACAAAGATTTACTTGGGGAAAACCATAAAGGTGAAAAACCCCAATAACTTCCTCAGAGATAGATAGAGCAATGATACAACCAACCAAGAGAGATAGCCATAACCTAGCAGCAATCCTCCTCCTCCATAAGTGTGCCTCACCTCCTTGAGAGCATGTGTGAGAAGTGAGTGAGTAAATAGAGTGCCTCCCACACTCTATTTATACTTGACTTGACTTGCCTTTTTACCTAACTCATGTAGGCTCGAACTTAACCACATAATATAATGCTGACTGGGCCGACCCCCAATAGGGTGGTCTAATAACCCTTTGACCCACATGGCCGACCCCCAATAGGGTGGTCTAATAACCCTTTGACCCACATGACTTATACAGGGCCGACCCCAAACAAGGTGGTCTAATAACCCATCAAGTATAAGTTACGACACTTACAATATAAATGACGACACTTCCGTATAGAGGAATAATAACATCTCTATAGGAATACAATATACATATATGTGAAATACATTCCGAAGTTACATATACATCAACACTCCCTCTTAACTAGGAAGGTATTTCTCAGCACAGTTCTTCTAGCACAAGTCATCTTCTCTGGATCATCGTCACTGGATAATCATCATCGAGTCATCATCATCGTCACTGCTGCTGCTATCTCAATCAATCTCTGAATCTACTCGTCATAGGAAGTTCTACAGAGCCAGTCCTTTTTCATACTGGATGTAGGCCCACCACCTGCAGGTCTTCATCATCACTGGCCATACTGTGGAATCCTCAGGACTTATTACGTGCGTCACAAAACCTGGCTGCAGCATCCCAGGCTATTACGAGCACACAGCTCTACCTGTAGGATCTCCCAGGAGCACATTACATGTGACCCATCACAAAACCTGGCTGAAGCATCCCAGGCTGTTACGAGCACTCGGCTCTACCTGTCGGATCTCCCAGGAGCACATTACATGTGATCTCACCACAAAACCTGGCTGAAGCATCTGAGGCCTTTTTCATCCTGTCCAGATCTCCCAGGAGCAAATTACATGTGGTCCACCACAAAACCTGGCTGAAGCATCTGAGGCCTTTTTCATCCTGTCCAGATCTCCCCGGAGCAAATTACATGTGGTCATGGCAAAACCTGGCTGAAGCATCTGAGGCCTTTTTCATCCTGTCCAGATCTCCCAGGAGCAAATTACATGCCATAGGACAAAACCTCGCAAGAGCATCTCAGGATGTTACGGGTACACAACTCCGACCTGAAATCTCCCAGGGCACAAATTACATGTCCTCCCAAGCAAAACCTCGCAAGAGCATTTTCCAGATGTCCCAGGGCACCGAATTACATGCCATAGGAAAAACCTCGAAAGACCATCTGCAAATCTCCCAGGGCACAAATTACATGCTTTCCTGCACAACCTGATCCACGGCCACAAAGTATCATCTGATACTCATCAAACATCATCCTGATGTACACATGATCATCCTGATCATCATCACTGCAACATCCTGCTGCATGTCATCTGGAGAAGCTTGTCATCCACGATCATCCAAGTATCCACCTGATACATACATAGATACATGATCCACACAATGTATCCATCAACATACATGATCCACCTGATCATACAAAGATACATGATCCACACAATGTATCCATCAGCATACATGATCTACCTGATCATACAAAGATACATGATCCACACAATGTATCCATCAGTATGCATGATCTACCTGATCATACAAAGATACATAATCCACACAATGTATCCATCAGCATCCATGATCTACCTGATCATACAAGGATACATGATCCACACAATGTATCCATCATCATCCATGATCTACCTGATCATACAAAGATACATGATCCACACAATGCATCCAACAGCATCCAACATGATGCGTTCATACAAAATACATACACATGATCCAACCGATCATATCCAGCATCCAACATGATGCGTACATACATAAATGATCCAACTGATCATATCCAGGCAGAAACCAGAACATCATCCTGATGCTCATCATCCAGCGCTTACATCCACATCCATGTGAAGGATCCTCCTTCCCACATGCTTGGAATGGCTTCAGCAAATGTGTCCATCACTTCTTCCTCGAAGTTTCCTCGATCTGAAGAACGCCAAGCCTCTCTCTGAAGTACTCGAACTTTACCCTAGCTAGTGGCTTCGTCAGCACATCTACAATCTGCTCGTCCGTCGCAACATACGGGAGCTTCACAACTCCTCTCTATACCATATTCCTGATATAGTGATATTTGATCTCTATGTGTTTCGACCTGTCATGAAACACTGGATTCTCGGACAGCTTCACACAACTCTGGTTATCACAGAAGATACCAGTAGCTTCCAATGGAGATCAAATAACTCAGACAGTAGCTTCCGTAGCCATACTTCCTCACAACTAGCTGAACAGGCTGCAACATACTCTGCCTCAGCTGTACTCAGTGCTACGCAGGACTGCTTCCTGCTAAACCAAGAGATCACACCTGATCCCATACTGAAGCAACACCCAGATGTGCTCTTCCTATCTGCAGCACTGCCAGCCCAATCTGAATCAACATAACCCTGCAGGTTAAACTTTTGATTCGCCTCATACCTGAGCCCATAATCCACTGTACCCTTCAGGTACCTCAGAATATGCTTTACAGCAACCAGGTGAACACTCCTTGGATCCGTCAGGAACTGGCTCAATGTGTTCACAGCAAAGAAAATATCTGGTCTCGTCTTCATCAGGTACATCAAGGACCCAATCATCTGACGATACATGGAGACATCAACTAGCTCAGATGAAGCATCACATAGAAGCTTCAGATTCGATGCCATAGGTGTGGCCATAGCTTGCAGTCCATCATCCCGAACCTCTTCAGGATCTCTACTGCATACTTCCCTTGTCCAAGGAAGATTCCATCACTCTGCCACACCTCCATGCCAAAAACAAATAGTGCATCGTCTCGAACTTGGAAGAAAGCTTCCGCTGCGTGTCGGCAATCAATCTATCTTTACCTGTAACAAATAGGTTATCTGCATAAAAAAATAGTATCACTGGATTGCCTTCTTCAACCTTGTAGAAAAGGTTGGAATCTACTTTACTCTTGGTAACGCCCAAACTGGATAGAAAGCTGTCTATCCTACCATACCAAGTTCTGCACACATATATGACTACACCATGCTGTCTTGAGATCCATCTGGTGCATCTTCTATTTTATCACTTTTATATTTCTCAATGCTGCCATCTGCAACATGCTTGATCTGATAGTTCCATTTGGAAGTCATAAAAAAAACTTCCCTTCACATCTTGGGACTACATCCCAAACATCATTCTTCATGATCGACGGATCATGGCATTCCATTTCTTCATCCCAGATCCTGGGAACTTCAATATCTTCAATATCTTCAATATATATCTTTGTTGCTGGAACAAAATGTTGTAGTTCTTCTTTTGTAGGAGATGACATACGATCTTTCCTACACAACAAGTTAAATTGCATGATTAGAAAACATCTCATAGTTTTCAGAACAAATTCTTACACATAAAGAAATATGTCATACAGTCATGCAATTATCTTAGCCAATGCTTCAATACAACATTTATCCATATCCCGTAACTTTCTAGATGCCTTCCAATCTCTACCAGAACATTGTTAAGAGTGTGCACAACTCCCAACATGTCAGCAAAGAGGTTTCATTCTAGATAAGTAGCAATGGAATGTTGTACAGTGCCATAGGCCACTTACCCATGTATATTAGTAGTATACTGTTCATCAATGCAACTATTCTAATATGCATAATACACAACCTAATTCTAGGAACATCAGTGTATACATTATTGAACAGTATTATTTAAACAAACAAATATGCAAGAAATGATAATTTAAAATACTTATCTTTGTTTGTTCGTTGGGTGGACTCCCTCTGAGTCTTTGCTTCCTTGCAGGAGCTGCTGGAGTCCTAATCTGAAGTAGCTTCTTCTACACCTTTCTATTGTGGAATGTAGAGAGATGGTCAACTCCCTCTGAATATCTGCATCCTTGCAGAAACTACTGAAGTGTGCTCCTTTGCTTTCTTGCAGGAACAACTGGAGTGTGCTCCCTCTTGATCTTTGCTTCCTAAATTACCTGTTCTTGAACTCATATTCATCCTTGGTCCCTATGCATGCTTATTAGTATCATGATTGTGTTATCCTTGTGAACTCATATAAAATCATACATTCATTAGTATACTATTAAAACACAATAATCTCAAGCATGTATAGTCATGATCATTTCAAACAGAAATGATAAGCATTAGCATTCAAGGTTTATGTAGTATTCTTATGGTTAGTCAAATCATAAGAAACATAACATGTCTAAACCTGTAATTACTCAAACCTATGACTCTTCGGGTTAGTTGAATCATCAATCAAGATAAGAGATATAATATGCATAAAATCTATACCTTCATGATTCTTCTGGTTAGTCATATCATCAATTATGGTAAGAAACATAATATGCACACAACCATGATTATTCAAACCTATGACTCTTTGTGAATAATCATTATCAACAACACAATAGTATAAGATCCTAACACAAGGTAGGATTCTAGCTTGATATAGGAAAAACATACCTGGATTAGCATGCTAGCTAGTTATGTCTAACATACCCGTATAATGTCTTTTGGTTCTCTTCAATGACTTGTGTTAGTAACCTGCATGTCTCAATGGTTAGCCATTATAAAACCAAGTTATACATACCTCGTAAATGGATCTTCTATGAGATCCATGACAATGGATGAGTCTTTATCCTCATGTCACCATGATCATATGTTCTTGAACTGGAGCATGATTTGTCTTTCTTGGTGTACCTTTCATGTTAGTAGACAACATAAACCTCATACAACACGATAATGCATTAGTACAATCATAAGTGTCAACACCCTAAATAATGAATATCTTCTATCATGCATTCATAATTTTGTTAAGGTGATACGACAAATCTAAAAACAAAATTGTACTTAACTGTAATAACATGAAGACAAACATACCATAAACTTAATCATGGACAAATATCAAAACATACCTCGATGAGTCATACCTGTCGAGATCGCTTGTAATCTTCTTATGTAAGGCCTTAGCCTCATCTCCCTCTGAAACAGGAACTTCTTCACCTATGTAGGTGACCAATCCATCTTCTTCTAGGATTAACCCAATCCACTTGATGTGCAAGAACTGGACCTGGAGCTGGATATGGGTTTGTCAGAGAAACCCCAAAAATTCAAACTTTGAATTTCAAACTTCCAAAAGGATAGACATATGCGCCTTGATGAGCTGATCAAATTGGTATATTCATAATTTGAAAACTGCAAAGTTTCACTCCTCAATTTTGCCTTTGAAACTTCCGGATTCACTAGACGTGACCCTGAACTGGGGTTTGATGAATCCCACTCTTTTTCCCAATCAAAAGGTTTGATCCAAAGCTCTAAGCTTCTATTTTTCTGAGGAGCTTCCAGCCGTGGTCTCAGATTTCAAAAATTCCCATTTTTACAGAAGCCCTAATTTTCCACTTTCCTGATCAAAGTCACGAACTAGGGTCTGATCAAGCCCGGCCTTCTTCCCAACCAAAAATTCTGATTTTGGTCTCTAAATTTTTATTTTGATGAGTAGCATTCAGCCGTGGTCTCCGATTACAAAAATTCCAACTTTCTTCAAAGCCCTAAATTCCGGAAGCCATGAATGAAGGTACCAAAAAATAATTCTGTTTTGACAGAAATATGTACCTGATTTTTTCTGGTGTAACTCTAAAATTTTTGATCCACAGGGTCTGAAAAAAGTTTCCTGAGATAGCCTGACCTGTTACCTTTCCATCCTGACAGGTCTGACCCCAATTGGATTCTCTGAGAGAGAGTTATGCCAAATGTCGCAACGTGACCTGTTTTGGGATAAAACAGGAGAGCGAACTTGTACAGCGTGCCACGTGTCACTATTTTAACTTCTGCATCTGAAAAAGTTTTCTGAGATAGCTCGGCCTGTTGCCTTTCCATCCTGATAGGTCTGACCTCAATTGGACTCTCTGAGAGAGAGTTATGCCAAATGTCGCAACGTGACCTGTTTATGGGATAATACAGGAGAGCGAACTTGTACGGCGTTCCACGTGTCACTGGTTCAACTTCGGCCTCTGAAAAAGTTTTCTGAGATAGTACAGACTGTGTACTACCTGTCACTTTTTACGAAATTTCATTTGGAGCTTCCTAGCCCAAGATATGACCTTTTTCCCAATGTCACCTGATTTTGACTCAGATCTGGAAGAGGCAGAAACCCTATATTGTACAGATCATAAATCACAAAGTACAACGAATTAGAGGTTGTCCTTTGGACACAAGATACCTGGAGATCTTAGCTTCAGCCTGTAACAATTTCATATCCGAAAGCTTCGCCAAAACGTATTTATAGCGAAAGTGCTACGATGACTGGTTTTTGCTATATCAAGCCCTAGCATCGTAAGTGCAACAAGTGTCATACATGCCATATCATGCCTTCTTTCAGGCTAGCTCTGATACCATGTTAAATTTTCAGAATTTACTTCAATATGATCTAGGATCTTAACTGAGAGAACAACATGTACAGCATATCTACAGCATATCAATCATGGAGACAATAATGCAAGCACACAAGAGACACAAAGATTTACTTGGGGAAAACCATAAAGGTGAAAAACCCCAATAACTTCCTCAGAGATAGATAGAGCAATGATACAACCAACCAAAAGAGATAGCCATAACCTAGCAGCAATCCTCCTCCTCCATAAGTGCGCCTCACCTCCTTGAGAGCATGTGTGAGAAGTGAGTGAGTAAATAGAGTGCCTCCCACACTCTATTTATACTTGACTTGACTTGCCTTTTTACCTAACTCATGTAGGCTCGAACTTAACCACATAATATAATGCTGACTGGGCCGACCCCCAATAGGGTGGTCTAATAACCCTTTGACCCACATGGCCGACCCCCAATAGGGTGGTCTAATAACCCTTTGACCCACATGACTTATACAGGGCCGACCCCAAACAAGGTGGTCTAATAACCCATCAAGTATAAGTTACGACACTTACAATATAAATGACGACACTTCCGTATAGAGGAATAATAACATCTCTATAGGAATACAATATACATATATGTGAAATACATTCCGAAGTTACATATACATCAACATGGGGTACCTCAAAAGTACGTAGTGTGGGTACTCATTGGATGCAGAATTTAATTTTTGCGTCAAACAAGTGCTCTTGCTCGAAATTTGAGTAAAACGACAGGGATATATGTTGAAAATACGAAGAAAAAAAGTAGTTTTTTTTTCTCTTTTCTTCCAAATTTCATAAATATTATTTTATTATTTTAACTATTATTTTATTATTTTCCTTTAGAGGCCCATTTTAGACCTCAAATTGTCTCTAATGATAGGCTAGTATCTAGAGGATTTGTTGGTCTTTTCATGTTACAACTCGGGTCTACCCTCTACATGCTAACAAATGGTTTCGTTGCCAGGGCCCAGATAAAATATTGAAGGGGATGTGGAGGCCAACTCGACAAGAGATAGATCGGTGGATATATGAGAAACAACACGATTTTGCATGAGAACATAAACCTAGTCCAAGATTAAGTGAAGAGGACTGGTTGGGAAGGTACATATTTTCAGAGTTCCATGAAATAATTTTCTACGAGTTCCCACAGTACTGGTGGATTGGATGCTTAGATTGATGGATACAAATCCAAGATATAATCCCGTGATTATGAGAAATTGGACCCCTAAAGAGATCCAGTGATTGAAAACTTTGAGTAACCCTTTCTCATGCATAATTGATTTCTAGATAGATAGTGTATTGGAAGGGTACATTGTTGAGTTTTCCATAAGTGGGACAATATCTTATTGTGATGCAGAGAGAAATTTCTTGAAGGGACCGCGTGGATGATATATTAGTTGACTAGCTACTTGGATTAAGATGTTGTGCGACAAGGGTTGCATGACGATGGAATATCAGTAATATTTGTTTTCTATACACTGGGTAACTCGGTGATGACCAGAGAGGGTTTGAGATTATGGGAGAAAACATGATGGTGGATCAAATAAGTTGAGGATGCCAAAAGAGGAAAGTATGACAGACATAGAAGTGGAATTTTTGCACAGTGGAAAAATATTTAGGAGAGATAGGAAGAGGACTACAATTGAGAGAGAGGATTAGTATAGTGAGTTCGAAGAAAGTGATTACTATGTAGAACACTTGACTGAAGGGAAATCATATGTGGGAGGAGGATATTACCAACTTAATAGAAAGGAGGAAGGGATCCCTACTACGAGTTGGATCTATGTGTAACCTACGACCCCGAGTGCATCTCCATCATTAGATGTAAGACCTAGTTCAATAGCTAAAGTATTGTTAGTTAGTGTAAACAGTAGTTGTAATAGCAGTCAGAAAAATCCTACGCAGACGAACACAACATCAAGAAAGATGGAAGATCCTCCAGTTAGGATGCCTATATTCTATGGGAATGGAAATGAAAATCCAAAGTAACATCTATTTCTTTGTAATAATATATGGGAATTAAAGTAGGTCCAAGATGAAGCTGAAAAGATAGCGCAGTTGGGCACTACATTCCGAGAGTGAGCATTACATTGGTACATGAAGTATTAAAATTCTATACCAAAAGAACAAGTTAGAATGCTCGTCTAGATATGTGATGCATTCAAAACATAGTTCCAGAAGCCTATGTTCGAGTCATAGTGTATTACAAAACTGAAGGAAATTAAACATATTTCAAATGAAATCATATGGAGCTTTGGTCAAAGATTCAAGATATTGTTAGATCATATGTCTTTCGAAGTCCATCTGAAGCAACATAAAAAATGGTTTATTTCTGCATTATTACCACACATTCGTCAACCATTGGCGCAATAGGCAGTCACGACATAGAGGGATGCGCTAGAACTAGTGATGAAATTGGAAGCTTCCCCTACAATAGACACTAATTCAGGTATGGCTCAACTTTAATCACATTTATAAGAGTTAATATTGCAGATACAAGAGATTACAAAAGGAAAAGAGAATCTTGAAGGGGTATGGTGTACTACTTGTCATACAGAAGGTCATCATAGGGGAGAATGCCCCATGGATGCAAGATATTTGGCAGCAGTACACTCGAATCGATTAGTTCCAGGACCTTGGTATGATATATGTAAGGTTTGGTACCATCTGAGAAATGATTGTCTGAATATGCCGATGTATGATACTACACCTCATAATTTATTTTGTAACTTTTGTAAATCGGTAGGGCACGATTCCACACGTAAAACATGGCAAGGGAAATAAATTTAGACTTATACAGAGTCTAAGCGGACCTTGGAATAGTAGAAGGAGCAGTGCAGTATAGAGCACCAACTAGAAGAGGAGGGTATATCCCAGGAGGATGAGGAGGATTTTGAGGACATGAAAGAGGAGGATTTGGGGGCTATGGCTGAGGAAGGGTCCTTGTAATATGTTATAATTCTGGCAAGGAAGGTCATTTTGCATGAGAATGTATGAACCCATATTCTACTTGTTCATATTGATGTATGCTAGATCATGTGATAGAGGATTGTCTACAATTAATAGCTAGATGACATGAGAGGAGGAACCAAAATCAGAATCTGAACCCAAATTAGAATCAGAACCAGCACTAAAATGTACAGGTGATAGCTGCAGAACCCTAGGAGTGTGAAATTTCCCACATAAGATCCAAAGAGATGATGTAAACCTCACAATGAAAGAATTTAGGAATAATAGAATAAGAGACAAGCAATAGAACTTAGATCCAAAGAAACTCTGATTGAGGCAGAATAATTACACATGTTACATTAAACTGAATAGTAAACAGGTAAATATGCAATGTTGAGTATGAGGATTCGAATTCACTAGGAGGAATTCAAATTAGCCTTCATGCACAGATCCATAATCAGTGGAGTGTCATCAATGCCTAACTAGGAGTTGACCTTCTCATCAGTGAAGTAATCAATGCACAAGTAATGGTCAACCGGGAGTCAAACTGAGTCTAACTGAATGTGGTTGGTGTAACTGGCACATGGAAGCACTAATATAGTGAAGGAGGCTCAGTGGAGGGTGCCATAGGAGTTAACTGGAGTCAGAATGGTCAATCTAGTCTCACTGGAGGTCCAACAGAGTGATAAACTCAGTAAAGAGTCAGCTAATCCTTAAACCAGGGAAACAACTGAAGATAACTCAATATAACTAAATATAACTTGATTGGTAGGTGAAGAAGGCGCCCTTGTCATGCAATGAAGCAAAGGAGGGCGCACTAGTCACTAGGAGGGCTAGAAATGATCTGAAAGAGGCTCCGGGGGCTAGTTTGCTAAGGACTAGGTGCTGGGACTGATGACCTAGAATGCATGCAAACCCTAATTGCATGCAAACCCTAGTTTTGCATGCATGACTGAAAATGAAAATGACTGGAAATCTAGTAGGACTAGGATGGAGTATAGGAATATCCTAACACCCCCCCTTAAGCCATCCTGGGCCCTGGTAACTAGGACCAAAGGTCACCCATACAATAAATGAAATGATAATAAAATACATAACTATCCATAAACTGAGGAAATGGGGAAAACCTCATGGGAAAAATACCCCCCCTCAAAAGAACAGTAAGTAACTCAAAGAACCATCATGCAGAAAAGAAAGAAGCTTTCATCAGTGAAAAAATTTGCAAAAGACTTGACAAGTTGATCCCATGTAGGAAGGTCTCCCACCATGTGGAGGATGAAGCAAGTCTTTCAGGAAATTTTTTTTGTATCTGGAGCGAATGGAACATGAGTAGTCTTCCCAAAAGATGGAAGAGAGAACCCCATCATCATACTACATCTCTCATAGAGAGATGGATGGCATAATGCAAGGTTGGCATGATGCTGAAGTCTAGTAGTTATGTAAGCAAATAAATCATCAACTATGTTCTCAGTAGTAGCAAGGACTGTGTGAGAACATATTTCTCTTGAATCTGGACTGAGAATATGTGTTGGTTCTGAATCTTCTTGAACCATGATCTCAACAATAAAATCTTGATCTTCTTCTTCACTAGAAGAGGAGTCACTGTGATCTTCATCAGAATTTGAAGAAATAGTTGGAGAGAAAGGCATGAAGTGTGAGAACTCATATGCCTTTGAGGCATGATTAGCAATCCCATTCGCTATAACCTTTTCGGTGGAGATTTCTGTAATCTCTACTGTGTTTGGACCAAAAAGTTACTTGTTTTGGAGATCCTATATGATTCATTTGATATACTGACAACAAATTAGCTGTAAGAGAAGGAAAAAATAAGACATTTTTGAACTTACCATGCTCCATATGAACTGTACCCAAACCTTTGGCAGAAATCTGAGAGTTGTCTCCCATGTGAATGGTAGGCCCATATTGAAGATCCAAAGAGGAGAAGGAGTCTTCTTGTGCAATCATGTGGTTTGAGGCTCCAGAATCTATGAGGAGGGATTTTGTCTTTGAAAAACCAGCCATCAATGCATGGCAATCATCAGATCCACTTCCAGAATCAATCATCTTTGCTTCTTTTGGAACAATAATTTGGTTTTGTTTAAGAAGCTTGGTTAGAAGATCAATCTTCTTGTGCATGCAGGCATTCTCAGGATGATTTCCTCTCTTGCAGTAGTTGCAATTAGGTCTCTTTTGTTTGTCATTCTTGGATCTTGAAGGTTTCTTGCTTTTGCCTTTTTGTCCTCCTTTTGCATTCACTCCACTTGATTCACCAGCTAAAAGAGCTAGATCTCTGGAGGTTTTGATGGCACCCATTTGAATCAATTTGTCCTCTTCTTGAATAAGAGTGGTAGTAAATTTTTCCAAGGTAGGAAACTTCCATCCAGGGATTGACATTCGCCCATAATGGAAAGTAGAGACAAAAACAAAAAATTGAGATCCAAGTCTGCTCAAAATGGAAAGCACTAATTGTTCATCACTTTTGGTGATGCCACAGTGCTTGCATTGAGTAACCAAATTCTGAAATTTTGAGATGAATGTTTGAATGCTCTCAAAATTGCTAGGTTGCAGAGAAACCAATTCATTTTCAAGAGTGTAGCCTCTCATCCCATCTTGTTTCCCAAACAGATTCCCCAATTTTGTCCATAACTCATTGGGAGACCTAATTCCTTCAACATGAAACAGTGGATCTTCTAACATATGGAGGCATATGAATCCCAAAGCCTCATCCATTTTATTTAGATGCTTGGTTCTTTCAACAACATGATAAGGAATAGCATCTTTTTCAAATACTATTCGATTTAGACTCTTGTGATACAAGTGAAATATAATCCTATCCTTCCATTCGAAGTAGTTGCATGGAGTGAGGATCAAAGGAGCAGGAGAAGGAGGAGAAGCATTTGAAATGCTCATCTTGACTGCTGGAACAAGTGCAAAAAGAAACTGCTGAATCTGTTGCTGCAACTACTGGAACTTCGAAATACCTGCAAAAAGGCTCTCAATAATGGAGGTAGAATAAAATCTCAAATGGCTCTGATACCATGTGAAATTTCCCACATAAGATCCAAAGAGATGATCTAAACATCACAATGAAAGAATTTAGGAATAATAGAATAAGAGACAATCAATAGAACTTAGATCCAAAGAAACTCTGATTGAGGCAAAATAATTACACATGTTACATTAAACTGAATAGTAAACATGTAAATATACAATGATGAGTATGAGGATTCGAATTCACTAGGAGGAATTCGAATTAGCCTTCATGCACATATCCATAATCAGTGGAGAGTCATCAATGTCTAACTAGGAGTCGACCTTCTCATTAGTGAAGTCATCAATGCACAAGTAATGGTCAATCGGGAGTCAAACTGAGTCTAACTGAATGTGGTTGGTGTAACTGGCACATGGAAGCACTAATATAGTGAAGGAGGCTCAGTGGAGGGCGCCATAGGAGTTAAATAGAGTTAGAATGGTCAATCTAGTCTCACTGGAGGTCCAACAGAGTGATAAACTCAATAAAGAGTCAGTTAATCCTTAAATCAGGGAAATAACTGAAGATAACTCAATATAACTGAATATAACTGGACTGGTAGGTGAAGAAGGCGCCCTTGTCATGCAGTGAAGCAAAGGAGGGAACACTAGTCACTGGGAGGGCTAGAAATGATCTGAAAGAGGCTCCGGGTGCTAGTTTGCTGAGGACTAGGTGCTGGGACTGATGACCTAGAATGCATGCAAACCCTAGTTTTGCATGCATTACTGAAAATGAAAATGACTGGAAAGATAGTAGGACTAGGATGGAGTATAGGAATATCCTAACAAGGAGAAGCAAAATAAGGTAGCCGTAGTTACGTGCGAAGGATTAGAAAATGGAGTAGATGCAACAAGTGTGGCACAATCAGAAAATACCCCCTGTTAGAAAGGCAGCAATATCTCAACCGAAATTTGATCCTGGGAGGGAAAAGGAAGCTTATGTTTATGTGCGAGATGAACTGTGACATTTGGAGCAGGGTGAGTCTTCTATGATAGATATTTAGGATGGTCGTCTGGCCTATGATATGACTCCTATACGTGAGTATGTTGTTTCAGGAGAATCAAAGAAAAAGTTAAGTATTGTAGAAAGTTTCTTGAAGAGTTTCCTGGAATTAGTTAAAGATGGATCAAGTATGAACACTATACTTAAGATAATAGATCAATGTGCAAAAGAAATGAAAGGATATAAAGTAGTTAATAACATTTGACGTAGAAGAAGAACCAGTAAGGAATTTAGATTCAGCGCACAAATAAGAGAATATGGCATGGATTATGTTATATTAGACTTGGTATCAGATGTGAATGTCTTGCGAAAGAAAACTTGGGAAGCTATGGGTAAAACTAATATGGTTTGGTCTCCAGTGTAGTTATGATTGGCCAATCAGCTTAAAATATATCATATTGGGAGGCTTGAAGGAATAACAGTTGATCGATGGCGTGCACAACCTAACAGATTTTGAGATTATTGAAATAGAAGATAATATCATACCATATCCATCATTACTAGGGGTGGATTGGGATTTTGATAACCAAGCAATTATCAATTTGAAGAGAAGAAAAATGGTGTTTGAATCTAGTTATTTGAGGGTAGTTTCCCCATTAGATCCAAATGAATCCAGACGTTATGTGGATCTTGTGACCAGTAGTTTCGAGGCTGGAGAGATGAATCAACTATACAACATGACTGTGTGGATGGATGATTATGCATATCCAACAATAGATGGTGTACTAAGTTGGTACAATATCACATCGTGTGAATCTGACTCAAAGGAAGCTTTAGAGGATTGGCGACAGAGGAGACATGAAGTATCTACCCATAGATGCGCTTGTCTGACATGATCATTACAGTGGATTGGTACTAAGGTATGTGAACCACCTACTTTTGATGGATTAACAAGGGTAAATTATTTTATCGTAAATTTTGAATCATAGATCCTAGAGAAACAAAGAATGCTAGCACTAGATGTTGCACTCAGGGAAACACTACTAGGGGTTCACACATAAGTAAATTTGAAGACTAGAAACACTACTAGCATAGTTTGTGCAAACTAAATGATGCTTGTGTGAAATTCAGTTCACAACAAGATTTGATTAAGAAATTACACACTCTCACAAAAGATCTCACACTTACTCACAATAGATACAAACCGTATTAACTCTCATGAATAAAATACATCAGCCAACCTTGGGAAATTAAATGGATGTCAATATATAATGTTAACATCATATATTCGAATGGATAAATATGCCATTTGGATCCTCACAAAAGTAGACTTACTAAAATTATGCAAAACCCCCCTAGGTGGCAAGTGTGTTCTCCAAGTCACACAAAGGCTCAGGAATTTCTGATTTAGTGATCAGATAGTGATTTGTGATGAAAAAACATGATAAATCACAAAAATGGAAGGAAGAAACATCAAGGAGTGAAAGTGGTCCAAAAAACACTTTCCCTAGTCAACTAGCTTTTCTTCTTTCACCCAAAAGCAGTAAAAAGAAGGAATGCACTATTCTCACCAGAATCTTATCCAGAATTAGTAGGAATGCACCCAAGTGACTTAGGAAACTTGTGGTACACAACAGGAAGGCTTGTGGTCCCCCCAAAGATGGCTTGTGGTCCACACAATGACTCATATGCCAACTATTTAGTCTAATACTATTGGTTGTGGAGCTAGATCTTCCAGTCTCATAGATGATATTGTCTTAGCCGTGCACCCCGGAGGACTGTACACCCATTCTACATTTTTAGGGGTTTAGGGTTTTGGGGCATTTTTAGCGGTTCACAGTTTTGGGGTTGTTTTTGCCAGTTGTTTTGCGGGCCCATGGTTTTGGGTATCCCGTGGTATTTTTTCCCATTGTATTTTCCCTATAAAAGAAAGACATTGTAAGATGGATAGGGTTGATGTATTAGGTTTTATGCATTGTAAATATCTCTAAGATCAGGAGAGAGACTGTGAGACAGTGAAGAGGAAGTGCAATGGTTGTGTTATAGGTTGTATCCCTTCACCTTACTGGATGGTAATAATAATAAGGATTGGCAAATTCAGTGTGGACGTAACCCAAGTTGGGTGAACCAAGATATATCTGTGTCTCTCTTGTAATGTGTATGTGTGATTATATTTGCATTTCTATTTATTGTTATTGCTTTGCGATCCTATTTTTCTAACAATTGGTATCAGAGCCAAAGGTCTATTTGGCAGATAAACCCACAGGAAGCTAGGGTTTCTAGTTCGCGTGGGAGCAATGGCAGAAGAAGGAAAGTTTAAGGTTGAGAAGTTTAACGACAAAAAATTCCAGTTATGGAAGATGCAAATGGAGGACTATCTATACCAAAAGGATCTATTCCTACCGTTGGGAGGAAGAGCAAAGCAGCCGACGGCTATGAAGGACAAAGAATGGGAGGTTCTTGACAGAAAGGCTTTGGGAACAATACGGTTGAGCCTGGCTTCGTCGGTGGCTTTCAATATCTCAAAAGAAACGACAACGGAGGGTTTGATGAGCGCATTGGGTAAGTTGTATGAAAATCCCTTGGCCTCTAACAAGGTATTTATAATGAAGCGTTTATTTAATATGAAGATGTCTCATGGTGGATCTGCTACTGATCATTTAAATGAGTTTAATACGGTTACAAAGTAGCTAAGTTCTGTAAGTGTGAAATTTGATGATGAGGTTAGGGCTCTTCTAATCTTATGTTCATTGCCAGAAAGCTGGAATAACTTGGTCATGGCTGTAAGTAACTCTGTCTCTGGTTCAAACACCTTGAAATTTGATGATGTTATTGGTGTTATTCTTAGCGAGGAAATGCGAAGAAAAAGCATAGGTGAGACATTAGGTAATGCGTTGACCATGGAGAGCAGGGGAAGACAAAAGGAGAGAGGAAAGAGCCAAGGTAATCGCAACAACTCTAAAAAGGGTAGATCCAAGCCCAGACTGGGAAATATAGAGTGTTGGAACTGTGGAAAGAAAGGACATCTGAAGAAAGACTGTAGATCTCTAAAGAAGAAAGGAGATGTACAGAAGGAAACTACCCAGGAAGAAAATGTAGGAGGTGATGTGTTACAAGATGCTTTGATTCTTGCATTAGATAATTCTAGTGATTATTGGGTAGTAGATTCAGGGGCTTCATGTCATGCTACACCCCATAGGAAATACTTTCGTGATTATGTTCAAGGAAATTTTGGACATGTTTTATTGGGTGATGATGAGCCATGTAAAATTGTTGGAATGTGTAAGGTATGGATAAAAGTTAAGAATGGATCTGACTGGCTGTTAAAAGATGTTAGGCATATTCCTTCTATGAAAAGAAATTTGATCTCAACATGGTAGTTGGGAGATGGAGGCTGTCTATCTACATTTGGAGAAAAGTGGTGGAATATCACTAAAGGATCAATGGTGATAGCAAAAGGAGACAATGTAGGTACGTTGTATTTATGTCCTCATAATACTGACCATTCTATCTCTTTAGCTTCCACAGGAATAGATACAACATTGTGGCATCATAGGCTTGGCCACATGAGTGAGAAGGGGATGCAGATTCTCCACTCAAGGAAGTTGCTGCCATATTTGAAGCAGGTAAGTTTGGAATTATGTGAGAATTGTGTTTATGGAAAACAAAAGAGAGTCAGATTTCTCAGGGTTGGAAAATAGAAGAAGAATGAAAAGTTAGAGCTAGTGCATACAGATGTATGGGGACCAGCTCAGGTACAATCTCTTGGTGGCTCTCATTATTATGTTGCATTCATTGATGATGCAACTAGGAAAACTTGGGTTTATTGCATTAGATTGAAATTTGATGTGTTTGCTACTTTTAAGAAGTGGAAAGCTTTGGTTGAGAATGAGACAGGAAAAAGGTTGAAGTGTCTCAGATCTGATAATGGAGTTGAGTACTTCGGTAAGGAGTTTGATAGTTACTGTTCATATCATGGGATTTGTAGAGAGAAGACAGTCCCAGGAACACTACAAGAATATGGTGTGTCAGAAAGGATGAATAGAATGATCATGGAGCGTGCAAGGTGTATGAGACTGCATGTAGGGTTGCCCTTACAGTTTTGGGCGGATGCTGTAAATACTGCTATTTATTTAATAAACATAGGACCTTCAAGTGCTTTGGATGGTGGTATTCCAGAGGAGACATGGATAGATAAAAAGGTAAACTACTCATTTCTGAGAATGTTTGGCTGTGAAGCATTTGTCCATATTGATAAAGAAAATAGAACAAAGCTTGAAGCTAAATCCAAGAAATGTACCTTTATTGGATATGGGGTTGATGATTTTGGTTATCGTTTATGGGATTATGAAAATCACAAAATCATTAGAAGTAGAGATGTCATATTCAATGAAAAGGTCATGTATAAAGATCAGTTGCAGGGAAAGAAACAAGAAAAAGAAAACACAGAGTACACAGTACTTGATGAAATTACAAAAAATGAAGTTCCAAAGGTGCCAGAAAATCAAGAACAACAGCAAGTGCCTGAAACTCCTACAACTGCAAGAATATCTACTAGGTTAAGTAGACTCCCTGAACGATACTCTCCTTTAATGTATTATTTGTTGATGACTGATGCTGGTGAACCATAATGTTATGAAGAAGCAATGTAGGTGGAAACTAGAAACAAGTGGGAGCAAGGCATGAATGAGGAGATGGAATCATTGGTAGGAAACCAGACTTGGGATTTGGTTCAGTTTCCTGCTGGTAAAAGAGCATTGCAGAACAAATGGATTTATAGGTTGAAGGAAGAAGAAGGAGGCAAGAAGCGGTACAAGGCCATAATTCTTGTAAAGGGGTTTGCACAGAAGAAAGGTATAGATTTTGATGAAATATTTTCTCCTGTTGTTAAGATGACTTCAATTAGGACTATCTTAAGTCTAGTGGCAGTAGAAGATTTGCATCTTGAACAGTTAGATGTAAAAATAGCCTTTCTCCATGGGGATTTGGAGGAAAAGATATATATGCAGCAACCACAAGGGTATGAGATCAAAGGTAAGGAGAACTTGGTATGCAGGTTGAAAAGGAGTTTGTATGGCTTGAAGCAAGCTCCAAGGAAGTGGTATTTAAAATTTGACAGGTTTATGACAGAATAAGGTTATATTAGATGTCATTCTAACCACTGTGTTTATTTCAAGAAGCTAGACAATGAAAGATATATTATCTTGTTATTGTATGTGGATGACATGCTTGTTGTAGGGTCTAACATGTAGGATATAAATGTACTCAAAAGGAAGCTAGCTAATTCATTTGCGATGAAGGATTTGGGTGCTGCAAAGCAAATCCTTGGTATGAGAATAATGAGAAACAGGAAAAATCACAAATTGACATTGTCTCAGAGTGAGTACATACAAAAGGTGTTGGAGAGGTTCATAATGCAGAATGCAAAACCAGTAAGTACACCTTTGGCCAGCCATTTCAATCTAAGTAAAGAAATGTGTCCCAAGACAAAGGAAGAGACTGATTACATGTCCAAGATTCCCTATCAATCAGTAGTTTGTAGCTTGATGTATGATATGGTGTGCACAAGACCAGATATTGCACATACAGTGGGAGTTGTGAGCAGATATATGAATAATCCAGGTAAAGAACATTGGAAGGCAGTACAATGGATTCTTAGGTATTTGAGAGGTACTACCACTCAGGCATTATGTTTTGGAGGTTCAGACACTGTTCTACAGGGATATGTTGATGCAGATATGGAAGGTGACAAGGATAGCAGGAGGAGCACCTGTTAACACCTAAAAAGTGCTCACTAGCTCATTTCCCTATTCACATGACCCATTTGTCCACTTTTTCACCATCGGAGCCTCTGAAACCAACAAAAGGTCACCAAAAGACCTGAGTACACCCCTTTTTCCATTAAAAAAGATTATTTTTCCTGAAAAGCAAAAAAAAAACCTCAAAAAGGGTCCAAATTCCCAAAATATTAAAAAGGGAATTAAAATATTATTTTTATTCAAAAAAGGAAAAAGGAGGGAAAAGTACCTAAACCATGTTGGTCAATACCATTTGGTTTCCACAAAACCACAAATGGTATTCCCCACCACCAAAACCTATAAAAAGGTGGTAGGGGCTCCTCATTTCACATCCATCCATCCATTATCTCATCCTCATGCTGCCGAAATCTCCCTTGACCATTTTTGGCCATTGTAAGCAACCTTGGAGAAGGAGACCTCTTGGAGCTTGGAGCTACTCATCTTGGGAGTTGCTCAACATCAACCTTCACCATTGAAGGTATTATCGCAAGCACTTGCTTGCCCCCCACTTTTCAATACAAATTCATTCTTTAATATTTTCTTGTTCTTATTTTTAAATGTTTACACTATTTGCTTAAATTATTGCATAGATCCATGATTAGTTTGGTTTATATTAGATTGTTATTTATTTCTATTGAAACTGCTTCTACTAGTTAGCAGGTGCCCATAGCACTAAGCCTGGTTGCAAAACCGGGTTAACAATTTTTGGTGACTCCAATATGGGCAACACTCCACATTTAGGAATGCCCAACACAGGGCCACCACCTGTTATGGGTATGCCCAACATAGGGGTCACACCCCCTCTGGTTTCCACAAACCCTATCCCAGGAATCCCTACTGCTATTCCTAACCCAAGTGTAACCCATGTTGCACTTGGAGGTGCTGGCCCATACCAGACTACACCTATTGGAGGGCACACACCCTCCATACCTAGCATACCTTTAGGCGCTACTGGACCCCTACATCATACCACAATGACTAGGCAGGTCCCAGTTCCAGTCTCCACATCTGCTAGCTTACCATACATGGCGAGTCTGAACCTACCAGACTTAGCTAGGCTCACCAATGACCCCATCAGACACGATCCTGTGTGGTCTCACATGCCCACCAAACTCCCCTCCGACATCCCTAAGTTTGAGGGTAAAACAGGTGAGGACCCCCAGAACCATATCATGTCCTTCCATCTATGGTGTTCCTCCAACTCCATAGTGGACGACTCTGTCCGCCTCCGTCTATTACAATGCACTTTCACTGGCTCTACAGCCAAGTGGTATATCGAGCAGCCCCATGGGACACATGCCACCTTTACCTCCCTTGCCTCCACCTTCCTGCAGTTCTTTCAGTTACATGTCCGCTATGATGCGGGCGTCGAGATCCTACTGTCTTGTAGACAGAACACGGCCACCCACATCACTGACCACATTCATGAGTGGCGTCGACGCCGAAGCCTCTGCAAAATCAATTTAGACGACCGTATCTTCCTATATTGGTTTCTAAAAACCCTTCTCCCTCTCATTGCGAAGGATGTGGCATCCGAAAGACCCCAGTCTGAAGAAGAGGCCATCCTCAAAGCCCAACAGTTTGATCTCATTTACGCCCAATCGGGTTATCTGTATACCATTATTCCAGACACCCCTCGGGGCGAGTCATCCCAACATGATGCACCGGGGGCATCCCATGCCACTGATGGCATCATTGGTCATATGGCCGCACATCCCCAACCCTTTTCCATTACACATCCTAGCCATGGTCCCGACCTTTCGCGGGCTACATCTCAGTCTGGAGCAACCAGTTCGTATGCTCCAATGGCACATCACCACCATACCCATGGACCTTCATGTCCACCTCAGTGTTTTGGTCATGCACCACCTGCGTATGCCCCCCCAGCTGCACCTCAACCATTGTACTATCCAATAGCTCAGGGTTACCAACAACCCCAGCAAGCAACTGGACCACCTCCAGCACCACAGGCTTATTATCCACCACAACCTGCTCCTGCACCTGCGGCGAACCAAAATCCTCCCACTGCTCAAGGGCAAGTGTACACACAGCACAACCAACCCCAGAACCAAAACAACCAGCGCAACCAAGGTGCGCAACAGAACCGTGGTAGAGGTCATAACCGCGGTAATAACCAACAACATCAGCAAAGTCCTCCACCTCCCAATCCTCCGTAGAATAACAATGCTGCTCCTCCCAACCGCAATCCGGATCGGAATCCTAAGCAGCCTAGAAATAATAACCTCAGAACAAACCACCCTTGTTCTATCTGCGGGGTCTATGGTCATTACACGCATTCTTGCCCACATTTGGAGCGAGCTCGGAAACTCTGGACCAACGATGCCCATCGTCAAGGGCAAGCGGCTCCTCAGCTGCCACCCAACCCTCCACCACCTCAACATCAACCTTTGGTGCTGCAAAACCCCTTTCCAAACCAGGGTGTAGTGAACACTCAGCCGTTAGCCCCCCCTCAGGGAAACGTGCCACCACAACAGATCACTTATGCAGCCCCTGATCAACCCATGTTCGATTCAGGTACTCACCATTTGTTGATGATGTCGACTGCCGATGCTAACCTCCAAACTCGTTGGAACCAATATGGCTCCACCTCTGAAGCCCCTCCCGCCGACAAGAACACTAACGTTAATCCCACAGATCAAACGTTACGTATACCTCCGGCTCCACTTGATGGCGCTTCCAAAGCACCTCGCTTCCCACTTTGTCGTATCAACAATAATCCCAATGCTCGGGCTGCGTCGAATTACAACATCGTAGATGCCTTAGCCCAGTCTCCTACAGCCATGTCTGCTTTAGAAGTTTTGAAAAACTGTCCTTCACAGCGCAAGACTTTACTCTCTGCCATTGGCACCATTGACCCCAATGATTCACAGCTGATTGCATTTGATTCAGACCAGTCTGAACCACGACTGAATTCCTCATTAGCATTCCAAGTTTCCGTTTCTGTTCGGAATCTTGTCATCCATCGGTGCATTATCGATGAAGGGGCCTCCACATGCGTCATGTCCACATTCGTTTGGCAGAAGTTGGGATCCCCTACTCTCCAGCAGTCCACCACTGCATTACGAGCCTACGACGGCCATTCGGCTCAACCCCAAGGTCTTTTAGCCAATGTCCCTGTCCAGCTGGCGGGTAAAACCGTGCTCATTGACATTGAGGTAATCAATTCCCAACTAGACTATAACCTTTTACTTGGTCACAGCTACATGTATGCCATGCGGGCTGTTTCCTCATCCGTATTTCGCACCATGCAGTTCCCCCATGAGGGACGCGTGGTCAAGGTCGACTAGCTCACCTATTACGATCCCAAGGCCCCCGCCACACCTGAAAATGTTCTCCCCATGGTTGAACAACCTGTTTGTGGTGCGACTACCTCATTCATTTCCTCAATAGGACCTAGAATTTACTCCGAGGCACCGATGACCTCTACTTTCCAGGCCATTCCACCACTGTCACCGGAGACCCATGTCGCAAACCTCTGTACTCTTTCACAGAATACACAACCACCCAGTAATCAACCACCTTTGTTCCCTAAACCACCATTGGTCCCTAGTCACATCGGTGTTACACCCATCCACACAATCCCCTTTCTATTCCCTCCTTCGGGCGTAGTAAGCGCTCCGGTTATGGCTACCCTTAGTCTCCCCAGGTTAACATTGGGATTACCTGTGTGGTATATTTCGCCTCCCGTTCCACCGCCGACACCAAATGTCATCCTGCAACCGGTGCAACCCATTGTTACTTCTACCCAACCACCTCCCGCTATCACTACTCCTTCTTCATCGACGAATCCCCCTCCACTCATTAGACCCACTGGGGGCAGAGGCCCGCAGCCATACACTGCGGTACCCCCACCCAAGGTAGTTAGACCTCCCCCCGTATTTTGTGCTCCTCCAAAATTCTCGTTGTGTGATGAGTTAGGCCATCCAACTCATCAGTGTCCACAGTTACCTGCATTGCAGGAACACATGCAAATGCTTGACGACGACCCCAACATCCCGGTTGTCAAACTCGATCCAAACCCCATGCCTCGTGATAAATCACTACGTACCAACCACCCATGTGCGATATGCGGTATTTACGGCCACTACTCACATCACTGTCCTGACATCCCAGATTATAGAGCAGTTCTCTACGAGATGAACAATTTGGACCTGGAGACGGCACCCCCTACTATCGAGGAGATCTAACCTCCCCCATCATCCTCATCCGGAGAGATTAACACCATCTACATGATCTCTTCGACTACCACTACCTCATTACTTGATTTGAAAACTCAAAGCTCCCGCAATGATGAAGAAATTCTAGAGGCTCCTACTGCCCTTAATCATCCCTGGGAAGACATGCACCATCGTCCATACTTCCTCCCGGAAGAGACTTCATCCACCACCGCTACGCAATCCGCGGTTGAGTCCAAAGAGTTCTTTCCTAATAGAGTCGACTGGTTAAAGGATCCGATAGCCGATATTTCTCCCGTCATCCACATTGACATCTCTGACCCACTTGGTGCCCTTCATACCATTACATTAGGAGCCTCCCACAGTGAGCATGAGATCGGAGAATACCAACGACTGTTCCAAGAATTCACTGATGTCTTTACTTGGTCAGATACCGAAATGCCTGGCCTTGACCACACCATTTACACAGTTTCCACTGGATACCCCTCTGTCCGGTCGGCCCCTTCAATTGATACCTTAGACACACATGTTCAACCCTTTCAAATCGATGAGGAAACCACATGTCCACAACATGGGGGCAGGCCCAAAACCTTGCTTACTCGTCATCATCGTGATCCTCGTCGGAGATACTGGGGGCATCAACCCCACAGAGGGAATCCACGATCATCATATCATCACTTTAGTATGCCACCACGACCCACAGCCTCATGGTATAACACCCCGCCAGCAGTTGCTCAATGCCCTATTGATCTCTCTCTGAGACAACATCTACACCACATTGACACCTCTGAGTTAGGGGGCATAATAGATTACCTCGACCCCGGGATAGGGGGCATGATCAATCATTTTGAACCTACCCCATCATCTCTATCTCAACACCTCAATGAGCCCATCGTTCAAACCAACACACATGTGATCCACAATCACAAACCCCATGCACATAGCATGGGGGCAGGTCATTAACCCTGCTCACTTTTTCATATTCGTGATCTCAACCTTTTTTGAGGTCACGTGTCACTTGTATATTTGAGTTGATACACATAGTGTTCCCCCCCCGTGGGTCATCATTTCTCCCCACCACTGCATCATTGGCTTGGTGGGCTCACCTTTATTGGTAGCCATTTTTTAACCTAGTTATTTCCTTTGACCATTCCGGAGTCCTTATGACCTCTGTTTTTCGCACCATTTGCACCGCCGGATTCATATTTCCGCGCTTGTGATGACGCTTGAGATCATTTCTCGCTCTCATGCCTAGATTTTTCGGGTATTTTTTCCATGCCCCCTCGTCACCTCGGTTTGTGTGCCACATCGGTCGTTCTCCGTTTTGGACGTGCCTTATATCGCCGGATTTAGTTTTCCGCGCTCGTGATGATGCTTGAGATCATTTCTCGCTCTCACCTTTAGATTTTTCGGGCATTTTTTTCCATGCCCCTCACATAACCTCGATTTGCTTGCCACATCGACCGTTCTCCGTTTTCGACAATCCTTATGTCACCGGAACCAGTTTTCCGCACTAATGACGATGCTTGAGACCTTTTCTCGCCCTCATCAATCCATGTTTGTTCGGTATAATTTTATCCCTTTTTCGGGCCGAGCAACCCCTTTTACGAAAAAGGCACTTAGGGAGTTTCTGTTAAGCTCTTTTTTGACTCCTACAAACAATGAAAAGATTGCCGAGCAACCTTGTTTCCTTTCATGCTCGTTAAACGTATCTGAAAGGGCGTCTACCTGGTATAAGTTTACCCCTTTTCCGGACCTTGTAGACTAATTACGAAAAAGGTATACTCTAGTCACATCGGCTAGAAGAGTTCTCCATCCGCATCATTTTATGCTTTTTCGGGCCTGGGAGACTAAACTTACGAAAAAGAAACACCAATAGAGTCCACTTACCATTTTCAGACTCTCTAAATATGAAAGCAACCATGAGCATGAGCCATCCTGGGCTCATAAAATCCACAGGAACGTACCAATTCAGAGCACACTTTTATCCCTTCTTGGAGCTCATTAAAACTATGAAGAAGGAATCAATGGTGCCTCTTGGCGCCACGACAGATCAAATCTACTCATCAGGCAGCTTCCCCATTTTGGTCGCCTTTGTTCAGAGTATTCTGCAGTATGTCACCTTGATAATCCCTCGACGGCACCTATCAACTCGTCCTCCCCCCCAGAGTCAATATATACCATTCAGTCAAAGCAATGATCCCCACACCTACAAGTCAGTTCCCCACGCTGCCAGGTCAACCATGTCATCATGCTCTGAACAAAGGAAGTTTGAGTCTACCCATTTTTGGACCCAGTTATTTCCCATTCCCACAAGTATGTCAGTCCTACCATCAGTACTACAACACTTCAGTTTTACACCTCGCGCTCCTATCAAGGAAACATCATTGCCTTGTTAGTTGCTGGTCTCCCTCTGTCGACGACAACCACATTGATTCCAGAGGATAGACCTAGAGGTCCCTGTGTCTTGGACTCATCACCATTTACGATGAGTGCCTGCGAATCATTTCGAGAGGAATCTTCAGTGCCTCTCCTAATGGTTGTTTCTCACATGCTCGACTTCAACACCTTGATCGCATCGTTGAGACCCGCACAGGGTAGTCGTCCGTTTCACTTATTAGTCGAAGACCCCGGATACCTCCTGATTCCTCCACATTTGAGAGTCTTCCTATGGATAACACCAGTTACACTTTTTCTACAGATATCCGGGTTGCGCATGGCGACAGTATTCAGATGTACCCCAGTTTCATACTCCCTTGAGTATACAGTTACATTATTTCTCAGAGATGACTCATAGTCTTTGAGTCCCTACAGAGGTTGGACACCTTCAGTTTCAGCTATTCCTCAGTTGTTCCAGTGTATCAGTTATTGAGATCCGTTATGATCAGGAGTACATCCCAAAATAATGTCCCCCTTGGACCGTTATGGTGTATCAGTAGATTCTTTATGTATTAAATCCCCCTTCTTGGGACTAATTGTTATGTATATGTCTTGATACGAGCATGGGAATGCCCGCCTCGTCCATTATCAGAGATTATACCTCATTCATATTGAGGCCATGTAATATTTTTTGTTTCTTGCAGCTTCCAAGGGCCGTGGATCCAGTCTCCAATCTGTCTCTTCTCCTTCCCAAACCCCTGAAAAAAGACAAAAGAACTATGATGTCTATCGGCCATACGATGAGCTCCTGCCCTCACACATCAGGGGGCAATCTGTTAACACCTAAAAAGTGCTCACTAGCTCATTTCCCTATTCACATGACCCATTTGTCCACTTTTTCACCATCGGAGCCTCTGAAACCAACAAAAGGTCACCAAAAGACCTGAGTACACCCCTTTTTCCATTAAAAAAGATTATTTTTCCTGAAAAGCATAAAAAACCCTCAAAAAGGGTCCAAATTCCCAAAAATATTAAAAAGGGAATTAAAATATTATTTTTATTCAAAAAAGGAAAAAGGAGGGAAAAGTACCTAAACCATGTTGGTCAATACCATTTGGTTTCCACAAAACCACAAATGGTATTCCTCACCACCAAAACCTATAAAAAGGTGGTAGGGGCTCCTCATTTCACATCCATCCATCCATTATCTCATCCTCATGCTGCCAAAATCTCCCTTGAGCATTTTTGGCCATTGTAAGCAACCTTGGAGAAGGAGACCTCTTGGAGCTTGGAGCTACTCATCTTGGGAGTTGCTCAACATCAACCTTCACCATTGAAGGTATTATCGCAAGCACTTGCTTGCCCCCCACTTTTCAATACAAATTCATTCTTTAATATTTTCTTGTTCTTGTTTTTAAATGTTTACACTATTTGCTTAAATTATTGCATAGATCCATGATTAGTTTGGTTTAGATTAGATTGTTATTTATTTCTATTGAAACTGCTGCTACTAGTTAGCAGGTGCCCATAGCACTAAGCCTGGTTGCAAAACCGGGCCAACAGCACCACAGGGTATGTGTTTACTGTAGGTGGAACAACAGTAAGCTGGATTTCAAAACTGCAGAAGGTTGTTGCACATTCAACAACAGAAGCAGAGTATGTTTCTATTACAGAGGCTATAAAGAGATGATTTGGTTACAAATTTTTATGGAGGAAATGGGTAAGAAGCAGAAGGATAGCAGGTTGTATAGTGACAGCTAGAGTGCCATTCATCTTGCAAAGAACTCAACATTCCATTCCAGGACTAAACATATACAACTCAAGTACCATTTCATATGCTCCGTTCTGGAAGATGAACTGTTGAAGCTGGAAAAGATACATACTAGCCAGAATCCTTTAGACATGTTCACAAAGGTAGTGACCAGAGAGAAACTGAGTTCTTGCTCGGTTTTAGTTGGCCTTCTAGCATGAAGGTGAAGAGGATAAATTTGCCAAGTCCAAGTCCAATAAGTGCAGCAGCGATGGAGTTGCTGTGATCAGTCTCCAAGTGGGAGATTGTTGGTTGTGGAGCCAGATCTTCCAGTCTCATAGATGATATTGTCTTAGCCGTGCACCCCGAAGGACTGTACACCCATTCTGCATTTTTAGGGGTTCGGGGTTGTTTTCGCTAGCTGTTTTGCAGGCCCATGGTTTTGGGTATCCCGTGGTATTTTTTTCCCATTGTACTTTCCCTATAAAAGAAAGATATTGTAATACAGCTAGGGTTAATGTATGAGGTTTTATGCATTGTAAAGATCTCTAAGATAAGGAGAGAGACTGTGAGACAATGAAGAGGAAGTGCAACAGCTATGCTGCAGGTTGTATCCCTTCACCTTGCTGGACGGTAATAATAATAAGGAATGAAAAATTTAGTGTGGACGTAGCCCAAGTTGGGTGAACCATGATATATCTGTGTCTCTCTTGTAATGTGTACGTGTGATTATATTTGCATTTCTGTTTATTGTTATTGCTCTGCGATCCTGTTTTTCTAACAAATACATAGTAATTAATCATAAAATGATTAATTAATGTCTCTAATGTATTAATTGACATAGAAGTGTGTTTTAATTATTCCAAAACACCCCCATAAGTATGAATTTATGTGATAAATATCAGAAAATGAAAATACTAAGGGGCGAGTAACAAGGCATGGTCACCATGTACAATACTGCCTGGTCCACAAAAACAAGGATAGAAGGAAAACCTCATGGGAAAAACCTTCCCTCAAAACATGGACAAATCAAAATTGAAATATTATCGATCAATCCTTCACTCCACCACATGTTCAACCATCCCAAGCAGTGATCTAAGATAGTTGAAAGTCTTCCCAGCGAAATCTTTAGTGAAGATGTCTGCAGTTTGCTCACATGTTGGGAAATACTGCAGATCAATGGTTTCGTCATGCACTAAACTTCTCATGTAGTGCATATGAATCTCAATATGCTTGGTCCTCTGTCTCTGTACTGGATCACTTGAGACCCTTATAGCACTCTGATTGTCACAAAAGATGACAGTAGGAGTACTAAAGTAAATCTCAAACTCTGAAAGAATACCCTACAACCACACACACTGAGTAACAGCATTCACTGCTCCTCTGTACTCAGTCTCTACTGAAGATAGTGCAATTGCACTCTATTTATTGCTAGACTAGAAAACAAGACCACCTCCAAGCATGAATACAAATCCAGATGTGGATTTTCTGTCAAGACTATCACCAGCCCAATCTGAGTGAGTAAAGCCAAGAAGATCTAGGCTAGAATCTGCAACATAATGAATCCCATTAGTCTTGGTGCCTTTTACATGGTGCAAAATTATTTTTGCAGCACTCCAATGAAGCTCATGTGGCTTCACCATGTATCTTGATGCCACACTCACAACATAAGCACGATTAGGTCGAGTGTGAGTCAAGTATAGCAAGCTGCCAACAAGCTTCCTGTACAAAGTGTTGTCCAACGGTGTAGATTCTGCTTCTTCAAGTCTAACTCCTGAAAGGAATGGAGTCTTTGAAGGCTTGCAATCAGCCATATTTAACTTATTTAGCATATAATATGCATATTTGGACTGATATACCTTTGTTCCATTCTCTGTTTGAGAAATCTCAAGCCCCAAAAACTGCTTAAGAATTCCCAAGTCACTCATGGAAAAAGATTGATGCAAAGCAATCTTTAATGAAGTTATTTGATCAGTAGAGCTACCTGTGATTAGAAAATCATCAACATACAAAACTATAATTGTTGGCCCGGTTTTGCAACCAGGCTTAGTTCTATGGGCACCTGCTAACTAGTAGCAGCAGTTTCAATAGAAATAAACAACTAACTAATCTAAACAAAACTAATCATGGATCTATGCAAGAATATAAGAAAATAGTGTAAACATTTAAAAAACAAGAACAAGAAAATATTAAAGAATGAATTTGTATTGAAAAATGGGGGGCAAGCAAGTGCTTGCGATAATACCTTCAATGGTGAAGGTTGATGTTGAGCAACTCCCAAGATGAGTAGCTCCAAGCTCCAAGATGTCTCCTTCTCCAAGGTTGCTTACAATGGCCAAAATGCTCAAGGAAGATTTCGGCAGCATGAGGATGAGATAATGGATGGATGTGAAATGAGGAGCCCCTACCACCTTTTTATAGGTTTTGGTGGTGGGGAATACCATTTATGGTTTTGTGGAAACCAATGGTATTGACCAACATGGTTTAGGTACTTTTCCCTCCTTTTTCCTTTTTTTGAATAAAATTAATATTTTTAATCCCTTTTTTAATATTTTGGGAATTTGGACCCTTTTTGAGGGTTTTTTTATGCTTTTTTAGGAAAAATAATCTTTTTGAGTGGGAAAAAGGGGTGTACTAAGGTCTTTTGGTGACCTTTTGTTGGTTTCAGAGGCTCAGATGGTGGAAAAGTGGACAAATGAGTCATGTGAATAAGGGAATGAGCTAGTGAGCACTTTTTAGGTGTTAACAATAATCATTATTGAACCATCAATTAGCTTCATGTAAACATTAGGATCAGATTTGCATCTAACATAAGATTGTGACAAGAGAAAATTGTCCATTTTGGCATACCAAGACCTTGGGGGCTTGCTTAAGCCTATATAAGGACTTCTTCAACCTGTAGACATAATTAGGATCAGATGTATACCCTTCTGGCTGCTGCATATAAATATCGTCCTCAATAACCCCATGGAGAATGCACTCTTGACATCCATATGGTGCACTTCCCAGCGCTTGGATGCAGAAATTGCCAGAACTAGTCTTATCGAATCCTTCTATGCAACTGGTGCAAAATTATCATTGTAGTCAAGGCCATGGACTTGGGAGAAGCCCTTTTCCACCATACTAGCCTTATATTTCACTTATGTACCATAAGCCGCACACTTGTTTTTTAGATCCACTTACACCTTACCAATTTTCTGCCTATGTGGAGCTTGACTAGCGCCTCCCATGATTCATTCTTTTGCAATGACTGAAACTCCTCATTCATAGAAGCCTGCCATATTGGGTCATGCGAGGCTTCCTCATATGTATGAGGATCAGAATCCACGATCATATAACATCTCTCAGATAGGTATGGGTCATTCACATTGAGAGAAGTCTCAAATTGTGATCTACTCCTCCTTGTGTCATGAGGATTGCCCACTAGTTCACCTGCTTCTTGCAAAGTCTTAGTAGTGCATTTAGGCTTTGTTGGTTAATTAGAATCTGCAATAAAATGTTCCCCATCATCAGAAATATCAGAATCAAAAAATTCAGGAGTGGCATCACTTACTTCTTCAGCTGGTGGTGAAGATGGTTCTCCAATTTCAACATTCTGAGAGGGCTCTTCTTCGAATTGAACACTTCTTTCTATGAAATCTTTTTGAGTGTTCATGTTCATAAACTTATACCCTTTGGATTCCTCTGAATATACAACAAAAATACATGGTTATATTTGGGGCTGCATAGCCCTCCTCTTTTCAAGTGGAATCCTATCCCAAGCCTTGGAGCCAAAAATCCTGAAATGAGAGATATCAGGTTTGTGTCCTGTCCAAGCCTCAAAATGAGAGATACCTTTGAGAGATTTGTGTGGAACTTTTTTTTGAATATATGTGGCACAATTTATTGCCTCAACCCAAAGCTTTGGAGATAAATACTTTGACTCAAGCATACATGTGGCCATCTAATTAAGAGACCTGTTTTTCCTCTCAGCAACCCCATTCTACTGAGGTGTATATGGAACTGTGTGTTGAATCTGAATGCATGAAGAGGAAGAAAATTGCTGACACTCTGATTTGTTGTACTCCCCACCATTATCAGATCTGATAATTTTAATATGTCTACTTGAATGGTTCTCAAATGAGGCTTTGAATAGCTTGAACATACCAAAAACTTCAGATTTCAGCTTGATGAAATAAATCCAACAATATCTGCTAAAGTCATCTATGAAGGTAAGGATGTATTTGGCATGGTTCAAAGAATTATGGGGGAATGGACCTAATATATCAGTGTGAATAAGCTCCAATGGTGCAGAGGTTCTCTCAGTTTTGGATCTCCCATACTTATGATCATGGTGTTTTCCTAGGATGCAAGATTGTCAAACACCTTTGGAAAATATGATATTGGGCAGCTCTATGACCATTTCTTTCTCATGAAGATGGGAAAGGTATTTATAGCTCATCTGGCCAAATATTTCATGCCATAATTTGCTTGACTCATTGGCATGGATTAAAAGAGCAGAAGGTGAGGGATATGGCACACAATGAGAAAAATTGTAGATTATAGAGCTATGGTCAGCAGTTCCTAATGCAACAATTCAGCCTGTTGACATTTCACATATCTCAACATCATTTGGGGTGAAGGTTACCTTTTTGGGTAAACCTGTGTGGTTCATCTGATATACTGACAATAGGTTTGCAGCAAGTCTAGGAACATACAAGACATTATTGAATGAACCAAACTCAAGATCTATGCTGCCTTTACCTTTGCTAGAAGTTTCAGAATTATCACCCAATACAATATTTGGACCACTGGAAAAGTCGAGTTAAGTAAAAAACATACTTGTAGACACCATGTGTCTTGAAGCTCCGGAATAAATAATGAATGAGGTAGGCTTGGGTGTGATTTCTATCAGTGCATGTACTCTCTCCTTATCATCATAATTTTGTCCTCCATCCTTCCTCCTTGTGCTCTCTGGAAGAGGAATGTTGGCTTTCTCCAGGAGTTGAGCCATTTGATCAATGGTCTTCTTCATGCAAGAGCTTTCAGGATGAAATCCCTTGCTGAAATAATTGCACTTTGTCCTCTCATTTTTCTTATTTGGATTCCTCTTGAAATTCGAGGAGTCTTCATGAAGTTTCTGCTTGTCTTTCCTTTGATCAGTGGGCTTCTTGAAATTTCCCTTCTTCTTCCCTTTTGAACTCTTTGAATCTCCAACATTCAGACAGTGGTCTTTGGATGGATTTTTAATGGCTCCCATCAAGACCAATTTGTCTTGTTCTTGTGTCATTGACTCCATGAATTATGAAAGTGTCGAGCTCTTCCAATTTTTAATTGCCTTCCTTGTGGAATGAAAGGTCGAAACAAAGACTGAGTAGTCAGGGCCAAGTTTGGAGAGAATAGCCAAGACTAATTGCTCATCCTTTTTGTCAATACCACATTGCTTCAGTTGTATAATAAGTAATTTGAATTTGGAGAAGAAATCCTGGAGGTTATCGAAATTCTGTGGACTCAATGAAACTAGTTCATTATCCAGTTGGCGGCCTCTTAATTCATCAGTCTTTCCAAACAATTCTTGAAGATTTAGCCAAACTTCATTGGGATAGGTAAGACCATCGTGATGGAATAGAATATCCATAGATGTAGTGAGACACAACATACCATAAGCTTCATCTCTTCGATTATTCCATTTTGATTTCTCAATTGTTGAGGTTGGCTCAACTTCAGTTGCCATAGTCACCTTGTAGAGGCCTTTTCTCCTCAACATGATCTCCATATGCACCTTCTAGTCAAAGTAATTGAATGGAGTGAGGATGATATGATGTGACTGATCCATGGCAGCTCTGAAATTAATTTTGTACTGATTTGGGTGTTCCCAAAGATGGTTTACTACGCCTTCTCGATGACAGAATGCGCCCTGTGGATGAATTACTGCGCCCTCCTTGAGATTGGTTGGATCCTGCAAGACAATAGCAGGAGAAATGAATAGATTGATAGCTATGATACCATGTGAAATTTAGGTCACACCAATATCTGATCAAGAAATTACACACTCTCACAAAAGATCTAACACAACTAGTCAAGAACACAAAAAATTACTCACAATAGATACAAACTGTATTAACTCTCATGAATAAAATACATCAAACAACCTTGGGAAATTAAATGGATGTCAATCTATAATGTTTACATCAGATATTTGAATGGATAAATATGCCATTTGGATCCTCACAAATTAGACTTAATAAAATGATGCAAAACCCCCCTAGGTGGAAAGTGTGTTCTCCAAGTCACACCAAAGGCTCACAAATTTTTGATTTAGTGATCAGATAGTGATGTGCGATGAAAAAAAATGCTAAATCCAAAAAATGGAAGGAAGAATCCTCAAGGAGTGAAAGTGGTCCAAAAAACACTTTCCCTAGTCAACTAGCTTTTCACCTTTCACCCAAAAGCAATAAAAAAGCAGTAAAAAGTAGGAATGCGCCATTCTCACCAGAATCTTATCCAAAATGAGTAGGAATGTGCCCAAGTGACTTAGGAAACTTGTGGTCCACACGAGGAAGGCTTGTGGTCCACCCACAGATTCCTTCTGGTCCACACAATGACTCATATGCCAACTATTTAGTCTAATACATAGTAACTAATCATAAAATGATTAATTAATGTCTCTAATGTATTAATTGACATAGAAGTGGGTTTTAATTATTCCAACAACTTGTCTTCCTGATCATTTTCCGACCCCTTTTATAGACGAAGTTGTAGAGAATGTGGGAGGACAAGAAGCATATCTATTCACTGACGTATTTTCTGGGTATCACCAGATTATGATAGCCAAAGAAGATATACACAAGACTACCTTTGTGAGAGAATGGGTTTTCTTTCAATACAAAGTAATGCCATTTGGTTTGAAGAATACATCGAATGTCTTTTCAAGAATTGTTGTCACAACTTTCAAGGGGTTTATACATAAAGTTTTAGAAGTATACTTGGATGATTGGAAATTCTATAGCTTGTTGAAGGATCACATTGAACTATTGCGCCTGATGTTATATAAGTGTTGACAATATCATATTTTTATAAACTTGAATACGTGTATTTTTTGCACGCCATTTGGAATCTTGCTGGGACATGCAATATGTAAGCAAGGATTGTTGGTAGACCCTACAAATATAGTTATAATAGTAAATTTACCACCACCTACATCCGTGCGACAGTTGAGAGCAGCCTTAGGACATACTGGATATTAAATAAAATTCATCAAGAGATATGTGTAGATCACTACACCTATGGAAAATTTGTTGAAGAAAGAAGTCAAGTTCAATTGGAATGAAGAATGCTAGTGAATCTTGGATATCTTAAAACAAAGGCTAGTAAGCGCACCAATATTAGTTTTTCCAGATTGGAAGTAGGAATTTCATGTGCATGTAGATCCATCATCTATTACATTAGGTGCGGTATTGGCTCAACTAGGGGAAGGAGATTTAGACCATCCGATTGCATTTGCGAGTAGGAAACTGTCAAATGTAGAGCATAATTACACTACTAAAGAACGTGAAGAATTGGCTATGGTTTATGCGCTATAAAAGTATAGACACTATCTACTGGGATCACATTTTAGAATGTATATAGACCATTCTGTATTGAAATACTTTGTCAATAATTCAGTGTTGGGGGAGTGGGATCTATAGATGGTTTCTATTGTTCCAGGAGTATGAATTCGAAGTAATAGTGAATCTAGGAAAGATGAATGTTGGTCTAGACCATTAGTATCGGTTAAATTCAGGAGAAGATGTTGAGACATTGGATGAAAAATTTCCTGATGCAAACCTATTTTCAGTACATATGGTAAATGAATATTTCATAGAAATTGTGCAGTTTCTGAGCATTGGGAGTGATCCATAAAAATATACCATTGTGCAGAAGAAACAACTAGTGGTAAAAGTAGCCAATTATCAACTGATTGTGGGAAATTCGTATAAGTTGGGCGCAGATGGGATCTTAAGAAGATGTGTACTAGAACATGAAAGGAATATGATATTGGTAGAAGCTCATGAAGGAGTTGTCGATGGTCAATATGCAGTAAAAGCAACAACACCAAAGATATTATGTGTAGGACTCTAGTGGCCCACAATACCTAAGGATGCAAAGGAGTACTGACAAGCCTATGATGTTCGTAAAAGTTTTGGAAAACCATCAAGAAGAGATGAGATTCCAATATTCCCACAGATTACTTTCAACCCTTTGAGAAATGGGTAGTAGAATTTATTGGACCTATTAAACCCCCAACAAAGAGATCATGAGAAAGACCCATCATTACTGCGAAGGATTATTTGACTAGATGGGACAAAGAAGAACCAATTAAGGATTGCAGTGCAGAGACCACTATGCATTTCCTATTTGAAAAGGTGGTAACAAGGTTTGGTTCTTTGAGGATCCTAATGAGTGAGCAGGGGACTCATTTTTTGAATAAGACAATTGGGGCACTGGTCATTGAATTTAAGATATACCATTAGAAGAGTACACCATGTCATCTTCAAGCAAATGGGACAATATAATCATCAATGAAATACTTGAGACTGGACTGACAAAGATTTGCGATGCTAAAAGAGATGAATGGGATCTTAGGATTCTTGTAGTATTATGGGATTATAGAACTACAAGTAAGAAGCTGATTGGGAAAACACCCTTTAGATTAGTATATGGGAAAGAGGCAGTTATTCCTATGGAGTTCATTGTACCGATTTTGTGCATTGCGTCAATGACAGGACTGATGGATAATAATACAATAGAGAAAACACTAGAAGAATTGATCCAGATAGAAGAAGACTGCTTTATCGCAAGTTATCATCAACAGGTGTAGAAAGCGCAGGAGAATGCATGGCGTGATAGGCACATCAAGTAGAAGCATTTCATGAATCTGTGATGTGCAACGAAGAAGAAGCTTCGTTGTGTATTGAAGTTTGGCATCCAGACAAGAAAGAAATCTAGGCTTGGTGTGACAAGACAGAAAGCGATTTCGCAAGAAAAGAAAACAAACACCCACATCTCTCTGGTGTTCAGTGGTTGAACAAATACCTGTGGAAAGATGATGCACCACCCATCTAGTTACAAAAGAATTTCGTTTATGAGATTCCAATCCCACCCATGTATAAACATGTCAGAATTGGAGAAGACCTTCTAGGCAGAGTAAGGGATTGCAAATTTGAAGACCATGACTTGCTACAGGGGGCACAATCGAAGCTGAAAAAGTTTCCCCGGTTTCAACCTGACCAGTACGTGCTGCAGCAGGTTGATGCGCAATCCGGAGCTGAATGTCTGTATGTGCAGGATTGGCTAAAAGCAATAGAACCATCTGGGTTGCTGCACCTGCTGCACTTCGATAGGAGCCTAGATCTCATGATAGTAGTACGTGCTCTATTGTCTTGAGTACATGATGGTTAGCTATGGCTAGACAAGTGTGTCGATATTAATATTGATCTGATACACTAGATTACTCTGCTAAACAAGAGAGGTGACGACCCTTCAATAGCGATGGTAGGGAAGGTGCAAGAAAAGGATCTTGTTGCTAAAATAGTAGAAGAGTTCAAAGTAGTCAGGAGAAAATGGGGTTTCCCTACCAATGAGATCAATGACGAAGCCACTAAGTTAATGGTTCAACTCCTTGCAAGAAAGATGCTGCGTAAATGCAGACCGCCAGAGGTATCGGCCGCAGCAGTCCGGCTTGTAGAAAAAATGTTAAAAGGCACTTCCTACAACTGGGCGTTGTACCTTCTCAATGAGTTTTTGGCATACGTTGAAGAGGCTCAGGACAATGGATCCTTGTTCCATTTTAGTTGGTTAATAGTATTGATTGCTCTCATCAGCTGGAAGGAGCCCAATGGTTATTCGGGTATTCCATTTCTTGAGGGGCAATGCAGTGGAGCGCGCTACACCAACTTATGGGATAGATCAAAACCTTCAAGGCAACAGGCAAGCAGTGAAGTATTCTATACCTACTATGTGCAGATATGTGATGTGATTCGATGGACATCGTGCATATCACAACCACTCACAGATACCTATAGGGGGATAATGAGATTCATGGCCAAAAGGCACGGATCATACATTCATCCCAGGGAAGACTCAGATACAGAGCTATGGTATCCAGGATTCTATTAGCTAGATGCTGAGAAAATCGAACAATTGATGGAGAGATGGGACCCAGATTGGAAAAAAGAGCAGCCAATCGATGTTGAATATGACTATGAGCAGCACAAAGATGAAGACAAGCACGAAAGCAAAGATGATGAGATAGAAGAAGAAGAATATGAGAACAAATATGAAGGAAAAAGTCAAGACAAGGAAGAAATCAAAACCACACCTATTGTGGAGTAAAAAGATCCTGAGAAGACCAACACGGAAGACCAGGCAGGAGAGAAAATAAAGGTGACTGAAACTCCTGCATGGCAGAAAGGCCAATGGAAGAACAGGAAGTCTGAAAGGCCCGAATTCGGTCTGTAGCTACATCCAGATGATTGCGAGACAATTTCCACAAAAGTCCAGGAGGTATGGGAGGAAACCCGTGCAGAAAGAGAGGCTAAGAAAGAATAGATGAAACTCTGCCTCATGCAGACAATGGAAACAATGCAGGCCATGGTCACGCAGATGAGCCTAGGCCAACAGTCATTGGATTCCGAAGGGAAGTTAGGGGAACAAGTGCACAGAAGTGGACACCTCATACAGTGAGACCCTACCCCAGGGTAGTGCATATAGAACCAGTACACTTTATCTTTCCAAACGATAAGGTGCGTGAAGCAGCCAAAGACTTGGCACATTTTGACCTAAACATTGGGTCGTTAGTGCTGGAGGACCTGAATGAGTTACATATACAAATTGCGGAGGAAATACTAGGAAGAGGTATTGCCTCATATGACCAGAGTGTCCAACTGAAAGAAAATATTGAAGAGATCAAGCAAGAATCCGAGCAGAAGGAACAAGAATTATCTGAAGTCCGAGAAAGAGACCGCAAGCTAAAAGAGACCATTTCAGCGGTATGCGCGAAGATTGAAGAATGCACAGAAGAAGAAAATTTTGAAGATACCATACAAAATATTGGGGCCAAGGTAGAGTCCCTCAGGCTGAAATGATGGAAATGGAAGTTTCTTATAAGGAGAAGATCACGGACCTGGAAGCCATGCAGTCAACGCCAACATCAAATCAACACTCAGCCCCAAATGAGGAAGTGGAGGCCACATTGGCAGCATCCAGTCTGAAGTAGCAAGATGCCAAGGGTTACTCGAACAAGTAAACAAAATTGTCACAGGATTGAACGAAGTGTTATACCTCTATATTCCACAGTGTCGCATCTCCACCACAAACAGAGTTGACGACACTTCCCCTGCTGTTTGAACCACCCAGAAGATGAATGAACTTTGAAAGTAAATCTACCCTGACAAGTTCTGACCCAACTGAGACCCTATTTGACTTTATTTACTTACACTGCCACGCCTTGCTAAGCTACCAGAAAGCGGTACTCCACACTACCGCGCTATGTTGTATCCACAAAACACGGCAGTACCGCGTTGTGCTAAGACTGCAGGGCGCGGTACTCTTTTATTAGCCTTTTTCCCTTGGCTTGTGGGATTTTGGATTTTCAAAGATAATGGAAGATTGGGGTCCCTGATTCGATCTCAACTCATTTCCTTCGATTAGAAACCTTGATCCACTTATCTCTCCCTAGATCCACACATCTCTCTTGTTGGTTAACCTCACCATTCACTATAAAAGAGAGGCATTCCATTGGGAAAGGGGAGGACTCTTGAGAGTACCAAACTTATGGTCTTGCAGTATTGTGGAGATAGCTAGAGGAGAAGACACTTGGAGCTAGAGGATTGGCTTGGACATCAAGCACCTTTTGTAAGTATTCTTCAAGTTGTAATGGAATAACTTGTCTTGTTCCCCCAAATCATTTGTATTAATTCTGTTTTAATGATATGATTTGTATCTTTCATAGATTTAGATTCTAACTCATGTTTCAAGTTGCTAGAAAATAGTGCATTCTTGTGTCTTGGTCCCATTTTGACAGGTTCATTTGTGAGGGCTTGGAGATTGGAGCAACTACGAAGACAAGCGTTTGGATAGAAGGTCAGTTAAACTTCTTCTACTCTTTCTAGAATTTTAATCTTGAGACGTTTGTTAGATATAGGGATTCAAGGTAGCATTTGTTTTGACTTGTTTCTTGCTTTAGAGTTAGTTTAAAATCTACTTTAAAGTTAAGGGAGTTTTGACTTATCCGTAGGGCAGAATTCCGCATAACAAGAATGGCGACTCCGCTGGGTTTGATTACTGCTTGATTGATTCAGTTCACTGTCATTTATCTGTTGATTGTGAGTTTTTGTTGCACATTAAACTAGTTTGAATCTTGGTCCTTTTTTACCTTTATTCACCCCTCCTCGCTGTATTATTCTCCCTGTTTGATCATTGAGTCCCCTGGGTCGGCAACAACCCTGAAAATTTCATTTTCTTTTCTCAAGTTGTGCTTTTTCCTTACCTTGTCACAGTACCGCGCCCCCTGAACTGCCTCCAGCGCGGTAGTACCCGCATTCTAGTCCTTAGTACCAGAGCGGTACTGTCACAGTGCCACGCTCCAATCAGACCTTTACCCGCGGTAGTGTCTGCAAGTTTTTAAATTTTTTTTATCTTTGCTTGGTTTGCTGAGTCTCTCTCTGCCTTAGGTAGTATGTACTATTGCTTGTTAACATCCTGGTCAATTTCCAGTCTGCATGGTGTGCTTATTACCCAGTTTGTGAGCTTGATTGATTGAATTAGTGGCATTTTTGAAATATTGGTCATCTTTCCAGTATTGATTGCATTCACTTGATTTTTTCACCATAACCAACTCAACATCACTGTTCTCTATTACTGAACCTTGTAGCTTTTACAGTCATATTATTTCTATCATTTTCAGTAATCAAAAAGTTATCATTTGAGAACAATTTTGTTGTTTAAATTGAAAAAGTCTAGTAGTATTTTGCATAGGGAAATGCACCATTGACTTAGCCACAAAAATTCTCATTATAGAAGCATCGTAGATTGTAGAATCAGTGCATTGAAAAGAGTGTTTACTTTAGTTTGGCTTTGTTTATAAATCAAAAAGAAAAAATCTCTTGCTTTGATGTTTGCTTGTGAAAATTTTTATGCATATTTGATCGAAGAACTCTCTCCCTTCCTTAGCTAGATTTCATCCAAGACAAAGGCTTATTTTTGATTCATTCTCATTTGCATGGTTTGAGTCGTCATAACACCATCAAGTTTCACGTCCACTACCTGATTGAGTAAGACAGCCACTAAAATTAATCACCCTAATCAAACCAACTTTAACCTCACTTGAGGAAATCAAAAGAATTTGGTAGTTAGGTAGGACACCGGGGATAGGCATCAAAATAATTCCCCCTTGTCATTTTCATCTGAGACATAGTCGTTGTCTTTAGGGAACTAAAATCCTCTAGTACTTATTGACACGGTCACAACTAGTTTGTGGAGGGGCCTCCTGACTGTTTCTAACTTTCAGGGGTTAAACGGCCGCGAGATTGAGAACCGGACGGACTCTGTGGAATACCGCACTCCACTTAGCCCTAAGGCAACATCGATCGCTGTCTTCTTCGGAAGGCTGAAGTGCCCAAAACCTTTTCCGACGTGTCATGAACGAGGTAGCTTAGTATCTATTCTACTAGGGCTCTTTTACCCAGGATCCCTTTCGGTAGAGGGATATCCTTCTTATATTGGTCTCTCATGTTGTATTGTTCGACTTGGATTTCATCACCTTGCGAAGGATACAGCTTGTTGAGGTCTCCAGCTCTTAGTTAGGAGTTTGCTTGGTATCTCATCTTAGTAGAGGGTCATTTTTCTTTGTAGGGACTGCTTGTTGGCATTCTGGCCATTTTTGTTGATCAGCTCGCTTATTGAGACACCGGTCTTAGTATAGATTTTAGAGCTTTCTTTTTTGTCCCGTGAGCCTTGCTTTTTCTAGCTCCTCTTCTGCACACTCGGCTGCATTAGATTTTTTGAGTTCTTTGTTTACGATACTGCCCCCAATTTTCATTTTCCTGTCATCATGTTAGATCAACCACGAAGATCACGAAGACAACAGGGCCTAAGCCCTCCACCACCACCACCACCACGGACTTCTGGTCCGCCTGCATCATGCATTCATGCTCCTCCTGGCCGCGGTGCTGGTCGAGGCAACATTCCACCGCTGATACGTACAACATCTTCAGTTACGCCCGTAACTGCCACACACAGCACAGTCTCAGAACCTATTGCAATTTCTGCAACCACTAGCATGTCTGAGACTTCCACTATCACCTCACCCACTGTCATTCCAGATTTATCTGTTCCAGTGGACACAGTTACAGCAGCTGAACCTAGCACAACCCAGAGTACTAGACCAGAGGTCATCCTTCTACCGGATGTCAACACTTCCCGTCCATCAGACACTTTTCACGATGATACAGACGGATCTATTGGCACCACAGAAGGATCTGACCAGGACATACCTGGCTTAATTTCAGTCCCAGGCGGATACGTTGAAATCGTTGAAGATACCCGTCTCCCTGACACACCTTTTGAACCTGATTATGGCTTCATTACTTCCCAGGCGGAACCTCCGCCTGTTATTACTACGTCACCTAGTGTTCACCCTCAGGAGACAAGTTCTTCTAGCAACGTACCTCGTACTTTACATCTACCCAACCTCCCACCGGGACATGATATAATGGATTCCATCCAGTCTAGTATGGTTAGCCTAGCGAACTCTCCATTAGCATCGGCACGATTTAGACGCAGCACAGAGCAAATACTTTCGACAGCATCTAGATACCCCCCCCGTTTCTCGTCCTTCTGACTATAGGGTTCCCAATGTCCCGTCTAGCACAGAGTTTCATCACTCCTTTGCAGACGACTCAGGACCTACAGACTTTACTATACCTAGGTTCCCGCCGGATCCCCAAAATCTTTTTCAGGATATGAACTCAGACCCAGTTCTCGATGGTCCTCCTATCATTGAACACGTTATGGATGATGCCAATACCCCTGGGATAAATTCCCCACACTTGCTGTCATCACCTATGTTTGGTGCTCATTCTATGAGGGAAAACCCAGTTTTTTCTCCGTCCTCACCTGTCAGATATGGATGACCTCCTCCGCAAATCGGTACTTTTGGCACCATTGGCCAATCCACATTATCATATTTGGCTAGTGGCGGAAGAACACCTAGTCATACTGCTGGATCTTCCGTTCCGACTAGAGGATCACCTTCAACTACCATTTACACTATTTCAGGAGGTGGACAAATGACTGCAATGGTCCCTGACACCAACATACAAACCTTCCCTGGTGGGCCATCAACCCAACCAGCTGGGGGGCAACCTTTTGTTGGGAACCTTGTTCCTACTCAACAGCCTCCTCTCATAGGGCCATCCAACCCATCCGCTGGCGGACAACCTATTGGTTCTATCCAACAACTACCCCAACCAGCAGCATCTGCTCAGTACGGTATGTGCAGCACACCTGGCAGTGGGAAACCTTATTCCGGTATTCCTACCGGACCTCATTCTCAACCTCCCCCGTTAGGCATGCTTCCTTCTTGGGATCATCAAATCCCACAGAGTGGGGGGCACTCACTTTTTGGAAACTGGAACCAAGCTGGGGGGCAATCTCAGATTTACCCCAACTTGAATTCTGGCTTCCCTTACCCTTCAGCTGCTACAACTCCATGGAACCCATCACTTCAATTTCCACTCACACCTCAAGCAAGAACGAGCCTTCCATGGACACCACCGTCGCAGCCACCCCCAAACTCTGCTATGGGAAATCCTCCACTTACACAATATAGTGGTAACATACCTGGAACACAACAATTCCAAGGAACTTTTCCCCAACAAGGAACAACAACCATTCCTGGGTATCAACAACCTCAGGGCACCATACCCACTCAGCAGAACACTTACCAACCAGTTTCTTACAATCAACCGGTTAACCAGATGGCTTACTATCCGCAGAACTTCCAGCAGTATCCCGCAGGAAACACATATGGGTATAACACACAACAGTATGCTATGCAGGGCCCTCCAGGATTCTCTGCACCACATGGTTATTACTCATACCCGCAGACCAACCGTCAACTTCCCTTTTTGGCCACACTTGACTTACCTGATTTATCGAGGCTTATCAACGATCCTATATGGCATGAACCTCATTGGCCACCTATTCCAGCCAAACTACCATCGGAAATTCCTAAGTTCGATTCCAAGCCCGGGGAAGACCCTAAGAACCACGTGATGACTTTCCATCTCTGGTGTTCATCCAACTCCTTGATGGATGATTCCATCCGACTTCGGCTCTTCCAACGCACACTTACCGGCACGGAAGCAAAATGGTATATTGAGCTGCCACAACACTCTTTTCGTGATTTCAACACTTTGGCTATGCAGTTTCTGACTCATTTCCAGCTCCCCATCCGGTATGAGACTGGAACAGAACTACTAACTTCACTGCATCAAACCACTTCTACACATATTTTGGATCACATCCACGAGTGGTGAAGACACCGTAGGCTAATAAAAGCACCTATTCCGGATCAGCTACTTGCTGATTGGTTTACAAAATCCTTTTTGCCTCCCATAGCCAGAGATATCGCTATGCGCGGACTGGTTATAGAAGAACAAGCCATCTCGGCAGCACAGTACATGGATTTAGTATATACTCAATCCGGTACTTTACATGAACTTCTTCCACATGCCTCCCGCGTTCACACTGATCCAACAAAGCCTACTACTGAACCCCCCATTGATGGTATTGTGGGTTCAGTCAAGACTCAGCCTGCTACCAACTTGACGGGACAACAAGCTTCTGCTTCCCCCGTTTTCACCCAGGCTGTTTCAAAAACAACTACTTCTCCTGCTGTTTCCTTCGAAGTGAACGCAGTCCAATCTACGTCACAACCATCCGGGGGAAAGAAGAAAAACAATCGTGCTAAACCTAAGAAAAACTAGCAGGAGAACCCCAAGCCACAACCCACCCAGAATGACCAGAAACCACGTCGGAAAGATAAGTTTCCCTGCTTGATTTGTCAAGATGATCATTATATGCGTGACTGTCCCTACAAGGACGAGGTCAATAAGTTCGTTAAAGGATCCTCTCGCCCGGCAGTGTTAACTGACCCTTTCCCACAACAACAACAGCAGATGGTTGCCCAAGAAACTCCACAAGGGGGCAACCCGACCAATCCCACCCGCGGGGAGACGTCCACAAACCGCGAAATCCTAATGACAAGTAATGAGGAGATTAATATCACCACTCGTTCAAAGACGTATGACAACCCCCCAAGTTGAAACAAACAATCGGAGACAGCCAAGGGAAAATCTCCTGTTGAAGATCCGATTCCTATTCCCCCTCCTATCGGTCATCTCCATATCGAGAGACCGCTGACGGACACAGTGCTACGCCCACCCAAGGGCACTATTTGAAAGGCGACATTCAATCCTAATGTGCGAGCTGCCCAAAACTACAACATTGTTGAAGATTTGGCTCAAGCACCTTGCGCCATGTCGACTCTCGAGGTTCTCCAACACTGCCCCACGCAGCGTAGAACCCTACTTGCAGCACTGGGGGTAATGGAACCAGATACTTCAAACTCCATCATGTTTAACTTGGAGCACGCTAAACCTAGGCTTTCTCACCAGTTAGCCTTCCAGGTGCATACAAAAATCCGTGGAAATGTCATCCATCGCACTGTGTTAGATGAGGGTGCTTCCACGTCGATTATGTCTTTGAACTGCTGGAGAGCCTTAGGCTCACCCGAGGTCACAACTTCTCCTACTACTCTCAGGGCGTTTGATGGACATGGTTTTCAACCATATGGACTCATTCCCTCAATCGGTGTTGAACTGGGGGGAAAAACAGTATCCGTACACATCGAATTCATAGATGCACCTTTGGATTACAATCTCCTACTTGGTCGGAACTGGTTCTATGCCATGACCGCCATAGCATCTACAGTCTTCCGGATTGTACAATTTCCTCATGAAGGGAAAATTGTCACTATCGATCAACTGGATTACTGTATCCCAGACTCCCATCCGAACTCTGCCAATACCGTCCCGTTACTGGATCAACCTCGGTACCGGTTCCAAGACATAGGTGTTGGTCTCATGAAGGATTCGTCCCTCATTGGAGTTTTTCCAGAGATGGGAACCCATCTTCAACCAGTCAACATGATTTCATCGCATGTCACCCCTTCCGATGATTCATGGGTGATTCCGAGTCCCACTCAGATTCAAGGCTATGGCAATTCCATGCCTTTGAACAGAAACCTTGCAGCATATGACGCGATCCAATCAGCCACAGATTGGGTTGACTGTTCTACTGATCACACTGTGGCACAGCTCTCGGCTGAAACTCATCCACACCCACCATTTTTTGATCCTCTCAACTTGATTTTTCCCACTGAAGAATCAATCATGGAGGTTATGTGCGGTGATGAGCCACCATGGGGAGATTTTCATCATCGATCTTCATTCCCCACTATTCAGCCACTTGAGCCTGATACAAAACCCAGCACTTCACTTGGGATGGTTCAAACCAAGTTCCCCACTTCCCTCGATGAGGTATTTTCAGAAGGAAACTTGGCCAATCTCATGGCAACCACTCCCATCGATATTTCAGTGAAGCCTGGTATCATGGAAAATGTACACATTGGAAAAACATGTACTCCCCTCGAAACGGAGTTCTATAGTGCCTACTTTAAAACCTTCCGCGATGTTTTTGCCTGGAGCTATGAAGAGATGCTAGGAATTGACCCCTCGATCGTGGTCCACGAAATTCCAACTTTCCCTGGCGCCCGACCTGTTCGGCAAAAGCTTCGACCCGTTCATCCTCGTAAGGCAGCCGCCATTAAGGCAGAAGTTGAAAAACTTTTGCGTGATGGTTTTATCTATCCTGTCCCATTGACAGAATGGGTATCTAATATCGTTCCCGTAGCCAAGAAACAGGGAACGATTAGGGTCTGTGTTGATTACCGTGATTTGAACAAGGCTTGTCCCAAGGACAACTATCCAACTCCGTTTATCGACCAGATCATCGATAACTGTGCCGGGAGTGTCATCTTTTCATTTATGGATGGCTTCTCTGGCTATAATCAGATCGATATCCTCCCAGCCGACCAGCACAAAACGACCTTTATCTGCCCTTGGGGGATCTTTGCATATCGAAAGTTACCTTTTGGCCTGAAAAATGCGGGGGCAACTTTCCAACGGGCGATGTCTTACGCATTTCATGACATCAAACATATTGTAGAACCATATCTTGATGACCTTCCCGCTCACTCTCGGACCCGGGAAGACCATCCAGACCACTTAAGTGCCATTTTCGAAAGGTGCCGTCGCTACAATATACGTTTGAACCCGCATAAGTGCATCTTCTGTGTAGAAGCCGGAAAATTGTTGGGCTTCATAGTCTCCAAAGACGGGATACGTCTAGATCCCGCAAAGGTAGCAGCTATCGTAGCTCTACCTTCACCCACCAATATTCCAGAACTTCAATGTTTGCAAGGGCATGCAAACTTTCTACGCCGTTTTATTTGCAATCTGTCCGAGATAACAAAAGGCTACATGCGGCTTCTCAAGAAGAATGTTCCCTTCATCTGGGATGACGAAGCCCAACGCTCCTTTGACAATCTAAAGGCAGCCTTAACCAAAGATCCTGTGATTCAACCCCCCGATTACACACGGGACTACATTCTTTATCTCGCAGCCTCGATTTCCACCATTGGTATGGTGCTGGTCCAGGAAGACCAAAACGGCTTAGAACATGTGGTATACTATCTCAGTAAGAGTCTTCTTGACTCCGAAACCCGCTATTCACATGTTGAAAAAATGGCTCTGGCAACAGTGTTTGCTGTCCAGAGATTCTGCCATTACAACTTACTCCATCGGACCACTGTTATAGCCGACTTCAACCCAATGTATTACATGCTCACATGTCAAGTGCTTGGGGGCAAATACTCTCGTTGGATTGTCATCCTTCAAGAGTTTGACTTGGAGTTTGTCAAGGCCAAGTCCAAGAAGTCCTTGGTCTTCGCAGAGTTAATTTGTAACTTGCCCCGTGCTACTGAGCAATCCGAGCCCATTGATTCTCTTCCCGATGAATCATTGTTCCTCATTAGCATGTCTGATCCGTGGTACGGGGATATTCTTTTATATCTCCAAACCCAACGCTTCCATCCCGACCTCACTCGCAACAAACAGCGACGCATTCGACATCACGCAAAGTACTACCTCATAGTTAATGATACTCTATATTGGCGTGGTGTCGACACCGTCCTTCGACACTGTTTGACCTTAGATGAGGCAGAACGCGTTCTCAATGAATGCCACGCTAGAGCATGTGGTGGTCATCTCTCTGGGATGGCTACGGCCCAGAAAATACTGCGAGTAGGATACTTCTGGCCCTCAATTTTCAAAGACTGCATTGAAACAGTCAAGAAGTGTCCGCCATGTCAATTCTTTCATAGCAAAACATGCTCGCATCCTGCTCCACTCCATCCTGTCATTGCCGTCGGCCCCTTTTCCAAATGGGGCATCAATTTCATGCACTGTAAGCCCACTTCAGCCGGGGGGCATAGCTATGTCATAGTAGCTGTTGACTATTTTATAAAATGGGCTGAAGTGATGCCTACGTATGCTGAAGACGGCAAAACAACAGCGCAATTCATATTCAATCATATTATAGCTAGATTCGGTGTCCCACAGTCTATTGTGACCGATCACGGTTCCCATTTCAGGAACCATATGATCGAAGAACTAAGTGCCAAGCTGGGTTTTCGCCACGAAAACTCAACCCCGTATTACCCACAAGCTAATGGCCAAGTTGAAGCCATTAACAAAGTCCTGAAACGAATGATTCAGCGCATTGTGGGTACCCAGAAATCCAATTGGCACTCAGCTCTGTTCTCAACACTATGGGCATACCGAACCTCAGTGAAAAGTTCTACTGGGTTCACACCATTCCAACTGGTGTACGGCCTAGAAGCCATTTTTCCGATTGAATGTGAAATTCCATCACTCAGATTGCCATAGAGTTGCTTCCAGACACTACTTCCGAAGAAGAATGGTTTCTATACCTAGCTAAGATAGATGAAACCCGCCGCGACGCCGCTTTAGCTAATGAAGCTCACAAAAAACGCATCAAAGCTCAATATGACAAATCCGTTCAACCTTGGATCTTCAATGAGGGTGACCTCGTACTTACATATGATCAGATGCACGATAAGCTTGGAAAAGGTAAACTTGAATCTATGTGGTACGACCCCTTCATCGTAAAATGTGTCTTAGAAAAAGGAGCCTATGAATTAATCGATTGTGATGGTATGCCATTGGCACAGCCCCGCAACGGGCTATACCTCAAACGTTTCTACGTGTGAGGTTACCTTACGCGGGTTACTTGTTGTACATAATGTACTTAGTTTGCTTTCGCTTTCTTTTTGGTGTGCGCATGGACCTCATGTATCCACTCTTACTTTGACTCGTGACTTTATGCGCAGATGTCTGCCTACTTTGGATTCGTTGACGGTGCAAGCCGACATACCCGGAATCTCGCTTCCGCAGCATGGGTAATCTATTCCCCCACTGGCGAGTTGATTTCTTCAGGAGCCATTTGTTTAGGTCCTGCAACCAATAATATCGCGGAGTACCATGCAGTCATTGGTCTCTTGACAGAGGTTGCTTCACTCAGGATTGACTCCTTATCGGTCTTTTTAGACTCCCAACTCGTGGTTTCTCATCTAAACCGTGTTTACACAGTTCGCGATCCTACGCTACTTCGTTTATTTCGAAGAGTATGCCTCTTGGAACGATCATTTAATTTTATTACATATCATCACATACCGAGAGAATTCAATTATATAGCTGATTCATTGGCTAATTACATTTTGGATTGGCATCTTGCCCATACATAAACACATCATAAAAAATAAAATGCACAAGTCATTGTAAATATTTTAAATAGGTCCACATCACTGTATATAAAAAGTGTTTTTTCCAAAATACATAAAATTTTGTGTCAAAGACAAAATTTGGGACCAAATCCCATATATACAAAATTTGGCTCTCAAATCCTACATATCGTGTACATGCCGCAAAAAGATCAAAAGACCATCTACGGAGACCTAGGAGACCTATCATGTCCCTCATCGGACTCCTCCTGCTGCTGGTGGTAACATACTACAGCTCGGACCACCTTGCGAAGAAGTCGACTGATACGACCAGGCACACCTACAGTATGCCGCTGGAGGTGGTAAGGGACGTCATCCATCCTCATAGCAGGGATGCCATGAGTTAATCCCTGCAAGTTCCTCTCAATGTCCCGAACACCTCCTGCCTCATCTTCATACTCCTCGTCGTCAGGAACAACTTGACGGTCAATGCCACCACGACGTAGTGGCGAGTACCCAGCTGGTCTCTGTGGTCCACGGTCTGCAACATGCATACGAACATACATTAGACATCTTTTACACATTCTAAAAAAGTAATAAAAATTAAATATTCAAAAAGGAAAAAATACATATCCATGAAGGTCGTACCAGAGTTGTCCCAATCATCGTCCTCTGGCAGTGCCAAGTCGATATCCTCACGAAAATCTACCCCGGAGTAAGGATAGTCATCAATCATAACTATCTGCTCCTCTAGCCAGGAGAAGAAGTCCTCACTAAAGGCTAGCCGCTGAGGTCCCCCAAGACGTCCAGCATAGTCACTCCATCGAGCCATCCATGGCTCGGTAGGTGGACGAGGGCGCATAGATATCTGTGGACGCAGTAATGGCACCCTCTCCAGAAAGAAGGTGACCAGGATGCTCCCATAGCCGAATTGGGAGTTATTTCCAACCCTACACTTGTGCACTTGTTCTTTCAGATTGGACAACATTGCATCACACCAGTTAAAAAATGTCTCTCCCATACACTCTGCTGCGAGGTTCACTTGTGTGCGAGATGCCTGATGTGGACTCACACTTCCTGCTGCACGCGTGATAGTGAATAGTACGGTTTTTACAGGAAGTTCTATGACCTCCTTTATGGCCACCTTCCCACTTTTCTTACTCGAACCCTGGTGGCAATACCGAGCAATCAAGTCATCTGTACTTGATTCTGAAGCTGAGTATCCGTTAAAGTTGACCCGGGCCCCTCTTTTCGAGAGGCCCGTGAGGAAATAAATATCCTCGACTTGAATTTCAAGGACATGATCTCCCACACGGAAAGCTAGAATATCAGGGTCCCACAACTGAATGAGATGAGTGAGAAGCTTGGGCTGCTGGCGGATCCCTTTGGTTTTAAAGAACTTTAACAAGCCACATTCTCGCAATGCGGTCACAGTTGGTAAGTCATTTTCGGCTGTGAAATCATCCACTTCGTGCTCCCTTTCTTTCCAGCTTACCATTTTGCTGCAAATAAGTTGCAAAACCCTGCAAAAGGTCAAACAAAGCAGTTAGTAACTATTTAGCAACTTACTTCCAGCAGAGAATTGGAAAAAATTTGATTTCTTGAACAAAAAATTCACCTCTACCGCATCTGAGAGACATTCTACCGCGCGGAAGTCCACACTACCGCGCCTCGGTTTGAAGATACAGCACGGTACTCTTAGACAGTACCGCGTTTTTCGATAGAGCCCCCACACGGTAGTGTGAAGGGCGATTCTTGCCCAAAAGGGCTCGCTAAAAAATCAAATTTTTTCTGGTGAAAGAAAAAATTTCTTACATAAAATGAAAGAGGGGCTCAAGAACTCTTACCTGGCGCAGACGGTGGTCGAAATGGTGTCCTAGAACTCCTGGTATGGATCCTTGAAATCTTGCTCCTAAATAGGTGAAAATTTCTCCTTTGGGTAAAAAACACAAATGAATAGTAATTTCTATTTTTAACTATTCCTTATATAGTATTTTCAAATATCTTTTTTAATTATTATTTTAAATAGTTAAAATAAAACCTTGTTCACATTACTAATGTCCAGTTTTTGAGCATTTATTGACAGGATCCTCAGTAAAAACATGGTACGTTCACACTGGTGTTTTCTGACCTTCATTTTTGAGCCCACTTTATCTTTTTAGTGCTCTGGATTTAAAACTTGAAAAAGATTCCAAGCGCTTTTACACCCATGTCGTGCTTGTCAAACTCAAGTAAATGGTGTCGAGTACGGTCAGCTTTACTCATGCTCGTTAAACGATGAGGAAAGTATTATCCTAGTTGTATTTTATTCTTTTTTCGGACCAGAATAATAAAAAATTATGAAAAAGACCATAGGAGTCCATAGTTAAGCTCTTTTCAGACTCCCTAAAATTGAAAAGATTGCCAAGTGATCTTGACTCTTTCACGCTTGTAAAAGTATTTGAAAGGTCGTCTATTCGGTGATAGGTTACCCCTTTTTCGGCCCGTCTAGACTATTTAAGAGAAAGGTAAAACTCAGTCAATCTCGGCTGGGAGAGTTCTCTCGGGAATTGTTTTACACTTTTTCGGGATCGAGGGACTAAATTTTACGAAAAAGTACATTATGGAGCTTCCTTTAAGTTTTTCAGGCTCTCTAAATATGAAAAACTACCGAGTTTTCCTTCCTTGGACTCGTTAAAATGTTAACATCGAAGGACCCACTTTGGGACGAACCCCTCCTTTCTCAGGTTCGTAAAACATGTGAGATTGGACTTATCCATGAGATGAGCTACACCGAGCATCTGTTATCCTCTTCAAGCTCGCAAAACAATAAAGAGGTACTCGTCTATCATGTCGGGGAAATATGGGGGGATAAGTCAAGTTTATTTATGGCAGCTTGTCAGTCGTTACCTTTGAACATGGCATGTGTCCATCTCTTGTCTATATTGGGTATCCATTTTTCATTAAGTCATGGTCATCATCATGAGTCGTCTCCCTGGCCACGAGCCTACTCATCCGATGTCTATCCTTTATTTATCAATAATCCCTGCTTCCAAGTCCTGTTACATGCCGTTATATGTTCAAAGGGTTGCATCGTTTCGAGTCGTTCATTGTGTCAGACCTCCGCTGTGTCAGTACATACTCCATTGTTTCATCATCTTATCATTCGTACCGATTTTGTGTCGATGATGTGGGAATCATTGTGGCCCACCTTCGACGAGTCCGTTCCCGTCGACGCCAAATCACTATCCAGGAATTAGACTTAGAGATCAACCATCAGTACCTTGGTACCTGCATGCCTCAATGGCAGGTTTCCTCGTGTTTGACAGTAGGTTCACATCATTGACCTCTGATCAAGCAATCTCTCGGATGCTCGACATCAACTCATTTATTCGCATTTCGTTGAGATGTACTATTGATACCTTGGGAATCATCATCATCATTGGTGATCTCCCTCGCATTTGTTAACGGTCCACATCATTGACCAGTAATCAAATGGTTTCTACCATGTTCAACTTCAACACCTTGCAATCACATGGCTAGATTCGTATCTTTTGCGATCGGGTAGAAGACCCTGGGCGCACCTCTACCTTTTGATTGCATCCAGGTTGCGATGGAGATGTCATTTGTATTGTCACACAGATCCACTTATTGTATTGGTCGTGGCTGTGTCATTATTGTCTCATGGATATACGATTGTTCATAGTAGCCATGATCTATCCACAGTCTACATCATCTCAGTACTCATGGATCTGCAATGTATTGGTCGGCATCCATGCTTTGAGTCATCTGTTTCCGAGCATGGGGATGCCCGCCTCGGTGGTATATCTAACACTTTGTTTCTGTTTCAGCTCAGTGTCTCTCTCCTCGATGCTATCTCTGCACATTCTATTCGTAAAGTCTTTCGGCCATCAGTCCCTTCTGACCTCACACTTTAGGGGGCATCTGTTATACCTCTATATTCCACAGTGTCGCATCTCCACTACAAACAGAGTTGACGACACTTCCCCTGCTGTTTGAACCACCCAGAAGATGAATGAACTTTGAAAGTAAATCTACCCTGACAAGTTCTGACCCAACTGAGACCCTATTTGACTTTATTTACTTACACTACCGCGCCTTGCTAAGCTACCAGAAAGCGGTACTCCACACTACCGCGCTGTGTTGTATCCACAAAACGCGGCAGTACTGCGTTGTGCTAAGACTGCAGGGTGCGGTACTCTTTTATTAGCCTTTTTCCCTTGGCTTGTGGGATTTTGGATTTTCGAAGATAATGGAAGATTGGGGTCCCTGATTTGATCTCAACTCATTTCCTTCGATTAGAAACCCTGATCCACTTATCTCTCCCTAGATCCACCCATCTCTCTTGTTGGTTAACCTCACCATTCACTATGAAAGAGAGGCATTCCATTGGGAAAGGGGAGGACTCTTGAGTGTACCAAACTTATGGTCTTGCAGTATTGTGGAGATAGCTAGAGGAGAAGACACTTGGAGCTAGAGGATTGGCTTGGACATCAAGCACCTTTTGTAAGTATTCTTCAAGTTGTAATGGAATAACTTGTCTTGTTCCCCCAAATCATTTGTATTAATTCAGTTTTAATGATATGATTTGTATCTTTCATAGATTTAGATTCTAACTCATGTTTCAAGTTGCTAGAGAATAGTGCATTCTTGTGTCTTGGTCCCATTTTGACAGGTTCATTTGTGAGGGCTTGGAGATTGGAGCAACTACGAAGACAAGCGTTTGGATAGAAGGTCAGTTAAACTTCTTCTACTCTTTCTAGCATTTTAATCTTGAGACGTTTGTTAGATCTAGGGATTCAAGGTAGCATTTGTTTTGACTTGTTTCTTGCTTTAGAGTTAGTTTAAAATCTACTTTAAAGTTAAGGGAGTTTTGACTTATCCGTAGGGCAGAATTCCGTATAACACGAAGACCGAGAACTTTAGAAGATTAAAGAGGAAGTGCAGTAGACACAGCAAGAGATCGATGCTGCAAATGCAAAGATGAAAGATTTTCCTCCATAGCAGAAGTTACCTAAGTTTAACGAAGTAAAGGAGCTCTAGAAATGGCTCAAGGAATTAAGGGAAAAGGAAGCCATAGCTTCTACGCAGTTGGAGAGCATAGAAGAAGAAGGGCTACAGCTGATACAATAGTTTGATGAGAAGTTCGTAGAACTTCAAACGGTTGAAGGCACAGTTAAAGAACAAGTTAAGGAAAAGGTTTTGCAGGCGCAGCTGGAAACCATCAAAACTTTTGAGAAGAAGGCGTAGGCAACTGTTGAAGAGATCGCCGTTACATTGAACAACTTCATCGCCAAGTTTATCACCATGGAAGATATCCAGGAGAAGTCGATTGACGGGAGTGGATCGGGGGCGATCCATAGGTAAGTGTTAAGGGCCTATTGGGCATGGCCCAAGTGGGCATCTTTTTTCTAAAGTACAGTTTTGTGAACTGCATAGTGCGAGCTATGAGGTTAAAATGGCACAGTTTTGGGATGTGCACAACTCGGGTCAGAAGGACAACTGCGCACAGCATGATGGTGTGTAGTGCCAATGCAACAATTATTTTGGGTAAAGAGTATAGAGACAGGTCAAACCGGGAGAGAGACCTATTTTGGGAAAGAAGTAGAGTAAAGATAGAGGAAAGCGACCTCTCTAAGAGAGTGGTGGCAGGAAATTAAGAAGCTAGGCCACTAAGTCGATGGTGATAGGTAGGCTAAAGGAGCGGAAAGTGACAAGCCACGATGTAGTTGTAACCATTTTTTTGATGACTATAGCTGTCAGAAGGGCGTTAGAGCCACGAGTGGCCCAACAAGGAGGCAGAAGCGAGTGGAGCAAGCTGTCGACAGTGACAGGTAGGGTGGTAGGCATCCGCACCCGTTTTGGGAAACCTTAGGGTTTTTTCCTATGGATTGTAAAGACATGACCTACAGGCATGATCTATAAAAAGGTGCATTTTGTAAGGGAAAGGGTTAATCTTCATTGTATAATCTTGAGCAATACTTGTTGTTTTTTGAAAATATTTTGTAAAGGCTCTATAGGCTATGTACGCAGAGACCTATTGTGAAAGAAGAGAGCCTGCAGCTGAGTGCGCAGATTGGAATTGTTGTACCCTTCCCTAAAGACTAATATAACAATAGTTCTTGTGGATGTAGCCTCCATCCTAGGGGTGAACCACGCTAAATATTGTGCAGTGTGATTGTTTATATGTGTGCACTTGTCTATTTACTTACAATGAATACTTGAATTCTCATTATCAGTTGATATGTTCATGCTTTTATATGTATTTTCCATGGGAATGAGATGGGAATAATATGTTAAGTATTACATGAATGGATCAATGTTGAATGCGCAGTATTTATGAGTTAATGAATGCATAACTCATTTAGATAAGCAGTTAAGTTGGAGAGTTCACGCCGTGCGAATCCATTGAAGTGCAACACCGGGTGTGCGCAGAGTTGTGTATTTCGTTCCATTGCATAAGTTGTGAGATTAAATAACCTAAGGCATTAGATGAATGAATAAGTGCTAAGTAAAGTATTCATGAGCAGTTAAGTCTGAAGAGGAAGCGTATAAGTCAGTTGCGCTATCCTGTTGGCGGAATCCTACCCGCACCGTGCAGTCCTTGGATGCGCTGGTTGTGCAAGCATATTAGCTTGTAGAAGTGTTGATCACGACGCAGGCTATCGTCATGCAATCTTTAGTCTGTAACATGATCCCTACAGCGCACTGCGTAGTAGTTATGTCTGAAAAAATCATCACATAGCTATGGAAACCTGATTCCACAACTCCCCCATAGTTCCACCTCGCGTGAGACCTCAGGCTGTTGCCGAAAGGGACGGTGAAAAGGGGTTTTGTTGGTTCCTTGAACTGCGAAGAACCTGGGTCTTTATTGAAAATGTCAAGAACAGTTATATAAGCCAACAGTTCCAAAGAGGATATTTAGTGCTATTGTATAATGGCAACTCCCATAAACACCCAGGTAAGTTAAGAATGCATTGGTTGGGACCCTATGTTATAAATTTGTCACATAAGGAGGAGTTGTTCAATTGTAGAATTTGGATGGAGAAATTAAAGAAGGACTCGTCAATGGAAGCCAGATGAAACTGTATAGGGATAGCCGTACTTCCATGCACTAAGTATAAGAATTAAAGAGAGAGAGAGAGAAAGAAAGAAATAAATAAATAAAAAGAAAAGAAATAAATGAAATCAAGAGAGAAAGAAAAAGAATAAATAGAAAAATAAAGATAGAGGGAAGAAGGAAAATAAGTAAGAAGAAGACGGTATAAGAGAACTAGTTCTATCGCAAAATAGGTTGTGCACAGAAAATGGATCGTGATAGGATGAGAAGAAGTATGTGGCAAGCATTAAAGACTAAAAAATAGAGAAAAGACCAAGACATGACAACATTAATGACAAATTGAGGACAACAGAGTGACAAATGGAAGGATTCAAACCAAATCAATGCAAATCTGAGGTGATCCAGGAAAACCGGGAGATAATGATAGTAAATATAGGGAAATCAGAATAGTAAGTGGTTCCTAAAATCTCATGGAATTCATTGGAAAATTATAAATATGATTGGGAGCAAGTGCGGAAGTCATCAGTCACTAAAAGCACAACATAAAGTGAGATTGAGAGAAGAAGGAAGGTTAGTAGTTGAAGTGTGTGCCTAAGGAATAATTTCACCCATAAGATAGACCAAAACAAAGAACCCAGAAGTAGGACTTCATATAGGGACCGATGAGACACTAGGAACATCCGCTTCAAATCCTGTGAAGTTTCCCCGCGGCTACACTCCGTCGAGGAAGATGACTGTGAAGCTGGTCATCCTACCAACTATAGAGGCAACATATACCAACTCTATAGATACCGAAGGAGGTGCTAATCGAGCATAATCTACTAGGAAATTTACACAAGTTTCATTTTGCGGACCATGATATCACAAACGAAGAGAACTTTATAGAGTTAGTGAACGACAACTACATGGAAAAAATGATTAGTTCAGACCCGAGAGCACCAGCTGAAATGGAGATTCAAACACGGGTGGTTGGATTACAGAAGTCAAGAATCCTAAATTTGTTGGACGTACCTCATTTTGGGAGGACCTCGCAGGTGAATTTTTGCATGAAATTGTTTCTATCATTTGTGCATGGTGAGTTTGTATGTATGGAAATACCGGTGCCCACAGATGCTAAGTTGATAGAGAATATAACTGGATTTACAGCTAGAGGATAAGATGTGTGTTCTCTATTAGATAGGAAGTAGGAGAAACCCCTTGCGAATAAAATGACGGAAAAATATGGTACTCAAAGAGCCATCAAAGGATTGCCAGTCAAGCATATCAACAAAAAAGGAATAAGCTTTGAAGTTCAAATATCAGCTTGTAAAATATCCCGAAAGAGTCACGAAGAACAAGTATCAACAACAATAATTGTAGCAGCAACTCAGTGCATTGAAGGAGTACAAATGAATTGGTCAACATTCCTCCTGAATGATTTTTGATAGATTGATGGGATGCGCAAGAGAAAGTTACAACTTTTCATTATACTTGGCTATTAATATGCATTAAGCTAGTAGGATGGAAAGAGCCAAAGGATAGACAATTCTTTGACAAGAACATGAATACCTTTCTAGCAACTAGGTATACAAATTTATGGTATACAGAGAACCAATGCAAGAAGGTAGAGGAAAGCTTAGATCTCTTCAAGTATAATGAAGAGATTGCATATTCCATTAAAAGGATTCCACGCATACAACCTTATATAATGCATGCATACAAGGGAATTGCGCATTTCAAGGCAGGAATGCATCATATCTATATACATGCAAAAATAGATCCCGAGAAGCAATGGTTACCTACAATGTTTATGCCCTTAGAGGAAGATATCGGTCACATTATAAATGAATGGGATATAGCATGGTAGGTTTGTGTAGCATAGGAATAAGAATTTGCACAACAACAACAGTCGAGACAACAACAAGACAATCCAACACAAAGTAAATCTACAGAGTAGGACAACGAGAGTCCATAAATTCTCCTTGACACTATACAACAGACCGTGCACACTGAGAAAAGAAAAGAAAAATACCTCCCTGAAGGATCAATGAGGAAGAAAAGGAAAACATTGAATCCCAAATCTACTCGGGTGTTGATAGAAGATGATGTATATTAGATTGGATGAGATGTTAAAAATGTCATCGAATCAGTTATAGGTAGGGTAGCTACAAGGGAAGAAATGGAAGAGATCGCGACTAAAAAATAGGATATCTATATGAAGGTTGAAGAAGGGTTTGTGATAGTAAAATAGTTATTGATGAGGACCAAGAAGGAAGAACGACATAACAACGTGCAAAGAAAATCATATATATAGATGCAGGTTACAATGGAACCACAACAAGGAGTAAAGGTTTCAACAACAGTGATGATATTTCCCACACAAGAGATGCGGGACTCATCATTCAAAATAACCCTGATAGAGATAGTTTTGGTGCAATTACAAGTGGATGAGCTACATGCACTGCATTCAACTATTGCATAGGAGATTCGAGAGAAGCACGAGGAAGCCATAGTAGAGTTGTATGGAAACCAAGAGGAGAAAGAAGCAATTGAGGAGGAATGATAGAAAATACGAAAGGAGAAAGAGGAAACTATGTAGAAGACAAAAATACTACAGAAGGAGGCAGAAGAGGCAGCCAAGAAGAGTGATGAGGTAAATAAAGAAGTAGAAGAGATACAACAAAAGAATAAAACATTGTATAAGGTAGTTGAGGAAGTGTGTAGAAAGATACTAGAGGTGCATATAGAAGAGGATACCATTCCAGAAGAGAATATGCCAAGGATATGGGAATTCATTCAAGGGTTCCACGCCAAGATTGAGGAGCTGACAACAAAACAACAACTAGATACACTACCAGAGGTCATGGCAGAGTGTGACCAGAGAGAAGAAAGAGTGAACATTGTAGTAGGAAACATTAGGAAATTGGAATTAAAGTGTGAGAAATTGCATGAAGAAAGCACTCAGCTATTGGAAAATTTGGTTGCAGATAAACAACTAAGGTAAGTAGACCACAATTTAGATTACGCAATAAGTAGAACAAAATATGCACCATATTTTGACTACCCTGCCAATCATTGAAAATATGACCAAGATGAGGGAATACAAAAAACAACAAATGGAAGTAAGAAGGATCTAAGAAGAGTGACAGAGGATAGCGAACAAGCTAGATCCTTTATAGGAGAAAGAAATGCAAGTCTCAAAACAATTTGTGCAAGTACAGGGACAAGTTAAGGAAATTATCGTGGAAAGCATAGAAAATTTGAAGATAATTCTCAGTGAGCAGATAGAAGAAGCAATTTTTGCTAAGGAAGCAAAAATGCAGGAGAAGGTCAGGACTACAGAGGAATCCCTATAGAAGTTAGAAACAGAAGTACAACCACAAAAGCAAGCACAATTGTGAACACGAACAAAGACTCAAATGTTTCCTAAGTAAACGTGGTGGCTCGGGAAGAGAAACAGGTGAGTGTTAGGGTCCTGTTGGAGTGGGATCAAGAATATACCAATTTTGGAGAACGAGCGCAAGAATGTGGACTATGCACATGAAGAAAATGGGTGGAAGAGCACAAAAGATGGAAAGCAGTTAGGGTTTTGGTCCGTTAGGCATATTTTTGGTCTATTTGTGGGATTTCCCCCTATTGTAGGCACAACAGATCCCATTTTTATTGATTAAAATGGGAGCCCCACTATTATTTTTGAAGTAAAATTGATCTATTTTTGGGGTGTTTTTTATTGTTGTCCTTGTCTTTTCTTATTCCCATGCTTTGGATTGAATAAAATTTGTTGAAAAAATCTTTCCTTTGTGCATTTTGAAAATTGCGGAAAACTTGCTTTTTCTTGAAATTATGTCCTTTCCGCAACTCTCGATCCGCAATCCGCAATGCAGATTGTAGATGTTGAAAATTTTCAGAAAACAAGTTTCTCCTTTCCTCAATCTGCAACCCACAAATGCAGATTGCGGATGTTGGGAAACCTTTTTCAATAAAAAACAACTTTTCTTTCTGCAACCCGCAACACGCAACCTTTTTCACTTAGTTCAATAAAATGAAATTTTCCTTTTTGCAATCCGCAACCCATAGATTGTGGATTACAGAATGTGGAAAACACTTTGTCATTGAGAATAAACATTTATGTTTCCTCAACCTGCAACCCGTGTTGCGGATTGCGGAAATCGAAAACCTTAATAAGATAAAGAAAAATGTAAACCCACAACCCACAATCCGCATTGCGGATTGCGGAAGATTGATTTCTCTCTTAGCTTTTCGCCACTTCGTCTTTCCATTGCGGATTGAGGATTGCGGAAGCACCAAAATACTTAAAATTTATAACAATGGGGCCTGGATTTGTTGGACCCATTACCCCTGCCTCCTCCTTGAGCATCGATACATTCTGACAGCCACATACTACTTCACTAGGTGGGTAGAAGAAGCTCCTCTGAGGTTGGCCAATATAGTGATATATTTTCTGGAGAGTAACATAGTCACTAGGTTTGGGGCACCTAAGTTTCTGGTTTTTGACAATGCTTCCTACTTCTCCTCCATCGAACTTACCCATTATGCCCTTGAAAAATGGATGAAAATGAAATATTCTGCCAACTATTATCCATAGGGAAATGGACTGGCTGAGTCTTCTAATAAAAATATGATCAACATATTGAAGAAGATTGTAGTCACTCATCACAAGAATTGGCACACTCAACTGTTCAATGCTCTTTGAGCAGATCATGTAACACCAAAAGCAGCCATTGGAAACTCCCCTTACTGTCTAGTTTACGGTAAGGATGCCATCTTACCATCTAATCTTTTGATTACTTCACTACCACTAACTCATTTAATGCAACAGGATGACACCTGCCCCCTTCAACAAATAATTGACACTTTACTTAAATTGGAAGAGGATAGGGAGAAATCCAAGAATAAGCTATATCAACATAAACAATTAGTTAAGAAATGGTTTGATTAAAAGTCCTCAACTGATAGGGATTTCACAGGGGTAGATTTGGTTTTCAAGTGGGATAAACAACATAAAGATAAAAATGACTAATATACCAAATTTTAGCGCTTATGGTTAGGGCCATTCATTGTTACATAAAAGCTTGGCCCTAGTACTGTTCGATTACAAACACTGGAACGTCTGTTTGAAACCTATCTAGTCAATGTTCATCTGCTCAAGAATTATTTCATTTGAGATAAGCATTTGGCTTATCTATACATAGGTGTGGTTGGTTTTTCTTTTTCTTTCTTTGAATTGTTTGTTTTTTTTTAATTTTTCTTTTCCTGAAAAACAATAATGTCAACACATTTGGTATAGGATGCTAATTAGTGCATCTTAGATCAATTAAGTTTGAATATTTGGAGGTGGCCATGTCAGATTCACTCTAATCATCCTATATGTGAAGGTGTCCTTTCATGAAATTTAACAGCCAATCTATGCAGAGCTTTAATTGATACTTTCCCATCTGAATCACCATCTTTATAAATGTCTCATTTTGTTAATTGAAGTCATAGGGGAGACTAGGTCTTCTTTCCTTATGTTACATTAGTGATTGGAAATAAATATCTATAGCCTGGTCAACTTTTATCTGTTATGGATCCCATCATGATTATCTTTAAGTTGAATACATTTTAATAACTGTGAATTGCAAGATGGGGGGTCTTATCACAAGCCATCCCATTATGTTCATAGATGCTCAGTGGAATGACATCTCCACATCTGGTCATCAAGCTAGAGAGGTGACTTTCAACTACTACTGGAAGGTGGAAGATCCTATCACAAGTCAGTCCATTCATGATCCATAGGTATCAGTGAGTAACACTACTAAAAATATGGTCACCAAGCCATGGTAGTGTCTTGTAATTTACATCTAAATTAACTTTTTTTCTTTGACTAAGACAATTTGTTGTATTCAAGGACAGGGGGTCTTATTGCAAGACATCTTGACCATGATCATGAATTTTATTTTGGACTGGAATTATTGCTATATGGTCACCAAGCCATGATAATTGCTTTTGGTGTCAAAACCAAAAGACAAGGAGTCTCCTTACCGAGCTAGCATGTTCAGTTTTGAGGTGAGGTTTGTGAATGGCATTGCCAAGATTTGATCACCAAGTCAGGGCAATGGACTTCTTTCAACAAAGTCTTATTTGTACATATTTTTCCGAAAAAAAAATACAAAAAAAATGATTTTGAGTAATACAATTTGTAAATACAATAAATAGTTAATGATTCAAGGTATCTCATGATTTTGTGATCTGGAATAGTTGTAAGTTTGTTCACAAATTGCCATCTCATGTTTACATAATCGTTCAAGGGTTACCTCTTTACTGCAAGACTTCCTTTTTCAATGAACATCATCATTAATTGATTTCAGATGGGGACATATCAATCATATGAAATTGACTTTACTGTTTGATTGTGATTTTATGAAAACATTTTTCTAAGTTGCAGGATGAAACATCTTTTATTCTGATGCATCTTCCATCAAAACTGAAGATTATGTTTACATAGATAACTGCTTTGCCCAGCCAGTCACCATTTTTTGTAGGCACAACAGATCCCATTTTTATTGATTAAAATGGGAGCCCCACTCTTATTTTTGAAGGAAACTTGATCTATTTTTGGGGTGATTTTTATTGTTGTCCTTTTCTTTTCTTATTCCCATGCTTTGGATTAAATAAAATTTGTTGAAAAAATCTTTCCATTGTGCATTTTGAAAATTGCGGAAAACTTGTTTTTTCTTGAAATTACGTCCTTTCCGCAACCCTCGATCCGCAATCCACAATCCGCAATGCGGATTGCATATGTTGAAATTTTTTGGAAAATAAACTTCTCCTTTCTGCAATCCGCAACCCGCAAATGTGGATTGCGGATGTCGAGAAACACTTTTCAATAAAAACAACTTTTCTTTCCACAACCCACAATTGTGATTGCGGAATGCAGAAGTCAATTAGTTCAATAAAACAAATTTTTCCTTTCCACAATCCGCAACCCACAAATTGCGGATTACGGAATGCGGAAAACACTTTGTCATTGAGAATAAACTTTTACGTTTCCGCAACCCACATTGTGGATTGCATAAATCAGAAACCTTAATAAGCGAAAGAAAAATGTAAACCCGCAACCCACAATCCACCTTGTGGATTGCAGAAGATTGATTTCTCTCTTAGCTTTCCATCGCTCCATCTTTCCATCGCGGATTGCGGAAGCACCAAAAAAACTTAAAAAGTCAAACTTGCACTTCTACAACCTGCAACCTGCATTGTAGATTGCGGAACCCAAATATCAAGATTACAAAAAAAAATCCGCTCCTGCATTCCCTTTTCCTCCTTTCATCGTTTAATCTTAGCCGTTGATTTTCTTTTAATTCTATGATTTAGATTTATTCCATTGTTGCTTAAATATTTCAAATTTCTACGATTTTTCTACCATTTTCGAATTTGCAAATTCCAGTTAGGCGAAGAATTTATTGTGGATTTCTTACCAGTCCTCCCAACTTACATTCGTTTTCAGCTCAAGTTGGTTTCCCGACACTCTTTGTCATGAGTTTCTGATAATTCAAGGTTCAAATCATTTATATTAATTGTTTTGGCTTATTTATCAGATTTCTTCAAATGTTTCCCAAACATGTTGAGAATCACCCGTTCAAAAACTACCTTAAGGGAACTCAAAAAAAAGACCCAAACAGTGGCATTCTTTCCAATACGAGTGGAAGAGTGTCTGAGACTCTTCACCTAGATTGGTCCTGTATATATTCCATCTTCGATAATGATGGTATTTTAGAAATCCAACAAAACCAATCCTTTTATAAGAACATTAGCCAGGATCAATTACAGGCCATTGTGGCCAGACCATCCCTTATGCCTTATACTGATGCCATTAAATGGATAATAGACCATGCTATCCCTCAGGACCACTCTTTGAACGACAAGTCTGGGGCACAGTTAACCTCCTTCCGACCTGAAGTGTTCTCCAGAGCTTATTCCCTAAGACAACCCGATCAGTTACTCAATGCCAAATTCCTGGACTCCGCCAGAACCCAATTCAACTTTGATGAAATGCTCAATTCTTGGATGAATAACCCCGCAAGATTCATGCCCAAGGTTGACAAAGCCTACCCCATCTCCTAGTTTAAAGAGTCGTTGTCCCTACTGGATGCCATGTTTTGCAGATTATATGGGTTACCATATTTCTCTATATTCAAGGTTGAATGGGAACCCCTTGCTCATCATGTACTCACTACAGGAGAGTCCTTCAACTGGGCTCAAATTCTATCAATTGAGATCAAGGAAGCTATTGAGAAATACCATAATACCCCAGCTTCCGAAAGGACTTCATTCTTTTACTCGACATACAGCATGGATATCTTTTTTTCTACTTTTCAGTTTCCTTCCATGGGATGGAACAGGATCTTGTCCGCACCTCTTGTGCATATTTACTGCTCTGCATTATGGGAAGGCAATTTCATGCCTATGGTATATGATATTTTTGATCATTTTATCGGTACAATTCATCTGATGATCTTTAAGGAAAATGCTCCCACCTTTTTTGAACACGACAAGGCACTGGTCTCTACTATGGGCGATTGGTATATAGGGGAATACTTCTCCTATGTCAGGATTTGGGGCAGCAACACAACCCATCTATTGCCAAGAATTGTGCCAGACAGACTATTGTTGGAAGATATTTCTTTTCAGACTATCACTTATGGTGTCTTTCCCAAACTCATCAGAGCCAAAAGAAGAGGGTGGCCCAAGTTCCCACTTCATCGTGGACCTTTGACAATTTAGAATTCAACCCATGCTGGGTTACTTCGCAAGAAAATTATTGCTCTTAAGCTTGGGAAGGCTCCAAAGAGGATGCATGATCCCAAGTCATTTCTGGTTAATCATTTTTCACAGGAGCACATGAAGAATGAATATGCTCACCAAACCAAACCAAATGATTCTATATACCAGGGTGCTAACTCATCTACTGAAGTCATGAATAACACTTCTTCTCCAGAGGAAACAAGATTCATCTTTCAGTATCAACAAGATATCAAGATGAAAATATTACAGTACAGAAAACTGGAGTTATCACTTGATGATAAAGTTCATAAAGATAGGGCATAAAAAGAAGCCTAGAAAGCAAAGGCTCCATTGATGCTGACCTACCATGCTAATGATAAGGGTAAATCCCTTGTTGAAGGAACACCGCATCCTAGACCTTTGGAAAATATTAATGCTCTGATTCAGTCAGCAATATAAATGAAAAGGAAATTGGCAGCATTAACCTCGATGGTGGAAACTCAAACTATTGCTGCAACAACTCCAGCAAAGAAGCAAAAGGTTGAAAATCCTGTGCCCAAGGTGACTATGCTCCACATTGAAGACAATGATGAGGATGAGGAAACTCTTCTTTCTAAATTTTCATGTTCTGTTGTCTTTCTTGACACCCTTCCTGAAGTTATTTATTTCACTTCAGCCTCTTCTGACCCCTTGGAGGACATAAATGTTGATGCCTATGTTCCTGATTTTCACTTACCATAGGTTACCAGTGCAATAGCTGAAACATATACTATATCATTAGATATCCAAATAATTTCTTTCTCTATCTCGTTCTCTGACATCATAACCCCTATACTCACAATATCTTAACCACTAATAACCCCTATGGTGACTTCATAAGAGCCAGTTATGATCCCAATTTCTATTACACTTACACAGGATGTTGAAACCCAACTTCCTGCCACATCTGTAGAACCACCTGTCATTCCAATCTCTGTTTCACTCCCAGAGGTAATTTCTCCACCTTCCACTTCCTTCTCCTTACATCATTTCACCTTCTATCTCCACCACCCAAATCAACATCCCAATTCCAAGTTCTGTTGTTTCTCAAACTCCATGTTTAGTTTCAACTTCTGATATGTCTACTTCCACAGTAGACATAGTGGTAGACTTTGGGGAGGATGTTGTAGTTTCTTTGGGAGAATACTTCTACAGCAAATATGAGAAGGGTGTGGTGAAAAGAGGAACTAAAAGGAAAAGGGAAGGGACTGTTATGCAGGGCCCTATTCCCAACCAGGTTATATGGAAGAAGATATCCACAGATGTGAAACAAGAGGCCCTTGAAACTACTGCTGCAATGGCAGCCTTTGTAGGGGCTAATTATGATTTTGTTACTTCTTTGAACAAAGAGATTGGGGGAAAGCAGCAAGAAGTACAAAATATCAGGAAGGAGAAGTCTGAAGCCAAGGAACAACATGAATCTCAACTTCAACAGTTGAGAAATGAGTATGATAGTCAGCTCAAAGACCTGCAGGCACAAAATGCATCTCTCCAACAACACCTACAACAAGAAAAAGTGTTAACATTGGCTATGCTGAGAAGATCGCATTACTTGAGCAACAGTTGAAGGATTCAGTGACCAAGGAATCTACCCCCTCCTTCTCTAGATTTTCCAAGGAAGATTTCAAGGAGATAGCCCTAAAATCAATGAAGATCACAAGGAACTCTTGACTGAGCTATTTGAATTCCTGAATGACATTCAGGAGACACACAATGTCTTTGAGAGACATTCTATTATCCTTGAATGGTATAATGATAGAAGGGGATAAGAAACCAAGGCTATAGAATACATGAGTGATTGGAAAAAATACATCAAGGACAAGCCTAAAGATGTCCCTGTTCTGGACAATTTCAAGTTCAGAAGAATTAAAATCTATTTGGATGCATGGGAACATGCTTGTGAATCAGTCAAGGAAAAAATCCAGAAAGCACAAGCAATATGTGGCAGGAGATGGTATGCAGCTGATAACATAATGGTCATGCTAGATTTTCCAACCATGGACCTCATCGAAAAGGCCTATCCACCCAAGCTTACAATCGAGTAGGTTGATAATAGATGTGCATAGTCCAAAGAGCAGATTCAAAGACTAGAGTACATTCTGATTTCATAGGTTGAAGAATTAATCAAGAAACCCATCAGTATAGGGATAAGATCCACCTTTTCCTACGTGCATGGAATAAGATCAAGCATAACGAGATTGAGTCTTTCACTTGTAAGACCTAGCTGGCACTCGAATTGGCCAAATATCCGGATGTGGAAGAATTGTTAGATGTATGGTCCAAGTGGCGAATTTCCCTTGGCCATTCTTAGATTAGAATTATTTTGTAATACCTGTTTTATGGGAAATCTATCCTTTGTAACTTCATGTAATTATTATTTAAGGGGATTAGATCTCATAGAATAGAGGAAGAAGAAATCACCAGAGGAGAACTGGAGACACTCTGTTTCTTTGATACATTGCAATTTTTTGCAAGCTTAATGAATTACAGTTAGTTTCTGTTTGCCATCTTCTTTGTATAATTTGTCAAATTTCTTTGATAATTTCTGATTTTTTCACTTCAATTATTGAATCAAATCTGTTTTATTTTGCAAATTCATTAAAGGCATTGATATGTAGGTTGGATTTATCCTAACATACAATTCAGATGTTATTATGTGTTGAATGAATTTATTTGTTTAACTCGTCTTATCTATTTTTGCAAATGATAAACAATTATAATTACATTACTGCTAGTTTGTCAATTAGCAGGTCATAACAGAACAGTCTCATACATGCTTCAACTTTGGGTTAAATTATTCAATTGTTATTATCTAGTTTGGTCTAAAGTTGGTTAATATATATATATCCAATTTATATGTTTATCACTTGGTGAAACACTTGATCAAAATTCAAGATGTGATTGTTCTGCAACTCAAATTATATTTATTAAGCTAGATCTAACTTAATTAGATATTCCCTAAGAAAACGCTACTTACCCTTTAGACTTAGAATACCTTTTGATATTCCCTCACAGGAAGGAAGATTCACTAGGATCAATTCACATCAATGCCAGCGGAGGCCTAATATCCATAGGAGTTAGTCACACCAAAAAATTTGGGGATAGAACCACTCTTGGATAGGGTTGTTTGAATTTTTTCAGATTGGGATGTCACCTTCTATTGAGTGCCTTGGAAATTATTACAGCATCACACCCAGGGCTTCAACAGTTGGAGATAGAAGGAGGGCCATGATTAGTCATGCTTAAAAAAACACTAGTAAACCTCCTCTAGCATGAATACCGATTGTTACCAGGAGCCAAACTCAAGCATCCACATCCACAGAGCAACCAGTTCAAGATCCAACTGTAGTACCTGCTACTCCTGTAACAGGACAAGAAACACCTAGGCCTGAAATTATCTTTCTATCACCTACTAGAGGTCCTCTCACCCTTGATAAATTAAGGAAAAGTACACATGATATCATTTCCCGGGTTGAGCAGAGAATTGAAGTAAATAGGAACCTGAGACAGATACTATCCCAACAACGTCAACCCAACAATTCATGTATTGATACCGATAACCAAAATTCAGATACTCAAAATGTAGACAATCAAAACAAAGCTCAACATGAAATGTTTCCTGACATCCAGATCGAATATTTATTTGAAGAAACATATCAAAATCAGAATACCCCACAGCCTAACATAGCATCTAGTGGACCACCACCAACACCTCCTTCTTCATCATCATCCTCATCTGAGGAATCATCAGACAGTGAAACATCCACAAGTTCTTCTTCTTCAGAAGATAGACCGATGGGAGAATGTCAAAACAGACCTTGGCTAGACCAGGATGTTGTATTCATTGTTGGAGACTAACATAGACTTCCTAAAAATCTAGGAAAATGGCTTCCTAAATTTAATCCAAATGATAAATCTCCTACAGAAGACCATGTTAAAACCTTCATGTAGGATATAAGGCTAAGAAGTGTGATACATGAAGATGTAGTCTATAGGTTATTCCCTTATACCTTTGAAGGGAAAGAATCTACCTGGTATTTTTCCCTGGAAGCCAGATCTATCTCTTCTTGGGATGATTTTGAAGCCAAATTCATCCAAAAATTTGGAGATGATATAAATCCTGAAGAACTGGTCATTGATTTATCCTCGATGAAAATAAAGGGAAAAGAAAGGGTTAAGGATTTCAACCAAAGATTATCCTACCTGAAAAAGAGAATCCCAACCAATTTTCTTCCTGCAGAAGAATTATTAGTTGCATATTACATTAAAGGTTTTCCTATCCCTATTTCCATGTGGGTGAAGAGATCTCATAAAGATAACTTGCAAGAAGATTTTGTTGAATCCATTCAGGTAGAAAAGCACATGTTCTGTTTAAAATATAATACTGATACTCAATCTGATCAACCTTCTACCTCCTACAAGAAACAAGAGAACCCTACTAAACCCACTATGCAAAATAAAGATCCTGTTGAAATGAATGATATGAAGAAATTTCTCCAGAAGATCTCTAATGAAATGGTGGATTTACAAAAGACTGATACTGAAAATCAAACTAATAATGGGGGATTTGTAAGACCACCTTTTAGAAGACCTTACCAACCCCCTCAGAATCAAACTCCACCTAAACCTGATGAAGGGTTAAATTCTGAAGAAATCTATTCTATTTTCAAATCCTTGGTTACTGAATCTCATAATACTTCTAATCACCCTGATGAAAATCCTAAAGAAAAACAACATCCAAAACCCCCTGATGAAGAAGATGACCAGCATGTCAATACCATTAGTTATTTTTCAAAAATCCCAATGGATGAAGACGAAGATGAGCCTAAGACTGTTTTTAATGTACAACACCCTTATAAAACTAGGAGCAAAGGACAATCTTCACAGGAGGCTTCTCCTTCAACATCTACCCCAAACAAAGGCAAAGTAGTCACACAGAAAGAGACTATCATTCCTTAAATTGAATACAGTCAAGTTGGTGAATTGAGAAGGGTAAGGGTAAAGGATAACATATCTCTTTTTGAACTTTTGAAAATTCCTTCCATGAGAGATGGTCTCCCTAAAAGAATGATTTTAAACAAACCTAGGGAAGTTCAAAATAGTAATTTAGAGACTTATTCTAAATCTGGTAGCCAAAATACTAGTGGAAAGAAAACCCCTCCTTTCTTGCTCACCTTCGAGATTTTCAATAGGAATGTGCATAACTGTATGATAGACTCAGGTGATTCATCAAATGTAATGCCTCTATCTTTCTGCAAGAAGTTGAATGCATTTTGGGAACCCTGTCCTACCCAGATAGTCCAACTTGATCGATCTAGAGTTAGGGTAGTAGGAGAATTGAAGAATGTTCTTTTGACATTGTCTGCTGACCCAAGAATCCACCAAACCATTGACATAGTTGTGGTTGATATCCTTGAGGCATATGGAATGTGGCTAAGTAGAGATTGGTCAGAAAAGATTAAAGGTTATTTTGCTACTGACTGGTCCCACTTATGGCTCGCTTACAATGGAAGACCTAACAAAATCAAGATTAGTAGAGATCTATTCATGAAACAAACAGTCACTAATCTCAATGATTCGAGTGAACCTGGTGCTTACTTTAGTTCACACATTGAGCACTTCACTTTTGATACATTCTTCAGGATTTACCTGTTGATTCATCACCTGCCAAGAGTGTGCAGATTCAATCTCAAATTGTTAATTTTACTTCTATTCCATTCTTTGGTTCCATTGTACATAATGTTTATAATGTGAATACTAATTTTAGAATAGATTCAAATGCATGGACTTTGTTCTTTGATGGCTCCAAATATAAAGATGAACCTGGTGCAGGATGTGTTCTAATAGACCCAAAGGGGACTAAGATAATGATTGCATGCAGACTAGAGTTTGAGCACACTAACAATATTATTGAATAGGAGGCTCTGGTTCAGGGACTCAGGAAGGAAATTGATCTGGGTGCTCAGGTAATAGAATGCTACAGAGATTCCAAAATTATTGTAAAACAGGTAAGGAATAAAATTCATTGTATATCTCCCGATTTGGTTAATTCTCAGAAACTTGTTAGGGATATGATTAATTCTTTTTGTGCATTCAACATTAAATAAGTTCCTAGGTCCCAAAACTTTGAGCCAGACTTATTAGCCAACATTGTCTCCAGATTAATCGCACCTGAAGGTTTGTCTCTTGATACTTCTATATTGAGATAGTATACAGACCTTTCATCCTTGACAATGTTACAAATTGGAAAGTTTTTTATGATGATCAACAAATTTTAGACTTCCTCATAGCTCAGAATACTTTCCAAGATGTATCCATAGATGAGGCCGATCATGAAAAATATTTGTCTTATCCTAATTTTCCGTCCAACCTTATCCCTAAGTCAGTCATAAATCTAGAGAAGTACTATGACTTGCAGGACAAATTCAAACATCCAATCAATTGCAAAACACATAGTTCCTCTTTGAATTACCAATAAGTTAATCTAGGGACTGATCAAAACCATCAGTTGATTAATCTGGGAATTGATTGCTCCCCTGAGGAGAGAAAAGCTTTCATTAAACTGTGCAGCGAATTTAAAGATGTGTTCGCTTGGACCTGTGGCGATCTCAAGGCTTTTGATACCCACATCATGCACCACAACATTCCCATGAAACCTGATGCAAAACCATACCAGTAGAAATTAAGAAAGATGCGTCCCAGTTTGGAACCATCAGTCAAAAAAGAATTGAAGAAATTATTAGCAGCCAGAATTGTATTTTTAGTGAGACACACCCAATGGATTGCAAACCTAGTCCCTATTCGGAAAAAGAGAGGGGAAATTAGATTGTGTATGGATGTCATAAACCTCAAAAAAGCATCTCAAAAGGATAATTACCCTGTCCCCCCTATGGAACAAATATTACAAAAGGTTGCAGGTGCTGAAATGTTCTCTTTATTAGATGGTTTTTTAGGGTACAATAAGGTATTGGTTTCCCCTGCTGATCAATTGAAAACTACTTTTCGAACACCTTGGGGAAAATTTGCCTATAGAAGAATTCCTTTTGGTTTGATAAATGCTGGTGCCACTTTCCAGAGTGCTATGGATATAGGCTTCATGGGGTTAATGCATAACTCTATTGTTGTTTATTTAGATGACATTACAATTTATTAAAAAAGGAGGCATGATCATCCGTTTTCTCTCAAACAGGTATTTGAACGATGCAGAAAGTATGGCATCTCACTGAATCCAAAGAAATCCATTTTTGATGTTACAAAGGGTAAGCTTTTGGGATTCATTGTTTCAAAACATGTCATGATCATTGATCCTGAAAGGACAGATGCCATAGCTAAAATTGGATTTCCCTGCTCCAAAAAAGCCATGCAGACATTCTTAGGTAAGATTAACTTTGTTAGAAGATTTGTACCTAATTTTGCACAGATTGTTAAACCCTTACAAGAGCTGATCAACAAAGACGCATAATTCAAATGGTCCAATGTGTAGAGAGATGCTTTTGCAGAAATTCGCAAAGCCATCGCTGAAGCTCCTTCTCAGATGTCTCTCGATTTCACTAAAGATTTCATTTTGTATACTTTTGCTACTGATATCTCTTATGTTGTTGTTCTTACATAGAAACATGAGGATGATGCTAATATTCCTATTTCCTTCATGAGATCCACATTTAAAGCGGCCGAGTTGAATTACTCCCAGATTGATAAACAAGCTTATGTGGTCTATAAGTCTGTAAATCACTTTAGACCCTATCTTTTGAAATCTAGGACTAAAGTTATTGTCCCCTATGCATCAATAAGGAATGTGTTAATTCAAAAGGAGCTTGGTGAAAAACGTGCTCACTGGCTGACAAACAACACTTCAGGAATACGACCTCGAAATTAAACCTGCCAAAATCATAAAAGGACAAGGTTTGTGCTTACTTATTGCTCAGTCTAATGGCCCTGTATAGGAACAAATCAAGTGGAGTCAGGAAGAAAGTATTCCTGAAAGTTCTTTTAATGTTATTTCTACACCAACATCTGAATGGTATGCGACATAATTTTTTTTCTTACACATGGGTTTTATCCCCAAACCCTGGATTTTAAAAAGCATAGGGATTTAAGATTGAAAGATGCACAATGTCAGTTCATTGATGGTGTTATTTTTAGGAAAAATTATGATGGAGTGTTTCTTAGATGTTTGGAAAAAGCTGAAATTGACAATATCTTATTGGAATTTCATGCAGGACCCACAAGAGGACACTTCTTAGGGGAAACTACTTCCCACAAGATCCTGAGAGCAGGCTATTACTGGCCAACTCTATCTAGATATGCATATGCCTTTACCATGAAATGTGAGGCATGCCAAAAATGTGCTAGCAAAGTCAAGAAACCTTCCTTTCTTCTTCATCCAATGACTGTCCAATTCCCTTTCCAACAATGGGGAATGGATTTTGTTGGACCCATTACACCTGCCTCCTCCTTGTAGCATCGATACATCCTGACAACCACAGAATACTTCACCAAGTGGGTAGAAGCAGCTCCTCTTAGGTTGGCCAATACAAACTCAGTGATATCTTTTCTGGAGAGTAACATAGTCACTAGGTTTGGGGCACCTAAGTTTCTGGTTTTTGACAATGCTTCCTACTTCTCCTCCATCGACCTTACCTAGTATGCCCTTGAAAAAGGGATTAAACTGAAATATTCCGCCAACAATTATCCACAGGGAAATGGACTGGTTGAGTCTTCCAATAAAAATATGATCAACATATTGAAGAATACTGTAGTCACCCATCACAAGAATTGACACACTCAATTGTTCAATGCTCTTTGGGAACACCGTGTAACACCAAAAGCAACCATTGGAAACTCCCCTTACTGTCTAGTTTACAGTAAGGAGGGCATCTTACCATCTAACCTTTTTATGCCTTCACTATAACTAGCTCATTCAATGCAACATGATGACTCCTCCCCCCTTCAACAAAGAATTGACACTTTACTTAAATTGGAAGAGGATAGGGAGAAATCCAAGAATAAGCTATATCAACATCAACAATTAGTTAAGAAATCGTTTGATGAAATGTCGTCAACTGATAGGGATTTCGCAATGGGAGATTTGGTTTTAAAGTGGGATAAAAGCATAAAGATAAAAATGACTATACCAAATTTCAGTGCTTATGGTTAGGGTCATTCATTGTTACAAAAAATCTTGGCCGTTGTTGGGCCTAGCCCAAGTGGGGAAATTTGAGCAAGAAGATGTTTTGGAATTGCGGAGCTGAGTGCATTTCGGCTGAAACAATTTCGTATAAGTTTTTGGGATGTTGCGAAGTTGCGCGCAGCGCAGCAATGGAGGAAGCTGGGAGGATTAGTACTGGGAGGAGGAAGTGCTACGAAGTGCCCAGTCCATGGGATGACAACAAAGCAGAGTGATGGACGGAAGATGGCACGTATTCCGGTTAGAACATCCGTGGTCTATTTTTGGTAAAGATGCTCCAGGAGTGCTAAGTGGTGGGAAGGAGCAAATCAGGAAAAATGCGATTGGTCACACACGTGGAAGATGCCACTACTTGAACCAGTCGCACGAAACCGTTAGAGGAAGAACCGCTTGGTGAAAGTGACCTGTTGGCATGCATGCAACAGGAAGGCTGATAGCGACGTGAAGCATGCGTGGAAGACCGCCACGATGGAATATTCACTAACAGGAGCCAACAGTCCAGTTTTGGGGAAACCATGACAGTTTTGTAAACCTAAGGGTTTTTCCCTATAGATTGTAAAGACATGACCTATGGGCATGATCTATAAATAAGGCATTTTGGTATGGGAAAGGGTTAATCTCTCGTAGAAACTCTTCATTTTGGTTAAGCTTTGAACATTGTTGCATCTTTTATGCTTAGTGCTATTGTAAAGACTCTTCAAGCTGAGTGCGCAGAGATCTAGTTGAGAGAGAAGAGAGTCCGCAGCTGAGTGCGCAGACTAAGAACTGTTGTACCCTTCCCAAAGATTAATTTAACAACAATTCTTGTGGATGTAGCCTCCATTCTGGGGGTGAACCACGTTAAATTTGTTGTAGTGTGATTGTTTTGTGTTTGCAACTGTTCATTTTCTTAGTATGGTTGTTTAATGTCGCAGATTATCTGTTATGTGATTGCTTTTATATGTATTCGTTGTAGGAATGATGGGAATAATATGTTAAGTAATACATGTATGGATGAATGTTAAGTATTCAGCACTTATAAGTCTTTGAATGCATGAATCTGTTGGATAGTCACATAGTTGAACACTGTATTTGAGCATAGCATTGGAGTGTGCAGTATTGCATGTTTCATTCATTTACATACACCATAAAGACAATAACCTAAGTGTTGTTGAATGGAAAAATATTGTTAAGTAATATTGATTAGATTTGATCAAGTCTTCAGGTAGGCGCATGGTCTAGTTGACGCATTGTCCCATTGTGAGTACTGCGAGGTAAGTTGTTGATAGCTTATCGCCGCGACGCTGGAAGTACACTTGCTGAAGTATCCGATGCGAAGTAGAGACTTCGTGTAGTCTTTTGTCCGCAACAAGAGTCCTTTACAGCATTTCCCATCAGTTCCTGTTACACTTGCATCACCAGGTTGTGGAAATATGATTATGCAACCACCCCCTCAACTTCGCCTCCTCTGAGACCTCAGGATGCTTGCAGCCTGTTGCCGAAAGGGCCGGTGAATAGGGATTTTGTTGGTTCCTCGAACCACGAAGTACCTAGGTCTACATTGGAAACCTCTAGCTCAGTTATATATGCCAAAAAATGGTTCCGTTGCTGTGCTAAGACTCAGTGATGCGATAGTGTATTTGAAAAGTAATGTGTGACGAAGACTATCAGTTCCCATTGGGTTCAGACAATTGGCATCCCGAAAAGAAAGAGATCTGGGACTGGTGTGATAAGATCGAAAGAGATTTTGAAAAGAAAGAGAACAGACACCCGTGTCTCTTTGATGTAGAGTGGATGAACATATATTTGTGGAAATATATTCACGAGATATTTTGGGCTTCATTTGGAAACGAGCTGCACGATTGGATATCGTGACTCACAGAGAAGAAAACCTGTTTTCAAGGGGGGGTACCTACATAGTGGAATCCAGAGCTCACTGCACAACTCAAAGCAATAAACAGCCCATTGTCACAAGCAGACGATTTCTGGGTTGATAGAATACTTGAAGTATTTGTAACATAATTTACTGTAGACACGCTAAAATCCTACAACCAAGCCGAAGCATACTTTTTTGAAGGATTCAGAGGTAAGTACCTGAACAATCTTAGTCTAAACATTAAAATGGTTTTAGCTGAGAAAGGCATTTTAAGAATGCAGTAATATTTTTGAATCTGTCATGGTAGAAAGTATATATAGTGACTCTGACGAAGAAACCCATAATATGAGAAGTGGAAAGAGATATAAGTTCAATAAAGAAAAGAATCCCAGAGGACCTAGACACTGCGTAGATACCGAAATCTCATGTGACCTTAACAATCGGACCGCACCATCATCAGGCACAATCCACCCTATTACACCTCATGAACTCGTCGGTTGCAAATGCCGTGCCACCCCTATCTTAGAACCGGTTTGCTACGAGTCTCACGCAACCCAGTCCGCAGAACATCAATACTGGTAGCACCGCAGGAGCAGGTGCTCAGACTATTCCGACTCAGACTATTCCAGTTCAGAATACCCAGCCTCAGAATATTCCATAGAGTAGTATTCCTAGCACTATTCCAAATACCACATTTACTTTTTTCACTCAGAACCCAACGCAAAATATTAGCACTACTCAGGGTGCTACACAACCAGGAAGGAGCATGACAGATAACAATATAAAACTACCTATATTCAAAGGAATGGGTCTAGAAGACCGTGATCAGCACTGGTTTATATGTGAAGCCGTATGGAGTGTAAACCAAGTTCAGGATGATGCTGTGAAAAGAGCACAGCTCATCACTACTTTCAGAGACAGAGCCTTGCATTGGTTTATGAAATATTCTCAGGCACAGTCGAGAAACCTAAAATAAATCAAGGCTGCACTCGTAGCATAGTTTAAGAAACCAAAATCAGAGTCGCAGTGCATACCAAAGTTAAAATAAATTAAGTAGAAACCTACTGAAATGGTCTGTGAATTTGACCAAAAATTTAAGACATTGTTGTACCAAGTGAGCTTTGTTATAGCTCTGCAACAGCATCAAGAATGGTTCATCGCTACGCTATTGCCCCACATCAGACAACCATTGATGCAACATAAGGTTTCATCGCAGGAAGACACCTTAGAGATCGCGATGAAGCTGGAGGCTTCGTCGATCGGTGAAACTAGCTCTGGAATGTCTTAGATAAAGAACCAGTTGACTACCTTGACATTAGAATTGCAAGGAATGAAGAATGGAAAGGAACAAAGATATGAACAGAGGCATGAGGTCTGGTGTACAGGATGTAAGGGAGAAGGCCACACTAGAGAACATTGCCCCTTATTTCAAGATTATCTCAATAGTGGTGTGCCAAATCCAATGAACATGAATAAGAACCAGGCACCGTGGTGTGAAATCTACAGAAGCAGAGGAAATAGACCTGAGGACTATTATCTAATACAGAAATACGTAAAAACACCAAAAAAATTATATTGTAATTTCTGTAAATTAGCTGGACATGATGAATCCAACTGTCGCGCATATGAGCTGATGAATCAAAGAAAGCGAGATATGGAAGCGATGCGAGGTGTTGGAATGTACTGCGTCCAAGAGGAAAATCATCCAAAATAAGAGAACACCCACTGTGATCAGGATGGATATAGAGGCCATGGTGGTGGATACCACAAGAGAGGAAGAAACGTTGTTGGTGGGAAATACTACCCTATAGTGAGGAAATAGACACTATCAACTTAAGGGGGTGACAGGTAAACATACTGATTGCATTACAGAAGCGTTTATAAAGGGAAATAAGTTAGAGACCTTGAGGACATACCTTATGAACGAAGTTTGATCCTAGCTTTTGTCCAACCTTGCGCTCGATCCTCCACTCAATCTCCCGTTCGATAAACCTGCAACACAAAGACCTTTCTCAGCGTATCTTGGCCAATATAATAATGATGGAATTGAAAAGTAATTCAAACATCAATCATTAACCAACATTGATCCAAACAAATACATAGTCTATTAAGCATTTGATTTAGGACGAGAAAGATGTTTCAACCTTTTATTGTCAAAAACATATGAATAATACAAAGTATACCTGACTTTGTAGCATGCTCATATAAATTGATCCTAGGATCCTACTCCTCTCTGACTTCAAAATTTCTCCATCATAACCACCTGTTATACCTCAATATTACACATTACATATTAGTGTCGCATCCTTGCATTACCGACCTAAACGACAGTTTCCCTTAAAGATCATCTGAACATCCAGAGTGAAAACCATTGACTGAATACTGAAAGCAAAACCTTTTTCTGCCATCTTCCAGCCCAACTTAGCCCTGTTTGTGAGCACTGCCGCTCCTTGCACATCTACAAGGGCGCGGTAGTTAGCACTACCGCGCGTTGCTCCTTCTCCGGGGCACGGTACTACCGCGTTATGCTCAGTTATAGGGGCGCGGTAGTCTGAAATTAGCCTTTTTGCCTTGGATTTTGGGATTTCGACCTTCGAGGAGATTTTGTTGGGATTACTACCTTTGGTTCGATCCTAACTCCTTCTTTGTTTAGCCTTTAGCAATCATGCTGGGGGCATTTACCAACCTCTGATCATCATGTTGGGAGGGAACCCATCAATGGACCTTAATTGTGAGCAGAGTTTACCTTTGGCTTCAAGCTCATTAAAAAATGAAACCAGTATTTTGAGCAAAGTTCTACTCCTGTGTCAAGCTCGTTAAAAAATGAAACATATCCTTTCCCTTTGAGTCGAGTCTCGTCGTAGACTTAGTAAATGAACCTTCTTTTCACTTGCCTATACCCTAGGCGAATGAAATGAAGCTTAGGGGCATGTATTCAACCTCTGGAAGTTACGTTGAAGTCAACTCGATCACCTCTCCACATCACGTTGGAGCTAAGTCACTTACTTCTAGAAATCATGCTGGGGGGCATGAACCAACCTTTGGATTTCATGACGAGAAGAAGTTCACCATTGGGAACATTTTCGAGCATACTTTCCTTTTTAGGTTTCGAGCTCATTAAACCATGAAAATTATCTTGAGCATAGTTCATTTTCTGTTACAAGCTCGTTAAAAAATGAAGCAGACATCATGAGCATTCTTCCAACCTATCTTCGAGCTCGTTAAAAACAGTAAGATGGTGTTTGAGCTTACTTTTCACTTTTTTCGTGCTCTGGTTAAAACATGAAAAGTGGTTTGAGCTTACTTTTTCCTTTTTCGTGCTCTGGATCCAAACATGAAAAAGATTCCGAGTGCTTTTGATACCATTATCGTGCTCGTTAAACAAATTGGAGTAAAAAGGTGTGTCTAACGAGTATAGGTTTATCACTTTATCCGGCCTCGCTAGACTATTTACGGAAAAGGAACTGTGCCGAGTTTACTTTTCCTTTGTCGTACTCGGTCATCAACCATGACAAAGTTGTACATGGAGTCCATAGTTAAGCTCTTTTCAGACTCCCTAAAATTGAAAAGATTGCCAAGCGAAATTGATTCGTTCACGCTTGTAAAAGGATTTGAATGATCGTCTCCCTAGTGATAGTTTACCCCTTTTTCGGACTAGGGGGCACTACTTACGAAAAAGGAATACTCCAGCCAATCATGACTGGAAGAGTCCTCTTCCGCGTTGTTTTACCCTTTTTCGGGCGATGAGGCTAACCTTACGAAAAAGGACCGTTGGAGTCTTCTTTAGTTCTTTTCAGACTCTCTAAACATGAAATGACAATCGAGTTTTCCTTCCTTGGACTCGTTAAAATTTGACATCGAAGGACCCACTTTGGGACGAACCCCTCCTTTCTCAGGTTCGAAAAACATGTGAGATTGGACTCATCTATGAGATGAGCTACACCGAGCATCTGTTATCCTCCTCAAGCTCGTTAAAAAACAAAGAGGTACTCGTCCATCATGTCGGGGGAAAATGGGAAAATGAGTCAAGTTTACCTTGTTGGCAGCTTGTGAGTCGTCACCTTTGAACATGGCATGCATCCTCACCTTGTCTATTTTGGGTAGTCAGTCTCGATAGTGTCATCATTATGATCATGCGTCCTCATTATTGCTATGAGTTCACACTTTCTGTGGTTCTGTCTGTTCAAGTAATCCCTGCTGCCAAGCTCTGTTTCATGCCGTTATATGTTCAAAGGGTTATTACCTTGAGTCCACCTCCACTTCATGTCAAACCTTCCCTTTGTGTCAGTACATATTCTATTGTTTCATCGGTCCATACTATCTCTCGTTCTGATTTCGTGTCGATGATGTGGGAATCTTTATGGCCCACCTTCGACGAGTCTATTCCTGTCGACACCAAATCACTATCCAGGAATTAGGCTTAGGAGTCAACCACTAGTACCTTGGTACCTGCATGCCTCAATGGCAGGTTTCCTCGTATTCAACAGTAGGTTTTCATCAATGACCTCTGATTGAATGATCTCTCGGATGCTCGACATCAACTCCTTTATTCGCATTTCGTTGAGATGTACTATAGATACCTTGGGGATCATCGTCATCATTGGTGATTTCCCTCGCATTTGTTAACGGTTCACATCATTGACCGGTAATCAAATGGTTTCTACCATGTTCGACTTCAACACCTTGTAATCACATGGCTAGATTCGTATCGTTTGTGATCGGGTAGAAGACCCTGGATACCCTTTTGTATTTTGATTACGTCCAGGTTGCAATGGAAATTTCCTCTGTATTGTCACGCAGATCCACTTTTGTATTGGTCGTGGCTGTGTCATTACTGTCTCATGGATCTACGCTTGTTCATAGTAGCCATGATTTGTCTACAGTCTATATCATCTCAGTACTCATGGATCTGCAATGTATTGGTCGGCAGCCATGCTTTGAGTCATTTGTTTCCGAGCATGGGAATGCCCGCCTCGGTGGTATATCTGACATTTTTGTTTCTATTTTTCAGCTCCTTGTTGCTCTCCTCGATGCTATCTCCGAACCATATTTGTAAAGTCTTTCGGCCATCAGTCTCTTCTAACCTCACACTTTAGGGGGCATCTGTTATACCTCAATATTACACATTACATATTAGTGTCGCATCCTTGCATTACCGACCTAAACGACAGTTTCCCTTAAAGATCATCTGAACATCCAGAGTGAAAACCATTGACTGAATACTGAAAGCAAAACCTTTTTCTGCCATCTTCCAGCCCAACTTAGCCCTGTTTGTGAGCACTGCCGCTCCTTGCACATCTACAAGGGCGCGGTAGTTAGCACTACCGCGCGTTGCTCCTTCTCTGGGGCGCGGTACTACCGCGTTATGCTCAGTTATAGGGGCGCGGTAGTCTGAAATTAGCCTTTTTGCCTTGGATTTTGGGATTTCGACCTTCGAGGAGATTTTGTTGGGATTACTACCTTTGGTTCGATCCTAACTCCTTCTTTGTTTAGCTGGCCTGATCCACTAAACCCTCCATAGATCCACACTTCTCTCTTGTTGGTTAGCCTTCTCATGTGCTATAAGAGAGAAGCTTTCCATGGGCCAAAGGGAGGACTTTTGGGGCATCAAACCTATGATCTTTAGACTGCTGCAGAGATAGCTAGAGGAAGCACTTGGAGCTGGAGGATTAGCTTGGACATCAAGCAACCTTTGTAAGAACTCTTCAAGTTGATAATAAAGATAACTTGTCTTGTTTTCCCAAATCATTTGTGTTAATTCTGTTTTAATGATATGATTTGTATCTTTCATAGATTTAGATCCTAACTCATGTTTCAGGTTGCTAGAGAATAGTGCATTCTTGTGTCTTGGTTCCATTTTGACAGGTTCATTTGTGAGGGCTTGGAGACTGGAGCAAATACCAAAAACAAGCGTTTGGATAGAAGGTTAGTTAAACTCCTTCCACTCTCCTTAGCATTTTAATCCTGAGATGTTTGTTAGATCTAGGGATTCAAGGTAGCATTTGTTTCCTTTTTGTCTTAGTATAGAGTCAGTACATCCTGCTTTATCCTAAGAGAGTTTCTACCTATCCGTAGGGAGAAATTTCTACAACACCACCTTCAATACAAGCCTCTCATATAAGAAGAGTCTCTCTATGGCTCTCATGTCTAACCCCTCTCTTCAATCCTCCTTGTATTTATAGGACAAGGTAGGCAGTTCAAGTCGAGAGGTAGTTGAAGGGGAAGTTGGGAAACCAACTGCAACTAATCCCAATTCGTCAAATTAATATTTTTTTTATCATATTTTAAGATGTGCGTGACTATTTCATAGTGGAGTAGCGCCCAACATGCAACTTCAATGTTTAACAACTAGCGTTTGCCACTTTTTAAATGATGTGCGTTAGTTTACTGAAGTAGAGTAGCGCATACCAGGAGGTGTGCACTACTATATAGCTTACAGAGTAGGGCATATGCGCTGGTTTTCTTAAGAAGAGTAGCGCCCATGCCAAAATATGATATTTTTTAGGGTTTTGTCAGCTTGCAGGAAGGTGAGTCAAGTCAAAGTCTCATCTGAGGTTATCATGCTCTTCAATCCAAGTTGTCCTTTTGTGTGATCGACAACTCAAGGTGATCACGAACGAAGAAGTGCAGATTTGACCTATAATAGATGCCCCCTAATGTGTGAGGTCAGAGGGAAACGATGGCTGAAATACATTATAATCCAAAGGCAAAGGAGGAGCAAGAAACCGCAGGACCAAGTCACAAAAACACCTGAAACAAAGATCAAGGTCAGTGAGCAATTACATTCTTGACATCATATAGATGTGCAGTCTGATACAACATGATCTCTGATACATAAAGAGGAGATGTATATATAGCATGGCCACTTGAAATACAAGCGTGGATCCATGTCAAACTAAGAGATCATATCCATAACAACAAACTGGATCTATGTCTCATGGAGAGCCGAATATAAGTGAGGCTCAGTCTTGCGCAACTTGGGTGATAACATAATGAGATAATGTCATCAACATCCCAAGGTCTTCATCCAAAACAACCTAAGGTACAAACCCTAACCATGTGAATAGATGAGCTGACAGTCGAACATGGGGGTTATCATTTGATTACCGATTGTTGATGTATACCATTAAAAAATGCGAGGGCTTCCACCGATAATGATAATGGGGCCCAAGGTACCTAGTACGATCCGACAAGTGTTAATAAGTGGACTTGGAGTCGAACACTTGAGGATCCTATCGAATAAGAGACATTGATGTATTCTCATAATTCAATAGCGAGGAAAATTGCCACTGGTGACTGCAATCTCCAAGGTACTAACTGAAACTCTAAACTTCATTCCCAGAGAAAAATGAGTTGATGTCGATGAGAAGAAGTCCGTTAGAAGGGAGGCCTTAAGGCATCCTCCATCATCCAACACGAGGGACACTCAACTAGTATGAGCTGATATGGAGTAATATATGTAACAAGACTGACACTAGGATGGCCGACACATGAGGTCAAGGTAAACTGCAGAATGGCCGACACAGGTTATATCCTTGAATAATGAGCACGACACAAAGTGACATAGGCAGTTTTCAACAAAATGGGGAAAATTATATAAGCCTATAATGTAGGAGACATTAGCAGACCCTCCATATGGTTGGAAGAATAACCAACCGAGGGAGTAAACAACTCGGAGATCAGGTTCACCCTAAGGTAAAAAACTAAACCCAACCGACATGATAGACTCAAGTAGGTGTTGTGTTCAAGGATAGAATTGACTGAACTACCTTTGAAATTGAAGATATGATACATCTTTCTCATCCCTTATTCTTTTTAGATAAAAGAATACCTTTCTTGTTGTTTTAATGAGTCCAAGAAAGAATGAAAAATCAATAGATCCAACCATGTAAAAAGTTTAACGAGCCCATGGGAGGAAGACTCAGGACCTTCTTCATTGTTTATAGAGTTCGAAGAAGAGATAGAAGATTACTCTATATTACTGATCTCTGGATTTTAATATTGAGCCGAGATCTGTTCCTGCTCATCGGTGTTTTCAATTTTAAGGAGTCTGGAAAACTTAAACAATAACTCCATACACCTACTCGTGGATTTTAATATTGATCCCAAGTAGGTTAATGCTTGCTGGTGTTTTCCTGTTTATAGAGTCTGAAAAACTTAAACAATCCTCTTTATACCTATCCGTGGATTTTATATCGAGCCCAGATTGGTCTGTGCTCGGCGGTGTTTTCTTGTTTATAGAGTTGAAAAAATTAAACAGTCCTCTATCAGCCATCTCGTGGATTTCACATCGAGCCCGAGTAGGTGAATGCTCGCTTGGTGTTTTCATGTTTAGAGAGCTTGAAAACCCTAAAGAAAGGCTCCGAAAGGTCCTTTTTCGTAAAGTTAGTCTCCTCCCCCGAAAAAGTATAAAACAATGGAAGCAGAACTCTTCTAGCGCATACCAAAGTATACCTAGAGTATAACTTTTCCGTAATTTATCCACCAAGGCCCGGAAAAGGGGTAATTCTATACCTGAGTGGATGGGCCTTCAATTACTTTAATGAGCTTGAAAAAAACAAGTTTTCTCGGCGATCTTGTTTAGGTTTAAATAGTCCAAACAAGAGCTTAAAATGACTTAAATGACAGCTTCTAGGATCACGACTCATGATCTGCCAAAACTAGGACTTCAACAAATATGTTAGTAATCGCGACAAAAAATCTTAAATGATATGTAAATTTTAACTATGAGATAGTTGAGAAGGTATATCATCAAGAAAATTAGTCTTAAAGGATTGATCCTACAAAATTTGAGTGAAAAAATGAGAACCATTGGGTGAAATTACCTTAATACCATATGTAGCTATTAATTGATTAAATAGAACAAATTGGTAGAATTTGCAACTACAGAGATTTTACCAAAGTGGGTAAAAACATTTATACACAAATTCATATATGAATTTAAAAATTAAAACTCAAATTTCATTTTGGTTTTGTAGGGCAAAGAAAATTGGGAGCAAACCCCTGGATTTCAATGCTCCGTGGCGATCAACTCAAGCAACTAATCAACATTTTGCCTCCACCAAGTAAGTTGAATTCATCCTAACTTGCATTTCCATTGTTTATTTGTCAATTTTTGAGCTAAAAAACAATTTTAAGGCCATGTTCACATCGTGAGAAGCGTGTGCGCTACTCTGCAGTTGGAAAAGTGGTGCATACCGGAGGTATGCGCTACTATGCTTATACACAGTAGCACCCATGCGTGACTGTGTGACTTATACAGTAGCGCACAACCCTGAACATGTTAAAAAAAAGTGCCGAGATGCTAAAAATTGACATTTTTGTGGCAGGATGGTACTGATTTGGAGGGAGAGAGAACATGAGGATATGGATAGGGTGGAAATGCAAGACCCGACCACTCTCCATGCACTCCGAAGATGTGGTTTGTTAACGTTTTACTGAACTGTGAACATGAGGGCACTCAATAGATTGTTTCGAAGACTCGTTCAATACTGGGATGTAGATGTGTTGGCCTGATTTTATGAATCAGAGCCAATAAAGAGGTTTTATCCACACAATCAACTTAAAGCAGTGTCCGGTGTGTTTGAATTAACAAGACCTCGCAGGTTATGGTCCTGCTACCAGCTAGTTTGTCTCTTAAGGAAACCTTGAAACTAGCAAAATCTAACCTATTCTAATGTTTATCCTATCTATATATCTACAAGTGTCCTAAGGTTGCTTTCATAAAGAAAGACTTCGATTTTCTTGGGAAAATTTCTAAATATGAAAGCTTAATTACAATATGCAGAATGATTTAACAATGCTTGATAAAATAAACTTTAAAACTAATTAATCTATCTACCCTATTTAACCCTATCTCAGCTGAGAGCAAATTTGAAACTAAGATTAATCATTAATCAATAACAGAAAATTGAAGTATGATATAAACAAAACATATTTAAGTCATAACAACAGTAACTCTACTATATAGAAATGGAGATGAGATTTAACCTAGAACACACAGTCAAGTTTCACTTCCAAAACTGATTAATAATTATCTATCAAGACAGTCATTTGAATCTGAAATAATGCTTATTTAAAATTCACCGTTAACATACAAATGAAATTTTAAATAAACAAGAAAGTATATCATTCAAGCTAATGTTTATAGTGAACACACTAATGAACACAACCATAATGACATATTCATTCAATAACTAACTTGAGACGATAAAGTGAGAAAATTATTTAAACATCAATGTGTCACAGCACACAGAGTTTACATATAAACAGAAGATGACAAACCGAAATATATGTATATATAAAAAACCCAAAAATGAATATCATTCACAGCATCATTCGCAGATATCCAGTATCATCCACATAAAAGCTTCAGCTTCAAGTTTGATGTAATACTAGCAATAAAATATATTTCAAGAAGTTTTCTTCCACACTCCATCCATCTCTGGCGGCAGAAGTCTCTCCTCTATCTTCAGATCTCAAAGTCTACAAAATAGAAAATAGAATCTCAGAGAATAACATTTCTCTTTACTCTACAGAGACCCCCTCCCCTTTGGCAGTCGAATCTCCATCCATTATATAGGTGACCAGGAAGATAACCATCTCCACATTTGGTGTTTACAGCTGGTCGCAAAAAACGTTTCCTGGAAAAATCTGGTTGAAACAGGCCCGAAAATATCCTAGATCCTTCACAATTTATGGAAACAGCTAGCGTTGAAGGTAAATCGGCCCATTTGTGAAGTGGGTTTTTAATGGTTTTAGCTAATTCATCACGGTTTATCCGCAATCATTCGTGCAAAAACCTGTCTTTCACTGGTGCGCGATTTGGTTTTTAATCTTCTGTTATATCTCCTCTTTCTCGTCATCTTAACGGGTTGGTCGCATTTCTGGTGAGTTCTTCCCCAATGAATTCGCTCCACTTTGATCTGGTAATTTTATTTTATCCCTCCTCGTCAAACCTGCACATTAAACCATATATTAAATAACACTGCAGATTATATAAAAATAAATATCAACTGAGAAGAGAAATGATAGTTCAAAGGAGAAGAAGAAATGATTTTAAATGGTAAAATAATAAATATTAATGAATCTCCCTTCTTCATAGATTCGTTGATCCTTGACTTCAAGGATCTCCTCTTAACATGCCAATGGTTGGGCGAACCGTTCTGATCCGAGGCTTTCATGATCATATGCACAACAGAACTGCGATATTAAGATTTCACTTGGGTGATACAATATCTCCACCAAAACAAACATTGCCTTGGATTCTCCTCTCCTTCTGCGCATTTGTAGAACTGCACCAATAAAACTATCCATCTGCTGATCTAATAATAAGCATATCTCATGAATCACCATCGTATGTATTCGTGGCTGATCTTTCAACAAACATGTGACAGCTTTGTAAACTGGTGGCACAATCCTCTTATCGCTTTTAATGTGGCAAACTGTCTCGATTAAGAGACAACAATATTTCAAGGAGATATCATTGCATACTACAACAAACTCATTTCCCAATCCTCCACGTTGCGGTGCAGGTTCTATCTTCTCTATTCATGGCGATATTCCCTCTCTGAGCATTCTGTTTTATAAGACTACACTCTATATTTCCAAGTGGCATATTGACCAAGTTATCCATTGACGAGATAACTATGAGAAGTTTCTATTGATTCTGGCAACTTTGTGTCTTGCATGCACTCGGCGTCTAATTCTTTAAGTGATATCACCATGTAGCACAAACCTGTACCATTTAATGAGAGGATATGGTTGTTTTCAAAATATTAATCGCCCATATAACACTTAAACCTTATGTTAGCCAAAACGATTCAAAAAATGAAAACGTTAAGTGGAAAAAGATATAAGCATAAATGCACATGATTCCAGAGTTAATTTCAAACGAATTCAATTCTATGATTTTATCAAAAAGCATATTATGGTGAGTAATAAAGTGAAGTATGAGATTCAATATGTTGCATAACATGATTAAGAAAAAATATATCAAAAACATTTTTGATATATTATGTTTACCTTTTTCCAATGGTATGAATATATAGAATCTTAAACTTAGTTTGTGATAGACTTGAAATATGTGTAATCAAAATGTAAATTTAATCTCTTATGAAAAATCGTATAATTTATAAATGAAGCAATACTTTGGAGAATTTATACGTAAAGATATGAATATTTTCATTCCAAGGATAAAATGAATATAATCTTCATTTAAGAATATTTTAATTAGAAAGTCATAAGAGTTGTGAATTCATTACACATCAAATTCAAATTAAGTAAATTGCACAATGCAATCATTTTGGATAAGTTTATGTAAGCTTTGTTGATTGTAAAGAAAATCAAAAGACCAACATGCATAGATCAATTTGAACCATCAGAGCTTCATTGTATTAAAAGCAAGCCAAAGAATGAGCAGTGTCAAGATCAAAGAAAACATCAAAGGAAAAGAGCCATGAAATCACCTACAAAATCAAGAAAGCAAACCATAAGTTAAGTATTTACAAATTTTTAATGGGGTCCCTTTATTTTGTGCAAAAATTAAAGGGAGTTGTTGGGGTGCCAACAAATGGCGACATGCTGGGCGAACCAGTTATCTCTGTATGTTTACTAGAAGATTAAAAATATAGGGAAACAAAATCAAGGTTTTCTCGAAATATCAAACTTTCACACCACATGACATTCTCACATCACTAGCCTATATAGTAAAGTTTAAACTTAAAGTGCTGTCACACTCAAATGAATTGTCACAACTATTATTCAAAGATTTCATAAAGATGAATAAGTTTGAAATATATGCATAGCAAATAAACTTTATCAAGAATGCCTTCTCAACAGTTAAGGATAATCGAATAACACTAGCATAAAGATATGACCTCCATATCTTAAGAAGATATCTGGATAAGTTCCCCATCCATTAAATATAAATAATTGAAAGATAAAATTTGTTTTTCTCTTGTTATTTTTTTATTTTTTTATTTTTATTTATATATATATATATATATATCTTTGATTCAAGACTACTATCCTGGCTTGGTAACCAGCTATTGATAGCATCATTCACGAGAACTGTCAGAGATAAACAAGCCGGCTCGTGATGAGACCTCCTGTCCCTTGATCTTATGACCAAGAGCCATCACCCTGGTGATCAGAAATGATGTTATCCCTGAGAGGGCTGATGATCATGATTAGGTCGGCTCGTAATGAGACCTCCTATCCTTCAATCAAAGTTTAGTTTAGTTTTAATTTTTTTTTTTTAATGGATGAGAAACAAATCCAGATAATACCCCTATAATAACATGGAAGGCCTAAAGATGACTAATGCCATTGATTTATAAATATTCTGAGAGAAAAGTTTCCCAACAAGTTGACTTGCCTAGCTAATGATATCATTCTCAAAATAAAGTCCAAGAATAATAATCATGAGTTCAACTGACTGATTAGCTAAGTTCATAAGAAATCTTTCAAGGCTAGGAATGATTCAATCACAGTAAGAACATTTGATATGGCAAGAAACTCCTTACAATGGTTTCCCTTAAAGATATTGGGTTGATTAGTAGAGAAACATATGAACACCGAGCAGTGTGCCATCAAAGTATTATTTATCTACAATGCTCCCTTAAAAACAAAGAAGAAAATCAAAAGCTTGAAAAATATTAAATTTACTACTAAAACCAATAAACCAAACAAAAATCACTAATAAAACACTCAAAAGATAGAATCCGATCAAATCCAAAATTCAACCAAAATGTATGTATTGAAATCCAAAAGAAAAATTTTAAAAAATTTATCGAAACTTTCACTGAGAGTCAAAGATGGTCAATAACCTCAAAAATCAAAATCAAGATATGATTACTTTCTATATGATGAGCTATATAAAATAATGTAAAAATCATAAAATTAAGACATACGTAAAAAAGAACGACAAATCTCCTAAATGCCATATTAAAATTGACCACAATATAAAGATCTAAAAATAAATGTCAATATAAAATAGAAAATAGGAGACATAAATATGTATGTCGAAATGGTGATTTTCACAAAACGTATCATAAACTTATTATTGATGTAAAGTTTCTTAAAATATTTCTTCATTCTTTTGGGACTCAATTAATTAGTGAGAAGATTGAGTAAGTCGAATCCTTTTATTCATCATTATTTACAAAAGGAAAAATGAAAAAATTTAAGTTGTAAAGTTTCGTGGAAATAATTACAAAGTGAGCAAGATGTAACAATTACAACTCTTTATTTTGAAAAACAAAACTAAATGAAAAACCTAAAAGAAAAATGGTCACAACAAAATCTTCTAAATCAAAAGATAATCAAAAGAAATAAAGAAGACTTGTAAGAAACCAATTATTTCAAAAAGCAAGATTTCAACTCAAAATCTAGTCAATATGTACAAGGTTGAGGTGATAAGAAATCCAATCATCTAGGTCTCAAAAGTGAAAACGAGAAGTAATCAGTGAAACCAAACTCAATATTAATTTCCTTTGATGATTAAATTGATTTGTGCAAATCATTATTAATTTCATGTCACAACTTCACTAAGCATCATAATTGAATGAAAGAAAATTCTTAAATCGAAGATCAACATGTAATAATATTTTACAAGATTTAATTGATCTGAAATTATAAAATAATTTTCAATACCCTCAATTAGATTTATCTTAATTTGTGGTTGTGATAATATCAAAATAAGACTTTTCCTTAATTATAAATATGGTAAGTATTCATAGAAAAGCCCAAAATTATTAATTTTGAAGAAATGATCGATTTACAAAAATTTAGAGAAATATTCATCAAAATAATCTTTATGAGCAAAATCAAGAATTGGCATGAATGATTTAGAAATTCAAGGAGTTGATTTGGCAAACTCATTCCAAGAGAAAATCAAAATTTGAATGATAAAAGAAATAATTATAAGGCTAGTCTACACCTTTAAATAAATTGATGAATGTCACTGTAATAATTTTAAATATATTCGAAAGGTATATAATTAATGACATCATCCCACAATCGTGTAAAATAACTTAATGATAGATTTATCATTACTGCATTATTGTAAATTTATGATTTCTCACAATTAATACCAAAATTCAAGGTTTATAAGTATACAAATTTTGAAAGGGAAATTAAGATAAAGAATTCACTTCCCTGATGTAAGGCTATCTCGTATTCATGCCTTCCCGATTATATCACTTGCTGCAAAACGCTTTCTAACTTGTCAATCCAACCAAGTGTACCTGACCAAAAATTAAGTAGAGATCAATTTATCCTTAGCAGAAAACTATCGAGCTGATTAATAAATATATACATTCTTATATTTACTACTATGTGTGAAATCAAAACTAAGAAGTAAAGAAAAAGAAAATAAACTACTCTATCTTATTCCTAGTTTTATTTTATGTACACTAAAATCAAATATTCAATCATAATCAGGTAAAGTCAAAAAGCCAATGAAGCCACTGAAGCATTTGTAATCCTGCAAAATAAAACATATCGAATATTAATAATATGAATTGAAATGCTTCATACTGAAAAATAGAAAGAATTAACTTAGAACTTATATTTACAAAAGAAAGAAGAAGACGACATGAAAATCTTTTAAAATATGACTCTTCCAACCATGCATAAATTGGATCATCAAAAGAAGATTGGAGGAGATCTAGTACTTGCAAAGATTCAATGGAATGTGTGATAGCAATTTCATTAGGATAGTAATCAAAAAGTGGCATGTCGAGATTATGATCAAAGGATCCAGGAGAAGTTAAAGTAGAGGATATATTTTGTAAGGAAGTATCATCACCATAAATTTGAAAATCAAAATTTGACACTACCTTAGAGTAAGCACTTTCCCTTTGAAATTCATGAGATTTTGACGATTCGATTAATTTACAATTGAAAAGATTAGTATCGCCAACATTATAAGAAATGGTTTTATCTTCTAACTTAACTTCTTCAATATTATTGCATGCATGAGATTCATGAGCGATATTTATAAGATTATTTTCCTCGTCAATCTCTTGAATAGAAATATTTTCCTCATTCTTATACAACAAATCACTTTGCATAGAAACTGACCATAGTGTTTGTATATTAGTATCTGAACTTGAACTAAAATCAGTAAATAGATTTGGATATAAAGCATGATAACTTTCCAAATGTTGAAAATTAGATGTTCCTGTTTGCAAAGGACAATCTTGATTAATTGACTCAGAAGAAAAATCATTATTCATATTTTGATTTGTTGATATATTTTGTAAAGGAATGAGACAATTTTGTTCAATTTGAGAGGAAGAAAATGCAAAATCATGATTTATGCTATGATCATTCAAAGATTCGGTTTCAAGTCCTAAAATCATCGATTCATTTTCGACTACAATCGCTTGAACAAGAGAATGATTTTTTAATGTAAGCGTCGAATTTAAATTCTTTTGTTCTTGAAATTGTATATTAGAAGATCCTAAGATTTGTTGATGTTCAATGATTTTAGTGTCAGAATTTGGATCAATAAAATTAGACCTTGAATCAGTATTAACCGATGAAGTGATGCAACCATCAACATGCATATTGTTAATTTGAAGCTTATCATGATTTGTTTGATAATATAAAGTTGAAAGAGAATCAAGAGATAAAAATAAATCTGTTATTTCTTCTGCAGAAAATTGATCTTTCTCATGAAATCGAAAATGCCTTGACATAAATCTTGAAAAGAAAGCACTAGTAGATTCACCTTTTTGTTTGCGAAGATTTCCAATCTCATACCTCAACGCTTGATAATTATAATCCTCATGTGCATCAATGAATAACTCCATAAAATGTTTCCATGAATGGATGGACTTAGCTGGTAACATTTTGAACCAGCCTCGAATTCTTCTTTTGAAAGTGACAGTAAAAAGCCTGCAAATCTTACTCTCACATACCATATGAAAATGGTTACAAATATCTGTAAATTCAGTGAGATGTTTCAAAGCAGTCATTTTACCTTCTCCATCAAAACTTAACCTTTGCAAGAGATTTACTGCACTTTCAGAAATACTTCTAGCAGGCCCAGGCATGCTGAAAGCATGTTCTAAAACAGTAATATGAGCCATTTTTAAAATAGATAAAAATTTAAAAGAAATAGCTCAAAGGACTTACTTGCCAATCGGCCCTCCTTCTAGCGCCATTTGTTGGCCTGATTTTATGAATCAGAGCCAATAAAGAGGTTTTATCCACACAATCAACTTAAAGCAGTGTCCGGTGTGTTTGAATTAACAAGACCTCGCAGGTTATGGTCCTGCTACCAGCTAGTTTGTCTCTTAAGGAAACCTTGAAACTAGCAAAATCTAACCTATTCTAATGTTTATCCTATCTATATATCTACAAGTGTCCTAAGGTTGCTTTCATAAAGAAAGACTTCGATTTTCTTGGGAAAATTTCTAAATATGAAAGCTTAATTACAATATGTAGAATGATTTAACAATGCTTGATAAAATAAACTTTAAAACTAATTAATCTATCTACCCTATTTAACCCTATCTCAGCTGAGAGCAAATTTGAAACTAAGATTAATCATTAATCAATAACAGAAAATTGAAGTATGATATAAACAAAACATATTTAAGTCATAAAAACAGTAACTCTGCTATATAGAAATGGAGATGAGATTTAACCTAGAACACACACTCAAGTTTCACTTCCAAAACTGATTAATAATTATCTATCAAGACAGTCATTTGAATCTGAAATAATGCTTATTTAAAATTCACCGTTAACATACAAATGAAATTTTAAATAAACAAGAAAGTATATCATTCAAGCTAATGTTTATAGTGAACACACTAATGAACACAACCATAATGACATATTCATTCAATAACTAACTTGAGACGATAAAGTGAGAAAATTATTTAAACATCAATGTGTCACAGCACACAGAGTTTACATATAAACAGAAGATGACAAACCGAAATATATGTATATATAAAAAACCCAAAAATGAATATCATTCACAGCATCATTCGCAGATATCCAGTATCATCCACATAAAAGCTTCAGCTTCAAGTTTGATGTAATACTAGCAATAAAATATATTTCAAGAAGTTTTCTTCCACACTCCATCCATCTCTGGCGGCAGAAGTCTCTCCTCTATCTTCAGATCTCAAAGTCTACAAAATAGAAAATAGAATCTCAGAGAATAACATTTCTCTTTACTCTACAGAGACCCCCTCCCCTTTGGCAGTCGAATCTCCATCCATTATATAGGTGATCAGGAAGATAACCATCTCCACATTTGGTGTTTACAGCTGGTCGCAAAAAACGTTTCCTGGAAAAATCTGGTTGAAACAGGCCCGAAAATATCCTAGATCCTTCACAATTTATGGAAACGGCCCGCGATGAAGGTAAATCGGCCCATTTGTGAAGTGGGTTTTTAATGTTTTTAGCTAATTCATCACGGTTTATCCGCAATCATTCGTGCAAAAACCTGTCTTTCACTGGTGCGCGATTTGGTTTTTAATCTTCTGTTATATCTCCTCTTTCTCGTCATCTTAACGGGTTGGTCGCATTTCTGGTGAGTTCTTCCCCAATGAATTCGCTCCACTTTGATCTGGTAATTTTATTTTATCCCTCCTCGTCAAACCTGCACATTAAACCATATATTAAATAACACTGCAGATTATATAAAAATAAATATCAACTGAGAAGAGAAATGATAGTTCAAAGGAGAAGAAGAAATGATTTTAAATGGTAAAATAATAAATATTAATGAATCTCCCTTCTTCATAGATTCGTTGATCCTTGACTTCAAGGATCTCCTCTTAACATGCCAATGGTTGGGCGAACCGTTCTGATCCGAGGCTTTCATGATCATATGCACAACAGAACTGCGATATTAAGATTTCACTTGGGTGATACAATATCTCCACCAAAACAAACATTGCCTTGGATTCTCCTCTCCTTCTGCGCATTTGTAGAACTGCACCAATAAAACTATCCATCTGCTGATCTAATAATAAGCATATCTCATGAATCACCATCGTATGTATTCGTGGCTGATCTTTCAACAAACATGTGACAGCTTTGTAAACTGGTGGCACAATCCTCTTATCGCTTTTAATGTGGCAAACTGTCTCGATTAAGAGACAACAATATTTCAAGGAGATATCATTGCATACTACAACAAACTCATTTCCCAATCCTCCACGTTGCGGTGCAGGTTCTATCTTCTCTATTCATGGCGATATTCCCTCTCTGAGCATTCTGTTTTATAAGACTACACTCTATATTTCCAAGTGGCATATTGACCAAGTTATCCATTGACGAGATAACTATGAGAAGTTTCTATTGATTCTGGCAACTTTGTGTCTTGCATGCACTCGGCGTCTAATTCTTTAAGTGATATCACCATGTAGCACAAACCTGTACCATTTAATGAGAGGATATGGTTGTTTTCAAAATATTAATCGCCCATATAACACTTAAACCTTATGTTAGCCAAAACGATTCAAAAAATGAAAACGTTAAGTGGAAAAAGATATAAGCATAAATGCACATGATTCCAGAGTTAATTTCAAACGAATTCAATTCTATGATTTTATCAAAAAGCATATTATGGTGAGTAATAAAGTGAAGTATGAGATTCAATATGTTGCATAACATGATTAAGAAAAAATATATCAAAAACATTTTTGATATATTATGTTTACCTTTTTCCAATGGTATGAATATATAGAATCTTAAACTTAGTTTGTGATAGACTTGAAATATGTGTAATCAAAATGTAAATTTAATCTCTTATGAAAAATCGTATAATTTATAAATGAAGCAATACTTTGGAGAATTTATACGTAAAGATATGAATATTTTCATTCCAAGGATAAAATGAATATAATCTTCATTTAAGAATATTTTAATTAGAAAGTCATAAGAGTTGTGAATTCATTACACATCAAATTCAAATTAAGTAAATTGCACAATGCAATCATTTTGGATAAGTTTATGTAAGCTTTGTTGATTGTAAAGAAAATCAAAAGACCAACACGCATAGATCAATTTGAACCATCAGAGCTTCATTGTATTAAAAGCAAGCCAAAGAATGAGCAGTGTCAAGATCAAAGAAAACATCAAAGGAAAAGAGCCATGAAATCACCTACAAAATCAAGAAAGCAAACCATAAGTTAAGTATTTACAAATTTTTAATGGGGTCCCTTTATTTTGTGCAAAAATTAAAGGGAGTTGTTGGGGTGCCAACAAGATGCCAATGCATTTGATATCCGGGGACAAACCTTGGACCTTACTGTCAACAACATATACTTCATTACCAGACTCTCTAAAGGTTATTGTGAGTATGTTGAACCGAATGTTGGGAAGTGCCACACAACACCTAGCTTTGAGGCATTCCATGCATATTGGTGTTAGATGCTTGCAAGGTCATGTGTATGCTTGGTGCACTAGTTTATTGGCAAATATGAAGCTTACACTCACGGGTTGTAAGTCCGGGCGTATGAAGAACTTTGGATACGACAACATTTTGTGTACCTTCTTTTTTGAGAGGATACCTGCTCTTAGCTTGGGCATGCCTCTACCTCTAGCCAATCCTCGTGAGCCGATATTGGGCCACTGGGGTGACATTTTTCTCCGCCAGGGTGGTGGTGAAAGTCACTTTTGCTATCATACTGATGATTTCTGGGGGTGGCGGAAGAGATAGGTGCCGGCATTCTAGCAGTTTCCGTATGCTGGATTGGACTTACGCCATGATCCAAAGTTGGTACTTCTCCCGGCTGGTGCCTGGGGAGATATTGGTATGTTTTTGTTTTGTGAATTATTTAATTTTTTCAAATTTTCAATTATATGATTTTTATGATGAGTTTTGAAGTACTAAACAAGTGTCAAATGCAGATATTGGGCTGGTTCGTCTCGAGGGACATCCTACTATCTTCGTGAGGCCAGCAGATGTTGGTGTAACTGATGCTATGTTAGGGACCATAGAGCGGAAAGTGAGTCGGTTGACTCATGATGTTCCTGCATGCCGCATGGATCAGATACCTATTGATATGCAGGAAGATGTAGTTGGGGTGCCCCCAGCATGGCTTAGGGTGCTGCGGAAGATAGCTAGGTTGGTCATATGTTATCGGCATGCAGTAGATGATGATGAGGCCCCTCATTCTTCATAGAAGATGGATACTTTATGTATATTTTTGAGGCCATCGAGCCCAGTTTTGTACTTTATGACATGACTTGTGATAGACTTGTGATCCAAAACTCATATATTTTTTGATACAGTATCATATATATATATACAGTATCGGTTATTTACATGTGTACGTGTTTGAACTTTATGTGTGAAATGTTGTTTATGGAAGTGTATGATACAAATGCCAATCTAAAACATAATTTGCAAATGAATCAACTAATGCATTTAAATTTCTTGGAATGTGTTGATACATAATGGAATCAAACTGTCTTTCCAATAATATAACTCGCAAAAACTGTCATAGCAATACATGATCTCTAATCTGGTAAACACTCGTTAACTGAAATACAACTAGTTGCGAATCAAGTCTTACCTCCAAATGTGAAATGCCATGAGTAAGAGCATCTCGGAGAAGTTCTATGACTGCACTGTACTCAGCTACATTGTTCGTAGTGGGACCCAAACAAATCCCTTCGAAGAGAATAGTTGGACAGTGGGTGAGTAAATGACCCAAGCTGTTGAAGCCAACTGTCGGGTGTGGCGACTGGCGCCATCAGCAAATCCTAAGAAATGTTCAGTCGACATCTGATACACGAAATGAAGACACACATAAGGTTATCTAACAAGCACAAGCAAAAATTAGCTCTACAAAATATACAGCTATGTTACAAGAAATAGCACAACTGCCTAAGCATAGTACTTCTTAAGGTAGAGCCCATTTCTAGGTTCAGGAAGCTTATTACCCTCGTAGTCTACTAGCTCGTAAGCACCCTTCTTCAGTAATTTAGAAATTATGTAAGGCCTAAGCCACATGGACTTGAACTTGCCAGGTCCTAGAGGTTCCTTGTATTGATCCCAAAGTAGAACAAGATCTCCTTCAAGGAACACCCTAGGTCTGACAGACTTTTCATATTGTCCTTTGACTTGTTTCTTATGAACTTCATTTGCTATGAGCGTGTCACGACACTGCTCATCTAGATGCTCTAAATGCAACAAACGTTCTTCCAGTGCTGAAGTATCTGGTAGTAATTGAACAACCAGTTTTAACGAAGGAATCTCGCATTCAATCGAAATGACTGCTTCTATCCCATGCACAAGCTAGAAAGGAGAGAACCCAGTAGTAGTCTTTACATTCACTCGGTAAGCCCAAAGAGCAGGGTATAGCATGATGTGCCAGTTATTTCGACTGGAATTAATAGTTCTTTGCAGAATTACCTTTAAAGTTTTGTTACCTGCTTCGACTTGTCCATTCGCCTGTGGATAATATGAAGACGAATGTTCTTGTCGAAAACCTAACATTGTGTATAGATCGGTCATCATGCTATTCTGAAAATGACTGCCATGATCAGTCACAATTTATTTGGGTATGCCGAACCTTGCAGTAATCTGATTAAATACAAAATAAGCGGTAGTTTCTCCATCTGCCTTGATAGTAGGTATTGCCTCGACCCACTTGGTGAAGTAGTCGACAACAACGATGATATAATGATGTCCTCCAGCCGAGACTGGATTGCAAGTCATATAATGAACCCCCCATTTTGTGAAGGGACCTGCTGTAATCACAGGATGAAGAGGAGCTAGATGTGCTCTCATTTTCCTGGTGAAAAACTGACACGGACGGCAACATTTTATAGCTTCCACACAATCTTTAAAGATTGTGGGCCAAAAATACCCAGCACGTTGTATTTTCTGGGCTGTTGCAAACCCAGAAAGATGACCCCCATAGGCTCCACTGTGGGCATCATTCAATACTGATTCTGTTCTTCCAAAGTCAAACAACGTCGTAAGATGGAATCTACCCCACGTCTATATAAAGTATCAGAGATGATGAGATAATTTTTCGCATGACTTTTCAGTTTGCGTCGTTCTTCTCTAGAAAAAGTGGTAGGACACCTCAAAGTCTGGAGATATACTAAAATATCCCCGTTCCATGGGTCAGAGGAGGAAATAAGGAAGATATGTTCATCCGGGAATGATGATTCTTCCTTGACATGCTCTAAGTCACTCGCAAATTCTAAGATTAACTCAATGAACACTAGTGATTTCTTCGACTTGGCCGATTGAAAGACCAAATCGAACTCTTGTAAGATTACAATCCATTTATTGTACTTCCCACCGATGATGCGTCGAATGAGAACATACTGAAAAGGATTGACTTATGCTATCAAAGTAGTTGTTTGTAAAATTATGCAATGACGAAGCCTCTATACCGCATAGACCGTAGCAAGTGCTAACTTCTCAACATGCGAATATTTAACCTCAGGAATTATCAATGTGTGAGAAAGATAGTAGACAACATGCTCTTGGAGCGTGTCATCCTCCTGAACTAGTACTATGCCAATTGTATTAAGAGACGCTGCCAGATATAAAATAAAATCTTTTGCATAGTCCGGCGGGCTCAACAAGGGGGCTGAAAGTAGTGCCTTTTTCAAGGCCTCAATTGATGCTTGAGCAGCCTCATCCCACAAGAAGTAGGTATCTTGTTTAAGCAGCCTCATAAAAACTTTCGTGATCTTAACATAGTTTATGATAAAGTGTCGCAAGAAGTTAGACATGCCTTGCAGACTTTGGAGTTGTCGCAAGGTGTGAGGAGGAGGCTGATTTACAATCACCTCAACTTTTAATGGGTCGACCATTATACCACGACTGGATACAATAAAACCCAGTAAATGTCCCGATTCGACGCAGAATACCCACTTATTAGGATTCAAACGAATCATATATTGTCTACATCTTTCAAACACAAGTCTCAAATGAGCTGGATGATCCCATCTCTTTCGAGATCGTGCCGAGAGGTCATCCAAATAAGGTTCAACTATGTGTTTGATATCGTGAAAAGCGAAATTCATAGCTCGCTGGAATGTAGCTTCAACATTCTTTAAGCCAAACTGCATCTTCCGATATGCAAAGGTTCCCCATGGGAAAATGAAAACTGTTTTGTGTTGATCTTAGGGTTTGATTTGGATTTGATTATATCCCAAAAATCCATCCATGAGAGAAAACATCTCGTGTCCCACACATGCATCTATGATCTGGTCAATAAATGGTGTGGGATAGTTATCTTTTGGGCAAGATTTATTCAAGTCCTGGAAGTCGGTACAAACTCAGATGGTACCTTGCTTTTTATCAACTGGAACAAGGTTTGAAACCCATTCCGTCATGTCAATCGGGTAGATAAATCCGGCTCTAAGCAATTTTTCAACTTCCACCTTAATGGCGGCTACTTTTCGAGGATTCACAGGACAGAGCTTCTGTCTCACAGGTTTTTCATTAGGGTATGTAGTGATGACATGCTCAACGATGGCTGGATCGATACCTAGCATCTCCTCATAAGACCAGTAAAAAGGTCGCAAAATTCTTTAAAAAGCTTGGTATACAGAGCGATCTCTTCTGGAGAATAGTCTGCACCAATAAAAATATTTTCCACAACCCCGGATTTGGTGGAAATGTTAATTGGGATTGTTCTCGATATATTAGCCATATTCCCTTTAGCGTAAACAGGTCTTGAAGTAGAAGGAAAAGATGACAAATCAACAAATCCATCGGGTCTCATAAAGAATTCTCCTCTCTCTATCATGTCTAAGTCTAGAAGCAGGTAAGACCTGTGATGCATATGTTCCCATGGCTGGTCCAGGCCCATCATGGCTTCCAAAATGGCTTCATCAGATGGTAAGACCGTGTCTAAACAGTCGAAAGAGTGGGTAGAATTCAATGACCATGCAGGAGCATAGTCCATATCTGACTCAGTAGAGACTGGTGGAGTCACTATATGTTCCATTGTAGCATGTTGTGCTTCCATGTATTCTATCTCTGCAATGGTTAAAGGCACTGAAGGTTCTGATACAGTAGGAAGGATCCACGAATCAATCCTAAGACCAACCGTGAAAGTTTAAGTAGAAGTGCCTACATCAGAATGCATGAAAATAATAGGAGAGGGTAGGACAAAAATGCTTATTAACGACTCGTAAAGCCTTGCTCCTAAACTCTCGCTTACTGGGGTAGATTGATCAACTAAAGGAATAGTGGTATCCAATGAATTCTGGTTTTTTTTTCCGAGAGAACGAAAGTTGATCTACCGTGACAATCTTTCCTTTGTGGGGGAACATAACAACTCGGAAAACTGTCGATGCAATGGCTCGCATGGCATATGTCCAGCTCCTGCCTAATAACATATTGTAATCAAGCGGAGTGTCCAAAACTTCAATCTCTACAGCAACTGTCTTACCGACAAGTGTAATTTCAAACGATTGTAGAACTCCATGTGGACAGAAAGTCCTGCCATCGAAGGAAGTAAGCAATGTGTTAGAGGGGGCTAGCTCGGGAGAACCCAAAGCTTTCCAGCAAGAAATGGACATCACGCACGTCGACGTGCCCTCATCTACGACAACCCATCCAATGGTCATAGGACCATGAACCACTTCTACCTGTAGGGCAATGTGGTACAGCAACCGATATTTGATATTAGACATAATAAAGTGCGCAGTCATGTTGGATGATTCCATGCTTCCAATCGCTGCTAGAAGTGCATTTCGTTGTAATGGAAAACTTTGCAAGACTTCTAAGGTGGACATAGCACATTGTAGTTGGCAGCAGCCCATGCATTGAGATTGTGCGATGCCCGTTTCAAAACACCTTTCAGGATCTTGGGTTGTGGGTCCACAAGTATGTGGAGACGAATGGAAGATTCTGAAATCTCTTTATCTTTGTTCTGTGCATCCAGGGTATAATTTCTTGCTCGCGTTTGAAAAAGTGCATCCGCACTAACCATATTATTGAAAGTTTGATCAACTGAAGCATGAGTAGTGCCCCCAGCTTTGGAGGTTCCAGAAGATGAACCCTTCCCCTTAGGAAATGGATCTTTAAGTATGACAGGTTTCTTTTCTTGAAGCACCTTCTGGGCTTCTTCGAGTAGAGGGCATTGGTGAGTGAGGTGATCCTGCTTGCAAAGCTTACAAGGGAACTTAACCTTCTTCTTTTACTTGTTACCCTTCTCGGCATTCTCTTTGTTTTTGTCTTTTGTTGGTTCCCCTCTCCTTTCTTGCCCTTCTTTTTGTTGTTGGGCTGTCGAGGGCCCTTTTGATTGTTATGAACTTGGTTCACAGATTCAAAAGTAGAAGGAGAGGTTGTGACGGAGGTTACTTCTGCAGTCGATTGTTTAATGGATAAGGCATGAACCTGCTTGGTTAATGCTTCAAAAGATGCAGAATCTACTGAACCCACTATGTCGTCAGCATGTGGTCCAGGTTTAGGTATGCCAAGATTAGTGTTTGATCACGGTGCATCCAGTATAATCTCATAAAGTAGCCTAGACTGTGCATAAACAAGGTCTAGTTGATGGGTCCATAAAATGGCTTCTTCCTCTGAAGACACTCCAAAAGTAGCTACTTCCTTAGAAATGTAAGGAAGGAGTGATTTTAGGTACCACTCTAAAAGGAAAACTGGAGGTATATTGGCTTTAATGAGCCTATTCCATATTCGCCACTCCTGAATGTGATCAGATAAGTTAGTGTCCTTATTCTATCTAAATATAGACAAAAGATATGTCCCAACATCATACTGAACAGGAAGATGGAAGTGGTTTAGAAAAATGGTCGCGAGATCCCAAAAATTAATAAACGTGGCTGCAAGTAACTCAATGTACCATTTGGCTGAAACACCGATTAAGGTTCTTTGGAAAAGTCTCAACCTAATGGAATCTTCGTTCAACGAGCTCGAAGAACACCATAAATGGAAAGTGGTGACATGATCACTAGGGCCTTCACTGGTTTTGCCTTTGAATTTTGGAATGCCCTAAGGTAACTTGGTAGGAACTGGTGACCATGTAGCATTATGGTACACCGGATCATTCGTCAACTTGGAAAGGTCTGGCAAATTCAGAGTTGCCAGAAATGGTAAACGAGCTCTACAAGATAGCATTTGATAAGCTGGGGTCGTAAAGGGGGAACCACCCATAGTTTGACCCGTAAACTTCTAGTAGGGGTTTCCTCCAGCCATCTGCTGGTAGGGGTTGCCCCCAGCCATCTGCTGGTAGGTATTGGCCCTAGTCATCTGCTGGTAGGGGTTTCTCCCTGCCATCTGTTGTTGTGTGAAAGTGTTGTTGAAATTCCCCCACCCAAATGAAAGTGGGTTAGTACTATGAATGTTTGTCCACTATGGCTAGGTGTTAGCCCTGCCATATTGTTGATTAAGGATGTTACCCCCCTCCTCTCAAAAACAGAGAAAAAGGGGTGTTTCCTGCAGGTATATTACTTTGATTGATATTGTAACCTGTAAAGGTATTAAAACCAAGGGTAGTCAAGGTGGATAGTGCAGTCATGGTACTCATGACAGGCATAGTTGCAGAGACGTTTGGCCCTACATTCGGTGTGGAAATCCAAGTAGTAGGTATATGATATGGCTGTTGAGTTGCAAGAGGTGGAACAAGATTCACTATACTACTGGGTCCAAAAGTGGGTGTAGAGGTGGATGCCACAGTTGTTGAACTTGGCATGCCTAAGGTATCGGTATTAAAGCTGAAGGACGGAGTCGAAACAGAATTTGGCTGTGCCGAACTCAGTGTAGCAGTGGGAGGAGGATTTACAGTATTTGTATTCATACCTATTGTGGGAGTATGTGGAACTCCCTGTTCGCCTCTTGTGTTAGTCATAATATGCCCAGGTGTGAACAAATATGCACTATAATCAGGTTGCTGGAAACCAACAGGTAACAAAAGAGGATTGTTAAGATTAGTCAGAGGAGGATTAAAGGGAGTACTGAACTCACTAGAAGTGAGATACTCAATCTCAACTATATTAAAATCTTGTTTATATGGAGTCCCAGGTTGTGGTTCCTCAGGAACTTCAATTTCACCAGTAGTTTCAAAAGGACTACTGGAGTCTATCCTCTATCATCTTGGTGGCGGTAGTGGTTCCACTCTAGGTGGGAGAAGTTTTTGCAACCTTCGAGACCTACGAAGTTGTTGGTCCTCCACAATTATATATAAAAAATAAAACTAAGTAAAAACCTAGTGGCCACAAAGACTAAGGGGCAAACAACACACCACTAAAAAATCCTAAGTATACAAACCAGGAAAACAAGATGCCTTCCGGAGAAGAGTCTGGGATGATGAGGGCCCATAATAGATCAATGAAGGATGAAGAACAGTTATCCGGGGTCCACATACAATGACTAAGGGTGAAAGCGCTGGAATCACCCAATCGCCCTCCCAAAGACTTGCAAGGGATTTCCTCCCACGTTTGTCCTAGGTACAGCAGATATACCCTCCGCTGTCACCTGTGTATGATCCTATGGTCAGATACTAAGGCTACCATACATACAAAATATCCTAGGGGGACACTTGTCATACTGATCAAAACGTGTGGGCAGGGCGGCAAAGCCCGAAGTCCGGATGGACCCCTGTACCCAAACCAACATTGGTTGATGGTCAAAAGGAACGTGAGGGAGGTATCCTCAACGATTTCGATCTTCCACGGCCTTGTGCTTAGCTCTGGTTTCAGTAGAGTTTCCTAGGAATATTTTATATATATGGGTTTACCTATATGACAGTCGCACTATGATTTTTGAGTAATGAAACAAGCTTCGAGTAGTTTAAGTTGTTTTAAGCTCGAAACTCTAGCCTAGACTTGTTGGTGTCATGTATCCCTAGAAAGAAAATCGTTTCTAATTGATTTTATTAAGATTCTTTTTAAGGTTACTTTTTACTCAGTGGGGCAGTGCATTGTGTGGCGTGGTTGCAACAGAAAGTAAAGTGCATGAAATGAAACAACTTTCAACAACAAAAAGACTTTTTATTTTTCGTTTTATATTCTTTTCAAAATGAAGAGTAAGCAAACCTAAACAAAGATTTTCTTTTTGTTTTCTTTTCAAATTTTGAACAAAGTAAACTATGCTACTCTGCAAAGATGATATTAAGCCTTACTACTCTAAACTACCAAAATTATTTTGCTTTTTCTGTTATATATGAACGAAAAAGAACTTGAAAACGGAAGCAAGTAAGACCTACAAAAGATGTGCAAGTATGGAAAAATAACTCTAAAGTTCACAACAATCGAATGAATGGTCCGACAAAGACTTGTCCTACAATTTGTTTCAAAGGAAAAAGCTCCTGAACTTGGAAACAAAGTGTGAAGAAAACAAGGAGGAAAGATGCTTAAAACTGGAAATCAAACTTAAAAGAATGCTCCAAAGCACCAAATGCTAACAAGAACATTAAGCCAAGTAGTAGGTAGGCAAGCAAACTAAAGATGACCTTACTAACACAATGACTCAAAGGTGAAGAAAACTAAAGTACTTGAAACTCACTTGATATTGGAAATGATAGCGAGGTCAAGAAATGTTAGGACTCAAAAAGTTTTGGAAGACACCCCAAAAACTCCAAAAAATGGGTTAAACCCTAAATCAAAGGATGAGACACCCAAATAGCATACAAGTGTTGCAACAAATAGAAAATGCTAAGCAAAAAGTTTTGTAGGTCAGCAACACACTAATAGGGTATGGATGAGCAACTGTGTTCACTAAGGAACAATGCACAGTCTCCAAAAAGAGTCACAAATGAACCAAACACTTCAAAAGTAAAAAAGTGACCATAAGATGACCTAAAGGACTCAAAAGATGCTAATGAGACTCAATGAAGGATTACAGACCTCAAAGACCAGTCAAGAAGACCAAAAACAAAGTTAGAAACCAACCCAAGCAGACATAAAACTCAACCCTACTTCAAACAAAGAGCTATAGGAATGTGCCCTACTGTACAGTAGGAAAACTAGCGCATTTGGGGATGTGTGCACTACTGTGCAAAGGAAAACTGGTGCATATGCGCTACTGTATGTACAGTAGAGTAGCACATAGGTCTTAAAAAGTCAAAAACTAACTTTGCAGAGGTGTAAAAAGACTGAGTCAAACAAAGGGAAGCAGGTAGGGTTAACCTACAGGGCTTCATAGAGGATTAAAGAGGTCAAGAACTACTGGAAAGACAACAAGAAGGGTTTCCTAGAGCAGAAAAAACAACCATCCCTAGCGGAGTCGCCAGTCTGTTGGCGGGAAATACTACCCTATAGTGAGGAAATAGACACTATCAACTTAAGGGGGTGATAGGTAAACATATTGATTGCATTAAAGAAGCGTTTATAAAGGGAAATAGGTTATATACCTTGAGGACATACCTTATGAACGAACTTTGATAGTAGCTTTTGTCCAACCTTGTGCTCGATCCTCCCCTCAATCTCCCGTCCGATAAACCTACAACACAAAGACCTTTCTCAGTGTATCTTGGCCAATATAATAATGATGGAATTGAAAATTAATTCAAACATCAAGCATTAACCAACATTGATCCAAACAAATACATAGTCAATTAAGCATTTGATTTGGGACGAGAAAGATGTTTCTACCTTTTATTTTCAAAAACATATGAATAATACAAAGTATACCTGACTTTGCAGCATGCTCATGTAACCTGATCCGAGGCTCCTACTCCTCTCTGAATTCAAATTTTCTCCAGCATAACCACCTTCAATACAAGCCTCTCATATAAGAAGAGTCTCTCTATGGATCTCATGTCTAACCCCTCTCTTCCATCCTCGTATTTATAAGACAAGGTAGGTAGTTCTAGTCGAGAGGTAGTTGAAGGGGAAGTTGGGAAACCAGCTGCAACTAATCCCAATTCGTCAAATTAATATTTTTTTTTATCATATTTTAAGATGTGTGCGACTATTTCACAGTGGAGTAGCGCCCAACATGCAACTTCAGTGTTTAACAACTAACGTTTGCCACTTTTTAAATGATGTGTGCTAGTTTACTGAAGTAGAGTAGTGCATACCAGGAGGTGTGCACTACTATATAGCTTACAGAGTAGGGCATATGCGCTAGTTTGCTTAAGAAGCGTAGCACCCATGCCAAAATATGATATTTTTTAGGGTTTTGTCAGCTTGCAGGAAGGTGAGTCAGGTCAAAGTCTCATCTGAGGTTATCATGCTGTTCAATCCAAATTTTCCTTTTGTGTGATCGATAGCTCAAGGTGATCATGGACGGAGAAGTGCAGATTTTACCTATAACAAATGCTGGCCCAGCACAAAGAAGAGGTCGAGGCCATGTAATTTGCTATAACTGTGGCCAGCCAGGCCATGTATCTAGAGATTGTACCAACCCATGCACTACATGTAGTTATTGTAAATCATTTGAGCATGTTATTGAAGACTTCTCTGTACTAGAGGTAGAAATGCAGAAATGAAGAAGGATAGAACCGCTAAATCCCAACATTCAGTTGATCATAGTAGAGAGAAGAATTGCGGATCCAAGTATAAATGTGGTCACGCGCAGTGGTGCTGATACAGGAAGAGATGGAGGTGAGGAAGCTTTGACTTCGGGAACCTGCGATATTATGCAGACCCCTGGTCAACCAATATGGATTAGAAAAGCTTCGGGGAAGACACCTGGTTTAGACTTACAGAAAAATAAGGGAGCATTCGAAGAAGCACGGGACATGTTCAAAACACCACCACCTACCTCACCGAGAATCTAGTTGCATAGAGAAGTACCAAACAGAGAGGTTATGCCAATGACATATGATCAGACGAGCGCTGCAACAGATACAAATACCTCCATTGCGCAGTTCCTACGAAGCTACATGAAGTTATTGAAGAGTGCAGATGCTTTCGTGGAATTTGAAAAACTACTCAGGCAGTATGAGCCAAATAATGAGAAGGGGGCTGCCAATGGCATAGTCCATAATATTAGCAGTCCTAAAAGAACAGGAAGGGAAATGAGGCTTACTACACAGATTGGGGACTATGAGATGGATGAGATCATTCTTGATCTCGGATCCGAAGTAAATGTCTTGACCAAGCAGACATGGCATCAGATTGGCAAACCAAAGGTACAGTGGTCACCTCTACAGTTAAGAATGGCTAATCAAGGGATAGTTATACCTTTGGGGAGGTTACCCAACACCGTTGTTGACATTGATGGAGTGCGCAACTATGCGGATTTCGAAGTGATTGAAATTGTGGATGACAACCATCTATTAGGCGGAAATATTATCGGTTAATTCCATTGTAGTACTTTTCCCAACCATTTAATTTGTCAATCCAAGGTTCATAGGATTACGAATCACATGCAAAATATATGCAGGAATGAAGTCGAGTTAATCTAATCTAGCCCCCCCTTGCTAATGGCTAATTGCTAATATAATTCCCCCTTAAGCTGAAACACACAATTGCTAATCTAATGCTGGAAGCTGAAACACACTGCTGAAACTAAATTGCATAAAAGAAAGACAACATATGAAGAGCAACGAGACAACACATGTGAGCTCACATTAACAATAAAGAAATCTTACTTTACATCACATAAATCAATGACAAATCATGAAAGCATCAAAGCTAATATTATGAACATAAGCTGGGAATCCCTTTCTCCATATTACAAAGTCAAGACTAACTTCTACAATCTGAGACTTATATCCTCCTAATATATGATTAATCTACATATCCCCAAAATGAAGAGAGAGCACCCTCTTATATACATGAATTTCTTTGAGAAGGAGATAACCATCTCATAATGATAGATCCACTATTCTCTCAACCACTCTCAACTAATTTCCTATTATTATACAATATGATCCATTCAAATCCTCCACATGTCTCTCACAAATTCTCCACAGGTTTCTTATACATCCTAAATAAGATATGCCAACCAAATATCCATGATCTTCTCCTTGGAATATTCTTTGAATAACTATCTCCATGAAGTGGAGGAGATATTCGAGGAGTCTTTCTTTGAATTGATCCTTCCATGTTCCTACACGTTACAAATCTCATCCATACTTGAGATATTAGTGAAAAACATGTTATTTTCCAATATTTAATCATAAATTCACTTATAATACTAAAATGAATAAAGTGGAAAATAATAAGATGAAACTCAAGTATATGTATGGAAATGGTATGATGAAAGGTTAATGGGACGATGAAATGTGAAGAATAGCAAAAGGAAAAGTGGATGAAAATAGGACATTTCTGAGTCCCAACACCATCCTTATCCAACACTGCTGGTTATTGATTGGGAAATGACTAAATCTACCATTATTGATTTAAAGACCATGAAAATTATATTTGAAGGAAATAATATAATGGTCATCACACCATTGGATCCTTTGTAGGGTGAACGATATGTTGAACCAATTCAGGAGGAATCTAGAGCCCAAGACTTGGACCGTATCTACAAGATGACAACCAATGCTGTTGATTATACTAATCCAACTGCAGATGGAATGCTCAGCTGGCGCTGTGACAGCTCTTGCATTTCAAACTCTGATGCAGGACTGGAAAAATGGCAAAGAAGATTGCATGAAGTATTTTCCAGGAGATGCACGTAGATCATTGTTGATGTATATGTAACTTCGGAATGTATTTCACATATATGTATATTGTATTCCTATAGAGATGTTATTATTCCTCTATACGGAAGTGTCATCATTTATATTGTAAGTGTCGTAACTTATACTTGATGGGTTATTAGACCACCTTTTTTGGGGTCAGCCCTGTATAAGTCATGTGGGTCAAAGGGTTATTAGACCACCCTATTGGGGGTCGGCCCAGTCAGCATTATGTTATGTGGTTAAGTTCGAGCCTACATGAGTTAGGTAAAAAGGCAAGTCAAGTCAAGTATAAATAGAGTGCAGGAGGCACTCTATTTACTCACTCACTTCTCACACATGCACTCAAGGAGGAGTGGCGCACTTATGGAGGAGGAGGATCTGCTACTAGGTTATGGCTATCTCTCTTGGTTGGTTGTATCATTGCTCTATCTATCTCTGAGGAAGTTATTGGGGTTTTTCACCTTTATGGTTTTCCCCAAGTAAATCTTTGTGTCTCTTGTGTGCTTGCATTATTGTCTCCATGATTGATATGCTGTAGATATGTTGTACATGTTGTTCTCTCAGTTAAGATCCTAGATCCGATTGAAGTAAATTCTGAAAATTTAACATGGTATCAGAGCTAGCCTGAAAGAAGGCATGATATGGCATGTATGACACTTGTTGCACTTACGATGCTAGGGCTTGATATAGCAAAAACCAGTCATCGTAGCACTTTCGCTATAAATCCGTTTTGGAAAATTTTTCGGATCTGAAATTGTTACAGGATGAAGACTAAATGTCCAGGTACCTTGCATCCAAAGGACAAACTCTAATTCGTTGTACTTTGTGATTTATGATCTGTACAATATAGGGTTTCTGCCTCTTCCAGATCTGAGTCAAAATCAGGTGACCTTGGGAAAAAGGTCATATCTTGGGCTAGGAAGATCCAAATGAAATTTAGTAAAAAGTGATAGGTAGTAAACAGTCTGTACTATCTCAGAAAACGTTTTCAGAGGCCGAAGTTGAACCAGTGACACGTGGCACGCTGTACAAGTTCGCTCTCCTGTATTATCCCATAAACAGGTCATGTTGCGACACTTGGCATAACTCTCTCTCAGAGAGTCCAGTTGAGGTCAGACCTATCAAGATGGAAATACAACAGGCCGAGATATCTCAGGAAATGTTTTCAGAGGCCGAAGTTCAAACAGTGACACGTGGCACACCGTACAAGTTCGCTCTTCTGTTTTATCCCAAAACAGGTCACATTGCGACATTTGGCATAACTCTCTCTTAGAGAATCCAATTGAGGTCAGACCTGTCAGGATGGAAAGATAACAGGTCAGGATATCTCAGGAAACTTTTTCAGACCCTGTGGATTGGAAAATTCAGAGGTATACCAGAAACAATCAGGTACATATTTCTGTCAAAACAGAATAATTTTTTAGTACCTTCATTCATGGCTTCCGGAATTTAGGGCTTCGTAGAAAGTTGGAATTTTTGTAATCCGAGACCACGGCTGGATGCTACTCATCAAAATATAAATTTAGAGACCAAGATCAGAATTTTTGGTTGGGCAGAAGGCCGGTCTTGATTAGACCCTAGTTCGGGACTTTGATCAGAAAAGTGGAAAATTAGGGCTTCTGTAAAAATAGGAATTTTTTGAAATCTGTGACCACGGCTGGAAGCTCCTCAGAAAAATAGAAGCTTAGAGATTTGGATCAAACCTTTTGATTGGGCAGAAGAGTGGGCTTCATCAAACCCCAGTTCAGGGTCACGTCCAGTGAATCCGAAAGTTTCAAAGGCAAAATTGAGGAGTGAAACTTTGAAGTTTTCAAATTCTAAATATACTAGCTTGATCAGCTCATCAAGGCGCAAATTTCTATCCTTTCGGAAATTTGAAATTCAAAGTTTGAATTTTTGGGGTTTCTTTGACAAACCCATATCTAGCTCCACTCCCAGTTCTTGTAATTCAAGTGGATTGGGTTAATCCTAGAAGAAGATGGATTGATCATCTGCATGAGTGAAGAAGTTCCTATTTCAGAGGGAGATGAGGCTAAGGCCTTACATAAGAAGATTACAAGCGATCTCGACATGTATGACTCATCGAGGTATGTTTCGATATTTGTCCATGATTAAGTTTATGGTATGTTTGTCTTCATGTTATTACGGTTAGTACAATTTTGATTTTAGATTTGTCGTATCACCTTAACAAAATTATGAATGCATGATAGAAGATATTCATTGGTTAGGGTGTTGACACTTATGATTGTACTAATGCATCATGGTGTTGTATTAGGTTTATGTTGTCTACTAACATGAAAGGTACACCAAGAAAGACAAATCATGTTCTGGTCCAAGAACATATGATCATGATAACATGAGGACAAAGATTCATCCATTGTCATGGATCTCATAGAAGATCCATTTACGAGGTATGTATAACTTGATTTTGTAATAGTTAACCTATGAGATATACAGGTTACTAGCACAAGTCATTGAAGAAGAACAAGAAGACATCATGTGAGTATGTTAGACATAAATAGCTAGCATGCTAATCCAGGTATGTTTTTCCTATATCAAGATAGAATCCTACCTTGTGTTAGGATCTTATATTGTTGTGTTGTTTGATAATGATTATTCATGAAGTTGTAGGTTTGAATAAGTCACGGCTGTATGCATATTATATTTCTTACCATAATTGATGATATGACTAACCAGAATAATCATGAAGGTATAGGTTTGAATAATCACAGGTTTTATGCATATTATATCTCTTATCTTGATTGATGATTCAACTAACCTGAAGAGTCATAGGTTTGAGTAATTATAGGTTTAGACATGTTATGCTTCTTATGATTTGACTAACCATAAGAATCCTACATAAACCTTGAATGATAATGCTTATTATTTCTGTTTGAAATGATCATAACTATACATGCTTGAGATTATTGTGTTTTAATAGTATACTAATGAATGTATGATTTTATATGAGATCACAAGGATAACTCAATCATGATACTAATAAGCATGCATAGGGACCAAGGATGAATATGAGTTGAAGAACAGGTAATCCAGGAAGCAACGATCAAGAGGGAGTACACTCCAGTGGTTTATGAAAGGATGCAGATATTCAGAGGGAGTTGTCCATCTCTCTACATTCCACAACAGAAAGGTGTAGAAGAAGCTACTACAGATTAGGACTCCAGCAGCTCCTGCAAGAAAGCGAAGACTCAGAGGAAGTCCACCCAACGAACAAACAAAGATAAGTATTTTAATTATCATTTATTGCATATGTGTTTGTTTAAATAAAATTGTTCAATGATGTATATGCTCATGTTCCTAGACTTAGGATATGTATTATGCATATTAGAATAGTTGCATTGATGAACAGTATACTACTAATATACATGGGTAAGTGGCCTATGGCACTGTACAACATTCCATTGCTACTTATCTAGAATGAAACCTCTTTGCTGACATGTTGGGAGTTGTGCACACTCTTAACAATGTTCTGGTAGAGATTGGAAGGCATCTAGAAAGTTACGGGATATGGATAAATGTTGTATTGAAGCATTGGCAAAGATAATTGCATGGTTGTATGACATATTTCTTTATGTGTAAGAATTTGTTCTGAAAACTGTGAGATGTTTTCTAATCATGCAATTTAACTTGTTGTGTAGGAAAGATCGTATGCCATCTCCTACAAAAGAAGAACTACAACATTTGTTCAGCAACAAAATTATCTATTGAAGATATTGAAGTTCCCAGGATCTGGGATGAAGAAATGGAATGCCATGATCCGTCGATCATGAAGAATGATGTTTGGGATGTAGTCCCAAGACGTGAAGGGAAGTTTGTTATGACTTCCAAATGGATCTATCAGATCAAGCATGTTGCAGATGGCAGCATTAAGAAACATAAAAGTGATGAAATAGAAGATACGCCAGATGGATTTCAAGACAGCATGGTGTAATCATATATGTGTGCAGAACTTGGTATGGTAGGATAGACATCATTCTATCCAGTTTGGTCTTTACCAAGAGTAAAGCGGGTCCCAACCTTTACTACAAGGTTGAGGAAGGCAATCCAGTGATACTACTTTTGTATGTGGATAACCTGCTTGTATTAGGTGAAGATAGATTGATTGCCGACACGCAGCGGAAGCTTACTACCGAGTTCGAGATGAAGAACTTGGGGATGATGCACTATTTGTTTTTGGCATGGAGGTGTGGCAGAGTGTAGATGGAATCTTCCTTGGACAAGGGAAGTATGCAGTAGAGATCCTGAAGAGGTTCGGGATGATGGATTGCAAGGCCATGGCCAAACCTATGGCATCGAATCTGAAGCTTCTATGTGATGCTTCATCTGAGCTGGTTGATGTCTCTATGTATCGTCAGATGATTGGGTCATTGATGTACCTGACGAAAACGAGACCAGACATTTGCTTTGCTGTGAACACATTGAGCCAGTTCTTGACGGATCCAAGGAGTGTTCACCTGGTTGCTGTAAAGCATGTTCTAAGGTACCTAAAGGGTACAGTGGATTATGGGCTCAAGTATGAGGTGAATCAAAAGTTTAACCTGCAGGGTTATGTTGATTTAGATTGGGCTGGCAGTGCTGCAGATAGGAAGAGCACATATGGGTGCTGCTTCAATATGGGATCAGGTGTGATCTCTTGGTTTAGCAGGAAGCAGTCCTGCGTAGCATTGAGTACAGCTGAGGCTGAGTATGCTGCAGCCTATTCAGCTAGTTGTGAGGAAGTATGGCTACGGAAGCTACTGTCTGAGTTATTTGATCTCCCATTGGAGGCTACTGGTATCTTCTGTGATAACCAGAGTTGTGTGAAGATGTCCGAGAACCCAGTGTTTCATGACAGGTCGAAACACATAGAGATCAAATATCACTATATCAGGGATATGGTGCAGAGAGGAGCTGTGAAGCTTCTGTATGTTGCGACGGACGAGCAGATTGCAGATGTGCTGACGAAGCCACTAGCCAGAGTGAAGTTTGAGTACTTCAGAGAGAGGCTTGGCATTCTTCAGATCGAGGACACTTCGAGGAAGAAGTGATGGACACATTTGTTGAAGCCATTCCAAGCATGTTGGAAGGAGGATCCTTCACATGGCTGTGGATGTAAGCGCTGGATAATGGGCATCAGGATGATGTTCTGGTTTCTACTTGGATATGATCAGTTGGATCATTTATGTATGTATGCATCATGTTGGATGCTGGATATGATCAGTTGGATCATGTGTATGTATTTTGTATATGCATCATGTTGGATGCTTGGACCATGTATCTGTATATGTATCAGGTGGATACATTGTATGATCAGGTGGATCATGTATGGTGATATGTATCATGTATCAGGTGGATACATTGTATGATCAGCAGGATCATGTATGATGATATGTATCAGGTAGATACTTGGTATGCATCAGGTGGATGCATTGATGATCAGGTGGATCATGCAGCAGGATGTTGCAGTGATGATCAGGATGATCATGGATGATGAGCTTCAGGATGTTGCTCCAGATGACATGCAGCAGGACGTTGCAGTGATGATGATCAGGAAGATCATGAGTACGTCAGGATGATGTATGGTGAGTATCAGGTTGATACTCTATGGCCGTGGATCAGGTTGTGCATATGAGCATGTATGGGAGATCCTATAGGTCGGAGTTGTGTACCCGTAACAGCCTGGGATGCTCTTTCGAGACATTGCTCTGGGAGGACCTGTAATAGCGCCCTAGGAGATCTCAGGTCGGAGTTGTGTACCCGTAACATCCTGAGATGCTCTTGCGAGGTTTTGTCCTATGGCATGTAATTTGGGCCCTGGGAGATTTCAGGTCGGAGTTGTGTACCCGTAACATCCTGAGATGCTCTTGCGAGGTTTTTCCATGACCACATGTAATTTGTGCCCTGGGAGATTTCAGGTCGGAGTTGTGTACCCGTAACATCCTGAGATGCTCTTGCTAGGTTTTGTGGTGGACCACATGTAATTTGTGCCCTGGGATATTTCAGGTCGGAGTTGTGTACCCGTAACATCCTGAGATGCTCTTTCGAGGTTTTGTGGTGGGGTCACATGTAATAGCGCCCTGGGAGATCCTACAGGTCGGTGTTGTGTACCCGTAACATCCTGGGATGCTCTTTCGAGGTTTTGTGACGCACGTAATAAGTCCTGAGGATTCCACAGTATGGCTAGTGATGATGAAGACCTGCAGGTGGTGGGCCTACATCCAGTATGAAAAAGGACTGGCTCTGTAGAACTTCCTATGATGAGTAGATTCAGAGATTGATTGAGATAGCAGCAGCAGTGACGATGATGATGACTCGATGACAATTATCCAGTGACGATGATCCAGAGAAGATGACTTGTGCTAGAAGAACTGTGCTAAGAAATACCTTCCTAGTTAAGAGGGAGTGTTGATGTATATGTAACTTCGGAATGTATTTCACATATATGTATATTGTATTCCTATAGAGATGTTATTATTCCTCTATACGGAAGTGTCATCATTTATATTGTAAGTGTCGTAACTTATACTTGATGGGTTATTAGACCACCTTGTTTGGGGTCGGCCCTGTATAAGTCATGTGGGTCAAAGGGTTATTAGACCACCCTATTGCGGGTCGGCCATGTGGGTCAAAGGGTTATTAGACCACCCTATTGGGGGTCGGCCCAGTCAGCATTATGTTATGTGGTTAAGTTCGAGCCTACATGAGTTAGGTAAAAAGGCAAGTCAAGTCAAGTATAAATAGAGTGCAGGAGGCACTCTATTTACTCACTCACTTCTCACACATGCACTCAAGGAGGAGTGGCGCACTTATGGAGGAGGAGGATCTGCTGCTAGGTTATGGCTATCTCTCTTGGTTGGTTGTATCATTGCTCTATCTATCTCTGAGGAAGTTATTGGGGTTTTTCACCTTTATGGTTTTCCCCAAGTAAATCTTTGTGTCTCTTGTGTTCTTGCATTATTATCTCCATGATTGATATGCTGTAGATATGTTGTACATGTTGTTCTCTCAGTTAAGATCCTAGATCCGATTGAAGTAAATTCTGAAAATTTAACAATCATGAAGTCACTCCACTGGATTGGAAAAAAGGCAACTCCAATCCCTACCTATGATGGTTTATCTAATGTTTATTGCTTTATCAAAGAATATACTGCAGCAGTTGTGGATGAATACCACGTATAAGCATTGGACATGGCACTGCACGAGACAACCTCTAGATGGTGGGCTGCGAACAAGCAGACACTGACAACATGGGATCAATACAGAATTAAGATGCAAATCAGGTTTGCTGAGAAGGTTACACTATATTTCGAAAAATATAATGGACAGACAGATCCAAGGGATCGTATTGAAACTTGTGTACAAGCTTGGGTGGAAAGGCCACAGATAGAATGGGTGCATCTGTTTGTGCATACACTGGAAGCACCGATTCCAAAGAAATGGTACCTAGACTTGGAGTTGTGCAGGGGCACAACAGACTGGCCTGTCCTAACTGCGAGCTTCCAGAAGGACTTCAGTTTCGAAGATGAACATTCGAGTATCAATGATGCATTGCAGTTTATTAAGGAAAAAATATTCAGACTAGACTGCACTCAGGGAAACGTGACACTAGAATATATCTATGGAGCAAACAACATTCCTGCGTGCGTACAACTAGAATGGGAGGAGCAGCTAGAGCACGCCCTTGATTGTTATCACATCACTGAGGAATGCAAGGATAAAGTAGACAGTGGTGAGGAGGACCTGCGCAATATACAAATACATGAATCAGAGGGATCGTGCGAGGTATAAGGACCTCCACTAGAAATTCTAGATATGAGTGGACATGTGAAAACAATAAAAGTGAACATTGGCACCAGTGAAGAGCCAAAGTTTGCAGCTATCGAAGACTATTGGGAATGAAGACACGGTTGAAGAGGTTGCGGGCATACTACATGAATATTGAGAATTATTCCCGACCAAATTCACAGAGATGAAACGTATTTTGGGAGACTTAGGAGTGATGAAAATTCCTCTTAATCATGGCGCGAAGCCTGTGAAGCAAATACAATATAGATTGAACCCGCGCTACAAAAAATGAGTTAAGGCAGAACTCGATAAGATGCTCGATACAGGGATCATTGAGCTGGTTGAAGAATCTGAGTGGATAATCCCGATGGTTATCCAGGATAAGAAAACAAAGGGTGAGATCAAGAACTGTGTGGATCTCAGAAATCTGAATGACGCTTCGATGCACAACCCATTTTCTACTCCCTTCATAGATGAAGTGCTTGATAATGTTGGAGGGAATGAGGCGTATTCTTTTACTGATGGATTCTCTGGATACAATCAGATTAGGATTGACTACGTAGATAGGCACAAGACTAATTTTGCTATAGAATGGAGGTCTTTCCAGTACACAGTGATGCCTTTTGGTCTGAAGAACACACCTACCATATTTTTTGGAGTGGTAGTCGCAACATTTAAAGACTTCATACATAAGTTTTTAGAGGTTTATTTTGATGATTGGACTATTTTCGGTTTACTGAAGAACCATGCTGGGAACCTCAGGATGATGCTGGAAAAAAGTAGACAGCATCAAATTTCATTAAATCTAAAGAAGTGTGTTTTCTGTGTTCCCTATGGAGTTTTGTTGGGACACATTGTGTGCAAACAGGGCTTGATAGTTGATCCTGCGAAGATCGCAATCATTGTAAACTTTCCCACACCAAATTCAGTCAAGAAGCTGCGCACTACATTGGGGCATACCGGTTATTACAGGAAGTTCATAAAAGGGTATGCATAGATAACCGCAGCCATGGAGAAGCTCTCAAGAAATATGCACCGTTCATTTGGAATAAAGAATGCGAACAAGGATTTGACACATTAAAAGAGAAGATGGTCACTGCGCCAATCCTAGTTTTTCTAGATTGGGAGAAGCCATTTCGTGTCCATGTGGATGCTTCATGTATAACAATGGGCATTGTTCTTGCTCAACCAGGAGAGGGAGGCATTGATCCCCCTATTTCATTTTCCAGCAGAAAGCTATCATCAGCTGAGAAGAACTATACCACTACTGAGAGAGGACTCACAATGGTATATGCGCTGCAGAAGTTTAGGCATTACTTGCTTCTACGCAGTTCTCTATGTTCACTGACCATTCTGCTTTGAAAGACCTGGTCAATAAGCTAGTGTTAGGGGGGGCGAATATGCAGATGGTTACTACTCTTTCAGGAGTACGATTTCAAAATTGTTGTTAAGCCAGGAAGGTTAAACTTAGGACCTGATCATCTATCAAGGATTGAGTCAGGAGAAGAGCCGACGAATGTAGAAGCCAATCTTCTCGATGCATAGTTGTTTGCTATACAGGTTGCTGATGATTATTATAAGGACATTATAGAATTTTTGACTACTGGGTTTGCACCCACAGAGTTCACTATGCAGCAAAAGAAGCAGCTGGTAGTGCGAGTCGCAGACTTCACCATTATTACAGGCCAGCTATACAAGTTAGGACCGGATGAAGTGCTACGCAAATGTGTACTAGAGCATGAGAAACCATTCATATTAGCTGATGCGCATTCAGGAGTTGTAGGAGGCCATTACGCAGGAAGATCTACTGCACAGAAGATACTACGCGCAGGGCTATGGTGGCCTACAATTCACAAGGACTCAAAGGAACACTTCCAGAGCTGCGATGTGTGTCAGAGGACCAGAAAGCCATCATGCAGAGATGAAATGCCGTTAAATCCATAGTTGACATTGCAGGCCTTTGAGAAATGGGCCATTGATTTTGTGGGACCTATTAACCCACCAGGGAAAAGAATTGGTGCAAGGTATATCATTACTGCTACCGATTACCTTACCCGATGGGTAGAAGCGAAGCTAGTAAAAGACTGTAGCGCAGCTACAGCCACAGATTTCATTTTTGAAAATATCCTTACAAGGTTTGGATGCCTGAAGATTTTGATGAGTGATCAAGGCACTCATTTTCTAAATAGAACCATCGAAGCCTTGACCAAAGAGTTCCACGTTCATCATCAGCACAGTACGCCTTATCATCCATAGGCGAATGGAACTATTGAAGCATTCAATAAAGTGTTGGAGAATGCGCTAACCAAGATATGCAACGTCAATTGAGATGAGTGGGACTTGCACATTCCCTCTATATTATGGGCATATAGGACTACCTGGAAGAAATAGACTGGACACACACCCTTTAGGTTGGATTATGGGAAAGAGGCAATAATGCCAATGGAATATATCGTTCCCAGTTTGAGAATAGCAACATTTACAGGCATAGGAGATCGCGATGCACTGGAAGAGCGACTCTTACACTTGGTTGGTCTAGAGGAGGATCGCTTCATCGCAGGATTTCACCAACAAGTGCGGAAGGAAAGGGAGAAAGCATGGCACGATCGCCACATCAAGAATAAGTATTTCCAGGTAGGTGACCTAGTCCTCCTGTATGATAGCAATTTCATGAAATTTCTTGAAAATTTTAAGATGCACTGGCTTGGTCCGTATGCCGTAATGCATGTTACTAACGGTGGCGCAGTCTAGTTAGCTACCTTAGCCAGAGACACCGTGCCAATTTTGATGAATGGAAGCTGACTAAAGCCTTACCGTGATAGTCCAGCTTCGCAGAATCTTGTATTATCGAGGGAAACGCACCGCACAACACTACCGAAGTTGCACAGAGGGAAAAAAAATGAGAAGAAAATAGTAACTCTATAGTTGCGAACTCCACAGGGCACTTGCGAAGACCAAATTAACTGAGGAAAGCCTTAGTTCAGAAACGAGAAATCCGGCACCGCGAGGAGACCGCGCGGGAGCTGTCAGGACCTGTCGCACAGTTTGACACAACACTGGGAAAAATAGCCATTATAATGTCGATCGAAGAATATAGCCGTTACCAGCGACCGCTTGGGCATTTAACGCACAAATGGCCGTTTTGAGCGAGTTTATGACAGAAAGGACCGAAGGTTCCACCGGATGTTTCTAATGGATACCACAATTAATGGTTATCTAGCCGTTGAGGGGCATGGAGGAGGGTCCACTGCGCCTATAGGTAACGCCGCATTCAGACTCGCGGGCGTTTCCAAACACTTAGAATTTTCTTGCGAACAGTTATGTCCGAGTTATTTTTTGCAAGCTATCTGAAAACTTGTGAGAGTTGCCTAGTTGGTGTCTGAGTGGTCTTCCATTGAAGAAGAGTTCACGGTCCAAGTGACTATGAAGGTATTCCAATACGGGGGGATCGAAGGGTTAATGAGAACCCTAGCTAAGAAGGTTGTCTTCACACTAGGTCAGGCATCAAGACGATCACCAAGACATGGTCCAATGATGAAATATAAAGAAAAAAATCCAATAGGACCAAGAATGAAGGTACATAAGATGTCATCGACAGTGCAAAAGCTGCCACTAACGGATAAGGAGATGCCTTTGACCTTAAATCCAGACTCATTTCACCGTGTGCTCTAGATGCACTAGTTTTTAAGTTGCTGAAGAATTCCAAATACGACATCTCGCTATCGCTAATCTCAAAACATGTCGAGGTGGAGAAACATTTGTTGGGAAAAATCCCAGAATGTAGATGGGAGGATTATGATCTGCTTGTAGTGCAGAAGGAGGAGCCCAATGAGCCGAAGTTTCCACAGTTCTAACCGGACCAGTACATGTGCTGGAAAAAGGACACAAAGGGTGAGCTTAACCTGGTTTCCTAAAGTTGGTTATCTGGAGTAGTCCAGTCCAGGCTGCTCAATCTACTCAAACTTTCGTTTTTCGATAGGTCTCTAGAGCTGATTGTGGTAGCGTACACGCTGATGGCACGCATTCACCAGGGTTACTTGTGGCTCGACCGCAATGTTAACCTACCTATTGACATCATCCACCACATTATCAGGTTGAGTAAAAGGGGTAAGGATCCCAAGCAATTCTTCCAAGGGAAGAACAAGGATAAAGAAGCTGTGGCAAAGATGAAGAAAAATCAGACGATTGTCAAAGCAGAGAGGGGTTTCCAAACAAAAGAAATAGATGCTAAAGAAACAAGATTTGTCACGCAACTGTTAGCGGGAAATATTCTTCGCACATGCAGACCTCTCGAGGTAAGCGCAGGCGCAGTACTGCTTGGCGCTATAGCTGTGGAGGGAGAACAGTTTAACTGGTCTCAGTAGTTACTGAATGAGTTCATGGAAGATCTCAATGACACGTAGCTCAACGGATGGAATTTCCATTATACCTAGATTATAGTACTGATTGCTTTTGTCAGCAGGAAGGAGCCGAAGGATTACGTTGGTGTAATCACTGATACCAACGAGTGCAAAGGATTGCGTTACTCAAATTTGTGGGAAAATCTGAACTCACAAAGACAACACGCGAACGCTGAGGTCTTCTACCAGTTGTTGAGATATTGTAACTTCAAAGAATATTATATTTGTACTTTATTATTCCGGAGATGATTCATTCCTCCCTGAAGATCTTATTGTATATCCAGAGATGTTTATTCCTCCGTCGGAATGTGGTAACTTGGGTTATTAGACTTCCCTAGTGGGGGTTGGCCCTTTATGTGTTATGTGGGTCAAAGGGTTATTAGACCACCCTAGAGGGGTCGTCCCAGTCAGTTGTAGTGGGATATTTAACCCATTGGTTAAATACGAGCCTACATGATTTGTGTAAAAGACAAGTCGGAGTAGTGTATAAATAGAGGAGGTGTATTCCTCATTTTACACACACACTCACTCACTTGAGAGTGGCGCACTTATAAGAGAGAGGTCTACTATGGAGAAGGAGGAGCTTATGCTCAGGGTTACATCTTTTGTATTTGTTGGTCATCTATATTGAGGAAGCTTTGCTGGGTTTTCTACCCCATGAGGGTTTCCCAGGATAAATATGTGTCTCTTGTGTTTATGTTGTGCTTGTTGTTTCTTCAGTGATCCTGTATATGCTATTATTGTGAAATGGAATGTAATTCTTCTATTTTATGTCTTAGCATATTAAATTTTAACATGGTATTAGAGCTAACCTGAAGGAAGGCAATGTATGGCACTTACAACACTTGCTTCTCTTACGACAATTTGAAGGTTAGGGTTTTATATAGCAAAAACCAGTCATTGTGGAACTTTCGCTATAAATACAATTTGGTGAAGTTTCAGGATATGAAACCTTTATAGGTCATAGATAACATCCCCAGGTACCTTTTGGCCAAAGGGAACACTCAGATTCGTTGTACTTTGTGAGTTATGATCAGTACAAGTTAGGGTTTCTGCCTCTTCCAGATCTTAGTCAAAATCAGGTGACCTAGGAAAAAAGGTCATAACTTGGGATAGGAAGATCCAAATGAAATTTCATAAAATGTGATAGGTAGTACACAGACTGCACTATCTTAGGAAACGTTTTCAGAGGCTGAAGCTGAACCAGTGACACGTGGCACGGCGTACAATTTATCTCTCCTGTTTTATCCCATAAACAGGTCACGTTGCGACACTTGGTATAACTCTCTCTCAGAAAATCCAATTGAGGTCAGACCTATCGGTATGGAAAGATGAAAGGTCAGGCTACCATAGAAAAAGTTTTCAGACCCTGTGGAGCGAAAATTGCAGAGTTACAGTAGAAACAAGCAGGTACATATTTCTATCAAAAAAGAATTATTTTTGGAGCACCTTCATTCATGGCTTCCGGAATTTAGGGTTTCGGAGAAAGTTAGAATTTTTGGAATCGGAGTCCACGGTTGAATGCTACTTAGGAAAATCAAAATTTAGGGACCAATATCGAATTTTTTGGTTGGGTAGAAGACCGGGCTTGATCAAACCCGAGTTCGGGATTTTGATCGGAAAGATGGAAAATTAGGGCTTCAGCAAAAGTTGGAATTTTTGAAGTCTGTGACCACGGCTGGAAGATCCTCAGAAAAATAAGAGTTTAGAGCCTTGGATCGAACCTTTTGATTGGGAAGAAGGGTGGGATTCATCAAACCCTAGTTCGGGATCCTGTACAGAAGATCCAGAAGTTTCGAAGGCAATTTTGAGGGGTCAAATTTTGGAGACTTCAAAATTGAAGTATGCTAGTTTTATCAGCTTAGCATGACACATCCTTACATCCATTCAGAAGTGTGAAAGTCAAAGATTGAATTTTTAGGGTTTCTCTAGAAAACCCTAATCAAGCTCCAGATCAAGTTTCAAGGGGAGTTGACGCTAAGGCCTTACATAAGAAGACTACAGGAAGTCTCGACATGTATGATTTAAGGAGGTTCAGGTATGTCTTGAAATCTGATTCCTGATTAAGTTCATAATGTGTTTGTCTTCATATTATTTATTAGTACAATCTTGATTAATGTTAGGATTGTCTTATCACCCTAGTAACAGTATGAATGCATGTGAATGATCGAAGACATTCATTGATTAGGTCTATATGATTGTACTAATGCATTATGGTGTTGTATGAGGTTGATGTTGCTTGCTAGCAAGATACAGGTACATCACGAAAGACAAATCAAGTTCCATGACCATGACAACATGAAGACAAAGACTCATCGATAATCTTTGTTCTACTTACGAGGTATGTATGACTTTGTTATATTATGCTTAACCTATGAGATATGCAGGTTCTAGCACAGGATCTCTAAATCATTGAAGAGAACAAAGAAGATATTGTTTAGATCATGAGGATGACACTAGTGCACACTTGAGCATGCACAGTGGTACAGAATAAATAGAAGTTCAAAAGTCATATAGAAGATCAAGCGGGAGGCAACCACACAAACATAAAAGATAAGTACTTGAGTTGATATTTGAAATAGTAAATGATATTGCTTGTAATAGTTGTATGCATATTTGTATTCCTAGAATATATCATGTTGAGTGTAAACATTCATATAGCATTGAACAGTATACTACTAATATGCATATGATTGGTAAATTGGACAAACATTCCATTGTTGCTTGTATAGAATGCAACCTCTTTGCTGACATGCTGAGAGCTGTGCACACTCTCAATAGTATGTTTTGGTAGAGATGGAAGGCATCTAGATAGCCACTATATGCATACAGGATATGGAAAAGTGTTCTGCCAAAGTATTGGTCAAGATAGTTGCATAACTATGTAAATGATATCTGTATGCATAATAGGTTATCATGTCAACATGATTTGATGATTATGAAGCATTACTAATCATATACTTAATCTTGATTTGTAGGAAAGATCATGAATAATGACGAATACCGAACAAGTGATGGATGGTCAACAAAAGATTTACAAATCAAACATAATATAGAAGGCTCGTGGCTAAAATATTCTCTTAGAAAGAGGAAGAGAATCATGACGAGATGTTTGCTCCAAGTGGACAGAAAAGACCATTCTCTTAATGATGTAATTAAAGAAGAAGTGTGAATCAAGTTCTGTATGGGTACCCAGGATCGATAATCAATTGATGAGCTTAATGATCACCATGGGTGATGTGGATCTCAACCTTTGCTACAAGGTTGAATATGGTTTCTATACACAAATGACATGGATGCAAGAAAGAACTCACCACAGAGTTTGAATGATATTGAGGCTCATATCAGTAGACCCATATGACGAGAGATGGCATAGATAGATATGCAGAATATCACTCAATGCAGAGTGTGAATGATGTTCAGTCACAAAGGGAGAATTGACAGGTTCTTGATAAGCTTGGGATTTACCGAAAGTAAAGCTGATCCGTTACAAATGATGAACCTATCATACTATTACTGTATGAGGATGATCTATTTTTACAAATAGATCATGAAAAGAAAGAAGAAGATGGTTGCAAAAATGAAAAAGAAAGATCTTAGATTGATGCATTACTTCCTAGGTATGCAGTATGGCAAGGCTCAGAAGGAATCTTTCTAAACCAGGGAAATTCTGCTGGGAAATATTAAAAGGACTTGATGTGTTGGAATGGCCACTCTCATGGATTCCAACTTGAAGTTGTTAGCAGATGACTCATCAGAGTTAGTGGATATAACTCTGTACAGACAAATTATTAAGTCATTGATGTGTCTAACGAATACTAGGTTAGATATATGCTTTGCTGTGAACACCTTGAGTTAGTATCTAGTGGAAACTAGATGTGTTCACCTGTTAGTTGAAAAGCATGTGATGAGGTACCTAAAGGATACGATAGACTTTGATCTATGTTATCTTCATGACTTCAGATGGCTACATAGATGTTGATTGGGCAGAAAGTGTATAAGACAGGAAGAGCACATCGAGAGGATGTTATTGTCTAGGATCAACCATGATCTCGTGGTTTAGCAGGAAGCAATCTAGTGTGGCTCTCAGCACAAGCGGAATATATGGCTGCTTGCTCTGCTAGTTGTGAAGCGGTATGGCTTCAGAATTGTTTGACATAGAAATGGACCCAACTGTGATCCTATCTGACAAATAGAGTTGTACCAAAATGGTAGAGAATCCAGTGTTCCATGATAAGTCAAAGCACATAGAGATATGACATTTCTATATACGAGATATGGTGCAGAAAAGAATTAAAGTTTGAATTTGTAACAAGTTACCAATGTACTAACCAAACCTCTACCAATCCGATGTACTAACCAAACCTCTACCTCAAGTAAAGTTTTCCAAGACAAACTTAATATAGTTCAGAAGGACCCTCCTCGAAAGGGGGAGTGATGTGATCACTTATGATGAGATTTCCTGCATCGACAGAGAAGTCGATGATGTGGATATATATATTACTAATGCCGACAGAGAGGTTGGTGGATGGTCCTTAGACAGGGTCTAAGTTGACAAGGGGATTGCATCATCCTTGAACACACGTTCTAAAGTGAGCCGTAGATAGATGTCTCCGAGAAAGAAGAGGATTGCATCATCCTTGAACACACATTCTAAAGTGAGCCATAGACAGATGTCTCCGAGAAATAAGAAGGATTGCATCATCCTTGAACACATGTTCTAAAGAGAGTCGTAGACATATGTCTTCAAGAATTAAGTCCTTCGTGGACATGTGATGATTGAATCATCCTTGGATTTCAGTCCTAAAGTGAGCCGTAGACATATGTCTCCAAGAAAGAAGAGGGATTGCATCATCCTTGAACACATGTTCTAAAGAGAGCCGTAGACGTATGTCTTCGAGAATGAAGTCCTTGGTGGACATGTGAGGATTGGATCATCCCTGGACTTCAGTCCTAAAGAGAGTCGTAGACATGATGTCTCCAAGAATAAAGTCCTGAATGAACAGGTGGGGGATTGTATCATCCCCGAACTTCGGTCCCAGAATTGAGCCGCAGACATGATGTATCCGAGAATAAAGTCCTGAATGAGTAGGTGGGGGATTGTATCGTCCCCAGACTTCGGTCCTAGAATTGAGCCGTAGACATGATGTCTCCAAGAATAAAGTCCTGAATGAACAGGTGGGGGATTGTATCGTCCCCGGACTTCGGTCCTAGTATTGAGCCGCAGACATGATGTCTCCGAGAATAAAGTCTTGAATGAATAGGTGGGCGATTGTATCATCCCCGGACTTTGGTCCCAGAATTGAGCCTTAGACATATGTCTTCGAGAATAAAGTCCTGAATGAATAGGTGGGGGATTGTATCATCCTCGAACTTCGGTCCCAGAATTGAGCCGTAGACTGGGTCTCCGAGAATGTAGTCCTGAATGAATAGGTAGGGGATTGTATCTTCCCCGGAATTCGGTCCCAGAATTGAGTCGTAGACTGGGTCTCCGATAATGAAGTCCTGAATGAACAGGTAGGGGATTGTATCTTCCCCGGACTTAGGTCCCATAATTGATCCGTAGACTGATGTCTCCGAGAATTGAAGATAGAACTGCATCATCCCTAGACCTCGGTTCAAAATGTACGTGATGGGATTGCATCATCCCTAGACATGAGACTTGTCTTAAAGGTACGTGTGAGGACTGCATCGTCCGTGAACTAGGTTCAAAATGTACGTGATGGGAGTGCATCATCCCTAGACATGAGACTTGTCTTAAAGGTACGTGTGAGGACTGCATCATCCGTGAACTAGGTTCAAAATGTATGTGATGGGATTGCATCATCCCTAGACATGAGACTTGTCTTAAAGGTACGTGTGAGGACTGCATCGTCCATGAACTGGGTTCAAAATGTACGTGAGAGGATTGCATCGTCCGTGACTTGGGTTCAAAATGTACGTGATGGGATTGCATCATCCCTAGACATGAGACTTGTCTTAAAGTGATAAGGATTGATCATCTTGGAACTTGATCTGGATTGTATCATCCATGGACCTATGTCCTAAAGAGAGCAGGATTGATCATCCTATAATATGATCGTGTGTGTTGCAGGGTATGCTGCTATTATGACTGATGAGGATACTTGTATTGATGTATTGATACTTGTATTGATGATATGTATTGATGAGGATACTTGTATGTATACTTGTATTGATGAGGATACTTGTATTGATGATGTGTATACTTGTATTGGTGTGGATACTAATACTGATGATCTAGATGACGATGCTATTGATTGTGTTGATCTAGATGATGATGTTGCTGATCATGTAGATCGAGATGATGATCCAGATGCTGTAGATCGAGATGATCCAGATGCTGTAGATCGTGATGATCCAGATGCTGTAGATCGTGATGATCCAGATGCTGTAGATAGAGATGATCCAGATGTTGTAGATCGAGATGATCCAGATGTTGTAGATCAAGATGATCCAGATGCTGTAGATCGTGATGATCTAGATGCTATAGATCGTGATGATCCAGATGCTGTAGATCGAGATGATCCATATGTTGTAGATCATGATGATCCAGATGCTGTAGATCGTGATGATCCAGATGCTGTAGATCGAGATGATCCAGATGTTGTAGATCGAGATGATCCAGATGCTGTAGATCGTGATGATCTAGATGCTGTAGATCGAGATGATCCAGATGTTGTAGATCGTGATGATCCAGATGCTTTAGATCGTGATGATCCAGATGCTGTAGATCGAGATGATCCAGATGCTGTAGAACGTGTTGATCCAGATACTGTAGATCGAGATGATCTAGATGCTATAGATCGAGATGATCCAGATGTTGTAGATCGTGATAATCCAAATGCTATAGATCGAGATGATCCCGATGCTGATGATCGTATGATGGTGATGTTGATGATCGTGAGGATCCAGATGTTGATGTTGTTGTAGCTGTTCGAGTGCTACAGAAGATAAAGACTCATTACTGAAGATGTTGATGTTCCAGTATTGAAGATGTTCCAGTAACTGCTTGAGTTACTGATGATGTTGAGAAAGCTTCCAATGATTTCTAGATGTATCATGTATGACGTTCATGATTCCTTGCTCGTGCAGATGCTGTTATAATATCCTTCTCGTTAAGGGGGATTGTTGAGATATTGTAACTTCAAAGAATATTATATTTGTACTTTATTATTTCGGAGATGATTCATTCCTCCATGAAGATCTTATTGTATATCTGGAGATGTTTATTCCTCCGTCGGAATGTGGTAACTTGGGTTATTAGACTTCCCTAGTGGGGGTTGGCCCTGTATGTGTTATGTGGTTCAAAGGGTTATTAGACCACCCTAGAGGGGTCAGCCTAGTCAGTTGTAGTGGGGTATTTAACCCATTGGTTAAATACGAGCCTACATGATTTGTGTAAAAGACAAGTCGGAGTAGTGTATAAATAGAGGAGGTGTATTCCTCATTTTACACACACACTCACTCACTTGAGAGTGGCACACTTATGAGAGAGAGGTCTGCTATGGAGAAGGAGGAGCTTATGCTCAGGGTTACATATTTTGTATTTGCTGGTCATCTATATTGAGGAAGCTTTGTTGGGTTTTCTACCCCATGAGGGTTTCCCAGGATAAATCTGTGTCTCTTGTGTTTATGTTGTGCTTGTTGTTTCTTCAGTGATCCTGTATATGCTATTATTGTGAAATGGAATGTAATGCTGCTATTTTATGTCATAGCATATTAAATTTTAACACCAGTATAATGACCAGCTGCACGCATCAATCATATTGACGCTACAGATAAAAAAGCAGGTAACCAGTAGGTATATTCGCATTGTGAATTTTTATGCTGACATGCGTAGCATTTATACTTCAGCCAAGACACAGAAGAAGAAGGTGGAATGGTTCCCACGGAATGGTCTGCCGAGTTCCGAGTGGAAATTGTAGATGTCCCAAGTGACTCTGGCGTGGACGAGCCTATTCCATGCCCTATTACTAAAGACAAGAAAATAGGAAAAAGAAAGGAAGCTGAGAGCCCAGGACAGAAAAAGGGGCCAAGGAAGAAGCAGAAAGCTGATAAGGGCAAGTTGGACACTGTACTCAAGAGCGACGATTATGAAATGATCGACGTAAATTTTATAGAGTAGATGGAAGATCTGATGTCAGATAAAGAGAAAAAAGATAAGGCAATATAGGATACTCTGGAAAAGAATCTGACCGCGTTGCAGGAGATTATGCTGAAAATCGAAGAATTCTAGAAGAGATTACCTCCACTGCGCGACTCAGAGTCCAAAGGGAAGTCAGGAGGAACTTCACAGTAGAGAACACCGTAGTTAACCATGACAGTTCCTGCGAAGTCCCGTATTGTCCACCTGGACCTGATAACAGTAATTTTACCTATGCCAGAGAAACTTATGTTGGATACAAAGGATGTCGAGCGTGTGGAGCTTGACTTGGAAAAAATACCACTACCGAGACTACATTATTTACATTTGCAGTGTGTGGAGGAAATGCATGAGTGAACCACTGACGCGCTGAAGGGATAGGATGAGCTACAAGCATCTAATTGACAGTTGGCAGAGTCTATCTCGTGAAGCGCTATGCAGCTACTAGATGAGAATGATCGTCGGAAAAGACTAGAGTCCACGATCACTGCGGTAGTAGACAATACAGACGACTTTGAAGTCCAGGCAGATCCTGGGGATACTATTGTCAAGATTGGCGAGTTAGTTACCATTCTTAAGATAGATTTGCAGGATATGGAGATTGAACATGAGGCTGACATCACTGCTTTGAAGGAGCAGATAAACCCTTAGACGCCACCGAATGAGCAGCAGCTCAGAGCAGAAGCTGTGAAGGCCACAACAGAGAATATTGCTGCCGAAGTGACTAAGTGCCAGAGCCTATTAGATGACACATTAAAGGCATTTACAGCCCTCCAGGAAGACCCAAGATTGATGCAAGTGAAAAAGGCTGTCAAAGATAAGCAAGTAGCACTAGAGCAATTGGATACATAAGTGAAGGCCCTGCTACCGAGAGATAGGCTTGTGAAGTACCGAGAAATCAATTTGCTTAAGAAGGAAGTGCAGGACTTACGGGAAAAAGAGACCGAATTGGGAGACAAGTCACAGCCCTTACTGGAATATGCCAGCACGATATCACAAGAGATCGAGGAGAAGTTAAAAGAGCTGTGTGAGAATAATAAAGAGGTTGCAGGATAGATAGGTGACGAGATCACCCCTGAGATGATGGAAACAGTCAACCAAATCGAGCAAGACATGAAGAAAACAGTCCAGAAGTTGATTTCTACATACAATGAGTTTTCCACGAATCTAGCTCTGCAGGAGACAGAACAACTCGAGGAAATTGAAGTTGCAGGTGACTTGGGGGCGAGCCACAAGTAAGTGTTAGGGGCCTGTTGGGCCTGGACCAAGTGGGGCAATTTTGAGCAAGAAGGTGTTTTGGAACTACGGAGCTGAGCGCATTTCGGCTGAAACAATTTTGTATAATTTTTTGGGATACTCCGAATGTAATGTCCCTTGTTAGGAATTTTATTAAAATGGCAATTTTTCACTTTTTTTCCTAGTTAGACCTTTGACTAATTTTGAGCTCTAGGTCCCCAAATTGCTCCATTTGCTCCCAAATATTCTGAGAAGGTATATGGATGATTTTAGAACATAAATATGTGTTTCAAGGATGCTTTTGGACCTTTAAAATACTTCTGCAAATCCTCTTTCAATTCTGGCCAATGTAGGGAACTTTACTAGTAATTTCCCTTTGACTAGTATTGGTCTCTAGGTCTCAAATTGACTCCAAATGCCTTCAAATATTCAAGGAAGGTGTATGAATGATATTAGGACTTGAATATGATGTTTAGGGATGATATATGGCCACCAAAATACCACTGAAAACTCTCTTAAGATTCTGGACCAAGTATGCAATTTTAATAGTAATTTGGGGTTCAAATCCCCCTCCGGTAAGTACTGAAAATGGCTTCCCAAATGCCTCCAAAACCACTCAAATTTCTGCAAAGAGGTAGGGGATTTCTCAAGTATTTTATTAAGGTCCCAAATGAACCATTCATTAGTTATTAAGTCTATTCCAAACCTCTCCCAAACAATAGCAAAAATCACTAGTTTAACCCTTGGGGAAATGGCACCAAATCTTCTCCAAATGTAAATAAACTGAGTAAAATGACTTCAAATGCTTGAGCACTGAACATGAAACTTGTATAATACATAAATAAAATTCCATTCATACAAAAACCATCATTATTTTACTTATCCATTCGAATCCATCAACATTACATTGGTTCACAACAAGGTAGTGGGGAAATGACACTGTTCTTTCATTAAAAATGAGATTTATACATTTCTACTTGGAATTTAGACTTGAAAATTTATGGAGATGAAGAAAAAATTATTTAATTCATATTACAAAATAAATGGTGCATTAGAATCTCCCCCAAAGAGTACAATAGCTCACCAAAAACGCCCTCCCTTAAGGATCAAGAATATGCCACCAAAATTGGAAATGGTTGAAGGAGTGAGATGCAATAGAAGAAACCATGAGCTACCCTGTAGCTTAAACCTGCAAATAAACACTACATTAAAGCTCCAAATGAAAGGTCTAAATGGCCTTTCCAATTACCAACTTGGATGGGAATCTTTCACCCTCGAAATTGGCTAAGGCAAGAAACTCGTCATCCAATAGCTTTCCCTCTTCACAAATGCAATTGCAAATTCTACAAACGATCAAAAGATGCTTTCATTATTTTTTATTGAAATTTACAAAGTTCTAATGTCCTCCATGCGTCGAATTCCTTCCAAGAGACTCATGCCAAATCAAGTTGGGAAGATATTCCAAAGAACGCCACTTGTACAACAATTCCTAGTCTCCCACTTCCACCAAATCACATGTGGAAGCATCTTAGTTTCCCTAAAACCCTTGAGCACCCTCTTGGAGTCTATTTTTATCCCTTTCATGTCATATATGTCATATGTCAGCTTTCAGGTCTTATTTGTGTCATAGGTTTCATAGCATCTTCATCATTGTTGTCATAGAGCTAGGGAATCTAGCCCAAGTGTCTCACTAGCTCCAAATTGCCTCCTCCTTTTTCGTGGGAGTTACTCTTCGTCTATATTTAGACCTCATTGAATCATGCCAAGTATTATTGACCTTATAAATCATTTCAAGAACATTAGGCTTCCCATGGATTTGGAATTGCAAGAAGAGGATGCCATGTGGCACATAAATTCTAGCTTGTGTGGGTCCCACTTCCTCCATGTGTCTTCATGATCAAATGCCACTTTGATTTTCACTTGTATATATTTATTTATCTCCCTTATTAAATATTTATACCATCCTTATGTTCCAACATCATTTATTATCCCCATTATTCCAAATCCCAAAGCTTCCACCCCAAACCTAGGAAACTAGTAATTTTCCTCCTTGGCAATTATTTGACCTTTAGCATCGATTTGAAAAAATCTAATGAATAGGGCCAATTTTCTTAGGCCATTGTGACCCAATTCCAAATTTGGGACATGAAAAATCCTCCCTTCCCAATATTGCTTGTCCTCAAGCAATTTCAAACATGGGTGTTGAAGAACCTGCTTTCTATATAATTATTTCAAGTTGCCATTGAATTGCCCAACCTTGAGTCTTTGAGTTGCCATTGAATTGCCCAACCTTGAGTCTTTGAGTTTCCATGAATATTTTAGAGAGGAACCACCATGCTTTCTACTACACTACTCTAATAAAAATCACTTTATTAAGTGGGAAATCCATCTCCCATACTGCTTGTTTCCCCAAAAATTTGAAACCAATGAGATAAAAATTATTCCAGGGTCCCATTGCTTGTATTGCACCCCAACAATTAAGAGTACTCTCCAACACATACCATCAGATAAGAGGATTTCTGGATCCCATTTTCTTGTATGCATTCTTCTAGACATCATGAGTACAAAATATATATCATCAAAGTACATAACACCATAATGAAAATGTACATCAAGGAGATGCTTCATCAAAGAGTCATGAAAGTGCTTATACCTCAAAGCAAGTAGATCACCATTTTCCAAGTGCATACAATCTTCAAGTGACCCATCAAATCTGCTCCAATGTCATAGGTGAGGAGCCCATGTCCTATAATGCTTCTCCAAAAGGATTTGATATGCATCAAAATATTCAGCCATGTATTCTTTCATCCAAGAAGTGAATGAAGAATCTCCACTAAAATATGAACCAAATAATGAGCAGAAAAAACAAGGAGACTTCAAAGGACTTAAAGAAGTCTCACCCATACATCCATGAATGTGAGAATAATAAAGATATATCAAAGTATGTGGCTGCCAACAAATTTTTTTTCCAATCATAAATTTATTCATCCAAGTGTTGGATGAAGTTCCTCCAACATCAAATGAACCAAGTGTTGAGCAAGAAAAACCATGAGTCTTCAAGTGACTCAAATGCATATCATAGGTGCATCTATGTAGATGTGCCTCATTATAAAGTAACAAACAATTCTTCTGCAAATGTGAATAAGAATGTGCTCCAACCATGTCATCATAAAAAGCAAATCTAGGAGTTCAATACTCCTCATGTGGCACCATAAAAAAGAACCCTTTCACCCATACTTCATTGACACTAATGTTGCAAAGCATGTTATTGTAGGATGTAGGAGAATGAACTAACTCACCCAAATGATCAAAAAGTGCAGAAGTTTCATCATGGGAAGGATCCATATGGGTAGTATCATGCAGATCCTTCAAATGTGTGAAACCTTTGTAATAGATTGGTTCCAATGTAGAGGAATCATGCTCTTCTTTAAAAATTGCATAACCTTCATCAAGAGACAATTCAAGTTCCTCTTCCACCACATCAAGTGTTTGTATCTCTTCAAGTTCATATTCAAACACATCAAGAACATTCAAATTTCCACATTTCTCATGATCCACCATGTCATGAGGATCCTCCTAACAATCTACCATTTGACAATATGAAACATAGGAGGAAAAACAAGTATCTTGCAACTTTTCAAGAAGTTGCTCATTTTGAATTGTGAGCTTATGATTATCCTCATTATTCTTCAAGTATGCATCATGTAACAATTCATTAAGCTCAAACAAATGGTTTCTATAAAAAAACAAAGACATGAAATTACCTTTGATGTGGCACATTGCTCTTTGAATCTTCTCCATGTCTTCAAGGAAGGATGTTTCCTCCAATGAAGTAGATCTCCAACAAGAATTTGACACCAATGCTTGAGTGTCATGGAGAATGTTGAGGGACTCTTGGATCTTCTTTTCATTCATCTTTAAGGACCCTTCAAGAAAATGAGTCTCTTGCAAATGAAACTCCTCATCTTCTTCATTTTTTCTTGGACCAACTTCATGAAGCTCAAGTGGTGATGGGGAAGTTGATCTTGGTTGTTCTTCAACTGCTACAAGGTCTTCATTATCATGCTTAATGGAACTTGAGCTTGCAGCAACACTTTCAAAAGTGACCTCCATGTCACCAACATAGATGTGTGAGCACCCATCGTAGGTACTCCTTCATAGTTTAAGCATCCATCAATAGATGCTATTTGGTTCATGTCTAATATAGAAGGTGTGTCGAAATGATCTTCCATATTTTCAATAGAATCTTCTTCACGCTCTTGTGATGTCTCTTACTTTTTCTCCTTCAAGCAAGCTGATGCATTTTGCCCCTTGTTTTCCTTAGTATCAATATCTTTGGACTCTCTATTTTGAAATGGATTCTCATTACCTTCCTTCATCTTGCCCTTGTTTTTGATAATGAGGTATTGATGAAATGGTATAGTGTTTCTGAAACCTTCACTCAATTTTTTCCATTCGAGATGACTTTCTTCCACATATTTGGATTCAATAAATTTTGGTACAGTAGGCCTTGGTTTTCTTTGAAAATCATTTTTTCTATTATGGGGTCCTGTGCTTGAAAAAATATGCTCACCCATTGGCTTATTTTCCTCACTTTTTCCTTTTCAACAAAAACACTTTTGGTTTCAATATCTAGTGGTGGTCCCTGAATTATTTTCCTCACAAATATAAGACCACATCAGGTTTCAAAATCATGCTATGATACAACTATAATGTCCCTTGTTAGGAATTTTATTAAAATGGCAATTTTTCACTTTTTTCCCTAGTTAGACCTTTGACTAGTTTTGAGCTCTAGGTCCCCAAATTGCTCCAATTGCTCCCAAATATTCTGAGAAGGTATATGGATGATGTTAGAACATAAATGTGTGTTTCAGGGATGATTTTGGACCTTTAAAATATTTCTGCAAACCCTATTTCAATTCTGGCCAATGTAGGGAACTTTACTAGTAATTTCCCTTTGACTAGTATTGGTCTCTATGTCTCAAATTGACTCCAAATGCCTTCAAATCTTCAAGGAAGGTGTATAAATGATATTAGGACTTGAATATGATTTCCAGGGATGATATATGGCCACAAAAATACCTCTGAAAACTCTCTTAAGATTCTGGACCAAGTATGCAATTTTACTAGTAATTTGGGGTTCAAATCCGCCTCGGGTAAGTACTGAAAATGACTTCCCAAATGCCTCCAAACCCAGTCAAATTTATAAAAAGAGGTAGTGGATGTCTCATGGATTTTATTAAGTTTCCAAATGAACCATTCATTAGTTATTAAGTCTATTCCAAACCTCTCCCAAACAACAACAAAAATCACTAGTTCGACCCTTTGGGAAATGGCACCAAATCTTCTCCAAATGTAAATAAAATGAGTAAAATGACTTCAAATGCTTGATAAATGAACATGAAACTTGTTTAATACATCAATGAAATTCCATTCATCAATAAACCATTAGTATTTTACTTATCCATTCGAATCCATCAACATTACATTGGTTCACAACAAGGTAGTGGGGAAATGACACTGTTCTTTCATTAAAAATGAGATTTATACATTTCTGCTTGGAATTTCGACCTGAAAATTTGTGGAAATGAAGAACAGAGTATTTAATTCATATTAAAAAATAAATGGGGCATTAGAAGATCCCCCAAAGAGTACAATAGCTCACCAAAAACGCCCTCACTCAAGGATCAAGAATATGCCACCAAAACTGGAAATGGTTGAAGGAGTGAGCTGCAATAGAAGAAACCATGAGTTTCCCTGTAGCTTACACCTGAAAATAAATACTCCATTAAAGCTCCAAATGAAAGGTCTGAATGGACTTTCCAATTACCAAATTGGATGGAAATCTTGCACCCTCAAAATTGGCTAAGGCAAGAAACTAGTCATCCACTAGTTGTCCCTCTTCACAAATGCAATTGCAAATTATACAAATGATCAAAAGCTACTTTCATTCTTTTTTTTTGACATTTAAAAAGTTCTATTTCCTCCATGGGTCGAATTCCTTCCAAGAGACTCATGCCAACTCAAGTTGGGAATAGATTCCAAAGAACGCCACTTGTACAACAACTCCTAGTTTCCCACTTCCACCAAATCACATGTGGAAGCATCTTAGCTGCCCTAACACCCTTGAGTTCCCTCTTGGAGTCTAGTTTTAGCCCTGACATGTAATATATGTCATATGTCAGCCTTCAAGTCTGATTTGTGTCATAGGTATCATAGCATCTTCATAATTGTTGTCATAGAGCTAGGGAATCTATCCCAAGTGTCTCACTAGCTCCAAATTGCCTCTTCCTCTTCCATGGGAGTTAATATTCATCTATATATCGACCTCATTGACTCATTCCAAGTATTATTGACCTTATAAATAATCCCAAGAACATTAGGCTTCCCATGGATTTGAAATTGCAAGAAGAGGATGCCATGTGGCACATAAATTATAGCTTATGTGGGTCACACTTCCTCCATGTGTCATCATGATCAAATGCCACTTTGATTTTCACTTGTATATATTTATTTATCTCCCTTATTAAATATTTATGCCATCCTAATGTTCAAACATCATTTATTATCCCCATTATTCCAAATCCCAAAGCTTCCACCCCAAACCTAGGAAACTAGTAATTTTTCTCCTTGGCAATTATTTGACCTTTAGCATTAATTTGACAAACTCTAATGAATAGGGCCAATTTGCTTAGGCCATTGTGACCCAATTCCAAATTTCGGACATGACAGCGAAGTTGCGCGCAACGCAACAATGAAGGAAGCTGCGAGGACCAGTACTGCGAGGAGGCAGTGATGTGAAGTGCCCAGTCCACGAGATGCCAGTAAAGCAAAGTGTTAGACGAAAGACGACATGTATTCCGGTTAGACCATCGGTGGTCTATTTTTGGTAAAGATGCTCCATGAGTGCTAAGCGGCAGATAGGAGAAAATCGGGAAGAAAGCGACTAGTCACACACACAGAAGATGCCACTACTAAAACTAGTCGCATGAAACCGTTAGAGGAAGAACCGCTTGGTGAAAGCGACCTGTTGGCATGCGTGCAATAGGAAGGCCGATAGCGACGTTAAGCATGCCTGGAAGACCGCCATGATGGAATATTCGCTACCAGGAGCCAGTAGTTTGGTTTTGGAGAAATCGTGACAATTTTGTAAAGCTAAGGGTTTTTTCCTATAGATTGTAAATACAAGACCTACGGGCATGATCTATAAATAAAGAATTTTGGTATGGGAAAGGGTTAATATCTTGTAGATGTAAAATTAGTCACAGCAGATCTAATGAACAAGTAAATCAATCACAACAGATGAACATAGAAAATATGGTGCAAAACTGTGCAAAACATGCAGCAGTGCTCTCTATCCCAGAAAGGGTGAATGAATTACAATACAAACTGTTACAATGAACAGAGCAATTCGAATTGCCTAAGGAGGTCATTCGAATCACTGAATGGAGTAGCTTGACTCAATCTAGGAGTCCTCATCAATCATCGGTGTTGCTCATCAATCACAACAAACAGTCATCCAGGTGTCAAGCTGAGTCTAACTGATCATAATAAATGTAACTGAAGTGTGTAGCACTGATATAGGATCTGGAGGCTCAGTGGGGGCGCATGGGAGGCTAACTGGAGTCAGAACAAGTCACCTAATCGAACTGGAGGTCAATCGGAGGTGAAACAGTCAGTCAGGAGTGAAATCGGAGTGAAATCAATCAGAATCGGAGCTAACTGAATGTAACTGGAGTGAATCTGCAGTGGTAGGTGAACAAGTGCGCCCTTCTCTGTCAGTAGGTGAGAAGAGGGCGCCTTTCAGCTTAGGAGGGCTAAAACTCTGTGGTAGGTGGCTCCCGGGTGCTAGAAGAAGGTGGATAAGGTGCTGGAGGCATCAAACTGGTGACTGGGATGCATGCCTGTGCATGCAGAATCCTGAAATAGATCATATCCTGAAATAGATCATGCAAGATCCTGAAATAGATGATGTATCCCGAAATAGATGATGTGGATATCCGAACACCCCCCCTCAAGCTAGAGTATGATGTGCCAACTAAAATAATGTGGGGCCCTGGTAACTAAGACCAAAGGTCACCCCAATACAATAATCCCAAAACTAATAACAGTCAATAAACCGAGGAAATGGGGAAAACCTCATGGGAAAAATACCCCCCCTCAAAATAGACTGTAGTACACCAAAAGATTTAACTGCTCCAAAATCAAGTAGATATGTCTGGAGGTATCTTACTCTTGGGAGTAAATGGATCATGCTCCAAAAACATGTGCTTGAATTCTCCATCAGTGGATGCAAGCGAATGTGGAGACTTTAAGAACTTGCTCTTCATACCGAAAAAGGTGAGAACAAATCTGAAAATATGAGGATGATCCTGGAACCTGTGATTCGAACCAAGTGAGGTAGGAATAGCTCCAATCGGATCAAATAGATCTTGAAACTTGAACTTCTTATCAATAGAAGTTAAATCAGCTCCAAAAATAGATGAATGGTTTCTTGAGATCTCCTTTGAACCAACAAGGGTGAGATCAAAACCAAAATCAGCAAAAAGTGCATGAGAATTGAACTCAAGCGAATGGTAGTGCTCTTCATCTTCATTAAAACTCTGAGAAACTTTGCAAATGATAGAACATAAGTTTATAGAAGGCATGCAATCAAGGAGGGCGAATGCTTCACCTCCAAAATCAGATTTTACCTCCAAAACTTCAAGTAGATCATTATTCTGCATGCCGACAAACTCATGTGAAAGAGAGGATTCAAGAACCTCTTCGGAATCTAGAGTATGAGCTTGTTTATCTTGCTCAGAATTCGAAATAGAAGACTTTGAGAGAATGAGTGTTGAATCTACAGTTTCTTCTTCATCTTGAACAATTGTTGAGGCCAACACATGATCGGAAAGAACACATAAGGAGATCTCACTGGGCTTGTTCTCCAAAAGGCTAGCATGATCCTCTTCTTCCTGCTTTCCAAATTCTCTGTCAAGTTGGACCCATAGATCACTTGGATTTTCAGCAGTATTACTGAGGTAGCGCATACAAGGAGACATAGCAAGACACATTGCTCCAAAAGCTCTATCACAATCATTGAGCCAATCATTCTCCTCTTCATCGGAATCAAAATCTCTTGTATTACCAATGCACATATCAAAAAGACATTGTCTCTTCAAGAATGCAATCATCTTTGGTTTCCATTCATCATAGTTGAATGGAGTAAGAATATTTTGTGAAGAAGAAGTCTCCATCTTTGCATTAGCGAATGCACATGGAGGAAGTAAGAAACCTGCAAATCACACACAAACAAACACTATGTTTTCAGCCTTGCATGCATATGAGCGAATGCACATGATATTTTGCATGCCGCTGCTGAAATATATTGGTGAGCAAAGATTGCTCTCTCTTCATGTAGAACACCTGCAGAAAAGAAGTCTTGTCCCTGCCATGGCTCTGATACCATGTAAAATTAGTCACAGCAGATCTAATGAACAAGTAAATCAATCACAACAGATGAACATAGAAAATATGGTGCAAAACTGTGCAAAACATGCAGCAGTGCTCTCTATCCCAGAAAGGGTGAATGAATTACAATACAAACTGTTACAATGAACAGAGCAATTCGAATTGCCTAAGGAGGTCATTCGAATCACTGAATGGAGTAGCTTGACTCAATCTAGGAGTCCTCATCAATCATCGGTGTTGCTCATCAATCACAACAAACAGTCATCCAGGTGTCAAGCTGAGTCTAACTGATCATAATAAATGTAACTGAAGTGTGTAGCACTGATATAGGATCTGGAGGCTCAGTGGGGGCGCATGGGAGGCTAACTGGAGTCAGAACAAGTCACCTAATCGAACTGGAGGTCAATCGGAGGTGAAACAGTCAGTCAGGAGTGAAATCGGAGTGAAATCAATCAGAATCGGAGCTAACTGAATGTAACTGGAGTGAATCTGCAGTGGTAGGTGAACAAGTGCGCCCTTCTCTGTCAGTAGGTGAGAAGAGGGCGCCTTTCAGCTTAGGAGGGCTAAAACTCTGTGGTAGGTGGCTCCCGGGTGCTAGAAGAAGGTGGATAAGGTGCTGGAGGCATCAAACTGGTGACTGGGATGCATGCCTGTGCATGCAGAATCCTGAAATAGATCATATCCTAAAATAGATCATGCAAGATCCTGAAATAGATGATGTATCCCGAAATAGATGATGTGGATATCCGAACAGTAGAAACTCTTCATTTTGGTTAAGATTTGAATATTGTTGCATATTTTAAGCTTAGTGCTATTGTAAAGACTCTTCAAGTTGAGTGCGCAGAGATCTAGTTGAGAGAGAAGAGAGTCTGCAGCTAAGTGCGCAGACTAAGAACTGTTGTACCCTTCCCAAATATTAATTTAACAATAGTTCTTGTGGACATAGACTCCATCCTGGGGGTGAACCACGTTAAATTCTGTGTAGTGTGATTGTTTTGTGTTTGCGACTGTTCATTTGCTTAGTATGGGTGTTTAATGTCGCAAATTATCTATTATGTGATTGCTTTTATATGTATTCACTATAGGAATGATGGGAATAATATGTTAAGTAATACATGTATGGATGAATGTTAAGTATTCAACACTTATAAGTCTTTGAATGCATGAATTTGTTGGATAGTCACATAGTTGAACATTGGATTTGAGCATAGCGTTGGAGCACGCAGTATTGCATGTTTCATTCATTTACATACACCATAAATACAATAACCTAAGTGTTTTTGAATGGACAAAGATCATTAAGTAAGATTGATTAGAGTTGATCAAGTCTTGAGGTAGGTGTGCGGTCTAGTTGATGCGCTGTCTCATTGTGAGTGTTGCGAGGTAAGCTATTGATAGCTTATCGCCACGACGCTGGAAGTACCCCTCCGCGCAGTCATTGGATGCACTAGTTGCGCAAGCACCTCATCTTGCTGAAGTATCCGACGCGAAGTAGAGACTTCATGCAGTCTTTTGTGTGCAGCAAGAGTAATTTACTGCGCTGCCCATTAGTTCCTGTTACACTCGCATCACCAAGTTGTGGAAATTTGATTCTGCAACCACACCCTCAGCTTTGCCTCGGGTGAGACCTTAGGCTACTCACATCCTATTGCCAAAAGAGCCGGTGAATAGGGGTTTTGTTGGTTCCTCGAACCACGAAGTACTTGGGTCTACATTGGAAACCTATAGCTCAGTTATATACGCCAACAGCCGTAGTACTGTTCGGTTACAAACAATGGAAGGTCTCTTTGAATCCTATCTAGTCAATGTTCAACTACTCAAGAATTATTTCATGTTAGATAAGCGTTTGGCTTATATGTACATAGGTGTGGTTTGTTTTTCTTTTTCTTTCTTTGAATTGTTTGTTTTTTTTTAATTTTGATTTTATTGCATCATAATAATGTCAACACATTTGGTATAGGCTTCTAATCAGTGCATCTCAGATCAATTCAATCTGAAGATTTGGAGGTGACCATGTCAGATTCACTTTAATCAACCTATATCTGAAGGTGTCCTTTCATGAAATTTAACAGCCAATCTATGCAGAGATTTAATTGATACTTTCCCATCTGAATCACCATCTGTATAGATGTCTCATTTTGTTAATTGAAGTCATAGGGGTGACTAGGTCTTCCTGCCTTATGTTCCATTAGTGATTGGCAAAAAATATTTATATCCTAGTCAAACTTTATCTGTTCTCGATCCCATCATGATTATCTTGAAGTTGAATACATTTTAATAACTGTGAATTGCGATATGGGGGGTCTTATTACAAGCCATCCCATTATGTTCATAGATTCTCAGTGGAATGACATCTCCACATTTGGTCATCAAGCTAGGGAGGTGACTTTCAACTACTGCTAGAAGGTGGAAGATCCTATCATAGGTCGGTCCATTCATGATCCATAGGTATCAATGAGTAACACTACTAAAAATATGGTCACCAAGCCATGGTAGTGTCTTGTAGTTTACATCTAAATTAACTTTGTTTTCTTTGATTAAGGCAGTTTGTTGTATTCGAGGACATGGAGTCTTATTGCAGCCATCGTGACCATGATCATGAATTTTATTTTGGACTGGCATTATTGCTATATGGTCACCAAGCCATGATAATTGCTTTTGGTGTCAAAACCAAAAGACAAGGAGTCTCCTTACCGAGCTAGCTTGTTCATTTTCGAGGTGAGGTTTGTGAATGGAATTGCCAAGATCTGATCACCAAGTAAGGGCATTGGCCTTGTTTCAACAAAGTCTTATTTGTAGATATTTTGCCAAAAAAAAATATACAAAAAAAATAAAAAAATATTTTGAGTAATACAATCAGTAAATACAATAAATAGTTAATGATTCAAGGTAACTCATGATTTTGTGATCTGGAATAGTTGTAAGTTTGTTCTAAGGTTTATCACAAACTTCCATCTCATGTTTACATAATGGTTCAAGGGTTACCTCTTTACTGCTAGACTACCTTTTTCAATGAATATCATCATTAATTGATTTCGGATGATGACATATCAGTCATATGAAATTGACTGTGTTGTTTGATTGTGAGTTTATGAAAACATTTTTCTAAGTTGCAGGATGAAACATCTTTTATTCTGACGTGTATTTCCATAAAAACTGAAGATTATGTTTACAGATATAACTACTTCGCCCAACCAGTCGCCATTTGTTGTAGGCACAACAGATCCCATTTTTATCGATTCAAATGGGAGCCCCACTATTATTTTTCAAGGAAACGTGATCTATTTTTGGGGTGTTTTTTATTGTTTCCCTTGTATTTTCTTATTCCCATCCTTTGGATTGAATAAAATTTGCTGAAAAGATATTTCTTTTTGCGTTTTGAAAATTGTGGAAAACTTGCTTTTTCTTGAAATTACGTCCTTTCCGCAACCCTCGATCTGCAATCCGCAATGCGGATTGCAAATGCTGAAAATTTTCAGAAAATAAAGTTCTCATTTCCGCAATCCGCAACTTGCAAATGCGTATTAGGGATGTCGGGAAACCCTTTTCAATAAAAACAATTTTTCTTTCCGCAACCCGCAATTATGGATTGCGGAATGCAGAAGTCACTTAGTTCAATAAAACTCCCACCTTTTCTGAAGATGCCAAGGAACTGGCCTCTACTATGGGTGATTGGTATATAGGGGAATAATTCTCCTATGTCAGGATTTGGGGCAGCAACACAGCCCATCTATTGCCCAAAATTGTGCCAGACAGACTGCTATTGGAAGAGATTTCTTTTCATATTGTCACTAATGGTGTCTTTCCCAAACTCACCAGAGCCAAAAGAAGAGGGTGGCCCAAGTTCCTACTTCATCTTGGACCTTTGACAATTCAGAATTCAACCCATGTTGGGTTACTTCGCAAGAAAATTATTTCTCTTAATCTTGGGAAGGATCCAAAGAGGATGCATGATCCCAAGTCATTTTTGGTTAATCATTTTGCACATGAGCACATGAAGAATGAATATGCTCACCAGACTGAAATAGATGATTCTATCTACCAGGGTGCTGACTCATTCGTTTAAGTCATGAATAGAACTTCTTCTCCAAAGGAACCAAGCTTCATCTTTCAATATCAGCAAGAGCTCAAGACTAAACTCTTGTAGTATAGAAAAATGGAGTTATCACTTGATGATAAAGTTCAGAAATACAGGGAAGAAAAAGAATCCCAGAAAGAAAAGGCTCCATTGATGCGGACCTACCATGTTGATTATAAGGGTAAACCCCCTGTTGAAGACACACCGCAACCCAAGACTTTGGAAATATTAATGCTCTGATTCAGTTAGCAACATAAATGAAAAGGGAGTTGGCAGCACTAACCTCGGTGGTGGAAACTCAAACTATTGTTGCAACAACTCCAGCAAAGAAGCAAAAGGTTGAAAATCTAGTGCCCAAGGTGACTATGCTCCACATTGAAGACAGTGACGAGGAAGAGAAAAATATTCCCTCTAAATTTTCATGTTATGTTGTCTTTCCTGACACCCTTGGAGGACATAAATGTCTGACACCCTTGGAGGACATAAATGTTGATGCCTCTATTCCTGATTTTCACTTACCAGAGGTTACCATTGCAATAGTTGCAATGTCTCCTATATCATTAGATATCCCAATCATTTCATCCTCTATCTCGTTCTCTGACATCATAACCCCTATACTAACAATAATTGAACCACTGCTAACCCATGTGGTGACTTCATAAGAGCCAGTTATGATCCCAATTTCTGTTACACTTACACAGGATGTTGAAACCCAACTTCCCACCACATTTGTAGAACCACCTATCATTCCAATCTATGTTTCACTCCCAGAGGTCATTTCTCCACCTTCCACTTCCTTCTCCTTACCTTCATTTTCAAACATAATTTCACCTTCTATCTCCACCACCCAAATCAACATCCCAATTCCAAGTTCTGTTGTTTCTCAAACTCCATCTTTAGTTTCAACTTCTGATGTCTCTACTTCCACAGTAGACATAGTGGTAGAATTTGGGGAGGATGCTGTAGTTTCTTTGGGAGAATACTTCTACAGGAAATCTGAGAAGGGTGTGGTGAAAAGAGGAACTATAAGGAAAAGGGAATGGACTGTTATGCAGGGCCCTGTTCCCAACCAGATTATATGAAAGAAGACATCCACAGATGTGCAACAAGAGGCTCTTGAAACTGGTACTGCAATGGGAGCCTTTGTAGGGGATAATTATGATTCTGTTACTTCTTTGAACAAAGAGATTGAGGCCAAGCAGAAGGAACTAGAGAATCCCAAGAAGGAGCAGTCTGAAGCCAAGGAACAACATGAATCTCAACTTCAACAGTTGAGAAATGAGTATCACAGTCAGCTGAAAGACCTGTAGGCACATAATGCATCTCTTCAACAGCAACTACAGCAAGCACAAGTGCTAAACATTCGCTATACTAAGAAGATCACATTACTTGAGCAGCAGCTGAAGGATTCAGTGACCAAGGAATATACCCCCTCCTTCTCTAGATTTTCCAAGGAAGAGTTCAAGGAGATAGCCCTTAAAATCAATGATGATCACAAGGAACTCTTGACTGAGCTATTTGAATCCCTGAATGACATTTAGAAGACACACAATGTCTTTGAGCAACATTCTGTTATCCTTGAACAACATAATGATAGAAGGGGAGAAGCAACCAAGGCTATATAAGACTTGAGTGATTGTCAAAAATACATCAAGAACAAGCCTGAAGATGTCCCTGTTCTAGACAATTTCAAGTTCAAAAGAATTAGAATCTCTTTGGATGCATGGGAACATGCTTGTGAATTAGTCGAGGAAACAATCCATAAAGCACAAGAAGTATGTGGTAGGAGATGGTATGCAACCGATAACATAATGGTCATACTAGATTTTCCAACCATGGACCTCATCGAAAAGGCCTGTGCACCCAAGCTTACAATCGAGCAGATTGATAATAGATGTGCACAGTCCAAAGAGCAGATTCAACAGCTAGAGTCCAAAGAGTAGACATAGATTTCATAGGTTGAATAATTAATCAAGAAACCCAACAGTCTAGGGATAAATATCCACCTTTTCCTACATGCATGGCATAAGATCAAGAAAAATGAGATTGAGTCTTTCACTTGTAAGACCCAACTGACACTTGAATTGGCCAAATATTCGGATGTGGAAGAGCTGTTAGATGTATGGGCCAAGTGGCTAATTTCCCTTGGCCATTCTTAGATTAGAATTATTTTGTAATCCTTGTTTTATGGGAAAAATATCCTTTGTAACTTCATGTAATTATTATTTAAGGGGATTAGATCTCATAGAACGGAGGAGGAAGAAATCACCAAAGGAGAACTACAAACACTCTATTTCTTTGAGACATTGTATAATACCTTTTGATATTCTCTATTCTCTCACAGGAAGGCATATCCAATAGGATCAATTCACATCAGTTCCAGCGGAGGCCTAATATTCGTAGGAGTCAGTCACACCAAATGATTTGGGGATAGAACCACTCTTGCATAGGGTTGTTTGAATCCTTTCAGATTGGGCTGTCACCTTCTATTGAGGGCCTTGTAAATTATTCCAACATCACACTCGGGGCTTCAACACCGCCCCAATTAGAAAAAATATAAATAGGAAGTAGATAGATAGATAGAGATATCTATGAAGAATGAGAGATATAGAAGTATAGGAGAGAGAGAAATAGAAGCAAACTAATGTGATATTCTTGTTTGGGGTTTATGTCGTGTAGTACATAGGAGATGTATGGTTATGAATTACTGATAATATAATGAAGATGTTTTGAAGAACCTGCAATAATTAATTAATGAAAACACACAAAATGGAAGAATTAACAAAGCTCATAATCACTTTTATATTGATCGCAGGCCACTTCGACGAGGAAACCTCCTTTGAGAAAGCTCAATACAAATAACTTCACTGTACCTTCATTGGTCTCAACACAAACTTATATAGTAAGTCTAGGCACCAATACCATGGGCCAATAAAAAATATGGATCAATAATTACTACGGGATGACTTACAAAGCATATGCGTCAAACAACAATAATACAAACTATGGATCAACAAATACTATGGGACGAATTACAAAGCATATGCATCCAACAACAATATACTAACAAAGTAAATAGAAGGGTTGACATGGGTTCCTAACATCCCCTCTCCCTTAGAAAAAGCTTTGTCCTCAAATATTTAGATGTGGAATTTGATGTAGAATCTGAAGGAGTGGTTCCCCTGTAGCATCCTTGGGTTGCATTCCGGCCCACTGATGCCTTTTGAGTTTTACGTAGGATTGCTTGGAAGTTTGTAGACGAAGAAGGACCATATAAGCTGCATGAGAAGTGCACTCAGAACGGTGTTGATCGGCTTGTTGTTTCAGTTGAATTCTTGCCATGTGAAGATTGTCCTGTAGAATGAGAAGAATCTGATCGCGGTTTCGAAGAACCCAGTCAATTGCCTGAACTGGGGAGCTGCGAAGGGTGTATGGAAGAAGAACTGGAATTTCCTGTCCATAAACTGCTTCATATGGTGTCCTTTTAGATGTGGTATTGTACCACTAGAGCACTTCTAGGAAATCAATAGAAATAGTTGTCCAAATCTTTGTAGGGATGGGAAAGGGTTCGAGCAGGCCCGAAAGGAGTGTGGTTTCACCCTTGTTGACCTGACAAGTATCACAGTCAACCATCGTCTATTGAATTTTCATTTTCAGTCCCTACCAAAAGAAGTTAGATTGTTCTCAGTCATACATTTTGAGGAACCCAGAGTGCCCTACTGATGAAGAAGCATGGAGTTCATAGAAGAGATAGCCCAGTTGAACAGATTGCAACCAATTTGGAACAAGCAGAGAAATATCTATAAGAGAAAATGGGTCATCAAATGTGCGAGAAGGAGCATGTGCCACCATATTGTCCTTACCCTTCTTGTAAGTGATCGCATAAGCATAACCAATGAGTTGGATAACCCATTTCAGGTGTGCTGGGGAGGAGACCCATTGTTCCAGGAAATTTTCCAGACTCTGAAGATCAGTCTTGATGCAAAAATAATTCCTGAATAGGTATGGTGGCCACTTCTGTACTGCATGCAAAATAGCCATCATTTCTTGCTGAGATGTAGATGCGGCTAAATTATTACTGGAAAGGTCTCTTGAAGGAGACAAGCCCACTGGTTCAGCAAAGACACCTGCATATCTATCCACGGAAGTAGGGGAGACCGTTGATGGGTGCATCTAAATGGAATGGAGTTGAGCGATAACACCATGTGAATTCTTCTTAAGGATCTTTTCCAGGCTATGTGAACTGATGATGCGGAGAGACCCTTGTTATGAGCCCTTAAATTTGTGTTGCTTCGCATTGACTGAAAACTGCATCCAAAGTTCAGCAAAATCCCATAATATGGGGCCAAGTGTGCATAACCATTGAACTCCCAAAACCACATCACATCCGCCTAGGGACAAGGAAAACATGTCAGAGCGCAGGTTATAATCTTCCATAGAGATACGGACATTGTGACACTTCCCCTTGCAAGGTAAGGTGTGCCCATTTGCAACCATGACTTCAAATTTGGAGCAAGTATGGACAAAACAATCAGCCCGTTTGGCGATTCGAGGGTCAATGAAGTTATGAGTGCTACAAGAATCAATGAGTATTGTAAGATGAAGCTTCTTGAAGCAACCCCTGACCCGCATTGTTTGGGGGGTGGTGACGTCGGATAAAGCATGGAGAGATATGTCTGGTTGTTCATCCTAAGATGGGGCGTCAATAGGAGGCTCCTGAATGTAGACCTGATCATCCATTGTACCTGGAGCTTCTTCACCAATTTTAGAGGCATGCGGAGAATCCATATCCAAGATATAGAGCTTTTGTTGAACACATCTATGTCCCTGAGTGAATTTCTCATCACAATTATAGCAAATCCCTTTTTCCTTGCATTCCTGCATCTCTGTTTCAGAAAAATGCTTGATAGGAGTTGGTCGAGGAGCTGGCGGGATGGGAGGTCATTGAGAACTCATATTTTGGAAGGGAACAAAAGGGGGTTTGGAGCATTATTGGGTTGCAATCTTATCTTCTGCTAACTTAGCCAACCCTAGGACTTCCATCATTGTGTTGGGACATAACATTTTAACCTCTGACCGGATTTCATCCTTAAGACCACTGATAAAACAACTCCTGTAGAATTCATCAGACAATTCTGTGTGATTGACTAGTTTCTCAAATTCTGTTTGATACTCTCTCACAGTTCCAATTTGATGAAGTTTAGTGAGTGCTCCGGTGAAGTCATCAAAAGCACTAGGACCAAATCGTTGCAAAAGGAGTTGGCAAAAATCTGTCCATTTTGGCTCATCATGAGCCTTGATGTACCAATGGTGCCATTGAAGGGATACCTGTTCCAAATGAAAGGATGCAAGTGGAACATTTTGGACATCAAAAGGATTATGCAGACTGAAATACTGTTTTTCACGATAGATCCATCCAGTCGGATTAGTATCATTGAAGTGAGGAAATTCAAGCTTCGGACCACGAAAATTGTTGGAAGAAGAAAACCCATTGGCTACAGAAAATTCTTGTTGTTGGTTATTGTTCATGGATGAATGCTGAAGATGGAGGTTGAGAAATTTTTCATCCAGATCTTGGAGTTTGGTTTGGATGGATGCAAGTGCTTCCTCCATGGTTTTTGCTCCTGCGTGGGTGACAACTATAGCCAGGAGTTTTTTTTTTGGGAATGGATAGAAAAACAGAAACAAAAGCTTATTTAGTAAAGCGAAATTTAGATTTGAGAAAAACTCGGATGGGTAATTGGGGTTTGACTAGGTTTTGGACACTTTCTGATGGACAGGGAAGCAAAAAATGGAGATTTCAAAAGTAGGGTGAAAGAATGAGAAAATTTGTCAAAGAGGGACAAAGAAGCAGAAATAAGGAATAAACACTGTGGCAAAATTTGGAAGCGAGTGGGTGGAAATTGAAGAATTTATGGAAAACCTTAAAAATAGACAAATGTGAGATTTCTGGCTTTAGGAAGTAGAGATTGGGATAGGGTCCTCAGGATTGAAATAAGTAGAATGGGATTGCAGGGGTGTCCGAGAATTTTCAAGGGAAGCAGAGTTAAAACAAGGGAGATATGGCGAAAAAATGGATATATATATATATATATATATATATATTTTCCTGGAATGGATTTGCAATGGCACGGAAGGGATCAGAAACAGATAGATCTGCAATGGCGCAGAAGGGATCGGAAACAGATGGATCTGAAACGACGTCAAATGGATAAAAATGGCTGGATCTGGAACAATTGTCAGAATGGATATGAAACGGCTCAAAATGGATCTAAAATGGCACGGAAGTGATCAACAACAGTTCAGCTAAAAATAGATATGGACCCCAGGTATGTGCGGCTTCCTATCGGTTCAAGGGATTCGCTCGGCCACCAATGTTGTCTGATAGCTTGTGTATTGGGGCAGTACCCCTCACTCCACAGCTCAGGTAAAACTGATAGCAACTTTGCCACAAACGACAGCTCTTGGTTTACCTCACGGGTGGGAACTAGTCAATTAGGTAGGGGTCATTGCCCTTTTCGCTAGCAGGTCCTCTCAATGGGACAACTACTTTGGGGTTCCTGTGGTACTCCTCACAATGTGTTTTAGGGATTATGCCCAAGTACTTCCCACAGTTAAGCGGATAGGTATTAGTTCCAGATCCGAAGCTGCGATAGATGCGAAAAAAAAAAAATTGGTAGAAATTTCACCCAATGAGCCCAAGAAAGTGCTCTGATACCATATGTGAAGAACCTATAATAATTAATTAATGAAAACAAATGAAATAGAAGAAATAACAAAGCTCAGAATCAATTTTATATTGATCGCATGCCACTTCGAGGGGGCAACCTCCTTCGAGCAAGCTCAATACAAATAACTTCACGGTACCTTCATTGGTCTCAACACAAACTTATATAGTAAGTCTAGGCGCCAATACCATGGGTCAATACCATGTGTCAATACAAACTATGGGCCAATACAAAATATGGATCAACATTTACTACGGGACGACTTACAAAGCATATGTGTCCAACAACAACAATACAAACTATGGATCAACAAATACTACGGGACGACTTACAAAGCATATGCATCCAACAACAATATACTAACAAAGTAAATAGAAGGGTTGACATGGGTTCATAACAGTCTAGTTTGGTCTAAAGTTGGTTATTATATATATATCCAATTTATATGTCTATCAATTGGTGAAACACTTGATCAAAATTCAAGATCTGATTGTTCTACAACTCAAATTAAATTTCTTAAACTAGATCTAACTTAATTAGATGTTCCCTAAGCAAACGATATTTACCCTTTAGAATTATAATACCTTTTGATCTTCCCTCACAGGAAGGCATATCCAATAGGATCAATTCACATTAGTTCCAGCGGAGGCTTAATATCCATAGGAGTCAGTCACACCAAATAATTTGGGGATAGAACCACTCTTGCATAGGGTTGTTTGAATCATTTCAGATTGGGCTGTCACCTTCTGTTGAGGGCCTTGGAAATTATTCCAACATCACACCCGGGGATTCAACACCCCCCCAATTAGAAAAAATATAAATAGGAAGTAGATAGATAGATAGAGATATCTATGAATAATGAGAGATATAGAAGTATAGGAGAGAGAGAAATAGAGGCAAACTAATGTGATATTCTTATCTGGGTTTATGTCGTGTAGTACGTAGGAGATGTATGGTTATGAATTACTGATAATATAATGAAGATGTTTTGAAGAGCTTCATTTTGCACTGTTGAATGCTTTTAAATGCTAATGAATGTGATGAAGTTATTTCTGATCATGAATAATGTTTCTGAAAGATAGATCTGAATATGCTTACGTTTATTATGTTTTTAGAGATGTGATGGATGTGTGCAGAAATGATGCAATTTCGTCTTGACCCTTCATGTCTGTATAAACTTGGTTCTTACATCCCCCCTCAGATGCCTCGGGTGAGACTTCATCTATTTAACAAGTGATGCCATATGGGATGCTATCTAGGGGCTTTGTTGGTCTTTTCATGTTAGAACTTGGATCTTCCCTATGCATGCCAACAACTATTCTCAACATCCACTTAGCCTGTGACTATCAAACCCTAGAAATTCTTCCATTCACCATTCATGCAAGATAAAAATATATCCCAAGAGAAGTGCGCCTAGCTTCAAATGCTCTCATAAACCAATAGAAAGATAAAAGAGTACATAATTTGAAACCTTTTCCATATTTTTACAATGAGTTTAGGATGTATTATTTATATGAGACTATCATTAATCTTTTACAATATTGATCCTACAAGTTAATGACAAAATATAAAAATTTGGGTTCGTGCACCACAAATTTGAGGACTAAACCACACAATGACATAAAATAACAATAGAAATGTGAAATTGGGCTCCACCAAGTGTAAGGTGAACCCAATGGAGGGTTTCATGCCCCAAATAATACCAAAAATAGCTTATCCTTAAATTCCCTCCTTTTTAGACATGTAGGATTCTTCTTTAAGGAACATCGTCATTGTCCTGGAGACCAGGAGGAGGGGTTTTCTATCAAAATAATAGATCCATGTGGAAAAAATAAGGTGTGATAAAATAAGTATGACAACCCTTAGATATGATATCACTTTTACAAATAAAAATATCCGTGTGGTGATGTGTCCTAATGAGCCCACTCCAACAAGAACCAAACACCACTCCAACAAGCACCAAACACCAACCTAGGGCCAATTGGCTCAAGAAGGGACAGTCGATAATGCCACTAATCCAATAGATCCTAGAATGAAAACCAAGAGAACATACCATAACTTGATCATGGGTATTTATCCCAAAAACCAACACTCTATATAATATAGCCCCCAAAACTTGGCCTTCACGATAAAAAAATGAAACCCCTCGCTCTAGTATGTCTGGAAAGGTGACATCATGCACTCTAAGGCATAATAGCTGGCTCCAATTGCAGGATATGAACTCTTCTATGGAGTGTATGATAAACCCCTAGAATCTCTTGGATACTTGTATACCTGCACACACATCTAACAACAAAGAAATTAAATGCATCAGATATAGACACTTCCATTGTTAATAAACAAATTTCCAAAAAGAGTATAAAAAGAGCAGAAATAGATCATAAAGAGTACTCTACGACTTGATTGAAGAAAATAGTTGAATAACAAGCCTCTTCGAGGGGGAAACCTCCTTTCACAATGTACTAAGTACAGAAGAAAAGACAAGACACTCTAATTGAAAGGACTCCTTCCTATATATAGGAGACTAAGGGGTACAATCCCAACTAACTGACCCAAGCTGGCATAACTAATATAACCATACTAATGACTGTTAATTTTTCAGAATTTATTTCAATCTGATCTAGGATCTTAACTAAGAGAACAACATGTACAGCATATCTAAAGCATATCAATCATGGACACAATAATGCAAGCACATAAGAGACACAGAGTTTACTTGGGAAAAACCATAAAGCTGAAAAACCCCAATAACTTCCTCAGAGATAGATAGAGCAATGATACAACCCAAGCATAAGAGATAGACATCTCCTAACAACAGCTTCTCCTCCTCCACAAGTGCACCACTGTCCTGAAAGTGTGAGAGAGAATAGAATGATGAAATAGAGTGCCTCCCGCACTCTATTTATACTTGACTTGACTTACCTAATAACCTTTACTAGGTCGGCCTTAACTTAACCACATAACATAATGCTGACTGGGCCAACACCCAATAGGGTGGTCTAATAACCCTTTGAACCACATGGCTGACCCCCAATAGGGTGGTCTAATAACCCTTCGACCCACATGACTTATACAGGGTTGACCCCAACAAGGTGGTCTAATAACCCATCAAGTATAAGTTACGACACTTACAATATAAATTTTGACACTTCTGTATAGAGGAATAATAACATATCTATAGGAATACAAACACTTCCGTATAAAGGAATAATACCATCTATATAGGAGTACAATATACATATATGAAATACATTCTGAAGTTACATATACATCAACACTCCCTCTTAACTAGGAAGGTATTTCTTGACACAGGTCTTCTAGCACAAGTCATCTTCTCTGGATCATCGTCACTAGATAATCGTCATCATCACTGCTGCTGCTATCTCAATCAATCTCTGAATATACTCATCATAGGAAGTTCTACAAAGCCAGTCCTTTTTCATACTGGATGTAGGCCCACCACCTGTAGGTCTTCATCATTAATGGCCATATAGGTTCTTTTACACGTTGACCTTCACAAAACCTACTCAGAGCATCCCAGGATGTTACAAGCACACAACTCTACCTTTCTAGATCTCGATAGAGCATCCCAGGATGTTACGAGCACACCGCTCTACTTTTCCAGATTTTAAAGGATCTTTTCTATGTGAACTTTCGCAAAACCTACTCAGAGCATCCTAGCGCTGACTATAGGATCTCAATAGAGCAACCCAGGATGTTACGAGCACACTGCTCTAACTGTCTGATTTTTAAAGGATATTTTCTATGCGAAACTGTAGCAAAACCTACTCAGAGCATCCTAGCACAGACTATAGGATCTCGATAGAGAAAACCATGATGTTACGAGCACACTGCTCTACCTGTCCGGTTTTTAAAGGATCTTTTCTATGCTACCTATAGCAAAACCTCAAAAGAGTATCCTAGCGCAGACTATAGGATCTCCCAGGATCTTTTCTATGCTACCTGCAAAACCTGTCCACGACCACAGAGTATCAAACCGACACTCACCATACATCGTCCTAATGTACATCATCACATGATCAACTTGATCATCATCACAACATCAACCTGATTTGTATCATCTGGAGCGATATCCTAAAGCTCATCATCTGTGATCATCCCGATCATCATGGCATCAACCTGAAGCTTGTCATCTGTGATCACCCTAATCAAACAATATATCCATCTGATGCATACACAGTATCTACCTGCTACATATAATACATGATCCACCTGATCATACAAAGCATCCATCTGATATACATAAGTACATGATCATACTGATCATAAAAGTATCCACCTCATACACACATAAGTACATGATCACACTGATCATACAAGTATCCACCCGATACATATACAAATACATGATCTACCTGATCATATCCAGCATCAACATGATGCGTACATACATACATATAAATGATCCAACTGATCATATAGAGAAGAAACTACAACATCATCCTAATGCTCATCATTCAATGCTTACATCCATAGCCATGTGAAGGATCCCCCTTCCATAATGCTAGGAATGGATACAACAAATGTGTCCATCACTTCTTCCTCAAAGTGTCATCGATCTGAAGAACACCAAGCCTCTCTCTGAAGTACTCAAACTTCACTCTGGCTAGTGGTTTCGTCAGCACATCTGCAACCTGATCATCTGTCGCAACATACAAGAGCTTCACGGCTCCTATCTGTACCATATCCCTGATATAGTGGTATTTGATCTCTATGTTTTTCGACCTATCGTGGAACATCGGGTTCTCAGATAGCTTCACACAACTCTGGTTGTCAAAAAAGATACTAGTAGCCTCCAACGGAAGATTAAATAACTCTGACAGTAGCTTCCACAGCCATACTTCCTCACAACTAGTCGCACAGGCTGCAACATATTCTTCCTCGGCTATACTCGGTGCTTAGCAGGACTGCTTCCTGGTAAACCAAGAGATCACACTTGATCCCATACTGAAGCAACACCCAGAAGTGTTCTTCCTATCTGCAGCACTGCCTGCCCAATTTGAATCAACATAACACTGCAGGTTAAACTTTTGATTCGCATCATACTTGAGCCCATAATCAACTATACCCTTTAGGTACCTCAGAATATGCTTTACAATAAACAGGTGAACACTCCTCGGATCCATCAGGAATTGGCTCAATGTGTTCACCGCAAAGCAAATATCTGGTCTCATGTTCGTTAGGTACATCAAGGACCCAATCATCTGACGATACATAGTGATATCAACTGGCTCAGATGAAGCATCACACAGAAGCTTCAGGTTTGATGCCATAGGTGTGGCCATGGCCTTGCAGTCCATCATCTCGAACATCTTCAGGATCTCTATTGCATACTTCCCATGTCCAAGGAAGATTCCATCTGCACTCTGCCACACCTCCATACCTATAAAATAGTGCATCATCCACAAGTTCTTCATCTCGAACTCGGTAGCAAGTCTTCCGCTGCGTGTTAGAAATCAATCTATCTTCACCTGTAATAAATAGTTCATCCATATACAAAAGTTTTATCACTGGATTGCCTTCCTCAACCTTGTAGTAAAGGTTGGAATCCGCTTTACTCTTGGTAAAGTCCAAACTGGATAGAAAGCTATCTATCCTAACTTCTGCACATATATGATTCCCTGTCATGTGTCTCAGAACCAAGTGGCTGCTCCACATACACTTCTTCTTCAACTACACCATTCAAGAAAGCTGTCTTGAAATCCATCTGGTGCATCTTCACTTTCATCACTGTAGCCAGAGCAAGTACATATCTAATGGAAGTGTATCTGGCTATAGGAGCAAAAGTCTATATGCTACCACCTACAACATGCTTGATCTTGTAGATCCTCTTGGAAGTCACTACAGACTCCCCTTCAGGTCTTGGGACTGCATCCCAAACATCTTTATGATCGACTGGTACTCCTCGATCATGGCATTCTTCCCAGATCCTGGGAACTTCAATATCTTCAAAATTTTCAATAGATAACTTTGTTGCTGAACAAATGTTGTAGTCCTTCTTTTGTAGGTGATGGTATATGATCTTTCCCACACAACAGGTTAAATTGGATGATTAGAAAACATCTCATAGTTTTCAGAACAAATTCTTACACATAAAGAAATATGTCATATAGTCATGCAATTATCTTAGCCAATGCTTCAATACAACATTTATCCATATCTAGTAATTTTCTAGATGCCTTCCAATCTCTACTAGAACATTGTTAAGATTGTGCACAACTCCCAACATGTCAGCAAAGAGATTTCATCCTAGATAAGTAGCAATGGAATGTTGTATAGTGCCATAGGCCACTTAACCATGTATATTAGTAGTATACTGTTCATCAATGCAACTATTCTAATATGGATAATACACAACCTAATTCTAGGAACATGAGTATATACATTATTGAACAGTATTATTTAAACAATAAAATATGCAAGGAATGATAATTCAAATACTTATCATTGTTTGTTTGTTGGATTGATTCCCTCTCAGTCTTTGCTTCTTTTCTGCAACTCCATTCTGATGTGGATTGTGACAAGTGGTCAAATCCCTCTAAATATCTGCATCCTTGCACAAACTACTGAAGTGTGCTCCTTCTTGATCTTTGCTTCCTTGCAGGAACAACTGGAGTGTGCTCCCTCTTAATCTTTTCTTCCTGGATTACCTGTCCTTGAACTTATATCCATCACTATGCATGCTTATTCTTATCATCATTGTGTTATCCTCGAGGTCTCATACATAATCACACATTCATTAGTATAATCTTAATACTATCAAAACACAATAATCTTAAACATGTATAGTCATGATCATTTCAAACATAGATAATAAACATTAGTATTCAAGGTTTCAGGGAAGTCTTCTTTTATTCATGAATATTCTTATTTGATCATAGGTTAGTTAAATCATCAATCAAGATAAGAGACATAAAACGCATAAATCCTTGATTACGTACATTTCTAACTTTATGAATAAACATAACCAATCATACCAAGTATACTTATATAAGGGATCCTAACATAAGGTAGGATTCTAACTTGATATAGGAAAAACATACCTGGATTGGTATGTTAGCTAGTTATGTCTAACATACCCACATAATGTCTTCTTGTTCTCTTCAATGACATGTGCTAGTAACTTGCATATCTCATAGGTTAACCATTACAGAACCCAGTTATACATACCTCGTAAGTAGATCTTCTAAGTGATCTATGCCAATGGATGAATCTTTGTCTTCATGTCATCATGATCATATGTTCTTGAACTAGAACATGATTCGTCTTTCTTGGTGTACCTTTCATGTTAGCGGACAACATAAACCTCATACAACACCATAATGCATTAGTACAATCATAAGTGTCAACACCCTAATCAATGAATATCTTTTATCATGCATTCATAATTTTATTAAGGTGATACGACAAGTCTAAATTTAATCAAGATTGTACTAACCGTAATAACATGAATACAAACATACCATAAACTTAATCATGAACAAATCTTGAAACATACCTGGATAAGTCATACCTGTTGAGATTACTTGTAATCTTCTTATGTAATTCCTTAGCCTCATCTCCCTCTGAAACAGGAACTTCTTCACTTATGCAGGTGACCAATCCATTCTCTTCTAGGATTAACCCAATCCACTTGATTTGCAGGAACTGGATCTGGAGCTGGATTAGGGTTTGTCAGAGAAAACCTAAAAATTCAAACTTTGAATTTCAAACTTCCGAAAGGATAGAAATATGCGCCTTGATGAGCTGACCAAGCTGGTATACTCAGAATTTGAAAACTGCAAAGTTTCACCCCTCAAATTTGCCTTTGAAACTTCCAGATTCATTAGACATGACCCCGAACTAGGTTTTGATAATGTCCACCCTTATGCCCAATCAAAAGGTTCAATCCAAATCTCTAAGCTTCTAGTTTTCTGAGGAGCTTCCAGCCGTGGTCACATATTTCAAAAATTCCCATTTTTGCAGAAGCCCTAATTTTCCACTTTTCCGATCAAAGTCCCGAACTACGGTCTAATCAAGCCCGACTTTCTGCCCAACCAAAAATTCTGATCTTGGTCTCTAAATTTCTATTTTGATGAGTAGCATTCAGCCATAGTCTCTGATTACAAAAATTCAAACTTTCTCCGAAACCCTAAATTCCGAAAGCCATGAATGAAGGTGCTCAAAAATAATTCTGTTTTGACAGAAATATGTACCTGATTGTTTCTGGTGTAACTATGAACTTTTTGATCCACAGGGTCTGAAAATTGTTTTTGTGATAGCCCGACCTGTCATCTTTCAAACCCCATAGGTATGACCTCAAATGGATTCTCTGAGAGAGAATTATTCCAAGTGTCGCAATGTGATATATTTATGGGATAAAACAAGAGAGAGAACTTGTACGGCGTGCCACGTGTCACTGGTTTGGTTTAGGCCTCTGAAAAAGTTACCTGAGAAATTACAGTCCATGTGATACCTATCAAATTTTACGAAATTTCATTTGGAGCTTCCTAGCCCATGTTATGACCTTTTTTCCAAGGTCACATGTTTATGACTGAGATCTGGAAGAGGCAGAAACCCTATATTATACAGATCATAAATCACAAAGTACAATGAATTAGAGGTTTTCCTTTGGAGATAGAGTACATGGGGATCTTATATTCTCCTTGTACTATTTTCAGACCCTGAAACCTTGCTGAAATTTATTTATAATGAAAGTGCTACGATGACTGGTTTTTGCTATATCAAGACCTAGCATCGCAAGTGTAACAAGTGTCATACATGCCATACCATGCCTTTTTTCAGGCTAGCTTTGATACCATGTTAATTTTTCAGAATTTACTTCAATATGATCTAGGATCTTAACTAAGAGAACAACATGTACATCATATCTATAGCATATCAATCATGGACACAATAATGCAAGCACACAAGAGACACAGAGTTTACTTGGGGAAAACCATAAAGGTGAAAAACCCCAATAACTTCATCAGAGATAGATAGACCAATGATACAACCCAAGCATAAGAGATAGAAATATCCTAGCAGCAGCTTATCCTGCTCCACAAGTGTGCCACTCTCCCGAGAGTGTGAAAGGGAATAGAATGATGAAATAGAGTGCCTCCCGCACTCTATTTATACTTGACTTGACTTGCATAATAAACTTTACTAGGTCTGCCTTAACTTAACCACATAACATAATGCTGACTGGGATGACACCTAATAGGGTGGTCTAATAACCCTTTGACCCACATGGCCGACCCCCAATAGTGTGGTCTAATAACCCTTTGACCCACATGACTTATACAGGGCCGACCCCAACAAGGTGGTATAATAACCATCAAGTATAAGTTACAACCCTTACAATATAAATGACGACACTTCCATATAGAGGAATAATAACATCTCTATAGGAATACAAACACTTCTGTACAAAGGAATAATACCATCTCTATAGGAGTACAATATACATATGTGAAATACATTCCGAAGTTACATATACATCAACAATGACAATTACCACTAATGGACCAAAGCTGACATCAAATCTAATGTAATGAACCAAAATATAGGGGGGAATGTGCCCATATTTAGGGCTTAACATGCCCCTCCCCTTTAGACAAGTGTTTTCCACAATGCTTGATTAGTTGCAGATGCTTCTGTATGAAGGAATCATCTTCCCATGTCAAATCTTCGACTAGTAAGTTCTTCCACTTTATGAGGTACTCAGTAATAGCCCGGTTTCGTAGTTGTTTAGTCCTTGTTTTAGTGATTTGTTCAGGTTCCAATATGAATTTTCCTTTTTCATCAAGCTCCGGAAATATTTTTTGAATTGGGATCTTGTATCCTATTACCCTCTTTAAGCAAGAAACATGGAAAACTGGATGTACTCTTGAAGATGAAGGGAGCTCCAATTTGTAGGCCATACTACCAATCTTTTGCAACACTTTATAAGGACCATAATACTTGGGTGCTAGTTTATTGTCCTTCTCTAATAGCTTTAGAGACATCTGCTTGTAAGTTTGTAGCCTAATAAATATCCAATCCTCTTCTTCAAAAATCCTTTCACTACGATGTTGATTAGCTTGATGTTTCATCCTGTTTTTCGACATAGTCAGGTTGTCCTTAAGTATCTGGAGAACTCCTTATTGGTGCTCTATGTGATCTTCCACGGCTTGAACTTTAGATTTTCCTTTTAAGGGAGATGTTATAGATGGAGTTTGGTACCCATGAAGTGCCATAAATGGAGACATTTTTGATGATGTATGGAAGGAAGTATTGTACCACCATTCTTCCAAAGACAACCATTTCACCCGCTATGTTTGTTTATTAGAAGCAAACCAACAAAGATAGCCTTCCAAACACTTGTTCACGATCTCATTTTTCCCATCAGATTAAGGGTGATAAGATGAATTGTGAGCCAATTGAGTAGCCAAATAGGAAAATAATTCAGTCCAAAATTTTCCGGTGAATATTGGATCTCTATCACTTACAATAATATTCGGATTTCCATGTAACTTCTGAGCCATTTTCATAAAGGCTGCAGCTACTATGCTTGCATTAAAAGGGTGAGAAAGTGCACAAAAGTATGCATACTTAGTGAGTCTATCAACAACACCATAATGACATTCTTTCCTTCTGACTTGGGTAGACCTGTGATAAAATCCATGGAGACTTCTTCCCAGCACTGACAAGGTATGTCTAACAGTTGTAGAAGTCCCGGGGTCTTAATTGTTTCACCCTTATTCTATTGGAAAACCAAGAATTTAGCCACTGACCTTTGAACATCCGATTTAAGACCTTCCCAGAAAAATTCCTCCTTGACCTTGTGGTAAGTTTCAGGAATCCTGAGTGCCCACCTATAGGAGAGGCATGTAATTCAGAAAGGATCTTCTGCTTGAGTTGGGATTTTTTTCATAAATATAAGTGATCCTTATACCATAGTGAATCATTTTTCCACACAAAAATATCAAATACACTGTGATCATTCTGTAGATTTTGAATGAGTGTCCACACATATAGGTCTTTTTTCCATTCTTCCCTTGCTTCTACTATCCAATATGGTTGTAGAATGGAAATGGAAAAAAGTAATGCCCCAACATCTTCATCTTTTCTAGAGAGTGCATCTATCACCACATTATGTTTCCCTTTTCTATAGATGATTTCAAAGTCATATCCCAACACCTTGGTTACCCACTTTTGCTGCTCTTCTAGAGATAGTCTATGTTCCAAGAAGTATTTAAGACTATCCTGATTTGTTTTGACATTGAAGTTCTTATCTATTAGATAAGGACACCATTTCTTAAAAGCATGTAGTATTTCCAACATTTCCTTCTCAATCATGGATTTTATTTTGTTAGGGTCTACCTTGACACCTTCATGAGATACAATATGACCCAAATACTCTACCTCCTTCACCCCAAAGAAACATTTGGAAGGTTTTGAATATATTTGTTGCTCCTATAGTAGTTGTAGTACCCTTTCAACATGTTGAACATGTTCTTCCCAAGACTTTCTATAGATTAGTATATCATCAAAGAATACTAGCACAAATTTTCTAAGAAAAGGATTGAAAATGGAATTCATCAAACCCTGAAATGTGGAAGGTGCATTCATGAGACCAAATGGCATGACTAGAAATTGATAATGACCTTCATGAGTTCTGAATGTTGTTTTTGGGATGTCTTCATCTTTCATTCTAATTTGATGATACCTAGAACGAAGATCCAACTTTGTGAATACAATTGCTCCATGTAATTCATCTAGCAATTCATCAATTATAGGAATTGAAAACTTATCTTTAATGGTGATCTTTTTTATCTCTCTATAATATGGACACATACGCCATGATCCATCCGGCTTGTGTACCATTACCATTGGTGCAGAGTAGGAACTTTGGCTAGGGCTAATTATGCCAGCCGCTAGCATATCTTCAACCATACGCTCAATTTCACTCTTCTGTCCATAGGGGTATCTGTAAGGTCGGATGTTAGGAGGAATACTTCCTGGGATTATGTGAATAGCATGATCGAGATCTCGGATAGGTGGAAGACCCTTTGGAATATCTTCAAATACCTTGGAATGCTTATTAATGACCCTTTGGAGATCTGGGAAATAGGAGGCTTAGATGTTTGAACATATAATGAGCATAATTGTGCAATTACACCTTGATGTCCCTTTTCATAAATTTTGTCATACTATTAGATCTTATCACCTTGATTGGTTTCCCTGTGACACCATATAATTCATATTCCTTTCCTTCCCATAAAAAATTCATGAAAAGCTTCTGAAAATTAAAAGCCACAGTTGCCAAAGATTGTAACCATTGAACTCCTAGGACAACATCAGCACCACCCATCTGGAATGGAAATCATTGGAATATTCAATACATATTCTCCCATAGTAATGTTTATATTATGGCATTTCCCTGAGCAATTGATATTTCCTCCATCTACAATCATTACTTGAAACTCTGGTGCTGGATATACAATGCAATTGAGAGATTTTGCTAATTTATAGTGAATGAAATTATGAGTACGACCAGAATCAATCAACACTGTTACCTTTTTATTTTTGATAAATCCTTCTATCTTTAGAGTTTGAGGAGTGCTAATTCTAGCCAATGCATGACGTGATATGGTGGGAGTAATCTCTTTTGAATTAGTATCTTCTATTTCTTCCTCTGGAGATGGTTCTTGTTCTTTTGGTTCTTCCTCTTCACATTCTATGTAAAATAATTTCTTCTCACCACACTTATGTCCCTTACTATACTTTCTATCACAATTAAAACATAGGCCTTTTTCTCTTCTTTCCGCTATTTGTTGAGGTGTCAACCTTTGAGGTGGATTAGAAGAAGTAACAGTATTCTCTCGGTATGTGTTGAATGTGCTCTTTCTAATAGCCATCATCATATTTTTACTTTCAACCTTCCTTGACATCATGAAGGAATTCTCCAAGGATTGTGGTTCAAAGAGATGCACCTCATGTTTAATGTTATCCTTCAAGGTGACAATGAAGAGATCCAACAGATTACCTTCTGCAATATTCTTCACTCTAAGACTTAGCTTTTGAAATTATTTGGTGTGCTCTGCAACTAGACCTTTTTGCTTGGGACTTATTAACTGGCTAAAGAAGGTATTGTTATTGATATCGCCATAATGTGCAATCAATTCTTCGGTGAATATAGACCAATATATAATAGAGTTCTTTTTACGGTCACAAAGCCACTGATACCATACAAATTGATCAAGCTCTAAATATAATGATGCAATAGTTACCTTTTGCAAGGTTGGAACCTGTTGTAGATCAAAGAATTGCTCCATTTTGAATATCCATGTTATTGGATCATTGCCATCAAACTTTCTCTTGTTAATCTTGGGAAGTTGGGTACCCCTTGGTGACCACCCCTGATGACTTCCATTACCAAAATGATTTCCTATTGGAATATTATTATTCATGGAAGGTTTCTCAACATGGGAATTATCTTTATCCTCCCTAGTATCCTGGAACACCACATCACCTGTAGGAAGAGTATCCCTTGAATTTTGAATGAGATTAGCAATAATGTTCAACTTCTCCTCTAAATTGAGTAAATAAGCTGTCTTCACCAAACCCTTCATATTTTCCTCCATTTTATTCAACTTCCCCTCTAAATTATCCAAATCCACTTTTTTCATAGACCCTTTAATCATATCTTCCAACTGGGACACTCGAAAAGATAGATCTTCCCTTTCATCATACATCGAGGATGTATCCTCAGGTGGTTTGGTTGGAGTGCGAGACCTTATACTTCCTTTTGGTGGCATTTTGAACAATATAAATGGATATCAAATCTTATGTGTCCCCACAAATAGATCCTTCTAATCAAAATTAAAAATGACGTACCTTTTCAAACCCTAATTCGAAGATTGTTTTATAGCCAACTTGCAACTGAGATAAAATTCTACTTTTGGCTCCTCTAAGTCTAAAACTTTTCCCTATTGTATTATTCTGTGTCCTATTTCTGATGCTGCATGTCTGACCTAATTCTGATATTCCAATAGAAAGATATTGTGAATCTACCAACACTTCTTATTTTGGGTCCTTTCATAATATCTAACTTGTACAGACTTCCACGTGTCCAATATTTTGTATCTGAGTCTGAAACTTATACCACAGATACTTTGGTCTGTCCACTTTCTGATGCAATTGGTCTCACTCAATTTGGACCTCGCATTCTCAGATATGACTTTTTTCCCTAGAACACTTGTTTTAGAGTAGTTTCTGGACTATTAAAAAACCCTAGGTTCCGAGGCCAAGATATATGAACTTGTGAAGTATCAGGACCTGAATTTTGGACCACCGATAGCTCGGCCTATTTCAAGAGTGGGTTTTTAATCTCTCTCTTTGAATCCTTGTATAGAAAATCTTATAGCAAAAATTCCAAGATGACTCGTTTTGAAGAACCTAGTGCTGAGGAAAGAGCTCTGATACCCAATGTTAAGCAACAACTTTCCAAATAGAGTATAAAAAGAGCAGAAATAGATCTCCATGAATTGATTGAAGAAAATAGTTGAATAACAAGCCTCTTCGAGGGGGAAACCTCCTTGCACAATGTACTAAGTACACAAGACAAGACAAGATACTCTAATTGAAAGGTATCCTTCCTATATATAGGAGACTAAGGGGTACAATCCCAACTAACTGACCCAAGCCGACATAACTAATATAACCATACTAATGACAATTACCACTAATGGACCAAAGCAAACATCAAAACTAATGTAATGAACCACAATATAGGAGGAAATGTGCCCATATTTAGGGCTTAACATCCATCCTCGCTTGTTTAAAATGAAATTCAATATAAATCAAACTGAAATAATGCAAGTGCAATGCATAGGTAATAGTAAATGCTAAACTCAAATGAAACTAAATGTACATAGTCTAATCATGGTGAAAGATATAGTTTAAGTGAAAGAATACCACCAATGTAACCCCCTGAGCATGTTATTCATCCCAATGTTTCTTCCTTTTTTTTGGAAACAATCCAAGACAAAACCACATCAATGACAAACCGAATAGATTGTACTACCTCCATCAGAATGGATATGGAATGGTGGGAAATATTATGAACCTACAAGCCTCCAAGGTTTGGCCACCGGGAAGGATCATCCTCACAATCATTTTCTATCCATGCCTGAACCAAGCTCAAGTAGAAAGAGCGTTGATCATATACCTTTTTTCTAGAATATGTTTTCCCCAAATTCCCCTCAAAACTATCAAGGAACAAAGAGTGAAGAAAGGAAGTAGATGATGCTATAGAATTTTCGCATGGATTCTGAGCTTTGGGAATCACTTGTAAATATAAGACACTAAAATTCTTTGTTGCTAATTGCGCTCCATTCCTATATATTTTTAACCTTTTATTTTTACAAGAAAATTTTCATTTCAATTGCATCACAAATTGGGTTAGATTTGCTAACAATATTTAAAAACTTAATGCCATAATCATTATCTAACTCATGCAAGAGAGATTCATAAATAAATTACTTTGTTAGTCCCTTCAAATTCTAGGCGAAAAGGAAAGAAATGACTATTAGCACAAGGAGAAGTTAATACAATACCTACATCCATATATGAATGAGACTTGGACCCATATAAGTTGATCCTCCAAAAATGATCAGCAACATAGGCAGTGAATGTTGAATATGACCCAATATCATTTTGGGAGAAAACAGTCTCATTCCTTGGATCTTCTAGCTGTCCAAAATTTACATCAATTTTTTAGAAGCATATATAAGAGTGTTGGTTGAGATCCTAGGAGAGGGTTAACCTAGCTGAACAAGATATGTAATAGAATTTTCCATATTCAAGCTTATATCATTCTCAATGGTTAATGAGTGTGGTTGAACCAAATCATGAGAGATCCCAAAGGTAGGTTTCCCAAGGTCTTCGAAATTCATACTTCCCTTACTGGAGGAATCATGTATGGGTTCTTAGACCAATTTCCAATAATCCATACCCGCATCATCATCGTTATAAGAGAAATGCACATCATTATATCCGTGGAAACCATCTTCTTTAACTGAAATATCCTCAAACCTCTCATATTAAAAAGATTTGTATGTGTGGTAAAAAGAGAAAGGAAGCTTCACCAAATTATCATAATCAAAAGGACAAGGTGAAGCATCCATCACACCTTCATCAATGATATCTTTGTTATATATCTTAGATGGAAGTTATTTTTCAACAAAATTATCTTCATATTGCTTGAAACCTGTGTGAAAATCTAGCTTGGCCAAGACTAACCTCTTCTTCTCTTCTGAAAGGTAGGAAAGGTTCGTATATTTCTTTTAAATGTTTTGATATAATGCTTTCGGCGTCTTACCTGCGTCCCGCCTATGGCTTTCGGCCAGTTTCCCGCAACCTGTCGGCGTCTTTACCGTGACCTGACTGCGGCTTTCGGCCAGTTTCCCTCAACCCGCCTGCGTCTTTCGGCATTTTTCCTGTGTCCCGACTACATTTTTCAGCCTAGAACCTACAACCCGCCTTCGACTGTTCATCTGTTTTCCGCGGTCTGACTGCCCATATTTTCCCAAAACCCACGGTCTGATTTTCTGCAAATTTTTCCCTGTTTTGAACCCAGAACTTTGTTGCACTATTTTCTGCACCAGCACAGCCCTCTGTCCTACCTATAGCCACATTTCTGTATAGCATTTTTCTGCAGTTTTTATTTCTGTTTCATTTACAGAATCATTTTTACATTTTCAGCACTTTACATTGGAAAAAGAAAATTGTGCATTTTAAAAGTTCATTTATGTATTGTTATTGCTAGAAAGAAAGTTGCCCTCCCTAGTGGCACTTTCTCCTTGGGCTCATCATCATCTCACAAGCACACACTCTGTCACATAATTCAAGTGAGCCTTAAAAAACTATCTAACTCAACCAATATTCTAACCCCACTTGGGGAACACAAAAGAATCTTTGTAGTTAGGTAGGATCGGGGGGATAGGCTTCCAATAACACCCCTCGATTACTTACACTTGAGACATAGTTGTTGTCCAATTAGGGAACCAAAATCCCCTAGTACTTTTTGACACGGTCACAACCAGTTTACCAGAGGGCCTCTCCCCTAGGAGGGTTGAAGTCGCGAGACTGGTTCCAGAGGCCTGGGTGGAATACTGCACTCCATTCAGTAACCGAAGGGCTACCTTTTGCACTTCTCGGGATATCCCTGTATTGGGGTATTGCGGTAAAAGGACCAAACGGTCATCCACCGCAGCCTACTCCTGCACCTACACAACCTCCAAACCCACCTGCTGCTCAAGGGCAAGTTTACGCCCAAAACAACCCGCAGCAAAACCAGAACATCCAACACAACCAGGGCCAACAAAATCGTGGCAAGGGCCGTAATCGTGGGAACAACCAACCTACAGACCAAGTTGGTCAACCGGCTAATCCCCCAGACAACAACAACGCGGCCCCCGCTAACCAAAACCCTGATCGCCCGCCCAAACAGGCTAAAAACCCCAACCTGCGAACAAACCATCCTTGTTCTATTTGCAGGGTCTATGGCCACTACACACATGCTTGCCCACACTTGGAGCGAGCTCGTCAACTTTGGGTTGATGAGGCCCATCGCCAAGGGCATGCGGCTCCTCAAGCACCGCCCAACCCCCCACAACCTCAGCAGCAGCCTTTGGTGCTGCAAAACCCCTTACCAACCCAAGGCGTGGTGAACACTCAGCCATTGGTCCCCCCTCAAGCCAACGCGCAACCCCAACAACAACAGATCACATACGCCGCTCTTGATCAACCCATGTTTGACTCAGGTACCCACCACTTGTTGATGATGTCTTTCGCTGATGTCAACCTCCAAACCCATCGGAACCAATATGGCTCCACCTCTGAAGCCCCTCCCGCTGATAAAACCCCTAACGCTCATCCCACTGATCAAGCGTTACGTATCCCTCCCCCTCTGGTAGATGGCGCTTCCAAAGCAGCTCGTTTCCCACTTCGCCGTATCAACAACCCCAATGCACGCGCTGTGTCAAACTACAACATTGTAGACGACCTAGCCCAATCTCCCGCAGCCATGTCTGCGTTAGAATTCTTGAAGAACTTCCCTTCCTAGCGCAAGACTTTACTCTCAGCCATTGGGGCTATTGACCCAAATGATTCGAATTTGATGGCATTTGATTTGGACCAGTCCGAACCACGCCTGCCTTCCACCTTAGCATTCCAAGTTTCTGTTTCCGTTCGGAATCTTGTCATCCATCGATGCATCATCGATGAGGGTGCCTCTACATTCGTATGGCAGAAGTTGGGATCCCCTACCCTCCAGCAGTCCACCACTGCGTTACGCGCCTACTACGGTCGTTCGGCTCAGCCCCAAGGTCTCCTAGACAATGTCCCTGTCCAGTTAGGTGGTAAAACCGTCCTCATCGATATCGAGGTCATCAACGCCCAGCTTGATTACAACCTCTTACTCAGTCGCAGCTACATGTATGCTATGCGGGCAGTCGCTTCCTCTGTCTTTCGTACCATGATGTTCTCCCATGATGGACGCGTGGTTAAGATCGACCAACTCACTTACTATGATCTAAATGCTCCCACTGCACCCGAAAATGTTCTCCCCATGGTCGAACAACCGGTCAATGGTGCTGCTACCTCATTTGTTTCTTCTTTGGGACCTGGAGTTTACTCAGACCCACTGATGACATCCACCTTCCAATCCATTCCTCCCCTGTCATCTACGCCCGAAGTGTCTGACTTATGTACCCTGTCCCACGATAACCAAACACCTAACACTCAACCACCCTTGTTGCCTAAACCACCATTGGTACCTAGCCACATTGGTGTTACACCTATCCATACAATCCCCTTTCTAGTCCCTCCCACGGGAGTAGTAAGCGCCGCGGTCATGGCTACCCTTAGCCTCCCTGGGCTAACCTTGGAATTACCCGTCTGGTATCTTTCGCCTCCCGTTCCCCCGCCGACACCAAGCGTCGTCCTCCAACCGGTGCAACCCATGGCTACTACCACTCAGCCACCCCCCGGTGTCTCTACCCCTTCGTCCTCCACGAACCCTCCTCCCACTCCCAAACCCACTGGGGGCAGAGGTCCCCAACCTTACACTGCTGTACCACCTCTCAAGACAGTAAAAAACCCCCCAGTATTTCGTGCTCCTCCCAAATTCTCATTGTGCGACGAGTTAGGCCATGCGACTCACCAGTGTCCACAGTTACCTGCATTACAGGAACACATGCAAATGCTCGATAATGACCCTAGTTTCCCGGTTGTCAAACTAGATCCCACTCCCAAGCCTAAAGATAAATCACTGCGCACTAACCACCCCTGTGCCATATGTGGTATTTACGGGCACTACTCACATCACTGTCCTGATCTCCCCGATTACAACGCAGCTCTCTATGAGATGAACAATCTGGATCTTGAGACGGCACCTACCACTATTGAAGAGATTCACCCCCCGATCTCACCCCCATTCGGGGAGGTCAACACCATTTACATGCTCTCTTCCACTACCATTCCCACGTCAACCGATTTGACGGCCCAAACTTTCTATACTGATGAGGAGATTCTTGAGGCACTCACTGCCCCAGAGTATCCCTGGGATGACATGCACCATCGTTCGTATTTCCTCCCAGAAGCATCTTCCTCTAGCACCGCTACCCAATTTGCGGTTGAATCCAAAGACTTCCTTCCCACCAAGGTCGACTGGTTCAAGGACCCTATTCCTGCTCCTAACGCCTTTGAGGAAGGTAACATGGCTAACATCTCACCTGTCATCCAAATTGATATCGCTGCCCCCGGGAGTGCCCCTGAACTCATCACTTTAGGAGCCTTCTGCAGTAAGCAAGAGATTGAGGAATACACTAACCTCTTCAGATAGTTCCGTGATGTCTTTGCCTGGTCCTACACCGAAATGCCCGGTCTTGACCTCGCCATTATAGAGCACCACATTGACACATGGCTTGATGTACCCCCCGTCTGTCAGAAACAGCGTCCCATTCATCCCTCAAAGCTCCCAGCTGTCAAAGCAGAGATTGAGAAACTACGCAAGGCAAGATTCATTTATCCTATTGCCTATACCACATGGGTTTCAAACCCCGTCCCCGTTAACAAAAAACAAGGCACCATTCGAGTATGCACTGACTTCCGCGATTTAAACCGTGCTTGTCACAAGGACAACTTCCCCATGCCATTTATTGACCAACTCATTGATGCGTGTGCAGGACATGAAGTCCTCTCTTTCATGGACGGTTTTTTCCGGATACAACCAGATTCAGATTCGTAAGGAAGACTAGTACAAAACTGCCTTTACTACCCCATGGGGCACCTTTGCCTATCGCGTCATGCCTTTCGGCCTCAAACATGCTGGTGCCACCTTCCAGCGGGCCATGACCTATTGCTTTCACGACTTGGTCCATATCCTGCTAGTCTATCTTGATGATCTTACAACTCGTTCCCAGAAATGATCAGATCACCTGAACGACCTTCGGCAAGTTTTTCTGCGTTGTCGCAAATACCAAATCCACTTGAACCCACACAAGTGTGTCTTTTGCGTTCCGGTAGGCCGATTGTTGGGTTTCATTGTTTCCCAGAAAGGAATTACTGTTGATCCCCTGAAAGTCCAAGCCATCTTAGACCTTCCCGCTCCTCGCACGCTCTGGCAGCTCCAAAGTCTGCAGGGGCGATCGAATTTCCTTCGACGCTTCGTCCCTGATTATGCCACTACCGTTCACGGTTTCTTACGCCTACTCCGTACCCACATACCCTTTGTCTGGGATGAGCAAGCAGAAGCCGCATTCGAAGCCCTCAAGAAATCTCTCATGCAAGCTCCCTTGATCTCCCCTCCGGATTTCTCTCAGGACTTCATCCTCTACGTCTCGGCATCCGAGCAGGCTGTGTCTGGAGTCTTGGTTCAAGAAGACGTCTCCCACCAAGATCATGTCATTTACTACGTTAGCCAGACTTTGTCTGGTCCCCCTCTACGTTACCCATATGAGGAGAGACTAGCCCTAGCTGTGGTCTTTTCCATCCAAAAATTGTGACACTATATCTTACTTAGTCATACCATAGTCGTTGCTGACTCCAACCCCATGGTCTATCTCCTAAATCAGCGGCTACTGCAAGGTCGTGTTGCTAAATGGGTCATTATCCTCCAGGAATATGACCTCACTTTCCGAACACCTAAGAGCACTAAAGCCCTTGCGCTTGCCCAGCTCATCACTGATCTACCTTCCCTTATCCCGGCCCCACAAATCTTCGACGAGTTACCCGACAATCACTTGTTCACTATCTCGTCTGATGACCCATGGTACGGTGATATTTTGTTATACCTGCTCACGCAGAAGTTCAGACCCAAAGTCACCCGTAATGAACGCCGTCGCATCCGTCACCAGGCCTCTCGATATCTCCTCTTAGGCGATGTCCTTTACTGGCGGGGGGTTGACACCATTCTTCCTCGTTGCCTTACACACGAGGAAGCTGAATACGTCCTTAACGACTGTCATAGCGGTGCCTGCGGCGGCCATTTATCCGGGATGGCCACTGCCCAAAAGGTCGTCCGCACCGGATACTTCTGGCCCACACTTTTCACCGACTGCATCACTGCAGTCAAGCATTGCCATAACTGCTACCTTTTTTCCCCCAAGGCCCGGAAACCACCCGCTCTGTCACACCCAGTCGTCACCGTTGGTCCCTTTTATAAGTGGGCCATCGACTTCATGGAATGTAGACCCCCATCTGCCAACGGCCACAAGTACATCATTGTCACCATGGATTACTTCACCAAATGGGCCGAAGCCATGCCTACCTTCAATTGTACAGCTGACACAGCTGCCCGTTTCTTTTTTAACCATGTTATCACTCGATTCGGGGTTCCTAAACAGTTAGTCTCAGACCATGGTTCACACTTCGAAGATTCCGTTTGGCATGAGTTATCCACCCTACTCAAATTTGAACATCAGTTCTCCTCTGCTTACTACCCCCAAGGGAACGGCCAAGTAGAGACCATTAACAAAATCCTCAAAACCATCCTTCAACGCTCCGTTCACCGACATAAGTCCAATTGGCACCACATGCTCTTCCCCGCCTTATGGGCTTACCGTACGTCCACCAAGACCGCCACTGGTTTTACCCCATTTCACTTAGTTCACGGCGTAGATTCTGTCCTCCCCATTGAGTGTCAGATACCTGCCTTGCAAATTGCCGTCGATCTTCTCCCCGACACCTCCCCACTCGAGCAACGTCTGTTATCCCTCGAACAAGCCGATGAAGACCGTCGTGCCGCTCTCCAGACCATTGAAGCTGCCAAGAACCACTCCAAAGCTGGTTATGACAAACATGTACACCCTCGAACTTTCCATGAAGGGGACCTCGTCCTCGCCTATGACCAAGCCCATGACAAAACCGGCAAAGGGAAGTTCGAATCCATGTGGCAAGGCCCTTGCATTGTGCAAACTTGTCTCGGCAAGGGGGCATACATTTTAGCTGACTCCGAAGGTCACCCTTTGCGCAACCCTCGTAATGGGTTGTATCTCAAATGCTTTTATCCCTAAATAACTCGCGGCCCCATTGGTCTGCATTGTACAGTTTGCTCTCTTTTTTGTTTTTCACCTTTTTTACCGCGATCTTACATTCCTCATTTTTTGCATGACCACAGATGGACCATCTTCCACCTCACTATACTGGCTTCGCCGATGGAGCAAGCCGCTGGTCTCCCAACCTGGCTTCTGCAGCGTGGATCCTATATTCCCCTTCCCATGAAATGATTCACCTTGACGGAATCTATATAGGCGCTGCTACCAATAACCAGGCAGAGTATGATGCTGTGATCGGTCTCCTAACTGCTGCCCTCCAGATGGGAATACGTCACTTCCATGTGTTCCTTGACTCCCAGTTTCTTGTCTCCCAGCTCAACAACTACTACCAAGTGCGTGATCCTTGCCTCTTTAGAAAATTCCTGCGCACAAAACAACTCAGCCGACAGTTTGAATCCATAACATTCACCCATGTCCCAAGAGCTCAAAATAGTGTCGCAGATCAAATGGCCAACAACATTCTGGACTGGCACATCAATCACACCATGTAAAAACCTCCATCATGCATTATCATCTCATAGCATCTCATAAAAATATATCAAAAAACTCAAAAATATTGCAAGGGGCATCCACGTGCCTAGTCCTACATACATAGTGTTGCATCCATTTGCAATACATCACATAACATACACAAGGGGCATCCATGTGCCCAACATCCTATACTACTTGCATCCACGTGCAATGTAAAATAGATCACAAATCATAAAGCGCATCCACGTGCGTACAACTAAACCAATATCACAAGAAGGTGCATCCACGTGCATATATATATATATATATAAATACATGTTCAGTGCTATACATGTCCTGAGTACCCCTGTACTCAGCTATACAAAAAATGGCTATACATCCCTAAAGCCTACAAAACTTGGGGGGAGTCTCTCGCACTCCCTAGTGAGAGTCATACCCTGCATCACTGCCTGCATCGGCTGCCTCTGAGTCCTCCCCCCGCTCCTCCTATGGCAAGTCCTCATCCCTTGCGGGCTCCTGTGCCCGTGCCCTGTCACCAAGATAGCTACCCGGATCGCAATAGATCTGAACTCTCGGGGTGCTCTCATGCAATCCTGAACTACATCGGGATCCACATCCCGCCATCCCTTGTCGGTTACTCCAACTAGGAACTGATCCAGCAACACTCGAACAGACTCCAAAGTCCCCTCTGCGTCCCTCCGACGCACCTCGCCTCGGCCGGGTAAGGCTGGTGCCGCCACATGTCCCCTACGTGCCACATGTCCTGGCGGCGGTCTCGGACCCACATCTGTAGATCACACATCAGTCAGTAATAGTATATATCATACCACACATCATATATAAAACTTGACATCCATAACATGCAAGTAAACCAATACGTACCGTCTGGTCCCCATGCCTGTCCTGGTGCTCGCGGTGCCTCTGGATCTCCCATGTAGTCCATATCCCTATACAGATAGTCGTCCAGTGGTAGTGGCATCTGTAGCCACTGCAGGTATAACTCATGGGTAAAGTACCTGCCCACCTCCTCGCCACCCCGGCGGTGCATCATCTCGCCCCACCGCACCATCCATGGCTCCCTCAAACCTCCTGCCCTGATCGGTACCCGTGGCCGCAGGGTGGGTACCCTCTCCATGAAAAATGCACATAGGAAGGAACCATAGAAAAACCCCTTCCCAGATTCCTTCACTGCTGTCAGCTGTCGCTGCACACAGGTGAGGAACATCTGTCCCCACACATAGCAGACCCCGTCCAGTACACGCTCCACAAGCTGCATCTGGCCACCAGACACCTTCTCCGATGACTGGGACCCCAACACACGTACCACGCATGCTGCAATCGCCCGTATCGCCGGCTCTTGTAGGTCTAGCACCCGGAGTGCATTCCTATGCACCCTAGCCTCTGGAGAATAGTATCTCTCCAGCATATCCTCCATATCCACATCGGCGGATACTCTCGGCTGTGTATCCGCCACTCTACCCAGACAGGGCAACCCTGTCAGGAAGTACAGATCAGTTAGGGTAAGGTCCACCCTCTCACCCTGCACCATGAAAGCCTGTATGTCTGGCTCCCAGAAACTCACTAGGCGGTTCAGCAGCAACCCTGCTGAACACATCATGGGCACCTGTGCGAACTTCAGTAGTCCGCACATCCCTAACACCGCCCGCACATGACCATCATCCCGGATGTAATCCACTATCCCATCCGGGATCTCCCGCTCTCTCCATAGTACCAGCGGCATCCTGTCAAACACGCAAGGCAAACTCATCAGACTCATGTCAAAGAAATAAACCTTGCCCCCCCCGGGAAGTCCTAATAGCTCGATCCATATTGCAGCTTTAGGCCCCCTTTCCGCGGTTTTCGACCGCGGCTGTTTGGCTCACAGTCGCGGTCCACAACCGCGATTGTCAGTCCCGAACACACGGTCCCAAACCGCATGTTCAGCCTAGGAAAACTCGGTCACAGACCGTGTGTTCCGCATCGAACCCCGTGGTCTCCACATGCATCATTTGCCGTGGAACCCGCGGTCTCCGACTGCGGCTCACCCTAAAAAACTCGCGGTCCACCCCACGTGGACCGTACAAATAAACCCTGGGACCCACTACCCATCCCCCGAACCCAAAAAACGTGCAGGTATGAGTTTGACGGAATACCTGTATCTCCCGGATCTGAAATCGGTCGGTCGGATCGTCCAGAAATGCCACCTCACCTCTGGTCCACTCTGATCACTAGTCAAAGTCAAATAGTACAAATGACACTTGTCATGTTGGACCCACACACTATTTATAGTCAGTTGACTTTTTCTTGTTTTGGCCCTTCTGAACGCATACGGAGTCCATTTTTCGCACCGTTTCCACCATTGGAATCAGCACGACGAGACCGTCCTGATGGTCACCTCGTTGCATTATTTTGTCCCCATCATTTTTTACACATTTTTCAGACGCCACTAGTCACCTCGGTTTGCGTGCCACATCGGCCGTTCTCCATTTTTCGCATATTTTATATCATCGGATTCATTTTTTCGAGCCGGTGATGATGCTTGAGATTATTTCTCGCTCTCACCCCCATATTTTTTGGGTATTTTTCTAAAACACCCCCAGTCACCTCGGTTTGTGTGCCACATTGGCCGTTATCCGTTTTCGACACTCTTTATATCGCCGGATTCATTTTTTCGAGCTCGTGATGATGCTTGAGATCATTTCTCACTCTCACCTGGTACAGTTTCAACATTGTGTCCCAACACCTTGCTGCCTTGGTTTATGTGCCACATCGGCCGCCATCGGATTGTTCCACACTTTTACATGAGCCATCCAGTCCTGTCATACTGCAAATGTTTCGTTATTTTGCCACCATTTCATTCACCCCGCAAGGAGGCCCACCAGTTTTCCCCCTCACCCTTGTTCTTGGTCATCATACATGTTCCTTGATTGAACACTTCCTCCTTGCCTGGCCATTCCTTTTGTTCGGTATAATTTTATCCCTTTTTCGGGCCGGACAAGTCCTTTACGAAAAAGGCACTTAGGGAGTTTCTGTTAAGCTCTTTTCTGACTCCTAAAACAATGAGAAGATCGCCAAGAAATCTTGCTTCCTTTCATGCTCGTTAAATTACCTGAAAGGGCGTCTATCTGGTATAACTTTACCCCTTTTCCGGACCTGGTAGACTAATTACGAAAAAGGAATACTCTAGTCACACCGGCTAGAAGAGTTCTTCATTGCATCCTTTTATGCTTCTTTGGGCCTTGGAGACTAAACATACGAAAAAGCAACCCCCTGGAGTCTTCTTATTTGCTTTCAGACTCTCTAAAATTAAAAGCAACCACGAGCATGAACTGTCCTGGGCTCGTATAAATCCACATGACAGTACCATTCCATTTCTTCAGAGTCTTCTTATCGTTTTCAGACTCCTTAAAATTGAAAGCAACCACGAGCATGAACTGTCCTGGGATCGTTTCAATCCACACGACAGTACCATTTTACACACACTTCTTCTAGTTCCTCAACCCATGAAGAAGTCATCCCGTGCCTCTAGGCACTATGATCGATCATCTCGGCAGCACCCCCAATCAGGTCACCTTTGTTCAGAGTATTCTGCAGTCTCCTGCCATTTTACCCCAGCTTGAGTCTCCCTCAGCCCAGGCACCATCCCAGATCCAATATAGCTATGATCCCTTTCCCATCAGTCAGTTCCATATGCTACCCGATCATCCCCATTATCATACTCTGAACAAAGGAAGTTTGAGTCCACCCACTCTACTTGCCCAGTTGTCCCCCTCAGTTTGTCAGTCCTACCATCAGTACTATCACATTTCGGTTCTCCACCTCGCACTCCTGTCAAGGAAACATCATTGCCTTGATAGTTGCAGGTCTCCCTCTGTCGACGACACCCCCTCTATTCCAGAGGATAGGCCCAGAGGTACCTGCGCCTTGGACCCATCACCATCTGTGGTGAGTGCCTACGGACCATTTTGGGAGGAGTCATCATTGCCTCTCTGAATGGTTGTTTCTCACATGCTCGACTCCAGCACCTTGATCGCATCGTTGAGAATCACGCAGGATTTGCATCCCTACCATTATTTGTCGAAGACCCCAGATTTCCCCCGACTCTAGCACATTGGTGAGTCACTTCGGAACACCCAGTTGTATGTTCCCGTGGATGTCCGAGCTGCGTTGGTGATTGTATTCGAAAGCCATCCATTTCTATGCTTCCTTGAGTACCCAGTTCAGTCCCCGATCAGTTCCAGTTCAGTGTACCATTGCGAGTGTAACCCTTGTCACTATGATCCAGCAGCTCATCAGTTCCTTTGGTTCCACACTCAGTAGCACTGTTGATTGTTCCAATGTATTAGTTTTTCAGCTCAGACATGGTCAGCCCAGCAGTATGTCCCCTCTGGGCCCTTATGATGTACACAGTGGTTCTCTATGTATCTTACAGGTCTCTCTTTTCAGGCCTCGCAGTTCTTTTTATGTATCTTGATCCGAGCATGGTTATGCCCGCCTCGTCCATATATTGAGATTCTTCCTCATTCAGTATTTGAGGTCATGTATATTTCAGGTCCCCATTTTTTGGACCCCATTGTTATTATTATGTTATATCCTGATACGAGCATGGGAATGCCCGCCTCGTCCATATGATCAGATGATTCCTCATC